>OY979452.1:12661473-14008092 GCA_963855545.1 Ethmia dodecea
GTATTTTTTTTGTGCGTATGCATACGACTGATACAAAGTCGAAGCAATTTTTAATTGAAAAACAGATATGGTCACATTCTCATCCCAGAGTTGGAAGAGATATTCCAATAGAATATTCCTATGTACCTACGTTTCACAAGTAGATTATTGTGGCTTTAATTCTTTGGCCTGACTCCACCGTCGAGCTAGTGACAATTTTTTATGTAACTAAAAATAAAATCACAAATGGAAGTTGAAGTTAAAACAACATTTTAAATTTATCTGAAACTGATTTTAATGGTACCTCGTTGTTGCTGCCAATAAAAGTAATGACCTAACTTTTATTGTCGAGCAACATCCAATTACAGAATGTCCGAGACATTTCATGACAAATAAAGCAATAGCTTTACAAATACAATTTCTACTTACTGCTGTATATCTCGAAGATGTATACCACAATATATCTCAGCCAGCTCTTAGTTGGGTCGAACGGGAAACTGCACGCGAAAGGGAGCAAAAATTCATGTTCTTGTTGTAATATAAATCTTCGAAATAAAGTTTCAGCAATCGGCATAAGCATGTATTGCCATGATCCTAAAATGTTTACCCAGTAGAATACTGAAAATAAATAATTAAATTGAGGAACACAATTCACGAACGGTTATTCAGTCCCAAACTAAGAAAAACAACTTGTTAAGGGGTCAACCTATAATACGTGTGATGCAAAGAAGCATTCGTAGACGTAGAAAATAAAATGCAGGTTGAAATTGAAAGTGGACAAGACAGATAATCCACATCATTACGATGCAATTTTTGTTAGCATGCTATGAAATTGTGTACATACGAAACTCGTCTTCCGCCGGGCTGCATCCAGATGAAAGAGCAATAATACAACTGAATACCGTATCCAATTTGATGCATTAGTTTTTACCTGATGCACTTACAAATACGGACAGACAGCCAGACAAGGATTCTAAATATAATTATTTTGTCTATACTATAATAATATCTCCTATGCACAGACATCGGCCAGATACAATTTTATTATAATAGATGTAAAAGACAATCCTATGTTAATCTTTGTGTAAATTGGCAAATAAGTTATTTCAATAAAAAAAAATTATGTTAATTATACATTATCTAATTTTAACGTGCATGAGACTTATTTCTAAATCTAGTAAAGTAAATAATAGTACATTATAATATAAGTGCGGTAGGTTGAAAATTACAGCCGAGGCGATATTGCTACAAGTAAGCAGAGGCTGTAATTATCAAAGCGCACGTATGTCATACGACGTTTTATAACACATTTGCGAGGAAATAAAATAAAACTCCGACTATGGTAAACGAATAAAAACAATACAGCGTTAAGAAAAAGCGCGCGGCGCGCATCATCATTTTTTTTTGGAAAAGGCACAAAAAGCAGCCAATACTTATTACTAATAAAGTAAAATAATATTTTTGTGTTTTTGTTAGAGATTGGTTGTAATTTACTGTCAAAATTAGTTAAATTAAATAATTATGTACATAAATATTTATTTAATATATTTTATCTCCCAAAGTTAATTTTAATCATAAAATGTTGACAACTTTTTTGACATAAAAACTCTGCTGAGATTTTAAAAAGTACCGTTCGTTTTAAGACGGAGCATCTTGATAAACCGTGCGTTTTACTTTACACTTACCGCACTTGGGCGTAATGAGATAGGTAACGATATTAAAATTGGTGAAATAAGACACCTTTTACGAGCAGATGTGTTATAAATACCTTTACAAATCATCTACATGTTCATCCATCGAAAAGGTCTAACCTTATGTATCGTGATGATTCCAATATCCACTTACGTGCAAGAAAGAAGTTTAATTTCTTCAAAAATATATCTTTCTTCCTTATCATCTCTGTGGTCAGGGTTGTCTGCCACGTAGACCCCAGTTGTATAATAATAGCTCTCAACATCCCCTTCTTTTGCACTAAAATCGCCGCTTTGAGGATACCTGAATGGCCATTTAGGTTGTTAAGTAGACCCTAAATGCGGTGGTTAAGTCATAAAATTGAACAAAGATGTCGTTTTCTTCGAATTCTTTTACAAAGTATGTTCTTAATACCATATAGACACGTACTCGTATTACGCTCTATTTGGCGTTGGGTTTCCAATATTTTTTTATCCGTAGCTTAGCTTACCAAAGTAACGCACAACCTCTTTAGATCGAAGTTAGTTTTACTTCTTAGACTTTAAAATTTAGGAGTTTTTCAAAAGGTTCCTCTCTGAATAATACAGGTATTTCGTTATCAGCCACTTAGAAGCTCAAATCAACTAGGTTACAATAATTAAACTTACGTAGGTACCTACTACGTACGTAAAGGAAAACATTGTGAGGAAACCAGCAGGTATCAGAATTAATTCTGAGGCAGGTGTAACAGACAATGGGCTCACTACCTATCACATTTAGGGGTTCAAAGAATATATCGTAAAAAGTGGGTATATCCAGAAATGAAATACATTTGCCTACCCCATCGGGAATAAAAGGCGTGTTTTTTTTTTTTTACAAACTAGAAGACTAATTTTTGGAGTGGTATCATGTAGGTAAATATAATATCTTGAAAATATGAGTTACACTCATGTGCCTCTCACTTCTCAAGAAAGATAAATCTTCCTTGCACTTACCGTATTGAAAAGAAAGTAGGCGATAACATTACATACCCTGAGTGGACACCATCATAACCGGGACTATGTATGCTAGCTCAAAGAATTCCAACCCTTCAGAAAATATTTTGCTCATGTATACCAAGAGAGATATGTAGTAAGCCATAGTGCAAGGTACGATGAAAAGTGACCTAAGATGCTTCCTTGCAAAAGACATGTTGCTGTCAAAAATGTGTATGTTTGGTTTGTTCAAAATATCAAGGCTTATTTCGAATGGCTTTGAGAATTCCAAAGGAAAATTTTCCAAATAGTTCATTTTTAAATCAAGCCTTCTCTTCTACTGAACGAATGTAGTGGAAGAAATATTGTACAGCTATTTATTTAAGTGAACGGCAATAAATAATTCTCAAAGACGTCGCTTGTATTACTCTGATGACAAGTTAGGTATTTCTTTTACGATTAAATGAACGTTTGAAAGACATTTATCTTTACGACCACACTTTACTTGGCCTTAACCTGTAAAAGATCATGACTTATGAATTTAAGCTAGTCAGACTAGATATTGCGTTTTAGGACTATTTTGTAAAACGAAATCAGCTACACACGTGTATAATATTCGACTGATCTTATTTGTGAGGATGGGTGGATCTTTATTACTCTTTAAAGTAAAACTACTAAACGGATTTTGATGAAACTTTGCAGTAATATAGCTTATACATGAGATTAATATATAGGCTGTCAAACGAAGTCGCAGGCGTCTGCTAGTTACATAATATTTTACATGAATTATTCTATCAGCACTGATTTCTCCAGATTAATAACGTTCTGGTAAGGTTTAAAATAAAACAGATTTATTTATATACTGGGTGTCTTTTTTTACCGTCTGAAAAAAAATGTGGTGTGATAGGTAAGTGTAATAGATTCATTTGGCAAATTTTTTTTCTTCCTTAAATTAATATACATTACTCAATTGTTGTCAATAATACACACCGAGATATTTAAAATAGTATTTTAAAAAGAAACAGGCTCGTAGCTTCCATTTATGCGCAATCTACCCACAACCGCCAGCTGCGCGTAGTACTGTGCGTAGTTTTTTAGATTTTGTAAATTGCACTAAACATGACTATATTTAACAATTGATCTCGTGTATAACTTCGGCTCTAGATACCTTATACGTCATATTTTTTTCCAGACGGTAAAAAAAACATCCAGTATTGTTTTCATCAGTAACATTTAAAAAAACTTTTAAAAGTATTTGAAAGTATCAATAAAATAATAAGTTTTAACTTTATGTGCCCACCTGCAATCTATATACTTCTATAGGTACTAATATCTTACAGAGAAAAGATTTGTATTTTTGTATATTTGTTACGAATAAACTCAAAAACTACTGGACCGATTTTTAAAATTCTTTCACCAATGAAAAGCTAGAATATCCCTGATTAATATAGGCTATATTTTATTCCCGTATTTCCTACGGGAACGGAAACTACAGAACCGCTAGTATTGAATAACTCTATTGTGTTTACATACTTTACAAACGGAATATAAAATGTACCGATAATAAAATGATGCAGTGTTATGCAAATCACATACTTATTGTGTGTATAAATAATCTACAAGGTTAGTATTACTAACAGGGTTACTATAATTTAAATATTTATAAAACAGAATATTTTAAGGGTATTTTAATAAAAAAACAGTCTATGAAGTTGTTTTTGTATTTACTTACTAGCTGACAGTTTCCTTTATCAAATTTTAATAAAAAACTCGATAAAAAAATACAGTTTTTCCAAAATTCTCTTTACCTAAAAAAAATAAATATAAATAAATATAATCTCACGCCTTTTTTATCGCCGAGGGGGTAGGCAGAGGTATTCCATTACTGGATATACCCACATTTCACGATATATATTGGAACCCTAAACGTGACAGGTGGTGGGCCCAGCGCCGGACCGGGTCTGGTTACACATGTCTCAGAATTAATTCTGAGACCTGCGGGTTTCCTCACGATGTTTTCCTTCACCGTCGAGCTAGTGATAAATATGTACGTAAGTTTTTGAAGAACTCATTGGTACATGCCAGGATTTGAAACCGAGCCTCACTGATTTTCAGCCGGCTCTTTAACCGTTCGAGCTATCGCTACCTTAAAAAAGTTAATTGAAATAGGTATTACAAATATTTAAAAAAAGTTGACAATCCTATCCAGCCTTTCTCGAGTAACGTTCTTACTGGCGAATATCATTAAAACTTTATTTTATAGATTTGGACAAAAACAAACCTGAAATACTATAGACAAAATTAGTGTTTCTGGATGGAACCTAATTTAAATAAAATGCCATAGTGTTTCTGGATGGTAATAAAATATTTAATCGAGTTACAGTGTTACCCTATAATTATTAATTTATCACCAACCAGTGACGCTGTAACTCGATGACGAATCTTTTTCCCTACCAGTAACAGTGTGACAGTAAGGGGTGTTACCATGGGCATATACCAATAAAAAAAAGCTTACGTCTTCTGAGCGTGGACAAAACTTTCTCACGGCCCTCATATTAGTTACACAGGGTTCGAACCCCACCCTTAAAAATCGGGCTAACTTTCATCACGGCTCTCATAGTAAGAGCAAAAATAATCAATGTTCAGCCCCCCTAGCCAAGTGGCATTGTACAATCTAATCCAATGTTCTTTTAGATTGACATGTATGGGATTCACATAATGTGTAAACAAGCGCTAACGCTAATGTCAATCTCATACATGTCAATCTAAAAGAACATTCGATTAGATTATGCAATGCCACTTGGCTAGGGGGGCTGGTTGGAAGAAAATATTTATCTTTCGAAAGAGAAACTTATTCTTAAAACGTCTTTGAAAATAATATTACTAACCTAAAAAAATATTCCATGATCACTGAAAACGCTGCAACATTTTCGCAGTCTTCGAAGCATGAAATCGAAGGAACACCTTTTGCCATTAAGCTCAGGTGAAAAGTAAAATAGCACAAGAAAGTGAGCTAATTAAAGTTTAACTGCTAACTTAACAAACTTCTGTTAATTTGATCCGAGTTCATTCTGCATTCCGTTCTGCGATCAGGTTTGAATTAGTTAAAACTGGTTTTCGAAGTGTATAATTAACTAAAAAGTGTCATAGAAGCAAATAACAATATAATTTATTTTTTGGGCTCTTAGAATTATTGTTTAGATTTGATCTTTATAAAAAGAAGTAGAACTTATTTGAAATCATTATTGCTATGAATAAAACATCTTATTAGGTATTTGTTTTAAAGGTGAAGGAGAACATCGTGAGGAAACGCGAGGCTCATATGTCTCAGAATCCAGCTGCTGTACCAGCAGCCGGCAAATGGAATCACCACCTGTGACGATTCTGGCGCAGTTATAGGTTCTGCGGGTTTCCTCACGATGTTTTCGTTCACCGTTGATCTAGTGAATAAGTACAGTCAACAAAGTTTTTAGTGTTACATGGCCAAAAATTAAGATTCACTTTTCTTTTAAAGCCTTAAATGTATTTATAGTATTTTTTTGGTAAATTATAGGGATCAAAGATACCTTTCGAAAAAAAATGAATTCTTAGTTACTGGCCATGTAACCCTAACAACTTTGTTGACTGTACGTAGGTTTTTTGAAACATTAATTGTTACATACCGCATCATGAATCAAATCAAATGTTTTTACTCAATGTAAGGCTTATAAGTCCACTTATTGAAAGTCATTGCAACTCCACCGCTTCGGTATGTATAGTTGAAGAGAAGAAGCGGCGCAAGAAACTTCAGACATTATTCTTTTAAACAATCAATACAATACAAAGTACAAGTTACATGGTTTTAGTGCTTTGCTGATCTGGAGAAAATTTACAGCAAACATCGTTGTCATTCGAATACTCATCTAACGTATAAGCCATTTTTAGATAAAAACCATTTTTACTTGTGCTTTGATATTTTTTTCTGGCAAATCTAGAACAGTAATGCTGTTCTCGTATCTTGTTGTAAACTACACACACAAACCCAAAAAGTAATTATTGATGTGTTTGCTCTACTTTATTTATATTTCTAAGACTACAATTGTGCTTGTCACAGTTTTTTGTAAAAAGAGACTTTTTCTTACGTATATTTTCATGAATATACTGGCATGACATTGTTAAAATATTTACTTCCTTAAACTATTCTTTTGAAATCACGACATCTCAATTCGTAAATGGCTCGCACAGCCCGCTTTGCCCGCCCACATCAGTATGTCATATGACATAGTGCTGTGAATCAAACCCATACATTTATTTTGTGTATTTAGTAGCGACCACGAATGCGATCAAAATCCGTTGCGTGGTTCTGAAGGATACAAGCATGTGGACGCAGAAAGCAACTTTAATTTATAGTATGTAAAGATTAATATTGTCATTGACTTATAGATAAACTGTCGTAAATTCCTGTACTGTGAATAAACGCGGCCGAAAATCTTCTAAACGCAATTTGGCTCACATAACTCGATAGGGCTGATTCGATGGAATTGTGCGGTTGGTTAGTTGGAGCTAGAGGACATCGATGTAAAAAAAGTTTTTTGATAGATCCGTCAGAGCAGCAGTCTTGCATAGTGCTGTTTGTCTACACTAATATTATAAAGAGGAAAGATTTGTTTATTCGTAAAGAATACACCTTAAAACTACTGGACCGATTTTAGAATTTTTTTATCAATAAACAGCAATATCCCTGAGTAACATAGGTTATATTTTATCCCCGTATTCTTATGGGAACGGGGATTACTCGGGCGAAACCGCGCAGAACCGTTAGTTCAAAATAAAACTGATTTCTGCAGCCCTACCACTACTATTTAATAATGATAGACAATTATCAAACCAAAATAACTATTGATCTCTGTTCTCCTTGCGCGGAAGGCACCATTTTAGGTCCCGATCCTAATCGTTACATGGTAACAAAATGCTGTTTGACGCTGTCAGATATTATACTGGTTAGATTAAAGTACATAAAACATAATTAATGTTCAATGTAATCTGAACGATGATGACATATTCTCTTTTTACATTCGACTCATATAGTATTTTTTTTATTAAAATGGTTTGAATTTAAAAGTGAGAGGTGTCGTTACATTGGTTTTATAAGGAGTTTTGTAACTTGGCAACAACACAAGTTAAATGTCTTAATATCATTTAAGCGCATTTTGCACGCTGTTGGGTTTTCTTATTAATATAAAAGTCAATATAAAACAAAATGACATTAACTCGAACGCACTTGGAGTTCGTTGGCGTACATTCAAGCGTTTATTTGACAGTTATGTGTGTCTACAAACTAGAGAACAACTTCAGATTTTTGGTATACATACTTATCTATTGATTCGAAATCGATGAGATAATTCATGGAATTGTGTGGTCGGTTAGTTTGAGTTGGGGCAGGATAATCGGTTCATCCAAATCGATAGATCGTGATGGACGGTCTACTTGTTATAGTTTCATCTGGACACAGCTAACCATCTGACTCGCACATCGACGGTTCCGTACAAACTTGTATTTACGTAGTTCTTTCATAACGAACATGTAAGGTCAGAAGACAAACTTAAGTTGTAGTTGAAAAAATTTTCTCACGTGTATCGATTTACGGCACCGCTAATTCTAAATATAAGTTTGGAATCGCCAAAAATTTTAGATTTTTGTATTGTTCTCTTTACTTTTGCTGTAAAACCTTGCTTTCTGTTGAATTTCGTGATTCTTATTCAATGAAAGTACCCCATAAAATTATATTTTATGAAACTGGCTGACTGACTGCAATCCAGAAGCATGAAATTTTGTTGAAAGATTTTTTAAATGACGGAAGTGAGCAATAAATGATTCTTTGAAAATCCCTAGTAGGTAATAAACATAACCGGCGCGGGCGACGTTGCTAGTGACACGACCCGTATGTAATACACTTGTAGGAGTATATTGCCCCCAGGGTATTTTCATTGCGTTGACAATGACGTAACTTTTTTTTCCTTTTTGTAGTCTGAAACTTGGCAATCTGTCCTTGAGCAACAATCATGCAACAATAGTCCAAAAGCTGTCCAAAGGCTGTCCGAAAACTTAGAATTTTGATACGTAACCATAGACTTGTCCAGTGAATCATCTCTCAATCACTCTCTGCTTTGAAAGTTTTTTTTTTTTTATTTATTTTATACCTATTAATGATTTTAATGGCCTTATGAATTTGATATTAATTTCCTCCAGATGTTTTTGAGAAGACCCCTTTTCCTGACCACAGAACTAGAAAATGTTCACTGGTTCTGACAGGCGAACCCTAAAATCTCACAAACTAAAAATGTATAATAAATTTATAGAATAGGTACATAATAATAAAAAAAATCGGCGGCCACATTATACGAAAATATTTTAAAAATTAAAACACGTATCTACAGGTTAAAGCGATGAACTTAACTGGCAACCTACTTATACAAGGTGACTTTTTTTACCGTCTGGAAAAAAATGTGGTGTGATAGGTAAGTGAAATAGATTCATTTGGCATTGTTATTAAAAAAAAAATTACATTTTTTTTCTTGCTTTAACTAATATACATTACTCAATTGTAGTCAATATTACACACTGAAATGTTTGAAACAGTATTTTAAAAAGAAACAGGCTCGTAGCTGCCATTTATGCGCAATCTACCTACAACCGTCAGCTGCTACTTAATAGTGAGCGCAGTTTTCTAGATTTTGTAAATAGCATTAAACATGACTAAATTTAAAAAATAATCTCGTATAACTTCGGCTCTAGATACCTTATAGTTATACGTCATATTTTTTTCCAGACGGTAAAAAAAATCATCCAGTATATGAATATTAATTCAGGCAACATGTTGAGTGAGTTAAGTATGTAAGCTAACATAAAGTTCAGCTAACTTGTTAGTATGAACTTCCTCTTATGAGGTAATTAAGTACTTTTTTAAGATAACCAAGATTCAACTTCAACAATTTTCGTTAAATTTAGTGAAAAATTAAAAATTTCTCCTTAAATAAATAAATAAAAACAAGTAAGCTCACGCTCTTTATTTATGAGAAAATGGGCAGAGGTTTTCCAATTTTATAAATACCCACTTTTCACCAGTATTTTTCGACAAGATGAGATTTCTGATTTGATATAAGAGATGAGATATATCAACGGACCGGGGTCAACGCGTTTTTTAAAAGATACTTGTACCAGGACCCAAAGGATAAATAAAATACCATACATTAAACAGGGTAATAATAATAATAAATCTTAATTTCTCTCATCACAAAGGTACAAGTATATATTTCTGAGTAATATTAAATATAACATGTCCCTGACAGATCACCTCTCTTAGTAAATAAAATATCAATAAATAAAAATACCTCGTCAAGGAAATGCTTTTAGACCCAATGGTTTCGGCTGTGCGTTGATTGGACAGTCAGTTTCTTCTTTTATATATAGGTATAGAAAACATATTATCTTTCTGATTCAGTCGCGTACAAAAATGAAAGTGATTAAATAAACCTCTCCATTAATAAATATAAGTTTCACGCAAATTACTGACGCATCAAAAGAGGAGTTCATTAAAAAAATATTGCGATCGCTTTGCATCCTTACGGATCAATTGGTAGGTACATCAAAATAAATTGACGAATTTTCCTCTTAATTTCGTCGAAAATTTAAAGTTTTCAATCATACGTGGCGTGTAATTGGTTTGGAATTTGCATGGTTCCAATGCAATTAGTTAAATTATTCGCCGTAATTAAAGTATATAAATTATGCTGCCATAAATATATATTTTTCCTAACTTCACGATTGTTCATAGAATAAACCTACCTTCTAAATTTCATCTCTATATTATAAATTGCCTCAAAAAAAATGACTGTAACATGCAGACCGAATGGACGGACGGATATGAGAGAATAAAATTTAAGAGTCCAGTTTCATTGTCTATCAGTGAAAGTTACGATTATCGTCTTGAGATACACCCCCCAGACAGACCAACAGAGGCTTGTAATAGTGTCCCATTAGCACCCTTTTGGTACTGAGCCCTAAAATAGAGAAATTTAAGAAAGTCAGTAAGAGAGGGGATATTGGAAAAGGTATATTTCATTTCAAGAAATACCCACATTTCACCAGCAAATCCGGTCAAGCCGCGTAATCGGGAAACAATAGGATCATTAATTGTAACACGTCTACCCCGTGGTAGGTGCTGCTTGATAGTCTATTCTTTGGACCCCTTATTGTGATAGGTGCAGGTGAGCCCATCGCCAAGTCTCTGCCTACCCCCTCGAAGATGATAGGCGTTAGATTATTACAGTAAAAGACTATGACAGAGAAAGTTAGACAGACAGTAAAAGAAAAATATTACTTAAATTCCGGTGCAGTTAAAAAAAATTAACAAACCCTGATAGTGGAAAAGTACTGAATAGTTGATAAAGTTTTAATTAATATCGAACCGACATAAAAAAATAAACCCTCGAAATAGTCTGGCAAAGTTCAATCGATTCCGAGGGATTTGCATCGCTTTAAAAGTTTCAACTTGAGAGCAAACGGTCTTTCGAAATAATTGAAAATTTGCTTTTAAGCAACTATGGTATCGTTATAGTAAGAACCCAGTATTCAGTACCCTGCCTCTCATCCTATTCCATTATTTTTTTCTAAAGCTTACGTAGGTACATAATTATTACTAGCTCGACGGTGAAGGAAAAAAAATCGTGAGGAAACCAGCAGGTCCCAGGACTGATTCCGAGGCACTCCGCCGGTCCGGCGATAGAATTCTCTTCTTTCACGTTTAGTATTCCTGAAAATATACTGGTGAATCGTGGTTATTTCCAGGAATTGAATACCTCTGCCGATCCCCTGGGAGTTAGAGGATAACATAATGCATATAGGCATTATCTACCAGTCAAAAGCGGACATAATTACTTCATTGACCTTATTATTATTATCATTATGAAATAAAACTATTAAGCAACAATTCAATTCATAAAAAGTGACATCCAAAAAAAGATCCGAAGAAAGCTAAGATTTTTTTCTTTCAATTTCTTTGGAATTTTCTATTTTGCGTAATGATTTTAATAAGAGTTCCTTGGTTTTACTTATAGTGATCTATGACTTCAGCTTGACATGAAAGGGATTTAACAAGATCATATTGTTTTATTTATGGACAAAATCATACGTCATAATATAACCTCATATCGTAGTTAAAAAAATATATTTGTTTAAATTAACAAGTCAAAATGTTTTGCTGCTGTGCAAATGATTCTAGTATAGTACCACTAGACGAAAATGAGTTAAATGGCAGAAGAGAGGCATTGAAGAATGCTGTAATGTGCATAGGATGTATGAGAATAGTAAGTTATAAAGTTATAAGGTGTAGGCCTCTAAAATTATTATAGGTGCTAGCGTAAGTAGTCACTACTCGTAACAAGTTAATGTGTAGGCCTCTATTTCTCAAATGATTTGCCAAGGGTCATTAATGCTTTTAATAGTGTGAACTAGTGACCCGCCCTTGCTTCGGTTTATATACAACAATCTTCCTCGTTTACCGCTTTTTCTAGGAAAAACCTCATCGAAATCCGTTGCGTGATTAACATTATCTAAGCGTCGACGGCGGGAAGCGACTTAGTTTTAATAAGTAGAGAAGCAAAAGTTGACAATGGATAAATTTTCGTTACTTTTACACACGAAAACTATTATATAGTTTATTAGAGACGGTAAGTATGATAGTGATATTGAAAGGAGGGTGATATCAGGTAATATGGTAAACGGTGCATTGCACGCCTTCATGAGGAGCCAGAAAGTGACTAAAAAAGCACGCCTGGCTGTTGATGATGGGGTGTTGGGTCCTACCTTAATGTATGGTAGCGAGAGTTGGGTATGTTAGAAGAAGATTTGCTCATTTTGCGATTTGCTCATTTTACGTAGCCTGCACATTTTGCGACTTGCACATTCTGCTATGCATCCCACGAGAGTCGAATAAATGCAGTAGAAATGCGCTCGCTAAGAAGCATGAGTGGAGTACGATTGATTGATAGAATGAGGAATAGTGTAAGTAATTCGAGAGCGTTGTGGCTTGAAAGAGGATGTAGTTACTAAGATTGAGAAAGTAATGCTCAGGTGGTTTGGACATGTCGAGCGGATGGATGAAAGGCGTCTAACGAGACAAATATATAAGGGGATTGTTAGTGACCGAGTCGGCAGAGGGCGACCTAGGCGTACTTACATCGATCAGATCGGCGATGTATAATATTTAAAATAAGCCAGATAAAGATTACCCGAAACCGACGAGCTTGTATGAACCGATTGATGGATGTGGATGAGACACGTGAGGTATGCCAGGATCGTAGCAGGTGGCGGGCTGTTGTCTCTGCCTGCCCCTTCGGGAAAAAGGCGTGAGCATAATATATATGTATGTATGTACGAAAACTATTGATGAACTCATAAAATTAGTCAAATGCCCATTAAGATTTCCAATAAGAAAACATCGGTCTAATCCCATTATAATGGAAACACTACATGAATTATATTTAAATAAACATTCATGCATATTTCAAAGAGTGATGTGTTTCTATACTTGTATTTCTAATTTCAGATATCAGTGATTTGTTACGTAGGTCTCTTTTTTATAGTCTACATGAACACTGAAGGGAAAATGTCGACAGTCTTACAAACGATGGTCCTAGCAGTCATTGTCCCTGAAGTTATAAATGGAATCCTCATATTGTTAGGTGCACTTCAAGTAAGTAAACTGTATAATCTGTGTCTATATTGAACTAGCTTGTACCCGCGGCTTCGCTCGCGCACGTTTATTTCACCCCCTCAGGGCTTGAATTTTGCAAAATCCTTTCTTAGTGGATGCCTAATCAATCTGTATAAGCTGTCTCTGTGCAAATTTCAAGTCTCTAGACCCAGTGGTATAGGCTGTGCGTTGATAAATCACCAATCAGTCAGTTTATCATGTTATTTAGATAGATAACAATCTATAATAATTCAAGGTCATTGAAAGTAAGGATGAATTCATAATAATATTATTTCATAGAATATTATTTTATTATTGTTAGTCTTTAAGTTATATTTCGTATTTTTGAAACGATTTCAAAAAAGAGGAGGGTCAGAAAGTAAGAGGTCAAATGTATTTAAGCTTGATACCAACTCTTGGAATTTATAAGTTAAAAAAAGACGTGTGGCAATCGAGGACTGCCGGTAATTGCATAGCATTTTGTATCAACAAGACTGCCGAAAAGAAACGACGTTAGACAATGCACGGCCTTCAAGCCACACCTCCGTGCCCGTCGGAGTGGGGAGCGTGAGGTTTTTTTTCGTTACGGAATTTCTGGATTCGGTCCCCGCGCTTAAGGCCCTCGATAGAAGCTATGCAATAGCTTAAAAGTTTGTTTGCAATGAAGTTGGTATTATACTTTTTTATTAAAAACTTGAAAACTATGTCTGATTTTGTTTCCAGGAAATAGTTTTCGCTTTGGCTATTTCTCTATGGCTGTGTCTGTTAACAGCTTCCTATAACACCGTGTTGGGTATTCTTGGGACCTTATACTATGTGCGCAATGGCAAGGAGACGATTCATTATCTGCTGGCCTGCATATTTGCTTTTCTTGCTCTCTCAATATTCAGTAAGTTTTATTTTATATTCATGTCGGAATAAAGTTTCAGTCCTTAACCCGTAACAGCCCACTGCTGAGCTAAGGGTCTTTCCTTACACATGAGGAAGTATGGGCTATATAATCTCCCACCGCCCCCCGCATATTGGGAGATCGTGTTAAGCTACTGACCACTTAAGAGTCAGAATTTTTGAAGCCACCCAATGGTATCTGACATGGCTTAACGACTTCCATTGTGTAAACACAACGAAAACCGGGACCAACAATTTAACGTGCCTTCCGAAACATGGAAGCGCTCGTAATATAAATGCCACAAGGCGGTTGCCCATTCACTGACTGACCGCACCCAAGTTTGCTTAACCAGTATGATTGTTACAAACACACTGGAACCGCAGGGCTACGAGCGCTTCGAATAAAGTTTAGCAATCAGAAATTATAATCGGTCAGGTAATTTTTTTTCGAGACAATAGGGTATTGTCCTCATCCACCCGTAGGAGTCTGCTTGTTGTTTCTGCTTCTGCCGAGTGCAGTGTAAATAACGTAAAAATTTTAAGTTACATAGTGCGTGGACCCATGGGACCCATGGAAGTCTACTTTTAAACCTTGTCTAATTATCATCAATCTATTATGTTACCCGACTGTGGCATGTAAGGAGGTACATGTTACTTTTTCTTGTTAGGACTCTATAAATATGTACCGATTGTCGTTTCCGTGCCTGCTTGCATTCAAATTCTGACATTATTTTATTTAACGTTATAAAATGTATCTTGTTATAAGATTTTTAGCACAAAATAATAATGTTATAGTTAAAAATCCTACATTAAATTACAAATTAAAATAATAAATAGAAAACCATTTGAATAGCTAGTTAACAAAATTATAGGCATGCCTAATTAAAAGTAATAGTACTTATACTTAGGTACGTAACGGTCTTAAATAATAATAATTAGGTATGTCAGGCTCGATTCTGCATTACAGCGACTAAACTTATTTTAGTTTAGTCCTGTCATTTTCTTTCTCCTAGAAAAGAAAAGAGACGAGAGATATTTACTCCTGTCAAATTAAAATTAGTCCTGTCAACTGAGGCGTGTTAAGCAATTTTAGCGACGATTTAAAAAGTAGATGGATAAAAGTGATAGATAAGCACGTTCATAAGGTTAAAATTAGTTGGTTTTTACATGTTTGACATTACTCTTCAATCAATGGTTTGTTTCTGTCCTTTTTCTTCCGTATTCTATAGAAAAGGATAGGCTAACTTAAAATTAGGAATTTTAGCTGGGTTGCAGAATCTAGTCCATTAATAATAACATATATTTTTTAATACTATTTTCTATTTCCAGCCACACTATTGCACGATCTTGTTTTAATATATTCATTCAAAAAGACAGTTGAATCAAAAACTGAGTTCTAGACTGAATCTCTGTCAAACTGGTCCATGTCTCGTTGAAGTTTAAAAAAATATGAGTTGTCCACTCATGCTCAACAACATAAGTGTTGAAATGGATGGATGGAAAATGGAAAAGAAAATATTTTGATTCATTCACTGTCATAGACCAAAAGTACTCGTCCTGCCTATTGCAGTCGGGTAAATATACGTATCTTGTTACTAAAAAGCGCCTAGTAGTGTTTCCCGGGTCCCGTTTTTTCCCGTTCCCAAGACAATTTGTAATAAATAATTTATACATTCTGATATTTAGAAATTAATCACTGAGTGATTTCATTCACTTTAATCTACAGGATGTTCCAAAAATTAGTGACATTCCAAAGTCCGGAGGTAGAGCACTATTATGGGTACCCAAATAACACCATCTATATTTTTAGTTAATTAATACCTACCTATGTCTAGCCGATCCAAAAATATTTATTTCCAGACCAGTCGCAATTCAACTAAGAAAATATATGAGAAATAAAAAAAATGGGATTTATTTGAAATTTTTAGAGTTCATTCAAAAAGAAAGGTTAATTTTCCAAACCTACTTTAAAACCTTCTATTTCAAAGTCCAGAATTACAGCACTATTAGGGGTACCTACTCAAATAAATATTTCTTATAATTAGTTAATTAATACCTACTTTTGTCTACCCAATCCAAAAGTATTTATTTCCATATCAGTCGCAATTTACTAACTAAACTAAAAAAGTCAGAATTAAAAAGATTGGGATTTACTTGAAACTTTTAGGATACATTGAAAAAAAAAAGTTAAACTTTTTTGTCCAAACCTTCTATATTTCATCAGCTGTCGTAGTAGAAGTGTCGTAGTAGATATAAATCGTGAACTTTAGTTTGAAATGACTGTTTTCTGTTTTCAGTTGTATTTTGTCGTGACATAAAAATAATACGCAAATATAAATTGACCATTGAATCAGGGCCACGTCTCTCACAAACTACGATGGCCGAATTTCCCTCTGAAATAGAAATGAAGAGGTGACGTATCAACAAAACTTCAGGAAAGTGAAGTTTGTCACACAACTGTATGAATTTCTGCACATGATGTACCAGTATATCACGACATGTTTAGTGTCAAAATTTATAAAAATTAAATATTACAATATGTTTTTTATTCTATAGAAGCTTAAGTCGATATTCCATTCCTTACGCACTTTTCATGTCTTTCGAACCCCTATACGTGATAGGTGGTAATAGTCGGACCGAGGTGATGTTACACACCTCAGAATCAATTCTTTAACCTGAGGGTTTCCTCGCGATATATTTCTTTACCGTTGAACTAGTGATAAATATATGTACCTACGTGTGTTATTAAAACCAGGATTTGCTTCCTTTCTTTATTTCCACTCCATACAAATTTAGTAAAAAACTAAGAATTTCTGAAATGGAGAACGGAACGGACAGTAGCAAAGCCAAAGGTTTACAGAAATTAATAATAGTCCACCCAAAGAACTTTGAAGAAAATCGTTGAGACAGAAACTTTTTCTTTAAACGTCTTTGTCGCTTATCTGTCAAGTCAACAAAATTGGGAATGTTCAATTTTTTTTTTTGCAAAGATTTCAGTGAATATACGAGTGCCATTTAAATAGTAAGAGTCTTTGTAGCATTTAATATAAAATGACGTCAAACGCAGAAGCAACACTGGACGATGATATGACTCCGGAAAAAGTAAAGTCTTCAGTCACGTGTATAGCAATAGAACATTTTGTAAGTAAAACTAAGTAGAAATCAGTAAAACGATAATATTTTTAAAGTGCTTACGTAAAAACTCAAATAATTAGCAAGCTGAAGTGGCAGACGGGTGGCCATATCTCGCGAAGAACCGACAACCCTTGCACTTGGGGTAAACGTGTTCTGGAGCGGAGACCGCGACTCGGCAAACGTAGTGTAGGGCGCCCTCCGGCCAGATGGGATGACGATCTGCGAAAGGCTGCAGGCAGATGCTGGATGCGTCAAGCCGAAGACAGGGCGCTATGGCGCTCATTAGGGGAGGTCTATGTCCAGCAGTGGACAAATGTAGGCTGATGATGATGACGTAAAAACTACTGTTTTAATCAACTACAAAAAAGAGGAAGTTTTGAATTCGAAAGTATTTTTTTGTAACGTGTTTGTTACCTCAGAACTCCTTTATTTATATTGTACCGATTTGGAAAATATTTTTATATTTCTAACGTACCTACCTAGTACCTACTTATAACCTTAGAAATACCTACCTACCTACCTAGGTACCTACCTATTTTTAGATAAAATAAAATAAATAATCTCACGCCTTATATCCCCGAGGGGGTAGGCAGAAGTATTCCATTTCTGGATATACCCACTTTTCACCAGATATTCTTTAGACTCCTAAACGTGACAGGTGGTGAGTCCATCGCCGGACCGGGTCTGTTTACACATGTCTCAGAATTAATTCTGGGACCAGCGGGTTTTCTCACTATGTTTTCCTTCACCGTAGAGCTAGTGATAAATATGTACGTAAGTTTTAAAAAACTCATTGGTACATGCCAGGATTTACTTTTAGATTAGTCCCGTTTTTATCAAAATCCAGTTCTGATAATGGGATTCGTGGGTAATTGAGGGAACTCCTCAAATTTTATCGGTCCAGTGTTTTGGAGTTCATTTAATACAAATATACATAAATACAAATCTTTCCTCTTTATAACTTTAAATATACTAGCTGTTCCGCGCGGTTTCACCGACTTTTTATAATCGGGTAGTTTTTGAGTTGATTCGTTACAAAATACAAAAATATAAATCATATTAATTAGTGTAGATGTTTTAAATAGGTCTGATAGCTATTTTATCATTCCGAAGTAAAGTTATCTTTCCAAAGACAAATAGTGCTTATTTTCACAATAACACACAACTATGTACCTCAATTCGTTGTTTAACCTATCTAGGCTAGGTGATGGTCTTCCTTGAAATAGGGCTGATTTTTCAGTCGTCAGATAAATCTTATCTGGAGAATATATTGATGCTATCACTGTCTGACACAATAGAAAGGAAAAGTGACAGATGATGTTTATTCTTCAGATAACTTTTAACTGACTATTGAAAAATCTGCCCTTAAATAAATTAATTAAAATATGTTTTTAAGCTATTGCATAGCTTCTATCGAGGGCCTTGAGCGCGGGGACCGAATCCAGAAATTCCGTAACGAAAAAAAACCTCACGCTCCCCACTCCGACGGGCACGGAGGTGTGGCTTGAAGGCCGTGCATTGTCTAACGTCGTTTCTTTTCGGCAGTCTTGTTGATACAAAATGCTATGCAATAGCTTCACCGCGGCAGTCCCCGAGTGCCACACGTCTTTTTTAATTTCAGGTTTGGTCGATTGCTCCCACCCTTTCCTGCTACAGCATTTACGAATACACTAAATCACTTTCCCTTCTAATATTAGTTCTCATTGATGCTATTTTTAATTTATCATTTGCAACTACTTTAATTTTTGGTGTCCGTTTGGTGAGTAGATCATTTAAGTCTTAATTTTTTTCGTAATATTGTCATAAAATCATTAGTTTTTAAATTTTTGTTTTGTTTTCATTTAATTTACATACATACATATTCTCATGCCTTATATCCCCGAGGGGCAAGGCAGAGGTATTCCATTTCTGGATATACCCACTTTTCACAAGATATTCTTTGGACCCCCAAACGTGATAGGTGGTGAGCCCATCGCCGGACCGGGTCTGTTACACATGTCTCAGAATTCATTCTGGGACCATCGGGTTTCCTCACGATGTTTTTCTTCACCGTCGAGCTAGTGATAAATACGTGCGTAAGTTTTGAAAGACTGATTGGTACATGCCAGGATTCGAACCCGAGCCTCACTGATTTTCATCATGCGAAGCAGGCTCTTTAACCGTAAGGCTATCAGTGCTCAGTTAATTTAATTTAATTTTATATTTTATATTTTATACGTCTGCGACATCACGTCTCAGAGAAGCAGATATTAGAATCTATTATGGGACCTGAGGGATACCCTAATATATTTTAAGATACTCAAGATTATAGAATTAAATGAATACCCTACGCCGAATGCCTACTCTCTTGGGAATAAGGCGTGAGCATATATATTTTTAATGTTTGAGAGGGGTGGGGAGGGGAAGGGCGAGGGGAGGGGGAGGGGGGATTGGGGCCTACGGTTACCTCACTCACTCAACGAAATGCAATGCATTGCTTTACGCTGGTTTTCTGTGAGGCCGTGGTATTACTCCGGTCGAGCCGACCCAAGCGTGCCGAAGCATGGCTCTCCCACGGATAACATACTCCTTTTCTTGATTTTTTGAGTGTCCCATGTTTCTTTTCTTTTTAGGAATCACCATTTGCAGTGACTGTAGGAAAATGGTTGTGCCTGATCGTATGTATCGTCGACACAACGACCGGTATAACTGGTCAAATGTATTTTTGCACTGATCTGAGTAGTGTTTGGATTATTATTATGTACATATGGTTTGCTGTTTTAAGTATAGAGTTCATAAGTAAGTATTATCTCGTTTCTTATTGTTTGTAGCTCAATATATCTCGTGAAATGTGGGTATATCCAGTAATAGTATTCTATTATATATATATATATATATATATATATATATATATATATATATATATATATATATATATATAATAAAATATATATAATAATATAATCTCATCTAAATAATATATATATAATAATATAATCTCACGCCTTTTTTATCCCCGAGGGGGTAGGCAGAGGTATTCCATTACTGGATATAGGTACCCACATTTCACGAGATATATTGGACCCCTAAACGTGATAGGTGGTGAGCCCATCGCCGGACCGGGTCTGTTTACACATGTCTCAGAATTAATTCTGAGACCTGCGGGTTTCCTCACGATGTTTTCCTTCACCGTCGAGCTAGTGATAAATATGTACGTAAGTTTTTGAAAAACTCATTGGTACATGCCAGGATTTAATATATATCGTGAAATGTGGGTATATCCAGTAATGGAATACCTCTGCCTACCCCCTCGGGGATAAAAAAGGCGTGAGATTATTTATATATTTTATATTTATGTGAAAAGTCTTCGTTTAGAGAAACTAAATAAGACGTCTACAAACTTCTACTGAGATAAGTAGCGACAATTATGAGTTTACGGAAGAGGATAAGTTTTTACATTGAGAGAATTGACAGTTTAAAGGACCTTCCGAAACACGGACGGGATTGTGGTGTAATGTCACTAGGTGGTCAACCATTCACTAACTGACCGAGCTCAACTTTGCTTAACCAGTGTGTTTATTTACTTATCGATGTAATAGTCCTTTTCATTTTTTTTCTAGTTTTCTATAAGAATTTTGAAACGATATGCCGGTTTCGAAATAATATCGAGTCATCGTAATGTCAAGCTTAAAACTTGGACCTAATTCTTTTTTTGCGGAAGTAAGTAAGTCAAGAACATTTTTGAAATCATATAAAGATAATTTGTTGTGCTTTTATAATTCTGTAAAGAGATGAAATAATTATATAACATACGATCAAATGAACAAACGTTGTTTAATTTTATAGTTATAATATTTATAACACCTAACAAAGGCCGACAACGCACTTGTAACTCTCGAGTTGCAGGTATTCAAGCGCAATTCCTCATACACCCAAATTAGTAAAGTATATCAATATAAAAAAATATGATGCATTCGTACTTTAGAACCAAATTTCCTAAATAAAGAGCAATAATAGTACGGTTCTCTTAGGTAGCCCTAAATCCAGCTATGCTAAATAATTTTTCGGAAAAAAATACACATATTAGAAATAGCTGAAATCTATTAACTAGTCGATACCAAACAAACTAATGTCAGGAATTGAGCTTATTCTTATATATTGTATAGAAAAAAATACAAAATATGCCTAAATGTGATCCCAGGTCATGCGAGTGAAGTGAATTGCGATGTGATTGCGATGATGCAGATTTCCAACCAAGTGCTTAGCTATTTCTGTGGTCACTAAACTAAGAGCAGGTTTGGCTCTGCGCATAAAGAGCCCGCTTTCATTCGTGAGGCTCGGGTTTGAATCCTGGCTGAGTTATTTAGGGTGAGTTTTCAAAAATCTTTACGTATCTATCACTGGCTCGACGGTGAAAGAAAAATATCGCCAGGAAACCTGCAGATCCCCGAATTCACCCCGGTCCGGTGATGGGCTCACAACCTATCACGTTTAGGGGTCAAAATAATATACAAACATGATTTTTCCAGTAATGGAATACCTCTGCCTATTCTCGGGCATGAAAGGCATGAGGTTATGAGTTAGAGTATTTTAACTGTGTATGTTTGGAAGTATAGATTCCAAACAAGAGTAATTATGTTTCATCGAGATATTTAAACGAAGAAAGAGTAAAGCAGTAGGTAACACAAAACAAACTCATTGGAATGTAGTCTAGGCAATAAAGGTAGTGGACCCCAACATTAATTCCTCAGTCGATGAAACTTTGCAGGATTGTAGTATAGTATGAGACAATACTTGCATAAAAAAATCCAAAAAAAATCCTAACCGAAGTTAGGTTTTTACACTAAAAAAAATTTTTTTTTTTGGTTGATAATTTAATAATTTCTGAAAATAATGTAGCGAGACGGTTTTCATTTTGGATTTTCCTATTGTAAGTCCACAGCGACTATTAAATTAAGTTCCAGTTAAAAAAATTGAGTGAGCAATTTTCCCGTGCAATGTACATATACGTCTGATTTTTGTTGGATAGTTCGCATATAGCTTTCTTAACACACATGAATATTGCTGGCGAAGAAAATGTTGACTGAGCATTTTTCCCAACAAAGATATCAAATAAATAAGTATTTCAGTAAAAATACCTAACTTTTTTTGTTTTACCTAGGTTTTTTTTTTGTATTTTTTATGCAAGTATTGTCTCATACTATACTACAATTCTGCAAAGTTTCATCGACTTAGGAATTAATGTTGGGGTCCACTACCTTTATTGCCTAGACTACATTCCAATGAGTTTGTTTTGTGTTACCTACTGCTTTACTCTTTCTTCGTTGAAATATCTCGATGAAACATAACTCTTGTTTGGAATCTATACTTCCAAACATACACAGTTAAAATACTCTAACTCAAAACCTCATGCCTTTCATGCCCGAGAATAGGCAGAGGTGTTAGGGTCTTCATACAAAAATCCGCTTCATTGCTTGGACTAATGCTTAGACTTCATTGGATACCTACGGATTACCGGATAATACAGAATAAACTTTTTGTTTTTTCTGTATTCAGAGCGCATTACATTTAATTTATTTTTGAGCCCAAGAAAACTTTTATGAATCCTAAGTACATGCGTACTTAGGATTCATAAAAGTATATATACATAATATTTAAAAGAAGTAAGTAATTGGTTGACTAATCGATCAACGTGTTCTGTGATCAACACACAGCCGAAACCGCGTCTACAAGTCTTTTTAATACTCAAAGCTATAAGTCTTTGCTACAAGTAGGTACTTACGTAAGTATTATCATAGTCAAAGACCAAAGAGGTTGGAAGAAAATCATTCTATCTAGGAGAAATAATCTTTTTCTAGAGAAAAAGTTTATCTCTCCTATAGACACTGTGAAAACCACTTCAGCCAAAAATCGGGGTGCGGGGGGCTAAGGCGGGGAGCGAAGTATGAATGCACTCTATAGGAAAGAAAACGACTTGATCATAGCATTTGTTAAAGTCATCGAGTTAAAAATGAAATATTGTCTATTTAGTGTTTTTTTGTGCGTGCAACACTGGTGTAAATTTGTCAACGTAGGTCGGAAAACAACTGGAAATGTCAAAAATTTCGTGAGAAGTATTCAGTAAATATACCGAGAGCTTCTAATTAGTATAATAGCAGAATTTGTAATTTTTCCGCGTTTTTAAACTATGCTAATATAAAATGAAGTCCATCATAGGGGGTAACGATGAAGAATAACCAGTAATACAAACAAAAGAATTGAAATTGATGATTGTTAGTTACTCATTTTGCATAACTGTGACTAAAATACATGGAATCAGCTAAAATGTCGTATTCTAAAGTGATTTTTAACTATATACTCCCACCTCAGAGGCCGGCAACGCAGTTGTGACTCTTGAGTTGCAGGTGCCCATGGGCGACGGTAGTCACTTACCATCAGATGACCCGTCGGCCCGTTTGCCCCTTTTTTATTATAAAAAAAAAACGTTTTATATCTAAATTATAACAGTTTATTGTGTAAGATGCCAACTCGCCAGATGCTACAGTACTGCACATTGGCGACCATGGCGCGGCGTTTACAACTGCTGAATGTCTTAATCGGCATAGCTATGAGGGCTACATGTTTGTGCCGTAAAGTTAAGGTTTCCTCCAAGAGCACAGCGGTGATAGCCTTACGGTTAAAAGGCCTGCTTCACATGATGATAATCAGTGAGGTTCGGCTTCGAACCTGGCATGTACCAATGAGTTTTTCAAAAACCTACGTACGTATTTATCACTTGCTCGACGGTGAAGTAGAACATCGTGGGGAACCAGCAGGTCTCAAAAAAAATAATTCTGAGACATGTGTAACATACCCGTTCCGGCGATGGGCTCACCACCTAACACGTTTATTGGTCAAATATTCTCGTGAAAAGTGGGTATTTCCAGAAATGGAATACCTCTGTATATCCGCCCTCGGGGATAAAATGCGTGAGATTATGTATTTTATTTTTATTCGCTACAGCCAAGTTTAATTTTTTCAAGATATCCGTATATACTTATTGATATTTTCAATCAATTATTCTTCATAATATGTCAAAGATATCGTTTGTATTAAAATATGTTTTTAATTTCAGATAATGATGCCTCTTTACTCCCCTTTCTGCAGATTTGTGTACGAAGACACAAATATGATGATCTTTCCAATATTGGTCCTCACAGTTATTATTCTTCGTGTTTTAGTTGTATTAACTTTGCTTTTGGGCTTACATTATGTGAGTAGATAATGTTAAGGCGCGTACAGACTTGTGAAACGTAACGTGAAATGTAAAATTCTGCCTTACATTACAAGTTCGCTGCAGGCGTGGACGCGTAGCGCGCTCTTACCGCGCATTCACTACGAACCTCCCGCGTTTGTCTGTTTTCAGCATTCCGCCCCACTGCGCGCCTCTTTGTGTTCGTTCGAAAATCTGACAAATTTCAGATCGCGGTGCGCACAACTTGAAGTGCCCTGTTCGTACGCGTCGCGGTTCGTGCGCGCAGGGCGTCCACACTATTGGAATTTTGTTACATTGTAAGATACTTTGCGACAATGTGGACGGTAAATTCTTTCAATGCTTGTTACATTGCATGTTACATTTCACCAATCTGTACTTGCCTTTAGATGCTTTTTAATTTTAGTTGACTATTGACAAGGTTTACAAATTAATTTGACTTCTTCATTACTCAGTTTTAGGGATAAATTAAATATAAATATTTATTTGCATGCAACATGGTTATTTAGGTGACAAAAGTACTTAATAAGGTATAATATCATGTTTCGCCTATTAAGACATGCACGCAAAACGATAAGTGTACCTAGTAGCAAATAGATATCGACACGAAAATACCGCTACGTCTTTCAAACCTTCAAGAAAAGAGCGTTCCTGTTTTTGGTGTATAATAAAGAGTTGTTGCATTGTATTGTATTGTACCTCAAAGGGCGGCAACGCACTGACTCTTGAGTTGCAGGTGTCCAGCGGCGACGGTAGTCACTTACCATCAGGTGACCCGTCTGCTCGTTTTCCCACTATCACTACATAGTATAAAACAAAGTCGCTTTCTCTGTCCCTATATCCCTATGTATGCTTAAATCTTTAAAACTACGCAACGGATTTTGATGCGGTTTTTTTTAACAGATAGAGTGATTTAAGAGGAAGGTTTTAGTATAAGCATTGCACCCGTTTGAAGTCGGGGCGGGTCGCTAGTATTATACTAGAGTAACAGAAAAAGCGCAATTCCTCATACACCCCAATTAGTATATTAATGTAAAAAAATATATGATGCAATCAAACTTTAGTTGTGTCTAACCAATTTTCTTAAAAAGCGATTAATAATAGCGCGATTTCCATAGAAAGCACTAAATTGAGCTACGCTAATTAATTTTTGTGAAAAAATTAACACATTAAAAATAGATGAAGTCGAATAAGTAGCCGATACTGAACAAACTAATTTCAGGAATTGCGCTTATTCTGTTACATGTTGTATAAAATGTACATTTACATTATTGTACAAGTTCAGAACAATATGTAGTTAGTTAAAATTAAATCAGTCAAAGTGAAAATTCATTTGTCTCTGTAGGTAAAACTAATTACCTACTCTTAAAAACGGGCCTTGTTGGTTCAGTTGGAAGTGACCCTGCCTCCTGAGTCGGAGGTCGCGGGTTCCATCCCCGCTCGGGGCCAACATTTGTATGCATGAACATGTCTGTTGGCTTCGTGTCTGGTCGTTTAATATTTATATAAGTATGTTTATCAGTTGTTTAGTACCCATAGCACAGGCCCTGCCTAGTTTGGGACTAAATAACCGTGTGTGAATTGTGTCCCACAATTTAGTTATTAACTAGCGACACGCCCCGACTTTGCACGGGTGCAATGCTTATACTTAAACCTTCCTCTTGAATCACTCTATATATTTAAAAACCGCATCAAAATCCGTTGCATAGTTTTAGAGATTTAAGCATACATATGGACATAGGGATATAGGAAAGAGAAAGCGACTCTGTATTATACTGTAGTGATGTTAACAAGGCACTCTAAACTCGTCTATGGAGATCGGGTAAATGTAAACAGCAGCGTATCTCCACCGACGAGTTGCTAGATTAAATAATAATATAGATGTGTATTAGTTATTTTTTGTTTTAGGAATCGTATAATGTACTGCGCTTGGGACTATTGTTGTGTGTGTTCTTGAGTTGCTTGCAAACAGGGCTGGGTATAGCGGGCTGTCTACACTTTTGGGCAAAAGGCAATTTATTTGTTAACATAGTTTTTGTTATTCTCGCTTTATCCGTGTTATGTAAGTGTTGTTTTGATTATTATTTTAGTATTTTTATTACACTAATAAGCTTTTTTTTAAACTAACCCTTTTTATCCGCGCAGAGGTATACCATTTCTGGAAATGAACCCTTAGACGTGATAGGCCGACTAAAGTGCTGTTTCACATGTCTCAGAATTAATTCTGAGTCCTACCGGTTTCCTCACGATGTTTTCGAATGAGAAGCGGGCTCAAAACAAATAGGAGCTCGTTTCTCGTCTCAAGGCTGTCATTCTTAGGCGTTACTACCGCAATTTACAAATTAGCAAATTGTTACGAACCACATAAAATTGCCACTAGCACTTTACAACTATTCACAACACTGATACTCAAAATGTCCTTAAATTGATACTCGAATCACTTGAATAGAGGTACTATCGCTGGTGATTGTCAAGATTACGGAACCAAACGAGATAATATGCTTATTAAATTAGTCTTTACTTAATACCTATTTAGTACTATTTGATAACTATAATAAAGTTCGTTTCCACCAACGGATATATTGAATAAAATAATAGGTTAGATAGTCTGACGCCAACTTGGACAATATTATTTCGCAAATTTCTAAAATGATTATTCTCTTTAAGTCTTCGTATTTTTAGAAGGTACAGAATTTTAGGAAGCTGCTAAAAAAACTTATTAAGGCACAGACACTAATTTTAAAAGGTTAGCTCAAGTGGCTCAGCTAGATATAGGCTAGGAAACCAAGCGGATTTTTGTATGAAGACCCCAACATTCAACTGTCAGTCGATGCAACTTTTGCAGGATTGTATAGTATGAGACAATACTTACATAAAAAAAAAGACGTGTGGCACTCGGGGACTGCCGCGGTAAAGCTATTGCATTGCATTTTGTATCAACAAGACTGCCGAAAAGAAACGACGTTAGACAATGCACGGCCTTCAAGCCACACCTCCATGCCCGTCGGAGTGGGGAGCGTGAGGTTTTTTTTCATTACGGAATTTCTGGATTCGGTCCCAGCGCTCAATGCCCTCGATAGAAGCTATGCAATAGCTTAAAAATAAAAATAAAACCTATGACACTTTATCATACTGTAAAGTTTCGCCGTCCGAGGAATCCATGTGGGGGTCCACTACCTTCCTTGTCTAATAGCACAAAATGTATAATTATTGTAATTAGTGATGTGCAATATTTTTTTCCAGCCATTGGTTGTGATTGCTTAGTAATAAGCTCGTATTTATATACAATCCGGCCCGATGATAGTGAAAATTCATAACCTGGAGGACCCGTCCCTATGTTCAAAAAATTTAGTAAAATATTCAAGATATTTGTAAAATCACTTATGAAGACGCGTTTTTGTACACTATGCCAAGTACAAGTACACATTTCCAGAATAATTCTCTTTACGTCTTCGTATTTTTAGTACCTACACATTATTTTTTACAGAATTTTAGGAAGCTGCTGTAAAAACTTATTAAGGCCACACAAATTTTATAAGGTTTGCTCAAGTGGCTCGGCTAGATAGCACAAAATGTATAATTATTGTAGTTAGTGATGTAAATATTATTTTTTTCTAGCCATTTGCTGTGATTGTTTAGCAGTAGGCCCGTATTTATATACAATCTGGCCCAACGATAGTGATTCATACCCTGGAGGACCCCGTCCCTATGTGCAAAAAATTTCGTAAAATACCTATTCAAGATATTTGTAAAATCATTTTGAAGACACGTTTATGAACACCCAAGTACAAGTACAAGATCTATATAAATTTACTTATGGAATTGAGGTGAATTATTTTCATTACTTATTAAACAATAAATATAGGTAAAATAATATCTCTGTGGTTTAATTTACCTACCATTTATTATATTTACAAAATGCTGTGTTATTACGAGCATTCTCGAAAACGTCTTTAACGGTTTCGATGTAATTTAGAACGGGTAGGTAAATTTGAAAAAAAAAAGTTCTTAAGCCAGGTACCTACTTACTAGAAATGGAATATGACCAAATGTTATGTAAGAAAATATTATAAGCAGTAGGTAGGAATATCACATCCTAAAATTATCAGGATAACTAATAATAATAAAAAAAATCTATGCCTCGAAAACAATATAAAAACTTCGAAAACTAATAATATTGATGTAAGTATTTCAAAAATGTTAATTAAGGTCTTACCGTATAATCGAAAATAAACCTATAAAGGTACATTTTGGATAGTTAATGAAAACATAATTATATTTCACTCCCAAGAAGGGCCACAGAAATGTTCACGGCATCTTGCGATAGTTAGGGAGGCGAGGTAGCTAAATGGCGTAATTCAACGGCGTCGTCGAGACCTATCAAAATCGAAAGATAAAATAAATTCAAAAAGAAAAGCTCTTATGGTAAAAACCATTTTAGCGGTGGGTTTGGCGTGTACGGTTTTTCAAAAATGTTAAAAAAAACAGTTACTTGGGCATTCTCGAGCGCGTCAGATATTCATACTACGTATGCCCCAAGTGCGTCTGATAACAACGGTATACTAATCTGCCGGTTTGCGTGGTGGGGTAGGTATATAAAGTAGTCAAAAATGCAAAAAAAAAAAATACTCGAGCGCGTCAGATTTTCAGAAGGGGTGTTATGTAGGCCCCAAGGAAGCAAAAAAAAAGTTCTTTTGAAATACTCGAGCGCATCAGATTTTCATAGGGGAGGTTTATCTCGGTATCCTGAAAGCATATTTTCTTAATCTGACAAAAATGTTGGTGGGTTCTCTTAATCTGACCGAAAAAGGTTTTTTGGTTTATTTTTTTTCCTTTCTTTCTCCTTGATAAAACGGGGAATTATATATATATATATTAGGGTGTACCGAAAATTCCCTTCTACCGCTTTTGTCCCCACCATCTATGTTGCGAAATAAAGGAAAAATACTGGTAGGACGGCATATTTCCGCGAAGCGCTCAGTCTGTATTACATGTTTATGGCAAATTCCTCTTTTTTGCTTCAATTCTTCACTTCGTTTTGCTTACAGTAGTTACGGTACGTCCAAAAAACAATTTGAGGATCAACAGGCTATTGAATAATATACATACATGGAACTGTTCATGTTAATAATACTTTTGTATACAGATAGTCGTAACTTTTTCCGAGTCCACGAAAATTGTCGAGAAGCTTTAGAAAAAAAATATGTTTTGAGATATAATAAAAGTTCAATAATTTAGTCATCGTTATTCCATATAATTTTTTTTAACACCCTCAGTTTTTGAGATATACTAAAAAAACCGGGAGTTTGAGTGTTTTTCGGAAGACGAAATGGCTCCTCCACACTTCCGGTCATGCGGAAACCGTCAGATTTTGTATTTTTAGTAAGTTTTAGATTTTATTCTTCAAAATAAAAAATAAAAAAATCGCGCTCGAGAATGCCGGATTAACGTTTTTTTTTTACAAGTTCGCGACCCTATAACTTGGCGGCGGCGTCAATGACTTATCGTCAGATTAGTTAAATTTAGTCTTAAAACATTAAAATCAACCCCCATTATCTTAATCTGACGCGTATTTCAGACTATCGATTTTTTTTTACTAATCTGATCGTCTGGGCGCGCGTCACTACATATCGACGACGATGTTCGAATACCTCCTAACTGACACCCGGGGCCAAAATGAGTTATCTATGCCACTGTACTTAGAGTTCAATTTCGCACCGACTGGCAAAGACTCCGAAGTGATTTTGTAATAAATAACGCCACAAATTCATAATGAGAATACCTCCTAATATCACGCTTTGAGCGTGTTAGCCTGCTGCTGCTGCTAATATATTCTAACTTACCAAAACGAATATCTCCTAAGTTACTTCCGAACTAATTTTGCTGCCAATACCTCCTATCTACCATCAAACACGTGTTTCCATGTGAGTCTACGATCCAGATGTAGCCCGAGATAACTGACATGGTCCAATTGAGGGACTTGGATATCATTAAGAGTGACAGATGGCCAAGTTTCTCGCCTAAGCGTGAATGTTACATGAACAGATTTTGCTTCATTTGCCTTTATGCGCCATTTTTTTAACCATCCCGAGATTTCATTCAGGTCGCCTTGTAGCATTTGTGATGCGGTTGAAGGGTTGCTGTGACATGCTAGAATAGCAGTGTCGTCCGCGAAGGTTCCCGTTGTTGAACTTTCACCTATTGGTTGATCGCATGTGTGCAGGAGATACAGAATCGGACCTAGTACACTACCCTGTGCACAAGGTCCGATTCTGTACTCCAGCATGTATGGATTGTAGGCTTGTTATTTCCTCACCATACTTTATCAGTAATTGTCGGTCTCGCAGATATGATCGTAGTATATAGAACAGGCTGCTCGGGAGAAGATGTTTGAGCTTATATAATAGACGTGCGAGACACGATCGAAAGCTTGGGAGATGTCGAGGAACACAGCAGAGCAGTAGCATCTATCTTCGGATGATTGTTGTATTTTATTTACCAGTCTATGGACCTGTTCGATGGTACCATGTTTATGCCTAAATCCAAACTGGTGGTCAGGAATCAGTGCTTTATTTTGGATTTGTTGCATGAGCCTTTTCAAGAGTAGAGTTTCGAGAAGTTTGGAAGTTATAGGGAGGAGACTAATTGGTCTGTAAAATTTCCCGGGTTTTGGGATCATCTTAACTTGTGCCAATTTCCATTGAAGTGGAATGAATGCCATTCGGATTACAGCATTAAACAAATATGTGAGAAATAAAAATCCTATATTTGGCTAAAAGTTAAAAGCTCGTACCCAGGGCTTTCTTATCTTTGACTTTGTAATGGCAGTCATTACTTCACCCTTTGTTATCTTTGAGCATCCTTGGTCCGGTGATGATTGGCACAGGGTGAAAAGAGTACTCCCGAATTCTTCAATGTGTGCAAGAGGTCCATCATAAGGATGTGGTGAATACCTTAGCCAAGTGCTCCGCAAATGTTTCTGCCTTCTCGGTGTCACTTCTGGCCCGGTCGCCATTACTTTGGCGCAAGGGGAAAGATGGTACAACAGGTTTTTTCAAATAATTTCTGGCTTTCTACAGTGATTAGTCGGTGGCTGAAGTAGGATCCAGTGTGGAAACTAATTTTTGAATACTTGAGTTATTTTCCTTGTTCAGGAGTAGCGATAGTCTTTTCCTTAAGAAGTTTAGCTTTGTCTTCAGAGGCGGGTATTTAGTTTTGTGCCATTCTTTCCTTAGTTTGCGCTTCTGTGCAATAACTTCTTCCATTTTCTGCGAGATTCTTAACGCCGTGTTTGGGCTATTTGAATTCTTTACTGGTGTAGCTTCCGAAACAGCTTTTTGGACGGTAGTGTTAAATATCTCCACTGCTTCAACCAAGTCCTCCTCGCTTTTAAGGCGTACGTTCGCGTCAAGGGATTCATTTACCAATTGTATTTAGTAGTCCCAGTTAGTTAGTTTTTTTGAAGTGAAAATTTCTTTAGCGGCGTTGAGCACTTTTGTGGGATGGGTAAAAACTGTGAAACTCGCGTCAGGTCACGTGTGCTGATCGAAAAACCGTAAGACGGTTGGAGAGTAGTGTTGTAACACCGAAATCGATAATCAAGTTTTCACTTTGCCGGCACTCCCGGAGTGCATGTTTTTTTAGAAGAAGAATGAAGTAATTTAACGTGGTTTTTGTGAGGCTTAGTAATAGAAATAAGTTTTCAATTACTAGTAGAGAGTTACAGACTTATTTTATTGGTCATCTAATAAAGATTTTCGTAATTATTTCCTAAAACTTTTACTAAGTAATACCTCTTAACTTCATCAAAATGGGCATTAGTGAAACTAATAACTCCTAACTAACACTAACTTGGAAACCACTTGTCTGTATGTAAAATCAATGCTAGCATCAATTTCGCAGCCCTATTTAATAAAAACTTGCTTTAGAACACATTTTCATAAAATAGGTACAAAAAGAATTAAAAGTTTTTTTCGCCTCCTGTAAAATTAGCTTTTTGTTAGTTAGGAGGTCTTCGAACATCGTCGTCGATATAGAGCTAAATACTTTATAAGGTTGTTCTATTAGGTCTAAGGTATCTCTCATATCTTAAACTGCCACGCTCGAGTGTTACCGAAAATTCCCCTATTCGCCTCCCTAACTCCCTAAGTCATTTCGACACTTGTAAAGAAAAAAAATGACATTAGTTTTTACTCCATGCTATCTATGCTACTGTACAACGTGTAACAGAATAAGCGCAATTCCTGAAATTAGTTTGTTCAGTATCGACTACTTATTCGATTTCAGCTATTTATAATGTGTTAAATTTTTCAAAAAAATGAATTATCGTAGCCGAAGACTAAAGTCTATGGAAATCGTGCTATTATTATTCGATATTTAAGAATGCATCATATTTTTTTTATATTAGGGGTGTATGAGGAATGAGGGGTTTTTCTTTTTTTTCTTTTCCCTGTTCTCTGGATAGATGGCGCTGAACTTGCTAAGTTACTGCTAGGAACGGAACGTCACATCATTTTTTTGATATCGTAAAACGAAACGAATATAAAAGTAAATGTCACTGTCACACACATCACACATCACAATGACATTTTGTTTTTGAAAGTAAATAAATCTCAGTTATCTCAGCTAAAGAGCAAATAAATAAAAACAAGGAATAAATATTTAGCAGTCTTTTTATGGGTTTTCCGCGCCAAAAAGAAAATGTCCCAAAAAAAAAGGAGAAAAGTCTGTGCCTTGTGGAAAGCGTGAGAAAACTAGGTTACATTCAAAAGCAAGCAGCAAACGAAAGTGTCGTAATCACAGATTATAAAAATTAGGTCGTTCGCGAGTAATACGAGTATAAGTTCACAGAATAAGGAAGTCGCGGTTATAAGTTACTCTATGGTGACGTGCCGCATTTAGTAGTAACGCAGTCAGTTCAACGCCATCTACAGAGTTCTTGCAAACTATGTTTTTTTTAATTCTCAAAAAAAAACCTCTCAATTTTCTGTTACGCGTTGTATAAATAAAGAAAACCTGATTGACTGACTGACTGAGCAACGCGCAGCCAAAAACTACTAAAGCTAGAGACATGGAATTTGAGAGTAGATGCCTTTTATGACCTAAGCGTCGGATAAGAAAGGATTTTGCGGAAGTCCCACGGGAACGGGAAAAAACGGGATTTGTGTGGGCAATGACATTGGGCGTCTGCTAGTAGGTAATTTATAACACTTTCAAAGAATTTGGTTTTGTGATATAGATAACAAGAACAAACGTTTTGGGAAACAAGCATTTTTGAAAATTGTTAACAGTTTTAATTAAGATAGAAAAAGTATAGTAGAAAGATAATAATAGACAATATAGAATGGGGAGTTTTCGGTGACAGCTGTCACTTGAGTATTCAAAGGTGTCAATAGATGGTGCTGATAAGCCTTGGGTTTTTTTTTACCTAATCTATGGTCGCAAGAATTTGTCAAACAAAAAAAAAACAATCTGACTTTTTATCAAAATAAGGTTACGTACTCATTGCCTTGTATTTTATTTATTGTTCTGTTTGTACATTGTTTACGAGTGGTTTGTGTTACAACAAAAGATCCGAATCCACGATAAACAAAAACTCAGTCTCCTTCATCTGCGAAAATGCGTGGACCATGTATAGTGTATGGGTGTAAAATACGGAGGAACCGAAGCTCGACTCGACGCACTAGGAATGTAGGTACCTAAAACAAGATCTGTTTTATTGCGTTGCCTGCTGACGCGTTACACTCACTCACACACAACACAACAACGGCACATGACATGACGGACGGCTGTGTCACGTAAAGCGACACATCAGTGTTGCCAATTTCTAATTCCCAATGTTGATCAGCGCCATCTAGTTCAATTTTAAGAATGTCATTGAAAATTCCTCATTATACAAAAACCATAAACTATATTTTTTTACACAAAAGAAGAGAGTTTTTACTCCGCTAGGAGTAAAAGTGTTCTGTGGTTTTTACACACTGTGGCGCTAATTTGTCAACGTTGACAAAAAATTGGAAATGTCCAAAATGTTGTGAAATGAATAAATTTTAATACGAGATTTTATTAAAGCAAAAGTTATACATAATGACGACGGCTTTCGTCATACAAGGTAACGTGAGAACGCTTAACGAGCAAGACCTTAACTTTCGAAGGGAATCACTAAGGAGTAGTGTTATTTGCATTGGAATCACAAAAATTGTAAGTAAAGTGGTGTCCTATAATTTGACCCAAATATACCTATTTAATTTAATTTCGCTTACAAGGGAGTAGTGTTGTAAGGTGCCGTATCTCAAAAGAAAAAATAAAATCCTTATAGGATCACTTCGTTGTACGTCTAGATCTGTCTGTCAAAACTCATCTTCTAGGGAATAACGAGGTATCAAGTTAAAATAATATGAAATACTCAGACTGACTCAAAGTTTTCAATACTTTTAAATGTCCAATTCTACCTTTTATATTTTTTTATTACAGATCAGATCCAGATCGGTGATTTGTTACTCAGGTCTCTTCTTTGCAGTTTACCAAAACACCAAAGGAGATATGGCAATTATACTGCCAGCTTTGGTCTTCACAGCGATTGTTCTTCAAATTTTATATGGAACTATTTTATTTTTAGGTGCACTACATGTAAGTATATTTCAATGATTTTATATTTTAAAAAACATACGCCTCTTATCCCCCAAGGGGTAGGCAGAGGTATTCCATTTCTGGAAATACCCACTTTTCACGAGAATATTCGACCCCTAAACGTGAGCCCATCGCCAGACCGGGTCTGTTACACATGCCTCAGAATAATTCTGAGACCTGTGGGTTTCCTTACGATGTTTTCTTTCACCTTTAAGCTAGTGATGAGTATGTACGTAAATTTTGAAAAACTCATTGGTACATGCCAGGATTAGAACGCAGTTTCACCCGCGTAGATATAGCCTATGTTACTCAGGAACAGTGTAGCGTTCTAATGGTGAAAGAATTTTCGAAATCAGTCCAGTACTTTTTGAGTTTATTTGTTATAAACATACAAGTATTTCCTCTTTATAATTTTAGTGTCGAAAGTGTCGATGTAGAAGTGTAGATGTGGAGTAGCAAGGTTTGTATTATACTTGTTTTTTTTAGAGATCGACGCGTACAGTGGCTGTCAGTCTTTGGCTGTGTCTGATCACAGGTTCCTTCAACACAATGTTAGGTACAGTGGGTGGACTGTACTACATTAGAAAAATGAATTACACTCTGTGTTTTTTACTGGCCTGCATTTTTATTTGTCTCTCTCTGTCTTTATTTAGTAAGTGGTTATTTTCTTTTTAGTAAATACGAGTATGTACTTATTACAACTACATAAATAATATTAAAAAGAAGCCAAGTGCAAGTTGGACTTGCACCTACGAGTATATTTACTAAAAAAAAACGTTTTTATTAAATTCTTGGCATGGCCGTTTTTTGTTCCCTAAAATAATAAATATGCTGACCTCTTTTTAGTCACCGAGGGAACAGTAAAGGTATTTCATTTCTGGAAATATCCACGTTTTGCCAGTATATTCTTTGGACCCCTAATCGTGGTAGATGGTGAGCCTATAGCTGGATATAATTAATTAACTTCGATCGACTATAGCTGATTGAAGATTATAATGCTTACAATATAGTCTTACTTATATTATTCGCTACAGACTCGTGGTCCCCCCTTACCTTGTTATGTTGCCCTGGGGGGATAACGAGGCATTCGCATTCGATTGTTGTCCCCCCCATTCACTCTTGACCTTAAATACCTGGAAGACTTATGGTAGTAATTAGGTAAAAAATAAAATAAAATAAATTAAGTGTAACCAAATTTTTAAAGTTCTTTTTATTTCATAAAAGCAAACACATAAACACATACGACGTTGAACTGAATTATATGGTAAAATTCACTGTACCTTTGTTTTATTTTCTAGCGGCGTTATGCACTGATTTTAAAATAATATACGCATACAGAATCAGTATGTTGATACCGACAAGTCAAGTTCATCAACAAACTCGTACGCAAGTCGAAGAAATTAAGAGTTGAGGTATAAAAGATAGCCAATAATACTTCTGAAACATTTCGAAGTCTTTTCGTGCACTTTGTCAAGATCAGCTCTAGAAATTTATGTAAGGATTTTTTTAAATGTATTTATGTTATGAACAATTTAAACTCAAAATATAAAAGAAAAAGATATCAGTGGTTTCATTTTCAAATGAGCATAGAGCAGTGATACCGCCTCTCAATCTCAGAGTTCGATATCTGGTAATATACTAAAGGGATTTCGACTACGAATCACTAGTTTTCAAAAGTACCTATTATTCACATTGTTGATTAAAAAACTAACGTCTTTATCCCTGAGAGGGTAGGCATGGTTATTGCATTCCTGGAAATAAGTACCTACCCACTTTCCACCAGTATAAACGTGGCGAGTGGTGAGCCTATCACCGGATCTGGGTGCCGTTACACATGCATCAGTAATAATTCTGTGACGGGTCCTCACCATGTTCTTCCTTTACCTCCGAGCTAGTGATAAATATAACGATTTTTTTTAAAACTTGTCCTTGTCAGGATTCGAAGCCGAGCCTCAAGCATTAGAAACAACCTCTATAAGCACGGGACTATCACTTCTCTAAGTATTACTACCCCTTAAAATCATAGCCATTTTTAAATCTTATCCGGGTCGAATTAAAGCGTTAGTTTATTCTCAAGACTTCACGCTTTTCCGAGTCCACTTAAATCCCATTGGCGTAAATACGTAAATCTCACTGTATACGAGTAAAAAGAAAGTTTACTCCCGCGTCGACTGAAAAAAGAAATAAAATGACTATTTAACTGCACGATATTGCGCTACCTCTTGAAATCTGGTACATTGTATGTAAATTTCTTCTTCTATACCTACCTATATAAAAAGAAGAAAGCGACTGGCTGATTGGCTGACTGACTGATCAATCAACGGCTAGTCGAAATTACTGGGTCTAGAAGTATAAGATTATTCCACAAATGTTTCATTTGATTTGTTTAATAATAAATAATATAGTCTCACGCCTTTCATCCCCGAGGGGGTAGGCAGAGGTATTCCATTACTGGATATACCCACATTTCACGAGATACATTGGACCCCTAAACGTGATAGGTGGTGAGCCCATCACCGGACCGGGGGGTCGATTTTTGAATCTCACCAAGTGACTAATTCTCACCGATATAAGTGATTTCCGAAAGTTCGTATTTTTGAAACTCATCGGCGACTTACATTTGTCATACCTATGATATCGATTTACGAGTGCCCCTACCCACTCGTAATTGAAATCACCATGCGATTGTTTTTGACAGTTGACGTAGTGCCATCTGCCAAAAGTGCCAAAGTATGTTTTTTGGAAGAATTATCAGCGGGGCTCGATTGTGATATTTTGTGATTGCGACGATTTATTGAAAACAGCGTGTGACTTACAAAAATACGGCTTTTGGAAAATGGTGACATAAAATTCATCGGTGATAATTTTAGTCACCGGTGATTTTGATATCACCAGTGAGATTCAAAAATCGCACTCCGGGTCTATTTACACATGTCTCAGAATTAATTCTGAGACCTGCGGGTTTCCTCACGATGTTTTCCTTCACCGTCGAGCTAGTGATAAATATGTAGGTACGTAAGTTTTTGAAAAACTCATTGGTACATGCCAGGATTCGAACCCGAGCCTCACTGTTTTTCGGCCGGCTCTTTAACTTTGATTTGTTTTAGGTGAATTAAGCAGACTGGTCGCTTTTTCTGTATGTTATTGACCATTATTATTTGAGCAGTAAGGTCCCGCACTAACAAGTAAAACAAACAAGCAAAAATATCAGTTAAATAATATAATGTTCATCAAGAAATAAGTACAAAAACTATACTTAGTACATATTTCATAAAAATATATTAATAACAAGCTTATTTGTCGATAAACACTGAATTTGACTATGCATAGAATAGGAAATACAAATACGAGTACACATAGATCAATCGCACATAGTGTTCGAGGAATCGCCAAAATAATTATAGCTCCATCTCTTGGCACCAAAATTTACTGACCAATTATTTCGTGGTACTACAGCTTTAAATAATAAAAACCTGCTTATTTATTCACTAGTACTTTTATCCGAGCTTTTTTATGTCGGGCTAAAATGTAGAAATGTACTAATACACCTAAATCCTCAACCACACAGGTTTGTAAGTGTAACAAAACAACCATCTAAGCATGCAAAGTTTGGCAATTATTACCTACTACCTAGCTTAAATAAGGTCAAATTCTCGGTGTGTACGAGTTGCCATTGTGGTTTCATTATCTACCTCCAGGCGACATCATCAAATTAGCTCGATGGTACCATTATATTGCATTGTCACTGAACTTACATAAGTATGCCAAATTTCAGCTCAATCGGATATTAGTAAGTGGTACAAAATTCTTTTGCAAGATTTACCTAGACTAACAGAAAAACGTTGCAATTTAAATAAGTTTGTAATAGATATTGCTCTAATAAGTAACGAAAATCTTAATATTTATTATGTTTAATGTAATTATCTATGTAATCGTGGAAACGTACAATGGGTTCTGTGACTAAATCTCTGTCGCGATGTTCACTAGTATCCAAATCATCCATGACTTGTCTGTAGCTATTACAAAACACAATCAAATAACACCAAAAAATTGAATAAGCAAATGCTAAAATAATACCGCCAATTGCTTGACCCATTCCGGACCCTTGAAAACAGTCAGAGTTAACAACACAGTAGCAAGAAACAACCAACGTTGAAACCCAATTCAAAATAATATGCACAACAATACTCCATAAAAAGATCACAATAAGCATATCGCTATATCGAAGGAAACCAAAAAATAAAATTATACTTGAAAATATAGTCATGGATATAACGAGGAATTGGTAGATTAAGTATATGAGTACGTCCATTTTTTTCTTGTATGTTTCCTCGTATGCTGAATAGTTCATGATGATCTTACAGAACATAAGACCACCGATAATGCCGTAGATGAGGCAAAACACGACGACCATAATAATTCCAGTTTTTAAAGGGATACATATTAAAAAATGGGTACACTGAGGAATGCGTTCCAAAAGGTTTGTTATTTTCTTAACCATTGCGGAAAGTTTCTCTGATAATTTCTTACATACCCACTGTGAGCAATCTTTGCATTTTTTACATACCCACTGTGAGCAATCTTTGCATTTTTTACATACCCACTGTGAGCAATCTTTGCATTTTTTACATACCCACTGTGAGCAATCTTTGCATTTTTTACATACCCTCTGTGAGCAATCTTTGCATTTTGCACAATTAATCGTGCAATTAGAAAATGCATCTTTAATTCTGTACATCCCGTAAATTCTATTCTCGATTCTATGCTGTACATTGTTGTGAGATTTTTTTCTTGTCACTCTTTATGTCACGGTTTTACGTTATCTTTATGTCATTATGAAAGGCTTTGCAAAAAAACTTTACTACCAATCGGCCAACAAAAAAGAAACTACCTTTGAGTATTACTAGAAGTACAATGTCGGACCGAGGCACGAACTACGTAAGTTTTAAGAATTCTGGAAACACTTTTAACTTGGAGTCGAGATACATAAGAACATTTAGAAACCCTAAATATTATTTGAAAATTTATTTTGCTACATCCCAAATGATTAGGTTTTTTTTTTGTCCATTAGTTACCTACATGTAGGTATACAATGCCATCTCATTGCTTTCCGGAATTTCATTACACCGTTTTGTACAGCGCTTCATAGAAAATACTTACCAAACTTCCAAATTTATAGTGTTAAACGCACAGATGGCTTTAAAATTTAGAAAAAAATTGTTGCTTATTCAAACATTTTTTTTTCCAGTCGTCCCCATTCCATAGAGATATAGGACCTAGATATATACCTTAAGTTTGTTAGGTTATAACTTTTAAAAGATAATAAAAATAAGTTCCTCATAACCGTACGACATTCTTCGTCGTTGTTCCTCAACCCAACAAAGGAACCGTTCTCCTTAATCCTAAAATCCATAATCAATTTCTACCATCGCAACATTCGCATCCGATATTTGCTGGCTCAAACTAATCCACTCGATCCATTTCGCAGGATGATCCTAACATGTGGTGCAGTTAATGCCAATCTACAATCCCCACAATTATCTAGCAGAGCATCATCAACATCATGCCTCAGGAAAATGGAATGTTGCGATCCGCATGATTTCAAAATGGGATGTACAAATATGGGAGGATCGATTAAAGCGCTGCTTGCATCAAAATGAGGTTTAATCACGTAGCATTTGGCATTTGAATTACGATTGTTGTTCGTGATAGGCATAAGGTATTAATTCTTGCGTTATTAAAGTATCTTTGTGGAAGTAGCGTGTATGATGTTATAAAAACAGAGATCGGATTAAGATCCTACTAATCCTACTAATATTATAAACCCGACAGTTTGTATGGGTGGATGTTTGTTCTTCTTTCACGCAAAAACTACTGAACGGATTTTGATAAAACTTTACAGTTATATAGCTTATACATTAGAATAACACATAGTCTATATTTTATCCCCGTATTCCAACGAGAACGGGAACTACGCGAATGAAACCGCGGGGCGCTGCTAGTTTTCATACGCCTATGTTGAACTGTGGACTTTTGAAGATGACAATAAAGAAACGAAAACAAAAGTATCATCATCATCTCCGAATAAATTCTAGGAAACTTTAGGGAATTTAGAATTTGTGACGTCACTTCCTTTGCTTGCCATCTGCGGGTCTTTACTTATTTCTATGTAGAAAAGATGTCGCTACAAGTTTATCCAAAACATCCTCCGCAATCGCGCTTTTATATTTGTTGGCATAGGTTGGTGTTACTGCCAAAACTTCTGCATTCTACTAGAGTAGTACCACCACCCGCTACGATCGTTGCATAACTATCGCTCTTCATCCATATGGGTCAATGGACTCTCCTAGGTTTCTGGTACTCATTATCTGTTTTTTCTTCAATACATCGCCAAACTGACCGATCAATGACAACATTACCATGTAAATACTCGCATATCATTCATCCGCACAATATACGTCCAAACCACGTCCATCTCTGCTAACCTACTTATTAATTCAAATATTGTGAATTGATACGAGAAATTCCTAATTTCCATGTATGTACCTACTCGTGCTTCTATTCAATTTGAGCGTGTTTATGTCATCGGTATTTGTTGATTATTGACGCGGACATCGCTGTGGTTGATTAATCTCATTTTACATATTTCGAACGTTTCCATTTTTATGTTCTACTGTGCCATATAAATAAGAAATGTACCATGAATATACAATACGAGAACGTACACCTTTTAGTCCAGGCAATGAAGCGGATTTTTGTATGAAGACCCCAACATTAATTCCTCAGTCGATGAAACTTTGCAGGATTGTAGTATTGCATGAGACAATTATTGCATAAAAAAAAAAAAAAAAACTTAACCGAAGTTAGGTATTTTTACTGAAATACTTACTTATTTGATATCTTTGTTGGGAAAAATGCTCAAGGTAGGATATATAGGTAGGAGGTAAGGAATTAACCTTCATTGCCTAGACTATTTATAAAAGCACTACAAATCTTCGTTTAGGCGCAGAATTTCCAATTCGCAAAATGTACAATTCGCAGAATGTCCAGTTGCCTACTAAGGTATTGTTGAGAAAACAGGCCAAGTGCGAGTCGGCCTCGAGCACCGATGGTTCAAAACTTTTAAAGGAATAATATGTAGGTAGGTATCTAATTTTAGTACGCAATAAAGTTCAATTTTGGGTTTATTTTACCGCATCACAAAGTTTTTAGTACAGGAATTTTTAAGATTTATAAAAACAAATGTGATAAATAATAAATTAAGTATTATTGGCTGTTGGTTTTCCTAAAATAAATAAATAAATAAATTATTTTAATTTTAGTAGTTGCCAAAAAAGCAATTGTAATATACAGATTAAGTGGCACCATAATGGTCCACTATTTGCGGGTTTTTTTTTTACCGTACTCTGAATTCTAAAAATATATTTGAAGATGGATATTATTATAACAATAATGATATAATTCTTATTAGTAACGAATCCAAATACCATTTTATAGGATTATTTATTTTTATAGGATTGGAACTGATAACTACCCAGAAAGAAACATCTCGTATTATCAGCTAATATTATAATCATTACTAGGGGTTAATTGGTACAGTTGCAGAACAAAGGTAGTTTCAGTGAGAACACTGAGAGCATTCTCTACGATACTGCAGTCTGCAATGCAGATGGTTGTTCATAACTCAATGATGTTGCAGTTATTGGTTAATCGTAACACAAGAAGGTAGGTATAAAGGCACAGCCATGTTGGTGTTTTTAAAACAACAATTTGGGGCGCGGTCTTGACATTATGGTAACAAGTTTTATGTGATTTGGGAAAACCTCCCCCCTCCCACTATTCCCACCTCCTAAGGCCGGCAACGCAGTTGTGACTCTTGAGTTATAAAAAAATATATAGCACTGACCCTATTGTCGAGAAGATAGTGTGACTTATTGCATACTAGCAGCGCCTATAGGTACATACAAACTTTTGCGCTTATAATGTTAGTTGGATTTTTATTAGTGTACAATTAAGAGTTGTTACTTAGGTACATGCTGTGAAAACCCCTTTTATTTTTGCTACTTAGATCATAAATAATAATTGTTTTTAAGAAATTTATGATTAACCAGCGGATGTATATTGGCGTTGCATTGCCCGAACTCACTAGCACGACCCTCAACCCAAGCTTTGTGTAGTTTATTATAAAATCGTAATTTATCTACATAGAATGATCTGCTAAATGGGCGACCGACTTTCTAAAAAAATTATGTTTTCCTTATAATTTACAACCAAAAATTACTTTACAGACGGCCTGAATTATTTTTACAGAAACTATTGAACCATTACAAAATCGAACACTCCTTATTTTATGCTCGACTAACTCGAATTGAGTGATGTGCCGTAAAGTCGATAAAATATGACCTGACACTATGAAAGAATGTCGCATACATAGCCATACTATCGTGTGTTTGGACATGTTGAATGAGTGATGAGGCACTCGTGTATCAGATTTATTGTTGCCAATATGGGAGGAACTGAGTGACTACAGATACAGTTTCAAAGTTTTAGACGTATTCGAAGCGTAAAAATGTTTTTACTATGAGTTTCACTTGTTTCTGTCATTTGAAAGGCTGATTCATGTTATACCGGGCCGTCGTCTCCTTGACATGTCGACACCGTGCCCCGACCGGGCCCCGTCCGGGCCAGCGCTTCATACCAAAATTATAATATATATATTGACCATGCCCCAGATGGGGCCCGGACCGGACCCGGCCCGGTGTAACATGAATCAGCCCAAGGGTCCGAAAAATACACTGCATATCCACACGGAGATAAAGGCGTGAGTATAGTTTTTTTTCAGTTGTTTCAAATACTCCCCTTTGTGTTTATTATGTACCTAAACGTTTCCGACATTTATAAATAAATAAATAAATAAATAAATTGTGGGACACAATTTACACACGGTTATTCAGTCCCAAACTAGGCAGAGCCTGTACTATGGGTACTAAACAACTGATAGACATACTTAAATAAATATTAAACACCCAGACACAAAGCCAACAGACATGTTCATGCACACAAATGTTGGCCCCAAGCGGGGATCGAACCCGCGACCTCCGACTCAGAAGGCAGGGTCACTACCAACTGAGCCAACAGGCTCGTCAAAATTCATTTGCGATGTAGAGATGAAAATGTACAATAGATCTAGACCTATACAATTGAATTTTGCAACAAGAGCGCTTAGTATGAATGTGGAATGTTATAAGTGTTAAAAAATCAGATGAGCCCAAACTCAAGGGGCTTACAAGAAGCCGTTAAGATTTTCCTCTATCCACCTCCTACATCATCAGATCAGCTCGATGATACCAACTTATTGTATTGTCACCTAACTTACATATACTAAGTTTCAAGTTTACACTACGGTTGGAAATAGGTGATTTCCGGCTCCCAAGATTTGTTTACATAGTTTCAAGCAAAGAGATTAAAATATAATAGGACATATAGGGGGCATTGGGAAAATTTTCATACAAAACTTTGAAGCAGTGATAGCCCGGACGGTTAAAGAGCCGGTCGAAAATCAGTGAGGCTCGGGTTCGAATCCTGACATGTACCTACCAATGAGTTTTTCAAAAACTTACGTACATATTTATCACTAGCTCGACGGTGAAGGAAAACATTGTGAGGAAACCCGCAGGTCTCAGAATTAATTCTGAGACATGTGTAAATAGACCCGGTCCGGCGATGGGCTCACCACCTATCACGTTTAGGGGTCCAATATATCTCGTGAAATGTGGGTATATCCAGTAATGGAATGCCTCTGCCTACCCCCTCGGGGATGAAAGGCGTGAGATTATTATTATTATTATTATTATTATTAAACTTTGAAGCTCAAGCGTCATGTCAGTTAGTATGAACGCGAGCTGTGATTCGGTCGAAATCGTACTAGATTTATTCCACTTATAATAACTTTTGGCATCGAATTTTCCTCGCTTTGTCCCCTCTATGCCTTATTATATATTAATATCTTTGGTTTCAAGTTACTAAAGCGTGCAAAAATGGAGGGATTCTGTAAAATACGATATGTGCAAGAAGAGACGAAAGCAGATAATAATGACAGTTGATATGGATAAATGGAACGATAAGAGATACTGAAGCGACCCCATCTAATGGGAAAAGGGCTTGAAAATGATGATGGAATCTACACGTACATTTACAGTACCTACTACTTATACATAGGTAACTGAAAGATTATCGTTTAGAATTTGGAATTCAGCTAGACAGGTCGTTACGAGGATTTTATAAACCTAAATCCAAAGATATTATATATAGAAAGACGTAGATATGTTACTAGAGCACGGAAAATGAGGCCGACAAATGTAGTTAATTAACCACATTTTATTTAGTCGCATTGTATTTCAAGTCGTATTTTAAGCGCAACTCTTAACAGATAGCTCTCTTTTTCTTTATTATTCGTTCCGTATCATCTTTCCCCGTCATTGTTGTATCCTATAAATACGCTAAGAAGTAAGTATGTACATGTTGTAGCACACTCGTAGGGGATCAATTTTCAAACGCAAGCAGTATGAATATAACTCATCCTTACTTTAATATCTTTGCCTAAATCTATATAAATGAAGTATGTCTGTAACACCGCCAAAAGAGGTTAATACTGGAACTTCGTAATTAATATAACTTCGCATTTTATTCATTTTTAAATGTAGCCTCAAAATTTATTCAAAAGTTTTCTAAAATTAAATCATACTCAAATCATGATTCCAGCTTTAAAAAAAACCTCTAATTAATCAGTTTCATCTTCAAAGAGCTTATTTTCAATGCTCTGTTGATCACAAGCAGTCCAGTCAAGCATCAGATCAGAGGCCCTAGAGCGTTGACGGCAAAATTGATAATCTTACAACGCCTGCATTTCAGACTTTCATAATTACTAGCTGTGCCGCGAGGTTTCAACCACGTAGTTCCCGTTCCCGTGGGAATACGGGAATAAAATATAGCCTTTGTTTCTCCCTGATAATGTAGCTGCAGCTTTCCATATGTAAAAGAATTTATAAAAGTGGTCCAGTAGTTTTTGAGTTTATTCCTTACAAACATACCTACAAAAGCACAAATCTTTCCCGTTAGATAGATATTGTAATATTACTAGATTTCCCAAAATTTATAAAAATAAAACTATTTTTTTTAAACATAATCTATAGAAAGTATTAGAAAAGGTACGAAACCCTCTGTGTGCGAGTCCAACACGACTTCGCCTATATTCTTTTTAGGGTTCCGTACCCAAAGGGTAAAACGGGACCCTAATTCTCCACTGTCCGTCCGTCCGTCTGTCCGTCAGTCACCAGGATGTAGGTATCTCATGAACCGTGTTAGTTAGCCAGTTAAAATTTTCACAAATGACGTACCTACCTATTTATGTTGTCGCTCCATCAACAAATACTAAAAAACAGAATTCAATAAATATTTAAGGGGTTCCCATACGCGGTTTTTAAAGATAATGGTACGGAACCCTTCATGCCCAAATCCGACTCACACTTGGTCAGTTTTTTATTTTTAATATTACCACTAGCACGTATGTTATTGTTAACAAACCCATTATGGACTAATTTTTGAAATAAATTATTATTTTTAATCCAACATGTAAAGGCCCCAATCCCCCCTTCCCCTCGCCTCCCCTCCCCCTACTCCCACCTCAAAGGTCGGCAACGCAGTTGTGACTCTTGAGTTGCAGGTGTCCATGGGCGACGGACGTCACTTACCTGGTGAACCGTCTACTCGTTTGCCCCCTTTTTTTTTATCATAAAAAAAAAATGAATTTAATTTGACACTTTATATTGATGTCGAAGTATTTTTTTGTGTAACAAAGAAACTATGCACACCGAATATAAGGGATTGCTATTTTAAATCATTTTCATTTCTAGAAATTACTTTTCTTTTTCACGTAGTTTCGCATGATTTTTAATTACGATAAAAAATCCCAATTGCTACTTTTTTTTTATGTTAAAGAAGGGGGCAAACGAGCAGACGGGTCACCTCATGGTAAGTGACGTCCGTCGCCCATGGACACCTGCAACTCAAGAGTTACAACTGCGTTGCCGACCTTTGAGGTGGGAGTAGGGGGAGGGGGGATTGGGGCCTCCGGTTACCTCACTCACTCAACGAAACGCAATGCATTGCTTTACGCTGGTTTTCTGTGAGGCCGTGGTATCACTCCGGTCGAGCCGGCCCAAGCGTGCCGAATCATGGCTCTCCCACATGGTACTTGAAATGAAAATTAAAAAGTGAAAGCACATTTACAAACATGATTTGAGTCCGATTTCATTTTCAAGTTAGATGAAGACCTATTTCTACCGAATCTTCCTCGTCTGAACGAGGCCTTATATAAAACATTTCAGGCGAGTAGTGGGAGTGACCCTTTTCACTTTCGTAAGAAATGGTGACAATAGTGGACCCTTCTCACTTACTTACGAGAGCGAGTTCTCTGTGATTGTTACATCGTCATCAGCATATATAGCATTTCGCAGTTTGACAATATTTTCTATCATACCACGTTTTGAGGGCGCTCCGAAAATCATTACCTATACATGTTGAAAAATACATGTTCATTTTAAATTAAGTGCAAATATTTAAGGGTATATCAAAAAATTTATAAGAAACTATTTTTGGCATATTTTATTTCAGGAAAAAAAACTAAGGTTTTTTCTTTTTTTATATGTCAATTCTATTTTTCTATTTTGCTTATGTTTTTTTATGTTTGTTACCTCAGAACTTTCAGCTGGGTGAACGGATTTTGATTTTTTTTTTTATTTGAAAGCTGGTGCTTTCCGTGTGCTGGTCCCATTGTAATTTGGTCCCGTTCTGACAAAACCATATAAGTTTTAAATTTGCATTATGTATGTGCGCGACAAATTTAGGAATAACTCAATATCACGCTAACCGATTTCGATGATTCTTTTTTTAACCGACTACAAAAAAGAAAGGGGTTCTCAATTCGACTGTATTTTTTTTAGTATAGGTAATTCGTTGAAGTCGGTTTTTTACTCTTTCTTTTAAATTCAAGTAGTCCTATAATTTCGTTATGATCCTGTAAAAAATTTATCATTCCTGTAAAAAATTCTCAAAACCTGTGTTAGATCCACTAACCTAGGTACATCATATTATCACCTGCCTGCCACATTTCAAAATGGCATTATCGTTTCAAAATGCCATTTGTATTTGACTCGAAATAAAATGAATAGAACTTGTTTTCTAGTAATCTTTGCACAATGTCAAAAACAGAATACCTACCTGTATAAAGAGTCTCAATACAGTTTCTTCGATAACATTTGTAGATGTATGAAATGACCTACTTCAGAAACGCAATCGATTAAGTAGCAATGAATGTTCCCGAAGACCCTTCTCACTTCAATACCATTCTGCTGAATATACTATGTTTTCTCAGGCTATTACAATATTAAATAGTAGCTGTTTGCATATTGTAACACTATTGGAACGTTATGAATTTGAAAGCGATTTGGGCATACGAATTCTGCTACACGTAATCACCAATACGGTAACGTTTATCCGTCTGATGTAGATAATTGTATTATTAATTTAGCAAATAGATTAAAATATAATAGGGCATAGAGGGGACAAAGCGAGGAAAATTTGAAACCGAAATGTTATTCCAAGTGGAATAAGTCTGGTACAATTTCGACCGAATGACAGCTCGCGTTCATACTAACTGACATGACACTAGAGCTACAACGGTTTGTATGAAAATATTCCCAATGCTATGTCCTATTATATTTTAATCTCTTTGGTATATAGCAATATATAATCATATTTGGTATTTAGTACTTATTATATTTGCACGCACTTTTGTCAATAGTCTCAGTTTCGTACAATATCACGGGACAATTGTAGTTTCATTATAATTTTCCTGGGTTCATTCAGTGGCATTCTGGTCAGATAATGCACACGCAAATCACAGCCAAAACTGCTGGGTCTATAAGCATGAGATTTTACACAATTGAATGACATTTTTTAAAATACATCTATCTATACATATGATAAAACTCTAAAGGGGCCTTGTCTGTAGGTACATGAAATATTTTTTGAAAATTTTAATGGTAGTGTATATAGTTATCGATATAGATACCGAAACACCAATTTTTGGAATTTTTGTCTGTCTGTCTGTCTGTCTGGTTGGGCACGCATCACTCAAAAACTACTGGACGGATTTTGATGAAATTTGGTATGCAGATAACTGAGTACCCGGGTCAACATCTAGGGTACTTTTTAGTTCAGAAAAATATCTCATTCCCACGGGAAAATATCATAACTGGGTAAAATGAGAAATACGTACTATTCCGAAACGATAACACCTATAAACTTGACCTATTATGGTTTGTAGGTGTCTCATATATCGTAGCCAACCACTATGAAGGGATTTTTGGAAATTCCCACGGGAACGGAAATAAAATGGATGCGCCCAGGCAACGTCGCTATGGGAACCCGCTATTTAAAATATGGTATGTAGGTCTCTTATATGTCGTAGGCAACCACTATAAAGGGATTTTTGGAAATTCCCACGGGAACGGGAATAAACTGGATTGAGGAATGATTATATTTTTTGTTTGTTTGTATTGAAAAGGCTCCGATACCTACCACCGGCGTTACAGATTTAAAAAAATCTTTTGCCAGTGGAAAACGTACTTTTCTGGGAGTAACATGGGCTATAATTTTCCCACGGGAACAGGCCTAAACCACAAACCTGATTTTGAAAATTCTTTCACCAATTTAAAGCTACATTATCAGGGAGTAACAAAGCCTATATTTTATTCCCGTATTTTCACGGGAACGGGAACTACGCGGGTGAAACCGCGGGGCGCTGCTAGTTTCATAATAAAATTACAAATAAAAAAATTTCTCTAACGCACCGCATCAAGGCAGTGTTCCCAGAAGACTATTTATTTGTTTATTTATATATTTCTTTTATGAACAAGATGTATTTTGGGACATTTTCACTGGAACAGAAATAAACAGAATCCGCGCGGACAACGCCGCTGGGCACCCAAATATAGTGGAAAAATATTTAACATCATTGGTGGAAAAAATCAAGTTAATACAAATTTAGGATCATTAATAACAACGTCATGTTACAATAAAGTACCTACAATAAATATATTGCACGTACATTACAACCATTATGTGAATTTCGCAACCATACAAGGCTACACAATAAAGGTTTCGCCTATTGTTATTTTTATGAAATAAAAAATACTACGAAAAATAAAGAAGGTTTGCGGTTAGCTCTGAAAAAGGCTATCAAGATTCGAATATAAGCGTGATTTTGTTACTTCAAAAAATAAACAGAAGCAATACCAATACCAACCTTAAGTAAAGGGATTGTGATTTCATAATCATTTCTACTCGATGGGCAATTTCTGTAGGTAACTCAAACCTTGTGTGTAGGAGTTGTAGAGGATCGTACGAGTACTTCGCTTTGCTACTTTCTGTTTAATTTTCCTTGATATTGATTCCTAGGATCAATTTAGTTCAAGCTTAATGTTGTGTAAATTACGAAATGAGTTCAATCAATCAACTCATTTAGGTACTTCAATCGTTATGTCCCACAGTTTATTTATAAAAGACATAGTTTTATACCAAACGTACCAAAAAAATGTATTCTAAAACTAAGAATAATGTAACATTTTTTCAATGTCCTAGTCAAACGACCTTTAGGTAGGGTAAACGCGCCAGTTTGCGACTGATACAAATAGCAGCTTAATCCAACGATTGAGCGTGAACTATGGGGGTCGTTATGTGGATTCAACCGGCGTAATAGTCCTTCTTTGTCGCTAATGTGCTATAAAAGGAACACTGTCCTCGCGGTCGTGGTGTTTGCCGGTCAATCGGGCTAAAAGGCAACAAATGTTTGTTTTACCCTAATGTTTTGGTGATAATTTGTAAGTACAGTCATTTGTTTCTCTATAAAGTACGCGAGTTTTACGGTTGACTTCAAATACATTTATCACCAGCATACAAAGGTAGTAGGTATCCAAAGAGGTTGGAAGAAAATCATTGTCTTTCCTAGAGAGAAACTTTTTCTTTAAACGTCTTTGGTAGTATCTTTTTAGCGTACAATAATAACTGCCAGTGCAATAATATTTTCATACAAAAAATTGACCTAAAACAAACCAAAAATAATTTATAATCAACCTTCTTTGACGTCGCGACTAGACCAAAGAGGTTGGAAAATAAACTTTTTCTTTAGATGTCTTTGGCTCTGACCATGCTAAGACACTCCAGAAACTGCACACTTTAAAATAATATTATATCAAATCATATAGGGACCCGTCCGCTATATTTTTTTTTATTGTTTCGTCACCCCTGTGTCACTCTTATGGAAGTTGTAGTTACTAAGACCAATCTCATCACACTTCATTTATTAATATCTATCTATTATATTCTCAACTTACCAGATTATCAAAAATTTCATGAATTAAGAATACTACTAATTCATGAAATACTATCAGTTCTGCGCGGTAGCGCTCGTAGCCCTGCGGTGCCAGTGTGTTTGTAACGATCACACTGGTTAAGCAAAGTTGGGTGCGGTCAGTCAGTGGATGGGTGACCGCCTAGTGGCATTTATATTACGAGCGCTTCCGTGTTTCGGAAGGCACGTTAAATTGTTGGTCCCGGTTTTCGTTGTGTTACGCACAATGGAAGTTGTTAAGCCATGTCAGATACCCTTGGGTGGCTTGAAAAATTCTGACTGTTAAGTGGCCACTAGCTTAACACCATCTCCCAATCCGCAGTGGGCTCGCGTGGGAGATTATAGCCCACACTTCCTCATGTGTGAGGAAAGACCCTTAGCTCAGCAGTGGGCTGTTACGGGTTGATGATGATGATGATGCGCGGTTTAACTCGTGTAGTTCCCGTTCCCGCGGGAATACGGGAATAAAATATAGCCACATAGGCTATTGGATATTCTAACTTTCCATTGGCGAAAGATTTTTTTTAAGTCGGTCCAGTAGTTTTTGAGTTTATTCGTAATAAACATACAGTTACTTAATCTGTCCTCTTTATAATATTAGTATAGATTATACTAACAAGTAAAAAATAACATTATCCACCATTATTATCCAGTGCAGTCTCTTCGCTATTCATTACACAAAAAACAATAGCCAGCTAAAGTAGCTAAATTATCTTCCAATTTCCTTCCGAAATCACTTTCAGCCTTCATAAACAAAGCACCTGAGAGGTTTTCCCGAAAAATTATAATTTAATATTCTACATCTTGGCCAGAGGCGCGGTAAAAAAACTTTTCCCGCCAACGGCCATTAATTACACAAAATGAGTCTAATTTCAGATCTCGCTTTCACACTAATTGAAATAAATGCTGAGTTTTAATCAAGGAATGGAACACTATGCTATGAACCCTTCATCTGGTTGCCACCTTGTTAATTTTCTAAAATGTCTCAATTTGCTTATCTGGACGTGTACAGAAGCGCAGTGCGCTCAAATTACGTGTTTTTAAAAATTTGTTTTAGGTAGCAGACATTACGTTTGTCTTTACAAAGAAACTAGCAATTCTTTGAAAAAAAAACATACTTTCAGACATAATAAAAATACTTATAAAAGTTTCGAAGTTATTTTTCAACTGTTACAGCATATCTGTATGTATGAATTTTAATAAAGTTATGATAAGAATTAATAGCAGTGCTAGTTTTACCTTTTTCCAAGTCGATGTCGCAGGGATCGAACCTCCGACCTCCGACTCAGAAGGCAGGGTCACTACCAACTGAGCCAACAGGCCCGTAAAGAAAGGATTTAAATAATTTCCTTTCTCCGTACCCATGTACAAGATACATACCTCAGAAAACGAGGAGTACCCCTAATTTACATAACTCCTGAATATTTTAAGTTAGAGGGAAAGATTACGTAAGTTCCAGAACATTCCAGGTTTAATTTTGGCAAATGTGAGAAAGTTTTTGTTTCCTACAACCTTGGTGCTGATTAGTTCCTTTGTTGTCTTGAACTGGGGCAGCTACCTTTCCTTTGGGGCATCGCCTTTACTACTGTGGAGTGTAATGTGGCTATTGAGGAGTTTTGAAGTCTTAAAAATTTAGCTGTATGAGAATTTTCTGTGGAACCACGTACCTAATGTTATTTTCGTCGAGATACGAGTAAGTTTCTTACGTTCACACTGTTTCACTTTATTCTTGATCCTTAATTTCTCTTTGTATTTTGACCCATGTAATGCTGTGTTCTGCCAAAAAATAATCTGTTCCTGAGTTCCTGCCACGCTTCTTGACCTCAATCTATACGTGCGTTCGCAATAAGTTCCAATGACTTTCAATGACTAAAATTACAAATACCTACTACTTTAACCTCTCAGACCATGAATCACAGACAAAATATATTTTTAATTGTGTCTCGGTTCCAATTAGAACCGGCGATTCTTGACTGATTAAATGTTTATTTTTTTATTTTAAGTACTTACGGCTACTTAACTAATGGATTCGTCGAATATTTTCGTGAAAAGATTTTTTTTTTTTTTTTTTTTATTAATAATAGGCAAACTATTTGTCTGCCATCTCACCTATTTCCAGAAACCTAAGCCTGGGGGATGAAAGGACTGAGATATATTTATTTTATTTAATAATTTTAAGTGTTCTCTGCCTACCCCTATGGGATAGAGGCGTGATGTATGTATTTATGTATGTTAATAATTTCGTATGAAATTCTTGAATTTGCAGCTACTAACGGACACAGTATGCGGTGGTCTGCCTACCCCTACGGGAAAGAGGCGTGATATATGTATTTATGTATGTTAATAATTTCGTATGAAATTCTTGAATTTGCAGCTACTAATAACGGACACAGTAAGCGGCGGTAAATCTATACTCGTATTAAAAATGACTTGCGCTCAACATTTCCTATTTTGATTGGCGTCATGCAGATATTGCCTTTTGCCTAATGCAGTCAGTGCAGCAACTCTGCACCGACTTCAAAAAGAAAAAGGGCAGGAGAATTAAAAAACTTTAAGAAGAAATGATGAAACGAAATAATTATAATATGATAGCGAGGAAATATCGCCAAGAAACCAGCAGGTCCCTAAATTGATTCTGAGGCATGTTTAGCATCAGCTGCAGCAGTCCCGTTAGGTAATAGGCTTACCACACGTTATGTTTAGGGGTCCATAAAAATACTGAAACTGGTGAAAATGACGATGACAATATTATAATTATATTTTTTAAACCGTGTTACTGAATACTCCTCAGCAAACTTATATCATCGTATATTATTGTCTAATAATAATAATATTAAAAGTATTTATTTGCCACAGGAACAACAGTAGGTACAGAAACATAGGTAAAAACAGTACCTAGGCACTTCGTGACAAAAAGGTCTATGACTCAGCATAATGGTCACAGGGGTCCAGCAACCGCTGTTATTCTGTCATAGCCTAGAAGAGAACTATACGTCGTATATTATCGTATATGTCGTATATTACCGTATATGTCGCATATTATATTTCGTTCTATTTGTAACATCTATTCCACGTTCACAATGACTCTCTCTGATTGAATGGGCACTCCATTCAATGTGGCAATACGCAATTTTGCGACGCTAAATGATTTCACCGAGCAAATTATGTATCCACGGTAATCGAACTAATATTTGTCTCGTAGTTCGCTTAATAAGCGACAAATAAGCAATATCAAGCGTGTGGGATTATCAAATTTGTGTTTAATTGGTGCGGAGCATTTGAAATTAAGTAAATTTAGATATACTCGTATGTAGTCGTGTACATAGGTACGACTACATCGTTACTTGATGGAATTATATCTCGTGAGGAAATATTAATTATGAAGTTTGGTTATTAAGAATAAGAATAACATTTTATTTTTAATTTAGTTGGTAAGTTTCGAACACAAACAATTTTGTTAACGAATACATAAATCAATAAAATAAAAATCTTTATTTGCTTAAAACATAGTGTAAGGATGTTATTATGAAGGAATGTGTATGTGCATGTTCACCTAAAAAAAATGTTGCATGCAAATTTAAAAGGGACAACAAACAAACTTCCTAATAATTTCCTTAACATTGTAGAACATCTTATGACATCTGAGCAGTGAAAGCCTTTACGGTTAAAGAGCCGGCCGAAAATCAGTAAGGCTCGGGTTCGAATCCTGGCATGTACCAATGAGTTTTTCAAAACTTACGTATATATTTATCACTAGCTCGACGGTGAAGGAAAACATCTTGAGGAAACCCGCAGGTCTCAGAATTAATTCTGAGACATGTGTAGATTATAGACCCGGTCCGGCGATGGGCTCACCACCTATCACGTTTAGGGGTCCAATGTATCTCGTGAAATGTGGGTATATCCAGTAATGGAATACCTCTGCCTACCCCCCCGGGGATGAAAGGCGTGAGATTATTAATTTTTTTTATTTTAATTTAATATTTCTTGCAAACTTTTTTTAATACGTAATGTAAATTAAGAGAGTAATGGTTGGTTTACATCATTCTAATCGCTGGATTCAGTAAGTTTAATCCAGTGAAAATGCGGAATCGTGGAAAGCCAAGCCAGTCTTATGTAGATTAGATGGTGAGTTGTACCTAGGTCAAATGTGACTAGTTCACATTTTTCTAGAATAATGAAACAATGTACCGGGCATAGGTCCATTTAGGTAAAGAGCCATAAAAGTGTATATTGCATTTTAATTTTATTTTTTTTAGATTTTTTAATATTTAACTCAGGTGTCCTCAATTTTTTTAGTTTTTAGACGATATTATATCAGTTTTATGGAAATGCTACACCCCAAAATTTATGTTCAGTACAAGACATCATCGTGAAAGATGGCTTCTCAAATAAGGGACAGAATTAATGTTCTGGAAGGCAGATATTTCACATGCTTGCATTAGATGTGATTTAGCCTCAGAAGTTAAAGTCCCCTTGCAAATAATAATAAAATTTGAAATTCCTTTTTTAGTTCGCTAGATGTTGATAATAGTTCTTCCCATGGTTTTTTTTTATAAAAAAAGAGGGCAAACGAGCAGACGGGTCACCTGATGGTAAGTGACTACCGTCGCCCATGGACACCTGCAGCTCAAGAGTCACAAGTGCGTTGCCGGCCTTTGAGGTGGGAGTACGCTCTCTTCTTGAAGGTTTGAAGGTCGTATCGATCCGGAAATTGTGCGAGGCAAAAAGTTTCGTGAGAATCTCACAGTGGTGGACCGCCAACTATCCAGGTGGTGTGCATGATAGTTTAGTCGCGTTGAACGTTGGCGAAACGCTGTGGCCGGCATAAGTCCGAACAATTCCTCGGAGCACACCCCATGATACATGCGATAGAGAATGCGGAGTGAAGCTACATCTCTACTACATTTTGGTACTGCATTTTGGAACCAGAAACTCCTTAGTGAAGATAGACTGCTGTTTACATTCAGCCAACCTCCATAGACAAGTTCAGACTACCTTTGTATTAGACTATTGACGTTTCTAATGTGTAATGAAAAATTGAAAGGTTTTTAACAATTTCTTTACTTTATTTTACAACTTTAATCGATATCTAAATGATACTCTGTTATAGCTGGTACCTAGTTATTTTTATTTTGTTATAATACTGGCAACAGTTTCTTCTTCCTGGTAACGGATGTTATAAAAGAAAATGGATGTTAATTTGATATACGTGCGTGGTAGTAACAAATAAAGTATTCAATTTTGTTAATATTACTATCGTTTCCTGTTATATCATTTATTTCTGTGAATTTTTTGCCTATTATTCCTTCAAGCGTTTTACTCTTCATTATTTTTTACATAATGTAGACAATAACATTTCTTACTGAGTAACCGATATATTTTATTTATCTTCAATCTAGTTCAAATACAGGCTCCCCTACAAAGATATTAAAGTAAGGAAGAGTTATATTCATACTGCTTGCGTTTGAAAATTGATCCCCTACGAGTGTGCTACAACATGTACCTACCTACATACTTACTTCTTAGCGTATTTATAGGATACAACAATGACGGAGAAAGATGATACGGAACGAATAATAAAGAAAACAAGAGCTATCTGTTAAGAGTTGCGCTTAAAATACGACTTGAAATAAAATGCGACTAAATAAAATGTGGTTAATTAACTACATTTGTCGGCCTCATTTTCCGTGCTCTAGTAACATATCTACGTCTTTCTATATATAATATCTTTGCTCCCCTATATAATTTTTTAGTGTTATTTCAATCATATACAAATTTATTTTCCGGATCTATACCGTTGAGGTTATATTAGTGAAAAAATATTTGAAATCATTGATTCAAATCACAATAAGCATGCTCGCTGTTATAGCACTTCCTCTTGGATAAACAAAATGTCGGGATAAAACAATTTCATTCAATTATCAATAAAAACAATTTCGTTTATGGCAAACCGCGAGCAGTGACGCGTATTGTGTTATACTAGTGATGGGTATCTGACATGGGTAGATATCTATTTTGTTATTTACTTGAGCAGTGTTAGCCTTACGGTTAAAGAGCCGGCCGAAAATCAGTGAGGCTCGGGTTCGAATCCTGGCGTGTACCTAACAATGAGTTTTTCAAAAACCTACGTACATATTTATCACTAGCTCGACGGTGAAGAAAAACATCGTGAGGAAACCCGCAGGTCTCAGAATTAATTCTGAGACATGTGTAAATAGACCCGGTCTGGCGATGGGCTCACCACCTATCACGTTTAGGGTCCAATATATCTCGTGAAATGTGGGTATATCCAGTAATGGAATACCTCTGCCTACCCCCTCGGGGATAAAAGTCGATAGTTTTTTTTTTTTTCCTAGTAGTTCGGCGCAATTTTACCTACGTAAGTCCCGTTCCCGTGGAAAAAACCATTACCTAAACCGGTTTTAAAATTTCCTTTACCAATGGAAAGCTACATTATTAGGGAGTTACATAGGCTATATTGTGTTCCCGTATTCCCAGGGAGACGAAAACTCCGCAAGAGAAACCGCGGGGTACTGCTAGCATTACATTTGCATTAGCTAGTATTACATAAATTACTCTCGTGACATTGCGTTTGCCGGTCAGGAGAATATTGAACCTTCTATTTATAATTATTGAAATCTAAATAAATATTTAAATTGGAAAAGTGTCTAAATAACTTCAAGTCAAAATGAGACAAGTTTTCAAATTGAACAAGTTGAAATGAGAAAGTAAATAAATCTGATTGAGTACGATTTTAATGATAGGTATTTTTTTATTATACTAGTATATAAAATAATCAATTTGTCAATTGTATGAAAATGTTACATAATATGATTAGGTATGTCAAGTTTCATGATCCGTCAAGAATGGAATGAAGACATAATTGTTGTTCTAAGAAAAGTCAATGTTTCTTTATGTAAAAAAATAAATCAACTGATTGAAAGATCTATCACTACACAGCCTCAACCAGGACCTACAAAACTGAACCTTAGAACGTAACCTTATGGATGCAGTTCAGAGGGAGGTCTATTTTAATCACTCTAACTTATTATTGTACTTTATTACCTACAAATAAACAATTATACTTAGAATTTATTTATATAAAATATTAATAACTTTGTCAGGTTGAATGCGTTAATCAAACACGGTGTCCGTGCAATCATTGACTTATATTATAAAGTTTTACAACTACCATCATGACAATTTTCTTCTTATAAAAATGTAAAAACAAAACTTATTTTATTTTTACATTTTTACGTTGCACGTTGGTTATCTTAACGAATATTTTTGTGCACATTGTTATACCATTATTATTACCGCTGTTTATAAGGTTTTACAACTACTTACTTAACACACTTTTTAGAAAAAAAACATCAGCTAAAAATAAACATTAATTTCCCGAGGAATACTAGTCCACAAAATGTAATGTAACAAGTGAAATCTGTGAGTTACATTGGCAAGTCTACAAGTTACGTAAAATCTTATCTAACAGCACCGAAAAGCAATAGAACTACTTTGGTGGTAGAAAAGACAACACAATGAAGTCGTTATCGAGCTATATGGTGCTTATTTTATCAAATTGTTATAGTTATGTACACCTTATTCTGGAAAATATGTACCTTTTGCCAATAAAAAGTGCTATTCACAAAGCTGGACCGGAGTGACACATGCCTCAGAAACAATTCCTTACAATGTTTGCATTTACTATCGAGGCGGAAATGAATATGTACCTACGTAAATGTATTTCAAAATTCACTGGTAAATCCCCCAACCATGATTAGAATCCAAGCCTCACAGGCAGGCTTATATTTTGCAACAGAGCTAGGAGTGATGTTATATAAATAAATAATTAATCATATATATATATATCTTTTTATCTTTATTCAACTTATGGATTATTGATACATTGTAACGATGTTCGATTATAACCTATTGCTAAATTACGTACAATAAATAAAAAGATATAATCTACACTTCTACACTAATCTTGTACGGGTTAATCACCGCACATAGTATTTGCTAGGTGCCTTTACGGTCGACGCTTATGACGCACTTTGTGTTTACTTGTTATTTTTAAATTATAATAACGTTGAGTATAAAATCATCCGTGATATAGACAACATATCCTAACTACTTAGGGAAAAACCTGAGATAACATCAAGATTAAAAAACTACTTATTTTGATCACTGGGTTTTCGTCAAAATACTCCATACTACGACTACTTCAAACTTCCTAAACGTACGGGCGGCGTGGTCAACTAAGCGACGTCCTACAAATCTATACTAATAATATTATAAAGAGGAAAGATTTGTATTTTTTTTTGGAACAGCTTACCAATATTTGTATTTTTGTATGTTTGTTACGAATAAACTCAAAAACTACTGGACCGATTTTAAAAATTGTTTGACCAAAAGAAAGCTAGAAGATTCCTGAGTAACATATTCTATATTTTCTTCCCGTATTCCCACAGGAACGGGAACTACGCGGGTGAAACCACACAGAACCGCTAGTAATATTATAAAGAGGAAAGATTTGTATTTTAGTATGTTTGTAACGTATAAATTGAAAACCTTCTAAACCGATTTTAGAAACCTACAATATCGCTATGTTTAATTCCCGTATTCCCACGGGAATGGGAACGAACTTGAGTTCTAAATCTCATGGTGCATTCCAATATTCACAATTGATTTGAAAGTTATGCTTCGACTAACTACAATATAACAATAAATTAAAAATGTATAAAACCCCCGACACAATAAATACATATAAATACAAAAGACTAATTTTCATGAACATGAAGATGACTTGGGATAAAATTATCTACTTATAACACAAAAAAAACGAAAATCGGTTCATCCGTTTGGTAGCTACGATACCACAGACAGACGTTAAACTAACACCGCTCTCTTTTTGGGTCGGGAATTAAAAAAAACTATTAAATTGGTTAACTAGCTTGCATAACGGCCGTAGAAAGGAAATAATCAGTCTTGGAAAAGTCTCTTCTAGTAACAGTAGCTCAAAGGCAGAAGCCCAGCAAAACAACACAAATTGCTCGTGGCACACCTCTCGGCTCTCACATCCATAAATCCTATTATCCATGCCCGTCGATTCCTGCCATTGCGAACTAAAGCGTGTCAGGGAAAGGTTTACCTCCGCCAGTTTAGGAAATGGCTGGAAATAATTCTATTTGACGTTTTACAAGTATTCCGTTCGCAAAGATTAAAACAGAACAATAAAAAAAAGTAAAAAAAAAGAGTCGTAGTCGTGCACGAAGGGTTCCGCACACTGTGGTTCCACACCATTACCTTTAAAAACGGCATAAAAATCACCTTTGTTGTATGAGAGCCCCTTAAATATTTATTTTACTATTTTTTTAGTATTTGTTGTTATACCGGCAACAGAAATTCATCATCTGTGAAAATTACAACTCTATCTCAGTGTCTCATGATTCTTGATCCAACTATCAAAGTTCATGAGATACAGACTGGTGACTGGTGTTAGAATTCCAGGTATAGCGGCTGAGACTGTATTGTTCTCAGTCATTGAACTAGTTTAACTACGGCTAAGCACTTGCGTTCCAAACTTCTGCTTACGAAAGATCAGCCGGGCTATTCGTTTCTCATTTTAAATATTCTAGCAAATGAGGGCAATTCTGCTTTACACCGACTAAACTTATTTTAGTTTAGTTCTCTTTGTCTTACCTCAAAAAAGAAAAGGTATAGAAGATAACCCACCGAACTTACTCCTGTCAGAGGCTGTAGTTTAGTCGTGACTTGTTTACTTATGCACTAACCACGTTATGAAATGCTTTAGACGACAGGACTAATTTTAATTTGACAGGATTATATTTATCTCTCGTCTCTTTTCTTTTCTAGGAGAAAGAAAATGAAAGGAGTAAACTAAAATAAGTTTAGTCGCTGTAAAGCAGAATCGAGCCCAATATTGCGTTTACACTGCATTTAATAATATTGGTTGCAATAGATAATTAATTTTCCTTCTGCAATGATAATAATTGAGTTGATTTATAATTCGGAAGGCTGATTGGTATGATTACCACCGGTTTCCGAAAGGCAAACTAAACTACAATTCCTTGAAGGACTGTGAAATCTTTGAAAACTGATTATTGTATTCAACCAATCCGAAACAGACCACCCAGTTTACATGAGACTTAACAGTCTAGTTTTAATATAGTTTGCCTTTCGGAAAACAAGGTAAGTTTTTTAATTTCCCTCAGTTCCAACTCTTACAGTAACAGATACATTGTAATAATCATATAAAAAAAATTACGGAAAAAGAACGCGATAAGAGTTTTAAAGTAACTTGAATAAGACCAAAATAAAACCGAAGTTGATTCAACTCTTTTATATTGCTCTCCTAAGCCTTTCTGAATTAAGTCGTCTCAAAGAAAAAATGGAGGATTTGACGTACTTAAAGCAAACAATCTGCAAAAGAAAATATAGAAACACGTTACAAGGAACGAAATGAAAACCGCTTTTATCTATTCCACGCCTGGCATTTTGGGATACTCGTACACGTAAAAATTTGTATTTTTTTAAAGTTGTTTATCGAATAAGACGCAATCAAAATTCAATCAAGCATGTATCTATGCAATAGTTAAATATTTTTTAGTCTCTAAGTGGTTTTTGTAAACACAAATGAATATACTTACTGTATTATTTCTAGTATTGCTCGCGCGTACCAGTTTTATTCGCGTTCCGGTCATTTTTGTTTCTTATCAATTGCCTACATAGTATAAGGAATATTATATTATTATTACGTAGGTACCTATCCGCAAAATTACTAGTGAACTTTCGAATCGAACGGAAACGGTATCGAGTCTCTGTGAATACGTCTGCTGGGCCCGTACCACCATCTCTTAAAACAAGCTTAAAACAATATTGTTTTAGTATTGCTTTCTTCATACCTTGACGTCCTTATAAATTTTTTATAATGTTGTGTGTGTGTTTTGTTTCAAATCAAATGACTTGCATTATTTAAGCTTGTTTAGGAACACTGTGCAAAAGTGATCACGGCATTTACATCTCGTTATGGAATAAATAATAATAATAATAATAAATATACATTTATGCGACAATCATTCGTTCTTTTACATCACTTTGTAGGAATGAAACAAGATTGTTATAAGAGGTCGTGGTATGAATCTGAGTAATGTTGTTTTAAGCTTGTAACAAAACGTTCTCGAACTATGATAGTTTTTTAAGAGGTGGTGGTAGGCCCCCAGATCTAAGTTTAATATTTTTCAAGATAATACTTTGATAATATCTTTTAAACTGACATTATTCGCTGAATATCAAAGTTCGTTGTGATTCTTAAGTTCAACAGGTCTTGAAAGTATTATCTTTTAAGCCGTTTAGGACTCGGGTAAAGAGATTTGTCTGATTTTTAAACCAATTTATGATTTTGAGAAGATTCGGACTATAACCCAGCTTAAGTTTGCGACCACAATGAGAGTGGATGACCGTCAGAGATATAGTCTAATCTACAGTCTGCAACACATGCAGGCAAATTACTGTAAATTGTTTTATAACAGCTTACCATATACCTACTTACAGTTTTATTGGTGTAATCGCACTCAGTGTAACTGTTAATGAATAAATTGAATTGAATTGAACCGTTTCGGAGTATTAGGTACTAGCAGCGCCCCGCGGTTACACCCGCGTCAGTCCCGTTCCCGTGGGAATATTATCGCCTATGTGTGTTACTCCAAAAAGAGTAGAATAGTTAGCTTTACATTTATGAAAGAACTTTTATCTATTACCTGCCTATGATGCCTACACTGTATTAGGTATCTATTTGCAAAATTTCAAGTCTGGACCCAGCGGTTTAGGCTGTCCGTTGATATATCACCAATCAGTCAGTCAGTTTATCATTTTCAGTCAAAAGACATGTACAGTCAAAAGCACGTAGAGCTTGACGCGTTGGACTTTGTAACGCTCTTATTACAATCGCCTTTGAACTGAGACTCTCACTACAAGTGTAAAGTTTCATGTGCTCTTTACTGTACCTACGTAAGTTTTTGAAAAAGTTATTGTTACTCGTAAACCTACTTGGTTGTGGCATCTACAAGATATCAAACTCGGGCTTCTTTAACTTCCGTAGATTATTACTTGCTGGCAAGAAGACTGATTTGTCTTGACCAACTTCATTGAGTCTTCAAGTTGAAGTTAGAATATTCTGGCAAAATCTAATTTACAGAGTAAAACGGTACTGATAGATGTTCTACATCAGCGCCTTTGAATTGCGGGTCGGAGGTTTAAATATGCTGCAAGTAAATACAGCATTGCCTAGTAAACAGAACCTTTACCTACTTCAAGTAGTAGTATGATAATCTGTGATCGAATATTCGAATGCATATTTACCTAAACTTCATTTTTGGTTAGGAAATTATGGAAGGGGCTTCTTAAAAGGAAATATACATTTATTTACAAAGAAAATATACATTGATTTACAATAATTACAGATAAAAAATGTCCTCCAAAGAGGAACCATGTGGGACAGTGCCCAGAAGACTGGCAGCATTCCCTCTCTGGATAGCTAGGCTGATCCTTTGACAGAGATAGCTGCCAGCCCTCTGGTCACCTGAAGCCTCGACCAAACGCACTGACAGCTCTTTGAGGAGCTGCCGCGCCCCCGGACCCCACGGTCCCATGGTCTCCACCCCAAACGGCACAAATATGTAGCCCTCATTGAGGTCGGCATATTTGCGCCGCTTCAGGCGTTCAGCGGCCGCAGCCGCCGCGCCAGCGCCCACAGAGGTGGCATCGATGTGGGATGGGGCCAATGTGTCGGCACATGTGGCATCCCACACCAGCGACCTGCCATGTCTCCATGGCCCGACAGTCATACCATCAGGCCTCCCGCCACCTATTCGTGTGATGCCGTTAGGCTCAAGAATAGCTGGGATACCAGCAGTGGTGAGAGCCCTGCGGATGATGTCGTTGAGGCATGCATGGCGCGACAGGCGGCCGGCGCTACGTGCGCAAGAGAGGCCGTGGTGTCCGAGTCGATCGACAGGCTCCCCACACTGGCATCTATGGGGGTGGTTTGCCCTGACGCCCAATCGAAGACAGACAGCGAGGGAAAGTGTCTGTCTATCCAATAGAGTACCAACGGTAGCAGAAGGCAATGCCCGCAGCCAATGTCCCGATTCTTTTTGAGACACTGCGAGGAGACGAGCACGCTCCGAGGTGCTGGTGCATGAATCCGTTAGATTCTTAAGCACCAACTCGCAGAGCGGCCCGTCCCAGTGCTTCTGACAAAGCGGACTGGACGGCAGACTAACACCCGGACATGCTCTCAGCCATGCATCTCTAGCCTCCGTCAAGTACGACAACTCCACGATACCCAGAGAGGGGCATATTATGCTTCCGTGGAGGTTGTACGCACTATGAGCAGAGGACAGAAACGCCGGTAGGGAAATACTGGAAATTTTGCGAACCCCCAGTCCACCAAATCTTACTGGGAGGGTGGCTTGGTCCCAGGCTCGCCCCTCTAAAGGGCTATTTAGAATTTGGGAGAGATATTTTTGTAAAGAAAGGTCCAGACTATCTAATAAACTATCAAACTTCCAAAAATGGGAGCAGCGGAGGACATATGTCAATTTCGGGACAAACAGGCAAGACCGTATTATGGACAGAGCCATATGCGGGTTAATTTCGAGGAGTCTGTCCGAGCAGTCGTTAAATTTAGAAATTTGCTCCTGAACAAAACTCGAGAAAGATTCATCGAGAATCGGGGCTCCTAGGAGACGAAGGGATTCATTTCCGAGAATTTTTATATTTGGGGCTAAATTATTGAACTGCGTTATGATGTTAGATTTTATGTCAGACGGTACTGACGCCGAAACAAAAAGCTCGCATTTTGAAAAATTTAAATCTAAACCGATTAAACGAAAACTATCCATTAGTGAACGGAGGTCACTAAGGACCGCGGATGCTTCGCCTCCTAGGGTTCCGTCGTCAAGATACCAAATATTAAATTTTGAATTTAGTTCTGAAATTATAGGGTGGATGGCGAGGCTAAAGATAGCTGGGCCAAGCGGGTCGCCCTGTTGGCAACCTACAGCCGAATTCAATAAATGGTTTTTGTGAATTAATTTAGTGGGCTTAGAATAGCATTGCCAAAGATATTTGTAAATTTGTGGGGTCTTTTCTTTTATTTGTGACAACAGGGCGCCCCGGTCCACTGAGTTGAAAGCATTTTTGACGTCCACCTTCAACAAAACTTCACCACCATCATTGAGGACGTACGTCCGGGCTGCGTGTACTGCTGCTTCGCATCCTCCCTTGGTTCCGAACCCCAGTTGAATAGGTTCAAATAGGGACGAAACATTGGGAAGGATGTTTTTGCAGCAAATTTTGGAAACAATTCTCCTGATGGTGCAGCCCACCGCGATTGGCCTTATCCCTCCGTCTTTTTTTTTCAATGCGACAAGATTTGCGCCGTATAGGATGTCCGTGACTTCGGAGGAAACCTGACCAGACAGCATGAGGTTCGCCAGGGACGCCAAGCTTGTCAGGAGTGCTCTGCCGGCCTCCCCCGTAACACCGGATACGAGATCCTTGTAGTGTTGGGGGGAAAGGCCGTCCAGCCCGCCGGCAGAGCCACTCTTAAAGGACATAATCGCAGTCAGCACATCCTCTGGCGAAGCCCGAGCTGCCGGATCAGAAGGCTCTGGCGGATCAGGGAGGCGAAGTGTTGCTGCAGGCTGCGGATGCTTGGACTGTAAAGCCGAGAGAGTTTCCGCTGTGTCAGGTGCTACAGTGTCATTGGAAAAGAGAAGCTGAGCGGCCCCCTTTAAATCGCCGTCATTAACATTTGATTCAACTTTTTTGTGTAATTTAGATTGGCCATGAGAACGCGGAATTCGGTGGGAATTTAGAGAAGGGTTCGAATTTGGGTGTAGACAGTTATTCCTAATAATCTGCGTGAGGGTGCCGCTTGAGCCATCAACTTTTTTTGCGTAAAGGACGCGATATGCGAAAGTGAGAAACTCTTCCCAGCTTTCTTTGGAATTTTGATTCAAGACTTTTTGTATGGCTACATTCAGAGATGTAGCTACTGATATACGCGCCCCACGGGGGATGCGTTTCACAACCGGAATACTGTTTTGTAGGTTGCCGATAGTTTTCCAAAAATCGTTACTGGGAACAGGGTCAAGGTTGTTATTGGGGGAAGAGGGGTCACCGTTATCTATCCGTACAGGAACGCGATGTTTTTTCGATATGTGGATACGGAGACCCCTGTTTCCCCGGAAAAAACGGGGCTGCGGGCACTGGTCACATCGCACTAGTTGACTGACAGCATCGGAGCCGGCAGCCAAAGACATGAAATTAGGTAAAGGGCGTCAGGCCAAATCATCCACCAGATCCCTACACTAACAATAAGACAGCGTGGACAATATTTACTAAGATAGTAAATATTATCCACGCTGTTGACGCGTTGCCGTGGGCTCGTTGACGCGTTGCCGGGGACCGGCTGACGCCTGGCCGTGGTTGGCGCAGGCGCGACGGGTTGCCTAGGTGTCGGCCGGATAACAGCAATGTCAGCTTACCTGAAACAAACACCAGATTTTAAAGTGATTTGCAGCTTTTTTTTTTGCAAACAGAACACGCCGCCTACACGGGGGCGCGTGTTCTGTATGCTCGTCTAACGTGTGCTCACTTTTGGGGAGCAGACGAGACCGGGAAATAATTTTGGTAATAATTTAGAAATACGGAAGGTTTTGCCAGACAGACGTCAACGTCAACTCTTCTTAAAACATATTTTTTAAATATAAATCCCGGGATTTCAGAAAATTTGGGAATGCGAAACTAGGTAACATGGTGAAGAAACGTCGTCTTTAGCATGTGGTATTTATTTTTTAAAAACAGGGGGATGTTATTTATTATTCCTTTGAGATGAATGTTTTGAAAATTTAAGAAAAATGAAGAGGAAGTTATTATTTCTAGTTTTTTAAAATATAACATGTAAAATAAGTGAATATACCTACACCCGATTTGATTCTATAATAAAAACAGTAAATTTGTTGAATCCGAAATCCCGGGATTTTTTCGATACAAAAGTGCATTCCATAATAATTTCCAACACTTTAAACTAAGTAAATATTCCTACACCCGATTTGATTCTATTGTAAAAAAAAATTGTCGCTTCCGAATTCCCGGGATTTTTTCGATACAAAAGTGCATTCCATAATAACCAACACCTACACTTTAGGTAAATATGCATCCGAATATTCGATCACTGATGATAATACTTACGTATCCCGATTTAATATATTAAACTCATCAAGTTCAAAGTCAATCATTGTAGTTTCTTTAGTGGTTTTTTAAATCGGTCTGTGTTAATAAAACTGTGGCCAAACGGCTCTTAAGCTCAGTAAAAAATCTTGAATTTTATTTGTAATTTACAAAATCCTATATCAACTGATCATCATCTTTGACAGAATATGACTTTTTCTGATGTAGGGACGATGATTGTTGAAGAGTTTTAATAGTACACTTCACGATATACATTGTGACCACTAAACACTGGTTAGCAATCATATCAAAGTAATTGAATCGCAACCGGTGAAACACTTAATTGAGTAGTTTCGGTGGCCATCTGCAGTCTTCAATATCAGTTCCATTTCACGAAATAGTGCTTTCCGAAAACAAATGGATGAGTTACTATAAAAATAATCCATATTAGTCGAAGTATAGGTAGTAGGTATATTTGAAAAATCCTGACTTTATGATAATGTAAAAACTTCGACAGTATCCATATCCTTTTGAAACAAAAAAATATTTTTTCCAAATCGATTCATAAATGATAAGCCACATCGGTGGAGAAAGCATCATTTTCTTGGAAAAAATCATCAAAATACAGTATGTACGTGTAGTAGTACTTCCCATAATTCATTCCTCATCATTATCATCATTAACAACCCGTAACAGCCCAATGCTGAGTGTGGGTTATAATCTCCAACGCGAGCCCGAGCGGATTGGGAGATAGTGTTAGGCTAGTGGAAATCTAATTTCCAGAATTTATAAACCCACCCTAGGGTTTCTGACGTGTCGTAACGACTTCCATTATGCGTAAACACAATATTTTTTTAGGCCACGTTAGGGTTTCCGACATGGCTTAACGAAAATCGGGGAACCGGCAATTTAACGTGCCTTCCGAAACACCCATTCACTGACTGACCGCGCCCAACTTTGCCGTGATCGCAGGTCTACGAGTGACACTACCATAATTCATTGCCCACTGTCAGAGCGGGCCTAAAACTACCCAAACTTAAATTGCCCTGCCTAGACATTTCAAAGAAAGGGATTTAACGAACCGTTAGCCGTTTCGTTTGAAATACAAGTTTGTTTTAAGCTTCTACTTCTTGAATTTGGGTCAAAGTAATGGTCTTTCATTAGGAAACATTTGGCCTCATACTATTGGATTGATGATTGTGGCTAAACGGTCGGAAACTTCTGGGCACAAAATTTTTTTTAGTTCCACGTCTCAAGGGTAAGTTACTAACACGCTAATCTCTGAAACGCCATTTCAATTAAATTTTGTGTATGTCCCAATACACAAACTGCACCACGCATAAACTAAGGAACAGATTTTGATGAAATTTGGTGTGAAGATCACATATTAGGTAACCGAATCAACATTTAGGGTACTCGTAAGTACATAGTAAAACAAGAATTTAGCCAAACCAGTTCAGCCGTTTCCGAGTTTTAAATAGTGTAACTAACACGACTTTCTTTTATATATATAGACTGTGGGAATACGGGGATAAAATATAGCCTATCTGTTATTCTAATGTATAAGCTATATGACTGTAAAGTTTCATCAAAATCCGTTCTGTAGTTTTTGCGTGAAAGAGGAACAAACATCCATACATCCATACATACAAACTTTCGTGTTTATAATATTACTAGGATTAGGCAAGTAAGGATTATGTGAGTTTCCGCAACCAAAGGTCGTTTAGGTATATTTATTCGGTCTCGTGGCTAATCTATATTTAACAGTTACCACACTCCCCTACACTTTCATATTTCTATTTGCGGTATAAATTTTCCTTGATAGAGCATTCTTCAAATATGAATTTTTCTATCAAGCCTTAATTTTCTCAGATATTGTTGTCAATGCCATGGCTATGGCTTATTTTACAAACTTTTATTTATATTGCAATGTTTGAAATCTTGCAACTCAATTTTGGAGCAGATATCCTCAACCGATTGAACTGAAATTTGGGTACTTAAGTAAGTTCAATAACAATGTAATATTATGGTACCACCGAGCTGATCTGATGATCAAGCCAGGAGCTGGATAGGGAAATTTCTCAAAGGCTATTCGGACACGCCCCCGAATTTGGGCTCATTTTATTTCTTATGACGCATTAGACGCGTCTAAGAAGGTTAGTAATGCATCCTATAGTTGACAATAAATGTAACTTTTTATATAGATGCTACCTTATATGATATGCCAGCCAGAAGTGTTGCTAGCATTTTTTTTCATGCCCACCTGTCATAAAATAGCAACTGCTAGTGAAACCAGTTACTGTCATCTGTCAATCATATTTTTTAGTATTCCATTGCTCAACTTTTTTCGGAATCTCCTAAGTAGTATTTTATTTGAAATACTCTGTTGCCAGATTCTTTGCAAATACAATCTCAAGTATCAGTTCTTGAATATTGTGTTGTTGTATCACAGTTTTCCTGTCTTCTTCGGAAACATCATCGTCATCATCAGGCGGAAGACGTCCACTGTTGAACAAATCCTCCCCCATAGAACGCCACAATGCACGGCAACATGCTGCTTGCATCCAGCAGTTACCCGTTCTTCAAAAACAAAATCTAAATTAATAAAAACATACAAAATATATTCATCATAAATTGTGATTCAGTTGCTTTTAACGAGTAAACCGACCGAGCGATTCCGCATAAAGGATCGCCCGCCTTACATTACAAAACTTGTCTTAAATGCTAATAAAAGAGATCGCAGCGGTACCCTCGGGGCCTTTGCCAATGAATATTTCATGATAGGTCTATTGATGACCAGGTCAACAAGACCTCTTCACAAGCCGCGGTATTTCCTTCCAATACTGCAAGGATGCTCTCAGAGGGCTCTCGAAAAACTGGTTGTTATTCAAGCCCACTGACGCAGATGTTGTGCGTTTATTTTCTCATTAATTTTTCATCTCTGTTCTGTTCGTTTGTGTTGACTGGTGTTTGATCAAGCTTTCGATTTGGTTTTAATTTTGATTCCTAGCAGGAACATACCGAGTAACTTTTTTCTTTTATACGAATCGTAAGCGAGATTCGTGGAATTGGATTGCATTTGCTATTTTTGGAACGATAAAGATTTCGATTTAGCGTTTTGAATGTGAATTCCTTGGACTTTTTGGTCGTGTCCGGGAACGGACATTTTATAGCGGCCTTGGTTCTCGACTTGCAATATGTTTTAATAAAAATCTCCAGACATGCCATAAATTCCAGCGTTTAGCGACTAGCATGGCTATCTTGCTACTAACTGGTAGAATTTATGAAATTTAAAATGTTTTTGCAAAAACATGTTTTTCATAGAACATTTTGTGACTGATACCCGAGTCAGTTAAAACGAAAATAATTAGCATGGCTTCTCAGAAATAGGGTAAAAGTAAATTTACAATATCATCCTACTTTTATTAAATCTGAATTCGTTATACTTGATAAATTCCAAATACTTTTTTAACCCTTAACTGGTATCGTAAAATTGACTAACGTAACTGGTTTTGTGGGGGTCGTGCGGCCCCCATTATAAAATAACTCCTAGGAAGCAAATGTGCGCAAGTTTTGTTTAGTTTTATATAAAAAATAATAATAACATCCTTGTTTTATTGATAAAATCATTTTTTATTAATGTAATTCTTTTAACTTAATTACTACAAGAGATCACATAAAAATGGCAACTTTTTGGTATTTTTTTTTCTTACATGATACAAACAAAAAAAAAACGATTACTTTGGTCGTCTTACGCTAAGATATAAATGTTTTCTTATTCCTAATACAATAAACTTTGGAAATAAAAAGAAATAATCTTCTAATCAACGTTATAAAAAAAAATCAACAGGAATATAATCCTGAGGACTTAGGAACATTATAGATGAACTAAGTTCAATCTTGAAAATTATTACATAGTATTTTTGTGCTACTATGCAACTTGCAAATGAAATGCTTGCAATTGTTACATTTTGTAGCAAATTTTCCGTCTTTTTTTTTCATCACATAAGTGACAGCGCCCTCTCTTTAGCACATTTTGCCTTGATCTAAATCTCACGTAACTGGTATTGTGGGGGTCGTGCGGACCCCATAACGCACGTACCTCAGCTCTGGTAAAAGCTGCAGTACCGAAAGTTCGACACCCGTCGCGAGTCGCGACGTGATGAGATTACACAAAATGGCGCACACGCACGGTGCAAAGTTTTAAAGGAATTAAAAAATATATCATGCGTGGGGGCCGCGCCACCCCCACGAAACCAGTTAAGGGTTAAGATACCTACAAATTAATAATGAATTGCATCTTGCGACCAAAAAGGTGTAAGGTGAGTTTTCTTTTTTCATACTACAGCTGGAAATAATTCTGTTAATTTTGAGAATCGTAGCATAGACGACTGACATACACACACACACACACACCCCCCTACACACTTACACCCCCCACAGGCACTTTCACCTACGCATACACATACATGTTCTTTAGAATTATATCGAGTTATTTTCTTGCTGTACGTAATACTGACCAGTAAATTATGTAATTTTGTTATTGATGTACGGGCATCCACGATACAGGCCCAGCCTAGTGTGGATACCATTGATAAATAGTGTTCTGTATTGCTCTTCCTGAATAAAAATCTTTTATCTCTTATCTCTCAATTACCTATGACTCCGTTAGTTACAATGTATAAATTTATAATTATTTTAGTTGTAAACTCAAAAAACTCATTGTTTTTATTATTTTCGGCCAATTCAGCCAAATTATTTCCGCTTATCCTGATGATTGACTGGGACAAAATGCCTTTAGGCATTAAGTTCGCTATGTGTCCATTTTCTTGGTAGGTTGGGTACCTATCTACCATGAAGTTACAGAATTAAATATGAGTATGCAAAAAAATATATTTTTAAATAAATGTGTACAGGGCTGGTTAGGTAGTATTTATTTTTGTTGTTTATCTATTACTTCCATTTAATTTACGAAAGCGTAAAAAAGGTTTTGAAATCTCTAGACATTTTTATGACAGCTTCAATGTTCTATAGAATCATATTAATTGGCTGGATTTTAATTAACTTTTTTGAATACATAAAACAAATCTGAAAAGTTTCGGCAATAAATTTGCTTGGTTCACGAAAAATTTTTATAAAATTCTTACCGCAAAATTTATAGATTAAGTTGAATAAATTTATCCTAATTAGGTACCTACCTATATGTATATTTTCTAAATATCCTTGTAATTTTATATATTGTAATATGTACTAACTGTTGACCAGGCCACACGGTTGAAAAAATACTAACCTCCGGTTTTTGAAAGGCAAATCAAACTATAATTAAATGACATGTGGGGCAATAATTACTACATTTAATGTACCTATTTACGATAAATTGAATTAAAAAAATATTTCATTTAAAAAAAAACAACAAAATTACGTTTTTTTGTTTATTTTTTTAATAAGAAGTTTATGGTTTGGCTACTAGGCCTTTAAACCAAGTCCTTATTTTAGATACACTTTAGTCTTAGTTAAATGGCTCTGCTTCAGAGTCCATGCACAAAAATACAGTGTCTATAACACTTTCTAAATCCCTAACTTCACTCAACAGTAAAATGATAGCACTTTTACTAAAGACTTTATTGTGACTTCTTGAGGCAATCCAAAAATGTCCATATGTCGCATTTCATCGAATTTACCATTCACTGCACACCTTTACGGACACTTGTCACATAATAAACTATCAATATTATGAGTCAAAACCCGAAATACACAGCAAAATGAAAATTATATAAAAAACATGACGTCCCTCTTCGGATACCCGCCAAAAAGCCACACAAAATGACGTCTAGCTTGATCGGTGTTGCCAACTTAGAATATAATTTTACACTGTAACACACGCATTATTGGTAGAGAATTACGCTAAAAGGCCTTTCAATAGCTGTAATGCATTGAATATTAATCAAAATTCATCCTTAAAGTTATACCTACAAGGATGTTATAGGGCTGCGAGCTTCGATCAACAATACCAACTTTTGTTTACTCACGTTTCGAGAGCATCGACATAATTATTTGCTGTTAAATGCTGGCTTCCCGATGTTTAAATTCATTGACCATTATCTATATATATATATATATGAACGCATAGCCTAAACCACTGGGTCTAGAGACTGGAAAGAACATCGGCAGCTTTGGTACCCACTGAAATAGACACCCACGGGGTATCACACTATGCTTGTTATATTGACTCATAACAAGTCGAAATTTTCCATATTTTTTAATTAATCTAGCAGTTGAAAATATTGAGTCAAATAAAACAGAAATATCATAGAAACACGAATCGATCGATTAGGAAATCTATTAATACCAAAGAGATTAAAATATAATATATAAGGCATAGAGGGGACAAAGCGAGGATTATTTGAAGTTAAAAGTTATTCCAAGTGGAATAAGTCTAGTACAATTTCGACCGAATGACAGCTCGCGTTCATACTAACTGACATGACAAGGACATGACGCTTGAGCTTCAAAGTTTTTTATGAAAATATTCCCAATGCCCCCTCTATGCTATTATATTTTAAAGTCTTTGATTAATACAAACACTTTTTTGTTGTTTTGGTAAAATTGAACGTCGTGTCATCAGTGTCATCACGTCAACCATGTCATTCACTAGGGATGGCCAAGTGAAAAAATAAATTGATATTTATCGTATCGACATTTCTAAATACTATAGATAAAAATCGAGTGAAAAATATCGATATATCGTCAGTTTTTACATTATTATTTATACATATTCTCAAATTCGTAAAAAAGGACGATGAAAATAGTATTTTTTTATAAATGCTTGAGTCTAAACAAGTATCTAGTACCTGACATGAAATGAAACACGAAACCAGAATTGCGTTAAAAATATATTAATATTGATACGAATTCGATACTGTAAAATAAATGTCGATATAATATCGCCATTAAAAATATCAACGATATATATAATATGCTAATTATGTATTTGGAAAACTATCGATATTTTTTGCCCAAGCCATTATATTTTACTGCCACTATGTGGCACAGAGTAACTTATATGGCATTTGGTAGGCAGTGCTATTTTCTAAAAAAGAGGTTGAAAGAAAATCATTTTATTTCCTAAAGAAACTTTTTCTTTACACGTCTTTGGTACCTAAAATCTCATAATAACCTACAAAATACACTAGGTAACGAATAACTTTTAAACCTCAACTTATAAAAATGTGGTATGATTACATATTATTATCTTAGTCTGTCCAAGAACTATCGATTTTACACGGTTTCGTCTTCCGTGGGCAGGTAGGTGGGGTACCCAAAACACATGGACTTTTGCCATTGACACGTTCAGTAAGTTTGAGCGAGGGTACTAAAGGTATATACCAACCATATATCTCTAGGGCCGAGGGTCCCGCTGCGTAGAGGTACACTTGTTCTTTTAGCACATTACCTTAATTATGTATGTTCACAATCAATAGTCTAAGGCAGTTAGTGCACTGAAAGCACACGAAATATATTTATAACATTTCTTTGATTTAGTATGCATTTGAACAACCGTATTTACTTTTAAAAGTTCAAAATTCTGCTTTTGAAATCGTTGCTTTGAATATAACACCTCAATTTTTGCTAGCAGCACCTGGGACCTCCAAGAAGAAACAATACCATAAACGTTGTGATCTCTAACAGGTATGACATAAAGTTCAAACTCGTTTAACAGAATGGTAAAACTTAGCGTATCTCACGAGCTGTCATGAAGGCTAAAAATAATGGAATTCAAGGAAAAATGTGTGGATAACTTTGTTTGTGGATTGGAAACAACAAGCTGAGAAAATATCGCTGTTTGTTTTGATTTGCTTGTGTTGTCTGGTGAACCGTTATACGTTGGTCAAAGTGATTAATAAAAGTTTTTTACAAGGATGGTGATGTAGTTCGGGTCTTTTGCGTACAGGTTTTTATAATCACGCCACAAACGTTCCAGAAGTGACGTTCCTAGAAACAGTAACATTATAGATCCTCTTTCACGAAGGAAAAAACGGGAAACTGTAGGTACTCAATATTTTGAGCAATAATTTTGTTAGAAAAAACTTATTTTTGCTTATGCGAAAGTTTCTTTACGAAACTAACTTTCTTATTTATGGTAAACAATTTTGAATTGTTTATAAATAAATAAAATATTATAGTTTAAAAAGTAAGTACAGTCCATCTATTAATCCATTGGTAACTTTAGTGCACCACCTACCTTCATCTGTTTATCACAGTTACATCCATCCTAAAGCTGTCTAGAAGAAATCGCTTAAGGCGATACGACCGCCCATTGTACGTTTTTTATCATTGTGTCGTTTGTTGCATATTTTTATTGACCATGAACGACAAACGGACCTAAGTCACTGATCCCCAATTTCGATGTCTTCACACACAATAGAAGTCGTTAAGTCATGCTAGAACTTGGGTGGCTTGAAATTTTTGATACTTTATGATGATTATCTAATGAAAATTTTATTTTCAAAACTAACCCTAGTTTAAGCATACAGGCCTAGCTGGACTCAAAGGCTTTTTGTTCACAAATTTCAATCTAGATTAGCCCAAAGCTGCCTGCTTTACAATCCTGGAAACATTTGGAATTAGTTTCGCAGGCATTGTTCAATCCTACTGGCTTCCAAATGTTTAGCCTAGTTTATCTGGAATTTATCATCTAATTCTCAGTTTCAGAAAGTTCTTTAGACTTTGGTAGGTATATTGTTTCGATAGTGGTGGCACTTTAATCAAAAACTTTTAATTCAATTAAGGGACTTATTACTCCACCGATTGAGTCATTGCAACTACCACGCTTCAGAATGTGTAACAATAACTAAAGGAATGAAGCGGTCCATCTGTTGCTGGATAAACAAGACGATGTTGTATTTAAATTTAATTTTATGATTCTCATTATCAGTCAATCAACCGTAACACTCATTTACAAAATCTATGTTGATGTCCTGTTGACTATAATTTTTTTGTTAAACTTTAAATGTATAATTTGGCTATCTTCTGCTCCTTGATTAATACGGGGTAGTCTGTAATTGACAACCTGTTAAATAGGTTATAAGATTGTCAGTATCCACCACGATTCACTACAGGTATACTTACTTATGTTCACCCTATTATAATTGAAAAAGTGTGTATGTTACCTATCATGCGTACTTACACAACAGAATGAAATAAAACTATCAGGAAGATACAGGTACCTTTCACCCCGAAGAAATAACGCAGATAAAAGCATTATTACCCACGCAGGCCTGCAGTCGCTAAAACACTCTATACACTACTGGTTAACTCATGCCTCTAATGCCCCAGTCTCCGTACGCTGTCTCCGTGACAATAAAACTACAGGAAGATACAGGTACATTTCACCCCGAAGAAAAAAATAAAATAAATAAAAATAAATAATCTCACGCCTTTCATCCCCGAAGGGGTAGGCAGAGGTATTCCATTACTGGATATACCCACATTTCACGAGATACATTGGACCCCTCAACGATAGGTGGTGAACCTATCGCCGGACCGGGTCTATTTACACATGTCTCAGAATTAATTCTGAGACCTGCGGGTTTCCTCACGATGTTTTCCTTCACCGTCAAGCTAGTGATAAAATATATGTACGTAAGTTTTTGAAAAACTCATTGGTACATGCCAGGATTCGAACCCAAGCCTCACTAAATAAGCCGAAGAAATATCGCAGATAAAAGCATTATTAGCCATGCAGACCTAAAGCCCCTTAAATACTCTATACCCAACTAGTTTACCCATGCCTCTAATGCCCCAGTCTCCCTACGCTGTCTCCGTGTCAAAAAAACTTTACAGGAAGATACAGGCACATTTCACCCCGAAGGAATATCGCAGACAAAAGCATTATTCGCCATGCAGGCCTGCAGTCCCTAAACAGTCTATACACAACTATTTAACTCATGCCTCTAGTGCCCCAGTCTCCCTACGCTATCTCCATGTCAATAACACTTTACAAGAAGATACAGGTATAGTCAAGAGCAAGTCAAACTTTACACTACCAGTTTAAGCTGAGCTATTTATACTGCGCGCCATAGAATACAGGGCCGGTTCAAAGTCCAAAGTGTGCTTAGCGTGCTCTCGACTGTACCTTTTACCCCAAGGAAATATCTCAGGCAAAATCATTATTAGCCATGCAAGTCCCGTAAAACACTCTATACACAACTAGTTAACTCATGCCTCTAATTCCCCAGTCTCCCTACGCTCGCTGTCTCCAACAATTCATGATTCCAATCGGGCCCGAAATCGTGTTTGCCGCTGCATCCGATATTCCATTTGGGGCGTGACGCAGTGGCCCAAAGCGCGGTGCTCGCTAATAAATAATAGTCGGTAATGCCTGCTGTTAACAGCTCAAATCGATAGGGTTACTGATATACAGTTAGCTGTGATACGGAATATTATTTTGTTATGCTGATCCTGCTTAATGTTGTTTGGAAAGTGTGGTTGTTGGTTTGGCATTTGACGCAGCAAAGCAACAAATCTTTTTTTTGCAAAATGGTAGTGAGAGGACCAGAAATTTATGTTATAAGTTAACTTTTATCAAGAAATGCAAACGAAATTATCAACAAAAAACAGAGCTGGCGTAGATAAAAACAAATGTGTAGACATAAAAACTTACCTAAGTATAGTAAAATTACTTAAATAGTTTTGAAATTCAGCATAAATATCCATCCGATTTTAAAACGAGTAATAAGTCAAATTCATACAAAAGGAAGGCATGACAATTTAGCAAATTACCGACCTAAAGATATTGACATAGTGATACTACCCATAATAGGTACATCCTAATAAGAAACAACTTTTTTTACATATTAATTATAACTATTGCACGTTCAATATACCTACATATTAATCCAATAATAGACGATAAAAGGTCTATTTTATGATAGTTGTAATTTTTTTCTACCTTGAAATTTAAAAAGAAATATGAAACCAAACCATAAAGTAAAGAAACCAGTGTTTACCATATTTTATTAACAAAGAAAATATACATTAATTTACACTAATTACAGATAAAAAATGTCCTCCAAAGGGGAACCATGTGGGACATTCCCTCTCTGGATAGCTAGGCTGATCCTTTGACAAAGATAGCTGCCAGCCCTCTGGTCACCTGAAGCCTCGACCAAAGGCACTGAGAGTTCTTTGAGGAGCTACCGCGCCTCCGGCCCCCACGGTCCCATGGACTCCACCCCAAACGGCACAAATATGTAGCCCTCATTCAGATCGGCATATTTGCGACGCTTCAGGCGTTTAGCGGCCTCAGCCGCCGCGCCAGCGCCCACAGAGGTGGCATCGATGTGGGAGAGGCCCATGTGTCGGAACATGTGGCATGCCACACCAGTGACCTGCCATGTTTAGGTAAAGGTTAGATCGCTGAAGTGAATAGAAATAAAGTGTCTGCAATGAAATGCCTTTTAAAAGAACAACATTTCTTCCACTAATGCACAGTCTCTGAAGATTAATTCGATTCCCCGTAGATCTGTGGATATCAAGTTCTTAATCATTTATTGCTTACTGTTACAGAGGTGTACCTCTGTCTTTGTTCGTGAAATTTCTTATTTTATTTGCTAATACAACATTATTTTTTGAAAAGACGTCAAACACACCTATTATTATTAGTAAACTTTGCTCAGAATGTTTTTGGATAAAAGTTTTCCAAATTTCTTTATTCCTATTATAAATAGAAGTGCTAGATTACGTTCGGCTGCAAAAAAAATCATATTGAGAAAACCTGAACATTGCAAAATTGGTTCTGAGCCATGTGTGTGTAATGTGTCAAGTTGAAGTGTCCTAAATGGTAAACTTCTAGAAAGTGGGCATTTATGGCATCCACACCTTTATTTTATTCCCACGTGAAATGGATTTACGCATACCGCAAGGCCTGGTGGGGCTAAGTTTATGTTTTTTTAAATGCACTTGTCATCGCAGGGCGTTGTACTGTTCCTCTGATATAGCGGTCAGAGACTTTTATTACCTATTTCTTTAAATCTTTCTTATTTTATATAATACATTTTCTTTCTCCTAACACAACTCTTATTACTTTACCATTTTAGCTTATTATTATTTTATAGAATACTTTTATCTTATCTATGTTTATTGTGCTGTCTTTTCTTCATATCGTTATATTTTAACTTCAACATTAATAACTTATTTACTTACTTACTCGTAGTTGTAACCACGACTTGTAGATATATGATTATGTTGGGCTCAGAGTAGTGCTAAAGTACTGACTAAAACCCTTGGGGTATGATCTCTTCGCTTCAGACTCGGCCACGAATAGCGGTCAGTGCATTCGGAGCCAAGTCGTCGCCCTTAAGAAAAAAAAAACAAAATGGCGGGCGCTACTCTAGCAATATATCTGTCAAGTGTCAACCCCATCGCAGATAGATTTTTCTTTCAAGTCGTTTTCTTATCATGATTGTGACATACAATTGTACAGTCTCTTTCGTTTGAATTGATATTTTTCGTTTCTAATAACATACAGGGAGATGAAATTACTTGGGCGAGGATCAGAAAAGATATATCTCGTAATAAGGGATGATTGTTCCAAGTAAGCCGGGCTGCCACGTATCGGGTAACAATGGAATGCGTATTTATAGGGTTCCGTAGGTATTGCTTGTAATTTCGTCTGTTCGGAGGTAAGCCCATTCATTTGTCATCCGGGACGACGGCGTTCCCTTCGATTGATTCGTTATCATGATATGTACTTCTAACAATTGGATTCTCATTTTGTTTCGGGGAGACAACCGTCAGTAAGTTAATATCTACACTATCTACACTACTATTATAAAGAGGAAAGATTTGTATTTTTGTATGTTTGTAACGAAAAAACTCAAAAGCTACTGGACCGATTTTAAAAATTCTTTCGAGAATTTAAAGCTACATTGTCACAGAGTAACATAGGTTATGTTTAATTCCCGTATTCCTACGGAAACGGTGAAAACACGCCAAAAATTATTTATTTACTATCCCGACGACAAAGTAAAACCATCGTAACGAAACCCGTAGGTCCTTTAATTAACAGCACCCGGCCCGGCGATGGGCTCACCACCTGTCACGCTTAGGGGTTCAAAAATATATTGTGAAAGTGGGAGTTTCCAGGAATGCCTGCGTTTGCCTCCCATACCTCAACTTTAAAAACATGCATCTTCGTGCGTATTAAAACTAAATCACGGATAAAGTCACGAGCCGGTCTAGTGTTGGCAGCGGCTCTAGTAATCAAGCCGAACTTCCCTTCACATTTCGAATATCATTATCGACTTGCATTTCCATTGACCCAAATCCCACTGGTTCGCAAATCCCGCTATTCAAGTGACGTCACCACATTCGCGTCTATCTTGATGGATTTCGAATGAATTGCAGATTATTTGTAGTTTGCATCGCCTTGCAGTTTGTTAGTTGGAGACTGATTTTAATCTGCCAAAGCTTCGATAACTAATGTGAAACATAGGTACATATTCAGCGCCTATAGAATATATTGTAGTATCAAAACATTAGTACCTATATGTAGATTTAAGTGCACTTTTGTATAAGTGTATTTACACACTTATACAAATGTATGATTTTAATCACTAAAAACTTAGATCACTCTCGTAAAACTGGATATACTTAACTACCTGCCGACAGCGCTCGCACATCGCCGACACTTCGTGTAAAATAGTTTAGTTATTTATTTTTTATGTATGTTAGATTTAAGGTATATATAATATGGGCCTCTGTTTACGTTATTTAAGATCTACTAATGTAAATATTGCCTGAAATAAAGATTATTATTATTATTATTATTAACGCCTTAACAACGGCGGCGAAACTTTTGCAGCCATTATGAAGATTTGTATGCACTTTTGTATAAGTGTATTAAATGTATTATTTAATCTCTGAAGTTTCGATCAATCTGTCGAAATGTTCAAAAATGACGCTATAAAATGCGTACCCACATGAAGAATTGAGTAAACTTTGTGTCAGTGAGGGTTTTCATACCTACTATTCACATTTACAGACTAAATTAAAGATAATAATTATATAACTAAAGAAGTGCTCTTTTTATAGTGAAGCTCAAAATTGTGTATATGTTTGAACAACAACATTTCACTGTAAGTTTGTATGCGACTGGTTTCCTAGTCAAGTATCAAGTAAATAACGAGATATATGTATGTCAATAATCGAAGTGTCAAAATGTTTGGGATGCAAATTTAATAGAACAGCCCTCCTAGCCAAGTAGCATTGTACAATCTAATCGAATGTTCTTATAGATTGTCAAGTACGGGATTGACATAAGCACTTGCCAAAGAGCGCTAACGCTAATGTCAATCCCATACATGTCAATCTAAAAGAACATTCCATTAGATTTTTTTTCTTTTTTCGTCTGGCAACACTAAGCGGGCTAGACGTCATTCGTCAGCTGTTCTTAATTTTATACTTTTATAATTTATTTTCTTGTTTAAATAGTCCAAAAATAGTTACAAATTAGTTTGATAACATCATAAATGCAAATTCAGTGAAAGCTATTGTGAAGTTCCTAGTATATTTGTAAAACCACAGTGAAGAAACCGACGTCCTGTCAGTTTGGATTTGAACTTGTCGGTTCAACGGATTAACCCGGGGAGTATTGCTTTGTTTTCTAATGTGTTTTAGGCGAATAACCAGACAGCTATATTTATACTAACCAAAACATAGACTCCACAAGTCTCACCTAGTGAGAATCGTCACTTCTCACACTCCAGCGCCGTTCGGTCTCTGTTTGTTTGACGTACAGTGGAAACAATACTTGATGACTAAACACTAGCTGCACACATTATTTACACAAGAAATATAATACTTTATGATTAAGTACTTGATCTTCTAATATATGTGTAGTATAAACTAAATGTACGATTAATAATACCTAAATATTCACTCTTCTCCCCCAACTTTTACTTACAATTTTTCTGTACCTACCTATTTTATCTCACTTTTATTTATTGCTTTTTAACCATTTCTTCTCTTTTACGTTTTTATTTCTAATTTCCTTCCTCATCTTGCACTACTTTCAATAACCAAATAGCCAAACACAAAAATATTTTAGTCAATACAATACAACCATTACTAGACAGTTGGATACTTTTTAATTTATTGTTCCACCGTTTTTCTACCGCTTTTACCCGGTTATTTCAGAAAATCCAGTATGACGACCCGCAGAATGCTGTTGGAGCAGAAGCTGCATCACTCACTGGAGGAGTTGAGAAAATCAGAGGCCCTTGTAGAAAAACTGACAAATGACTCATTGACATATCAGGGGGAAATAAATGTCTTAAAGGCAAAAATTTACCACCTTACTTCGAAGATTGCGGATTCACGGTCGTCATATGACGAAGAAAGCAAGAAAGCACAGGAACAAATCTGTAGCCTTAAATCACTTAATAATGCCTATATAGATTTCTGTGTGGAGCAGCAAACAGAAGTTGAGAAGTGTGAGTTACTGCAACAACAGCTTTCTGAGACTCTCCAAGAACAAATACTTTTACGACAAGAACTTGAGAAGTACAAAAGCCGCCTAGATGTTTCCCTACAAATCGAGTTAGCCGAAGTAAACGAAACTACTGTTGGACATTACAATATACAATCCACCACCGAAAATAAAAAAATGAATAGTAGTAGAAAAGCAAGAAAATATTTGAAATTGAAAAAATTCATTGAAAAGACGAGGAAAAATATTAAATGTCTAAAAAGGTTCCAAAAAATTCAGCCCCTAAGACTAAGAAAGACACCACTTCTGAATCAAATAAATGAACTGCAATCACGTATTCAAGAAATGACTGGGAAGCAGCAATACACCCAAGGTCTCCTCGATACTCTGTCAGCGGCCACCAGTGAATTGCTCCAAACACAAAGGGAGACTCAGATGTTGGTGAGCCAAGTGCTGGAAGATGATGAACGTCAGGTGGAGAAACCAAATAACCCACCCTCGTCTCGTTCCTGTGATCTATCATCTACGCATACACCCCCGTACCCATCACTACCACGCAGCCAGCACCCGCTTGCCATTCCACCAACCTTCAGTCACCAGAGCAAGCTGCCATCCAGTCCCTGTCCGTCTGTGATGCTGAATAAACCAATTTCAAAGACTGTAGGGTATTCAGATAAATTAGGGGTTGGCTTAGGACCGTACCTTGACAAATGTATGGACCAGCAGGTGATCAGCATGTGTTATCCTGATGCGTCATTCAGCTATATAGTTCACAAAATATGTAAAGAAAAATGGGATGAATGTACTACCGTACTTGTAATGACAGGTAGTATTATGCATAGCAGTAAGCTAGAATTTAATAAAAATATTGAGTTGCTTCTCAACTTAAACAAGAAACAGGGTTGCAAATTCATTCTATGTACTCTTCCTTATTGTCAGAATTTGTCGGAAGAACATAATAATTACAATAAGACTATTTATAATATAAATTCATTTATTTTCAACACGACATGCCGTCATAGCGACGCTATTTTGTATTATGACATTAATAAAATTATTACACATTTTAGGATGACTAGGGATACAATGTATCTATCAAATAAATCTAAGCGACGACTAGCTACTTTGTTAGCTCCTTATATACACGACATTGTTATAAGCAGTATAACACAGTCACTTGTACCTGTTAGTAGCACTACTAATGTGAATTTAAACTGTTAAGTCCGACAGCAGAAAGTCCCAAACCTATAAATTCTGTAAATCAGGGACTTTCTGGCCATAACATTACCACCTGTAAGACGAAGGAAAAGCATAGATCTTTAAAGTTAATTCATCAAAACATTCAAGGCTTTTCCAGCAAAGAATTAGAAATAGAACTATTCTTAGAATACGAAAAAGTTGATATTTTTTGTGTGACAGAACATTGGCTTAGAGTCACAGAAATGATGTTTGGGTTTGTAAATTATACAGCTGTTAGTACTTTCAATCGGCGATTGGCCGCACGTGGTGGTTCCGTAATTTTTGTTAGAAATAATATCAAAGCGAAAGACCGCCAGGACGTAATAAAATTATCGGTGGAAAGTACTATTGAATTGTCATGCGTTGAGTTGGAGAAACACATCATTGTATGCGTATACAGACCCCCTTATAGTGTAAATTTTGAGAATTTTGAAAACAAAATGGATGAGGTCTTAAAGTTGTTAAGTAAAAATAGTAAAAGTGTTGTGGTCTGTGGTGATTTTAACGTGGATCTGCTTGAACCAAGCTTGTATAAAACTAGGATATTAAGTTTATTCAAATCTTTTAATTTAATGAATGTATTTACAGATCCTACCAGAATCACAGAAACTTCGTCAACTTGCATTGACAATATCTATTGTAATTGTATTCCTAATAGTAAAACTATAATAAATAAGCTAAAATCTGATCACAGCGGTCAGTGTATTTTACTCCCTGTGGACAATCGCGATTTATCAGTAAAAATTCAGATAAGACCTGTCACAGTGTGTAAAATAGAGAAGTATAAAAGAGCACTAGAGTGTAAGTTACCTTTGCCCGATCCTGTTGATTCTGATCCAAACGGCTATTTTAAGAAATTCTTTTCTGTTTTAACCGAGGAATTTGATTCACATTTTGAACTTAAAAATAAAATACTTTCTAATAAATTTAAATTTAGCGAATGGGCTACCAGTGGTATTCGTAAAAGCAGGGTCAAATTATTTGAATTGTATGAAAAGCGATCATATACCCATGATGAAAAGTTTGTGAAATATGTTAGAAACTATTCTAAAACATTCAAAAAGGTTTGTGCTTGTGCAAAAGCAATGTCCATAAGTAATACTATTAAAAAATCGGATAACACAATAAAGGCTGTTTGGAAAGTAATAAACAGAGAAACGGGTAGAGTGAAACTACGTGACCATGACATAGCTATTCAAACGGACCACGGCCTATTTACCAAGAGTGAGGATGTGGCTAGGGAATTTGAACATTTTTTTACTAATATACCTATTAAAACAACAGAACATCTGAACTCATCCACATCTCTTGCCATAACTTTTCTACGAAAAAATGTAAATAGCTGTAAAGAATATCTTATATTTAGACACACTAGTCCGGATACCGTTATTAAAACTTTTAGAGCACTTAAACTTAAAAGTACTGAAGATATATGGGGCATGTCTGTTAAGGTATGTAGCTTCATCATAACCTTACTAGCACCATATTTAGCTTATATCTTTAACAATTGTATTGACAAAGGATTATTTCCTGACCTAATGAAACATAGTAAAGTTATTCCTCTTTTTAAATCAGGAGAGAAAAAAGACCCCTCAAATTATAGACCTGTTTCTGTTTTACCAGTACTTAGCAAAGTTTTTGAAAGGTTATTGCTTGATCAAATGATTTCACACTTCAATCTAAATAACTTATTTCATAACGAACAATTTGGCTTCACCAAAGGTCGTTCAACTACGGATGCTGGAATAGCATTACTCAAGAATATTTTTAATGCCTGGGAGAAATCTCAAAACGCAATTGGAGTTTTTTGCGATCTATCAAAAGCATTTGACTGCGTAGATCATGAGACCTTGCTATGTAAATTAAATCATTATGGAGTCAACGGTAAAGCGCTTGATATTTTACAGTCCTATCTCGAAAATAGGATACAAAAAGTAAAAATAAATGATTGTAAATCACAGGGCGCTCCCGTAAAAATTGGGGTGCCTCAAGGTTCGATTCTTGGTCCTTTTCTTTTCCTTGTATATATAAATGATCTTCCATTCATGGTAGAGAGTTTGTCAAAGATAGTGTTGTTTGCTGATGATACATCTCTGATTTTCCAAGTAGATAGACAAGCTCAGAAGCTCGACGAGGTAAATGACACTCTTCAACAAATTCTCTCATGGTTCACTGCAAACAATCTAGTGCTCAACGCTAAGAAGACCAAATGTATAAAGTTTGTACTCCCTAATGTTAGACGAGTAGAGAATGAGATAATTTTAAACAATGACAAATTAGATTTCGCTGATAATACAGTTTTTTGGGGATAACGATAGACTCCAAACTTCAATGGAATTCTCATATTTCTGCATTATCTAACAGACTGAGCTCAGCTGTTTATGCCGTCAGAAAAATCAGATGGCTTACTGATGTAGACACAGCAAGACTCGTTTATTTTAGCTACTTTCACAGTATAATGTCCTATGGCATCTTGCTGTGGGGCAGAGCTGCTGATGCAGAATCTATTTTTATTTTACAAAAAAGGGCTATACGCGCCATTTACAAGTTAAGATGTCGTGATTCCCTAAGAGAACTGTTCAAAGAAATTAATATTTTAACAATGCCTTGTCAGTACATTTATGAAAACATTATGTATGTACGGAAAAAAATTTTACTGTATACTAAAAACTGTGACAGGCATAATTGTAATCTAAGGAATAAAAATAAACTAGAGCAACCTCAGTCACGATTAAGTAAAATTAATAATTCCTTTGTGGGGCTTTGCATACGCTTTTATAATAAAATACCAGAAGATATTTTGAAATTGCCTGAAACTGTGTTCAAAACTCATGTTAAACATGTACTTTGTAAAATGGCATATTACAAACTAGACGACTATATAAATGACAATGATGCTTGGAACAGATTTCCTCCAGTCCAGCGCAATACGATAGCGAAAAACAAACGAAATTATGTAACCCAATTTAGTGATATGTAACAATTGATTAAAAGAATATTGTGTTGAGGAGTTTCTTGCCCCGCTTCTTCTCCTCAACCATACATGCTGAAGCGGTGGAGTTGAAATGACGTTCAATAAGTGGACTTGTAAGTTCCTATTTTGAATAAAACATTTTGACTTTTGACTTTTTTTTTGACTTTTGATTGTGCAATGCCACTTGGCTAGAGGGGCTGGTAATTTATAAAATTCCCATTACGTAAAATTTCGTTGTACATTCTGATAAATAATAATGCAAGTTGACTTATAACTCGCTTAATGTAACAAGACAAAAATGTCTCTGTCAAATTTACGTAAAGATTTTTCAGATTTTCTTGAGCAGCATTTATAAAAGCTCCTGAGTAGTCCTGAGTAATGTATAGCCGTATACAGAAAGAAAGCCGAAAGCTAGTCGGCGCCGATGGGCGCCAATCGGCGCCGGTCCATTCTACAGAAAGCAAGCAGATTGAAGCAGAGCGAGCAAAATGTCGTACGATGATTGGCGGGCGGCACCAGCGCCGACCGGCGCGAGTCGGCGCCCATCAGCGCTTGTTCATATAAATGCCTCCGCCAGTTACCTGCGTAGACCTACGCAGGTATTTATTTACGACGTATTTATTTTATCTGCACACATTTTAAACGTCCGGTTGGAGAAAAACAATGAAACATAGTTTTATATCTGAAACACTATACGATACTTCAAAGTGTTGTGTTATGTTTTTATAAGTTTTATATCTCAGAACAGAAGATGAATTGTGATAAAGGGGTTAATATTCTAGGCAAAGACGTTTAAAGAAAAAGTTTCTCTCTATGAAAGAGAATGATTTTCTATCAACCTCTTTGATTCCAGGTTACCTCGTTTCATGCTTTGTCACTTAGAACCTAGATTTTTCAGTAAATAAAATGAAGTTAGTCATAATAAAACTCAGATTGTTTAATTTAACACTGAATATACATTTTATTTGTCTTTCCTTTCGTAGAGAGCATTTTATTATATTCACGACAGGGTAACAATGTTAATATAAATCAACAGGTTTTTTAAACAAAAATCTAAATTTTCTATTTTAAATAATTAATCGCTGCTCCTAAATTATTGTTCTATAAACCTTCATCGGTCTTCAAAATCGTAACTTATGCTATAATTTCATAATAGGTACTGTAATAATATAAATTTTAAATAGAAAAAAACCTTTTAAAATAACAAAATACACATAACAGTGAAAACCTATAGATTTGCATTCATTTGATTAACTAGCAATACCTACATTTTATTAGTTTCTTAAAGTAGTGTATCGAATATTTCAAACATTGGCTCAAATAGTCTCACAACCATATAAGTTTATTCAAAATATTACTAGTTAGAGCATCAAACGAAAAATGTCGCGAAATTTTCCACTATCCACCGAGTTGTCACTTAAAAGTGGCCCGGGTTCACACGTGCAAATCTATACGTACTCCTCTTACCATAGAACTATATTAAGATAGAATGGTTCCTTATATTCTAGCTGCTTAAATAACAATTGATAAGAAGATTGAAGGTTGCTAACATACCAACCCGAGAACTATATTTTTTTAGCCTTTGTATTGTCCCAATACTGAGCAAAGGCCTCTCCTTCCTCCCATACATGTCCTCGAGAAGGCGTCCAGTTCACAGACAGATAAAACTGTTTAGTATTATTTTTTCTACAGTATAGGGGGCAAGTGAGCAGACGGGTCACCTGGGGGCCAATTCCACTAAATGTCAGCCATTGTCATCGAACTATCATTCCATTATGCTGCAACTGGCAACTATGACATCTAATTTGTATTCCACTAAAATCATAGTGGCATTACAATGGAATGACTATGGACTACGTTAGGTGTTGCCTACCATATATAACTATTACTACCATGCGTGTCATTAGTTTTATTTCGGGTTTTCGGCACTAAAATCTTTAGATGATTGATTTTATTTATGGTACATGTGACATTTCGATAAGTTTTGAAGAAACTTGTGTATTTTTGTGCATAGACTCTGAAGCAGAGCTAAAATCTGAATTTCGTGTCGTGTTTAGGGCTGATGGCTAAATTGCCAATGCCTTAAAATAAGGGAAAAAAAGCAATCACTGGACAGCGCCATTCCATGGTAGGAATAGTAGAATACCAAAAGTGGTCAACAATGATAGTTGAATGATTGTGAAAACTGACAGATAACAGAATACGAAAAGTGTCAAAATTTGACATAGTATCACCATTGAGTGACCACAATCATGTAATTGTCATACAACTATCACCGCTGTCATTTAGTAGAATTGGCCCCCTGATGGTAAATGACTACCGTTGCCCATGGACACCTGGTGACACTTTGTACAAAATGATCTACTACAACGCACACTCAAGGTCGAGCAAGAAAGGCGAGGCGGTGATGATTCGTATTCGAGTTGATAATGTGTGATATAAGCTTCAGAGACTATGGCTGGTTCTGATTGGATGGAAGTTGGCCTGCCAATGTTTGTACATGCTTAAAAAAACCTTAGTCGAGCATTGGACTCGGCTCTGGCTGACCAGATAAAATTCCTAATTTTAAGTTAGCTGTTTTCTTTTCCAACGCTTTGGAAAGAAAAGGGACAGACATGCGCCAAATTTAATCATTGTGTCACAAATGTCAAAATAACAAAATTGAAACTTATGAACGCATTCACACCTTATTCAAATACACGTGTTTAGCAATTTTAGTGACGATGTAACAAGGTCATGGATAAAAATGATAGATAAGCACGTTCATAAGGTACAAATTAGTTGGTTTTTACATGTTTGACATTAACTCTTCAATCTATGGTTTATTTCTGTCCTTTTTCTTCCGTATTCTATGGAGAAGGATAGGCTAAATTAAAATTAGGAATTTTAGCTGGTCAGCCAGAATCGACTCCATTGGATGATGACGGGTCAATGATGATGATTGTCTTTTGACTGAAATTCCGTCAACACAGTCCATCTGTGACAGGGGTATCAGTAGAGTATCTTTTGATCCGTAATAATTAGACATACATATACAACCTGTATTACTATAATAACAACCAGATACAGTTTATACAGACTCGTGCAATGCGTTGCAGTTATTTTTTGTTTGTAGTGACCAATGATACCTAACTTCCGTAATCATGCCATAAAGAACTTTATTGCAAAACACAAAGAGCGCCTTTCTATCTTGATATAGGTCCATGCAAACTCTTTGACAGAACGTGTCGATTAGGGTAATTCCCAGTTGGGATCGTCGTCGTATCTCTCCGAGTCCTTGAGGGGCGTGAATACAGACAACTTCGATACACAGCCTGGAAACAAATTTGAAAAATCGATGTAGTATGGTATGCATGATGAATAGTACACTGTGTAGACACGGACGGAATTTGAGAACTTGGCCTGCACAAGGGCATAGTCAATATACGTATCAGTAGGCACGGTGACTTAGTAGTTATAGTAGAGGATCCCAATAATTTAGTAAGTTAAAAAAGATAAAACTTAACATATTTATCACTAGCTTGACGGTGAAGGAAAACATCGTAAGGAAACCCGCAGGTCTCAGAATTAATTCTGAGACATGTGTAAACAGACCCGGTCCGGCGATGGGCTCACCACCTATCACGTTTAGGGGTCCAATATATCTCGTGAAATGTAGGTATGTCCAGTAATGGAATACCTCTGCCTACCCCCTTGGGGATAAAAAAAGGCGTGAGATTATTTATTATTATATAAAAAAGATATCGCGAGTGGGTTGGCTAAAAAAATTCAGTCCAGGATGAATTTTTTTTAACATTGCACTGGTTTGTTCAATAGACAAATTACATAGGTACCAAACGAAAGTATGAAGTCTATAGAATATGTAAAACAGTCTTGAAATTTATGAATTCCGGTTGTTAAAAATCAAAATAATGCTGCGAGTGATTAAATCGGACGACTGAAAAGTCTCAGCGAACCATCATTGAATGAAAGAGAGTGCGCAAGCTATTTGCCGTGAAATAGAGAAGGATAGCGATACACTAAATATTTTAAATATTAAATTAATCATATCCTGGACTAAATTTTTTCAGGCATACTCGCGATATCTTTTTTAACATACTAAATTTGATATAAAATACTTTTCATCCAATAAACAGCTTGGTGAAGGTCGTCTTATATTCGGATCTTAGACTATTATAAACTTCCGAAACGACGCACTGACATACCTACAAGTGCTGGAAAAGGTTCTCTAAGTGAGTTTCGCTATGCTGTCAGTTACCGAAATTAGTTACCACCTTAAATTGAACTCTAATGTAATAATAATATAATCTCACGCCTCTTATCCCCGAGGGGGTAGGCAGAGGTATTCCATTACTGGATATTGGGTATATTCCATTACATACGCCTATCTTTATAATAATATAATAATAATAATAATATAATCTCACGCCTTTTTTATCCTCGAGGGGGTAGGCAGAGGTATTCCATTACTGGATATACCCACAGTTCACGAGATATATTGGAACCCCTAAACGTGATAGGTGGTGAGCCCATCGCCGGACCGGGTCTGTTTACACATGTCTCAGAATTAATTTTGCGACCTGCGGGTTTCCTTACGATGTTTTCCTTCACCGTCGAGCTAGTGATAAATATGTACGTAAGTTTTGGAAAAACTCATTGGTACAATTGAACTCTATGTTCTCTAATTATAAGAGTAGAATCCAAAACTAATGAAATTTTTTACATGCTTGTGCCCCATTAAGGGTTAAATGCGGAAAGTATAGCGGACCATCCCTCTGTATTTTAAGCCTTTAAAAGCAACTACGTGTCAGAGAGTATAACTTTTTAGTGTATTGTGTAAATTTTACTTGGCCGCGCTGTAAGTCCAAGCTCATGCCAAGTCGAGCCTTAATGTCAATATCTTACATTTGCCAGTCTATTTAACTAATCTTTACGTTATACAAATTCACTTAGGGCTAAACGGCATGCCTTATTAGGTAGGTTCCTACGTATTTCCCGGTTACCTGTAACCCAATTTAGTGTTAAGTAACAATTGATTAAAAGAATATTGTGTTGAGGAGTTTCTTGCCCCGCTTCTTCTCCTCAACCATACTTGCTGAAGCGGTGGAGTTGAAATGACGTTCAATAAGTGGACTTGTAAGTTCCTATTTTGAATAAAACATTTTGACTTTGACTTTGACCTACAACCCTGTGGACCTTCTTTACTTTTACTGTAGATAGCTAACGTGCAATCTTATCCAAATAACACTATGACGGAGAACTACTTCTCCAAAGTGACCATAAATGTATGAAATTGTCACTATGAACGGGTTTCCGTACTTTTGATTGCATTATTTTAAATACTTGACCAAACATTCCATCCTAAGGTTGTCTGGAAGAAATCGCTTAAAGCGATAAGACCGCCCATTCTACTTTTTTATCATTGTGTCACTTGTTGCATATTTTTATTGGTGTACAATAAAGAGTTGTTACTTACTTACTAACTTATTCCTAAAAATGCTACTTTATGTAAATACTCGCTGTTACCCGCGACTCCGTCCCCGTTCAGGGAGAAAAGTATTCTATGTGTTAATCCATGTTATAAACTATGCGTAAGCCAAATTTTATACAAATCCGTTCAACCGTTCTTGAGTCATAAATGGTGTAACTAACGCGACTTTATTTTATATATTAGATTTTCACCGAGACCGCCCATTTGTTTTTTTTTTGCTCTCACCCTTTAGACAGTACATGATGAACGATGATGTATTATAGCCCTTAGTGGGGAACCCTTAGCTCTCAAATAACAAAATTCGCGGACGAACAAAAATAAGTATTCACTCCATAAATGATGATATTCCTAAACTATTCAAGATAGATCGTTGAAGTAAAGAGTTCATTGAAATTGCATTTGTCACTATGTGCTGTTTTAATAAACATAAATAATCTAGCCAGATTCAAGATGAGAGCGCGATTGGATCGAGTCTACTCGGACGCTCGTTGTATCATTAACACTCGTGTTTCAATTGTACCTACTTGGACGCATCCATTCAGCAGATCATACGAGTGCACTTCTTCCTTGTACGACCGCTTCCTCGTACAAAAATACGGCTTTAATGTTACTTTTTACTTCAACGAGCCATCTTGATTTCTCGTCAAGTATTACAAATGAGACACAATAGGATTTGCTATTGTCATTGTAGGCCATAATTATTGGGCATAACGGTGAGGAAATAGTATATTTTATGAAATGGACTACCAATTTTTGCATCTGATATATAAACACGCACTTCGTGTTGTACAACAAGACGTGTTTGCGAATTGAACTAACTATGCCGGCTCATATATATGTTACAACTAGCAGCTCCCCGCGGTTTCACCCGCGTAGTTCCCGTTCCCGGGGAAATACGGGGATAATATAGCCTATATTATGTTATTCTGATATATAAGCTATATAACTGTAGGGTTTCATCAAAATCCGTTCAGCAGTTTTTGCATGAAAGAGGAACAAATATCCATACGAACTTTATAATATTAGTAGGATTTTCCAGAGTAGGTAGTCAATATAGATATATATTACTATTTACAAGAAAAACAATCTACTCAAATGATTTACCTGTAATAATTCCAGAGACCAGCGACAGTGCCAATGTCACAACTAGCGCTATGAACTGGTACAACGCTTGAGTCTGTGGCGTTCTACCTGATTTCTGTAAACGACAAAACACATTTAGAGAAGAAAGAAAATCTGCTTTTGTAAAATCTGCTGTTCTGCACAGTAACACAGTCCACTATATGGTCCCGCAGCTGAGCAAATGCTTAATGCTTATCACGACTACTACTTTTCATATGGAGCATGTTGCAATAGAGTACAGAGGTAAGATCCTCGAGGAACTCTAGTGCGGATATCATAACGTTCACAATTACATGTTTATGTTTATCAATCCGTAACAGTCCACTGCTGAGCTGTCTTTCCTCACACAGGAAGTATTGGCTATAAACTCCCATGCGAGCCCACCGCGAATTGGGAGATGGCCACTTAACAGTCAGAATGTTTCTAGCCCGTATCTGACATTAACGACCTTTCTCATACTTCTTAAAAATAGCTGTCTTATTGTCATTGTTTTCTCAATTAAATCCTATTACCTCGTCCATCGCACTAAAAACAACTCCTAGTTCGTTTCCATAGTCACTACTCGTCGCCAGAGCAGCAAACAGGACGGAGAGCAGACCGGAATACACTCCCGGCATGCCGTGCAGGTTGTTCACACCACATGTGTCGAGGATTCCAATTTTAGTTAGAAGCGGCTGTCAAAGAAGCAAAATAATAATGTAAATGTTCTGAATGTATAAGAATTGAATTTATTGAAATATTAAATACCTAAGTGAATTTCTCGTATTTCTAACCTCAATATTGCCGTTATATCGATAACCACATTTCGATAACGTGACTGGCAAACCGTACTGGCTCTGTTTTCAATCTAACGTTAGTATACTAAATCTATGATAATAATGATACATAACAAGACGAAAGAAAAAGTGTTTGAGTGATCATGCATTAAAAAATATTGAAGTTTCTCTTGAAGAAGTACTTGCTTAGGAAAGACATATCAACATCATAGGTTATACTATTGATACAACAATTTATACAATTCTTCCATTCAATAATTAAATAGGTTATTAAACCTTAAGAAATTTTGCTTTACCATACATATAATATGTACCCCGTTTTTAGGTATTGCCAAGTCCTTCTGAATCTATATTTATACTAATAGTATAAAGAGGAAAGATTAGTATTTTTGAATGTTTGTATTTTTGTATCTTTGTTACGAATAAACTCAAAAACTACTGAACCGATTATATACATTCTAACACCGATGAAAAGTTAAAATATCCCTGAGTAAGATAGGCTATATTTTATTCCCGTATTTCTAGGGGAACGGGAACTACGCGGGTAAACCGCTAGTATAGAAAAACATATTCTTCAAGAATCTTAAAAAAAACAATACTCACCGTCAAATACCTGTACCCCAATACACTAATGATCCCAGCACCAATCCCAATAGCAATAGCACCTCCAGCTCCGATGTGCATATTACAGACGGATCCAACGGCCACACCTCCAGCAAGAGTGGAGTTCTGAACATGGACCATATCAAACTTTCCATGATGCTTGCTCACAGCAGCTGACAGGAAGAAACTGGTTACCTGAGAATTTCAAAGTTCTTAAATTGAAAAATCTGTTTTCACACGTGATACTTCTACAGCGTGGCACAGAATAAGCGCAATTCCTCATATACTCCAATTACATACTTTAGTTTGTTTTGTCTAATCATATCTACTTTAGTTTTGTCTAACCAATTTTTTTCAATAAAGAGCACGGTTTCATTCAGCTAAGCTATATCATTTTTCGGAAAATATGCTTAACACGTATTAAAAATAGCTGGAATCGATTAAGTAGCCGATACTGAACAAAGTAATTTCAGGAATTGCGCTTATTCTGTTACATATTGTAACATCATCATCAGCTCATCCCCGTAAGCTTTTTTGTATTGAGCTAATTAATTGTATAGTTGTACGATTCACCATTATTATTTTAAACTTCAGTAAATTTAGTAATTGTTAATGTTGTTACTTTCCAAGTAGGTAAGGCAATGCCCACTATTTGTCACATTAAGGAGTCCGTAAAATATTCCGGTGAGAAGTTGGTATATCCCGCAATTGAATACATGTCTACCAAATCGAGAATAAAGGTAAGAGCATTTTTCTATTCAAATTAAAAGTTACAGTTTTGTAAATAGCACTTTGAATCAGTAATTGTTTTATTTTTATTGGAAATTTTGTGAGGAAACTTTCCGATTCCATTTCCGTTGTAATCAAATATCTAGAAAGGTTTTTATAAATACACGAAAAAATTTACTCGACGAAAATTAGGTCAACCCATTGATACCCTTTCGGATTTCTATTGTTATTTTCTTTTCCTGTTTATCTTTCACGAGCTTCGTTTTCATTTACTCATCTTAATCTGTATTTATGGGCAAAATTTACAGAAAAATATGTTTGTGACATGGAAGAAGAACTTGCCTCGAGGGGATTACGACACGACAAAGGTATTCTGTCCAATAAAGGAATAATAATAATAAATTGTAGGACACAATTCACACACGGTTATTTAGTCCCAAACTAGGCAGGGCCTGTACTATGGGTAGTAAACAACTGATACACATACTTAAATAAATATTAAACGACCAAACACGAAGCCAACAGACATGTTCTTGCACACAAATGCTGGCACCGACCGGGAATCGAACCCGCGACCTCCGACTCAAAAGGCAGGGTCACTACCAACTGAACCAACGGGCCCGTCAGTACGATATGTTATGTGTAGGATTATTTTTGGAATCGGAAATTAAGCCGTAAATCAGATCATCTCAATGCTACTTACAAATGAGTAAACATATTATAGTTATATTTACAAATCAAAGAAATATCCAAAATTTCAACAACTTTCAGCAACTCATTATTATACACCATTAAGCAACAAGTGACACAATGATAAAAAAAGTTCAATGGGTGGTCTTAAAGATTAGTTTCAACTTACGGTAGCAGATGCTAAAGAAAGATATGTGTTGATTACAGCTCTCTGGTATTCAGCACCACCTTCAGTCAAACCAGAGTTAAATGACGGCCAGTATATCCATAGGAATATTGATCCTGCAACAAAGTTATTAAGATACTAAGAGATATTTCTTTGAATTTAATAAAATTTAAATAAAGGAGGAAATTCATGTGTTATGATGTTTTCACACGTTCCCTAATATTTTTGACGTTAGGCCATTTGAGGCATTCTGGATGGTAGAAAAATACAGTTATTTATAGATTAAAAAATATCCTCCAAAGAGGAACTAGGTGAGGCAGGGCCTTGACTCATCTTTTGACAGAGATAAGTGCCAGCCTTTGGTCACCTGAAGCCATGAGCAAACGTACTGACTGGTCTTTCTTAAGCTGCAGTGCCTCCGGACGAATTATTTCCGGATTGATATTTTGGATTACAAACAACTATTATGTTTACATAGATCGGCGACATATTGAAGAAAAGCCAGATAAAGAGTACCTAAAACCGACGAGCATGAACCGATTGATGGATGTGGATGAGGCGGGAGGTGTGCCAGGATCGTAGCAGGTAGCGGTCTATTGTCTCCTACCTCCTGTCTACCGCGCCGTGAGCGTATGTATGAAGTTAACATTGCATTGAAGTTTATATTTTTACCTATCATAGCTGTGACGTCAGAGGTATAGCTGGGTCCGTTTAAATCCACCACTTCAACGGTATTTTCGGGGGCTGCATCAGTCTTCTTCTTGTTGAGAGCCAAACTCACTCCAAGCCCAAAGTATGCTCCAAATGTGTGAATTGCTATTGACCCACCTACGTCGGCAGCCTGCAAAATAAATTTACTATATAAAATAAAAATAAAAGTATTTTCAAGTATTTCGGAAATAATTTAATAATCTGATATTTCCAGTATACACGTATTCTGTAGTGGTTTCAATAAAGATGTTTTTCAAATTCAAGAACAAAATAAAATTACTTTCATGTTTATTTGCACACTACAACCGTTAATCGCTCGTAGAGCTCAATCGCTTGATAAATCATTAATATAAATGGTATGAAAAATGAATTTGAAAGAGTTCTAAAATAAAGACAGTGGTGTAAACATTATGTAGGTACTGCCAAATTTCTATCTAATATACCTTTCAAATCAACAGTAATTTAACCAGGGTAGCAGTACAATATTTATATAGAACTTTTTTAATCATCCACATTATGCACTGACGATTTTTTTGAAATATTAAAATCTTTACATTCAATAATGAGTGAATTCAAAATAAACTTTGATTTTGGATTAGATTTTAAGTACATATTTGTCTATAAGAAGTTATGATGACTATAAAAGAAAGACTTATCGTCTGAGGAATGGATATTGCAGAAGGGCATGAGGCCAGAAATGAACAAAAATTTTAGGAACATGAAAATATTCAAACATTAACAGTTTCGAACGTTTCGCATTAGTTCAGTCATATAAAAGTTATTTGATATTACTAGGCTATAAACTATGGACATAAACACAAACCTGGAATTGATCAGTCACCAACCATATATTAAGGCATGCAACTGCTACTTCAACAATTGATATGAAAATAAGCTGCAGACCACTAGCTACACCCAACAAAGCTCCAAAGGTTATAAGGACCGTTGCTGCCATTATATCAGCCTCTGAAATTTAAAAAATACAAGATTACTAAGCTTACGACGATGTTGTAAATAAATCTCAATCTACAACGCGTCACAGAATAAGCACAATTCCTCATACGCCCCAATTAGTATAAAAATATATAAAAATACTAGCGACCCGCCCCGGCTTCGCACGGGTGCAATGCTGAATTTTCTTTGCTATAAACCTTGCGGAGCTCGAGACCTTTCCAACGAATGCAAAACCGTGGAAATCGGTTCGTCAGTTCTGGAGTTAAATCGTCAGGAAGGAAAACCCGACTCACCTATTTTATATAGTAGATGATGCATTCGTACTTTAGTTTTGTTTAACCAAATTTCTTAAATAAAGATCAATAATAGTACGGTTTCCATTCCTAAATTCAGTTATATATATATAGCTAATTCACTTTTCGGAAAAATTCAACACATATTAAAAAATCTGAAATCGATTAAGTAGTCAATACTGAACAAACTAATTTCAGGAATTGCGCTTATTCTATTACATATTGTATAAGATATGCAGCAATGTTTGAATATTTAACGACAGTATAGTAAATTAATAGTAAACATACAAGGAAAGATATAAAACATTAAATTGAACGTTGTAGTATGTGAAACGTTAAAAAAAACAGCAAGTGAGCTTATTAAAGAGACTAAGTACCTAAGTAAGACAACTCACCAAGCAAAGACTTCTTAGTGAGCAAAATTGTATTGTTTTCCATCGTGAAGAAATTCTGGCAGAGAAGGCCCCATTGGATGACCAGTGATGCTAGGAGCCAGTTGAAACCGAGAGCACTGTAGCAGTATTTCTTGAGGAATGTCATCAAGAAGCCGAAACCAATGAAGATCATCACATGTGTATCTTCGAAACCTGTGTAGTAAAAATTTTATCATAATGATGAACCACAATCGAAGTTGGCCCCGCATTACTAGGTAGATCTAGCACAACCCTTAATGTATTAAATTTTATTTGCGGTGAATTATGGATATATTGACGATAATACAGATCATATTATATCTTAATTCACTGGACAAACCTACCAACCACATTCGCATTAGTAGTATGGTAGTCCAAGTTGGTCATCGAGACAAATCTAACGAACTTATATCTCAAATTATGACTTCTGGGATTTCTATGAATTTAGGATCAACGTCTAAATTATATTTCGTTTTGTCAAAAACATTTTATTTTACTCTACACTGACAAAAGTATTTGTTATCGAATATCAAATGAAAAATTGCTAGTAATTCCACCATGGGTATGTATTTATCTGAAATGGGTCTCGAGAGAACAAAAACGTTTCGGCGTAGAAGCTGGATAGCGATGTTTCATTTTAATTCTTTTTATTGTCCAATCCCTTTCATGTGAATTCATTTTGAATGAAAGGAAGATAAATCAAAAACAAAATTTCTAAATAAGGTGCTTTGCGAGGATAAACATATAAACTTTTTATGAAGTCCATCTACAACTCTTATCGCATTTCATGACTAGGTAAGTGTCGGATGAGATTTGGAAATATGATTATTTCCACTCTTGTCTATATTTAGGCCCATCAAGGGATATTTTTTTTTTATCCTTTCTTTGTGCTCACCAACAAGAATTCGCTGTGCTTAATTTCTTTCCTTTACCAATTGAGGGATTGCGTTGTTAGTTTTATTTAAAAGAATTCCCGACTACTATCAGATTTTCTTAAAGACACACACTATTCTAAACCCTCCGGTACTTACATCTTCGAAAATTGACCTAAATCTTACAGCTCACAAATTCCAATATTGAAGTTTGGCTTCGTCTTAATGCATTTCAATTGAACTCCATATTATTGCACTTTGCATTTCTAAACGTACTACTCGATTTGTAAAAGTAGTATGACTGATTAAACTTCCAGTAGTATTTACGCTGCATTGATTGCTATTGACTGTCAATTTGTATTTGTTAAAGATACTGTCCTCAATTTGAAGAAAGGAGAAACAGTACCAAGTTCGCTCAACAAGACTACATCAGACCCAAGAGAAGTTATGGTTTTTAAACGACTTCAAAAAGGAGGAGATTATCAATTCATTTTTTTTTATGTTGGTTACCTCAGAACTTTAGAGTGGGTGAACCAATTTGAATTTTTTTTTATTTGACAGCTGGTGCTTCCAGATGGGTCCCGTTTTAATTTAGTCCAGTTCTGAAAACGACATCCATGAGAAAACCATATAAGTTGAAGATTTAAGTCGGTTTTTTTACTCTTTAGAGTTCTATTTATGGATATGCTTCTATGAGATACATTCTAATGTATCAACTAGAAGAAATAAAAAAAAAAATTCGTTATAGAAGACCCATCAGCGGAGATGCCAGGCAGATATTTTTTTTTCCTGTTTTATATGTTTTTTTTTTTTAGTAAGTTTAAAAGGCACTGAAAAATTGCGCTCGACAACTTACCAAAGTATCGTCGTAATCTGATGAACGGTATAATATTAATACAACGACCAAACAAACGTTAATTTATGCGATTACTGAGTAAGATATTCATCGATACAAATGTGTAGAAAACATACTATCTGCTTATTTAATTTAATGCATAATAATTACTTGATAAAAAAATATAGTGAAGAGCAGTGGGTTTTCCATAAAGTAAGATGTATTTCACTCTCTGATCCCTGGGGATAAAGACATCAGCACATATATATTTTTTCATTTGAGACTTTATTACCACCAGCGTATCAGTTTTTTTAAATTAATTTATTCCATTTACAACATTTTACAATTGTGTCGGAAGTTTAAGAAAAAAAAAACTTTTTTATTATTTAACATTCTACAATTCAATAACTACTTAACGTGCATTTCAAATTCAATCATATTACATAAAAAAAATATTTCTATTAAATATCTTTTTAATAAATTTAACGCTTAACGCTCCGCTCGTGCCTACGACCACTATCAATTCTGATTGGCCATTGTCGGCTCGTGACACGCGTTGATTGGCCGTGTGAACGACAACCGAACCCAGCGGGGGACGATGGTTCATAAAATGTGTAGGTATTCAAATACTCATAAAAAAGACCTATCATAATTTTTTCTCTTCTTCAAAGATAAGGGCGGATGTATTGTCTACTACATGTGTCAGGTTGGGTAAATTTTTATGACCGCGTAATACGAAAAGTTACGTTTTTTGTAGGTTTTTTTTTTTATTGAAAGGAATAGTTTATTTAACTTTTAATGTAACATTCAGCAATATAATTATTTTTATTGTAAAAGAAAAGATTTAATATACGGGCCTGTTTGCTCAGTTGGTAGTGACCCTGCCTTCTGAGTTGGAGGTCGCGGGTTCGATCTCCTATCGGGGCCAAAATTTGTGTGCATGAACATGTCTGTTGGCTTCGTGTCTGGTCATTTAATATGTATTTAAGTATATTTATCAGTTGTTTAGTACCCATAGTATAGGCCCTGCCTAGTTTGGGACTAAATAACCGTCTGTGAATTGTGTCCCACAATTAATTTATTTATTTTATATTTAACAGATATATTAAGGTACATTAAGCATTGAAATTTCAATTACTGTATTTTCCAATCTCTCAATGACTGATGGCGTTTGTGACTGTATAGAGTTAGTTAGTATAAATATACTAACTAACTTTATGAGAGCATAGCTGCAATTATCTTGCATCCTAATTGTTTTGTCGCGTACGATGACACAACGAATTAACGCAATGAGAATTAAACACATGACTCATCATAAGTATTGGAGTTGACTATGGTTTAGGTATCCTAGGCAACTCTGTTATTGATTGTCATTATAGCAAACAGCCGATCTGTGCATTCTGCAGTTTCATTTTACAATAGGTTATGGGCCCAGATTTGTGCCAAAATGACGACTAAAAAGCCTTTCACAACGATTAACAAACTCGCGGGCGCAAAAGATTTTCAGGATTGGAAATTTTCGATGAAAATGTTGCTGAAAAAGGAAAAATTATTTCACCTGACGTCAAAAACACCAAACCCTGACATTTCATCTGAAATCGAGAAAGATGAAGAAGCATTGGCTACCATATGCCTCCACATCGAACCACAAGTATTCCCTTTTGTTCGGCAAGCTTTGACAGCAAAAGAAGCTTGGGAAAATCTCATAAAAACGTACGAGAGTAAGAGCATAAATCGACGGATCAAACTCTTGGATGCTTTCCTTGATGAACGCCTGGAGAATCATGACAATATGGAAGAATATATTGCAGCCGTCATGAACCACGCACACAAGCTGGGAGACATCGACAAAGCAGTTGATGATGATTTGATTGCGGTCGTTTTACTACGTGGCTTACCAGAGAAGTACAATTCTATGAGGATGGCGCTGCAGCATTCAGGAACGAGGCTTACTTCCGAAGTTGTTAAAACTGAGTTACTTCAAGAGGAAGGCAGTACTTCGAAAGTATCGGACCCTGACGCGGCATTTGGAGCAAAGAAGAACAAAGGAGCTGTGAATACTGATGGAAATAAACACAAGCAGGGTGGAGCTGCCTCTACAAGCCAGAAAATTAAATGTTTTTCATGTGGAAAGCGTGGACACAAGAAGGTAGACTGTCCTGATCGCCAAGGAGAAAGTGGATCGAAGTCTAAATGTTTCAACACGCTGCTAGGAGTGGAATCATTTGGGCCTGATGACTTCTACCTGGACAGTGGAGTATCCTGTCACCTAACTTTCCGTGAAGAGTGGTGTAGAGACCTTAGTTCTAGTGAAAATGGTAGTGTGATAACTTGTGCTAATAATGAGAAAGTCAAGGTGTCTGGCGTGGGTAATATTCTAGCTAGGGTGAATGGCGACGAATTAACGATTAAAGGTGTGAAATTGGTTCCAGGTTTGCGTGCGAATTTATTATCGGTATCGAAGATGGTAGAAAAAGGCAATTTGGTTGTGTTTGGGTCGGCTGGATGCAGTGTGTATGACGAAAAGGATTGCCGTGTCTCAGGTACACCTGTGGCAACTGCGAGCAAAGTGGCTTGGATCTACAAGCTGGACAACTGTGAGCCTGTTGTAGATAGTGCTTTGGCAGTGCAGGTAGAGAAGTCAGCAGTGATGCTATGGCATCGGCGTCTCGGGCATGTGAACTTCCAGGACATGCGACGTGTTCCAGGCATGGAGTTCATAGATGTAAGCAAGCTGGAGCCGTGTGAAGCCTGTTTGAAAGGTAAGATGCACAAACTTCCTTTTGATAAGAATCATGAGGCGGTTCGCGCGACGGCGAAGCTCGAGCTTGTTCACATGGATCTTTGCGGCCCTATGGAGACGAAGTCATACGGTGGGCATTCGTATTTCATGATAGTAGTCGATGATTTCACGAGAAAAATGTTTATTTATTTTTTGAAGTCAAAAACTGATGTTCTTGACAGGTTCAAAAATTTCGTGACGGAATCAGAGACGTACTCAGGCATGAAGGTTAAAACAATTAGGTCGGACAACGGAAAAGAGTTTGTGAACTCTGAGTTCAATGCTTATTTGGAAAGCAAGGGGATTAGGCACCAATTAAGTGTACCGTATACACCAGAGCAAAATTCAGTAGCTGAAAGGTCTATAAGAACCGTGACTGAGATGGCTAGGAGTATGTTGGCTGATGCTGGCCTGAATAAAAAATATTGGGCGGAAGCATGTCAGAATGCTGTGTATACAAAGAATCGTCTGCCACATAGTGCAAACGGAGGTGCAATCCCGGAGAAACTCTGGTCCGGAAGGGATGTGGACATGACATTTCTTAAGGTGTTTGGTTCGCGAGCGTTCGTGCATGTTCCGAAAGAACAAAGGAAGAAATGGGACTACAAAGGGAAAGAGTACATCTTTGTTGGTTATTGCGATGAGACAAAGGGGTATCGTTTCTCTGATCCAAATATTCCCAGTCGCGTCATACGTGCGAGGGATGTTGTCTTCATTGAAGAAGAAAGAGAGCGGAAACCCAAGCAGGTTGTCGCAAAACAAAATGCTCCTACAGGTCCAAATCATCTTAATAAAAATAATTTATCGTCCAAAATAAAACCTCAAGTAAGGGAAGACAACCCTGTTGTATGGGAGGAAGTATGTTTACCCAAGGCTGTAATCGAAAAACCGTTGGAGGAGGAACCATCGGAGACATTCGAGGATTCAGTGGGGGTACCTACTGAAACGTGTGGACGTGATATTGACACTGAGTCAGAAAACGACTATGTTGAGTCAATGTCAGAAAGTGTTGCTGAAGAACCAGTTCCAGGACCTTCAGGTATTGCTAATAAAGAAGTGGAACTGAATCAAACAGAACATTCACTAAGAAGTGGTGGACAAGTATACAACTCTGATTTTGCATACTTAGTTCCTGACGAGAAAGAGCCGTCGACTATTCATGAAGCTCGTAGTCGAGTTGACAAGAATCTCTGGGAAGAGGCTATACAGAAGGAACGGGATTCAATGCGTGAAAATCATGTGTGGGAGTTGGTAGATAAACCACCAGGAGCGAAAGTTGTTGGAAATAAGTGGGTCTTCAAGTATAAGCAAGATGCAGAAGGCGTAACGACTTATAAGGCGAGACTCGTAGCAAAAGGATTTACTCAATCTCTCGGTGTCGATTATTTCGATACATTTTCACCAGTCGTGAGAAGATCAAGTTTGAGAATTTTGTTGAGCCTTGCAGCGGCCCTGGATTTGTATATTCATCACTTTGACGTGAATACCGCTTTTTTGAATGGCGATTTGCACGAAAAAGTTTATATGCGGCAACCAGAAGGTTGCATACAGAAAGGAGATGAAAGAAAAGTTTGTCTATTGAAGCGAGCAATATATGGCTTGAAACAAGCTTCAAGGAGTTGGAATTTAAAAATCAATGACGTACTGTTGTCACTTGATTTCAAACGTCAAGAGGTTGATAGCTGTATTTACACGAAAAATTTCGTAAATTCAGATAATTTTATTGCTATTGCTCTTTACGTGGACGATTTGATTATTTTCAGCAAAAATGAGGCTGTAAAGACCGCACTGTTAAAAGACTTGATGAAATCTTTTAAGATCAAGGATCTTGGTCCAGCGAAGCAAGTTCTTGGTATGCGTCTAGAACGGGATGAGTTTGGAATAACTTTGGATCAGTCGAAGTACATAGACGCGATACTAACAAACTTTGGAATGCATGATTGCAAGCCGGTGAGTACGCCACTGGAGTTAAGTATTCATGCTGAGTTGGCTTCAGCGCAAGTGGGGGATGCTGGTCAAGTGCCATATCAGACCTTGATTGGTGCGCTGAACTATCTGGCGACAAACACGCGTCCAGATATAGCCATAGCAGTCAGTGCTCTAGGCCAGTACAATGCCAAGTATGGTACAGTACATTGGAAGGCGGCAAAGCGTGTGCTGCGTTATTTGAAGGGCACAAGAGACCGCAAACTTCGTTTCAGAAAAAAGCCTGACACAATTTTAAATATTACAGGTTACTGTGATGCGGATTGGGCGGGAGAAGCTCGCGACAGAAAGTCCTACACAGGATATTTATTCAAAGTTGGAGGTAATACTGTTTCTTGGGAGTGTCACAAGCAAAGGTGTGTGGCGCTTTCATCGACTGAATCCGAATACATTGCACTAAGTGAAGCTGCAAAGGAAGCTGTGTATCTGAGGAAAGTTGTGAGTAGTCTGTTATCGGAAGGCCCTGCCTCACAAGTTACGATATACACAGATAAGATTGCTTCGAAGAGCGCAGTCAAGATTGCTTCGAACCCCGTTTTTCACAAACGTACAAAGCATATCGAGCTTAGGTTTCATTTTATCAGGGAATGCGTTAGTGATGGTGCTGTGTTGTTAGAATATGTTCCCACAGCAGATAACTTAGCTGACCCGTTGACTAAAGCACTTTCAAAGGCTAAACTAAGTAGTTTTATACCAGGAATGTTTAATTGATTGATTATATGTACTTATGGTGTTTAGTTTAGCTGGTGTTGTTGAAATTGTGTATTTATTATAGTAGATCTCTGTTTGAAGGGGTGTATTGGAGTTGACTATGGTTTAGGTATCCTAGGCAACTCTGTTATTGATTGTCATTATAGCAAACAGCCGATCTGTGCATTCTGCAGTTTCATTTTACAATAATAAGTTAAAAAAAAAATCGTTCTTTTTGGAATCAGAACCCTCAGGCTATCTGTACAAAACAGATTTTTGAATATTACTAGCTTTTATTTAACTTGCAATGCATGTTTGTTCGGGTGGAATCTTGCAACTCAATTTTGATGTAGATATCTTCAACCGATTGATCTGAATTTATGCTGATTTGATGATGGAGCCAGGAGGTGGATATTGTAACTCCGCAATGGCTACTCGTAAAACCCCTTGAGTTTTGGTGTACTTGATTGTTTATGACGCATGCTATACCTACTCGTAGGATACAAAAGCTTGGTTTTTAGTTTTCATGAACATTAATCACTTACGGCGTTGCGTAGTAAGACAAGACCAAAGCGGGGTAATTTGATCAGCTATGCTTTACACGAACGTTTTATGTATAAAATTTTAAATCATCCTCATCATTCATTGCAGCTTACTCAGTTACATCCATCCTAAGGTTGTCTGGAAGAAATCGTTTAAAGCGATAAGACCGCCCATTATACTTTTTTGTATCACTGTGTCACTTGTTGCATATTTTTATGGGTGTACAATAAAGAGTTGTTACTTACTTACTGCTTCATTGTTTTAAACTATGCAGGCTGTTGTTTTTTGTTAATTTAGGTACCGACAATAATAATTCTCACGGTGCTTTAGAGTTGTCGCATATTTTTTAGTAGGTCGCGCTTTAATTGTAAGAAACATTCAAACAACAGTCATCAATCAATCAATTCGAAACGTTCCTCGCTTTATTCTATAGCGATCAATAATCGTTTGAGGTGCCGCGATGGTAAACATCAGTGTCATCGACGGCCGATATCACGAAATAAATTGTGTTCCTGAAATAGTTTTTACACCAAAGAGATTTAAATATAATAGGGCATAGAGGGGGCATTGGGAATATTTTCATACAAAACTTTGAGGCCTAAGCGTCATGTCCTTGTCATGTCAGTTAGTATGAACGCGAGCTGTCATTCAGTCGAAATTGTACTAGACTTATTCCACTTGGAATAACTTTTGACTTCAAATTTTCCTCGCTTTATCCCCTCTGTGCCTTATTATATTTTTCACACCACATGCTCGACAAAGCCGGATTATATATCACATAAACCTCACCGAAAGCAAGAGATTATATCCCTTGGCTTTAGCCGGGTTATAATGTTGTATGGAATTTCATTATAACCCTAGGTCAATAATGTAATTTTCACTTTTCATAATCCTTATTGCTATGATGATAAAGTCTAATTTCGTTAAGCAAAATGTGGTGCAAACGCCTGCGTCAACTCGATTTTCGAAAACCGAAGCCGCGGCCAACTAGATTCGCACGATCTTCATTTGTTAAATCAAGTAGGTCACGCCGGCAGAAACAAGTTGCTGTATCCATTTTATAGCTTTAACATTTCAAAAAGAATATCGAAAACGTCGAGTGATGAAAGTACTTTGACTCCAGAGTTTATTAAACTAGATGCCTTAGGCATTGTCAATAATCTACTACCATGCAATTGCATTTTATTGACTCGCATAAGGTGAGAAAAATAGAGTACATATATAACTCGGGAATAAAACTGTTTTTGTCTTGGGCGCTTAAATCCCTCACTAAACTCAGGACTCGGTCTTAATTCCCTCGCTTCGCTCGGGAATTAAATCATAACTCGGGAAAAAAACTGGGAGTCCTTCGTTACGTTCAGGATTCAATGTCGCGCCCGTGACATAAAACAGTGCTTTATTCCCTTGGTGTATAATCTACTATTAATCTCTTTGATCTACACTAATATTATAAAGAGGAAAGATTTGTATTTTGTACGTTTGTATCTTTGTTACGAATAAACTCAAAAACTACTTAACCAATTTTAAAAATTCTTTCAACCAATGGAAAGCTTGAATATTTCTGAGTAACGTAGGCTATAGGCGTACCTTCTACCTAGAATAACCAGCAATAAACTCAGAGGCAGCTCTTTTTAATACGGTTTGTTTTCTAAGTAACTTTATGATCAACTCGAAACTTTTTTAAACAATTATATTATTGTCAATGTCAAACTTTCCTTTTACAAACATTTTTTTTCATATTGTGATTATCAAAATATTTGTTTGTAAACAGGTACAGGATGTGTGCATGAGAGCATATCTGAAATTATCCTCAGTCATAATTGTTTTGTCACGTACGAGGACAATGACACAACGAATGAATACTGTACTGTAAGGCAAAATAAGTTTCAAATAACTGTGCGATAGTACATTATAGTGTAATGTAAATAACTTGAGAATGGTTTTATCGTAAGAATTTTTTCTGAGAAAGGAAATGTTTCCTAATTATTTTATCTCTTAAACAATATAACATTTTGTTTAGTCAAAATATATGTTTAGTTTAGATGAAGATTAAATTCAAATCAAAGCAAACTTTTAATGAACTAAATAATTTATTACTTACCTAAATTTTGATACACGAGAACTCAATAAAACACAATTATGTATAGGTATAGAAAGTAGTTAGAACAAGGTTTATTGATAGTGTTACAAAAAAATACAGATAAAGTTACAAAAGACTTTTAATGTTTTACAATTTTAAAATGTAGCCAAAACTAGTTAAATACGTACAATATAATAAAATAATCTCACGCCTTTTATCCCAGAGGGGGTAGGCAGAGGTATTCCATTACTGGATATACCCACATTTCACGAGATATATTGGACCCCTAAACGTGATAGGTGGTGAGCCCATCGCCGGACCGGGTCTATTTACACATGTCTCAGAATTAATTCTGCAACCTGCGGGTTTCCTCACGATGTTTTCCTTTACCGTCGAGCTAGTGATAAATATGTACGTAAGTTTTTGAAAAACTCATTGGTACATGCCAGGATTCGAACTCGAGCCTCACTGATTTTCGGCCAGCTTTTTAACCGGAAGGCTATCACATAATATACGAGTCTGATATGTTATGCTCTGCTATAATATAATATACGAGTCTGATATGTCATATGATACTTCGAAAGATCATTCAATAATTTTTTTTTGTAATAATAATAATAATAAATCTTTATTTCAGGAAATATTTACATTAATAGATCTTAAATAACGTAATCTAGCGTTTTCTTATATAGCCTACGTAACTCATTTCAATATTTTGCGCTATTTACTGTGATCCGTGTGGTACTGTGGATTACTGAAGTCCACCTGAAGTCACTCATCGCAAGCATCTGCGCTGCAAATATCGCTTCGACCCACGTTGCAGTTTGTGAATCGCTCTATTTATATTTGGGTCAGTATCTACTATATCGAATGACAGCGACTAGTAGTAGTTTAGTTTTTAGTGGACGAGATACGAAAGTGGACGAGACAGGTAAATGGACGACTTGGGAAAGTGGACGAGTTACAAAAGTGTATCCGACAGGAAGTGGATGAGTCAGGTAAGTGGACGACTTGGGAAAGTGGACGAAGTCATCAGGAAAACTTCGATGGCGATTAATACAATGAGTCATTGAATTCATCTTTGGGGTTACACCATATACCATCCCATTCATAGTCCTTCGGGCACTCATGTCTTTCAAAAAATTGGTCATCTTCTTGTGCACCGATTAGCGCCAACATCATTACAATCGCAGCCATTAGGAGTAACGCTCGGAACATCCTGCAGAAATTATTATAACTATAAATGAAAATTTACTAAACCGACACAAAAAATACATTTAAACACAATCGGCTCGACATATTTTCTGGAACTATAGCTAAGAACACTCTCGGTCACGTCACTTTACAAACAAAAAAAACTAAATAGAAATCATTAAGCCGTTTGGGAGCTACGAGCGAACATCAACAGATACACAGAAACACATACCTAACTTATAACACCCCTTTGTTTTTGGTCGGGGATAAAAAAGAAAATTTTCGATCTATTTCAAAAGTTCCCCTCTGACTGTCTGATAATTTTCGACATGTAAAACAGCGATGGTACTAGAAACGTGATAACCAGAGATCGGGATTAGGTAGTGTGATTTGGTACCAAAGTAGCTAGAGGATATAATATGGAGTTGTTAACACCACCATGTTCCTACTTTTAAATCGATGCACACATATGAAATGCCAAATTTCATATGTGTGTTTTGTGTCGGATGGGACCGAAACTCAATTTTTTACTAGCTCATTAGCCGTACTACTATTACAAAATTACAAATATATATAAGAAGTTTACATTTAGTAAGTCAATATGATACTATAGAAAAATCTAGTCCTGGAAACTTCCCGGGAAATTTAGTCCCAAATAAAGTGGTGGTTTTAACTACTCCATATTACATCCTCGTAGCAACTTTAGCTACTATGGTACCTAATCACACTACTTAGTGCCGATCTCTGGTGATAACCCTACTTTTAAAGTGCCCGCTTCTCATGTGTGAGGCTCGTAACAGAAAATATAGTAAAATAAACAGCGCTATAGTAGCGCCCCCTAATGTTTAAAAAGATGGTCATGTAAATGTATGTGCAAAGTATCTTATTTTTTGATTGTTGCTAAATGAAATGCGTGTTGCTGGATTCTCTTCATTTTCGTGCACAAAGCGTTTTGCGTTGGAACCTACTGCACCAGACGGAGGGTAATGTTTTAAAACCTTTTCACTCCGTTTTATAAATTTAGACTAGCAACTGGACAATAATTATGTAGGTAAATAAAATAAATAATCTCACGCCTTTCATTCCCGAGGGGGTAGGCAAAGGTATTCCATTACTGGATATACCCACATTTCACGAGATATATTGGACCCCTAAACGTGATAGGTGGTGAGCCCATCGCCGGACCGGGTCTGTTTACACATGTCTCAGAATTAATTCTGAGACCTGCGGGTTTCCTCACGATGTTTTCCTTCACCGTCGAGCTAGTGATAAATATGTACGTAAGTTTTTTGAAAAACTCATTGGTACATGCCAGGATTTGAACCCGAGCCTCACTGATTTTCGGCCGGCTCTTTAACCGTCCGGGCTATCACTGCTGCTTATGTAGGTACTTAATAAAAAATGTTTGCAACTGCCGGTAAAATTGAGACATAACCAAACTTTTGTTAGTAATTTTTTCAAGTCAATGACACTAAGATTATTTGAATGTTCGATTTAAAGTCACCGATCGAATGACGATCGAATTTATAAGCATTCGATTTGACATAGGGAACCCTCGGGTTTTACTACAAACGTCAAAAATCATCCGAGAATAGGTGCAGAAAATGTGGTAAAATTAAGTTGATTCAAAAAAAGAAGCAAATATTTACCTGGTTTTCCTCCCTTGAAGATACTTCAACACGCGGCGTTACGCTGTGTATGAAGAGCAACACGCGACGCTGAATAAATTTTATTGTCGCAGTTACGATTTATATACAAAGATTTTATTTATCTAATTTTAAATTATCCTCATTATTCATCGCAGACCATTGCGTCAATGTTTTAAACTATACATGGTAATTTGTTTTTATATTTCATTTCTAAGAGTACTAACTTAGTTCTAGAATGTTTTGCAAGGGAACTGAGTACTAGATACAGGTACGCTATATTTGTATGAACAATAAATTATTATTATTATCCTTTATTTACCAACACTTCCCACGAATCCTACGATACTGTAAAGACGGCTAGTAAATAACTTATCTTTAAAGACAAGCGGCAATCGAAACATTTCTATTCCGTTTTCGCTTAATTATTATACTGCTAATTATTAACGACTACGTGACAAAGCCTATATATAAGGTGTAGCATCAATTTTACTTGGTCGCACTTGAATTGTAAACTGCAGTCACTAAGACTTATCATATTGATCACTAGTGTTCTTTACATTAGATAATAATTCAAATTAATTTATTTACAGTAGGTATAGAAAATACACTTTAAAAAGTCATTAACAAGGCACTCTAAACTCGTCCATGAAGATTGGCTAAATGTGAATAGCAGCCCATCTCGACCGACGAGTTGCTGGTTCCAAATGCAGTACCCCGACAAGAGAGTAGGTGAGTAGTAAATATGATCTTAAATCGAAAAGACTGACTGCCTACAATTACAAAAAAAAACAGATAATTACAGGTTATTACAATCTAGTTGTAGAGGCGTTCTTTTAAGTATAGTATATGTGTCAGAAGACCTCACTCTTCCATAGCCATCTTTATAAATATACTAGCGGCCCGCCCCGGCTTCGCACGGGTGGACATTTATTTTTTAAACATTTTGGGATGCCCTTATCATTATCTTCATGCAATGCATAAGTGGTTCTTATTATTTTTCAAATAGCCTGTGCCCAGCGGCGTTGCCCGAGCGGAATCAGTTTATTCCTGTTCCAGTGAGAATTTCTAAAAATCCCTTCATAGAGCGGTTGCGAACGACATAATTATTATTATGTGACACCTACATACCATATTTCAGTTTTTAGGGTTCCGTACATAAATGTTAAAACGATATCCTATTACTAAGTCTCCCCTGTCCGTCCGTCTGTCTGTCCATCTGTCACCAGGCTGTATCTCATGAACTGTGATAGTTAGTTGAAATTTTCACAGATGATATATTTCTGGTGCCGGTATAACAACAAATACTAAAAAACAGAATAAAATGAATATTTAAGGGCTCCCATACCACAAACGTTATTTTTTTGTCGTTTTTATGTCGATAGACACAAAAAAACCACACTTCTCCATACTAACTTCAACCCCTACTTTCACCCTCTTAGGGGATGATTTTCGAAAAATCCTAAAACACCTGTCTCATGATTTATTTTTAAGAGTATTTGTGCCTAGTTTGAAGTTGATAGACGTAAAAAACAATACATCTCCATACAAACTCCAACCCCCTGTTTCACCCCCTTGGTGATTTTCGAAAAATCTAGAAACACGTGTCTTATTATTTGTTTCGAGAAGTATTTTTTCAAAGTTTCAAAGTTTCGAATTGATACACCCAAAAATGAAGGTTTTCCATACAAACTTCCACCCTTACTTTCATCCCCTTGGAGGATGATTTTCGAAAAATCCTAGAACTAATATCTCATAGTTTGTTTTCAGAAGCATTTGTACCAAGTTTCAAATTGATGGACGCAAAAAAAAAAAATGCTTCGTATCAACTTCAACCCCTACTTTCATCCGTTTAGGGGATGATTTTTGAAAAATCCAAAAATATGTGTCTCATAATTTATTTCTAAAAGTATTTGTGTAAAGTTTGAAGTTGATAGACGTAAAAAACAACACGTCTCCATACAAACTCCACTCCCCTGTTTCACCCCCTTAGGGGATGGTTTTTTAAAAATCCGGAAATACGTGTCTTGTTGTTTGTTTTGAGGAGTATTTTTACAAAGTTTCGAATTGATACACCCAAAAATGAAGGTTTTCCATACAAACTTCATCCCCTACTTTCACCCCCTTGGAGGATGATTTTCAAAAAATCCTAGAACTAATATTTCATAGTGTGTTTTGAAGAGTATTTGTGCCAAGTTCAAAGTTGATACACGCAGAAATCACACTATCCCATACAAACTTCAACCCCCTCTTTCACCCCCTTAAGGGTTGAATTTCGTAAAATCCTTTCTTAGCGAGCATCTACACTATAAACGTAACCTACACACAAAATTTTATGTTTCTATGTTCAGTGGTTTGGGCTGGGCCTTGATTTTTAGATTTAGCTTCTCCTTTTATATATATAGATGTAAAATGCTCAGTAATTGTCAATTTAATCAAATAAAAAAAAACTTACGCCTTTTATCCCCGAGGTATGGGTATATGCAGTAATGGAATACCTCTGCCTACCCCGCAGAGGTATTCCATTACTGGATATACCCACTTCTTACGAGACTATATTGGACCCCTATAAACGTGATAGGTGGTGAGCCCATCGCCGGACCGGGTCTATTTACACAGGTCTCAGAATTAATTCTGAGACCTGCGGGTTTCCTCACGATGTTTTCCTTCACCGTCGAGCTAGTGATAAATATGTACGTAAGTTTTTGAAAAACTCATTGGTACATGCCAGGATTCGAACCCGAGCCTCACTGATTTTAGCCGGCTATTTGACCGTAAGGCTATCACTGCTTTTTTAAATCAATTTTAACATTATAAAATAAATTAAGGGACACAATTATGTAATACACATTCCGCTATATTTAGTCCCAAACTAGGCAAAGCCTATACTGGGTCCTAAACAACTGATGAACATACTTAAACAAATATGAAACACAAAGAAAATATAAGACACGAAGCCAACAAACATGTTTAGACATTGACTCTCCATGTATGTTAAATTACTAATTCTAAAGGAAATATATTAATTAAAACGTTATTTATACACTTAATATTAGTAATGACCTCATTATCCTGGTAGATCACTTAATCCAAGCGTGGTTATTAACGATGGAATAAATATTTTTTAATACAGTTGCTCAAAAAGTGGCGTATTGCATGGACGTATAGCGTTCGGGATGTGGGCTATTACACACTCGAGCTTTTTCTTTACCTTTTCTAGTCTAGGCAATGAAGCGGATTTTTGTACCAATACCCCAACATTAATTCCTCAGTCGATGAAACTTTGCAGGATTGTAGTATAGTATGAGACAATACTTGCATAAAAAAATCCAAAAAAAAACCTAAAAAGGCTTTCCGCACTTGTAATGAAATATACTATTCTTATGATATTAGGTATAGCCTATACATCTACTTATTAGATTAATGAGGAATTTTCAATAACATTCTTAAAATTGACCTAGATGGCGATTCCTAGTGCGTCGAGTCGAGCTTCGGTTCCTCCGTATTTTACACCCATACACTATACATGGTCCACGCATTTTTGCAGATGAAGGAGACTGAGTTTTTGTTTATCGTGGATTCGGATCTTTTGTTGTAACACAAACCACTCGTAAACATTGTACAAACAGAACAATAGATAAAATACAAGGCAATGAGTACGTAACCTTATTTTGATAAAAAGTCAGATTGTTTTTTTTTTGTTTGACAAATTCTTGCGACCATAGATTAGGTAAAAAAAAACCCAAGGCTTATCAGCACCATCTATTGACACCTTTGAATACTCAAGTGACAGCTGTCACCGAAAACTCCCCATTGTAAGTACGCAACATCTCTTTAATGTACACTGTTTTAAGCGATTTCTTACAGACAACCTTGGGATGGATGAAACTGAGATTAACAGATGAAGGTAGGTTGTAAGTAATGTAAGTAAGGACAAGACTAATGCAAGAAAATTGAGGCAGCTATGTTTTCAACACGAACGTTTTATTTATCAAGTTTAAAATCATCCTATTTATTCATCGCAGATTACTGCTTCATTGTTTTAAACTATACAGGTTGTTGTTTTTTTTATCATTTACCGACAATTCTCACGGTGCTTTAGAGTTGTCGCATATTTTTAGTAGGTCGGGCTTTAATTGTAAGAAACATTCAAACAACAGTCATCAATCAATCAATTCCAAGCGTTCCTCTCTTTATTTTAAAGCGTTCAATAGACATTTGAAGTGCCGCGATGGTAAAAATGCCGTAACGTCATTGACGGAGGATATCACGAAAATAATTGTAATGTTCCTAAAATAGTTTTAATAAAATAAAAATAAAATAAATACATAATACGTTTATTCATCCACACAACGCAGCTATATACCTAGACTAAAAACTAAGTTAGAGTAAGACCATTATATTCATTAATCTCAGTGTTCATCTACACTAATATTTTAAAGAGGGAAGATTTGGGTTTTTGTATGTTTGTATCTTTGTTACGAATGAACTCAAAAACTACAGAACCAATTTTAAAAAATATTTCACCGATAGAAAGCTTGAATATCCTTGAGTAACACAGACTATATTTTATTCCTGTATTCCCACGGGAACGGGAACTACTCGGGTGAAACGGACAGTATTGTGAAACAGAACCGAAAAGTATTGAATAAAGCTAGTCATAGACTTAGAGCTCTGCCTCATTAGGATGCCATGGCGACGTCGCCAGCTTAGTATTCAAGCAGTTCATATTAAAAAGTATGGTACATAATTAACATCCTTAGCGATGGGTTGGCAACGTCGCCAATTTTTTATTTGGTTTATAATGAAGTTGGCGACGGTTATCTGTCACTTTCAGTCAAACAGTATTTTTTTCTGTAGCTAAAAGCAAATTACCGGTTACGGTTCCAAATAAGCACCCGTAACAATTAAAAATCAATTGTGTTTTATTTTATTGACTTAAGTCAATAGTTTAATAACATGGCACTCTAAACTCGTTCACAGAGATTGGCTAAATGTAAACAGCAGCCTATCTGTACCGAAGAGTTGCTGGTTTCACATGCAGTACCCCAAGAAGAACCAGCAATAAAAGTCAGGGGCATAGCTCTTTTTGATACGGTTTGTTTTCTAGGCTGAACATGTCTGTTGGCTCCGTGTCTGGTCGTTTAATATTTATTTATGTATGTTTATCAGTTGTTTAGTACCCATAGTACAGGCCCTGCCTAGTTTGGGACTAAATAACCATGTGTGAATTGTGTAAAAAAAAACTCAAAACTTTTTTTAAACACTTATATTATTGTGAAGGAAAACATCGTGAGGAAACCCGCAGGTCCCAGAATTAATGTTTAAACATACCCGCAGGCGTATTCAGGGAGCTTCGATATTCGATATCGGAAAATCTGTCGAACACTTTCGAGATGGGCTGATGTTGGTATCGAAAACTAATGTCATATTATGTGACATAAGGATTCGGAAAATTTTCCGTGGCTGTCAGAAACGCCTAGAATAAAGTTGCACTCATCTGAATCGAACGGAAACGGTATCGAGTCTCTGTGAATACGCCTGCTCGTCCGGCGATGGGCTCACCACCTAACACGTTAGGGGTCCAAAGAATATCTGGTGAAAAGTGGGTATATCCAGAAATGATATACCTCTGCCTATCCCCTCGGGGATATAAGGCGAAAGTTTTTTATTTTTATATATTATTGTCAATGTCAAACTTTCCTTTTAAGAAAAAAATGTTTCATATTGTGATTATCGGAATATTTGTTTGTAAACAGGTACAGGATGTGTGCGCATATCTGAAATGATCCCTAATTGTTTTATCACGTACGAGGACAATGACACACCGAATGAATACTGTAAGAATTTGTAAACAGTCATTAACTAGGTTCGTGGCAAAATTTGTGTCAAATGACTGTGCGTACACTATAGTTTATGTTTCCGAGAAAGGAATTGTGTCCTTATATCATCTCGTAAACAAGATAATTTTGTTTATTCAAAATATATTTTTAGTTTTGATAAAGATTAAATTAAATCAAAGCAAAATTTTAATAAGCTAAATAATTTATTGTTTACCAAACTTTGCTACACGAGAACTTAATAAAACACAATTAGAGGACAAGGTTTATTGATAGTGTTAAAAAAATACAAATTAAGTTGCAAAAGACTGAATTTTTCACAATTTAAAAAATTGCCAAAACTAGTTAAATAGGTACGTATAATGGACTCGATTCTGCTGACCAGCTAAATTCCTAATTTTAAGTTAGCCTATCCTTCCTCCTTATTCCCCGATAGAATATGGAAGAAAAAGGACAGAAACAAACTATAGATTAAAAAGTAATGTCAAACATGTAAAAACCAACTAATTTGAACCTTATGAACGTGCTTATCTGTCACTTTTTCCATGACCTTGTTACATCGTCGCTAAAATTGCTAAACACGTGTATTGAATAAGATGTGATGCGTTCATAAGGTTTAATTTTGTTGTTTTGACATTTGTGACATTATAAATAAATATAGCGATTATTTCTGTCGCTTTCCTTTCCAAAGCGGTGGAAAAGAATAGAGCTAACTTAAAATTGGGAATTTTAGCTGGTCAGCCAGAATAGAGTCCACTATTTCTATAAGACTAATTACACGAAGATCATTCTGTGAACTTCTTGGTGTAATCCAGCGTTTTCTTATATCGCCTACGTAACTCATTTCAATATTTTGTACTATGGATTACTGAAGCACTATTATTATTATTATATATTATTTTGTACTGTGGAGCAGTGATAGCCCGGACGGTTAAAGAGCCGGTCGAAAATCAGTGAGGCTCGGGTTCGAATCCTGGCATGTACCAATGAGGTTTTCAAAAACTTACGTACATATTTATCACTAGCTCGACGGTGAAGGAAAACATAGTGAGGAAACCCGCAGGTCTCAGAATTAATTCTGAGACATGTGTAAATAGACCCGGTCCGGCGATGGGCTCACCACCTATCACGTTACCTCTGCCTACCCCCTCGGGGATAAAAAAGGCGTGAGATTATATATATTATATATATATATATATATATATATATATATATATATATATATATATATATATATATATATATATATATATATATAATTACTGAAGTTTACCTAAAGTCACACTGAAGTCACACAAAAGCATCTGCTTTGGCAAATATTCGACCCAGGTTGCAGTTTGTGAATCGCTCTAGTTATAGCTAGGTCTTCTACAGTATCTACTATATCGGATGACAGCGACTAGTAGTAGTTAAGGTTCTAGTGGACGAAATAGGAAAGTGGATGAGACAGGAAAGCGGACGAGACAGGATAGGACGATATAGGAAAGTGGACGACTGGGGAAAGTAGACGAAGTCCTCAGGAAAGCATAAAATCTGAATCTTCGAAATCATCGGGGACACATGCAATACCATCCCATACTTTGCCAGGCGGGCAATCAAGTTGAGATAATACCGAATCCGCACGTACACCTATCAGCGCCAACATCATTACAATCGCAGCCATTAGGAGTAACGCTCGGAACATCCTGCGGAAATTATTATAACTATAAATGAAAATTTACTAAACCGACAAAAATAAATGCATTTAAATATAAACTGCTGCACATAGTTTCTTGAACACTCTCGGTCAACTCACCAAACAAAACAAAATCAAAATCGGTTCAGCCGTTTGGAAGCTACGAGCGAACAGATACACAGAAACACATCCTAACTTATAACACCCCTCTGTTTTTCCTCGGGGGTTAAAAAAGATAATTTTTAATCTATTTCAAAAGTTCACCTCTGAATGTCTGATGATTTTCGATATATATGTAAGACAGCGATGGTACTAGAACAGTGATAACCCTACTGTTAAAGGGCCCGCTTCTCATGTGTGAGACAGAAAATATAGTAAAATAAACAGCGCTATGGTAGCGCCCCCAACTGCTTAAAAAGAGGGTAATGATTTTCATGTAAATGTATGTGCATAGTACCTAGCTTATTTTTGATTGTTGCTAAATGAAATGCGTGTTGCTCGATTCTCTTCATTTTCGTGCACAAAGCGTTTTGCTTTTGAACCTACTGCACCAGACGGAGGTTGATGTTTTAAAACCTTTTCACTCCGTTTTATAAATTTAGACTAGCAACTGGACAATAATTATGTAGGTACTTAATAAAAATTGTTTGCAACTGCCGGTAAACTTTTGTTTGTAATTTTTTTCAAGTCAATGACACTAAGATTATTTGAATGTTCGATTTAAGGTCACCGATCAAATGACGATCGATTCATAAGCATTTGATTTGGCATCGGAGACCCACCCTCGGGTTTTACTACAAACGTCAAAAATCATCGGAAATCTAATAAGACGGCATAACGGCAATAGAAGTATGACTTAATTGACAAAAAAGTCGTCAAAATGGGAAAGTCGGCAAAAAGGGCAGTACCCCATAAATTAATGTGTTAAAACTGAATTGATTAAAAACAGAAGCAAATATTTACCTGGTTTTCCTCCCTTGTAGATACTTCAAAATTGTTAAAATAAACACGCGGCGTTACGCTATGTATGAAGAACAACACCAAGGGACGCTGAATAAATTTTAATGTCGCAGTTACGCTTTATATACGTAAGTTTTATTTATCAAATTTTAAATCATCCTCATTATTCATCGCAAACCATTGCATCAATATTGTAAACTATACAGGCTGATTTATTTTTATGTTTCATTTCTAAGACTAGTAATTTTGTTCTAGAATATTTTTGGGAGGGAACTGAGTACTAGAATACAGGTACGCTAAGTACTTAGTCTTGTTAACTAGGGTACACTCTATTTGAATGAACCAAAAAATATTATTCTTATTCTTTATTTACCAACACTTCATATGAATACTACGTTGAGTATTAAGCTCTCAGACCATGAATCACAGACACAATTGATTTTTAATTGTGTCTCGGTTCCAATTGGAACCGGCCGTTTTTAACTGATTGAACTGACGCTCACTAGTTTCTTTGCAAAAAAGTCTGCCAATTTCTGCGCGGGGGACGAGGAAACGCACACAAATAATGTTACGAGTGGAAGGTACGACACTAACACTTATCATATTATCACTAGTACATTAGATAATCACTAAAACCTAGTTCACACGGGCCAGTAATTTAGTCGAGTCCTTGTTCAATATATAGTACCTACGCAAAGGACCCTAATATTGTAAAGTTGTATAGGTGTATGTGTACCTACCTCAAAGGTACCTACTACGACTGAAGACTGACTGCCTACAGTTCTCAGTTATGAATTTCATAATTATAATTTTAAATTATGGGACACAATTCATACTCGGCTAGTTAGTCCCAAACTAGGCAAAGCCTATTATACTAAACAACTGATGAACATACAACAAATATTAAACACGAAGAAAATATTTGACACGAAGCCAACAAACATGTTCAGAGATTGTCTCTCCATGTATGTTGAATTACTTATTACCAGAGATCGGCATTAGGTAGTGTGATTAGGTACCAAAGTAGGTAGAGGATATAATATGGAGTTGTTAAAACCACCATGTTCCTACTTTTAAATCGAAGCACACATATGAAATGCCAAATTTCATATATGTGCTTTGTGTCGGATGGGACCGAAACTCAATTTTTTTTCCAGCTAATTAGCCGTACTACTATTACAAATTTTGTTTTTTAGATTTTGTTGATTATCTCCATAACCAGCTACTGTAGAGAAAATCACCTAAGAACAAAAGAAGTTTATGTTGAGTAAGTAAATATGATACTGTAGAAAAATGTAGTCCCGGAAATTTCCCGGGAAAAGTCCCAAATAAAGTAGTGGTTTTAACAACTCCATATTACATCCTCGTAACAACTTTACCTACTATGGTACCAAATCACACTACCTAATGCCGATCTCTGCTTATTACACAGGAAATATATTAATTAAAACCTTATTTATATACCTACTTAATATTAGTAATGACTTCATTATCCTGGTAGATCACCAGCCAAGCGTGGTTGTTAACGATGGAATAAATATGTTCTTATGAAAGTAGGTATTAGCCTATAAATTAATTAATTTAAAGTAAGTACGAGTAAGTAGGTAAGCCACAACTCTTTAATATACCAAAATAAAAATATAAATAAATAAAATAAAAATAAAATCATTTTATTTCAGACTCGAGGCCCATAGAATTTACATTCAAATAACAAATAACAATGGCAATTAAATTAAATAATTTCAATAAAATAAAATAAAATAAAATTTAAATCTAACATTTGTGTGCATGAACATGTCTGTTGGCTTCGTGTCTGGTCGTTTAATATTTATTTAAGAATGTTTATCAGTTGTTTAGTACCCATAGTACAGGCCCTGCCTAGTTTTGGACTAAATAACCGTGTGTGAATTGTGTCCCACAATTTAAAAAAAAATATAAAAAATACATACTTTACATGGTAAAGTTACACAAAATATGCAAGTGACACAATGATATAAAAAGAACAATGGGCAGTCTTATCGCTTGAAGCGATTTCTTCCAGACATCCTTAGGTTAAAACTGATAAAAAACAGATAAAGGTAGGTGGTGCAGTAAAGTTAACAATGGATTAAGTTTACTTATATACATAAACCGGTTCCTATAAATCTAAATATAAAAATACAAAAATATCAAATCTAATATTATAAACGCGAAAGTTTGTATGTATTGATGTAGGTATGGATGTTTGGTCCCCTTTCACGCAAAAACTACTGAACAGATTTTGATGAAACTTTACAGTTATATAGCTATACATCAGAATAACACAAAGGCTATATTTTATTCCTGTATTTCCAAGGGATCCTGAACTATGCAAGTGAATCCGCGGGGAGCTGCTAAATGTAAATGTAGGTATAGATACCAAAGAATATTAAAATTATATGAATGAATATAGTTACATTATATACACACAAGATTAGATTTATTATTAAAAATATTTCAAGCCAAAGTAAAAGATAAATGTTTTTAAAAATTGGTAGCGATTACACTCCATAAGGATAGGGGGATTGTTTTTTTATGTTTGAAATTCGAATACAATGTAAATTGTTTATGAATAAATACTGCAACTAATTATAAAACACTTCTTCAATAACACTGCGAATACCTATACAACGACATCTTCGTTCCTTCGTGGGTCAAAAAGATAGAAAAAGATGACACGGGCATAGCTTGGCTTTATTGGCGTTTAACTGCAGTGGCCTCGAAATAAAGTTGTAGCTATCTGGATTACTGAGGCATTCCTCGCAAATTAATTGGGAGAGTCCTTGCTTTAGACGCCGTTTTAATTGACATCAGTTGCCATTACGACATTTTAAATAGTTTGTCCCGTGCACTAATTTCGTCGGTTTTGTTCATTGTAATTTGAATACTATTTTTTTGGCTTCGTCGCGTAAATTATCGTACCTATTGTATTTGTAATATTATTCGAAATTGTAAAGTATTTATTTTCATACGTAAAATTTGATTCTTTACAAAAATGTAATGTAATGCTTTCTACGATAGTCAATGAGCGATTAATTTCGACAGTATTAAAAAAAATGTAAACAAACATTGATCCACTATACTTACATTTAAACTAGTACAGGAATATTATGAAGAGGAAGTAAAGTTGTCTGTGGAAGCAAATTTCTGAAGTCCCTGAGGTGATTCCGAAAATTCTTTCAATGTTAAAAAAGGTCCTTTATTCTCATGTGACATAAGCTATATTCTATCGACGCGGGTACCAGCTAGTGACTGTGTCATTGTACGAAACAAATTTTATATTACCTAATACTTCATAAATAACGAATGTATCTAAAATACATTAAATATAACACAGACAAAATACCAACGATCCCCAACCATAAAACTCTGCTTGAACACAATCAGAAGGTGCCAGTTTAATGCTATCATATAGCAGCATCTCTTTCTGACATCTTCTAGAAGGAATTTTTTTGCTCGAGTATAGTTTTAAAATAAAATACGTGCACACTCTTTGAATCGTAGTCTTTGTAATGCTAAACTGACCTCTAGTAGCGACAGCCTCTGCTCCTCCATATCTGACGAACACGAAGAATAGCACCATAAGCACCAGCTGGAAAGCCAGCAGTGGCACGTACCGGAAACCTGCACTCTTGAACACCATTGTGACTAACACCTGGAAGTCAAATAAACACACACATTAGAGCTGCCTAGTCCGCTCAAGTATAGATTGACAAATACAAGTAGTACCTAATTGTCAACTGCTACCAGTGACTGCGAACTGCTAACTGTGATTGCCCACTGCTAACCGTGATTGTTAACTGCTAACTGTGATTGTTGCTAGAATGTGACGATAATGGTAACTGCTTAAGCAATCTTGTATATCAATGAAAAGTATATTGTTGTTCGATAAAATGTAGGTTTAAGTGTTCGTGCACTTAGGTTTTCTTGAACTCTTATTCTTGAACTTTGTACTTAATAGAACTAGCTCATAACAAATTAAGATATTTTCATTATAATAATGATGAAAATATGTACTAGATTTTAAGTTAGACTTGAAACTAGTGAAGAAGTGGGAAAACCGTATCCAATTTTGTGCAGTCGTTTTTGCGTGATGCGTCTCAAGAAAATCTCAAAAAAAAAATGTTTTGGTGTCGATTGCTTTAATAAATCGGTACCCCATTACATATTTGCAAACATGAGCCAGTCTTACCTACAATTTTATTATATGTTTGTAGGTATAGATAGAGGTTTTATCGTGGACTTCACATAATAAGTTCTTGAATTTCAATACCAACAAAAAGTAGTATTCTACCACCGCTTCGGAAAATTTTCTAGCGGAGAATAAACGGGACATGAAACTCCTCAACACACAAAATATGAAAGTCTAAAGAGGAACAGAGTGCTTTATTATCATAATGCCTCATAATATACAAGGTCAAAGGCAAAAGTCAAAAGAATTAGCTCTCCACAAGAAGGCCGACAAACGTTGAAGCAACGCCTGTCTACCCAATAATAATTATTAAAATAAGTCATATTCCCTTGTAAAAGGACTTAAAAAAACAATGTTTTGCTAACAAATACATTTATTAAATAATTATTGTCATCATCATCATCATCATTGTACCTATCACAAAACAAAAATCCTTTCAACTGTCATCAGTTGGATTAAAATGACTTGAATATTATACGAAAATAGATAAGTATAGACAATAAAATATATGTATAATGTAAACAAAAATTTAATACTGGAAGTGCTAAATCTACTGAATTGAGAATCAAAAAAATTGAGAATTGAGAAAAGAAATTGAGAATCTGGGAAACTACTCATAAGCCAAAATATTGTATGGAAACTGCGAATCGGAAAAAAATATAAAACAAGCATTCTATCCTAACAACAACTCAAGTATGAAAACAGTCTTTCTGTTCAACAAAATGTACATCTACACTAATACGAGCATGTATTTTAAACAGGACAGGAAATATCAGATTTTTTGTTTGTTTGTATTGAATATTCTCCGAAACTACTGAACCCATTTTAATAATTCTTTCACCAATTGACAGCTACATTATCAGGGATGCATAGGATACATTTTATCTCCGTATTCCTACGGAGACGGGAACTACGCGGGTGAAACTGCACGTAACAGCTAGTCTTATATACATTGCAATATACTTTGTAGGTAGTCATATAAAACAGATTAAGATTAAATTTACACCTAGTCTTGCTAATTGAGTTAGGTTATCTGAGATAACATAACACAATTAACAGCACGAAAATCTGATTACAGAATTAGCACCATAGTTAATATTAACTCTTACTACTCAAAGCAAAGGAATTAGAAATTTTTTAAGTATACCTATCTGAATATAAATCAACTTAATACAGTAGGTAAAAATAAATTTATAAAACAAAACAAAAAACCCAACTGCATTAAAATTGTGGAAAATCAGAAGTTTTCGATTATTGGACCTTTTGCAAAAAAGCTACTACAAGTTTTAGCTTATCACTTTGTACAAAAAAAAATCATTATACTAGTAATTCATATGATAACAAAGTTAAATCGACCATAAAATGCTGAATACAGTATCTACTAAGAATACTTTCAATAAAGTTGACAGTTTGTATAATTTGTTACTCCAAAACTTTCATTTTCAGTTTGCAAAATTTGTTGAAACTGATTAACTATTCACAACTCCATAACTATTCGATAAACTCGTATCCTTTCGTTTCAAGTTATTCTCAAACTAAATTTTTCGTGCAAAAATTTATTAAATGATCACCATTTTTCAGAAAATAATTCTCACCAGTTAAAAAAATCTGTAAAATGGTTGGCTAAAACTATAACCTGATTATAACAAAACTGCCGATAAAATGCTTATCACCGTCTTGTCACCTCCATATTGAATTTCCTGTCACTATTTCCTGATATTATTAAGAATCCAAAAACACTTCATATTTTAAATCAATTTAGTAGTTTCGGCTGTACTATCTAACAAAAAATATTTCGATATTTAAGAATAATTTTATAATTATGACTGAGACGTTTAGGGGTCCAAAGAATATCTCGTAAAAAGTGGGTATATTCAGAAATGGAATACCTCTGCCTACCCCCTCGGGGATATAAGGCGTCAGATCATTTTATTTTTATTTTTCTATGACTGAGAGGCCAAAAGACTGAGAAGATTCTGTTTTTTTGTTTAAATAACTAGAGTTTTAAGAACATTGATTTATGTGCGAAAACATAAAATGTAATAATATGTTACTATTTACTTACCACATGACACAATAAATAATATACATTTCAAATGAATACGTAGGTATACCAATGTAATCGCGTATGGAATTCGTAACTCTTCCTAAAAGCGTCCGTTCATCCTTATTGTGCAAAATCAACACACGAACATAACAGAAAACCGCTGTCCAAACTCACACATGCAGAAGATATAGGCTACCTTCATCATACTGTCAAGTTCACTGCGTATTTGCATGTAGGACGATAATCAACCGCCGTACCTAACACTTAACTCTCAATATATTTGACGCCGCTTTATTTAACAATGATGGACAATCTATAATCGAAAAACAATGATAGAAATGATAGTCAATTCAATAGAAAATTAATGTTGATCACTATTCTCTACGCGATGATCCGATTGTTCGTTAAATGGTAAGCAATGACATTTGGCAATGTTGGATATTCAAATATTATTTTCGAAAAGGCAATCGCGCAATCAACTCGAATCTCGGAATAGAGCTACTACAAAAGTATAAAATTATTTTTATATTCGATAGTAAATTATAATATTATTCAAAAAATTACTTCGATCTTCGAACTCGATTTCGAGATAAAGTCGATTGATTTTATTAACACAACCACGGTATTTTTTTTTCATTTTCTCGAAACATTCATAATTGGTAAACTATACATTTTAACATTGTGTCGTGAGTAGCATTGGCTTTTGATTTAGTATAATGGATATTTCGATATACTACTTTACAACAGTAGGCGTGCTAATGCGCAATTTACGACATTTTAAATTGTCATAACCAAATAACAAGGCCAAGCCTTAATAATATAGACTACGCCTAAACTGCGAGGGGATTGGCAAGGGTATTCCCCATCTGGAAGTACCTACGTACTTATCGCCGGTGTACTTCCAGACCTTAGGGAACAGGACGAGACAGGCGAGTCCATCGCTGGACCGGGGTGCAATATCCAACGATATTTTCTTTTCCGTCAAAACAGTGCTAACTTTGCTTTCCGAGTTCATATAACCCACAAGCTTTTAAGGATCGAGTGAACAGGCATCTTCTGGGCAAACTCGTCCCATCGTAGGACTCGTCTTTGATCTCGGACTAGTCCGGGGTCAAGAGTAAGCCCATCATTAATAATAAAAAAATATATATATTTTTCAGATAACAAAATCTTCTCTTCTATATAAAAGAAAAAACTCACTGGCTGATTGGCTGACTGGAAACACGAAATTATGGGCAAAGGTTCAATATGACGTGAGTGAGCACTAAGTTGTCTTTGAAAATTCCCACGGAGACGGGAATAAACAGCATTGCCGCTATAATCTTTTCACGTAGCATGGGTTCGGTGACCGTTCACATTTTCCCCTTTTACTCATGCTACTTTCGAATTATAAAAAAATATTGTATTCTTGAAATGATAAAATAATAAAATATTAGTTTTTTTCTAATCAAATATTTTTATTAGTCGACAGTAGTAGGCGTGGATCGGAAAAATGTCACCGAACCTATACTACGTGAAACTGACTATAGTTTATTTATTAGCCGTGCCCTTTGGAGTTCAAATTTTAAAGTTTGAGAGACATTGATCCACCCCACATCTCTCTCCCATTTGCCGCGAATTAAGTGGATGGGGAAATCGAATGGGATAAGCGGAGTTAATGTGAAAGTACCAGTAAGGATCATTATGCAATTGACTGCACACGATCGGGAATGGTTTAGATTTACCGCCAACCCTCGGTGTGTTTGTTCTTAAATATTTGAAGAAAGTGGGTGCCCAGTGGCGTTCCTCGCGCGGTTCCAGTTTATTTCTTTTCTGCGTTTCTGTTGTCCTGTTATAGCGTTTGCCTTCGACATAAGACACACCTACATGCATACCATATTACAAATTTCTAGGTGTTATTGTTTTAGGTGTAGTCGGTACGTATTTTTCTTTTTAACCAGTTTTTGTAATTTTCTCGTGAAAATGAGACATTTTCCCTAGCTAAAAAGTACCCTAGATGTTGACCCAGCTACTCGATAACTATCTACTGTATTTCAAAAAATAATTCATGAACAGCCACGGTCTCGTTACAGTTTTATTATAATATGTATAGATAGATTATGTTTTTTTTGCGTACTATTAATTTATTAGTAATATTTTAATTATAAGTTACGTCAATTGAAACACCATTCAACTCAAAGTGACGTCACTCTTTAAGTTCTGCTGTCTGTCAGCTGTTCAACAAAGTAAACATTGGGAAATATCTAAAATGGAAAAAAAGGCTTAAAACCTTTCTATAAAACTGAAAACACATTATTTCGCGAACTAAAAACGTAGGTAATTTTTAAATTCTGATCAAATATTTTTTTTTATAATAAATTATTTGATCAGAATTTAACTTTTTCGTGTTTGTTATCTTTGTGTAATCCTTAATCCTGATTGATAAAAAAAATATCAAGTTCCAACTGACTGCACGCGATCGGTGACGTTTTAGATTTACCACTAGCCCTCGGTGTGTTTGTGCTTAAATATTTGAAATGGTGTTCTGGGAAGCCAGTATACACCGTTGATAGCTCTAGAGCCTAAGTTTACATAAAGTTTTAAAGGCATATTTTCCACGAAAATAGTTGTTGATTAATTTAGGGATTTCCTGTATCCTCAACGTAGTGTTTTGTGTTACCTGTAGACTTTTACAAGAACTTTCAATTAATCATATTTTAATTTGTGTATGTTGTTTTCCTCATTTGAATAACAATCTATTTGAACAAAATTTTTATGTTTGCAACGAACGTACCATGGAGAAATACATCTGAACAAATATATATATATATTTGTGTTAAATAAATTATATTATAATATAATACATAATTATGTATTTGATCTGAGTAATAAACATATACTGAAAATATACTATGGGACGTAAACCCAAATCGAATTTTTATTGCGAATCCTCAAGATGCATTCTCGCTACAGAAAATAACTTTATTGATTACAATTCAAATAAATGAATGAAAATTTAAAATATTTTATTGAATTTCTGAGAACAATTTACAAAAACCATCTTTTTAAGTAGGTTTCATTTCTCCATAGTTTAGTTTATTTTTATGTTTTTCGGCAAAGGTTCCCAGATTAGGCAAGGCCTAGATCTTGTTGATCTTGACCAGTTATAAATTAGATATCTGAGCTAGCCAGTAAACATTATTATTATTATACATAATATACTGTTATAGTATAGCATTTCCGAATTACGATGATGCAATGATGCTTTACAAAATGATTAATTTATGTTTAGTACTCATATTCATTTAAGTCGTAGATAATTTATTTTGTTTTGGGTTTGTCTATGGAGGTGGCATGTTCTACATACAACAAACTTCCTAAATAAATTAAGAAAAAAATATATAATGTTTACTTTTTATAGCCAATAAAAAATAAATTGAAAATCTCCCAATTATAGAGTTTAAATAAAATAATTATAATATTTTCTAACCTCCAAACTTGAAATGGAAGCCCGCAGCACTCCTGCGCCGACTGTGCGCCCCGGTTCTGAATTACACGGAGCAAACAACCGCACTAATATAGCGTGACTTGTAATTCATACAATTAGACTTTTCAATAAACGTCTACTTTTATACAACGAGTAACAGAATAAGCGCTATTCCTCATACAATGCGCTTACCAATTAGTATACTAATAATATTTAAAAAATATAATGACTTCGTACTTTAGTTGTGTCGAACCAAATTTCTCAAATAAAGAGCAATAATAGTAGGTAAGGTTTCCATAGGTAGCACTACATTCAGCTATGATTAATATTTTTTCGGAAAAATTTTACACTTATTAAAAATATCTGAAATCGATTAAGTAATTGATACTGAACAAACCAATTTCATGAATTGAGCTTATTCTGGTACATATTGTATAGCTACGGATTAATAAAAATTGCCTTTTACAAATTGAAGTACCTAGTTAAACTTATCCCAAATTGAACAACGCTCATTTTCAAAGTATATTAAAATCACGAATTATTATATCAGCTATTCAGTACAAAAATGCATCTTTTTCAAATAAATAAAATGATAAACTGACTGACTGATTGATGATGTATCAACGCACAGCCTAAACCACTGGGTCTAGAGACTTGACATTTTGCACATAGATAGCTTATACAGTGTAGGCATCCACTAAGAAAGGATTTTGCAAAATTCAACCCCTAAGGGGGTGAAATAAACGTGCGTGAGCGAAATCGCGGGTAAAAGCTAGTGCCCTATAAAATGGAAACCCTGACCAGGTAACGACCGCTTTGAATAGTATATCGAGTAGATAAAGTTCAAAATATTAAAGTGGCTTTATAGCCCATAGATGAACTTTTATCAAATTTAATGTTTTAGATTAACGTCCCAACTTTTTATTAGTTGCCAGTTTCAAACTACTGATTTGACTGAATAGACGAGCTAATAATTTGACTGTAACATATCCGTCCTTTTCTATTAATATGACATGAGAGAGACAAGTGAAATTACAGCACCATGCCACAGTTTAAAGAAATACGATTATTTTGCAAAAAAAACAATAGGTGCGTAACTAAATGTTTAATTCTGTTAATGTTAATTATGTTTCGTATATAAACAAACAAACACTCTCTCATAGATAATAAGATGACACACATACTGACTAAATGTGTCCTTTATAATAATTATCGCTTTGAACCGGACATATAAAAATAAGATTACGTACATAAGTACGTGTATTTTATGTATGTGGTACTAGGTACAATATGTAGTATAGTATGTATATCTCTAGATTAAAATTACAATAGAACATACGGGATCCAACTATGAGAACTCTGTTGTTTCCTACCTTATTTGGAAAAACCAAACGCGTTTATTCGGAAACTGTTCGATGTACCAGTTATGAAACAAAAAATAATCACACCCAACGCTTTCTATAAAAAAAATCAATTCGATTGTCGCACCTGTCGCACATGTGACAGGTGCGAAAATTGAAAGCCATATATGGCAAATAGGGGTCCTATTTGACCTCATCGCTTACTACATTGCGCTCTGATCAATGAATGGTGAAAATTAATATGCCAATTACAAATTTCTACCTAAAGATGACATAAATTTTAGCTTCAAATCTAAAATATTAATATTGCAATAATACTTTGTCCGCGAGAAAACCTCTCAGTTTTCATCAACTGATAAACGTGATGCAGAATAGACACAAAACTAAAAAATATACTTACCTAAAATAATCTCACGCCTTTTATCCCTGAGGGAGAAGGCAGAGGTATTCCATTTCAGGAAATACCCAAATGATGATAGTTTAGATAGCAGTGATAGCCCGAACGGTTAAAGAGCCGGCTGAAAACCAGCGAGGTTCGCGTTCGAATCCTGGCATGTACTAATGAGTTTTTCAAAAACTTACGTACATATTTATCACTAGCTTGACGGTGAAGGAAAACATCATGAGGAAACCCGCAGGTCTCAGAATTAATTCTGAGACATGTGTAAACAGACCCGGTCCGGCGATGGGCTCACCACCTATCACGCTTAGGGGTCCAATATATCTCGTGAAATGTGGGTATATCGAGTAATGGAATACCTCTGCCTACCCCCTCGGGAATAAAAGGCGCGATTATATTATTATTATTATATTATGATAGTTTAACAATTAAACTTTGTCATCCTACCACTTCATTGGTGATACGTGTCACTATAGTTGACACACGCACATCTTAAATGTAGTCGACACACTGGTTCCATTATTTCAGTCTGTGGCAGTCCGTGGGGGACTCCACTTATCGCGTAGTTAGCGTATCGAGCCCTCGCTCTTGTGAATTTTATTAGGGGACGGTGAAATTGCTGTTTGTTTACACTCTTTGTTCCAGTTATGTAATGATTGTTAGAATTTTAAAATGAAGATTAAGCCAATTTATCTTTATGGTGTCAGATAAAACGAGTCAGTTGACATTGGTTTACGGTTTGTTGTACCTATTAGGTACAAACATCAATCTAAAAGTGATAATTACGAAAAAATACGGTATCATTAGATAACAATGCAATTTATGTTTTTTCGGGTGGAATCTTACAATTTAATTTTAAAGAAGATATCTTCAACAGATTGAGCTTAAATTTTGTATATCGTTTATTTTGTATGTTAATGCATGATTTTGTGTGACGTCATTCTAAATCCAACATGGCGGAACACCCAAGATCGTGCACTCCTACAATATGGGTAGAAATGATAGGGCTTGCTGAGAATAACTCGAAAAAAAGGTAGTTAATAAAAAGTTTTTTTTTACTTTACATTTACTACATACTTAGTAAATTTTCGTTTTGACAGACCAGAAATAGTAAAGTAACTCATTGGACTAGGCTTTCAACTTTATTAAAATAAGTATAAATATTAAGATCTTGTTGGCTCAGTTTGTAGTGCCCTCTTTCTGATACAGATTCAATTCGCGCCAAGAGCCAATTACAAATGTATGTCCTTTTTGAAGATGCCAACTCAATTTCCCTGTCAACTTTCATCCAAATTGATTCAGCCATAAAAAGGTAGGAAAGGATTCTAAATATACAGATTCCAAATCTAACCAAAAATTCGTGTTTGATTTATTAAGCTATTTGAAGTTACATAACATTTCTGTCCGTAATGGTGACGTCATAGTCACGCCTTCAAAATAAACAAGTTGACAAAATCCCTAATTGTCAAGCACGACTCGCGAGCACGATTCCATACCACTGGTCATGGCGACACAAATGTTCCACAAACACGTTACCGTGTTGACAAACAAATAAAATAGTATGAATGCGAACAAACAGTGCCACGATTTGCAAATATTTGGCGGATAAAGTAAATTGAGAGGAGATTCTACCAGGTATTTCGAACTGTATTGAAAACTTTATCTGATTTCGTCAATTTATATTGTGTAAAAATGTTATTAAATTAAAATTTAATTTCATTTATTTTAGTAAATTTTACCCTTACTCAAGTAAGTAAAAAGTCAAAACTACAATAAAAATTAAATTGTTGAATTTAACACTAGGTTAATAATTTACATTATAATAATATGAGCATGTCAATATTGAAATAAAAAAAATCGAATTAAAAAGATTATATCGCTATAAAAAATATTTTACTGCTAAGTTCTCATCATTCATATAAATACATTTATAAACAGAAGTAATAATGTAGTTCACAGAAGAATACAGCTTTCTATGAAACGAAATTTTCATCCCTCATAAGTTCGTTAACATTTTTGACTTTGTTGTCGGCGAACATCCCCCCTAGCATTCTGCGCACTTATTAACCCTAAAAACCTTCCAAGTGTGTATCGCGCTACGCGTCTTGTATGGTTAAATAGTTGCTCGTTATAATACCCGGAATTAGAGATGGGCTTTCAAAGTTATCCGTGTAGAAAACATTATTATTATTATGAAAAAGAACGTACTTTTCTTATCAAATAATTTTTATAGTTTAGTCAACTATTTGTCCACTTGTCTTATTGAATAGGGGGCAAACGAGCATATGGGTCACCTGATAGTGATAGTTACTTAATTTTTGCACATTCTCACAGAATTTGACGTAAACATGCCAACAAACGATCAGATGAAGTTAATAAAATCTTGTAAAATTTGCATCTTGTGAAATGGACAGTATCAGAAAACCCAGTAAATATTTATAATGAATTTGCTTCCAAAAGCCAGTTCGGCGTCCCTGTACTCCGAAGCACTTAACTCAGAAACTTCATGCGCCCGTCTTAAGATAAAGTAGAATATTCTCACGCTGCCCACATCTTATCTGCTGGTTCATACAATATTTATGCGAAGGAACATAGAACGTCGATTACTGGCAGCTTAACAAAGAAATTGGTTCAGTAGAAAGGGCAAGAGCAGTCCATAATATATGAGCTCGAAGGGAATTCGAACAAGTTTTTTAGATGGCCAAGAATAATTCATACTTAGGCTGGAGTTTTATACAAAAAGTGTGTGATACTCGTATACAGTCATCTATGTTAAATGTTTGTTTATTTCTTCAAAACTTAGTTTTATCCTAAGCACCAGTTTCAGAGTTCCTTACTAAACGGCAGGACCTTTAATCAAATAAATGATGATTGATTGATTGATTGACCTTATTACTTACTAATCCTAGTCTGTCGTCTGTCTATCTATACATAGCTGGTAAAATATTTACAACTTATGTAATACTAGCGACCCGCCCCGGCTTCACACGGGTGCAATGCTAACACTAAAACCTTCCTCTTGAATCACTCTATCTATTATAAAAAAACCGCATCAAAATCCGTTGCGTAGTTTTGAAGATTTAAGCATACATAGGGACATAGGGATATAGGGACAGAGAAACTTTGTTTTATACTATGTAGTGATGAAGTGATAGTGATTACATCGGATGTCATTTGAAATATTAATAAAAAAGGTTAAAATCAAAGACATCCCTTATATAAAAACAATGGTATATTGCAACTGACGGTTTATTTGTATCGTAAAACACAAAAGTTAAACGTGATGTTGATTATAGGGCAAAATCCAAAGAGATTTAAATATAATAAGGCATAGAGGGGGCATTGGGAATATTTTCATACAAAACTTTGAAGCCTAAGCGTCATGTCCTTGTCATGCCAGTTAGTATGAACGCGAGCTGTCATTCGGTCGAAATTGTACTAGACTTATTCCACTTGGAATAACTTTTGACTTCAAATTTTCCTCACTTTGTCCCCTCTATGCCCTATTATATTTAAATCTCTTTGGCAAAATCTAAACCAAATAACATAGGTTACATAGGACTCTAAAGAGTAAAAAACCGACTTCAACTTATATGGTTCTCTTAAGTTTTGTCAATTATTATAAAGAGGAAAGATTTGTATGTTTGTAACGAATAAACTCAAAAACGACTGAATCGATATAGAGCATAATTTACTCAGGGATATTGTAGCATCCTAATAGTGAAAGATTTTTTTATACGGGTCGAGCGTTTTTGAGCTGATTCGTTACAAACATAAAAATACAAACCTTTCCTGTTTATAATATTAGTGTAAATAAATATTATTAGTATAATACATAGTAGGTACAGTCAACAAAGTTGTTAGTGTTACATGGCCAAAAATTAAGATTCACTTTTCTCTTAAAGCCATAAATGTATTTATAGTATTTTTTTTGGTAAATTATAAGGATCAAAGATACCTTTCAAAATAAACATTAATCAATAAGATTTATTTATGACTTTCCCAGAAAAATGAATCCTTAGTTACTGGCCATGTAACCCTAACAACTTTGTTGACTGTACTATGATAAGTCGTCCATAATATCCGATCTTTTTTGGACCTACCTTCTGCATGGAACTGGTGAAAATTTAATGAAGCCTAATAAAAAAATATTCTTTGAGGTAACTCTTTATGTCTATATCCGTGTCATTCTATCGATCTGGAGTTTCTCAAGAGTGAGAGAGACGGGTAGATTATCATACAACACTTAAGTTTTAAGGGCCTCTTTGTAATCTTTATTGAGTGCCGATAAATTGACTCTGTAAGTATCTTTTGCAACCTTTCAGGCTTCGGTTGTTATGGCAAAATTGTATTATATTCGAGGCCGTATAAATTTTGTTTAGGCAATATAGCTATTTATTTTCATATTTGTGTTATGTTATTATAAATGTATTTTAGTATTTATAAACATGATTTTTCCATCAACTATTCTTGCATGAAAGTTACAAATATAACTTTTTTTGATAGCCAGTAGCTAAGTGTCACCCACAAATTTCTCAGCAGCAAATCTAGTAGATAATTTCGCCAATAGTATTATTTTTGTCACAATGTGACTTCCCTCATATCTGTGCACAATAATAATAGGTAGAATAATAGGTACTTTATAACTTATGGTGAAAATTCGTGTTTCGGAAGGCACGTTAAATCGTTGGTCCCGGTTTTTATTGCGTTAACTTGAAATTGAAGTCGTTAAGCCATATCAGACATTAATTATTTCTGCTTAGCCTGATGGTTGACTGGTAGATAATGTCTTTAGGCATTAAATTCGCCATGTGTACATTTTCTTAGTAGGTACATGAAGTTAAATAAATAAATAAATATTCTCGGGTGGCTTGTAAATTTTTTTATAGTTAGGTGACCACTAGCCTAACACCATCTCCCAATCAGCGGTGGGCTCGCGTGAGAGATACTTCCATACTTATTCACGCGTGAGGACAGATTCTTAGCTCAGCAATGGGCTATACGGGGTGCTGATGATGGGTACTAAAAATATGTACCTAATCTAAAGATTCCAACCAAGTATATTATCTCACATAAAGAACTAGTCTATTTTCAACACACTAGTGTGTATATTGTCCGTAGAAAAACTTGGGAAAGTCCGGAACTTCTTGTTTCGAGATTACACTCCCGATCTCATCCATCACAACGTTCAACTGCCATCGGAAAGCAATAATGTAATAATGAGTATTCATAAAAGTAAGATTGATTTGAGTACTTCGCAAAGACAATTTAATATTTGTTTCGGTGTGCCTGTTTTAGTCAAGACCTATCATTAATTATGATCTATCAATCTTGCTTTTGTTTTCAATTTACATGATATAACAATTTCAAAAGTACAGTGGATTTTAATAAAAAAATATACCATAATAAAAATGAAACTAGCAAATGTCTGTGCATAGAAAGTATTTAAGAATACTTAAAAAAATAAATTCCTGTGTTTAGAATCATTAGAATATAATAAAAATCACTTACTAACAAGTAGTGATAGCCCGGATGGTTAAAGAGCCGGCGAAAAATCAGTGAGGCTCGGGTTCAAATCCTGGCATGTACTAATGAGTTTTTCAAAAAACTTACGTACCTACATATTTATCACTAGCTCGACGGTGAAGGAAAACATCGTGAGGAAACCCGTAGGTCTCAGAATTAATCCTGAGCCATGTGTAAACAGACCCGGTCCGGCGATGGGCTCACCACCTATCACGCTTAGGGGTCCAATGTATATCTCGTGAAATGTGCGTATATCCAGTAATGGAATACCTCTGCCTACCCCCTCGGGGATGAAAGGCGTGAGATTATATTATTATTATTATTATTACTTACTAACAATAAAAGACAAAATAAAAAGTACAAAATATTTTTAGAATTTTTGTTTGTAGCTAACTATGTCCTTTTTGTTTGTATAGCGCATCAGGCAAAAACTATACTGCCGCAAATTGGATGTGGTTTTCACAACCATGGTACAGGTACAGGTAACTAAAAATCATTATAGTTTTATCTTAAAACAAAGAATAATCTTACAATTTTATCATGATATGCCGTCTAGAAACCGAGGTATCTAAATATAAATAAAATAACATAAGAGCGAGTACCGACGAACGTTTTCTTTTCAAGCGGATTCTGCGTGTTTTCCCCCAGGTTATTGCAATTTGGATTCTATTCTAATTACATAAACCTTACACTGCCTTAGCACAAAATACGCGAAGCCACCGCGTAAGCAACGCGTAGCCACCGCGCACTGCGCAGTCTACAAATGTAAAGGTTTTAAATTAAGTTTAATGTAATTAGAATAGAACTCAAATTGCAATAATACGTCGGTAAATATGTACTGTTGCCACAGGTATACATTCAGAGGTATTCTTTTTCGAAAAATACCTACTTTTAACCAGTGTTGTTTTTCTTTTGTCATTGCAGATAAATGAATTATTGTTCCAACGTACATTTTGTGTTGTCACACGCGATTGTAATCTTGACGTACCCGAAAGTCGTAATTCAATTTCGTTATCATACATTCTATCAAAATCCTTCAGTCAACAAGGAGTAATTCGAGGGAGATTTTGCTTTCGAGCTTGTATTACATAATCTCTTTGGCATAAGAAACCTGTTACTAAGCTACAGCTTGAAGAAAATGCTGGAGAAATTCCATTTTAAGGATCTTAACCAGATAAGTTTTAACTGAGATTATCACTGTACCTTCGCTCGGAGGTAAAACTTCGGTGAAAATGTGTCTGTAGATTTTAGGTAGATTTTAGATGTCTGTATATTGTCCCAGAATGAATTCTGAGACATGTGTAAACAGACCCGGTCCGGCATTTGGCTCACCACCTATCACGTTTAGGGGTCCAAAGAATATCTGGTGAAAAGTGGGTATATCCAGAAATGGAATACCTCTGCCTATCCCCTCGGGGATAAAAGACGTGAGTTTTTTTTTTAGTGTTTAGCTAATAGTCCAAAAATAAGGCGATTAACACACTTTCATTTTGCAGCGACACATTGTACTTATATTACAATCATGTAAGTAAGTGTTATTATTATAGAATTGGAGCCACATAATATTTGTGTTAAGCAAATATTTGCCAAATGTATTAGGCAAGGTGTCATACGAAGCGTCGAAATAGTCAAAATATTATTCATTCGATGTCGGTGTGGAAGTATTAGTCTTTGGTGTCGCTAAAAACTGCATCATATTTTATCTACCATAAAATTCAAAATTCAAAATCGTTTATTTTCTATTGGTATTAAAATATACACTTAGAAACGTCAATATTTTATAATAACAAGGCACTCTAAACTCGTCCATGAAGATTGGCTAAATGCAAACAGCAGCCCATCTCCACCGACGAGCTGCTGGTTCCGAATGCAGTACCCCGAGAAGAGCCAGCAAGAAACTCAAGGGCAGCTCTTTTTAATCTCATGTCTTACTAATAAATATCGTTTACAATAATAATTATAATTAATAGCCTTACATAGCGTCGAGTCGGTTAATCCCATGCATGTTGGTCTACTAAGTAGTCTGTAATTTTATAGTAGCCTTTTTTATGTAATTTTTGCTTAACTATTATTTTAAATTTGTCAAGAGGCAAATTTTGTAATTCAATGGGAATCTTATTGTAAAAACGTATACATTGACCCTTAAAGGATTTGGTAACTTTAGATAATCGACTAACACAAGCAGCCAGTTCATTCTTATTTCTAGTGTTTATACAATGTCTGTCACTATTTTTTTTGTAAAGTGATATATTCTTTTTAACATACAATACGTTTTCGTAAATATACTGTGACGCCAGTGTCAGTATATTAATTTCCTTGAATTTTTCCTTTAGAGACATCCTAGACCCCATTTTATAAATTGCACGAATGGCTAGTTTCTGCAAAATAAATATTCTCTGGACATCAGCAGCATTCCCCCACAGTAGAATGCCATATGACATCAAGCTGTGGAAGTAGCTGAAATAGACAAGTCTAGCTGTTTCTACGCTTGACATATTACGTATTTTTTTTTACGGCATATGCAGCAGAACTGAGCCTTTTCGCCAACGTATCAATGTGCGGTCCCCACTGTAACTTAGAGTCTAGAGTTATTCCTAGAAATACTGTAGTGTTTACACATTCTAATTTTTCGTTTTTAACTGTAACTGAGTTTAAAGTTCGTTTAATATTTGATAAAGAAAAATGTACACATTTAGTTTTTTTCTCATTGAGAAGTAAATTATTAACGTTAAACCAACTGACAACATCATCAATTGCACTGTTCACTTCGTCAAAAGACTTAATAGGTCGTTTAATTTTAAAAAGTAGAGATGTATCATCTGCGAACAGTACAATATCATGTTGCACTCGGTTGGGTAGGTCATTTATATAGACCAGAAATAGAAAGGGGCCTAAAATGGAGCCCTGCGGTACACCAATACAAACCGCCGATCCAGACGATCTTGAACCGTTTACATCAACACATTGTATCCGGCTTCTCAAGTAGGACTTTATTAAATCAAGAGCGCGGCCTTGTACTCCGTAATGACGTAGTTTTCTGATGAGAATTTCATGATGGACACAATCGAATGCCTTAGATAAATCACAGAAAACCCCAACAGCATTCTGCGACTCCTCCCAGGCATCAAAAACATGATTTACTAGCTCAACACCGGCATCGGTTGTCGAGCGACCCCTAGTAAATCCAAATTGCTTTACAGACATTATACTGTTGATAGAAAAATGTGCACTCAACTGATATAGAATAATTTTCTCAAAAATTTTACTAAGAGTCGGTAGAATTGATATTGGTCTGAAGTTAGAAGGGTCTAATCTACTACCGGCTTTGAATAATGGAATAATTTTACTATGTTTCATCAGATCAGGAAACACGCCATCATCAACGCATTTATTAAATAAACAAGCTAGGGGTGAGGCAATTAAGTCTATTATGGATGATATGATTTTTACAGATAAGCCGTCGAGATCGGCAGTATTTTTCATTTGTATTGATCTGAATGCTTTTAGGATGTCCCAAGGATCTACATGATCGAATACGAAATTGCGTGTATTACATGCAGCGGTATGTTCTTGTAGTAGCGATTCAGCGAGTGCGGGTGACGAGTTAAGTGACTTGGTCGTCGAGACTGGAATATCAGAGAAAAAATTTACAAACACTTCAGATATATCTTTATCATTTCTTAAAATTCTATTGTTAACTTTCAACTGAAAGTCAAAATGTTGAGATTTAAATTTTCCAGTCTCGCTATTTATAATTTTCCATGTAGTTTTTACAATGTCTGTGCTATTTTTGATTTTATTACTTACATGGTTAGCTTTAGCCGCGGTACAAATACGTTTAAAGACTTTTGAATATTGACGAACATAATTGCAAAAGGTATCACTAGTGTTATACGTCCTTTCCTCGTATAGTTCATATAATCTTTGTCTGCTTTTATGAATTCCCACCGTCGCCCAATCACTGAACATTAGATTGTTATTGATTTTTACACTTTTTGTTTTAAAAACATTATTACATTCGTTCTTAGCTAGTGTTAATACTGACTTGTACAAATCATTAGGGTCATCACAGTATGAAAAATCTAAAAGTTTATTTTCTATGTTATTTCTAAATTGCTGAAGGCGAGTACACGTTACTGGTCTGCATTTAATATCTTTCTTTAGTGCCTTTTCAGTACACATCTGATAAGTTACCATAGCTATAATATACTCCGATTTCATGTTGCCATGGAAAAAAAGGCAATGTTACTTATAGAAAATTTACATTCTCATTGGTGAAATAATTTATAAGTCCTGTAGTTTTGGAGCCCATTCTTTATAAGACACAAAGAAACAAATCTTTCTCTTTTTAATATTAGAGTAGATGTATACTAAGTATAATAGGATAAAAGGCGTGAGATTATAATTATATTATTATCCTATTAATATTATAAACGCGAAAGTTTGTTTGGATGGATGTCTGGATGTCTGGGTGTATGGATGTCTGGATGAATGTTTGTTCTTCTTTCATGCAAAAACTACCGAACGGATTTTGATGAAAGAACATCGGCAGCTTTGGTACCCACTGAAATAGACACCCACGGGGTATCACACTATGCTTGTTTTATTGACTCATAACAAGTCGAAATTTTCCATATTTTTAAATTAATCTAGCAGTTGGAAATATTGAGTCAAATAAAACAGAAATATCACAGAAACACGAATTGATCGATTGGGAAATCTATTAATACCAAAGAGATTAGAATATAATATAAGGCATAGAGGGGACAAAGAGAGGATTATTTGAAGCCAAAAGTTATTCCAAGTGGAATGAGTCTAGTACAATTTCGACCGAATTACAGCTCGCGTTCATACTAACTGACATGACATGACGCTTGAGCGTCAAAATTTTGTATGAAAATATTCCCAATGCCCCCTCTCTGCTATTATATTTTAATGTCTTTGATTAATATAAACACTTTTTTGTTGTTGTGGTAAAATTGAACGTCGTGTCATCACGTAAACCATGTCATTCACTAGGGATGGCCAAGTGAAAAAATAAATTGATATTTATCGTATGGATATTTCTAAATACTATAGATAAAAATCGAGTGAAAAATATCGATATATCGTCAGTTTTTACATTATTATTTATACATATTCCCAAATCCGTAAAAAAGGACGATGAAAATAGTATTTTTTTATAAATGCTTGAGTCTAAACAAGTATCTAGTACCTAACATGAAATGAAACACGAAACCAGAATTGCGTTAAAAATATATTAAAATTGATATGAATTCGATACTGTAAAATAAATGTCGATATATCACCATTAAAAATATCGACGATATATATAATATGCTAATTATGTATTTGGAAAAACATCGATTTTAATATAGGTATCGATATTTTTTGCCCAAGCCATCATTTACTGCCACTATGTGGCATAGAGTAACTTATATGGCATGTGGTAGGCAGTGCTATTTTCTAACAAAGAGGTTGGAAGAAAATCATTTTCTTTCCTAGAGAAACTTTTTCTTTACTCGTCTTTGGTACCTAAAATCTAAAAACTATCAAAAATAAAAATAAATAATCTCACGCCTTTCATCCCCGAGGGGATAGGCAGAGGTATTCCATTACTGGATATACCCACATTTCACGAGATACATTGGACCCCTAAACGTGATAGGTGGTGAGCCCATCGCCGGACCGGGTCTGTTTACACATGTTTCAGAATTAATTCTGAGACCTGCGGGTTTCCTCATGATGTTTTCCTTCACCGTCGAGCTAGTGATAAATATGTACGTAAGTTTTTGAAAAACTCATTGGTACATGCCAGGATTTGAACCCGAGCCTCACTGATTTTCGGCCGGCTCTTTAACCGTCCGGGCTATCACAGCTCAATTAACTTAACTATCAATTAATTATTAACTATCAATATAATTATATCAATATATTTAATATTTATATGTATGTGTATCAGTTGTTGAGTACCCATAGTAAGTCCTGCCTAGTTTGGGACTTAATAAACATGTGTGAATTGTGTCCCATAATTTATTATTTATTATTATACTTCATTTCATATATTACAATGGTCTGATAGAAGAGTAGGTATACGGCACTTTACATTAATAGATGTATTTGTACAAAAATCAACTGAATGTAAATTACATTTAGAGTTGGAAGTTAGCCATGTCATGCCGAGCTTAATTGGAATCCAGATTCCGTTCTGTTACGTACGCTATCATAAAGAGATGTTACGGAGAAGACACGTTTTTTATAATGGCATTTACACGATGTTATACTCGTTAAGTTCACAGAGTAATGTTAAATTTACATACCCTTCCTGCTACATACCTATTCATAATTTTATTGCTACTTGATTATATAAACTGCATTTCGTATGGCTCCTACCATTTTAAATAAAAAAAACTCACGCCATTTTATCCCCAAAGAGGGTAAGCAGAGGTACCTATTCCATTTCAGGTAATACCCAAGTTACACTAGTATCGTCTTTGGACCCCTAATCCCATCCCCGGACCAGAGTACTTACACGCACATGTTTCAAAATTAATTCTGGGACCTGCGTGTTTCCTTGCGATGTTTTCTTTCAACATCAAGCTAGTGATAAATATGTAGGTACGTAAGGTTTTTGAAAAACTTCATTTTTACATGCCAGGATTTGAACTCGGCCCCACGAATGAGAACTTTTTAACTAAACAGGTTGGAAGAAAATCATTATTTTTCTTTAAACGTCTTTGACCAGTGGGCTATACTACTCCATAAATAGTAATATTCTCATAAAGTGACAATGTTTCAGATCTGCACGTCAAACTAAAATCGTATTTACTTAATGCGACAATGTTCAATCCTTGGAAATAGTTATTAATAGTGTAATAAAAATATATAATACAACAGATCGGTTGACAGTCTCTAAGAACCTTATTATTTGATATAATAACCGAAACATTCTTGATGGGTTCAGACCTATTTGCAAAAATAGAAAAGAGATTATTGATTTTCGTCATATTCGACATTGGCCCCGTTTAATTAGAGATAAGTGATGACCAAAAAAATATTACCTACTATCTTTTACCCGCGGCTTCGCTCGCGCACGTTTATTTTACCCCCTCAAGGGTTGAATTTTGCAAAATCCGTTCTTAGTGGACCTACACTGTATAAGCTACCTATGTGCAAAATTTCTAGTCCCTAGACCCAGTGTTTTAGGCTGTGCGTTGATAAATCACCAATCAGTCAGTCAGTTTATCACGTAATATATTACTAGCGACCAGCCCCGACTTTGCACAGGTACAATGCTTATTACTAAAACCTTCCTCTTGAATCACTCTATCTATTAAAAAAACCGCATCAAAATCCGTTGCGTAGTTTTAAAGATTTAAGCATACATAGGGACATAGGGACAGAGAAAGTTACTTTATTTTATGTAGTGATGTTAAAGATTATACTTGCCAAAGCTAAAACCTAATTACATACTCTCCCCAAAACATCAGAAATTGCATTTGAAAGGTAAATGAGATACATTTTTAAAAAGCAAAAATATAAAAACACACTCTCTTAAATGCAAAAGAAGGATCCACTGAATAATTAAGAGGCACGAGTAAATGCGCAGATGGCACGAATTGTACAAGATGGTGGGACTGTAGGTCTTGTTCACGCAAAGACCCGAACCTCCGTTAAAAGAAGATTTTATAAAATAAAACATGTAGACAAGGTTCGTTGGAATATTAGATATTAATAAGATTTTTTATTTATAGAAAATTCGGCACAGAATTATTAAGAAGCAGTATTTTAGACTAATATTCAGAAATAAAGCGAGAGTAGGTAGTGCGGTAATAGACACTTGACACATTCCATATTCCTAATGACAATAATGCTAGGAAAATACTTGATTTTTCTCTGGCGGAAGATTATAAGCGCAATTCTTCATACACCGCAATTAGAATATTAATATAAAAAAATATAATATGATGCCTTCGTACTTTAGTTTTGTCAAAACAATTTTCTTAAATAAAAAGCAATAATAGTACGATTTCCATAAGTAGCACAAAATTCAGCTACGCTAATTAATTCTTCGGAAAAAAATAACACATATTAAAAATTGCTGAAATCGATTAATTAGTCAATACTGAACAAATTAATTTCAGGAATTGCGTTTATTCTGTTACATACACATTGTATATTAATTAATATTACTCGTACAGAAAGGAAATGTTTTTGTGGATGTTTGTAATTACTACACCGATTTTAGAAAGAATAAAAATAGAAAGTTTAGTTTTCTGAAAGGAACATGATTATTATTTTTCCATGGGGACAAAACTCACGGTTGAAGTTACGGGGCGTAGCTACTTCACCAATAAAGTTAGAATAGTGACGAAAATAGACACTTGACAATTTGGGTAGTTGACAGCATCGAAATTAAATTGCGAGTAGACATTCATTAAAAAGATTTTTCAAAAACACCTTTGAACATGGATTTCGGTTTTTGCTTTACAATTTTAGCAAATTTAAAAATAAATAAACAATAAAAAGACGTACTGCAATTGAGTAATAGGAACTATAACGTTGCACCTTGCTATTTCAGTACATTTTCCATTGTAAAAATTAGTTTTGACAGCTCATAAAAAGTAACTGATTTTACTAGGCAGGATACTACCCTATTTTGTAAGTCCAAAATAATAATATTACGAGGAAAGTAATCAGTTTTGTATTTCAATATGCTGATAATAATAGCAGACGAATAAAATGAAAATAATGTTACGGCAGCAGTAATCGCATGCCATTAACGACATTCGAAGAAGTTTCGGAATGCTTCATTTGCTGAAATTTCTTCCTAAATAGCTTAATTATACCATCATTATTGTCAAATTAATAACTCCTGAGAGAAACAATTTTCAAGGTAGGTTTCTCGGCATTCATTCGTTCATTTCTATTGATCGGCCCAAAATAGAGGAATTTTATAGTACATTATGATATAAGTGCGGTAGGTTGAAAATTACAGCCGAGGCGATATTGATAGCCCGAGCCGTAGGCGAGGGTTACAAGTAAGCAGAGGTTGTAATTATCAAAGCGCACGTATGTCATACGACGTTTTATAACACATTTGCAAGGAAATAAAATAAAACTCCGACTATGGTAAACGAATAAAAACAATACAGCGTTAAGAAAAAGCGCGCGGCGTCATCATCATTTTTTTTTAGGCAAAGGCACAGAAAACAGCCAGTATTACTAATAAAGTAAATTAATATTTTTGTGTTTTTGTTACAAATTAATTGGTTGTAATTTACTGTAAAAATTAATTAAATTAAATAATTATGTAGGTACATAAATATTTCTTTATTATATTTTATCTCCCAAAGTTAATTTCATAAAATGTTGACAACTTTTTTGACATAAAAACTCTTTGCTGAGATTTTAAAAAGTACCGTTCGTTTTAAGATGGAGCATCTTGATAAACCGTGCGTTTTACTTTACACTTACCGCACTTGGGCATAATAAGATACAATACGATATTGAAATTGGTAAAATAATACACCTTTTACTAGCAAATGTGTTATAAAAAATATTATATTCTGTTACCGTCTCTCATAATATTATGTAGAAAGCACTAGTAGTAGTAGGTATGTGTGTTTGCGATTATACGGGTTAAGTGATGTTGGGTGCGGTCAGTCAGTGAATGGGTGACTTCATGACATCACAACTATAATTTCTCCGTGTTTCAGAAGGCACGATATACTCGCACGGTATAGTAACGTGTTAGTTTGTTCTCGCGATATGCTTACATCGCTTTTGAATTTGAATCACGAACGCGAGCGAATTTAGTTTTAGATATACTCGTAAAATTGCTTCCTTTTCCCCAAAACATCGACTCGGGATTAAGTACATTTTTTAAGGTATTGATCATTATTTTCGCTCGTTTTTGTCAAATATATAATGATTATAGAAATTATAGTTTTTTATTCCTATTCTTCTTTTGTTGTGTCTTTAGATTGGCTAGCCTGTCGTTTGATTTGTGAGTGGTGAGAAGAGAATCGTCACAAAAAACAATAGGGCTTAAAATAATATTTAAACTACATAAGTAACAATATCTTTGTCGGTTAAAGAACTAGTCTAGGCAATAAAGGTAGTGGACCCCAACATTAATTCCTCAGTCGATGAAACTTTGCAGGATTGTAGTATAGCATGAGACAATACTTGCATAAAAAAATCAAAAAAAAAAACCTAACCGAAGTTAGGTTTTTATACCAAAAAAAAATTTTTTTTTTGTTTGATAATTTGATAATTTCTGAAAATATTGTAGCGAGACCGTTTTTATTTTGGATTTTCCTATTGTAAGTCCAAAGCGACTATTAAATTACATCCCAGTTAAGAAAATGGACTGAGCAATTTTCCCGTGCAAGGTACATATACGTCTGAGTTTTGTTGTTTCTACCAGGAGATTTTTTTGGATTTTTCGCATATAGCTTTCTTAACACACATGAATATTGCTGGTGAAGAAAATTTTGACTGAGCATTTTTCCCAACAAAGATATCAAATAAATAAGTATTTCAGTAAAAATACCTAACTTCGGTTAGGTTTTTTTTTTTGGATTTTTTTATGCAAGTATTGTCTCATACTATACTACAATCCTGCAAAGTTTCATCGACTGAGGAATTAATGTTGGGGTCTTCATACAAAAATCCGCTTCATTGCCTGGACTAAACCTGTTTCTTATGATGATAATCAGTGAGGCTCGGGTTCAAATCCTGGCATGTACCAATGAGTTTTTCAAAAACTGTAGTAAATACACAATTATCACTAGCTTGACGGTGAAGGAAAACATCGTGAGGAAACCCACAGTTCCCAGAATTAATTCTGAGGCATGTGTAACAGACCCGGTCCGGCGATGGGCTTACCACCTAACACATTTAGGGGTCCGAGAATATACTGGTGACCCGAGGGTATTTCCAGAAATGGAATACCTAACTTTTGCCTACCCCCTCGGGGATAAAAGGCGTGAGATTATTTATTTTATTTTATATAACTATATCTTTTTGTTTCATTATCACGTTGAAACACTCTTAAAAAATTATACAGCATTTTGAAGAGGGACATAGCCTGATTATGGTTCGTGAGTCTCACTAGTCAGGAATTCGCTGGAAACAGCAAGTATTCGATAAAATATCATATTATTGTGACTTTTAGGTTATGCCAGTCTGATACATACTTAGAGATTCTCTTGGCTCGATCTTTTGTCCTGAAAGTAATCTACAGGAAAGGGCAAGTCGAATCATCAATCTGCGCTTCGGTTTGCAATAAATACGTGTAACTCCCAGGTTTAGGAAAAAAACATTGTTGTCCTTTGTTGCCCAACTCACGTACCGGCCGTTAATTCTGCCGGTCTCGACCGAGTGATAATGAATGAAATTGTTATATTCCCTTTTTTCGGAATACGGCAGAGCATTGTTATTGTTTGGAAATCTGATTTGGATTTTTATTAATTCGCAATAACATTAGTTGTTCTAATTTTAAAAAGAGCCGCCTTTTATTCAAGGTAACTTTATTTGAATACAGTTACAGAAAAAAATACATTTATATTTACAATATTTACATAATATAAAAAAGAGTACCAATGTGTGACAGTGCTTTGCCAGGTTGTTTCTTTGACAGAGATAACTGCCGGCCCTCGCCTAAAGCCTCGGCCAAATGCACTGACAGCTCTTTGATAAACTGCCGGACCACACGGTCCCATGGTGACCACTCCAACACATTTAAAATATGTTCTTATAAGTACAACGCGTAACAGAATAAGCGCAATTCCTCATGTATACACCCAAAAAAATATGATGCCTTCGTACCTACTTTGGTTGTGTCTAACCGATTTTCTTAAAATGAAAAGCAATAATAGTACGATTTCCATAGGTAGGCACAAAATTTAGCTATGCTAATATTTTTTTTTATTTAAAATAACTGAAATCGATTAAGTATTGTCGATACTGAACAAACTAATTTAAGAAATTGCGCTTTTTCGGTTACATATTGTATAGTAACCTCACCTCTCATATGGTTGCTGTTTTCCCTTGTATATTCGATTATTCACTTCTAACTATTTAGAACAATTATCTTTATTTCACTATTTATAGCAGTGATATCCCGGACGGTTAAAGAGCCGGTCGAAAATCAGTGAGGCTCGGGTTCGAATCCTGGCATGTACCAATGAGTTTTTCAAAAACTTACATACATATTTATCACTAGCTCGACGGTGAAGGAAAACATCGTGAGGAAACCCGCAGGTCTCAGAATTAATTCTGAGAAATGTGTAAATAGACCCGGTCCGGCGATGGGCTCACCACCTATCACGTTTAGGGGTCCAATGTATCTCGTGAAATGTGGGTATATCCAGTAATGGAACACCTCTGCCTACCCCCTCGGGGTTGAAAGGCGTGAGGTTATTTATTTTATTTTTATTTTATTTATCTTTATTTCATGACCATGGATGCAAGTCCTTTATTAAGTAGCCGAGTAGCTATATATATCTAATCCCCCTAATCGTGAAAATTGTTGAACCTATCAGAGACCAGGGTGCTATTACACATGCTTCAGAATTAATTCTGGTACTGGGTTCCTCACGATGTTTTCCGTCACAGTCGATCTAGTGATAAATCTATCAAATCAAATATTCTATTTTAGCAGTTTTTGTCTATAAGATAAATGCTTCCAAAGTCTAATCGATCACTTTGGACCTCATGGGAACTACCCTTTGAATGTTGCGGAGCAATAAATAGATTGTCTGGGAAAGTGGCATCCTTGCGTGAGTTCGGACCCTGTTTAGTACACACTAAGGATTTATTACTGTCAATAAAATTAGACAATAATTACACACCATACTAATAGGGTGTTTCATCGTAGCGAAAATTAATTGCGAGTAATCAATAATTAAAAAGCTTATTCCAAAACACGTCTTCTAAAACTTCGATTTTCATTTAACAATTATACCAAAATGTATAAGCAAAACAACAAATTAAATAAAACTATCAAAAAAGTGATGCAATTGAGTACTATAAATGATGTCACATAGTCGGTAGTTTTTGAGTTTATTCGTTACAAACCAAAGATAATGTATTATGTATAAAAAGAGGTACTTACATATCTTATTAGAGCGCGGAACAAATATAGTTAATTAACCACATTTTATTTAGTCGCATTATATATATTTTTTTATTTCCATATCATCTTTTGCCGTCATTGTTGTATCCTATTAATACACTAAGAGGTAAGTATATACCTACATGTTGTAGCCACTCGTAGCGGAACTATATGACTCATCTATAGTTTAATATCTTTGTTACAAACATACAAAAATACAAATCTTTCCTCTGTAATAATATTAGTGTAGAAGTGTTGACAAATGGAAGAAAATAGTAGGTAAGTAATATTTAAATGGAAATAAGCTTCCACTCTTGTATGAAGCCCAGGTTCGATTCCGAGTCAAGGGCAACAAATGACACTTCAAAATGTCACTCCCGCTTTTTGTTGTGTTCACGCACAATGGATGTCGTTAAGACATGTCAGATACCATTAGGTGGCTTGATAGAAAATCCACAGTTAGATAGCTAATATCCTGAAATCATTTATTATCTTGATTCGCAGTGGTGATAAAAGGCTCATAGTATGCTAACCACGTGATAAACAATGCCCCATGCTTTAAAACTCACGCTTATAAAGAGGATAATAATATGGCTTATAACGTATGTGGTTGTAACTTAACAAAATATTAGGCGCTATTTATTATTGAGCAGTGATAGCGTTACGGTTAAAGAGCCTGCTTCGCATTATGATAATCAGTGAGGCTCGGGTTCGAATCCTGGAATGTACCAATGAGTTTTTAAAGTTTATGCATCACGTTTAGGGGTCAGAAGAATATCTCGTGAAAAGTGGGTATATCCAGAAATGGAATACCTCTACCGACCACCTTGGGGATAAAAGGCATGAGTTTTTTTTAATGCCCGTAATGACATAAGGAGCCGGAACGTGGACTTTCACCAATGGACTGCAGTCCTGGACTGGACCATGGTCCACAAATTCGGTCGTTCAACGTGCGATGGAGCGCGCGATGCGAGAGTCACCGACATCGCGCGGAGAATCAGTACGCTGAAGTGGAAGTAGGTCGGTCATGTCTCCAGGTGGACTGATGGCCGCTGGAGCCGATACGTGTTGGAGTGGAGACCGCGTCCGCCTTTAGGCAAACGAAATGTAGGGCGCCCTGCGACACGATGGACCGACGACCTAAAGAAGGTGGCTGTCAGTAGATGGATGCGGGCTGCCCAAGACCGGAATGGTTGGCGCTCCTTTATTTATTTATTTATTTATTCGGGATAAATACAGCTTTTATAATAATCTAATTTTGTTACTACTCTTGTATTATTAAGCTTTTATTAAGCCAAAAAATTATTCACAGATTAGTTATCTATCTTGTTGCATATTTCTATTGGTGTACAATAAAGAGTTGTTACTTACTTACTTAATTATCTACAACTTAAATTCAGACAAAATTGAGTTTAGAATTAAACATAAAATACAAGACGCTTGCCTTTACTCAATATATTATAATGTACCAACATATATATATACATATATATACTGGATGTTTCTTTTTGGGGATGTTCCTTGTGGGAGCCTTTCGTCTAGCAGTGGACAGCAATTGATGATTTATGAATCTACCTTATGTTGACTAGTTTCTTCATATTAAGAGACGCTTACTCAATTTTATTTTACATTACAACACACAGCGAATTTATAATAACTCAGAAATTTAATCAGATCGCAGACAAAGGATACAATATAACAAATCAGTATTAATTAATTAAAGCAAATTAATGTTATTTCCTTTACTAAAGACATTGGTTATTATGGGAAACTCGAAACGTGAAGTGTTTACGTAAACGTGCGTAGGATTTTATTTATAGGATAATTTCTGTGATTTCGCAGTTCCTACCTTAAGGAAAATCGTTACATTTCATCAATTTTAAAGCCCCTTAAAACATCATTACAGTGTATATAGTTATGATGATTGCTTGTTCCAAAGATTAAGTTCTATCTTTGTACTTTAAAGTAAGATATTTAATTTTAATTTATCGATAATCCTATTGTGTCTGCATTCTGTTAGTTGACGGGATAACAATAGTTAAAAGAGATTGGTGATTTTTGGGATCTGTGACACGAGTATAATAGACACAAAACATACATGTCTCTGTAGGGTAGGCCTCCTGGTAGGCCTCCCACCAGGTGGACCGACGACATCGTCAAGGTCGCGGGTAACCGTGGACGCAAGCGGCAAGTTGCCGTTCGTTATGGCGTTCTATGGGGGAGGCCAATGTTCAACAGTGGACGTCTTCCGGCTGACGATGATGATACATGTCTCAGCGTTTTATAACGTGCAAAATTTATATGTACTACTATAGTCATAAGTTTTTTTTTTATATTCCTGCAAAAGCTATATGCAAAATACGACAATAGGAACCGTAACAATTAAAGTTTGTACTAATAAAGGAATGTTAGTATCAGTACTAGGATAACTAAATTTTAACAAGAGTACTTAGAGCGCGTACGGATGGACGTTTTCAATTCGCTCGGATTCAGCTAGTTTCCCCCCAGGTTATTGAAATTTGGGTTCTATTCCAATTACATAAAGCTTACACCGCGTAAGCGCAGCAAGCGCGCAGTCTAATAATAAAAAGATTTTATAAGTTGTATGTTATTGGAATAGAAACCAAATTGCAATAACCTGGGGAAAACGCGCGAAAAGAAAACGCGTCCGACGCTACGGGCCCTAACTCGGTGCTCCAAACTTTAAAGGAAAGTTTACGTTGCACTCTATTACACTGTCATCTCGCCTGACCCACACTAAGTATCTTACGATAACTTACTCTTGGTACTGCGGAAACTAAGAGCTGTAATGGAATATCACTTATAGTGTGGTCAATCTTTTGAGTCCCCCCAGTCTTTAAAGTCTTTACCCCTTGAAAGATGAAAACTTGTGGTCTTTGATACTCAAATTCGTACTATTGTCACCAAAGAGTTGGACTACTTAGCTCGGGCTCGTATGATTCGTCTTGACAAATACTTTGGTGCTAGATTTTATCCAGGGTCTGATGTTGGAGCTGAAAATGGCCATGGGAACTCGGTAATTAAATGACACAACCCCACCGAGTTTGAGCTCGTATGACACATCTTCATGAGTTCTTTGGTGCTAGATGGTAACCAGAGTCTGACGATGGACCTGGAAGACGGCCAAGGAACTCAGTAATTAAGAGACATAACCCCATCGAGTTTGGGCTCGTTTGATTTGTCTTGATGAGTACTTTGGTACTAGATGGTGACCAGGGTCTGATGATGGAGCTGGAAAATGGCCATGGGAACTCGGTAATTAAACGACCTGGCCCCATCGAGTTTGGGCTCGTTTCATTTGTCTTGATAAGTACTTTGGTACTAGTTGGTAACCAGGGTCTGATGATGAAACTGGAAAATGGCCATTGGAACTCGGTAATTGAACGACATAACCCCATTAAGTTTGGGCTCGTTTGAATCATCTTGACTAGTACTTCGGTGCTAGATGGTAACCAGGGTTTTATGATGGAGCTGGATGATGGCAATAGGAACTCCGTAATTAAACGATAGAATCCCATCGAGTTTGGGGTCGAATGATTCGTCTTGACGAGTATTTTGGTACTAGATGGTAAGCAGGGTCTGATGATGGAGCTGGAATTTTGTATACACATGACCTCAGAATTAATTCTGGGACCTGGGGGTTTCCTCAAGATGTTTTCCTTTACTTTCGAGCAAAGATCAGTTTTTGGTATACAAGAAGTAGAAGGTAACGGAAAGGAAAAAAGTAAGACTATCTACAAAAAGAAGTGAGATGCCATTAAAAACAAAACTTGTCAAAAACCCAAGCCTTGCAACTCAGTTCTTATACCGTAAAAAGTTGTGAGATCCATGTAATACCAAGTCGGTTAATTTTATTCAGTCCCTACTAAGGAACCTACTGTCTTAAGTAATTACGCAATTTTCTAATATAACAACCTCTTATTATTGACCATAACAATCTTTTATATTCTAAATAAATAGATTGACTTGAAACCCAATGTATCTCACAAGTGATACATCTACTATATAAAAATAAGTCGGGTTTTCCTTCCTGACGATTTAACTCGAGAACGGCCAGACCGATTTTGATGAAACTTTTTGTGTGGGTTCGAGTGAGTCCAGGGATGGTTTATGGCAAAGAAAATTCAGCATTGCACCCGTGCGAAGCCGGGGCGGGTCGCTAGTATTATATTAAATTAGATTGTTTAATGTGATGGCCAAGTCAATCTATTTATTTAGAATATAAAAGATTGTCCGGCGATGGGCTCACCACCTATCACGTTTAGGGGTCCAATATATCTCCTGAAATGTGGGTATATCCAGTAATGGAATACCTCTGCCTATCCCCTCGGGGATAATAGGCGTGAAATTATATTATTATTATTTACTCATCAATATATGAGTTCTGTCTCTGTACAAATTATCAATTCCTACTAAGATTTAATTTAATAGGTACAATCTCCCAATTGTTTCAAGGTCGATTCTTATTCAATTTCCAAATTACTTGTAATACAATTTTGAATTGGAATCTGCTGTATTCAGTAGGTACATTTAGACGTCGTAATCGGATTGGCTAAAATCCGATTTACCCCAATTTGCCTGGATAGGGTATTAGGATTTTGCTGATTTGTGTTCACTATTTCAGATAAAATTTGAATATCCGTGACAAACTTTGTGACAAGTTTCGCTGTAATTTTAATAATGCACGCCTTGTTATCTAGTACTCAATGGTACGTACATCTGTTTAATTATTTACAAAAATAATTAGATATACGTATGTACGTATTTATCTACATCTACATTAATATTGAGGAAAGATTTGTATTTTTGTAATTAGTAACATAGGTTATATTTTATTCCCGTATTCCCAAGGGAACGCTAAATACGAGGAAAGGCCTAGTAAAAATATAAATTTATAGTATTTATTCGTAGACGAAGCTTCGCCTTCCTACGGGCGGTTTCATTATTTTATACATTGACTGGCAGGTGCCCAGTAGCGTTGGCCGATCTTGTATATTCCCATTCTCGTGAGAATTTCGAATAATCTCTTGTTAGTGATCACTTGACGGGCCTCTTGGCTCAGTTGGTGGAGACCCTGCCTTCTGAGTCGGAGGTCGCGGGTTCGATCGCCGCTCGGGGCCAATATTTGTGTGCATGAACATGTGTGTTGGCTTCGTGTCTGGTCGTTTAATATTTATTTAAGTATGTTTTTTACAAAATTTATTATTATTATTATTATGATTATTACTTAGGTCATTTAAGGAACCTGTGTGCATGCAAATTTCATGCTTCTAGACACAGTGGTTTCAGCTATGCGTTGATCGAACAATCATTCAGTCAGCTAGTCAGTTTCTTTATTTTATACTAGGTTTTACCCGCGGTTTCGCTTGCAAACGTTTATTTCACCCCTTAGGGGTTGAGTTTTGCAAAATCCTTTCTTAATGGATGCCTACACTGTATAAGCTATCTATGTGCAAAATTTCAAGTCTCTAACCCAGCGGTTTAGGCTGTGCGTTGATACATCACCAATCAGCAATGGTAAAAGCGATCAATTTATAAATAAAGATAATTAAACGATGAAATGTATTTGTAATTGTAGGTAATTATTTGAAAAGCTGATCAACTTTGGCGGTGGGTGACAAATTGGTGATTTCATCCACAAGATTCTTCTTTTTAATTATAGCAGACTAGCCCGAAGGCTAGGATGGGACCTATGATAGGACAAGCTTGCTTAAAGGCTGACGGGTTGTACGAACTCGGAAATACAGTCGCCGGCAGGTAGTTCCACTGCTTGGCGGTGCGCATAATAAAATATCTTGAATAGCGCGAAAACTCCTCCTAAATATGTTTTTAAGCTATTGCATAGCTTCTATCGCGGGCCTTGAGCGCGGGGACCGAATCCAGAAATCCCGTAACGAAAAAACCTCACGCTCCCCACTCCGACGGGCACGGAGGCGTGGCTTCTTTATTGGGCATAATCCAAAGCCAAGTTATGATAGTAGATGGACGGACGGACGGACGGACGGACCGACCGACCGACCGACCGACCGACCGACCGACAGACCGACGGACAGACGGACGGATGGACGGACCGACCGACCGACCGACCGACCGACCGACCGACCGACCGACCGACCGTCCGTCCGTCCGTCCGTCCGTCCGTCCGTCGGTCGGTCGGTCGGTCGGTCGGTCGGTCGGTCGGTCGGTCGGTCGGTCGGTCGGTCGGTCGGACGGACGGACGGACGGACGGATGGATGGATGGATATTGCATAGCTTCTATCGAGGGCGTGCATTGTCTAACGTCGTTTGTTTTCGGCAGTCTTGTTGATAAGAAATGATATGCAATAGCTTTACCGCGGCAGTCCCCGAGTGCCACACGTCTTTTTTGAATATTTATCATTACATTATCTCTATCTATCTATCATTATTTATGTTAGGTATAATTATGCAGTATTATTATTAATATTTTTTTATCCTTAAGTATGTGTGAATGTGTGTAAGTATTTTCTATTCTTGTTAATTTATTTAATATATATTATGTATATATTTATACCAATATATTTACTTATTTATGCAATAGTATGTAAGAGTATGTTCAATAATGTATAGTGCACCGTCTACCCTAGTTCTAATATCTCACTTTCATCCATCCTAAGGTTGTCTGGAAGAGATCGCTAAAAGCGATAAGACCTCCCATTGTACTTTAGTTAATGTTGGTATCCATATTGTGTTGTTTTTGGTGTACAATAGAGTTCAAGAGTTATTGTATTGTATTGTATTGTATTGTATCTCAAAATAAACTAGCGAAGGCAAACTAACTACGTAGCAAGTAGCAGGTAAGTATCAAGTAACAGGAAAGCTATATCCTTGTGAGAAACTAAAAATGTCAAGTGCCGTGTTGGTGAGCCTGAAGTACCTTTGCCACACGGCTAAGTTTATCGGTGTTGCTCAAGTTGGGAACTTTAAAATTTAAATGCTTCTGTTTACAAAAGGATGAATTTATTCTATTTATTAGTCTTGTTTTAGATGACCCGCGACCTCCGGCTTTGAAGGCAGCTTCAGAGCCGGAGGTCGCTGGTTCGAATCGCGCTCGCGGCCAACATTTGTGTGAATGACCATGTCTGTTGGCTTCGTGTCTGGGTGTTTAATATTTATTTATATATGTCTACCAGTTATTTAGTACCCATAGTACAGGCTCCGCCTAGTTTGGGACGCAATAACCGTGTGTGAATGGTGTTCCACAATTTATTTCTTCATTAAAACTGTATTTTCTTAGAGGTATCAAAATTCAAGGTTTCAGTTTGACGAAATCAAAATTTACGGCCATTTATCCAACTTAATATTATAAACGTGAAAGTTTGTGTGTATGAATGTTTGTTCCTCTTTCACGCAAAAACTACTGAACGGATTTTGATGAAACTTTACAGTTTATACATCAGAGCAACACAGAGGCTAAATTTTAGCTCCGTATTCTCACGAGAACGGGAAGTACGCGGGTGAAACCGCGGGGCGCTGCTAATGACCCATATATTGAAACTCGCAAACTGTCAAACTGAAATCTGTATCTGAAAAACATAAATTAAGGCCCTAGCACAAATGAAGGACAAACTAATCGACAATTTCTAGTTATGTTACTCGTACTTAGATAAAAAATATGTTATATACTAAGCTCCAATGATGTTAAATATAAAAAGACATCTTTGTTAAGCTCGTGCATAATAAGTAATTGACGGAATCGTCAGGGCACAAGAACTACTCGCACTGCTTTTGAATCCGTTTTACAATTTTATATTTTTTTGTTATTCATAGCAAAGTTTTTTCCCTTTGTCATAAAACTGTGACTTATTATAGTTACTCGTCTTAATAATGGACTCCCTGATTTTTTTCCGTCTGAAAAAAAAATATGGTGTGATAGGTAAGTGAAATAGACTCTTTTGTACGAATTGTTACTTAAAAAAAATTGTAACATTACTCAATTGTAGTCAATATTATACACTGACATATTTGAAATAGTATTTTAAAAAGAAACAGGCTCGTAGCTTCCATTCATGCGTAATCTACCTACAACCGCCATTTTCTAAATTGCATTAAACATGACTATATTTAACAATTAATCTCGTTTATAACAGCATATATCTATATTCGCTGTACAAAAACATTGTCTCCAAAAACATTGCGTAAAAATTCCCACTGGTAGGTGCTGAATAAAGAAAACATTTCACCGTACAACCGGGCGAAAAAATACCACAAGACTGATTTTTATGTTACGTAAGAATTTGCACACATGAATGGGCTCCAACTTTGTGGTGCGTGTGAGGAAGACAAAAATGAGATAAACTTTCTGAGCGCGGATGTACGCGGTCGCATGGAAAATGGTTATAATATTTCCCTTTCAGAAACGAGATAATGCGTTATGTGAGATTAAAAGTATTTTGTTAGTAACGCTGGTCTTATTTGCATAGATGCCTCACTCAATGAAAGTGGCTTGCATAGGGTTCACGCAGATTTTTAATTTAGTTTTCTTGTGCAACTCACAGAAGCAAGTTTAAAGTATCAGTGAATAAGCTATGTTTTTATTAAGATTATAGCCCTAGCGTGTAGATGGAGTACCTATTGTATGATAATCTAGGTAAATACCTATTCGTAAGTACAATCAAAAGCACATGAAGCTTTACACTTGTAGCGAGAGTCAGACCTGTAAAGCTGGGTACTCACTGCAGCCGTACCCGTTGCATGTACTGTAACCGAAAAAACATAGTGTGTACGTGGTTCGCGAGCGGCACGCGTCCGGCTTGCAGCGAGCCGAAGTTTACAACGTACTCATTTCTGAACCCGTATAGTAGCATGTATAACTGTAACAGTTACTGTTACTAAAAACATAGTTACAGCTACAGCTCGCAAAATGAGTACGCTCGGTGAAAGCATTCCTGCGACGACGTCGTGAGCCCTCTGTATATACACCCGTACACACTAGAACCTCGTTACTGTATCACCCATGCTACTGTTACGGCTCGCTGGTGAGTACCCGGCTTTAGGTGATTGTAATAAGAAAGTTACATAGTCCAATGTGTCAAGCTCCACAAGCTCTCGACTGTACATATAATGGGTCTAGAAGCATGAAATGCTACACAAAGGTTCCACATAATATGACGTATGTGAGCCTAGGGATTTTATAAAATTCCAACAGGAACGGGAAAAACAACAAATTCAAAGGGGGAAACGCGCCTAGTGACCCCGCCAGTAGTAAGATACCCTCAAATACATAAAAAACGATAGGTTTAGCATATAGATGAAGGCAAAATCTAGTCCTACTAATTTTATAAATATAAAAGTTTTAATCATCATCTCGTAACAACACTGCTGAGCTAATGGTTTTTCCTCACACATGAGTATATGAGCTATAATCTGTCACGCCAGCCCTGCACTGCGGATTGGGAGATGGTGATAGGCTAGTGGCGACCTAACTGCCAGAATTTTTCAAGCCACCCAAGGGTATCTGACATGGCTTAACGACTTCCGAAAACCGGGACCAATGGTTTAACGAGTGTGATCACTACAAACACACTGGCTACGAGCGCTTAGTATGTTTGTTACGAATCCCGAAAGGTTGAACAAATTTGGATGAATTTCTGTATTAAAACATAGCATACATAGTATTTAGGAACGTAGACGAAGTCGCTGACCAAAACTAGTGGTTTATTTAGGTCATAATTTACATAATGAAAGTGATACAGAATTGTAAAGTCCCAATTTGGAATATAAACCGGCTATTAAACACTAATGGCAGCATTAAAATCTACCCCGTATTAATACTTAACCTGCTACGAGTATTTAGTGGAAAGTAGAATAACTGTAATAAAATATTATATTCCTAATGTCTACTGCGAGTATAATTAACTATTTTGTTTAGTTTCGTATATTTTTTTAGGTTTCTGAAATGTTATTCACGTTATTCATTCAATTTATTTTATTAAATTATGGCTATTACTATTAATATAATCTAACTACCCTTTTTTTTTATGAGAGAAGGGGGCAAACGAGCAGACGGGTCACCCGATTTTAAGTGACGTCCGTCGCCCATGGACACCTGCAACTCGAGAGTCACAACTGCGTTGCCGACCTTTGAGGTGGGAGTAGGGGGAGGGGAGGGGGAGGGGGGATTGGGGCCTCCGGTTACCTCACTCACTCAACGAAACGCAATGCATTACTTTACGCTGGTTTTCTGTGAGGCCGTGGTATCACTCCGGTCCAGCCGGCCCAAGCGTACCGAAGCATGGCTCTCCCACGTTGAAACCCTTTAGGTAAACATAAAATTTTAAGAATTTAATAATATGCACTTAAGTATATAGTATTTTTACTAACTCACCAAACCATATACCTATCAATGTATAATGATGTGAAATATCGAATGTTCTAAAAGTTAGGTGACTACGAGTAGTTACTAACCTAACATCATTACCTTTGAAGTTACGGTGAGCTTGCGTGGAAGATTATAAACCATACTTTCACATTACATTATCCGAAATCGACGACCATGCATGAGTACCGTCGTTTGATGGATGTAGAGGAAGCCCGAGAGATCTGCCAGGTTTGTAGCAAGTGGCAGTCTATTGTCCTTCCGTACCCCAATGGGAAATAGGAGTGAGATTATGTATGTAAAGACTTAAAGCGTTGTGTAGTACCATAGGGTTGTTTGGGAATCTTCCAGAATTAATCAAACGTATTTCTGCTACTCAAAGTTCGAATCATAAAGGAGATCAGGAGTTGAGCAAAAACCACCGACATATCCCAGTGGTTAGAAAGTTGAAGTTTCAGTATGCTAGGCATATATCTCAAAGATACTTCCCGAACAAATCCGCATAGTTTTCGACATCCATGAGGCAGTTCAGGAGAAGCGCAAGAGGCAGCTCTTGGGGCTAGCAATAGAGTTAGGCTATCATAAACGCGAGGGCAATTGTTCGTGCAAAAGGGAAGGTTGTAACACATAATACTGGGCATATCACTAGGACGAATTCACCCTCAATAGTCCCCCTCTCGCCTATATTTCGGATGTGATAGAAAGGTCTAAAGTGGAAACCGCGTACTTGCCCTCGCAAAGGTATCCAACTACAAGTTGGACAGAAAACCTGGTAAAGGTAGCTGTAAGCAACTGCATGCAGGACGCTTTCGATCTGTGGCTCTGGAACCCAATTCCTTTAGGTCAGCAGTGAGTGTCCTGCGGTCCAGTATCTCAGATAATTTTTGAATAGGTAAATTTATTATGACAGCCTCAAATCGCATTTTGTTACCATTTAAAGTTCAACTTCAGATTTTCAATTTAAAATGGGTCCCAAAATGGCGCTGTCACATAGACTAGAGATCAACACTATTGTTTTATGATTGTCTATTAACTACATCTACACTAATATTATATTATAGAAGAAAGATTTGCATTTTTGTACGTTTGTAACAAATTAACTCAAAAACTACTGGACCGATTATAAAAATTCTTTCACCATTATAAGGCTACATTATCACTGAGTAATGTAATATTTTATTTCTAATAATATATTATAATCTCACGCCTTTTTTATCCCCGAGGGGGTAGGCAGAGTAATTCCATTACTGGATATACCCACCCACATTTCACGAGACATATTGGACCCCTAAACGTGATAGGTGGTGAGCCCATCGCCGGACCGCGTCTGTTTACACATGTCTCAGAATTAATTCTGAGACCTGCGGGTTTCCTCACGATGTTTTCCTTCACCGTCGAGCTGGTGATAAATATGTACATAAGTTTTTGAAAACCTCATTGGTACATGCCAGGATTCGAACCCGAGCCTCACTGATTTTCGGCCGGCTCTTTAACCGTCCGGGCTATCACTGCTCTTATTTTGTTTCTGTATTCCGGGAACTACAACAACTAGTTGATAAATAAAGCGCCGTCCAAGAATATATCCATTTATGGAACTTAGGTGGTACGGCTACTGTGGCTAAAATGATGCGGTCCTATATATTGTGGCTTATATACAACCAAAGGAGTGTCAAAGACAATCTTCCGAAAACCAATACGCATCCAATAATAGGCAGCCCTAATACATCTGGAGGATAACTCAGATAGTCTTAATTGTCGAAACAATTAATTATAGGAGGTATTAATTTTGCACTGGAACGGGTTTTAATGGATATTAATGGATGTAGTTTGTTATGCCTAAATGTTGTTATTATGACAACGTTCAAATTGCACGGTTATTTATAGCTGTTTCGTTATGATTGGCGATATAAGATTACATCGCGAACAAATATGGTAACAAGGTAGAGGAAATAGGTTAAGTAGGCGTCTCCTTATACTCGTAGTAAGGGTTGGGAACGTATTTTACTCAATTCCCCAATATTTTGCGTACGATAAAACATTTCTGTTTCCTAAAAACTGGGGCAGGCACAATTGTGATGTAAGAAATAATAATAAAATTAAACTATTTTATTCATTTATTGCATACAACAAAGTGTGTACATACCTTGTCAGGGTGCAGCAATCCATTTCATATTAAATAAATAATTATCATTTAGGAATACCTACTTCTACTTTATAATAGATTTTAATCACATAATACCAAATAAGTAAAATTAATAGTTTTTTTTAAAGGTTGTGTACTTGTGTGCATGATTTTTTACACTTCTGCGACAAGATAAGAGTAGCCACCTCTGAAACTGTTAATGATACGTTTGTTAAAAATTGGATTGTAAATATTACTGAATGAGACTATTATTTGAACGACAATGATGCAATTTCAGTAGCCTCCGGCACAGCATTATGTATTGTATTGTTTTTAGCAAAATTGTGTTTTAGTTAGCCACTTCTTCACCTTAGCGATAACTTATTACAAAGCGGTAGCACCAGTAGCAGCAATAGCAGCAATAAGATCCAATGAGTACAGACTAAGTACTAATACCTATTATTATTTCAATATTAACTTGATCCTATTAGGACTTCACCTACTTTGCACTAGATTAGAGATAGGTATTAAAGAGGTTAGATGTGTATGGTATTATAAAATGTCTTTCAAAAACTTACATACATAATCAGCATTAGCTTGACGGTGAACGAAACCTGCAGGTACCAGCATTCATTCTGAGGCAAAGAAAAACGTGAAAAGTGGCTATTTCCGGGAATTGAATACCTGTAACCCCTCGGGGATAAAGGGCGTGAGATCATTTATTTTTATTTATTGTTAAATATAAAAAACAAATAAAAAAGAAAAATTCATGTACGCTAACCTCGAATGCAATACGTAAAATTGGATATTCCCATCCGAGGCGTCCATATTTTGTAAAAATACGTCCCTTTTATCTCGATTGGTTAACAAAATGCCCGAGGGGTGAAAGAGTTTACTAATCCCTTAAAAATACTGCATCACGTTATTGCTGCTAAAGGCAAAAACCAGTTGTTAGTCTTTAAGAGATTTGACACTGACATTTGACAGTCCCTAAGATATATTAAGATATTTAGGTATGATGACTTGTATAAAAATTGTGATAGTAGGCCACTAGCCTAACACTTTCTTATCATACTTCCTTGAGTGTGAGGAAAGACCCTCAGTTCAGTGGTGTCATACCTTGGACACAAGCGATAAAATGTATGAAACAAACAGTTACGCACACAGTCTAAGCTCGTGTAGGTGAACGCGTACCATGCTTGTGTAAGAACGCGTACCATGCTCTGCGCACCGCGTCGTCGTCTCGTCCTAGGCAGCCGGTGACTGTGAGATTACCAAGCGCGGGGTAGCGACACTTTTAGCGGGAGGCAGGGAGTGGCCATACTGTACGCTAGTACTATTTATTATACTGTGGTAGTGTACTGTTACGGGCTAATGATGATTATGCTAACATAGCTCTTCCTTACTTAAGTGTGATTCGTCAGCCACCTAAATGGTTTTTAGCTAATTAGCAAAGAATTCAAGTAGGTAATTTACAAGCGCTGTAGGTACGCAACTATGCGAATTAAATTGTAATCTACTAATTGTTCAAATAAGCACCGGTCAGTCTTTGCTTCTTTCAATTATTTAAACCACCAGATAATGGTAATGTTTTTCGTATTTGTAAAGTAAGTATGTGAGTCGAGTTCCTCTTTTCGATCCAAATCGGTTCTCCTAGTCTAAAGTTCTGAGGTAACAAAAAAAACATTTTGAAGTCGGTTGAAAATGTGTCGTTGTATTCTTCTTTATTTCATAACTATGAACTAGATTTTACTCGACTGCTTCAGAAAGAGGTTAATTAAAAAGAAAAGTGCCTTCTACACGTTGGTTTGAGACGTAGTTGTTCTGTAAAATGTCCCCAATTAGCGCTCTATATATCTTTAAGTCTCTTTGGTAGCTAGGTAGGTACCCAAACTTAGTAGCTGTATTCAAAATGCCGCTTATAAATCATCCAAAGATCCTCGCAGTGGGAAAAGTAGTAATTTAGGTCATTTGTAAAGGAGATGATGGCCATTTTGTTTTTGAAACGAGCATCGTATCATCGTACAGAGCCATCATTTTGTACTTAACCCTTGTTTGCTGCCGCGAGTCGCTTTTGCAGTTTTAATAAAACGCTCCTGAATGGGGTTGCCTGGTTTTTTCAGCAAAATATTTTAACACAGGTCCCAGAACGAATTCTGAGACATGTGTAAACAGACCCGCAGGCATATTCACGGAGCTTCGATATTCGACTTAGAATCGGAAAATCTGTCGAACACTTTCGAGATGGGATGATGTTGGTGGTGAAAACTAATGTCATATGTGACATAAGGATTCGGGAAATTTTTCACTCGATCTGAATCGAACGGAAACGGTATCGATCCTCCGTGAATACGCTTGCCGGTCCGGCGATGAGCTCACCACCTATCACGTTTAGGGGTCCAAAGAATATCTCGTGAAAAGTGGGTATATCCAGTAATATCTGCCTACCCCCTCGTTTTTTTTAATATTTTACCTACAGATTTACGTTTAGGAGTTCAAGAAATATACTGGTGGACAAACCACTTATTTTGACTAAGGTGTAGCGTTTGTAAACGGTTTGTAGAGTTAGTAGTCCAGTCAAAATAGACATTTCAAATAACAATAATTCCCACAGAGCCAAATTTTGGTGGACAGCTGGGGTTTACCATTACAAATAAAGTTTTAAAAATCCCCATCGATCCTATGTGTGCTAAAAAAGTTATTCGGGTCGAAAGGTCAAAGTTTAAGGTTTTTTGGATTTTTCTCGAAAACGGTAAGTTTTATCAAAAAGAACCTTAAACCAAAATTATAGATATTAGAATTATCTACTAAAATGGCTCTTATATTTTTTCCGTAAGAGTTACCATTCCTGAGATATCGCGATTCTAAGAGTCACACTATACATGATATGCACACATTTCCACGCCACCTGTGAGGTAATGTACATACTCGGCGCCTGTTTTTCCCCTGTAGGCCTACTCCACTAACTGCCATGGCAATTTTAGGATAATTTAAAGGAACAATACCCGTCAAGTTCTAGATATTGATATTGCTATTGATTATTGGGTTAACTAATTGTTTTGATTCCTTTAGATATTTTTATCAGATTCATAGTCTTGAAAGTCTGTTCTTATAATGTAAATATTGAATATTTATATTACTATTATATATCAATGTAATCCTCAAGATTACTACATCCAATTATGTAGAACTATCATAATGTCCAAAGTTTGATGCGACGACAAATCGACATGAAAAAATAGGGTATTTCGTCGGTTTTTCGCTATGATTTTACTGTTTCTTTTTTTGAGAACTTTTAATTATTAGTTGTAATACTTGTAATTTTCTTTTTATATAAATAAATAAAATAAATAAATTGTGGGACACAATTTACACACGGTTATTCAGCCCCAAACTAGGCAGAGCCTGTACTATGGGTACTAAACAACTGATAAACATACTTAAATAAATACTAAACACCCAGACACGAAGCCAACAGACATGTTCATGCACACAAATGTTGGCCCCGAGCGGGGATCGAACCCGCGACCTCCGACTCAGAAGGCAGGGTCACTACCAACTGAGTCAACAGGCCCGTTGTAACGTTGTACTTTCGTATTGAAACATTTAATATTGTGACTCAAAAATAGGCAGAATGTGATGATGCTTTTGCCTTTGCCAAACTTCAATTTAAAAAGAAGTCGGTGTTGTCAATTTCTACGACAGAATTTCCTTTTGTTGACAAAAATAAGTTATTCAATTTAAATGCATTGTAAAGTTATAAATAATAATAATATAGGGAAAATAGTGTTGTGTTATTATTTTGAGATCACTTAAATGTCAAACAGTTTTGAACTATGATTTTTGCACAATTGTGTCTTGTGAATTTGAGGTCAAGATAGCCTACACTATAAACATACACATTGGTTCTGCATATAATAAGCTATCCATACGTCGTTTTTATTTCCGTGTAGCTGTAGTAGTTTGACTGCTATCATGTTTTTAGTAACAAGGTAGCGGCCGCTTGGTGTGTTTTTCCTTGAATCGCGAAGGCGAGCGCTCAAGGCAATTGTGACTCTTAGAATCGCGATATCTCGGGAATGGTAACTCTTAGGAAAAAAATTATAAGGACCATTTTAGTAGATAATTTTAAGATCTACAAGTTTAGTTTAAGGTTATTTTTGATAAAACTTACCGTTTTCGAGAAAAATTTAAAAAACCTCAAACTTTGACCTTTCGACCCGAATAACTTTTTTAGCACACATAGGATCGATGGGGATTTTTAAAACTTTATTTGTAATGGTAAACCCCAGCTGTCCACCAAAATTTGGCTCTGTGAGAATTATTGTTATTTAACCACAATTTTTATGTCTAAATTGACCGGACTATAGTGTGAGTGGACATAGAAGCTTGGCTGTACATGAGTTCTTATAACTTTTTTAAAGTGCAAGATTGGGATGGAGTCTGAAAGTAAATAAATGTTGCAACATTTATTTACTTTCAAACTAGCAGCGCCCCGTGATTTCACCCGCGTAGTTCCCGTTCCCATGCGAGAACAGCCACAAGCGAGAATAGCCTGTGTTATTCTGATTTATAATCTATATAACTGTAAAGTTTCATGAAAGTCCGTTAAGTAGTTTTTGCGTGAAAGAGGAACAAACATCCGTCCATACATCCATCCATACAAACTTTCGCATTTATAATATGAGTAGGAGGATATTATGTAGAAAATCTGTAAACACATACAAAAAAATCTCGTTTAAGACCCAAGTAGATGTCATTAAGAAACATCCCATAAATACAGGGGGACATTTATAAGGACTGGACACAAATGATTAATTTTCCGCGACGAGTCCCGTGACAATCGGGACAATTGGCCACCCCAGCAGACGTAGAGATAAGGGTGTGACAGAAACGGTCACCAGGGATTCGAAAGGTTACCGAAAATGATTCAGTGTCGATATGATTGAAATTGATATTATAGGCTGCAATTTATAAAAAAAAAAAAATGTCAAATTTTTATATCTGACAATGATTATAATTAATAATTTTTCGTATTTTTTTTTCTCCGAATTCTGAAATGCTTGCGTTTTTTTTTTCATTATTACAATTTCTTACGTATGTACGAATTCGATAAAAACGAAAAATCGTATTTGAAAAATATTCGGACTGCAAAAGCAAGCAGAAATTCTTAACTATCTAGAAAAGTTTGATATTTTTTTAACGATATATAGGTAACTGCTTATGTACTTTTTGTATAAAACGCGTCACAGAATAAGCGAAATTTCCTCATACACCCCAATAAGTATTTTTTTTTAAAATTATGAGGCATTCGTACTTTAGTTTAGCCCAACCAAATTTAGCCCTAAATTCAGCTATGCTAATTAATTTTTTTGCAATCGATTATATTGTAGTCGATACTGAACAAACTAATTTCAGGAATTGCGCTTATTCTGTTACATATTGTAAGTATATTATAAAATGCAAAACAATAACTCAACACTCTGAACGTGCCTTTATGTCTAAGAGAAATATCTAGACCAAGATTTTTCGCTATCATACTCGTACGTATAAAAAGAATCATGTAAATCGGACCATTTGTAATCAGATTATTGTCACAGACGTCATATTTTGCAATCGTTATGAAAATATATTCACCAAAAAAATTGCTTTGGGATATTTTTTCTGCATTAAGCTACTTTATTTACTTACTTTATTACTAGATACGAAGGTATACTAAAAGTATATGAATTATATAATATTACTCGTATTTCTAATATCATTTTTTCGAAACTAAATAGTTTGAGCGTGAGACACTTAAAAAGTGGTAAAATATCTCCCCCCCCCCCCTGTAACTTCTAAAATAAGAGAATAATAAAACTAAAAAAAATATCAAATAATAGATCTAGTCAGTAGTTATTTTTAATACGTCATAAATCGTAAACCGCAATTTACCTTTCATTCGCATTGGCTTTTAATATTTCGTTGACCAGTTCTATGGTATTTCATCGTCTGTAGCACGTCATAGCCCATGTAATCTGTGGAGTCCAATATGAGTGAAGCCCCACTACGACCGCAGTTGGCACTCGTTATTTTTAACCCCAGCTCTTTTAATAACAGTCGTGTTGTGTTTGCGATGAGTTTCGGATTGGCGCGGTCTATGTTTATTTTTTGTTTCCGGGGGTTTAAATATTTTTTGTTGTTACGAAAAATATGAGTTTGATTCTGATTTTCTAGGCAGTCTAATATATTTTTTTATTTTGTTAACGATCTTATCTATTGTTGAGTTTCATCATTGTAAACAATAAATACCTATCTATATATATAAAAATGAATCCCTTTTTCCCTTGGTCATGGCATCACGCGTGAATGGCTGAACTGATTTGGCTGAAAGTTGGTGGGGAGGTAGCTTAGAACCAGGAGACGGACATACCTAGGATGCTTTTTATTCCGATATTCCCACGGGAACGGGAACTGGAACTTTGCGGGAACGGGAACTACGCGGGGACGGGAATGGGAACTACGCGGGTGAAACCGCGGGGCGCTGCTAGTTTTTAATAAATGTGTTTCTACCAAATACGCATTTTTTTTTATATCAATCCCATGCATAATATCATGTCACTTATAGTGTACTTGACTGCATCGAAGTCAAATTATGAGTAAATAATCATTCATTAAAAAGACTGAACACTTTTTAATTAAAAATGCAGTACCAATTGATTTTCTTTCTTAAATTGCAGCTAATTTCAAAATCACTAAACGATATCGTCAACCACAGCCATATAAATTCGGTACAACATGGAAGAAACAAACACATTATGGCAATAAAATATTAAATTGAAATAAACTTTGTATTCGCCATAAAACCAACAAAATAAAACTAAAAAAAATGCATTACACAGTATAAAATAATAATAACAAGAAATTGTAGGACAAAATTCACACACGGTTATTCAGTCCCAAACTAGGCAGACCCTGTACTGTGGGTACTGAACAACTGATAAAACACCCAGGCAGTATAAAAACTCCAGTAGTTCTAAATTAAACAGCAATAAAGAATTCTAATGTATTCAGTATCAGTAACTCAATCAACCTGAGACTTCCTAGTTAAAATTCATTTTGTATTTGACTTCGTTACCGGCTTGAACTTCAAGTCTTGTCCCGAAAATCCTTTGAACAGCAAAACGATACTCCTTTAGAATATCGATTTCTTACATTACCGTGGAAGATTGAAACGCTTTACGTGATATTTCGGGTCAGTGAGCCTCAAACTTTTTGATCATTACAGGTGAAGCATAATTATATTATGAATCCGGAGACTTAGTGAAAAAAAGGGGCCTGTTGGCTCAGTTGGTAGTGACCCTGCCTTCTGAGACGGAGGTTGCTGGTTCGATCCCCACTCGGGGCCAAAATTTGCGTGCATGAACATGTCTGTTGGGTTCGTGTCTGGTTGTTTAGTAAGTAAGTAAGTAACAACTCTTTAATGTACACCAATAAAAATATGCAACAAGTGACACAGTGACACAAAAAAGTACAACAGTTGTTTAGTACCCATAGCACATGCCCTGCCTAGTTTTGGGACTAAATGACCGTGTGTGAATTGCGTCTCAAAAAAAAAACTTTTGAAAAAAAATCTAAACATTAGAAATAAAAAAAAACGTTAACAGAAACTGTTACTGGGATCTGTAACAGCGGCGTACAGTAAAAAAACACGTTTCTGAAATGGGGACACTCTTGAAATTTCATCGATTTAATTTTTATTATTTGTTTTAAATGCCCCTAGCAGGAAAACGGGGATAAAATATAGTATTTTGTTACTGCCTGATAATTCAGCTATCAACATTAGTTTAGGAATTTCTAAAATCGGTTTAGTGGTTCAGGCATGTTTTTTTTTTAGTAACTAAGTTTTTAGTAAAGTCTAGTGTAGCATTGTGTGAATGAATAAACGTCTTATTTTTTTTAAAGCGTAACAAACAAACAAACAATGCCACTTTGGCATTTATAATATGTAGGATAGGATATGATCCACACGATTTTTAGTGTCCACTTATCTCTAAATAGTAAAACAAAGTTGCTTTCGGCAATATGTACCCTTGGATATTTTGAACTACGCCTGGATTTTGGTGGGGTTTTAACTAATAATATTGAAAGAGCAATAAACGAGGAAGGTTTTTGTCCATCATAAGAGTATAAACAGAATTGAAGCAAGGGTCGCTAAAAGATACGATCCGTCAGTCACAAGTAACGAAGCCTTAGACATTATTTTAAATGTAATAGATATTCCTGAACTAAAATATTCACAGAAGAAGTTAATAATATTCTACCACTGTGATCATTGTGTATAAAATAATCATGTTTACACTTAACTCACACGTATCTGTATACATAAGTTTAAAGATATGTTCACCACTTTATCCCCAAGGTGGTCAGCAGTGGTGTTCCATCCTTAAAAATTGCAAAGTTTTCAGTAGCATATTTTTTGTACCCCTAAGCGTGACAAAGGTTGCTGGTATGTATGCTTCAGAATAAATTATCAGACTTGCGGGTTTCTTCATTATGTTTTCCTTCACCGTCGAGCTAATTATAAATATAGACGTAAGTTTTTGAAGAACTCATATTGTAAAGAAACAATATATAAATAAATAAGTACTGTTAGTATTGTGTATTAAATAACCCTGTTTAAGTTGTCTATACAAAAACATGTAAATAATTTTATTTTTATTTCCTTAAGCAGTCTCTCCAAATAATCTGAGAGATTAAAAACAAGGGAAGATATTGCTTACAAAAGTAAATAAGACGTCCCCATTTGTACAAATTGTAATAACAGTCCTATATTTAATATTTCAGCTACAAGACATTTATGTCAGTGTCTACTTTATGAAATCCGAACGAAACAACAAGGAGATTGATATAAATGAAACAATCACAAAATGTATTTCGCAATCAAGTCAAAAAACGTATTTCAAAATTCCACGGGAATCGGTAAAACGGTGTTTTCTATCTATCGAGTGCAACACCGTGAGAAACAGCTTCTAAATAATAATTGAAACAAAATCTATTTCAAAGTCTCAATTACATTCGAGTTATTCGAATCTTGGGAACAGTTGATCCAATTTTCGCGCTGTATCATCCTACATGAAGCTACGTAATGTGCCGAGATTTTAGAACGACATTTGTGTTCGAGGAGCCGAGCGAGAATAAATTACAGAATCTTATTCTTTTTTTTCTGTAGCCTGGGACCCCTTGGAATTGCTTCGCGATCCCCTGGGTATTTGCACTTTGGAAAACACTGGCGGAGTAAACGCTCCCGCGATACTGATTTTTAATAAGCGACCCACTTTTAGAGAAGATTAGGTCCTGCAAAAGAGCTCTATGCTACGCCATTAGCGTGGAAAAACCGGTCTCGAATAAAAATGTTGACGTAATGAGGGTCTCGCGTAAATGTAGTCTTGAGATCTTTCGTGTTGTAATATTTTGAGGATCTAAGAATGATGCCCGTTTTTTTTTTTAGTTTTAGTAAGATGAGACATAAACAACATGTAACAGAATAAGCGCAATTCCTGAAATTAGTTTGTTCAGTATCGACTACTTATTCGATTTCAGCTTTTTTAATATGTGTTAAATTTTTCCGGAAAATGAATTAGCATAGCTGAATTTAGTGTTATCTATGGAAATCGTGTTATTATTGATCGATATTTAAGAAAATTCTTTACACACAACTAAAGTTCGATTGCATCATATTTTTTAATAATAATATATTAATTGGGGTGTACGAGGAATTGCGCTTTTTCTGTTACGCGTTGTATATCTGGGGGCACGGCAGTGCCCCCGCCAAGTTGACCAAAAAGCGGCACGGCCGTACCATCCTTTTCTCGAAGCAATACACTTATTTTCAATTCCTGAGGCGATTGGTACAGTAGAGTACCCAGATTTTTGTGTTACTTACTTTTTATTGTTAAATTGATAGCTAGGGAGTCCCGTGTAAATTTTATCAAAACCGACACAGGGATTTAGCAGTGAAAAGATAACAAAGTTACAGACGAAGTTAAGTTACTTTCGAATTTCGCTTATATTATGTTAGTGTAAATATTGAAGACTATGAAATATGAACTTGATGTTATCTTAATATTAAGATAAACCCGACATGTAACCTAGGGTGTTGAACTCTTTTACACCGCGAGTTATTTACACTATAAATTCCCGTCCAAAAGTTAGAAAATTATTAGTGTACCTAAATTCACTAGCTTCGTGCAAGTAAAGTTTCACTTTACTTGCTTTTGTTTACACTTTCAACATAAATCTAGATGTTTTCACTTACCCACAAAAACAACGATGCCTTGAATCTCTTGAATAAACCTTAAACTTGCAGGTGTTTCGTCGTTTTCTCGTTTGTTCAGTTGATTAGTCACGATTTTAATCACAACACTATTTATTTATTCTATTGCTGACGGTTTTAGAAAGTGTATTTATTAAGATTTATTTTATTGTTTTCCAGGAATGATTTTATCTCACATGCACAGCATGAAAGACAATCACTTGGGAAGGGCTCGACAGAACTCAATGTTTTTTTGTTGTATTCGTATTCATAGAAACATTGCTATAGAGTACAAATAAAAAATATTTTGAACAAAAATGAAATAACCAACGAAATACTGCCAAATATAAAGCTTTTCTTGAATGTACATACATATAAAATAAAACTCTACAACTCAACCAACACCCGGCACAATTGTGCAAAGAGCATGTAAACTCAGATTCAACATTGTTAGATTGTTACTACAGCATAAAAATGAAAAACTACCAGAAAGATTTTACGTACGTAAACTACGCAATACCACATCACAGCTACAGACATAAATCAAAACATCATTCTCTTTCGCACATTTTTCCGACACTTTGCAGATCACAATGCCTCCCAAAATGCCTTAGTTAAAACTTCGCTCTATTCAGTATTGATACCTATTTTTCGGCATTGAATTAAAATGTTAATATCGTTTTTCGGTTGTATAATTCTCAGAGTAATCTTTATTAAATTACATTACATATAAATTATTCTCAGAAACAGCTAGGCTAATTTTCTGAGCAGTCTTAAGGGGACCCAATGCTTTATGACGACGTGTGTGATCGTTTGGTTTATAAAACCGTGGTGTAATTGGGATAATACGGCAGTTTTGCTCACGTTATTATTGTATAGGATAAACCTTTTTTTTTACATACATAATCTCGCGCCTATTTTTAGGTAAACCTTTTTTTTTAATTAGTAAGCAATACGCTTAGCTGATTGACTAGGAGCTCTGGGACAATAAAAAAAACATGTTTGACAACTAGGTTAGGTACTCATACTAAGGAAACCGCTAAGAAAGGATATTGTAAAATTAGCAAGGGAATCAGAAAAATTACATAGACCTCTAAAAAGTAAAAAAAATACTTCAACGAATAATTCTAAAAAAATACAGTCGAATTGAGAACGTCTTCCTTTTTTAAAGTTGGTTAAAAAAAGAATCATTGAAATTGGTTGGCGTGATATTGAGTTGTTCATCCATTTGTCGCGTACATACCTTACTCAAATTTAGAAGCACCAGCTTTCAAATAAAAAAATAATCATCCAAATCAGTTCATCAGCTTTGAGGTAACAAACAAAAAAAAACAAATAAAATACAGTCGATTTAATAACCTCCTCCTTTTTGAAGTCGGTTGAAAAACGAGACCATCATGCATGATGATAAAGTGTATCTTAGAAGATCTACTGTTGAAACTAAAAATTACTACTTCAAGACCGGCTTTAGTTTCGGTTTTTCGGCGCAAGACTTGAGTGGTGACATAAGCGATTTCTATTGATGGAATTTAGCCCCTTATATAAGTTGGCAGATCAAACCTTCCATACAATATTAAAGGAGACAAACTTTCAAGCGTGGCACTAACAAGCATCTATTCATCCAAACTTTTGCATTTCGAATGTGCGGATTTGATGTAATCAATTGTATTCTATCGAATTCTGCCATCTAACCACGCTAATATTATGTTCTAATATGTAATGAAGTTATTTGTATGCTTTAGAGGTATTCTCGGGAACTTTTTATCCGATTCTGGAAATACTTTCACTAAGTAAAAGCTACACATTTTCGTAGTGACATATACAACGCGTAACAGAAAAAGCGCAATTCCTCATACACCCCCATTAGTATATTAATATAAAAAAAATATGATGCAATCAAAATTTAGTTGTGTATAACCAATTTTCTTAAATATGGATCAATAATAGCACGATTTCCATACATAGCACTAAATTCAGCTATGCAAATTCATTTTTCAAAAAAAAAAATACACATATTAAAATACATGAAATTGATTAAGTAGTTGATACTGAACAGACTAATTTCAGGAATTGCGCTTATTCTGTTACATATTGTATATTAACCACAATAAAAAACTACAACATTGTCTTGCCTTCACAGAAACTGATATGTGACTGAACCGTAAATGGAATCAAAACACTCATAAGTGACTCTGTTTATTGTTTTGGATATCAACGCATGGGAACTTCCTCTAAGTGATCGTGTATTTTGAAAACAACATATCCGTTACAAATGTTACAATGTTCTACAATGTAAATCTATCAATAAACTGCGCATCCAAAACACTTACATAACTTGACCTATTTCGTTGAACGTCTTATGTTTTTTATTTCTTTCCCTGGTTCTGGGATCACGCTCTTTTGAATCATTCGTTGTTTCTTTCTTTTTTATCTCACGCTTTCCATCTCCAGTAGGTAATTAAATTTGGTTTACAGTGTTGGCTTTATGATTTTTTATAGTAGCTCGAAAAAGTATGGCTTTGATCTTCAAGACAACACTACCACATTACTATAATACTTTCAATTTAAAACAAAAACGAGTTACATTATAATTATAATTATTCGCTAATTCGCAGTAAAACATCTGTCCTTTCTACCTGACTAACAGACCGACGATATATTTTCAGATATCTTGGGAGATTGAAGATGTGACGTCATACTTGTAAATTGAATTCTACGTAATGCAATTTCTAAGCCTGTAGTCAATGCGCCCTAACACGTCCCTTGATGTCGACGTGCCAGTTGTCACGTGTTATTGTGGCACAGGTGGTCGAGTAGATGTAGCAGCTTCATGAATACAAAGCTTGTTGCCACCGGTCATCTGTATTGTTTATACTTTAATAGGTCAGGGGCCTACCACCATCTCAAGACAAGCTTAGAACTGTATTGTTCTAGTATTGCTATCTTCCTAAGATTACGTACTTGTGAGTTAAGCTTGTTTTAATATTGTTCTATGTCAAATTCAATAACTTTCTTTCATTAGAGCAGTGATAGCCCGGACGGTTAAAGAGCCGGCCGAAAATCAGTGAGGCTCGGGTTCGAATCCTGGCATGTACCAATGAGTTTTTCAAAAACTTACGTACATATTTATCACTAGCTCGACGGTGAAGGAAAACATCGTGAGGAAACCCGCAGGTCTCAGAATTAATTCTGACTTGATCGGCAATCGATTTGTTTGAATTTTTGGTTGAATACCTATACTTACAGATAACTTGCGTTTCTTTCAGAGTAAGTTGTATTAATATTTTTTAATAAATAATAATAGAAATTCTGATTACGTTGACTCAATCTTTTGATCCAGTGCTAAAATCCAGCGACACTACATCATTGGACTAATGTTAACGATTTGAACCAATCTAGTGGTACCGATTTAAAACTGTGGATCTACATAAATCTGTTACTATATTTTATTTACATCCAGTCTCTATTTTACTGCTGATTTCGTACATTTGACAACACATTGATATATTGAGTGTCTACGATTTTGACAATAAGTACGATATAGCAACTCAAAGACGCCCTCGATGTAAGACTCAGATTACTGTCAGAGATTTCTTGTGTCTTCTTATCTGAAGAGGGCAATCAATATGTCAAGTTCGCTAGAAAGTTTCACGTAATATTATCAACGAAATCGAATATATTTGATAGGCTTTCCAGAAGTTTCTTTACAATGTTTTATGAGTGTAGAGATGTATTTAAATTGGCAATAATTGCCTTTCTGGATATTCAGATTCAAATAATAAATTAGGTGCCGTTTAAATAATATGAAATATATAGCTCATTCGCAGTTTGCCACAATATTTACTAGATCGTACGATTATACATAAAAAAAACTCACGTTTTATCTCCGAAGGGGATTGGCGTAGGAGGTACTTATTCTATTTTTAAAATTACTCAACTTAAATCCCTTAATTCTCATTTAAAGGCGCTTGTAATCTATTTTGGCTCATGTTTTTTCCAAGCATTTTTTTGTAGCAATATAATAATAATAATAAATTGTGGGACACAATTCACACACGATTATTTAGTCCCAAACTAGGCAGGGCATGTACTATGGGTACTAAACAACTGATAAACATACTTAATAGTACATTATGATATAAGTGCGGTAGGTTGAAAATTACAGCCGAGGCGATATTGCTAGCCCGAGCCGTAGGCGAGGGCTACAAGTAAGCAGAGGCTGTAATTATCAAAGCGCACGTATGTCATACGACGTTTTATAACACATTTGCGAGGAAATAAAATAAAACTCCGACTATGGTAAACGAATAAAAACAATACAGCGTTAAGAAAAAGCGCGCGGCGCGCATCATCATTTTTTTTTAGGAAAAGGCACAAAAAACAGCCACTTATTACTAATAAAGTAAAATAATATTTTTGTGTTTTTGTTAGAGATTGGTTGTAATTTACTGTCAAAATTAATTAAATTAAATAATTATGTACATAAATATTTCTTTAATATATTTTATCTACCAAAGTTAATTTTAATCATAAAATGTTGACAACTTTTTTGACATAAAAACTCTTTGCTGAGATTTTAAAAAGTACCGTTCGTTTTAAGACGGAGCATCTTGATAAGCCGTGCGTTTTACTTTACACTTACCGCACTTGGGCGTAATGAGATAGGTAACGATATTAAAAGGTGAAATAAGACACCTTTTACGAGCAAATGTGTTATAAATAAATATTAAACGACTAGACACGAAGCCAACAGACATGTTCATGTACACAAATGTTGGCCCCAAGAGTCCCCTCGCACCAGCTATTTCAGACTCAGAAGGCAGGGTCACTACCAACTGAACCTACCACAAGAACTATCAACTAGTGAACCTAGAACAAGATGCTACAGAAACCATTTGGTTTCTTCCGTTTCTAAAAACCCTACCTGTGTAATGCTAACTATGACGAACCCCGAACCTATTACCTATCTGAACTTATTATACCTACCTGTCTTTGTGTAGAAGCGTCAAATTCACTTGGACGCGCTCTAAGAGTATTTTTAGCCTTTGAGCATCAGAATCGGGTAGGTAGTCTACCAGCGAAATATCCTAGACAAAAATATATTACGTAATATTTTATAACCATTGCAAAGAACAATGGCAAAAGTCCATGTGTTCTGGGTACCCCACTTACACCTGCCCACGGAAGACGAAACCGTGTAAAATCGATAGTTCTTGGACAGACTAAGATAATATGTAATCATACCACATTTTTATAAGTTGAGGTTTAAAAGTTATTCGTTACCTAGTGAATTTTGTAGGTTATTATGAGATTTTAGGTACCAAAGACGTGTAAGGAAAAAGTTTCTCTAGGAAAGAAAATGATTTTCTTCCAACCTCTTTGTTAGAAAATAGCACTGCCTACCACATGCCATATAAGTTACTCTATGCCAGTGAATGATGGCTTGGGCAAAAAATATCGATACCTATATTAAAATATCGATATTTTTCCAAATACTAAATTAGCATATTACCTATATACATATATCGTCGATATTTTTAATGGCGATATATCGACATTTATTTTACAGTATCGAATTCGTATCAATTTTAATATATTTTTAACGCAATTCTGGTTTCGTGTTTCATTTCATGTTAGGTACTAGATACTTGCCGACTCAAGCATTTATAAAAATATACTATTTTCATCGTCCTTTTTTACGAATTTGGGAATATGTATATGTAGTAATAATAATGTAAAACTGACGATATATCGATATTTTTCACTCGATTTTTATCTATAGTATTTAGAAATGTCGATACGATAAATATCAATTTATTTTTTCACTTGGCCATCCGTAGTGAATGACATGGTTGACGTGATGACACGACGTTCAATTTTACCACAACAACAAAAAAGTTTTTGTATTAATCAAAGACATTAAAATTTAATAGCATAGAGGGGGCATTGGGAATATTTTCATATAAAACTTTGAAGCTCAAGCGTCATGTCCTTGTCATGTCAGTTAGTATGAACGCGAGCTGTCATTCGGTCGAAATTGTACTAGACTTATTCCACTTGGAATAACTTTTGGCTTCAAATAATCCTCGCTTTGTCCCCTTCATGCCTTATATTATATTTTAATCTCTTTGGTATTAATAGATTTCCCAATCGATCGATTCGTGTTTCTATGATATTTCTGTTTTATTTGACTCAATATTTTCAACTGCTAGATTAATTTAAAAATATGGAAAATTTCGACTTGTTATGAGTCAATATAACAAGCATAGTGTGATACCCCGTGGGTGTCTATTTCAGTGGGTACCAAAGCTGCCGATATTCTTTCGTCATTTCGTCGTACGAGATATATAAAATAGAGTTTTGTTCGAGCTCTTCATTTAATTTTACCCGCTTCAACAAAAGCTACTCTATTTTGGTCATACACAAAACGGGGAACGAAAATGTTACGTGTAACAAGTATGGCTTTCTATTCAGATTAGCAGGCTTAAAGATTACCTCTTTCAACAAACAAAACAGACTCTTTAAATTATTAGTGTAGGTGTAGATTATATACTCCAGAATTAAAACTGGTATATATTTAGCAGAAATTCATCATCACAAAATATTCTGATTTAATCCGATTAAGGATTTCAAAGATAGACCCTTCATTTGATAAAACCCAATAAATCTGTTATTATTCAGAAACGGTACTTTTCTCGTTCGGTATTACGTTTTCCTCTTTTAATTAGCGAAATTCCCAAACAATGTATCAAGTTTATTAAATTATAAATCTAGATCAACTACATGCAACTTTAACCTTAATGTCAGTGTTTGTATAAGAACATCTTGTAAAAGATCCTTGTAGTGATTGAGGAGTAGAGAGAAATGAACAGTTGAAGTATAGATAGGTACATACAGTCACAATCTCAAACATATTTACCATTGTGGTAGGCAGAGACACTAGACTGCCACTCACTACGAACCTGGGAGATCTCTCGTGCTTCATTCACATTCATCAAACGACTCGTGTAAAAATTGTTACATTTAACTAAATTATTTCTTATGAGAATTATGTTTCTTGTCCTGCAGTAACAAGTAATTAAACATATCCATACGTATAACCAAATAGATTAAAATATAATAGGGCATAGAGGGGAAAAAGCGAGGAAAATTTGAAGCCAAAACTTATTCTAAGTGGAATAAGTCTAGTACAATTTCGACTGAATGACAGCTCGCGTTCATACTAACTGACATAACGCTTGAGCTTCAAACATGCCTCAAACTTTTGTATGAAAATATTCCCAATGCCCCCTCTATGTCCTATTATATTTTAATTTCTTTGCGTATAACCATCTCAAACATAACAAGTCGTTTAATTATTCAATAAGAATGATTTTTTGCCGACTTGTAGAGAAAATAAAAATCAATAAGAAACAAAAATTATTTTCTTCAAAGTAAATCCACTTATTGAAAGTCATTGCAACTCCACCGCTTTAGGAGAAGTGGGATAAGAAACTCTTCAATCCATTATAATTTTTACCAATTCGTTATATTGGGCTAATCTGATTATTTTTCGCAGTTGTATTGCACTGAGCTGGAGGAAATCTGCTTACTGCCATCATAATCTCAAATTAACCACACACAACCTATTTTATGGCCTTACATAAAGAGATTGCACTTTCCAGAAGCACATTAAAGCGGACACTAACAAACTACTATTTTATGCGAACAGCAAATCCTTTTTACGAAGCAAAACCAACGTGAAGGATTACTCCAACAAAGATAATCCAAAACACCAGCCATTAAAATAAAGCAGAATAACGAAGAGAAAAAAAAGAATATACATTTTTAAAATAGGAATATCGCATCACATTCCTTGGTACTTCTGAGTGCAACCTCTCAAGCACGCCTCGGAGAGAGGTCTACAAACAAATGTCTCTGAAACAATTTGTCCGCCCGAGATGTAGATGCAGCGGAGTGGATAATGCACTTTGTTTTATCCTAGTCCTTACTGATATAGTCTGTTCTAGGGGCTTTTAAATGTTGTTAGATGGTTTCATTGGCACTGGCATTGACAATTTATCGGAACAAAGTTCATTTTTTTTTTATGTGCATGATTTGTTTAAAATGAAAGATATTGTTGAATTCTAATACACTGCGGTTGATTCAGATATTTTAATTTTTTAAACACGAAGATTGGAGTTTTTTCGTCATTTTTCATAAAATAATTTTTTTTTCATTATTAAGTCGAAAACTATGAGGCATATAGCTCGTCGAATTAAAAATATATTCTGTAATTTACAAAGGAAACCATTTCCCCAAGGACAAAGCACTTTGAATTTTCAACTTTTTTTTACAAGCTTTTAAGCCGAATTTTTTAGTATGAAATTAGTGTCATGTTTCATTAGTGACATTATTAGTGTCATGAAGCTAAGATTATGGCTTTGTCAGTATCTAAACTTAATTTTGCCGCGCATAATGTTATCGCACAGATGCTTTCACGACACTAGTTTACGTCATGTTTAGACGGGTAAATTTGTGGCATGACATTAGTTTCATCAAGAAATTACGCATGGCACTAAACTACGTCGAGCCGGCCGGCCGGCCGGCTCGACCGGAGTGACACCACGGCCGGCGGCCTCACAGAAAACCAGCGTAAAGCAATGCTTGCATTGCATTTCGTTAAGTGAGTAAGGTAACCTGAGCTTTCCCTCCCTACTCCCACCTCAAAGGCCGGCAAGGCGATGGTAGTCACTTACCATCAGGTGACCCGTCTGCTCGTTTGCCCCCTTTCCTCTTATTATAAAAACAATGCCTAGAATGAGCATGTTTAATCAAAACTTAACCAGTTCTGCTGGATTCATAGAATAACTATCCTGACCTGTTTCCTCAGTTGTGACTCTGCCTCCAGAGCTGGAGGTTGTGGGTTCGATCCCCGGTCGGGGCCAACATTTGTGTGCATGAACATGTCTGTTGCCTTCGTGTCTGGTCGTTTAATATTTATTTAAAAGAAGGCCTATCAGTTGTTTAGTACTCATAGTACAGCGCCTGCCTATTTGGGGACTAAATAACCGTGTGTAAATTGTGTCACACAATTTATACAAACAGGATTATCACAAATTGGTAGAGGCCTCATTCATCAAAATGCATTGGGCTGTCGTGGATCTGTGTCCGGATATATGAATACATCATGTACGTGCATAAATGTGAATAGCGTCCCTTTCACGTATTTAACAGTTCAAAAAAAACGAAAATACTAGGCCGGGGACTTTTATGAACGAGTTTCTTTAAAATTGCTTTGGAAATGGCGAATCAGCTTATCTTACATGTTATTTAATAAATGAATATAACATTAAAGTGTGAATTTAGAATTTTTATTTTGGTCTTTCGCCGGTCCGGTGATGGGCTCACCACCTATCACGTTTAGGGGTTCAATATATCTCGTGAAAAGTGGGTATATCCAGTAATGGAATACCTCTGCCTACCTCCTCGCGGATAAAAGGCGTGAGTTTTTTTTCATTTGTTCTAGGATTCGGGTGACCAGAGGGCTGGCTCAAACATTTCAAAAAAGGAGGAGTTTCTTAGTTCGGTTATATTTTACTAGCGACCCGCCCCGGCTTCGCACGGGTGCAATGCTAACACTAAAACCTTTCTCTTGAATCACTCTATCTATTAAAAAAACCGCATGAAAATCCGTTGCGTAGTTTTAAAGATTTAAGCATACAAAGGGACATAGGGACATAGGGATATAGGGATAGAGAAAGCGACTTTGTTTTATACTATGTAGTGACACAGAATAAGTAATAAGACTAGTATGAGACACCCATTGTAATTTTTAAATTATTATATCACTTAATGAATATTATTATTACTGTACAAAAAACCGTAGTTACTTTAGTAGATACTTACTTACTTTATATGTATATTACCTTAGAACTCCTACTTTTGTAAATCAATTGAAAATATTTTTTTGGTTTGAAAGCAAATATTTTCAGATTGATTAAATTCGTTTTCATTCAAGTTTATTAAAATTCAGTTAGATGGAATTCATGAGGAGTTGAGGGAACCCCTTAAATTTTATAAGGAAACCTAATAGTGATTTTAATATTCTCAGTGACATTTCAAGCATTTGCACTCAGAATATATCATTTGGTTTAACGAAATTGATGAAGAACACAAATTCGGATATTTCAAAGTAGGTCGTTTTATTTTGTTATATTATTATAGTGTAGTTCTAAACATCTTAGGTTCAGAATTGAAAACAGTACTGCATGAAACACCTTATATTTACAAGCCATACATACATACATATGCTCACGCCTTTTTCCCGAAGGGGTAGGCAGAGACAACAGCCCGCCACCTGCTACGATCCTGGCATACCTCACGTGCCTCATCCACATCCATCAATCGGTTCATTCAATGTAGCAAAGCGGCACTCCACACTCTATTTACAAGCCATTATGCTCCTTATTGACAATACACGTATTGTTTACACGAGACATGAGCTCTGGGAATGTTTAGTAGTACAAAAGTTAGCTCCAAACGTACGCATTGCGGTTTTATTCGCATACTTCATTTTTTGTGGTGAATATTACGCAAACCTCAAATTTCATAACTATTTTGGCATAATATACCTACTTAACTGGGCACACTGCTGGGCTTCCTGGAGGAGCTGGGATGGCAAGAGTAGATACATTCCCACCATCACGCAAAATAGGCGCAGAAAGGACGTCGAGTTGCGCAAACAAGCGTTAACATACTCGTACATATACATAGTCAAAGTCGCATGCACGATGTCGCCGAGTCGTGCGTCGAAACCTGATGCACTGTCCAAAGTCGTCCATCACAATGGGTAATGGCCAACATATTTTGTACCTACTACATTTATTTTAAAACTAATAATTTATCTACAAAGTGCTTTGTTCAAAATACATAGTCAAGACCCGTCTCAGAATTTTAGAATTTCCATTTTCATTGACTGTTACTTTGTTGAATAAATTTGTGTGAAATTGCACCAGTTTGTTGGTTTGTTGTTCAGGCATTTATTATGTAGGTACATGGTACATAGTCAAGTATGTTTATAGTACAATACATACTCCTAGTACAAACTTATCGATGTGAGAGTGACTATGTTGATTTAGGTACCATCGTATATTTGTCACCTAGAAAAACCAGACTGTCTAATTGAACTATTGACTAGTAGCGACATCTATGACACTACTTAGAATGCGCACTAATAGATGGCACCGTGCTATTGAAATTTTCTAATTAGTTTGTATAAATACAATTGTTCAACATCAACCCAGGCACGATCACCTCGCCTGGCGGAAGATCTTCCCTTTTCACCATGTAGGAGCATTCCACATTCGCTCCTCCATAATTTGTAACTGGTGCCCACAATTTATTTATTTACTTTATATTCTGCTTATTTTTAAAATAAGCCTGCAGCCTCAAATTAAAATGAAAACTGATATTCCAGGACTAAAGAGCCCGCTTGTGATTAGTGAAGCTTGTGTTCAAATCGTTGTGTGTGAATTATCACTAGCTCGACGGTGAAGGAAAACATCGTAAGGAAACCCGCAGGTCCCAGAATGAATTTTGAGACCTATCATGTTTAATGGTGCACAAAGTATAGTGGTGAAACCTGGGTAGGTATTTACAGAAATGGAATACCTATGCAGACGCCCTCAGGGACCAAAGCGTTAGATTATTTCAAGATTTTTGCTTTGAGCTTATAATAGTTTGTACCTACCTGTCAATCTGCGTATTCGAAACTCCAATTATTGTTAGCCTAAACTTTAATCAAAATCCAACCTCCTGGTTTCTGGGTCATTGTATTGTTGTTCATTTAACTTAATTAGTGTTTCATGTAAATTAATGGTGTTGAAAGTAGCCATCAATCTTACGGAGGTCCTTTCAAAACCAGTGGTGATTTGCAGAATTTCCTGAGCGGATCTGCATCAGTCCCAAATGGATGTAAGAAATTGAATTGTTGAGGAAATGGGACTTATATTAACTTGATTGATTATTGAGTGCCAGATGGGGGTAATGACGTTATAAGCTAGTGCTGGCTTAATTATGTTGATAGCGGAACTCTTTTTAAGTACCTATTTTAAAATGGAAGATAGAGTTAGAATAAAATTACTATTAGTACCTACTGTAGTACCTATGTGTTTCTTAATCAGAGTGATAATACAACTTGTAACAGAATAAGCGATTTACTTAATGGATTTCAGCTATCTATATGCTGGTGATTTTTTTTACCGTCTGGAAAAAAATATGACGTATAAGGTATCTAGAGCCGAAGAATACACGAGATTAATTGTTAAATATAGTCATGTTTAATGCAATTTACAAAATCTAGAAAACAGTACTACGCGCAGCTGGCGGTTGTAGGTAGATTGCGCATAAATGGAAGCTACGAGCCTGTTTATTTTTAAAATACTATTTCAAATATCTCAGTGTGTATTATTGACTACAATTGAATAATGTATATTAGTCTAAGCAAGAAAAAAAAATTTTGAGAAAAAAAAATTTTGAGAAAAAAAATAATTAAGTAACATTGCCAAATGAATCTATTACACTTACCTATCACACCAAATTTTTTTCCAGACGGTAAAAAAGTCACCTTCTATATAAAATGATAAATTGACTGACTGATTGGTGATATTATATCAACGCACAGGTTAAACTGCTAATTTTACACATAGAGAAATATGTATATTCGGGTAAAATCAAATGCCGGTCCCAATCCATATATTACCAACGTAGATCCACTCAATTTACCGTATTTTAAAAGGAATCACTTCCGTATGCAGGCCGCGTTACCCTTCGAATTCCTAAGGTCTTATTCCACGATTTTCTTGTTACGTCTATAAAATCGTAAGAATGGTTCGGCCTTTCTTTGAATATATTTAAATTGTAAAGGTTTGCTTTCATCTGAAAAGCGAAATAAAATTCAGGTTATAAACTATTTATGATTCACAGTTGAGAAATAAATTAAAACACATCATTAAAAATATACGCGCACTCTGTATCCTCAGGGGTTGGAAATTCTTTTCATTTGGTAGTGAGCCTTTTCAGTCAGTTAGTCAGTCAGTCAGTTATGGTCGCAGGTTCAATCCCGATCGAGGCTACAACATTTGTCTTCATGAACATTGTTGGCTTCATTTCTAGATATCTGGGGGCACGGTAGTGCCCCCGCCAAGTCAAGCAACAAGCGGCACGGCCGTACCATCCTTTTCTCGAAGCAATTCACCATTTTCGACCTTTAATATTTACTTAAGCATATTTTATTAAGTAATTCGTTAGTACTCACAGTACATGCTGCCTAGTTCGGGTTAGGGGATTTCATTGGATTTCAAAGATTTCAAAGGGATTTCATTGTGTCCTACAATTTATTTGTCTTTATTTCTTTTATTTTCACTAGCGTCACATCATCATCGTTATCATCAAACCGTAACAGCCCACTTCTGAGCTAAGGATCTTTTCTCACACATGAGGAAGTATGGGCTATAATCTCCCACGTCACAAGCCTTTTTTGAAATACGTAATACTCTTAATAAAATCATTTCAAAAAGGATCAAAACGTTTAATGGATTTTGTAAACGATTTAAAAGGAATTCTATCTCCCGGTAACCCGTCAAATGCTTTTATCAGATGAAATAGGTGTGTACGTACAAAGTGTCTATTTGGGAAGCGTAGGCATATTGATCCCTCGGGCCTCTTTGCGTCACTTTTCAATAACCAAATTTAATATTATGATCCATAAACATCAGTCTTACTATCCAAAGACGAAAAGAGACTTATTTTCTTGGTAACGTCCCAAAGGATTACTAACTTAAAGGAGTTTTCTTAGGTCCCGCAGTCAAAGCAAGGAAGCCTGATTTCAGCATATTTGTCTGTCTGTGTGTTGAAACAATTTTATTCATGTACTAGCGACCCGCCCCGGCTTCGCACGGGTGCAATGCTGAATTTTCTTTGCTATAAACCATCTCTGGACCCACTCGAACCCACACAAAAAGTTTCATCAAAATCGTTTCGGCCGTTCTCGAGTTAAATCGTCAGGAAGGAAAACCCGACTTATTTTTATATAGTAGATTACGGATAAAGATTTGAGATATATTTGACCCCTCGAAACATCTTTATCTATTTATTTAAGACTAGCTGTTAGGCGCATTTTCATTGGGGTAAGTCCCGTTTCCGTGGGTAAGTCCCGTTTTTTTGTTTGACTTTGTCGTAGGAACTTAGGTAGAAATAACGATTCGATTGACATCTCATTCATCAAAATTAGATGAGAATTTTAGGAGCTACTACGAAACAAGTGAAAATACAAACATAATATACTCCTAACATATATATTTTATTATAAACATAGACTGTCAACAGTATAAAACTTCGTAGTAAAACCATAGATATAGGATGTACTAAATCTATGAGTAAAACATACACACCTTGTTGAAATCTGTAATAATATTACTTTAATATACATATTGTAAAAAACCTAACATAAGATATAAAATAAATAAATATATAATAATAATATAATCTCACGCCTTTTTTATCCCCGAGGGGGTAGGCAGAGGTATTCCATTACTGGATATACCCACATTTCACGAGATATATTGGACCCCTTAACGTGATAGGTGGTGAGCCCATCGCCGGACCGGGTCTGTTTACACATGTCTCAGAATTAATTCTGAGACCTGCGGGTTTCCTCACGATGTTTTCCTTCACCGTCGAGCTAGTGATAAATATGTACGTAAGTTTTTTTAAAACTCATTGGTACATGCCAGGATTCGAACCCGAGCCTCACTGATTTTCGGCCGGCTCTTTAACCGTCCGGGCTATCACTGCTCTAAATTGCTTGAAATCTGTCTAAATAATAAATTAACATTTCGAAGTAAAGTAGCTCACTACTTAAGAATATTACGTGATAGCAGGTCCTATAAACCAGGATATTCTTTCGCCAAGCCCAACACATTTCACTTTTACGTTCCCATGCCTCCGTAATTTATTGAGCAGCTTCTCAACCAAAAGATCTTTTATTCCCCTACGCATTTCGCCTGACGACATATTTAATTTACGAATCCATCTTTAGGATTTAAAACGTAACCCTTAAATTCATGTAAATATTTTTATTCTTTTGATTATACTTCATCATCATCAACCCTTAACAGCCCACAGCTGAGCTAAGGGTCTTTCCTTACATATGAGGAAGTATGGCTATAATCTACCACGTGAGCTCACCGCGGATTCTGATGCTGAAATAGTGGCCATTTAACCCGTAAAACCACAATAAAATGTTATTTGATTTTGACGTTTTTTAGGGGGCGCGCTAGTGCAATTAAAATTCCGCGCGTTGTTCAACTTTCCCAAAAAAATGATCACCAAAAAAAAACTACTTTGACTATCATCCTACTGTCAATGTATTTTTGTCTATGGATAGATTATGTGCTGCCACATGTAAAAAACAAAGGGGTACTATGAGTCCAAGTCATTCATTTCTGTTCGTAAATAAAAACTCGGACCTGTTTCGAGAATAATCACAGAATAATTGCTACCAATATTACCACAGTACTCAAATTTATAAACTATGTTACTAAACACCAACTAGAAACATCGTATTATCGTCTAAGATAAACAACTCAACCTTTAGAGGCCACTTAAGTTTATAATTGAACACCACTTGAAATCCGACACCGAAAATTTACTATGAAGTGGCCATTTTTTTTATGACTTGTCACTTGGAAGCGGTTTTCTATAAATAAAAACAAAAAACATGTGTAGCTTTGGATATCAACGGATTCCGAATTTATTCTAGATCACGGTAGTAAATTATATTCAATATCATGTATTTAATGGTGATAAAAATAAGGTTTAAAGTCGTCTGGGTAGGCCAGCCCGCCGGCGGGCTGCCGCTGCTTGACGGAATGGCGGCATTTTGTGCCAGCCCGCCGGCGGGCTCCTGGGCAGCATTGGGCAGTCCGAATTGTATAAGCCACCCACGAACGACTTCAATTGTGTGTAAACACAACAAAAATCGGGACCAACAATTAGCGTGCCTTCCGAAATACGGAAGGGTTCGTTATTCGTTAATTGCCACTAGGATATAATAAAAATTGTCACCCATTCGATAGCATGGTTCAGTCTATAGCGCTTTAGTTAGTTCTATGTAGTACAGCTAGGTGTCGCTACAACAGCATGTATGTACATTGTACAATTGTTAATACTTTTTTAAAACAAATTTTTGTAGTGTCTGTCTTTAGTATTAATATACAGCGTGACTTTTTTTACCGTCTGAAAAAAAATGTGGTGTGATAGGTAAGTGTAATAGATTCATTTGGCAATGTTACATAAAAAAATTTTTTTTTGTCATAAAATTTTTTTCTTGCTTAAACTAATATACATTACCCAATTGTAGTCAATAATATACACTACAATTGGGTAATGTATATTAGTTTAAGCAAGAAAAAAATTTTATGACAAAAAATTTTTTTTTACAAAAAATATACACTGAAATATTTGAAATAGTATTTTAAAAAGAAACAGGCTCGTAGCTTCCATTTATGCGCAATCTACCTACAACCGCCAGCTGCGCGTAGTACTGTGCGTAGTTTTCTAGATTTTGTAAATTGAATTAAACATGACTATATTTAACAATTAATCTCGTGTGAAACTTCGGCTCTAGATACCTTATACGTCATATTTTTTTCCAGACGGTAAAAAAAATCATCTAGTATACCCATTCATAAAAAAATCCCTTGATAAAGAGTAATTTCGCTGATCAATGTTTGATCTTTTCAATAGAAGCTACGAGTATCTCTGGTTCCACGCATTGCGTCGATACGATATGAACCGGGTCCTCGTATAATTTCCTTAATAAAATTACAGGTTTATTTTATTACCTTCCCCTAACATTTTATGATACATAAGAAAAGTTATTACTCCTACTTTCGTATGGAATTCGTTGAGATATACTTACGCATTATGTTAGAAATTATGCAATCAAGATTTTATCAGGTTCGGTATTGAGTTGGGTAATTTTATGATTCTTTGATGGTCTTACAAGTGAGCCCAAGAATGGTATCAATAATATTACAAATAAACCTCTCAAATTTGATCTTGTATCTGTATAATTATATACATTTTTCCGAATTTCGTATGAAAGGTAAGTTAAGTCATTTATCCCGGTTTACGTTATATGTTTACACACAAAAGAAGTAATTTAGTCATAGTTCAGATACTGTTGAGTGGCTTGATACATTCTGACAGTTTGATGATCACTAGCCTTACACTATCTTTAAGCCCAGCGTTAGTCTCGCGTGGGGAGATTATTGCCGATTAGATCGAAAACTCATTGGTAAAAAAAAAAAAAAAAAAACTCACTGATTTTCGGCCGGCTCTTTAACCGTAAGGCTATCACTGCTTCCTTATTGCTTAGGTATATTCGTTTCTGGTTATAGCGACTGCTTTAAGTTTCTGGACTTAAGCCGTATACAGAAAGAAAGCTGAAAACTTATCAGCGCTTATCAGCGGTTATCGGCGCTGGTCATTCTACATAAAGCAAGCAGATTGAAGCAGAGCAAGCAAAATGTCGTACGATGATTGGCGGCACCAGCGCTGACCGGCGCCTGTAGAAGATTGTCGGCGCTTATCGGCGCTGGTTCATATAAATGCCTGCGCCGGTTACCTGCGTAGACCGGCGCCTATAAGCGCTGATAAGTTTTCAGCTTTCTTTCTGTATACGGCTTTAGACTTTCTCTTGATGTGCTGATCCATCATTGGTATCAAATCAATGAGTAAAACAAAGACAATAAAGGCAATCTACTAAAAAAATCTGATTGCGTCACGCGTCACTTGCAATAACATGACTTCATTTACCGATATTATTAAAAAATCCTTTAACTTAACCTAATATTGGAAGGGTAGGTACCTACTTGGCGTCGTTTTATTGGCTTTTGTTTTTTTCTATGTCATATAAAACGCATAGATAAACGACTGAATTTCATTGCTACAAAATACTTCAACATTTTCAAACCTTTTTATTCTTACACTAGCGGTTCTGAGCGGTTTTACCCACATAGTTACCGTTCCTGTTTTAATACGGGAATAAAATATAGCTAATGTTACTCAGGGATATTCTAGCTTTCTATTGATGGAAGACTTTTAAAAATCGGTCCAGTAGTTTTTGAGTTTATTCGTAACAAACATACAAAAATACAAATATTTCCTCTTTATAATATTAGTATAGATTGTTGCCCTGATATGATAACAATGTTCAAATCCATGAATATTTGATAATTCAACTAGAGGAAGCAACCCTGCGACGCTTAAGTGATTTTCAATAACAAACATCTAATGTTATATCATATCCTTGGATATGATAGCCAAGATATCTCCTTGATTCAACAACGTGGGACCATTCTTCGCTGTAAGTATCCTATCCATCACAGCTTCACTGGCTTTGCTTAACGGCTTCGCATTCTGTTATCAGCAAACCAATCTTGCGGAGAACTTGGCTCCTATTTTTACAGTTACATTTTTAGGTTTCCGGCAGGATTTTGCTCTAGTAATTGATCGAGTAGCTCTGGTGGAAGTAAGATCTTCAGGCATGAGGCCTGGTTTCGCATCTTTGTAACAGAATGTGTACATGAGTATTAAAAAATATATATGTTTATATTGACGACGATGGAGAAAAACTATACAGCCAAAAACTTCATTGTATCTGAACCAAAGACAGTACAACAGAGATACACACATAAAAACACGCCTATTTTTCTTTGAGGTCGGCTGAGACAACAGAAATATAATTTAACTAGCGACCCGGCGGCTTCGCACGGGAGCAATTCTGATACTAAAACCTTCTTTCTGAATCACTCTATTTATTAAAAAACGCATCAAAATCCGTTGCATAGTTTTAAAGATCTAAGCATACATAGGGACTGACAGACAGCGGGTAGCGACTTTGTTTTGGACACACATAATGTCTCAAGCCGGTGGCTCGGGTGGGAGATTTTTTTTATTAAGATAAGATTATGTTTATACTAGGTACTAACATATTGTATAAGATAAATGTTACCTACGAACAATAATGGGATAAATAGCCTGAACTAAATGTTATTTAATTTTTTTTTATTTAATTTAATTTTATACTATGTAGGTACCTATGTATGTATAGTTATAATAAAGCAAATACAACATGCGCCATATAAAACAAGGCGAAACTATGTTAAACTAAACTAAGCACTAAAAGAACATGATTTTTTTGAGATCATTGAATAGGTACTTCTGAAAACTCACTCAGAAATAAGTCGTAAATGTATATTTTTCGTATCTATATGGTTTATGGATTGAAAATATGGTAAAGACATAGAAGCTAGCCTCGGAATCAATTTTGCAGTTACCAAGTTTCCGTTAGTAACTCATTCGGCCCATTGCACGGACATTGTTCCTGTGTAATCGTTGGAAGGCAACTGCATTGCAGAGCATAGATATAATATTATACTCTAATAATAGAACGTAGATCCAGTGCCACAATATAAAATGTGATTCTAGGGCCATCATTAAAAAATAAAGAGGGATCCTTTACCATAGTAAAATAAATAATCCTTGCTTGCATGCCTTTTATCCCTGAGGGAGTCAAATCAAATCAAATGTTTTTATTCAATTAGATAATAATAGGGCTTACAAGTCCACTTATTGAAACCGCTTCGGTATGTTGTAGAGAAGAAGCGGGGCAAGAAACTCGTCAACACATTATTCTATTACACAATCAATAATACAAAGTACAAGTACATGGTTTTAGTGCTTTGCTGAGCTCGAGAAAATTTACACCAGGCACGCATAGTAGGCATAGGTATTCCATTTCTGAAAATACCGACACTAATTCACCAGTATATTATTTAGACCCCTAAACGTGATTGGTGGTGATCCTATCGCCGGGCCGGTTTGCTGATACTCATGCCTCAGAAACAAATCTGTGGCCTGCGGGTATTCTCACGATGTTTTCCTTCACCATCGAGCTAGTAATGAGTACCAAAATTATTGAAAAACTAATGTTTAGCTACTACTTTTACTACCTTCAACCCGAGCCTCAACATGTTCACTTAAGCTTTGGTTTCCTAGGATAGCGGTGCCGTCATTTAGCGGCCGTAATACTCGTACAGCAATGAATGACGTCACAAGAACATTGTCTATGTTATTAAAATGACGCAGTTTGATAGAGAGCGGTATTTGACACCGTAACGTTTAAAATGTGGTGCCGCGGAACGTAGAACTTTCCAAATGTCGTCACCTAAAAGACGGCCGTCTTTTTGCGTTTGTTATATTACGGCCGCTATATGACGGCACCGCTATCCTAGGAAACCAAAGTTTTACCACATGGTTAACACTGCCTATAAATATTAATAATCTTGTTTCTGTCATAAAACTAAATATTACATCGCTTAACAGAATAAGCAATTCCTCATACACCCCAATTAGTATATTAATATAAAAATAATAAGATGCGTTCGAACTTCAGTTGTGTCCAACAAATTTTCTTAAATAAAGAGCAATAATAGTACGATTTCCATACTAAGCAATAAATTCAGCTATGATTACTCCTTTTGCGCAAAAAAATAACGCATATTAAAAATAGCTGAAATCGATTCGGTAGTCGATATTGAACAAACTAATTTCAGGAATTGCGCTTATTCTGTTACATATTGTATACTTACTTTGAACAAAACACATGCCTATGTAGTGAATGCAGAAAGTTCTAGTAAACACCATTTTACAGTAACCCAGTCTGTCACGCTCGAAGTATCCGAGTCCAACTTGATCTCAAGACTTGTGGGACGCGGTTTAGTCGAGTTCCTCTTTCGTGCAGTTCTGTAACTTGGTGACGTACCTACGTATACCTTTTGCATTTTGTTACTGTGTATCTAATCTCCTAGTCCCCATACTCCCCTAGTCATATAAAATAAATAAATAAATAATCTCACGCCTTTCATCCCCGAGGGGGTAGGCAGAGGTATGCCATTACTGGATATACCCACATTTCACGAGATACATTGGACCCCTAAACGTGATAGGTGGTGAGCCCATCGCCGGACCGGGTCTATTTACACATGTCTCAGAATTAATTCTGAGACCTGTGGGTTTCCTCACGATGTTTTCCTTCACCGTCGAGCTAGTGATAAATATGTACGAAAGTTTTTGAAAAACTCATTGGTACATGCCAGGATTCGAACCCGAGCCTCACTGATTTTCGACCGGCTCTTTAACCGTCCGGGCTATCACTGCTCTAGTCACTACTTCAACATTTATATTAAAATTTGTAAGTACGAGTAATCTGTCTGATTGTTTCTAACCTACTTTGTGATATACATTCTAGAACACGTGGAGCTTGACACATTGGACTTTGTACCGTTCTTATTATCATCACCTTAGAGGTCAGATTCGCACTACAAGTGTAAAGCTTAATGTTCTCTTGACTGTACTTACACATACAACGCGTAACAGAATAAGCTCAATTCCTCATACACCCCAAAAAATTATGATGCCTTCGTACTTTAGTTGGTTTTAACCAATTTTAATAAAGAGCAATAATAGCACGATATCCATAGGTACCTAGCAATAAATTCAGCTATGCTAATTAATTTTTGGGAAAAATTTAACACATATTAAAAATATCTTAATCGAAACGGTAGTCGATACTGAACAAACTGATTTCAGGAGTTGCGCTTATTCTGTTACATATTGTATTTATTAGAGAGATATTGAGATTAAATATAGGTATAATTGTATTACCACGACACGACTCCAGTATTGTCAAGATTCATAAGCTAAAATATTACTAATTTCTTTACGAAATTATCGCACTCCAAACAGTAAAAAACACAGTACATACTATGATATACCCGCTGTGCTAGATCAGCATTCATTAAAAGCCTACTTCACGTAAACAGAAACATTCTATTTAAAAAGTTACCATTTATTAATTTGCCTAATTCGGACACTCCCTAATTATGAGAACAAATTCCATTTCATTTGCCAACTTGTTGGGCCAGAGTTTGCCAGCCTGGAAATAAAGCCACCTAATTAAAACAGTGTTAAAGTTGGGCCCTAGGGCATCGTGAGAACTTTTCCCGGTGGCGCAGACGAAATTACGCCGTAGACAGTTGCGCAATAAAAGTTTTAGGGGACCCTTAAGAAGTTAAGAGTACTAACGTGAAATTAGATAATATAGAACTCCAAGAGTAAAAAACAGACTTCAGTGAATTGTACCTACTAAAAATACAGTCGAATTGAGAACCTCTTCCTTTTTTGAAGTTGGTTAAAAAAAGAGTCATCGAAATTGGTAGGCGTGATATTGAATTATTCGTCCATTTGTCGCGCACTTACTTATTGCAAAATTTAAGTATATGGTTTTCTCATGGATGCCGTTGTCAAAACTGGACCAAATTAAAATGGAACCACATGGAAAGCACTAGCTTTCAAATACAAAAAATATTCATCCAAATCCGTTCACCCAGTCGAAAGTTCTGAGGAACAAACAAAAACATACGTGTCGAAGTTTCTCAAACCACCTCCTTTTTTAGAAGTCGATTAAAAATCCCAACTATCCCAATAGCAGAGTAAGTATTACAGAAAACGTGTGAAAATAATTTGTTGCTATTGTTTCTTCTATTAGTTTTGTTGCTAACTGCGTCTCAGGACAAGCAGTATAATATTCGGCAAGGAAATTCGATTGGTATGAAAACTACATACACACAATTTTCAACCGACTTCAAGAAAGGAGGAGGTTCTTAATTCAACTGTATGTTTTTTTTTATGTTTGTTACCTCGATTTTGATGATTCTTTTTTTATTTGAAAGCTGGTGCTTTCCGTGTGTCCCATTTCAATTTGGTCTAGTTCTGATAAAAGCATCCATGAGAAATCCATATAAGTTGAAGTAGGTTTTTTATTCTTTAGAGTTCTATGTAATTTTTATTAGAGGACCTAAAAAGTGTTTGATATCTGACAGGGTCCATTAGTTATCGAGTTGTAGAAATCTGCATAGATACTTACATCTCTTTTATTTCCGACCCAAGTCAGACAAGTCTATTGTTATTATTATTTTCAAATTTGAGAAAACATCTATACTTTCGCCAACAATATATTGGCATTAGGAAATTTATAATAAATACACTGCAGACTCCTTGAAGTGGAAGATGTTTTAATTTTTATTTTTCATATTCCTGATAATGACAGGTGCTATATTATACGACTCTAATACTGTACCTAAGAGCTTTGTTGCGCCAGCGTGCCGATATGTTCGTGGTGAGCCCATCGCCGTGCCGGAATCATTATTCAGAAGCATTGTGAGGACTGCGGTTTTCCTTCACGCTCGAGCTATTGATGAATCTGTAGGAATGTTTTACGAAAAACTCATTGGTTCCTACACACCCACTTTGTGTCACTTTGACTATGGCGCCTGTCACTTTTTGACACCGATTCGTCCGAAGAAACCGATCAAATATTCCAAATCGGAGAAAGGTAGCCAAAGAAATCAGGACATTTTTAACACAAAATAAAGGTAATAATTGCGGTTTTGCTCGGTTTCACCCGCGTATTACCCGGTCCCGTAGGAATACGTGAGTAAAATATAGCCTATGTTACGCAGGAATATTTTAGCTTTCCATTGGTGAAAAAAAAAATTAAAATCGGTCCAGTAGTTTTTGAGTTTATTCGTAACAAAAATTCGAAAATACAAATCTTTCCTCTTTATAATATTAGCATAGATATAGATTTTGTTTCCATGCCAATGCACGAGTAGCATGTTTGAAGCTCGCGTAACCTCAGCCGCGGTATATCTACCATTAGTAGTTATTATTTATTGTGTGTATCTATACAAGAAAATATTTTCCACACAGCTGTTGCATCGATATCAAACGTATGTGAATTTGTGTGGCCTTGTATTCGTGTTCATTGAACTTCATAACTTAGTTCCTTCAGATAAGCAACACAATAGCCTACCCAGTTATAGAATCGTTGCCAAGTAGGCTACACAACTTTGGAACCTTGACAATACAGAGCTAGTTTTATGACGTCTTCTTGGTAACTGGACTAAATAGATACATTTTACAATGAAAATCCTACTATAGAAAACGATATTTGTTATTGTAGTTGTTTTTTCTTTTATACTTTTAATGGCTGCACAAGAAAGAACAGTGTAATGTTTTTAGATGCAAGTTTGTCTACGTCGCAAATTATAATTTCTCAAAGGATATTTAATGACATTGTAAATACTACTATTTATTTTATCTACTATTATTTACTTCCATTTAAATTATCGATACTAACAACACTTGTATGTGGTGTAAAACTTCAGTCTGATTTAAAGACAATCGTATTATGTTGACTAATTAGTTACCATTTTACAATTCAACGGTGCACATTTAGTAATAGTCAAAATCACATTGATTTACAATGTAATTAAATGCATCCAGGGAAATAATAATATAACTAAGATTGTGTCGTGATATTGTATGAAATGGAAACAATTAACAAAAGTCCGCAATTACAATTACGCTAGTAAATTATAATTTCACTTTTTTATAATAACCCTTTGACAAATACAGAAGTGCAAGCCCACTCTTTTTTCGCTGCGTGTAGCCTAAACATTTTTATAGACTTTGAAGGCGATTGTCGTTAGATTTGACTTTATATCCGACTGACTAAGGCAATGATATTATATGTTACTATAGTTACGGTGTTTCGCACCTATAACACACAGGATCTCTTGATATTAAAATAATCTGTAGGAAGTTGTGTCTCAGAATTGCTATTTCCTGCAATATACCTACAAAGAGTCAATGTTACGTTAGTTCAGAATCTTATTCCTACAATTTATTCCCATAAAAGTATTCAAAGGAAGTTTTCTCGGAGATATAAATGTTTTATAGAAATAGATTAAATTGAAAATCAGAAATTTCTTAAAAAATATTCGAAAAGAAAAATCTTACCCATTTTGCTTAGTACCAATCAACTAGTAAAAAAAACACGCCTTTTATCCCCGAGAGCAGAAGCAGAAATATTCGATTTCTCTAAATACCCACTTCCCACGCGAATATTCGACCCCTAGTGAGCCGGGCTCTTACACATGCCTCAGAATTAATTCTCAGACTGCGAGCTTTCTCACAATGTTTTCCTTCACCGTCGAGCTAGTGGTATATATTAACTAGTAATCGTTGTAATATATTTTACACAGAGCCATCAAAAGTCGCGTTATCAAGAGCTCTAAATTTTGATTATGCTCGAGAAGTTATCCTCACTTATGGTTATGCCTACAGGTATTTTAAGAAAACTCAACTTTCCAACATCAACGTTTAATGAAATTATTTAAATTAATAAATAATTTACAGAGGTTTACAATATATACCTACATTATGGGTTGTTGTCGGAAATATAAAACTTTGATGACATTTTTGAAACGTGGTTTACGAAAGCTTACGAAAACTTTCTGTAAAATATGCAAATAGAAACCCTTACAAAATATGAACTGTAATTGTAAATTTTATTGATTAGTTTAATTTTCTGCTTTAGTTAACGTTTTTGAATTGTTTCAGTTATTGAGAAATATCTTTTCTGTTACATTTATATTTCAATACTTCTGTTTTTTGTAGAAGGGGTCTACAAAAAACAGAAGTATTGAAATGTAAAATAAGAAATTCTATAGGTACTAAGACCATCTGTTATTTATCAAATAGTCACTCAAGCACTTTATTCTGATGATATTACTTTGAGTGAAATTTAATTTATTATTTCACAAATTAATTAAAGTAGCTTTTTCATTTATCAGGTTCTTTGTGGAGATTTTCACGCTATTTTCGCATTAAGTTTTCACTTTGATTCGTTAAATTTGTCTCAAATTCTTTAAATTTAGATATTTCGTCGTATCTCAATACTAACAGTAATAATAACAAAACAATATTCAATCTCTTAAATACAAAGCCTAAAAATATTACTCGATAAAGATAAACAAAATTTATGGCTGACTTTGTTAAATGAAAAAGTTTTGATTAAACGATGAGAATTTTACTCTAATGGAAACGAGAATGAGGTTCAAAGTTTGAGCGTATTTATGCCTACATGCCCGTGAACATATGAATCATAATTATGTGGTTTCATTGTGCAAATTGGGGGTCATGAAAAAGGCAGAAGTTCGAAGAGACAAGGGCGCAATGGCAAAGTTTCTGAGTGGCTACACCATTCATGCTTGTACAATTTCTAGAATGCCATCATTTCGGAACGATTCTATGCATAGATTTTCCATGTCTGAATAATTATGGGTAATATTTGTAAATTCATAACTCTTAGGTAACAATTTACTCCGCTTATCAAATTAACGAAACACGTAAATCTCGAATCCTTTGCAATTAAGCGTAGTAGCAATGTAATCAAAGAAAATCTTAACCAAGCACAACCCCAGTTGTAGTATACAAGTTAATTCGTTAGACAGAAACCACCAATGATTTTCATTCCAAATTTGAATATTCAGCTTACTCAAATACATCCATATTCATTTATTCATCAACCGACGTTATTTCCATTAGTTGTGCTATGACTAGGTTCCTTTATTGTGATGTCAATTCAAATTTTATTTAAACAAAACTAGATCGTAACTCACGATGTTTGGCTTGGCATTGAATGATCAAGTATTTACATAGTTTGGAAACTACATTTGATATTCTGATTAAGCTCTGTTCTGAAACAAACACACTTGTCACATTTATTATTATTTAATGAAATATAATTATTATAATCTTACCTCTGTAAAGTTTGTCTTAGTATTTACAAAATTATTTAGTTATTAAGATTAATAATAGAATATTTTACATTATAGATTATCTCGAAAGATTTTGTAACAAGAAAATAATTTGTAACCATATTCTCAAATTCAATGACGCATTCTCTTATAGAAAAGTACAGAGTCCAGATATAATAAATAATGACTATGCATAATCTCGTTACTTACAATTATATCACATTTCTTTACATAACGAGTAATTTATTATTTACAACTTCATTACGGTCCATGGATTTTTTATATTCTATCAATAGATTCATTATCTTACCTTAAACCCTAATATATAAATTATTCCTGATGAGACAGTGACTGTCAGGAAACGAGAAATTATTTTATATACTTTGAAAATATTTCAAATTCCCAAAACTCAAACCCGAAAGAACCGGAAAATTAAATAGCAAGTAATTTAAAATCACTGCCGAGTTAAACAATTCTTTAAATAAATAGAATTCTTCACAAATCTTTCAATCAAAAAAAAAAGGCCCTAGCAGCAGAGCAAGAAAGACAACTGAGAAATTCACTTCAACAGTCTTAGCAATTGATGACTGGATGAGATTTCTGTAATCCTTTGCCTCGTTTTGCGACGGATACGTATAAGTCCTATCTGTAACGGTTTTACTTTCTTGAGGGCAAGGGAGCAACTCAACTGGAATCTGTAAAAGTGTTCTCTCGTTCTCTTTCTTTGCCAACTTCGGTTCTTCCACATAAGAATCATCGATTTCCTCTGGGATCAATTCGTCATTACCTTCCGCATAATCTTTAATGTCACTTTTATCATCAACCTCGTATAAATTGTTTGTATTTATAACACTTCTCTCAAAGTAAGCGAAATGTGAATTAAGAGTAGGGTCGATATTGAATTTGCAAATGAAATTTTCTAAAGACGTGCGCACTTTAACACTCTTCGCTTCATGCCGGAGTCTGTGCATCCAAGCCAGATGACAATCGCAATCGAATTCGTTTCCTGTAACAATCAGAGTATAATTAATTCCTCTAATTGGATTATTAACGATTTCAAAGCTCGCGTCTTCTGATACTAATTGGTTTTTATAAGATAATTAAATTGGAATATTGATTGGTGTTTTAATGAGAGGTTATTCGCAATTCTATTCAGTTTACAATCATCAATGCTATGTAACATTATAGGTGGCGAATTAATTGAATGCAGAATATTGACTACTAAAATGTTGTTATCATTAATTATTATTATTACCATTGTAATTTTGCTTTGAACTGAGTATTGTTCTTGGTACCAACAACAACAGACAGTAATTACTTCTTTTTAAAATCTAATTAGGACAGAAGTTTCGGCAAATGAAGGTTTAACTTTCACTAATTAGTTAGGTACAAGTAATGAAATGTACGGGCAGGAAATTTCTTACCTTCCAATGAGATGTAGCTGTTCTTATTTTTCAAATTATCGTAAATAGGACGCAGATTATCGAACGTGAAGCGCCGCAACTTGTTGTGTCTTAAGTCTAACGCCGAAAGTCCTCTGACACCTTCGAACAGTCCAGTGACCAAAGTAACGAGCTTGTTGTGACTCAGACTCAATTTCCTTAATTGCGATAATCCATCAAACGTCCTTTGAGCCAAAATATAAATTTCATTATAGTCTAATAATAATTCTTGGAGGTTCCATAGTTCGGTGAAAGTGAATGAGTTGAGTACAGCTATCTTATTTCTTCTTAAATCTAAACGCTTTAAATTAGCGAGACCGTTGAAACACTCCTTCTGTAATTCACTTATGTTATTTCTATCAAGTTCTAATTCGAGAAGATTGACGAGATGTCTGAACGCCCCATCTTGTATGACAGTTATGTTATTACTAGTAAGGTACAGCTTCTGTAGAGATGGGAGCTCGTAAAACGTGTCTGTTACGAGCTCAGTTATTTTGTTCTCATCCAATGTGAGCACAGTCAAGTTTGGCAAATTGTAAAACGAATGTTTACTCAGATATATTATCTTGTTCTTCGTCAGAGTCATCTCCTGTATGGAACTCATGTTCACGAATGTGTTTGTATCCAGTTTTGGGATAGAACTGTATTTTATGCTGAAATTTATTAACCTTCTTAGGTATTGTAGGACTTTGGTTGGCACAAAGTCGAGTCCGCCGTCTGCTCGGACGTTGAAGGCTAATGTTTCTATATTGGACTGGGAAGAAAAACTGGACCATAGTGGGTCGGTTTTCTGTATGCCTCCGTTGAACACCCAGCATTCTGTTTTGACAGCTTCGTTTATATCTTGGCTGTGTTCGCAGTAGCAATGGACCTTGGAATCTCTGTCATTGATGTCGCATATATTGAAGATTGTTTGGACTGTCTTGTCTTTCTGCTTCCTTCTGTTGGCGTCAAGGGCTTCTATTGCAAATAGCAACAGTAGCAAGGCAGCGGGTACCCTCTGAGCCCGCATACCTTCTACCTGTAACAAAAATAAAATGTGTTTAATTATTTTTGAAAGGGCATAAATAAAGATTTTTTTAAACCAGTGATCAGAGATAATATACTGTTACTGAAATGTCTGACAAAATATGTACATATTTGATTATGTGCAAATAGTCAGATTCCACTTTTAAATTTAACCTCCGATGTTGGCCCCTTTTGGCCTTAAAATAATTCGTTCCTTAAAATAAAGTAAGGCAAGTATTACATATTATACACTTCAAAATTTCAAGCCAATAACAATACCTACAATAAGCAGCAGTTATAGAAAGACAGACAGACCGGCACGACAAGGTTTTTTTTTACTATTTTATTACGGAATTCTAACAACGATCCCATAGCCTCTGATACCATCTAATTGCGCGTTTTAGCTGAGCTTATATTTATTACGGTATCGTTCCACAAATTTCTACGCAATCGAAAGTTCTGTTCTTGAGACATTTGTCAGGTTTCTACGTAATTTATATCGAAACCTTAAAGTCTATAAAAAATATTTTTTACTAAAAATACGGTAAAAATATTATTTTATTAATATGAATAGGTCTGCTTATTTGGCAGATTGATTACTACATCGATCATTTCATCCATAAGACTGCTATTGCTAACCAAAACCGCTTACTGCCAAATAAGATAAAAAATATTTTACAATATAGGTATAGAATTATCTATTTAAAGAAAACTTTTTTTTGTAGGTAAAAAAAGTACACTAAGAAATGTCAATAGTCTAATACCAAGGCATTTTAAACTCGTCCATGGGGATTCTTTAAATGTAAACAGCAGCACATCTCCATTGAGGAGTTGCTGGTTCTAAAAGCCCCAAGAAGAACTAGAAATAAATTTAAGGTCAGCTCTTTTTATAAGTCCACCTATTGTTTTTTTTAAAGCCACCAATAACATGCAATCTTTACTTGTTCGTTTTTCTACTTTGGTAGTTCATCTCTTAGTTTTCCATCCAAGGTTGTCGAGAAGAGATCTCTAAAAAACTAAATCGCACCTTTTTTGGTGTAGGTACAATTAAGTGTTATTGCATTGTATGTATTGTATTGTATTGTAATATTATTATTGGCCACAGGCAGTTTTATTTCGGAAATTCCGGGGTCAACTACCTGCAGACAGCGCTCGCACGTTGCCGACATTCCGTGTAAAATAGTTTAGTTAGTTATTTTACATGTATGATAGTTGTAAGGTATATATAATATGGGCATCTGTTTACGTTATTTAAGATCTATTAATGTAAATATTGCCTGAAATAAAGATTTATTATTATTATTATTATTGTCGTAGACGTCCTACCCTACATTTATGACAATACGTGGTCTCTCATCGAAAACCTTTCTGCATAGACATATTAATGCCTTTCTGCTATAATTTAAGGGCCACAATAATTTGCAGTTTCTCACTTCATCAATAGTAGATACCGAGTATATTAAGTGCTTGAGTTCTGTAACGATATCAATTCAACGCCTTGTGTTTAAATGTATCTATTCATCTCAGCTATCCATTAGCTAAATCACAGTATAGACATTTCTAATCTTTAGTTTGCTACCATTCTCAAGAACATAATACAGCTAATAGTTAGATCCAAGACCGCATGTGAGTATAATTACAAATAATTGCACTTAATCAACATTATTAATTGAAACCTTAGGTCACAGAAGGTCTGAAGGGCGTGACATCTAAAAGGTTGTGAAACTTAAAATACGATTATCCTCAGATTTCAATTTGAGTTTACTAACGCGTTAAAAATTAATAATCGCCTGTATTAAATTGAATTAGCATTTTTATAAAAGCTTCGGGACTGATACGTTTAGCATAGAAGGTATATTTGGCTTATTGGATGGACAAATTACAAAATACCGTCCAAACTTAACCAAATATAAATTCACCAAGCAAAATAGTCATGATATGACAGCAGTCAGCCCAGTGGTTAAAGAGACCGCTTCTCATTTGTGAGGCTCGGGTCCGAATCCTGGCATGAGTGGCATCCAATGAGTTTTTCAAAACGCTTGCGTACATATTTATCACTAGCTTGTCCCACAATTCTGAGGCATGTGTCCCGGTCCGGTGATGGGCTCACTACGTTTAGGTGTCCAAAGAGTGTACTGGTGAAACTTGTTTAATTCGAAAAATGGAATAACCTACCCCCTCGGGGATAAAAGGCTCACGACTATTAATCTCACGATTATTTATGTTTAAATTTTTTTTGTTTTACATTCTTTTTACTTATGTATATTTAATTGTTGCCTTCGAAGATAAAGTTCAACTTTTTAACAACAGCTTATAAACGTTTTATTGTACGTATGTACTTACCTACTTTTGTAGGAGCATAAACAAATTAGTTACGGACAAAATTCCGCTTAGTATAGCTAGTTTAAGAAATTACGTAATAACTTTACCGAAAATCGGTGTTAATTGTAAGTTTCAAACTAAGTTACCACGGCAACTTGATTTCATTTGCTCATCATAGTGAACTATTTAACTTCTAAACGGTCTGTTATTTAAACCGATAATAACTTTGCCAACAATCACAGGTTAACGCTAAAGCAGAAGAAATAAGAAAAAAAGGTTAAAATTTATCAGAGGTAATCTTCATATACACTAATATAATAAAGAGGAAAGTTTTGTATTCTTGTATGTTTGTAATAAATAAACTCAAAAACTACCGATTTTAAAAATTCCTTCTCCAATGGAAGGCTACATTATCGCTAAGTAACATAGGCTATATTTTATTCCCTTATTCCCACGGGAACGGGAACTACGCGAGTGAAACCACGCGGAACAGCTTGTCTTAAATAACGAATAAGCATTCCGCTTGATACTCAGAAAATCATGTAATAAAATGAGAACTTTTGACTGGGTGAACCGATTTTGATGATTCTTTTTTTATGAGAAAGCTGGCGCTTTTAAATATATCTCGTAAAAAGTTGGTATATACAGTAATAGAATACCTCTGCCTACCCCCTCGGGGATAAAAGGCGTGAGTTTTTTTTTCTGGTGCTTCCCGTGTGGTTCCATTTTAATTTGGTATACTTAGTTCTGACAGTGGCATCCATGAGAAAACCATATAAGTTTAAAATTTGCATTATGTATGTGCGCGACAAATGGACGAATAACTCAATATCACACCAACCGATTTCGATCATTATTTTTTTAACTAACATTAAAAAAGGAAGAGGATCTCAAGACGACTGTATTTTTTTAGTATTATTTGTTGAAGTCGGTTTTTTACTCTTTAGACTTCTATGTTTATTTATTTATTTATTTTTCGGAAAACTTACAGCTAAAATAACATTATGAAAAAAAAATCATGAGCAACAAAGAGCCAATGAAAAGCTATATTATTTATTTGTGAATATAAACATGATTTCAAACTCGAATTGTGCTGCCAGTATGCCTCTCCTCTCTAAACGGATAATCCTTTAACGAGATAAATGCCAGCCCTCCAACCACCTTTTAGCTTCGACCGTCCACGACGATAGCTCTTTGTCTAAGCTTACTAGCTAGCCTAGTGAACTTTGATTTCTATTCCTTGGAAATTAGGTGCTGATTTGACTGCGGATGGCTTAAGTCCTTATGACAAAAGTTTTTTGCTATCTATTCTCGTATGTCGAGACGTAATTGAATAAATAGTTTTATTTACAAAGTAGGTACACTGGTACATAAATAAAGTTTTATCACTACAAGTATAATGACTACTTACTGTTATAATGTCAATATTTCTAATGTTCCTTCTACTTTTAGTCTCTCAGTTTTTTCCATCACAAAGATGTGTAAAATTTATAAGTTCCCCATTTGTAGGTACTCTATTTTATTTTTGGATTTTGTCTACTTTTGGTGCTTAATATATAGTTACTGTATGTTATACTGTATCTTTTGTAGAGCATAAACTAGTTTACTCTTATATTCCTGAACTGTCAAATTTTAGTGCCCTAATACATGGATCAAAATCTGTCTGTAAAGTTTTACAGACGATAATTTTACATGATAACGTCATAAGAAAACATTGATGAAAAATTGCATATAAGAGAGCTATAGATGCGTCACAATCCGAACGCTTGCACACTCGACTCAGGCAGAACGTGACACTTTTTCCTGAGTGAAGCCGGAGTTCATCGATTTATAAGACGTTATCACATCAAAAATGTTCAAAGAAAAATAGGTACTAAAGGTTTTTGCCACTGAGAAAACAAATGTTTTTTCACATGTTCGTGTAATGAAATCTCGGCTGGGACATTACTTATATAAATCAGCGTAATAGGAGCTATTCAGAAGTTTACTTTCGTAATAGCCATTCACTCTGCGGCTGTTACACGAACTAAAAGTAGGTACTTACTTTAGTGCGACCAAGATTTTCTGATGACGTAGAATTTCAAGAAAACCTTTCTCAGATCGTTATTTTAGTTTCTTAGTTCCAACAATTGAGGTCAATTAGGAAATTTCTTATTATTTAAATTTCATAGAGTTTTTTACCTAAAAAGGAAAAAAATGTAAACCTTTTATTACATAGTTATCCATCTATTGGCTGAATGTTGAAAGTTGAAAATAATATTAAATACGAGGTCTTCAGAGCTGTAAAAAAAATCAAACTTCTAAGGCAACGCAATAAAACAATACGGTATTATAAGTTTTGACTTTTTTGCGAGTGTCCTATTCTGACACTAAAATCATAAAGTTTTCAAGAAGCAGAGATGATTTTCCTATTGAAGTGGTTTTACAGTCGCAAACGTTTTAAACGTTTTACGAGAATAAGAATCCAGCAATCCGTCAGGCTGTTTATATATGAACATTTCTTGTTTTTTTGTTTGCTTTGTTTGAATGATAGTGACAACCAAGGAGATTAAAAATTTAAAATATAATAGAGGGGACAAAGCGAGGAAAATTTGAAGCCAAAAGTTATTCCACGTGGAATAAGTCGAGTACAATTTCGACCGAATGACAGCTCGCGTCATACTACCTGACATGACGCTTGAACTTCAAACATGCTTCAAACTTTTGTATGAAAATATTCCCAATGCCCCCTCTATGCCCTATTATATTTTAATCTCTTTGTTGACAACCCTATTAAAATCCGTTGTCTGGTACAGACAAAGTAGGCGGAAATTGACGAAGGCAGATAATTTGTTTTATACCATTAAGAGTTATAGATTACAGACGTTATCATAAATATAAAGAAATAATAAATAAAATTATAATCTCACGCCTTTTATCCCCGAGGGGGTAGGCAGAGGTATTCCATTTCTGGATATACCGACTTTTCGCGAGATATTCTTTGAACCCAAAAGGCATAGGTGGTGAGCCCATCACCGGACCGGGTCTTTCAAACATGTCTCAGACAGAATTAATTTTGGAATTTAACCCGCGGGGGGTCCCATGTCGATGTTTTTCTCCACCGCTAGTTTTCTTTTAAGCTAGTGAAAATATGTACGTAAGTTTTGAAAAACTCATTGGTAGGTACTCTCTTTGTGAGGATTCGAACCCGAACCTCACTGATTATCATCATGTGAAGCAGGCTCTTTAACCTAAGGCTATCAGTGTTCAAGAAAAAAACATTTCTATAAAGAAAAACATTTTTTTTAAAACTTCAAACTCTAAAAATGATTTTTTTTTCACTTATTCTCTTTTTACTGTACATTATTTTATTTGTAGAAAACGTCCACCCACCTAATTCAAACCTAAAATAGTACTAACTGGTCTCATTACTGACCTTTATCCGCTACCTTATTTTAATATCTGCCTGCTCTTCCTAATTAATTTGCCGTGAAGAACATTAAGAGGGCGCTAATTGTAGCATTAGGAAGAATAATCGCAAAGAAAATGAAATAACGAAGATATTATTAGAAACCAAAAAATAACGTTGCTTTATATAATATTTTTCATATTTGTAGGGTTCAGTAATCATATAGTGTGCCAACGAGACCTACTAAGGCTTCTATGTAAAATGTTCCGTTAATTTTTCTCTCACAGGGCTGTAGTTTTTGATCAGTGCGGATACTGTAGCCGCTAGAGCAGCTTTATTTTTTACTTCTTTATTTTCCACACAAATAGTTAATGATATTTTATATCTCAAAGGAGACGTTTCATGAATGTATGGAGACTGGGCCTGCCCCATGTACACCAGTTTTTTAGATAAATATAAATAAAATAACTATAGTTTTATTCATAATTTTGCTCATATTTGTCTAGTCTAGTTTTACAATAAACTTTAATTTTCATTGAACTAGCATGGCGGCGATCAAAAAAAAAATTTCGACTGACCGGTAAATCACAATTGACATTATTTTGATGTGTGTCGCACTAATTCGAAATAACATAGAAATTGGGCTTAAAAAGTTAGAAATAGTATTATTTCAATATGATTTAATGCGGATCCATAGAAGTTTAATTACTTTTGTGCAAGTTAAATAGACGGAAATGATTTTTTAAAATATTCTTCTGATAATCACTAGATTTTTCTCTATATTTCACGTTGGTGTACAATGTACAGGCCCAAAATGAAACGTCTCCTTTACATAATATTCCTTTATAAGTCTTGTCATTAACCTAAACATGTGAACACAAAAAACCAAGTATGCACCATCGCGATGGTTTTACTTCACAGCTTATTAACACTAATAGATACAAAATTACAAAAACTATTTAAATAAAAGCAGTGATAGCCCGGACGGTTAAAGAGCCGGCCGAAAATCAGTGAGGCTCGGGTTCAAATCCTGGCATGTACCAATGAGTTTTTCAAAACTTACGTACATATTTATCACTAGCTCGACGGTGAAGGAAAACATCGTGAGGAAACCCACAGGTCTCAGAATTAATTCTGAGACATGTGTAAACAGACCCGGTCCGGCGATGGGCTCACCACCTATCACGCTTAGGGGTCCAATGTATCTCGTGAAATGTGGGTATATCCAGTAATGGAATACCTCTGCCTACCCCCTCGGGGATGAAAGGCGTGAGATTATATATATATATTTAAATAAAAGAAATACAAAAACAAAAGCTGAAAAAGGTCACAATACAGCAAACGTGATTTTTCTGAACCCTCTGTGTACGAGTCCGACTTGCACTGTAACGGTTTTTATTGCCCTGAACTTCGGACGAAGCAAAGAGATTAATATAAAATAAGGCATAGAGGGGGACAAGGCGAGGAAAATTTGAAGTCAAAAGTTATTCCAAGTGGAATAAGTTTAGTACAATTTCGAGCAAATGACAGCTCGCGTTCATACTAACTGACATGACAAGGACATGACGCTTAGGCTTCAAAGTTGTGTATGAAAATATTCCCAATGCCCCCTTCATGCCCTATTATATTTAAATCTCTTTGGGACGAAGCCTTGTCTTGAAATATTCGGCGAAATGGCGGGAAATATTTTTTGCGGTCTACGCAATAAATTGTCGGAGTGCCCTAAGCCTTTGTTTCATTAAGGTCTGATACAACCTGGAAACTTTTTAACTGTGCCGACTTTCCCTGCTTCGTATTTTATGAATATTTGTTAAAGTTCGTTAGGTGTAAGCTTTTGTTTTTTAAAGTGCAAAAAGATGTAAGCTCTCATGATTATTTTTGGTTTATTAGAAGATATACAAAAACTTTGTTATAAATGTGTATATTAAGTAATATATTTAAATAAGTATCATCATAGTACAGGGTCGACCCCCAAATAATAAAGGATAATGATAAAAGAACATCGGCAGCGTGGGTACCCACTGAAATAGATACCTACGGGGCGGGGTATCAAACTATGCTTGTTTTATTGACTACTAGCTGATACCCGCAATATGCTCACGCCTAATCCCGAATTGGTCGGCAGAGGTGTTCAATACCTGAATATACCCACTTTATACCAGTATATTTATCGGACCCCTAAACGTAACAGGTGGTCAGCCCGTCACTAAACTCAGGTACCACAAGATCTATTCTGGTATATAAATAAAATTGTGATCACATACCTTCAACCAAATATAAGCAATAGAAATATGCTCAAGTCTTTTATTCCGGAGGGGGAAGTCAGAGGCGCCTGGTGACAGTAGTACCTACCATCAAATTGTACCATTGATGGTACCAGTGACACCGATTCATGTCACTAGTACCATTCATGGTACTAGCTACACTAAGTGTTACTAGTATCTAGTAATACTTTTAATAAGTGAGGTTTTTTGGGCCCCTAAACGTGACAGGGGTGCCTCAGAGACAATTTAAGAAAAAAAAAACCGGCCAAGTGCGAGTCGGACTCGCGCACCGAGGGTTCCGTACAACCTTGCAAATTTATGGTTTTCGTAATTTTTCCTTTATCTATGCTATAAGACGTTACTTCGTACCAAATTTCAAGATTCTGAGTTCACGGGAAGCACCCTGTAGGTTTTGATTCCCTTGCAAGTGTCGAAAATTTGCGGCATAAACGGCTGTATCTTTTGATTGCGTTGGCTTAGAAGTTTGATTTTTTCACAGCTTCAAGGGACAGTAGACCTGAGTAATTGATATAAATTTCAGCTTCATACCTCCACGCGTTCCTGAGAAAAAGGGTCTTGACAGACGGACGGACGGACGGACAGACGGACAACAAAGTGATCCTATAAGGGTTCCGTTTTTTCCTTTTGAGGTACGGAACCCTAAAAAAAGACGTGTGGCACTCGGGGACTGCCGCGGTAAAGCTATTGCATAGCATAAAGTTGACTGTCTTGGTTGGTCTGACTATTTCATTTCATTTCATTTGATTCGATTCAATTCGATTCGACTCGACTCGACTCGACTCGACTCGACTCGACTCGACTCCGACTCCGACTCCGACTCGACTTTCGACTTTCGACTTTCGACTTTCGACTTTCGACTTTCGACTTTCGACTTTCGACTTTCGACTTTCGACTTTCGACTTTCGACTTTCGACTTTCGACTTTCGACTTTCGACTTTCGACTTTCGACTTTCGACTTTCGACTTTCGACTTTCGACTTCGACTTCGACTTCGACTTCGACTTACTTTACTTTACTTTACTTCACTTTATTTTATTTTATACAATGCACGGCCTTTAAGCCACACCTCCGTGCCCGTCGGAGTGAGGAGAGCGTGAGGTTTTTTCGTTACGGAATTTCTGGATTCGGTCCCCGCGCTCAAGGCCCGCGATAGAAGCTATGCAATAGCTTAAAAACTTGAGAGGTGTCAAGGGACACCCGGATGGAACGAAGTTCCATCATCATCATCATTATTAGATTTATCACAGAGCTTCAACTATAGCAAAAAGTGTCGGTCGTTACAACCATTGGTCTTAATTTTTTCCGTCTAGCCCCCTTTCGCAACGCGCGACAAGGAACTACGTTCCAAAAATCTAAAACCAAAGACTATTTTTTTTGTTTATCTCATAGGTGAAAACACCTCAACAATTCAAAGTACCGAGCGCGTCTATCAGACACAGCGACACTCATCTATTCCATTGTCGTACACCGCAAAGTGTCTTGACACTCGCATCTTTGCCTTTCCTGCGCCCCTATACATTGTATAAACAGTACACCACAAGGCAAAATACACGAAGGTAACAGGTTGCCGTGATTTTCGTAACAAGATATCTTTGTGAAAGGGAGATACTGTCTTCAATGAAGCAGGAAGGATAGTACTTGTACCGAATCGGTCTTATATACATAGTAATACAACGCGTCACAGAATAAGCGCAATTCCTCATACAGTCCAATATTAATTTAAAAGACATATTTTATTTATTTACTTTTTGGAAAATTTACAGCAAAACAATTACTGTAGGTTAATTTTAGATTATGGTCAAACATGATGAATCATGATGCATTAGTACTTTAGTATTGCCTACCCAGATTTCTTAAATAAAGAGCAATAATAGTACGGTTTCCACAGGTAGCCCACAATTCAGTTTTTATTTTTTCGGAAAAAAATAACACATTAAAAATAGCTGAAATCGATTAGGTAGTCGATACTGAACGAACTAATTTCAGGAATTGCGTTTACTCTGTTACATTTTGTATGTTTACTTACAGATTGGTGATGTCCTTACCAATAAGTTTTTCAAAAACTTACGTACACGTACATAATATTTATTATTATTAATATTATGTACGTGTACATAATATTAATCACTAGCACAACTAATAATTGTTATTTAATAGTAATTTAAGCAACTGTTGGTGAAAAATATTAAAGCCAGTAAAGGTATTGCCGATTCGTTACATAGTATTCGTTATAAATAATAATAATAACTCCTATTATCAGGCACAATAAAAAACCCATAGAAATTTCAATACAAAAATACACATACAATTACAAAGTTTATTTTAGTTTAGTTTAGTAGTTGGTGTACAGTTCTTGGCTTTTTCACAACATACAAATGCTCTTTATAATAAATAACGTATTCCCACGGGAACGGACCTACGCGGGTGAAACCTCGGGGCGCTGCTAGTATGAGTGTTATACAGTATACTATCGGTCTCTAAATTTTAATTCCGGCCTCTAATTTTCCAAAATTATTTTGTGATTTTTCTGACGTATTGCAGAGAACAATAATTTGTCTGAAAAATCACAAAATAATTTGTCACAGAAAAAAGTTAACTACAACTGACCATAACAAAGAGAAAACCTTATTGTTTATGACCGGGCAAATTGTGTTGCTCGAACAGTCAAAGAGAGCAGAGTTTTAATATTATTCCGGTTGAAGTATCGTGAAGTAATCAGAAAGCCCTATTTTCGGCTCCACTGGTTTTAGATACCCAAAACTTTGGATACTCTTTTGATATTGACAACCTGCTGATGTATATAGGGTACGGTTGAAAATTTAGAGTACCTTTCACCTAAAACCTTAACTAAATGTAACCACGGCTCTTTGAGATACGCATTTCGGGGCCTCACGGTCTCTTCCCCAAACCATTTAATTATCATTATTTACGCCGGTCCTCTGCGATGCCAGTGACTTTTTATCGGTCACTGGTTAAGAAATACTTGACCTGGTTAGACAGGGAATGGGTGATCACCTAGTGATATTATATCATGAACTCCTCTTTGTTTCAATACCCGGTTGCGTCAATACCCGGTTGTCGTAGTGTTCACTCACAATGGAAGTCAAGTCAAGTCAAAAGTTTTTATTCAAATTAGGGGCTTCAAGTCATTGCGATTCTACCGCTTCGGTATGTGTAGTCGAGGAGAAGAAGCGGTTAGGCCATGTCTGATGGGTTGCTTAAATATACTCGTATTCTGATATTTAGGTGGCCACTATAGTATAGGAGCTCGCGTTAGAGATTATAGTCCACTTCCACATACGTGAGGAAAGACCCATAGCTCAGTGATGGGCTCTTATGGCTTGATAATGATCAAAAACCGGTCAAGTGTGAGTCGGACTCACACACACAAAATTCCGTGCAACCGTTTGTTAAAAAAAACACGTTTCTTGTCTGTATGGGATCTCCTCATTTATTTTTAAATATTAAGGTTCATGAGATATAGCCCACTGTCAAACAGACCGACAAACAACAGACGGTCGGACGGACAGAGGAAGCTTAATAATAGGCTCCCGTTGTCACCCTTTGGGTACGAAAATGACAACGCATTCGTAGCTGTATGTCTAAGACTATATTTCATGAAACTCAAGTCCAATAGCGGTCTTGAATGGTGCTCAATTGATCCAACCAAATCACCCTTATTATAAATTGTGCTGATTCGTCGCCACCGCGGAGAAATTTATCTTCACGCCGGTTATCCTACGGTTATGATTAAACACCGCTTGGAAGCAGGGTTCGCAAGAATCCGGTATTAACCGGACATATTATCCGGATTACCCAACTTCGGGTTTTCTCTTTTAATCTGGCAACATTGCTTTTGTAATATTAACAAATCAGCGAGTAAGATATCAAAGTGATTTCGAAAATTCAAAAAACAGAAGATGGATAGGTCCCAGAATTACTTCTGAGCCATGTGTAACAGACACAGTCCGGCGATAGGCTCACCACTAATCACGATAAAGGGTCCAGAGATTATACTGGTGAAATGTGGGTATATTTCCAGAAAGGGAATACCTCTGCCTACTTTTATTTTTTATTTTAAGGTGGATAATAAAACTCCTCAAGGACTACTCGTAAATTTCTCAACTTTAAGCTCTTTTGATTTGTATCGTGAGTGACATTCACAACCCTTGGTGACTAGAATCTTGACGATGGAGCCATGAGATGAATAGAAGAACTCAAGTTTCGAAAATCATGTTTGGCCAAAGTATAAATCCAACCTTTGAGTATTAAACCAACCCGAGACGCCACTGACAGGCGTTCCCCTCTGCCAAAAAAAGTGTCGGTAAACGATCATACCTGTTATATACAACTAGTTTTTTTGAGTTCACGGAGTGCTCGGATTAGTGAATGTATTTGTGTGCATGTAATTCAAGCTAGTGTTTAATTGTTTTGTCAAAAAATGCGTTTGTTTTAACATTATTTGTGTGCGTTTCCTCGTCCCCCCAGCGGAAATTGGCAGACTTTTTGCAAAGAAACTAGTGGGCGTGACGTCTCCTGTTGGTTTAATACTCAAAGCATCCGACCGAAATTTCTAAACTTCTCCAGCCATAGATAAGGTGGCAACCCTACACCAAGAAAGGCACGGATTAATGGCGGCTAATAAACGGAATGAAGACGGTTTATGAGGTGTTTTGTTGTCGGCGTGTTTACGTTTGTTATTCTAATATCCCTTGGTAAGGCTAAAGATTCTTTTCTTCAATTTCACGCTCACGATTTCGCTAAATAACATTTTGCAACCATTTTTACATCTGTTAAAAAAAATAAAATACGTTTTGAGCTGTAATGCAACGTGATAAGGACTGAAACTGAAAAGAGGTTTTGATAACCAACAGTTCTTTTTAAAAGTACCGCGTTTTATATTCAGTGACGTAACATGATTATAAGTTTAATAGGGTCAAACCTAGCTATACCTTTTATAATTATGTTTGTATGAATAAATAATGTATTTAAGAATATTTTTAATTTAGTGAGCTGCCCTGGCTTTGCTCTAGTTTATACGATATTTAGAAATCTTTTTCGTTTATCGCTCTTTCTTTTAGTGTCAACCGCATCAAATTCTGCGTGGCTTAGAAGGAGTTAGTGGGTATACCTACATACCGACAGTTGCGGGAAGCGACTTTATTTTATATTCTGTAAAGACTATGTAGAGATGATACCTTAAGGCGTTACCTGTGCGGGTCTCATTTTTAGGGTTCCGTACCCAAAGGGTAGAACGGGACCCTATTACTAAGATTCCTCTATCCGTCCGTCTGACTGTCTATATGTCACCAGGCTGTATCTCATGAACCGTGATAGTTAGACAGTTAAAATTTTCACAGATGATGTATTTCTGTTTCCGCTATAACAACATAATATTATAATAAAAGAAGCAGTGATAGCCCGAACGGTTAAAGAGCCGGCCGAAAATCAGTGAGGCTCGGGTTCGAATCCTGGCATGTACCAATGAGTTTTTCAAAAACTTACGTACATATTTATCACAAGCTCGACGGTGAAGGAAATCATCGTAAGGAAACCCGCAGGGCTCAGAATTAATTCTGAGACATGTGTAAACAGACCCGGTCCGGCGCGATGGGCTTACCACCTAATCACGTTTAGGGGTCAGTAATGGAATACCTCTGCCTACCCCCTCGGGGATAAAAGGCGTGAGATTATATTATTAACCCTAAGTGCGCGAATCCGACCGAGGTAGGTTTTTTCTCAGTTCCCAGTATGAGGTACCTCTCTATCAAATCTAGTTCAAGCTCCTATGTAATATATTTCCAAAGATTTCATGAGTAAACGCCTCAGTGGTATTTCGTTCTATGCTATTTCAATACTCAAACATCAAAATCACTATTTTCTGTACTAGCTTCAAAGCTATAAATAGAAATGAAACTGTCTCCTGCCACCGAAAATGTTATAATTTTAACGCGGTAGGCGTTAAAATCACAGCTATCATCACAAACAAAGTTAGTAAACTAAATATCAAATAAAACAGTCAATAACGATCTCCAGCGGAATGAAATTGTCAACCTTCTGATTCCAAACAATTAGTAATTTAGTTTGCCCTGCGTTGCCGTCCCTTTTACCCTTAGTTTTGCGCTTTGCTTGAATAATTTATGATTTGGTAAACCACACCATTCCCGGCCCCAAGAGATAGAGGATTTGCCCCTGTTACGTTATGGTTTTCGGAATCAGAATCGGAAATTGGATCTGAATCTTAAAAGATGGAAGGGTAAAATAAATAAATTGTGGGACACAATTAAAATACAGCCCAAATAAGCAGATATATGATTCACACACGGTCTGAAAATTTTAACCACCTTAACCCTCCGTTAGTCGCGTGGGGTCTTTGAAAGCCCAGGTGTTACAAAAATGTAAAATTTTAGGTTTTAAAACCATTTCAGCTATTCAATATTTTAGGTACCCTCCTAAGTTGAATTATATTTGCTGCACATCGACGCTAAATTCAGATCGCGCGTAAGCGTAGCGTGATATATGCGTGTTTTGTGTGGACGGGCTTTGAAAGACCCCACGTGACTAACCGCGTAAGTAAAAATATAATTTTTTTTAATTTAGATTTTCTTAGTAGCCGGTTTTTTTATGTATTTTTGTTTTAGATTTTATTAACTAGAAATGAACGAAGAACAACAACCTCGTATATTTAACTGGTTAGAGGATGAAAGTAATGATGTTTAAGGTGGTAATGATGATGAAAAAAGTGAAGTCGGTATATACCCGGATAAAAGGCGGTATATACTAGTGTTATCGCATATAAATTGATAAAAAGGAAAAGTTCCTTCATTTAGTAGATAAAATATATTTTTTTGTGATCTGAAGAAGAGAAATTTATGTTACTATTTTTAGATTGCAAGTTTAAGGCAGAAATAAAAAAATATGTTTACGTAACTAGTGGTAGTTTTATTGTAATTAGGTTAATCACCAATGATTTGCTTATATAATTAGGAAAAACTAATTAAAAAGGTGTTTTAGGCTGTTTTTTTTTTGGGGTCTTCAAAGACCCCACGTGACCAACCGCGTAAACAAAAAACGCGCGACTGACCGAAGGTTAAAGGTTTATAATTGCACTAGCGACCCGCCCCGGCTTCGCACGGGTGCAATGCTGATACTAAAACCTTCCTCTTGAATCACTCTATCTATTAAAAAAACCGCATCAAAATCTGTTGCATAGTTTTAAAGATTTAATAATTCATAGGGATATGGACAGATAAGAAGAGAAGAAGAAGAGCAATGATAGCCAGGACGGTTAAAGAGCCGGCCGAAAATCAGTAAGGCTCGGGTTCGAATCCTGGCATGTACCAATGAGTTTTTCAAAAACTTACGTACATATTTATCACTAGCTCGACGGTGAAGGAAAACATCGTGAGGGAACCCGCAGGTCTCAGAATTGATTCTGAGACATGTGTAAACAGACCCGGTCCGGCGATAGGCTCACCACCTATCACGTCTAGGGGTCCAATATATCTCGTGAAATGTGGGTATATCCAGTAATGGAATACCTCTGCCTACCCCCTCGGGGATAAAAAAGGCGTGAGATTATATTATTTATATTATTATATATGGACAGATAAAGCGACTTTGTTTTATACTATGTAGTGATGTACACATCTATGTCACACATTTGAAGATACATGTGATTTTTACTACCACAATAGACTTTAATGCACACAGTTTGATAAAGACGCTAATTTAAAAAGTGATCGCAACTGCAGCAACCAACAATTTTTCAAATAGGGAAAGAATCCGTGACTTCTACCTCAGAAGACAAGCTCATAATGAACTGAGTCAATACTGTAAAGCAAACACAATTAAAGCCAAGATGACGAAGGAAATACACTGGAATATGTTCGTAAGAAACAAAACACTGTAACTGTCTGCTACACAGTACGCTTTGTTAAGAAACTAATTAGTGACTCGTGAAAAGCCCTTCCAAGAACCAGACAAGCTATTTCTGGCAAATGATGCAGCAGATACCTTTGTATGGTGCCTCTGTATAATAACAGGCAGCTTGCTATCATTCAACGACGAAGTACAAGAGCTTCTGCAAAGAGACATTGCATACAGTAAAGTAAAGAAGTAGAACATATCAATAAATAAAATAATTATAATAATCTCACGCCTTTTATCCCCGAGGGGGTAGGCAGAGCTATTCCATTTCTGGATATACCCACTTTTCACGAGATATTCTTTTCTATGATTGAGCGATATTCATTGGACTCCTAAACGTGATAGGTGGTGAGCCCATCGCCGGACCGGGTCTTTTACACATATCTCAGAATTAATTCTGGGACCTGCAGGTTTCCTCACGATGTTTTCCTTCACCGTCGAGCAAGTGATAAATATGTACGTAAGTTTTGATAAACTCATTGGTACATGCCAGGATTTGAACCCGAGCCTCACTGATTATCATAATGTGAAGCAAGCTATTTAAACGTAAGGCATCACTGCTATTAAAAGTAGAACAACAGTAAAAAAAATTATAGAGGAATCCAATTTTAAATTGTTTGTTTTTGCTCTATCGTCAAAACGGTACTACATTCTAGCTAGAAACTTGAACTGATTATAGTCCATACTGTAAAATAAAATTAAAAATTTCTCAAGTGTGAATCGGAATCACGTTAAAGACCGAACAGAAAAAACCGTATTTGCCGTAGGAGAGCCATGCTTCAGCACGCTTGGGACGGCTTGACTGGAGTGATACCACGGCCTCACAGAAAACCAGCGTAAAGCAGTGCTTTCATTGCATTTCGCTGAGTGAGTGAGGTAACCAGAGCCCTTCCCCCTCTCCCTCCCTATACTCCTATCTCAAAGGCCGGCAGCGCAGTTGTGACTCTTGAGTTGCCACCTTGACACCCTACCGTCAAGTGATCCGTCTGCTCGTTCGCCCCACTTTTTTTATAAAAAAAGAAAAAAACGTTATCTTATTGAAATTATTATTTAATAATTTCGTGTTCTGCTACAAAACCATCAGTCGAATCTTATATAACCTTTTCGACAACACAATTCAAATCTGCCATCACCTCGGGTCACATAATGTCGGATCCAGCCAGCATTCCGCGTTCACAACACGTGCGCGGTTGAGAGAAAGCATTAGTCAAACCGCCGTAAGCTACGTGTAGACAGCAGGAAATAGCACCTTTCATTACTTCGCCCAGACTCCAGATTTAGAATCGTAATACAAATAAAACGTCATGCTAATAGATGCAAAAAGGTTGGGTGTTTTTTATTTCAAATACATTTATTAAATGTAATTATTTAAATGAATGTATATTTTCTTTTAAATAAACTTTATTTTTTTATGAGATTTAAAGTAAAGATGTATCTATTTATATAAAAGGAGAAGCTAAATCTAAAAATCAAGGCCCAGCCCAAACCGCTGAACATAGAAACATGAAATTTTGTGTGTAGGTTACGTTTATAGTTTAGATGCTCGCTAAGAAAGGATGTTACGAAATTCAACCCTTAAGGGGGTGAAAGAGGGGGTTGAAATTTGTATGGCATAGTGTGATTTCTGCGTATATCAACTTTAAACTTGGCACAAATACTCTTCAAAACATACTATGAAATATTAATTCAAGGATTTTTTGAAAATCATCCTCTAAGGGGGTGAAAGTAGGGGATGAAGTTTGTATGGAAAACCTTCATTTTTGGGTGTATCAATTCGAAACTTTGTAAAAATACTCCTTAAAACAAACAACAAGACACGTATTTCCGGATTTTTCAAAAACCATTCCCTAAGGGGGAGAAACAGGGAAGTGGAGTTTGTATGGAGACGTGTTGTTTTTTACGTCTATCAACTTCAAACTTTACATAAATACTCTTAGAAATAAATTATGAGACACATATTTTTGGATTTTTCGAAAATCAACCCTTAAAGGGATGAAAGTAGGGGTTGAAGTTGATACGAAGAAGTTTATTTTTTGCGTCCATCAACTTGAAACTTGGTACAAATGCTTCTAAAAACAAACTATGAGATATTAGTTCTAGGATTTTTCAAAAATCTACCTCCAAGGGGGTGAAAGTGGGGGTTGAAGTTTGTATGGAGACGTGTTTCATTTTTACGTCTATCAACTTCAAACTTGGCACAAATACTCTTAAAAATAAATCATGAGACCCGTGTTTTAGGAATTTTCGAAAATCATCCCCTAAGGGGGTGAAAGTAGCGTTTGGAGTTTGTATGGAGACGTGTTGTTTTTTACGTCTTATCAACGTGAAACTGGGCACAAATACTTTTAGAAATAAATGATGAGACAAGTGCTTTTGGATTCTTTGAAAATTATCTCATAAAGGGGTGAAAGTGGGGGATAAAGTTTGTATGAGATAGTGTGATTTCTGCGTGTATCAACTTTAAACTTTTTACAAATATTCTTGAAAATAAACTTGATATATTAGTTCTAGGATTTATCGAAAACCATCCTCCAACGGGTTTCATCCCCTTGGGGGTTGAAGTTTGCATGAATACAGGACCTTCATTTTTGGATTTATCAATTCGAAATTTTATAAAAATACTCCTCAAAACAAACAACAAGACAAGTAGCTATATCTCGATTTTTTAAAACTCACGGGTGAAACGGGGTTGGAGATTGTATGGAAACGTGTGGTTTTTTTACGTCTATCAACTTGAAACTAATCACAAATACTCTTAAAAATAAATGATGAGAAACGTATTTTTGTATTATTTTAAAATCATTCCCTAAAAGGGTGAAATTAGGGGTTGAAGTTGGTATAGAGAAGAGGGGTTTTTTGCCTCTATCAACTTGAAACTTGGTACAAATATTCTTTAAAAGTCTCCATACAAAAGTCTTTTTTTTTGATAATTTAGGTACTATGGGTTGCTAGGAGAAATTTGTTTGTGCATCCCAAAATGTTGAAAAAATAAATGTCCACCCGTGCGAAGCCGGAGCGGGCCGCTAGTATTATTATGTATCTTTTGATTTACTAAAGGCTCATTTTTATCTAGGAAGGAGAACAAAAATATGGGCTACATTTAGTTTAGGGCAATAATTGTCATAGATTATACCTAATAATGAGGAGTCACATTACTTTATTTATTTAAAATAGAAGTGTATATGAAAAATCTAGAAAGAGGGACCATTTAAAACAGTGTTCAGAAGACTGGATGCATTCCTTCGCTGAATAACATCTGAATAACTAGGCTCCAAGCCTACTATCTAAGACAACCTTTGAATATCTGTCAGCGTAAAATGGCTTTTTCTATTACTGTTGGCCTTGGTTTACCAGAAGCCTCAAACAACCGTGCTGGCAGCTCATTAATCAACTACCACACCTCCGGACCCCACGGTTTCAACTCCAAACTGCACAAGTATGGTAGCACTCATTGACAATACTATTAATGGGAGTGGTGGTTCAATACGGAAATATTGAAGACTATATATTTCATGACTTGGAGACTTGTGTCTAGAAAGCTGATACAAGGTAACTAGCACCTTTAATCCGTTTCAACCAAAGAGATTAAAATATTATAATCTCTTTTTAATCTCTTTGGTTTCAACTCAGTGTATTCGATTGAACACCTTAGGATGTCAGGAAATTAATTGTGTTCCCGCTCTCTGTAAGTATCTTACACAAGTCTGGGTTTCTAATGTTGCAAATGTACACGACAATAACAATGTTTTTCTTAAAATATTAACTAGTCGTCTTTCTATCCTACCGTATTAAAATCAGTAAAGATTCGAGTCCAATCTACTGGAACCGACAAAATAAACAGACTTTGAAAGTCATTACCAATCAGCCACAACGCTTCGGCTTAATTTTATTTCAGAAAATGGCCAAATGCGAGTCGGACTCGCGAACCGAGGGTTCTGTACAAAATGTAGGTTTGCTGCAACGAAAAGATGAACTGGATTGCGAGACAAACTTAACTTTGCCATTGAAAAACTATTGTTCCCATGCATCAAAATTGCAGTCATTACCAAATTTAAATAAGTTTAGTAACCACATTTTTAGATTTCCATTTACTGGTGCTATCACATTGTTTTTTGCCAAATTTTATGATTCTAGGACAGCAGGAAGTATATAGGTATAGGTTTTGATTTTCTTGCGAGTCAAAATATGTTTCATGAACGGCAACATCTTTTGATTGCGTTCATTTAGAAGGTGGATTTTCACAGCTCCAAAGAATATATAATATAATCTCACGCCTTTCATCCCCGAGGGGGTAGGCAGAGGTATTTCATTACTGGATATACCCTTATTTCACGAGATACATTGGACCCCTAAACGTGATAGGTGGTGAGCCCATCGCCGGACCGGGTCTATTTACACATGTCTGAGAATTAATTCTGAGACCTGCTGGTTTCCTCGCGATGTTTTCCTTCACCGTCGTGCTAGTGATAAATATTTACGTAAGTTTTTGAAAAACTCATTGGTACAGTCAACACAGTTGTTAGTGTTACATGGCCAAAAATTAAGATTCACTTTTCTCTTAAAGCCTTAAATGTATTTATAGTATTTTTTTGGTAAATTATAGGGATCAAAGATACCTTTCGAAATAAACATTAATCAATAAGATTTATTTATGACTTCCCCAGAAAAATGAATTCTTAGTTACTGGCCATGTAACCCTAACAACTTTGTTCACTGTACATGCCAGGATTCGAACCCGAGCCTCACTGATTTTCAGCCGGCTTTTTAACCGTCCGGGCTATCACTGCTCCAAAGAATCGTATAACTGAGTATTTGATATTAATTTCAACTTGATACCTCAACGGTTCCTTAGAAAAAAGATCATGACAGACAGACAGATGAAAAACGCCTTGAAACTATAAGGGTTATTTTTTCCTTTTCACTTACGGAACCCTAAAAATCAGAAGGGTGGTAGAAAAAATCGACAATGAAAATTTTATTACTTGATTTACTGAAATCCTATTGAAGAACGAATTTAAGCGAGATCGGGGCTTCCTGGAGTTACAAACAAAGGGTTAAACATCCGGGCTCTAAGTTAAACACATTTCGCCCTTCGCAGTTAAATTTTAATTGGATTTTTGAAATTCTGGAAGAAGTGATAAATATCAGCTGTCATTCACGGACACGATACTTCTTATAATATTTCATCATCATCAACCCGAAACAGCCTACTGCGGAGCTAAAGGGTCTTTCCCCGCACGTGAGGAAGTATGCGCTATAATCACCCACGCGGGCCCACCGCTTTATTTATAATGTTTGAGTGTTTGTTCCCCGTTCCCATGGGAATTTACAAAAATCCCTTTGTAGTGCCCACTTGCGGCATTTAAGTAACAGAATAAGCGCAATTCCTGAAATTGGTTTGTTCAGTATCAGCTATTTTCAATGTGCGTTAAATTTCTCAGAAAAAATAATTAGCATAACTGAATTTAGGGCTACCTATGGCAGAGACCGCGACTAACGTAATGTAAAACACCCTCCGGCCAGATGGGATGACGATCTGCAAAAGGCTGCAGGCAGATGCTGGATGCGGCAGGCTGAAAACAGGGCGCTATGGCGCTCATTAGGGGAGGCCCATATCTAGCAATGAACAACTTTATGCTAATGATGATGATTAAACATATAAACCTTTCTCGTGAATCATTATGTAGGTATATTGATGAAAACCGCATTCAAATCCGTTGCGCAGTTTAAAAGATCTAACAGATCGTACAGACGGCGCGAAGCGACTTTTTTATAGTAAGTATGTAAGTACATAAGAGTGAAATGGCGCTATAATTATCATATGGAATTGTATCAAAATAACGTATTTACGTTATTTAGGAGATACAGTACGCAGCCATCAAATGCGATCATTTTAATAGCGTCATCTGCAGCCAGGCGAAAAATTTTTCAAATTAAATTAAATTCTTAATAAAACCTCTAAGTGAAAGTTCAAGGCCGCTATAGGCGTCAAGAGTTTTGACATTCGCTTTTTATCGCGTCAGCTATAGAAGTAGACTCTAAAGATCCATAAAAACCGCCAATTTACGAAAAAAAAGGAATAAAGAAGGATTCATTAGGCGTTTACGATTGTTGAGAAAGTTGTCATAAAAGTGGAAGATTGAAGTTCAAATTAATGTGGCTTGCAGTATTAGAGGAATTATATTTTACACAGATTAATTTAAAATTTGAAAACGTACGACTATATGTTCTAAAAATATATTATATATCTCTATCACGATTATCACAGTGAGTCAATAATTGACAAAGAATTGATATTTCGACATAAAAATAGAATTACTCTGTGAATAATGCATACAAAATCATCGTAATAAATAAAAAAGATAAATAGAGAAAACTCCTTATTGCCAACAAAGGTAAGTTGAAAACAACTAAAATCTCGCACAATTTACTTTTATTATCATCATCATCATCAGCCGGAAGACGTCCACTGTTGAACAAAGGCCTCCCCCATAGAACGCCATAACGAACGGCAACTTGCCGCTTGCATCCACCGGTTACCCGCGACCTTGACGATGTCGTCGGTCCACCTGGTGGGAGGTCTACCAACGCTGCGTCTTCCGGTTCGTGGTCGCCACTCGAGAACCTTTCTTCCCCATCGGTTATCGGTTCTTCGAGCGAACTTTTATTATAATCCCAATAATTATAAATCTTCATTAAATTTTCACTAGTCGCCGATAAATATTACGCCATAGTCATTAGTCAGTAATCCACGAGTGGAATGGTAGAAAGAAAGACTGAAAGTTTCCAACAAATTAGTTTTGCTCTAGTAGTTCTATTGTTTAGCTAGACTACGTTAGATACAACAAAAGCACTTTGTATCTAATTGACAAGATTTCAAGTCAACGCCTAGCAAGTTCTGAACTGTATAAATTAATCTCCTGACATTTAGCAAAAGAAACCTTCTTATGGATTCCGTTTTTAGAACAGTTTCAAATTTTAATTAGACGAACTTACGCTCACTTCGCTTTCTGCTCAAATATACAATTTATTTCAACTGGCTAAGTGTGAAATTTGACGTGAAAGTATGCAGAAATTTCACTTTGTCCTTTTAATATTTAAATTTTTGAACGAAATATTCTGTTAATATTCTATTTTGGAGGATTTAGTAGACAATTATGTTTGGATAAATTGCTTTTCTTTTTCGTTTAGATATTAAAAATCACTGACTTGACTTTTTTGCTTCGAATTTTAAATTGATATTGTGTAGATTTAAATTTGTATTCTAATTTTTTTGTTATTATAACCATCTTTGATAGGTCTGTTCTTGTATGGTGACATAAGCCTTTATTTTCTTCTCATGACGACGGTCAGTGAGGCTCGGGTTTGAATGCTGGCATACACCAATGACTTTTTCACGTACCTACCTACATAGGTATCTGTCACTACCCGCAGGTCCCAGAATTAATACTGAGACATGTATACATGTCCCAGTATTAATTCTGTGTCCCAGTATTAATGTCCAACTAAAATTAATTAATGTACAGTATTAATGTTCAATTAAATACATATAACAGACCCGGTCCGGCGTTGGGCTCAGCACCTATCACGCTAAGGGGCCGAAAGAGTGGGTATAACCAGAAATTTAATACCTCTGCCTAACCCCTGGCAATTATTTATTTGTTAAAGTTTTTTATTTTTACAAATTTTGTTCAACATAAAATATTGGTTGTTCTAAAGTGTTATCGCTCTTAGAGTGTACGTTTCCACTCAACGCTCCTTTTCGCTCTCGAGAGCAATAACTGTTGCGAGAATGTAATGGATGATCTGCAATTGTTTACGGGTTTACGCTAGAGCCTCTGGCAATTGCCGAGATATTTTTTGAGTGTAACTAGAGAGATAACAATGAAATGTTGAGTGAGACTACAGTTGATTACTAAAAGAATTCAGAGAAAGAACAAATAAACATGACATTCGCAGGTCACAATATAATTAAAAGTAGGTACATTTTCGGTACATACTCGTAGCTATGCTTATGTCATAAACTGATGAAAACTCGTGTTTATTAAGCTGCATTTGTTTATCTATCAAGCTCCAGATTCCAGACAATAGATTTTCAATTGTCTTTGACTCATATGTGATTCATTGCAGTTTTTTTCAAATAAGTTTATATCGTCGGAGAAAGTAAACAATTACTAGTAATGTATAAAGAGACTGCTTCACACGATGATAATACCAATGAGTTTTTCAAAACTTACGTACATATTTGTCACTAGCTCGACGGTGAAGGAAAACGTCGTGAGGAAACCCGAAGGTCCCAAAATTAATTTTGACACATGTGTAAAAGACCCGGTCCGGCGATGGGCTCACCACCTATCACGTTTAGGTGTCCAAAGAACATCTCGTGAAAGGTGGGTATATCCAGAAATACCTCTGGCTACCCCCTCAGAGATAAAAGGCGTGAAATTGTTTTTTATGCAAGATAGAAGAGATATGCAAGAAGAAGATATATACAGATTTTTTCAAAGGCATTCATATATGGACAAACTTACACAAAAAAATAGCATACGTTAAGGTTTGCGAGGATAAAATTTCTTCCAAGAAGACAAACAACACACTCGTGATAAACGAGTGCACTGTTTTAAAAGCACAATAAACAGGAAACAGGGTGGCTGTACCAGGAAATGTTGTTTCGACAAAATAATAAATCACATCCTCATACAAACAAACCGGGTTTATGGAAACAAACAATCGTGTGAACACGGTGCAATTTGCTCGTCAAAAAACGTTGATTCTATCGTTCAATGTTGACAGGTTATATTTTCATCTTTATTTTTATGACTGCAGAGGAATATTTGAGATTATTTTTTTTAAATTTATTTAGTCATTTTTAGGGCTCTGTCCGCCCAAACGGTAAAAACGGGACCCTATTATTAAGACTTCGCCGTCTGTATGTCCGTCTATCTATCACTAGGCTCTATTTCAAGAACCGCGATAGCTAGGCGGTTGAAATTTTTACAAATTATGTATTTCTGTTTCCGCTATAACAAAAAAATAAAAATATAAATTAAGGGGGCTCCTATACAACAAATGTGTTTTTTTTGCCGTTTTTATAGATAATGGTACGGAACCCTTCGTGCGCGAGTCCGACCATCGGCGACCGGAACCGCTCTAGTGTTATTATAAAGTGAAGCAACAATAAACACTTAATACTATATTACTTCCAACTCTTTTCTACCCAAAGAGATTAAAATATAATAGGGCATAGAGGGCACAAAGCAAGGAAAATTTGAAGCCAAAAGTTATTCCAAGTGGATTATGTCTAGTACAATTTCGACCGAATGACAGCTCGCGTTCATACTAACTGACATGACGCTTAAGCTTCAAACATGCTTCAAAGTTTTGTATGAAAATATTCCCAATGCCCCCTCTATGTCATATTATATTTTAATCTCTTTGCTTCTACCTGTCTCATTTCCTGTTTATAGTTTACTGCAGTGCATGAAGTGAACCAGCAGACTTTAGTTCAATCAAGTTTAAAGCAAGCCTTCGCTTTGCCTGATTGGCATAGCAAGATAATTTTAGCATCTCCTCATCAAATATTACTCAAGACGTTCGCTTCAACGGTTCGGAACTTCATAAACAAATATACAAGCTTCAGGAAGCAAGAAGCAGACAAATATTGATAGTTCACGAATATCAGATTGACGAAGATAGAAGACTTGCTTGCTTAAAAATATCTTGAACTGGTTCAAACTTATACTTTCGTCCCATTTGCCATAGAGACGTTGGGTCCGTGGAGCCCAGAAACAAAACTTTTTGATACTGAGCTCTCAAGGCGTCTCATCGAGGCGACACAACATCCAAGAGCTGGCAGCTACTTCTTTCAAAGAGTCTGCATAGCTGTCCAAAGGGGCAATGCTGCCAGTTGTTGTTGCCTCAATGTGATGCTTTGGACTAGCTTTTTAATTTATAGTTTAAAATGTGATACGTACATATTTATCACTAGCTCGACGGTGAAGGAAAACATCGTGAGGAAACCCGCAGGTCTCAGAATTAATTCTGAGACATGTGTAAACAGACCCGGTCCGGCGATGGGCTCACCACCTATCACGTTTAGGGGTCCAATATATCTCGTGAAATGTGGGTATATCCAGTAATGGAATACCTCTGCCTACCCCCTCGGGGATAAAAAAGGCGTGAGATTATATTATATATTATATTATTATTAAAATGTGATACTTAAAAATAATGTATTCCTGAAAATAAAATAAAACTCATTTATACTACCTATTGAAATCTTTATTGTTCATAAAATATTCATACAAATAGAGTACGTACATGTATTCTAGTGCCCAGTTCCCTCCCAAAAATACTCTAGAACAAAGTTAGAACTCTTACAAAAAAAACATAAAAATAAAATTTGTACATAATAAAAGACAGTAGGCTGTAGCTATCAAGTCTGAATGAAAAATAACAACGATTTAGCATTGCAATAAAACCTGTGATGGTCGCAGAGCTAACAAAAATTGTCAAAATTCAAAAATTGAATTCATTTATTTCAGCAGGTATATATAAAATACCATTTCAAACGTCATTATACTCGTCTATGAAGATTGGCTAGTAGTAGCTAATACTCTCAAAAATCTATGGGTCTGCCAAAAGTGGCTACGACGTCCCTCAATATCTCACATATTCTCGCTTAGGGTTGTCAAGAGAAATATTTCTGTGCCCACAATGACAAAACTCGGTCTACCAACGACCGCACTCGCAATTTTTGTAGGAATGTTTGCGCTAAAATATGCGTGTTATATGGTGTTATTAAAAAAGTTCCCTAAAAAAGCCACAGACAAAATTTTAAATGAATACTTTCTGCAATAACCAGAAAAGGAGAGCAAAGGCTTATTGTAAACCAGAAAGTTTGTGAGTACGGATGTATGGATGTTTGTTGCTCCTTCACGCAAAAAGTAATGATCGGATGTTGATAAAACTTTACAGTTATATAGCTTATACATCAGAATAACACATAGGCTATATTTTATCCCCGTATTCCCACCGGATCGGGAACTACGCTGGTGAAACCGCGGGGCGCTGCTAGTTTCGTTATAAAATATAACTTGCAAATGCACTCAAACTCACCCTGTCGTCACGTTTTAGAGAGCTCCGAAAACTACTGACACATAGGTCAGGCCCATATCATAGGGTTGGTCACACGACTTTCGTTAATTAATACAAGGTCTCTTCGACCGTACCAGCAATGCGGTGGAAACATTAGTCAGGGGCGGAACGATCGTTGCGGGCCGCACCGACCCGGCTAACGGCACTGGCAGTCACCCGTTACGAAGGTTCAAGTTTTCACATTGACATAACTGGGCGAATAAAAATATTTTACGTTACGGCTGGAGTTTTTGATATTTGAAATTCTGAAGGCGTGTTAAGAAGAAATCACCATTGTGAAGTAGTCAGCTTTTGAATTTTTGCGTTGGTATGGTTCTTACGGCCGCTTCATCCACATCCATTAACCGTCTGATACCTGCTCGCTGGTTCGGGTCTTCCTTATCTGTTGCCTAATTTAAATAGTTGATCTTATGTAGCCTTATGGCCTCTGCATATGACGTCTTTTATGGTATCATGTGAAAGGAAAGAAGACCCTATACCATCGAGTAGTAGAGTATATTTTGTTGGAAGTGTGTGAATATGGATGGGTGTGAAAGGTTCATATAGCAAGTTAATAAGTAAATAACAACTCTTTATTGTACACGAAGAATAAATATGTGGTCAGTGATGCAATGATTATAAGAGTAGGTATAATATCTAAAGATACGTAATAAAGTTTATAATATTCTTCAGATTATTTTTGTACTACACCTATATAATAATCTACAAAATAATAATATCCTTTATCTTGTTTTTAAAAATAGTACCGAAAAGAATAATTACATTGCTATGATTCAAGTCTCATGTTTCGGGGAACATGTCCCAAGGGACAGGCAAAGGTCGAAACAGCAAAAAAATGGAGAAATAAAATTACATTGTTCTCGTAGTTGTACCTACGGGGAGCACGGCCGACTCCCGCCTTTTTTACTTTTGTGGAAAATGTTATAAGCACATTTTTCAAACAATTGTAGTTCTGTACGGACTGTGTTTTATTTGACTAATTACTGGTAGGCACTGTTAGGTATATATTGCAAAATGATATTAATTATGACGGCAATTGTAAAAAAACGTATCTGCGTGGGGAATGCCACTGACGTCAATAAGATCCATAGGACTGAATTCTATGAGACTGCACTTAGACGCGATTGAATTTTGACAATACTAAATTTTAACAGCGATTACAACAAACGTTGGACAGACAGAGAACAGACATACAGAAGGTAACTCTGAAGAAGAGAAGTTATTTTTTATCATCGTGAAAGCTACAGAACAGTTTTTTAGAGTTATTTTTAAATGTATAGAAGCTGTCAAAATTTACATGATTATCAACTTAAGTTGACACAACGGCGGATACAATACAACAACTCTTTATTGTACACCAAAAACAACACAATATAGATACCAACATTAACTAAAGTACAATGGCTGGTCTTATCGCTTTTAGCGACCCTTCCAGACATCCTTAGAATTGATGAAACTGAGAGATTAGAACTAAATGATGATAGATATTTTTTCGGTAACCTAAATGAATATTCGTAATAATATAGGCACAAGTTAATTTTCATAGAGAAAGTAGCTCAAATAAACTTTGTAATTTTAACATAACGCTACTCCGAAGAATTACTTGAACAGACAATCAGAATTCTGAAAATCAAGCACGTCGTATTCTCCTGTATCGTATTTCTCTGAACAAACATACTGTATAAGCTCTGGAGGTAGTATCAACGGTATTACTTACTCTCATTGGCTATCAAGTTATGAATGACAGAATCCTGGAAGATTGCGTCCCATCCATTATGAATACCTACTCTGAATACTAATATTAAAAAGAGCAAAAAAAAAAGTAAATAAGAAAGCCTCAGATCACATGTTCACATGGTCGCATTACACGTGATCTAAGACATTTCTTATTTTACTTCCCTTGTAATGTAAAATACTATTTCTATATCAATATTTAAACTCTATAGCAAACAATATTTATAGAAATAAATGATTCGTTTTGCTTTAGGGCTGATTTTTCAATTGTCAGATAAATCTTATCTGGAGAATATATTGATGCTGTCACTGTCTGACACAATAGAAAGGAAAAGTGATAGGTGATGTTTATTCTTCAGATAACTTTTAACTGACCATTGAAAAATGTAATACGGGAACGAATAAGTAGATAGTTTATTCGTCCAAGATGTTTATTTATTTATTTGGCACACAAAACAAGTTGTAGTTGCAGAAAGTAGTACAGTTAGGAGTAGTTACAAACTAAACCAAAACTCTAACTATATATGCTCATACAGCTTATTATAATATGGGGGTGTAGTTAGATGTAGGTAATAAGGATAAGAGCAGTGATGAATGAGCCCGCCTCTCATGCTTGAGGATTGGGTTCGAAACCTTGTGAGGGCGTGTATCTGTAAATTATTGGTGCACAAGGTCAAGATAAGTACACATGTAATCTATTAAAGTTTCAGTGTAATCGTTAGCAAAATATACTGTTTTTATTTCAATTTTATTAGCGGTACCCGTATGGTTCTCGTTCCCGTTAGAATACTGTAATAAAATATAGCCAATGTTACTCAGATACTGTAGCTTCCAGTTGGTAAAAGAATTTTTTAAATCAGTTCATTATTTTATGAGTTTATTCGTTTATGCGTAGTTCCCGTTCCTGGGGAAATACGGGAATAAAATATAGCCTACGTCACTCAAGAATGTTGTAGCTTTTAAAATTGGTGAAAGAATTTTTAAAATTAGTCTAGTTTTTGAGTTTAATCGTCACCCACATAAAACAATAATTAAAAATCCTCTTCATAATATAGTATAGATGAGGGTGTGTATTTATAATATGTGTGTATCTAAGTGTATATAAGTCATAGACATATAAACACACATATAATTATATATGTAGTGTAAGTGTAGATGTCTAGAATTGTAGAAGTGTAAAAGTATAGAAGTGTAGATGTAGAAAAACATAAATGTTCCGAAATAATTGTATTTACCAAAATTTCAAGCCAACAATCTTAATTGGTATGTGGTAGACAAACTTGCGGAGTTTGAACAAGAGCCCCGGGGACCTATTTTGTAACTTCTGTGGAAATATTCTCCTGGTAAAATTATCCACACGTTTAACCCACTTCTTAATAGGAATAAATTATCTTTTCGTGGTACCATGTAATATGTAGTGATAATTTCGCAGAACGGCGAGGGCCGATGAGTTTTTCAAGACCTTACATATTTATTACTTAGCTCGACTGTGAAGGAGAACATCGTGAAGAAACCCGCAGGTCCCAGAATTCGTTCTGAGACTTGTGTTACAGCACCTCGGTCCGGCGATGGGCTCACCACTGTACTGCACATAATTGTTTTGGATTCTATTTATTGTAAATGTTTATTAAAATATCTCCTATGTATATATTTTTAGACAATATTATTTCCTATCATAAATATCTTGCGCAAAAATATTCTAAAGAGACAAATTACAGTTCAGTATAATAACATAATTTAGGGCCAGTTTTCACAGAGCTAAATTGGACAATCTTTTAAAAAGAATCTTTTAAAGTATCACACTTACTTTTTGGAATTACGTTTTTATGTTTAGGCTGTAAGAGTTCAAGGGATCGCTCTAAATCACAAGCAAACAAATCCGGGGATAAAGAAGGTAGAAAATATGTTTTGAATTCGGAATCTTAGCGTTCGCGTAGTAAATACGTTTGAAGGTGCGGTTATATAACTGCAGTGCGACACAAGTGAACATTCACTAGGCAGCCTGAGGCAGTTTTAAATGCTCAACTGGAGGTAAGATTGCTCAAAGGGTTACAAGTTCCGTTTGCCGGAGATCCGATTGTTTGGCGTGCGACTGAAACGTCTCAACTCAAACTCAAAATTCATGTATTCCTGCAAGTAAATTACACTAAGAAACATCAATAGCATAATAACAAGGCACTTTTGAGTTCATTAAGGTTGGCTGAATGTAAAGAGCAGCCCATCTCGGTCAAAGAGTCGCTCATCTTCTTTTTTTTTAACACAATTTACAGACGGTTATTTAGTCCTAAACTAGGCAGAACCTGTACTTAATAAAGTGATATACATACTTAAATAAATATTAAACACCCAGATCCATGTTCATGCACACAAATGTTGGCCCCGAGCGGGAATTGAACCCGCGACCTCCGGCTCAGAAGGCAGGGTCACTACCAACTGAACCAACAGGCCCGTCAATATGTGAATCATGTGTATTATTTTAAGTACCAGTTCTGAGTCTGTTGAGATTTGAAAGTATTGTGGGCTTTCAGGTATTCACATCATTATCATCAACCTGTAATAGCCCACTGCTGAGCTAAGGGTCTTTCCTCGCACACAAGGAAGTATGGGCTTTAACCTCCCACGCGAGCCCACCGCGGATTGGGAGATGGTGTTAAGCTAGTGGCCACTTAACAGTCAGAATTTTTCAAGCCACCGAAGGGTATCTGACATGGCTTAACGACTTCCATTGTGCGTAAACACAACGAAAACCGAGACCAACAATTTAACGTGCCTTCCGAAACACGGAAGCGCTCGTGATATAAATGCCACTAGGCGGTCACCCATTCACTGACTGACCGCACCCAATTTTGCTTAATCAGTGGGATCGTTACGGGGACTAATTTTATACAAGTATATTCTCATCTACGTTGAACAAGAAATTCCTGTTCAAAATTTTATGTTTGTAGACCCACTGTTTTACTCTGAATTGTCTGTCAATATTGGAGTTTGATTAATGAGATTTGTAATAATAATAGCCTTAGCTTCAAACTTGCGTCACGGCGTCTCTATCATGAAAACATAATGTAGCTTATCTTGATAGTACCACAATAGTACTCAAATGGAGCAGTGATAGCCTGAACGGTTAAAGAGCCGGCCGAAAATCAGTGAGGCTCGGGATCGAATCCTGGCATGTACCAATGAGTTTTTCAAAAACTTACGTACATATTTATCACTAGCTCGACGGTGAAGGAAAACATCGTGAGGAAACCCGCAGGTCTCAGAATTAATTCTGAGACATGTGTAAACAGACCCGGTCTGGCGATGGGCTCACCACATATCACGTTTAGGGGTCCAATATCTCATGAAATGTATTATATCTTGGGTATATCTAGTAATGGAATACTTCTGCCTAACCCCTCAGGGATAAAAGGCGTGAGATTATATTTATATTTATTTACTCAAATGGAATTGAAATCTAGAATGTTGAGTCAGAAACGTGGAAAATTAAAATTTAACACGTACTTTTATTATTAATTTATAAAATATATATAATATTATATTATAAAATATTATAAAAGGTATAATAGGTGCCAAAAGAAAATCCTTTCTTTCTTTAAAATACGAACCAATAAATACAGCGATGACATGGTACAGTTAATTAAAAATATAGCCCATGATACTATAAAGACCAATCTAACTTAACCTCGATTTAAACTTTAGGCTACCGCTCAGGCGCCAGAGGTCGACTTCGAAAGATGCCTGCATGCATATATACAAAACAAACATACATAAAAAAACGCTGCACTTCTGGTGCACTGGTTGCACATTATGATGCATGTCATAGCGCAGAGTGTCACACACGAGTACACGTAGGTACACTTTATGCAATTTCACAATAGGGGGATTAAAACACTTGTAAGGCATGTTCCCTAGCTTGCGACATAGTAGTTCAACTATTGCATAAATTTTTGACCAAAGCCAGTACTGAGACTACACGTTAATGTTCCAAGATTATGTTAAGTAGGTACATAATTTTTGGCTTGAGAGTATTCCGCCGCATTGTTACTCTAATACTATTATTAGACTCAGTTAAAGCGTTAGTAGCCCTGCGATGCCAGTGTGTTTGTCTGTCAGTCAGTGAATTTGTGACCGCCTAGTTCCATTTATATCACGAGCGCTTCCGTGTTTCGGAAGGCACTTTAAATTGTTGGTCCCGGTTTTGTTTGTTTGTGTTTACTCACAATGGAAGTCGTTAAGCCATGTCAGATACCCTTGGGTTTCTCGAAAAATTCTGACTGTTAAGTGGCCACTAGCTTAACACCATCTCCCAATCCGCGGTGGGCTCGCGTGGGATATTAAAGCCCATACTTCCTCATGTGTGAGGAAAGACTCTTAGCTCAGCAGTGGGCTGTTACGGGTTGATGATGATGATGAAAACACTTGTAAAGCACGCTGCCTCTAGCTTCCGACATACTAGCTCAACTATCACATAAATTGACCAAAGCCAGTACTGAAACTACACGTTAATGTTCAACTTCCAACATTATGTTACATAATTCACAGAATAATCCTTGGCTTGAGAGTATTCCGCCGCATTGTTACTCTAATAAACAGACTTGAGCAGTAAGTAAAAACAATAAGCCACTCCGGCACTAAATAACAATAAGCAGATTAACTTAGAACGGTGAAAGCAATTGGAATGAGCCCAACTTTATGCATGAGAATGTAAATTTCGTTCCTGTCTCGTACGAATGAGAACGAAATTTAAATACAGTTGAAAAAGTTGGTTAAGATAAGGCGGGAGTGTGTGCTCACATTTATCAGGAGCAGATTTATGATGACGTTGCCAAAAGTTAAGAGCAAAAAGGCACTGTATTATGAATGGACTCAAAGCGAATGTTGAAACGGGTGAATGCAGATAAATTCGGTTGACGCATCGAATTGTGAGTGATATCGATTGTGTTTCCCTCATAAAAGTAAAACCAAACTTTCAAACTTAATATTATACAGAGGAAACATTTGGATGTTTGTTTGTAATGAATAGACTCCAAAATTACTAGATCAATTTTAAAAGATCTTTCTCCAATGGAAATATTAATTTTCTGGGAGTAAGCTATAATTTTTTTTACAGGAACAAATACAAATTTATTTATTTTCTGTAGGTATATAAAATACACTTAGAAATGTCAATAGTCGAATAAAAAGGCACTCCAAACTCGTCCATGAAGATTAGCTAAATGTAAACAGCAGTCCATCTCCACCGCCGAGTTGCTGGTTCCAAATGCAGTACCCCGAGAAGAACCAGCAAGAAACTCAAGGGCAGCTCTTTTTAATCTCAACAAAACTTATGAGGGTATAACCACTAGGAACAGCTACTGCTATTATAACTTACGTGCAGTATGCTACGGTATAGCATAATTCAAGATGGGTTTCACTAACAAAGAATTATGCTCTACTATATTCTAATTAGGATATCGTAGGATACAGGATTAACCTCATCACACTGTTTTTGTAACTTGGCTGTTTAACACATTTATTTAAAAAAGTTAAGGGTACAGATTACATACTCCCATTACTCTTTATTTGCCGCAGTCGGGTAAAATGTCAATGTCCCTATTTACGATTCCGTTATAGCGAGAAATAAATTAGTTTACAAACTCAGAAAAATATTGCTCAGAATACAAAGGCACACTAATGGTCTTATAGCACATAAATATTCTTTGCAAAAGGAAAATTAAGTATCCGCAGACATATTTCGACGAAACGTGATATATTACTAATGATAAGATTAATATTAAGTCTATTGTGATGCAAATTTTATTTCATTAAATGTTCCTATTACGTTATGAAACGTCTTGCTTCGCCGTCGAAGCCACTATCGCTAATAGACACAGTAATGCCAATTTGGAAGCTTACACAGCGGCTTGAAACCTCTTCAAGTTAGGCCACTAGAACCACGAAACTTGATCTTATGAATAATAAATGTTATGTAGGAGACCTTCAAGATAAAAGCTCAAAAAGTGTCATTTATACAAAACAGTGATAGGCGGGGCTTATAATCTACTCGTATAACCTTTTTTTAATGGCACGCATTTTGCCTTTTGCCAATGTCAAATAATTTAGTCTTCAAGTCTATATTTTATACTTTAATCTTAGTTAAATCCCTCTGCTTCAGAGATCATGTACAAAAATTCTGTGTCTTCAACACTTCCTGCATCCCTCCCTTGCATATCAACAGTAAAATGATAGCAATTTTACTGAAGACTTCGTTGTGACTGCTTGAGGCAATCCAAAAATGTCCTACCCTCGCATTTTATCGAATTTTCCATTTACTGCACACTTTCACGGGCACTTGCCAAATAATACACTATCACTAATATGATTCAAAACCCGAAATATACAGAAAAATTAAAATTATACAAAACTAGCGACCCGCCCCGACTTCGCACGGGTGCAATGCTTATACTTAAACCTTCCTCTTGAATCACTCTATCTATTAAAAAAACCGCATCAAAATACGTTGCGTAGTTTTAAAGATTTAAGCATACATAGGGATATATAAGGACAGAGAAATCTACTTTGTTTTACACTATGTAGTGATAGTGAAGCATGACCTCCTTCTTCGGATTCCCGCCAAAAAGCCATCTACGACCTTAATCTCTATCTGCTTCGTTCTGACGTACTTGCATTGCTTCTGACATACATGTGTCATTAACGTTTGAGCTAGCGTTGACAGCGTAACAAATGTCAGATAGAGGCGGCTCAGCCCCCCTAGCCAAGAGGCATTGTACAATCTAATCGAATGTTCTTTTAGATTGACAAGTATGGGATTGACATAAGCACTTGCCAACGAGCGCTAACGCTAATGTCAATCCCATACATGTCAATCTATAAGAACATTCGATTAGATTGTGCAATGCCACTTGGCTAGGGGGGCAGATTCCAATTTTCAAACGACTTCAAAAAGGAGAGGTTCTCAGTTTGACTGTATGTTTTTTTTAATGTTTTTTACCTCAGAACTTTCGACGGGGTGAACCGATTTTTATGATTCTTTTTTTACTTGAAAGCTGGTGCTTTCAGTGTGGTACCAATTTGTTTCAGTTCTAACAATGGCATCCAAGAGAAAACCATAGAAGTAGAAGTCGGATTTTTATTCTTTAGAGTTCTATGTTACTGCTTCAGTAATATTTTACACAAGCAGCGCCCCGCGGTTTTACCCGCGTAGTTCCCGTTCCCGTGGGAATGCGAAATAAAATATAGCCTATGTGTTATTCTGATGTATAAGTTATACAACTGTAAAGTTTCATAAAAATCCGTTCAGTAGTTTTTGCGCGAAAGAGGAACAAACATCCATCCATACATCCATCCATACAAACTTTCGCATTTATAATATTAGTAGGAAGTAGGATGTATTTATCCAGGACTATATTGTAATGCTTCTATAGGATATTGAATATTCTCAATAATTCTACAAGAAATCGCGTAGATGCTCCCATTTATTTATACTAATCTATACTAATATTATAGAAAGAAAAGATTTGTATTTTGTATGTTTGTATCTTTGTTACGAATAAACTCAAAAACTACTAAACCGATTTTAAAAATTATTTCATCAATGGAAAGCTGAAATATCCCTGAGTAACATAGACTATTTATATTCCCGTATTCAAACCAATCCAAATCCAATCAAACCAAAACCAGACGGTGAAGGAAATTGACTAGGAATATTATAGATGTCACTATCATAAAAAACAGACTTCTTAGCTGAGAGCTTACCAATTACAGGAAAGTTTCCTATACTAAAATCCTTTGAGTGTATAGCTTGCCTAAACTTTATCAAATAAAGCGACTCGAAATACCGAATACCTAAAATGTAATAGTTACCAATAAATATAAGTACAAATACTTTAGTAAGTACATTGAAAGCCTGTTTACGATTTGTATGAAACCATTCAGAAAACCCCATTACCACTGAAAAGCCTTCTAATTCATTGAAACCGTCCCAAACCTACCCTACAGGTCCGTATTAAGGTGGCTCTTGATAATAGTGCCTTAGAGAGATTGTTTAGGTATATAGAAACTGCAGGCTTTTTTACTTTTTGCGGGGATTTTTGGGGAAGGCTTGTGGCTATTCGTCATTGATTCTTATTTACATTTTCATTTTTTTACTCCTCAGTCCTGCAGCTCTTTACTACTCTATTGCTAAAACATTTAAATCTTATTCATAAGAATAAGATTTAAATGTTTTAGCAATAGAGTAGTAAAGAGCTGCAGGATAAATAGTCTATCTTAATTTTATAGATCTCGTGTGCCTACTTTTATCTATAGCTCTTGCTACTATCTATATAATATGCAGCACCTCTTGACCATTATTTGTTTCTTTTTGCTCTCTCTCTGCTATGTTTTTGCAATATTTCAGGAACCTTCGAGGGTTCCTGGGATCCTGCATTATCTGGCAGATGATGTTTGTGCTGACCTTGTCTTCCATTTTTGTCGCGATTTCCGTTCGTTCCTGACTATAAACCGGACATTCTGTTATGAGGTGCATGATGCTCTCCTTCTTCTCCTCGTCGCAGATGCACGCCGGACTCTCATTGCACCTAAACGGATGCAAGTATTGGGAGAACCCGCCATGTCCCGTCAAGACCTGTACTTTTGTCTGGTCTAGCTCAATCTTTTCTATGACCGTGTACACCCCAACGCGTCAGGAAAAAAATTTTTTGTGACCCCAGCTGTATCACCATCCTTGTAGCGCCGGTTCCATTCGTCAAGCGTCTCCAGACGTATCTGACGCTTGACGAATGAGACCGGATACTAGCTTGCATTTGAGACTCAGCGCAGCGTCCTTGGCTTGACTGTCCGCCCTCTCATTTCCCTCCAACCCCACATGAGCTTTCACCCGAGATTCGCGAGATTATGCCATTTGTAAATTAACTCTGATTTTTACCGCTAAAGGGTGGAGGGAAACCGCGTTCACCACTGTCTCGAGGGCCGACCTAGAATCACAAAAGATCCTGACTGATTCTACCGATCTCTTCAGGACCAGCTCGGCTGCCTTCTCCAATGCCAATAGCTCCGCTTGGAACACTGTGCAGAAGGAACTCAGTTTGACTTTTTTGGAGCATACCTCTTGACCATCTTTCCATAATGACATGGCTGCACCCACTTTCCCTTCAATTTTCGAACCATCGGTGTAGATATGCTCTACACCCTGGTTTCCCTCTGCACAGTCCTCCAAGCCTCCGAAGCTCAGTCCTACCTGTGCAGCTGGGTGCGGGGCGTCGGTGAATGTCATCGGTGTTCTGGTTTAAATCAGCATCGAGCTCGCGTAAGAGATCTTAACAACGTAAGGAAAGACCGTGGTTCAGGGTTGTTACGGTTTAGTGATGTGATGTGTGAATAAATCCAACCTATAATCCGGCTAAATAACTCTCTCGATTGTAACACAAGTACGTTTAGTCTGCGATTAAGTTTTGTTACATTCTGCACTCCCAGTTTATCGCCCCGTAAGTTAGCACCTAACTCCGCCCCGACCAAACGGATACATCTTTCAGAAAAGCCTTACAATGTACGCGAACATGGTTCCCCTCTCAATGTGGTAATCACTTCGCTTATTTCACGACCACCTTTGAGGTTTGGGCCGATTCATGAGCTAAAGGCATGTGAATAAATAGGCCCTTTTCAAAGTAAGACTAATTAGGTAATGAAGGTTTCTTTTGGAGTCAGTCACACGACGGAAATATTTGGAGTTATGTGTGTGTGTGCTTATGTGGATCTACCTTATGTAAAGAATTAAAGTTGCCTAAATTAGGGACTCTGAAATTACATAACTTTATAACCTTAGGATACTTATGAATATATTTAATACTAGCGGGTGCCCAGCAGCGTAGCCCGCGCGGATCTAGTTTATTCCCGTTCTTGTGGGAATTTCCAAAAATCCCTTCATAGCGGTTGCCTACGACATAATATAATATAATTAGTGACCCGCCCCGGCTTCCCCGGGTGCAATGCTAAAACTAAAACCTTCCTCTTGAATCACTCTATCTATTAAAAAAAACGCATCAATATCCGTTGCGTAGTTTTAAAGATTTAAGCATACATAGGAATATAGGGACAGAGAAAGCGACTTTGTTTTTTACTATGTAGTGTGTATCACCCACATACTATATTTCAAGTTTCTAGGTGTTATCGTTTAGAAGTAGTACCTACGTATTTATCTTTTTACCCAGTTTTTTAACTTTCCCAGTGCCCTGCTGCGTTGTCCGCGCGGAATTTGATTTTTGACGATGTTTTAAAAGTTATTCTGCTATACAAAAATAACAAATCAAAGATCATACAAAGCGGTCGAGGCGTTCTCGAGTCATAAAATGGTGTTTACTAACCCGACTTTTTTTTATATAGGTATATATAACATTAGTAAACGCTTTGGTTTATACGAAAGGTATTTAAAAACCATTTTTGTTTATCGCTCTTTGTATTAGTGGAAACCACATCAAAATCCGTTGCATTCAGGTAAATTTAGCGCATTATAGACGCAGAAAGTAACTTCATGTTATACTATGTGAAGATAAAGATTAGGAATTATGACAAATTATGACATTGTAAGATTTTCATATTTTCAGTCTAGTAAAAAGGGCTGAAAACGAATTTCATGAACAAAATAAAAATATTCTAAAATATACACAACATATTAAAATTTTAATCCCACCAAGTTTTTAACAGCCTAAGTGCAATTAGGACCGTAATGTAATGTTAACTATACTTATAGGGTAATCTCTAGTGTAATAGGTCTACCTGTAATTAAAATTACGCAGGACCCTTCATTGAGTTGAAGCAAAGGGACCATTAGTTTTCGCTCTAAAATAAGACAATGTTATAACAGTAGTTTAAGTAGTTTGGGTGATTAAAGTGGTTGTTGTGTTGAATTTTAATCTGCCTATATTATTCACTAGCTGTTCCACGCGGTTTCACCCGCGTAGTTCCCGTTCCCATGGGACAACGGGGATAAAATATAGCCTATGTTACTCGGAGATAATGTAGCTTACTACCTATTGGTGAAAGATTTTTTTAAATCGGTCTCAGCAGTTTTTGAGTTTATTCGTTACAACCATACAAAAATACAAATCTTTCCTCTTTATAATATTAGTGTAGACATAGATGTACTTTTTTTTTTCAGTTTAATCCCGTTTCCGTAAGAATTTCCAAAAATCCCTTCGTTGCGGATGCCTACGACACATCAGACGACTACGTACTATATTTCATGTTTCTAGGTCTTATCGTTTCGGAGTAGTACGTATTTGTTTTTAACCAGTATTAATTATATTTACCCGTAGTAATGAGATAATTTCCTGTTGTAAAAGTAGCTTAGAGATTGACCCAGTTACTTAGTTATCTACACACCAAATTTCATCAAAATCTGTCCAGACAAACAGACTGACAATAATTTCATAAGTTGGAGTTTTGATATCTAAATCGACAACTAGGTATGTACACTAGAGGTACCTCAATAATTTTCAAAAAATATTTCATATACAGACAAGGTCTCGTTATATTTTTATTATATTCGTAATTATGTATAGATAAAGACAAAATGTAAAAAAGAAGAAAAGAAAATGAAACATGTACAAAAACATAATGAACAAAAATCTAAACATTGGAGGAGGCCTTTGTGTCAAAGGACACGCCAGTAAGGGAAACTGATAGATTTATATAATAAATAATAAATAATAACGCCATCTAATAATTTAAAACACTGAGACTGAAAAATAAAACTGTAATACATAATATTTGTAATTTTTAATAGGTTCTAATAATAATTCTAAGAAATGAAAAGATGTTATTTACGAGTATAGTAACGTATATCGAAGTTAATAATATTTTTTGTGAATTTACATATTATTAGCTAATAAATAAAAGCATGAAAAAAATATAATATTGAAAAGCGAAATACCAATCACTTAATAATCACGAAAATAGGATAGTATTTTCTATTCTTGTTTATTTTATTTAATATATATTATTTATATATTTATTTATTTATGTATGTAATAGTATGTAAGAGTATGTTCAATAATATATAGTGCACCGTCTACCCTAGTTCTAATCTCTCAGTTTCATCCATCCTAAGGTTGTCCGGAAGAGATCGCTAAAAGCGATAAGACCGCCCATTGTACTATAGTTAATGTTTGTATCCATATTGTGTTGTTTTTGGTGTACAATAAAGAGTTATTGTATTGTATTGTATAGGAGCATAATAAAATTTTAAAGTAATTACTTTTATCAACACATATACTTGTACAAGGAAGTAAAAGGAATACAATATTACGGGGGTAATCTCGTAAGTTACATAATCTTTGAATTATACCATCTGAGATTTCCTCAAGTCGCAAGTGGTACCTTTCCACGTTTGAAGGGTAAATATGCATTGGGTCGAGAATCCTAATGGATACGCATCAAAGAGCCGTCTGTAAATACAAGTTCGTTTTCGTCTCAGTTTAGAGGAAAAGGTAAATTACGAATAAGTACATATTTTAAATGGAGTAAAATTTGTGGACTCATGATGCCAGTTTTATTTTTCGTTTTTCTTTAATAAAAAAATATTACTTCATTTGAACTTAATCTAGAGTACATGGTGTCGAAGTGCTCCTTTTAAGTTTATAAATAACTTGTGTTAGGAGACCCCGCTCTTCCAGACTAAGTTAGTAACAGTTTTAGGTAGGAACCAATACCTATCTATTTTTTTATTAAAAAAAAAAAGAAATATATGAAATCATGTTCTAAATAATAAAAAAGTTTATTACCGTGAATTCGTTCGATAGCCTTTATTATTCTGATGTATTGGCTATAATGAATATAAGGTTTAATTAAATTCGTTTAGTAGATTTTGCTCACAAACATGTAATAATAGTAGTAGGATTAAAAAACTAACCTTTATTAAAGCTATTCTAGTTTGGAAGTCAGAAGTTTTATCTTAACTGTTTTTGGTTGTACTCAATGCCCTGTACCTACATTGTTTGTTGTACATAGTCGATGTTGCCCTAATAATTTATTATTATTATTATTAGCTTACTTGAAAGGAATCCGCCTTAGAACTACAGGGATGTAAAAAAATCATCGTTTTTCAAAATAATCGATTATCTTTTTGAAATAATCGATTTCTTAAATAAAAATAATCGATTTTTAATTAATCGATTATATAAATTACGCATTTTAATCGATTTTTTATAAACAGCGCCATCTTTGCGGTGGTTGAACCATAACGTTGTCCGTAAGCTTTTTTACTTATCGTTTCATTTTAGAATATATAAATAATCTATAATCTCACTCCTTTTTTATCCCCGAGGGGGTAGGCAGAGGTATTCCATTACTGGATATACCCACATTTCACGAGATATATTGGACCCCTAAACGTGATAGGTGGTGAGCCCATCGCCGGACCGAGTCTATTTACACATGTCTCAGAATTAATTCTGAGACCTGCGGGTTTCCTCACGATGTTTTCTTTCACCGTCGAGCTAGTAATAAATATGTACGTAAGTTTTTGAAAAACTCATTGGTACATGCCAGGATTCGAACCCGAGCCTCAATGATTTTCGGCCGGCTCTTTAACCGTCCGGGCTATCACTGCTCCTTTTAGAACTCTTATTTTTTTTTTCGTCTTTTGACTGTTAAAACTTAAAAATAAAGAAAATTTGTTTTTATTTTAGTTTTTGAGACCATAACGTAGTCGTCTAGTTTTTTGATTAGCGTTTTCAGTATTTTATTTTAATACAAGTCAAATGTAAAAGAGGACTGGACATTTGTGACATTTATTTTTAATTATTTTATTATTTAAATTTGAAATTATTATCGAAATTTTATTTTGTTATTTCTTTATTGATATTATTTTATTTCATTTTTAATCTGTGAAAATGGTAATATGAATCTCTTAGGATTTTATTATTAAAATATGAAAAGCATATATAGATTTTTTAATTTGTACTTATTAGAAAAAAATCGATTTTATAGAATAATCGATTATTTTTAAAATCGATTAATATTGAAGAAAGAAAAATCGATTATTATTTAATCGATTATTTTCCTTTAATCTGACATCCCTAGAGAACTATGTAGTATTTTAATTGATAACTTACAATGTAAAGATAATGTTTTAAATATAATGGTGTCAATTCTAATTTAAGTAGGTATATAAAAATTTTGCATGCTTCAAATGGCTAAATATACTGATACATTAATCAACATTGTTAACAAACTGAAGACACGTATATTTTTGGCAAATAAATGTTTCATTTCATTTCAAAAATATGACTTTTTTTTTTACTTTCAACAAAAGTGCAAAAGTGATTGATATAAATATAGTAAAATATCCTTAGAATAAATAAATACATAAATTTATTATTATTATTAACAAACAAGCCAAGATTAAACCACATAGGTAAACATCCAAATTTATCATTATTTACACCTCATTTTGTTAAAATAAAATTTCTTGTATTGTTTATGTAAATGCGGTATCTTTGTTCCGATTCATACCTAGTCCGAAAGGTGCCTAAGTAAACGGAAGCAATAGAAAAGTCATCACAGAAAAATAAAACGTGAAAAGTATGAAGATTTTAAATTTCCTGTTCAAAAGATTCCACTAACTACTCTGTACAAAATCTAGGTTAATGTTAAACCTTACGTACGCTGTACGTGACCATTAACAAAGAAATATCTCCTAGTAAGCACGGCCAGTAGAACAGTTTTTGAATTAAAGTTTTTCTTTTTTTTATAAAACCTTTACTTATAATTCGCTTCATAAATGTTTATTCAAACAGTGGCGAAGAAAAGTTGATAATATAGTACCTACTCGTATATGTTTTAATGACAATTTAGTTACTTTTATACAGTACCGTCTACAACTAGTTCTAATATCTGTTTCATTCATTATTTGCGTTGAAAAAATCTCTGAAAGGACACAGGGGCAAGGTCTACTTAAGTTAGGAATAATATACAATCTGTAATCAAAATGACTTGGCCATCGCATCAAAACACAATGTATCTCACAAGTGATTGTTACTATATTCAATTTAATTGCTTAGTACGATTGCCAAGTAAATCTGTTTATTTGTAAATGTTTATTAGTAATATAATAATAATAATAATATAATCTCACGCCTTTTTATCCCCGAGGGGGTAGGCAGAGGTATTCCATTACTGGATATACCCACATTTCACGAGATATATTGGACCCCTAAACGTGATAGGTGGTGAGCCCATCGCCGGACCGGGTCTGTTTACACATGTCCCAGAATTAATTCTGAGACCTGCGGGTTTCCTCACGATGTTTTCCTTCACCGTCGAGCTAGTGATAAATATGTAACGTAAGTTTTTGAAAAACTCATTGGTACATGCCAGGATTTGAACCCGAGCCTCACTGATTTTCGGCCGGCTCTTTAACCGTCTGGGCTATCACTGCTCTTTATTTTATTAGTAAATGTAAATAAATGTATGTGTCGTAATAGTACATTATGATATAAGTGCGGTAGGTTGAAAATTACAGCCGAGGCGATATTGCTAGCCCGAGCCGTAGGCGAGGGCTACAAGTAAGCAGAAGCTGTAATTATCAGAGCGCACGTATGTCATACGACGTTTTATAACACATTTGCGAGGAAATAAAATAAAACTCCGACTATGGTAAACGAATAAAAACAATACAGCGTTAAGAAAAAGCGCGCGGAGCGCATCATAATTTTTTTTTAGGTAAAGGCACAAAAAACAGCCAGTATTACTAATAAAGTAAATTAATATTTTTGTGTTTTTGTTACAGATTAATGGGTTGTAATTTACTGTCAAAATTAATTAAATTAAATAATTATGTACATAAATATATATTTTATCTCCCAAAGTTAATTTTAATCATAAAATGTTGACAACTTTTTGACATAAAAACTCTTTGCTGAGATTTTAAAAAGTACCGTTCGTTTTAAGACGGAGCATCTTGATAAACCGTGCGTTTTACTTTACACTTACCGCACTTGGGCGTAATGAGATACAATACGATATTGAAATTGGTGAAATAAGACACCTTTTACGAGCAAATGTGTTATAAAAGATTTTTAATATTGATATGGTCACTATAAGATGTTGTTTGGTTAGCTAATTACGTAATTACATAAGACAGAAGGTCCCTTAGTAGGGACCGAATAAATTAACCGACTTGGTATTAAATGTATCTCACAACTTTTTACGGTAGAAGCACTGAGTTGCGAGACTTGGTTTTTTGACAAGTTTTGTTTTTGATGGCATTATTATTTATCCAGGTATTTACCAAATTCTTATTTCAGTTTACTGACGAAATCAAAGAGATTAAAATATAATAGGACAAAGAGGGGACAAAGCGAAGAAAATTTGAAGCCGAAAGTAATTACAAGTGGAATAAGTCTAGTACTATTTCGACCGAATGACAGCTCGCGTTCATACTAACTGACATGACGTTTGAGCTTCTAACATGCTTCAAAGTTTTGTATGAAAATATTCCCAATGCCCCCTTATATATGTCCTATTATATTTTAATCTCTTTGGACGAAATGTGCTAACATTGAAACAAAATGTCTGTACCAACATTTAACAAAAGGTAATCTCAAATTCAAAAAGCACAGCTTCTAATACCTATCATAAAGAACACTTAATTTGTATACGTTACGAATTTCTCGCATTTACACAAACAGTTGAAAATTTGAGGGCAACCCAAATTGTCTGTTTGTCCAATATATAAACGAGAAAGCCAGAAATCATTACAGTACATCTTCCCTTATAAATCATGGAGAAGGGAGCTCGGTAAACAGTCTGGAACGACCTTGAGGGGCTCATTTTGTATGTGACCGTCCTAATGTACATATTTACTGAGCCGTAATGTGGCAATATGTCTAGTTTCTTAATGTAATTACTATGCTGAATAATAATATTTTGTTGGCATGTTTTCCCTCGGTTTCCGAAAGCCAAATCAAATTATAATCTTATTTTTACTGTTCTAATTGGTTGTTGAAAATCCGTTATGGTTTTAATCAAATATAAATAAAAAAAAGTGCTACTATTTTAATACAAACTAAAAAATATATTTTTTTTTTTGCTTATTTTAATATTTTTTGAAACATATTTTTATGGTATGGTTTGTTTATAGAGGTCATATAGAAATATTCAAAGCTACTCGTATTATAAGATCAAATCGCTTTACAAAATTATAACCATGACAACGATGTTCACTTTAACACTTAACGGCAATTTTAATCCTCATTATACTCATAATGAGCCAATTAATACCCAACTTAATATAAATTCCCACCAATTTGCAAACGACATTTTCCAGCGTAATAAGGTTATACGGTAATACAGCAATACTAACTATTCTGGTTATTTTAGTATAAGAGCTTTTTCAGCTCTGAAATATTAGATGTGATGTTGAGGAAAATGTTATCTGATGAAAATAAAAAAAAATCAACAATCAAAAATTTTTTATTCAGTAACAAATCGCGAATACAAACAATAAAGGGTCTGAAAAAATACTTGTGTCAGATGATTTCGCTCCTCATTTAAATACAAAAACTAAACTTAGTTACAAAAATAAGACTTAAATCATACTGGAATGATAAAGGTGAAAAAAAAAAAAAAAAGAGCGACGTATAAGGGTGTGTGTGTGTTTGTGAATGAGGGGAGGAAGTACCTAATTGAACTATTTATATGTATAAAGATCTAGATCCGGAACACGCATATCTATGATACTTTTACTAGTCCTCAAAGAGCTGTCAGTGCGTTTGGTCGAGATTTCAGGTGATCAGAGGGCTGGCAGCTATCTCTCTGTCAAAGGATCAGCCTAGCTATCCAGCAGAGAGCTGGAATGCGGCCAGTCTTCTGGGCACTGTCCCACATGGTTCCTTTTGGGAGGTCATTTTTTACATGCAAATATTGTAAATGAAATATATTTTCTTTGTAAATAAATGTTATATTTCAAATGATACCATTTCTGTGTTATAACGAGGCAATTGACGTCATACCTAACATATTAAGTACAAAGTAGCAAGCAATGTCGTCAAAATACAGTATAGAGCTTTCAAGGGATCGAACGGCTTCCACAATTCCACACGTCTAATTTTAAATTGCTGTAAGCGGAAAATTTGTAAGATAAGTATTTTTGTAAAGTTCTAACCTAAATATTTTTTTGAAAATAGAACTTAGCGTTCGAATGATGCTGAAGTTTAAAATAATCGTATCAAAATACAAAAGTAAATCCTTTTTTAGCATCATAATATTTTTCAATATTTAAAGTTTTCTTTTTTTATTTCATATAAACGGGAATATAATTAAAAATACAATATAAAATTTATAATTATATTGTATTATAATTATAACTAACATAATTATGCAGCGTTGTGTCTTATGCTGGCTTGTCACTGCGCGTGTTAGCCCGCGCCGCGCCGCGCCCGCACGCGCCCCGCGCAGTGTGAAGAGCTAGGCGCGGCGCGGCGCGGGCAGGCGCGGCGCGGCGTGTGCCGCGTGTGCGTTTTTGTTAATTTTATTAAGTAAACGATATCCACAAAATAAGACAAAAATGGCTGATGCAACAGCCATGCCTTGTTCTTTAGTGGCATTGCTCCATGGCTGGAGGTGGCACGCGCCGCGCCGCGCCAGTTTCCGTTGGGTGGCGCGGCGTGTCACGTGGCGCGTCCTTGCGCGTGGAGCGGCGCGGCGCGTAGTAGCACGCGCAGTGAGAAGCCACCTTTAGTGATTTTCGAAAACCTTTCTTAGTGCCTACGTTGTAAAAGCTACATTACGAATTCCAACTCCTTAGGTTCATCGCTTGAGATGCGTTGAAAGATTTGTCCATCAGGAAATTTGTCTTTATATAATATCATACTAGACTCATTCTGAATCGAAGAGTTCCCCAAGGCTCACACCTCGGCCTCTAATTCCTCCTTCTGAATTATTAACTATGAATACTACACGTGAGTCGATTTAAAAGTAGTTGTAATTTCCAGTCGCACTAACAATAAATTTTTAACGCCCAGTACCGATGCAATTCGAAAATCGTTGGCGCATTTCCGGCTTTTACTGCTTTTGGCACTCGATACCAACAGTCAGCAACTTTCTAAATACTTTACAACGTTAATAGCAACCCAATTTTCATTAAAACGTGCTTCTGGGAAAGGTAAATCACAACAGAAATTTTAAAAAAGGTTTTGCTCCAACTTTCTAGCAATATCTGGGACAAAGAGCCGGCCGAAAATCAGTGAGGCTCGGGTTCTAATCCTGGCATGTACCAATGAATTTTTCGAAAACTTACGTACCTACATATTTATCACTAGCTCGACGGTGAAGGAAAACATCGTGAGGAAACCACAGGTCTCAGAATTATTTCTGAGACATGTGTAAACAGATCCGGTCCGGCGATGGGCTCACCACCTATCACGTTGAGGGGTCCAATATATCTCAAGAAATGTGGGTATATCCGGTAATGGAATACCTCTGCCTACCCCCTCGGGGATGAAAGGCGTGAGATTATATTATTATTATTATTATATTTATTTATTTCATATCTTAAGTTAGGTTTTTTTACAATATGTATATAAAAGTAAAATATATAAAAACATTTACAAAACAATATAAAAATTACACATTATAAAAAACCTAACCTAGGGTGCCGCCGGCAACGGGGCAGAGGCCCAAGCTGCCGGTGGTCAGGGCTGCAGAGAGAGGAACCGGCGGACTATCCGCGCCGCGTCCAAGATCACCGCCTTCTGTATCTGGCCCTTGATCCAACCACCTAGCGAGGGTCTCTCAAGGTGTTGGTCGAGACTCTTTGCTATTAGACCGTTCTATTATTATTATATTTATTTATTTCATATCTTAAGTTAGGTTTTTTTACAATATGTATATAAAAGTAAAATATATAAAAACATTTACAAAACAATATAAAAATTACACATTATAAAAAACCTAACCTAGGGTGCCGCCGGCAACGGGGCAGAGGCCCAAGCTGCCGGTGGTCAGGGCTGCAGAGAGAGGAACCGGCGGACTATCCGCGCCGTGTCCAAGATCACCGCCTTCTGTATCTGGCCCTTGATCCAACCACCTAGCGAGAGTCTCTCAAGGTGTTGGTCGAGACTCTTTGCTATTAGACCGTTCGCTGAGACAACTATCGGGACAATGATCGTCGAATCAACATCCCACATGGCGGTAATCTCATGGGCCAAGTCTAGGTACTTACTGGACTTGTCCTTCTCGGCTTTCACGAGATTCTCATCATGGGGAATGGTGATGTCGACGAGCACGGCCCGGCGTTGCGATCGATCTATTATCACAATGTCAGGCTTATTGGCTACAATAGTCCTATTATTATTATTATTATTAAATCTGTAAAAAAATAAGCAACCTGAAAAAGCTTATATTTTTTGTCAGACCTACTTTACATTTCGCAAGGATGAAATAATGTGATAACGATTCCTTTTGGCAGCGACACATTTTATAAAAAAATCTTGCAACCATCTAGTTCAGATGATTCGGGATGTAGATAATCTATTTTCCAGAAAGGAGAATATTCAAATGAGCATCAATGAGACCGAGACCGAGACTCATGACTTGATGAGTTAACATAACTAAATTTTGCTTCAGATGTTTCTTGTTACATAATTGGCGTATATTTACGTACCTTCTATATTTTCTAAAAAATAAAATAAAATTCTACTAATATTATAAACGCGAAAGTTTGTGAGTATGAATGTATGGATGCGTGTTGCTCTTTCACGCAAAAACTACTGAACGGAGTTTAGTGAAACTTTTCTACAACTACAGTTTTACGGCTTAAACATCAGAATAACACATGAGGTATATTTTATAACCCTATACCTACGGGATCGGGAACTCGGGTTCGAATCCTGGTATTTACCAATGAGTTTTTCAAAAATCTTATGTACATATTTATCACTAGCTCTATCGACGGTGAAGTGAAACATCGTGAGGAAACCCGCAAGTCCCAGAATTAATTCTGAGACATGTGAGAGATCCGGTCCGGTGATGACCTATCACAGTACGACAAATGACTTTCTAATTTCCATATAACGTACCTAGGATAATAGTCCAAGATATTTTTTGCAATATATTTTTTTATCTGAAAAATTCAGTTAGTGAAGTGCAGCCACACGTAGAAGTCACATTTGTATAAATAATACTAGTAGGCGTCTAGTGCGCTTCTTAACCATGGTACGGTCGTTCGGTGTTGATAGCATGGATCTCGATTTTCCCGTTTCGTAGTTTAGAGCACTTGTATAGTGTTTTTGTAAAGTATAGTATTTTTTTTGTGAATAATAGGTGAAAAATAAATAATCTCGCGACTTATATCCCCGAGGGGGTAGGCAGAGGTATTCCATTTCTGGATATACCCACTTTTCATGAGAAATTCTTTACACCCCTAAACGTGATAGGTGGTGAGCCCATCGCCGGACCGGGTCTGGTTACATATGTCTCAGAAATAATTCTGGGACCTGCAAGTTTCCTCACAATATTTTCCTTCACCGTCGTGCTAGTGATAAATATGTACGTAAGTTTTGAAAAACTCATTGGTACATGCCAGGATTCTAACCCGAGCCTCACTAATTTTCATCATGTGAAGCAGGTTCTTTAACCGTAAGGCTATCACTGCTCTCGGTAAACTTGTAAATGCTCCTTACCTACGAGTACCTGTAGACCTCACTTATAAAATAAAATCCATACAAATGTTCCAATCGAAACCTACATACAATTTCGAATCACGGAAACTCGACACTGAAATGCTTTGATGGAAACATCGAACAAACGCATCAGACACACAACGTTAGCTGGACCGCTCTGCATGCCAAATTTTACTTTATTACAAGGGATTCATGCTCAAAATCAGATGCACGTCTATAGTTTCTTGCACGATGTTACGTAAAAACTTGCAGATGCTACTGGCATGCGTATGGCAAAAAGCATTCCTGTAGGATGCATATGGCTATAATTTTCATAGGATCGCCTGCATGCCAGAATTAGCACTAGGATTCCGGGCTTGATATTCGAGAGCAACTCTATTTTGGCATTCCTTTGACAGAGAATTTGACTAGCAAAATTTGCCTTGTGGATGGCTACTCTAATGCTTTGTCGTAAATAACTCGCATCTCTGCCGCAAGGTGGATTGAGACGGAAGCCTTTGTTGATGTAGATTTTCTTGTACACGTTTATTTCGGTTTATAGAGGAGTAGAGGTGGAATGCTCTTCCGTCGTGACATCAAACGATAGTGCGTTTTAATTCGACCATGGCGCCATCTTTCGAGAAAGTATGACAACACTTGTTGCGTTATATGTATGCGTTACTGCTCACTACAATCTAAATTAGTTAACACTAGTGTGTTACACTATTATTTTGCCTACTATTTACCGATGACTTCCTCATATCTCCAGTTATAGTCCAGGTTTCGAGGATCAGAGGAGTATGAAGGAGTGGAGGTGGAATGCTCCTCCGTCGTAACAAGAGATGATCTTCCGCCAGGCGAGGTAATCGTGCCCGGGGACGGTGCAACGATTGATGTTGGACAGTTGTATTTATACAAACTCATCAGAAAACTTTGATAGCGCGGTTTAGAACTCGGCCGTCTATTGGCGCGTTCTATGTAGTCTGGCTACAGATTCACTGTCGGTAAAAGACACACGGAACCTTAAATACTGTGACGTTGTAGTAAGCTACGTTGCGTTAAGGCGCCGAATCGCAGGTGTGGCACTCGGTGCGTCGAAATTAAATACAATATAACGCATTGCAACGCAACGCACAGTGTGGTAACTCACGGTTGTTGTGTCAATCATACAGGTTGAGCAATGTGTGATTATGGTCGATATTTCCTTACTACTGAAGAAAGGCTCTTAGACGTAAGTAGTTCAGCAGTGGGTTGTTAGTTACCGGTTAATAAATCAAATGAAAAATATTTTATTCAATAAAGATTTCTAGGTACTTTTGAAAGTCATTGCAGATTGTAGTGAGCAGAAAAGAAGAAGAAGCAAAAACACCTTCATTTTAAAGCAATATTTCTAAGTCTCTTTTGTCATTATAACCCAGCATCCAATAATGAAGTCAAAGCTAAATCGTACTAAAGTTAGAGGCAATATAGCTAATAATGTATCTTCTAAAACTGGGTATGTAACCAACTATTCAAACCGTAGATATCTATTTAATATCCTCATACTATATGTATGATGAAATTCCCTGTCCATTGTATGTCAATTAAATATTGAGTACGACGGATATTAATTATGGTTAATTTTATTATACATACTTAGTGTGAAAGGCTGTTCAAAATAAATGTACCTAAGGAGTTATTAGACTCGATTCTGCAGACCAGCAAAAATTCCTAATTTTAAGTTGGCCTATCCATCTCCATAGAATACGGAGGAAAAAGGACAGAAACAAACCATAGATTGAAGAGTAATGTCAAACATGTAAAAACCAACTAATTTGAACCTTATGAACGTGCTTATCTCTCACTTTTATCCATCACCTTTTTTGACACGCCTTAGTTGACAGGACTAATTTTAATTTGACAGGACTAAATATCTCTTTTCTTTTCTAGGAGAAAGAAAATGACAGGACTAAACTAAAATAAGTTTAGTCGCTGTTATGCTCTAAACTTATTTTAGTTTTAGGCTCACCACCTATCACGTTTAGGGGTCCAATATATCTCGTGAAATGTGGGTATTTCCAGTAATGGAATACCTCTGCCTACCCCCTCGGGGATAAAAAAAGGCGTGAGATTATACTTATTATACTCGCTGTTATGCAGAATCGAGCCCATTGCTAATACTGCCAACAAAATGTTCATAAAGTTAGGTATTTATTGTTAAGAAGTGTACAATGTGTAAATAAAGGCCTTAATAATTATTTAATTATATTTGTTTACCAATAGCCTTGTAGCTTTTGAAACGGGCCAACGACCTTAAGGTTTATAGCCGGCGAAAAATTGAGGTCAGTGTTAATGGCGTAAAGTATTTACACAACGGATAAAACTGCCGCGCCAGGGAGGAATATTAAGCTTAATATATTTCACAAATAAACGTGTCTGCATTCACGTCCATTTATTCAGCGGTCTCCCGCCGCGACACTCGGGTGGACTTTGAATTATGTCGTGCTGGAACAAAACGTTCGATGGGAATGAATAAAATGTGCCATGTCCTTCGGGAGCTTACAATATCCATAAAGTTTCATGGTCATGTACTTGAGATGATATTGAACAGACTAGCATTTACATGTTTTAGCTAAGACTTTGATAATGTCGATATATTAAAATTTCAATTACGTCGCTATGCCAAACATAGTACCTATATTGCATGCCAAGGGAAGTAAAATAAGAAATGTCTCAGATCACGTGTAATCACGGCTTTGCCTCGGTTGACAAACATGTGATCTGAGTCATTCTTATTTACTTTCAGAGGTGTGAATATTTTTTTTCAGCTCTTCGGAGGCGGAAAACGGCAACTTAGTTTAGCGCAGAGGGCCGAAAGTTGCCGCTTTCCGACCGGAGAGATGAAAAGTATGTTTAAACTGAACGTGCAGACGGTCCAATTCGATGAAGTTATTTTAAGAACATTCAAATAAAGGTAATCGAAAGTACCTGCAACTAAGTAAATAAATAACTAAATGATAAATAAATTGTGGGACACAACTCACACACGGTTATTTAGTCCCAAACTAGGCAGGGCCTGTACTATGGGTACTAAACAACTGATTAACATTCTTAAGTAAATATTAAACGACCAGAGTCAAAGCCAACAGACAAGTTCGTGCACACAAATGTTGGCCCACAGCGGGGTTCGAACCCGCGACCTCCGGCTCAGAATGCACCCTGCACTACCAACTGAGCCAACATGTCGGTAAAATTAAGCAATAGTTTTTAATATGATGACGGAAATAACATATCACAGAAAAAATATTTGGTGTATTTTCTCTCTGTACATGTAGCTAGGCTGATTCTTTAACGAATATACATGATCCTTTTAAAGTAAATGCAAATAATTAAAGGGTAGATCAAATACGCTACTTTTCTAGATAACATCGTTTATTACAAAAATTAAAGAACAAAAAATATTATTATGAAAAATAATATTTTTATTTTGTTAGAAAAGAACAAGAAACACCAACGTATGTATTTTTTTATATGTTTTTTTTTTTTTACTAAAAAATGGGCTTGCTCTTGACCCCAGACTAGCCCGAGAGCAAAGACGGGGCCTACGTTGGGACGAGCTTGCCCAGGAGATGCCTGTTCACTCGATCCTTAAAGGCTTGTGGGTTATATGAACTCGGAAATACAGACGCTGGCAGGTAGTTCCACTCCTTGGCGGTGCGCATAATAAAAGAACTTGAAAAGCGCTTTGTGCGTATAGATGGGATATCCACCAAGTAGGGATGAAGCCCAGCCGTGCGTCTGGAAGTCCGATTGTAAAAAGGGGAAGGTGGGATGAGCTCGTGCAGCTCTTGGGCACACTCCCCGAAATGCAATCTATAGAATACCGACAGACTGGCAACTTTGCGCCGATGGGCTAAAGATTGCAGCTTAGTCACCATCATCTCGTCACCAATCATTCTCCTGGCTCTGCGCTCTACAGAGTCTAAAGCGGCGAGTTGGTATTTAGCTGAGCCATCCCAAAGGTGGCTGCAATACTCCATACATGATCGGACTTGAGCTTTGTAGAGTGTTAGAAGCTGTCCAGGTGTGAAGTATCGCTTAACCTTATTAAGGATGCCCAGTTTTTTGGCCGCAGTTTGTGCCTTGGACTCAATATAGGTGCCGAAGTTGAGGTCTGAACTCAACTCCATGCCAAGAAGTTCTAGGCTGCCGGTAGTAGGTACAGATGCACCCCGAAAAGTAGGAGTCAGGTCAAATGGACTCCGTTTAGCGGAAAACAGACAGGCCTGCGTTTTGGTGGCATTAAAAGTGACCAGATTAGCGTCACCCCATTGGGAGACGCGACTTAAGGCCAAGTTCGTTCGCTCTACCATGGCCTCTCTCTGTGAACGTATATCTTCCCTACTGGATCTTGCACTGGCCAAATATCTCTCTACAATCGTACTGTCGTCTGCGTAGCCAACAATGCTAGGTTGTAGCATGTCATTGATGTGGAGCAGAAAGAGGGTTGCAGAGAGAACAGACCCTTGAGGAACACCGGCGTCAATGGCCATGAGGTCCGAAGAGCAGCCGTCAACGACCACTCTGATTGACCGTTCGCTCAAAAAGTCCGACACCCACCTGCAAAAGTCAGAAGGGATGCCATAAGCAGGAAGCTTGCTAAGGAGACTTGCGTGGCAAACCCTGTCAAAAGCCTTTGAGATGTCGAGAGAAACAGCAAGCGCTTCCCCGTTTTTCTCAATGGCTTCGCCACAGCAGTGCGTAACATACACTAGAAGATCCCCAGTAGACCGACCGCGGCGAAAGCCATATTGCCGGTCACTGATCAGGTCGTTTTCTTCTAGATATGACAGCAATTTGCCGTTGAGAACCCTTTCCATGATCTTACAGAGCATGGAGGTAATGGCGATTGGTCGGTAATTGCAGGGATCGGCTCGCGTACTTCTTGGGTACTGGCTGCACATTAGCAAGCTTCCAAGATTTTGGCACCGTTCTAGTTTGGAGAGAGAGGCGGTACAGGCGTGTCAATACAGGAGACAACTCAGGTGCACACTGTCTTAGTACACGTGCAGGTATACCGTCTGGTCCACTGGCCTTATTCACGTCGAGGTTCTGCAGAGCCCGGCGTACCTCTTTTTGGTGAATCGCAATTTCCAGCATTGAGGAATCACAATGAGGTATAGATGGCGGTTCTTTTGAGCCTGCGTCAAGACGTGAATTGCTCGCAAACAAGGAAGCAAATAAATTCGCTTTCTCCTGGTTCCCGCTGTGCGATCGGTATACACAGGAATACAGAGTTTTCTCTGCGCCTGTGTCCACGATAATCCACAAAGTCGAAAACCCAGGACCCTCAAGGCAGCGGAGACGCTTGTAGCAAATATCGTCGCGGACGTATACACAGACCCCAGCATGCTCTTTGAACTTATGTTCCAGTGAGTAGCCTGGGTAGTTGAGGTACGCCGCGTCCGCTGGGGTTTTAATTATCGTCTCTGTCAAGAAGAACAGGTGCGGCTTCTCGGTCTCAAGGTGGTGGTGGACCGGATCGAGATTGGAGTGCAACCCCCGGATGTTGGTGAGGTGCACTTTCAAAGGGAGGAAGTGCTGCCGGTTCTTAACCTTATTCTTCTTTTTGGACTTGCCGATTATTTTTTGGAGTAAGGGTTGGGTGACAGTCGGATGACAAGGCGCTGCTTTAACCAAGCGGATCACTTGAGCTAGGCCAAACAATGAGGAGCTCACATGGAGACTGCGGGGACGCCCGAGCCGCCCTGAAATGGCCACCGGGTCCTCCCATCCAGTCGCCAACTGGCACGGTGGAGCCATTTCAGGATTTTTCGCGAGGTGGCGGGGCAGCCTTTGGCACGTGGCTGGCGCACTACTTGGGCCCCCAACTTCCTGCGGTCGGCCACCGGCAAGACCGTGCCTCGGATCCCGCTACCCTCCAGCGTGAGCTACTCGGCTCAACGTCACTCTAGAGTCCGTAAACCGGCATTAAGCAACGCAACTGACAACCTTCCATCTCCCAAAGGCTCTGGTACTCCTGCGCACAAACGGAACGCAGCAAGCTGCTTGGCGTCTGACTCCGGCGGGAGGGTGGTCGCAAACCAGGCGGCCCCTTGCGGGGCCTACCACCGCTGGTAGGGGTTGTTTAGCCGTCACCACAAGCATGAGCTAGTGGTGCCGTTGCCCGGGGTGGACCACTAGGAGGTATACCCCTAGCACCCCAAATGTATGTTAATTCTATATCAACTCGTACATATATGTACCTACCCTCAAAATATTTGCACTTGATTTCAAATGGCCTTATACAGGGTGAGTTTTAGTTTTCATAAAAATCGCGCCCCAGACTCCTTTGAGTACTTTTAATCATAGTTTCTGATTTAGCCATCAAATTAAAAAATTCACCCTGTAAGCCCATCGGTTACCTGAAGCCTCGAACAAACTCACTTAGAGGTCTTTCAATCCCTTCGAAATTATAACTTTTATTTTTACTTAACCCTTTACCAAAAGTTGTAACAGCGACCCTAACAAAAGGTAGGATTATGTTAACCGCAAGTCAAACTTTTCAATTTGTAAAACTACCCTATTACGCCCAGCTTAAGAACTAACCTGACACAAACTTTATGAATAGGTACTTGAATGGTTATTTTCCTGTTTCACTTCTTTTTGTTGACAAATATTCAGGATTTTTTTCAAAGAGATTTTAAGGGAAGACTCGTTTTTTCATAATTTTGAATAGTACAAGAAATAAATTGTGACACCATGACAAAATGTTATCTACTTTTTGTCTCGCTCTGTCTCGTGCATATATAGGACAAATTCACTAAGGGTCTACAAAATTTTGTCGCTGCCCTCATCAAGCCTAACCTACCTAACCAAGCCCATCAAACAGTGAAACAGAGAGAAAATACTAGCACGATCTTTAATTTTAGTTAACATTTATACCGGAATCATGAAATTAATTTAAGCTACACGCTCTCCAAATGATTGAGAAAGCAGAGTTAACAAGTTCGCTCGTCATAAAAGCAATTTCCGCATATTACCACAATTGTATTGCCATATTTTGACCACTGGTAAGGCATCTACCTCAGTTTATACATAATATCACTGGTTCAGTTAGCCTTAATGCCAGAATTAGGTACTACTCGTAATGCTTGTTGCTCGTATGTTTGTTGGTTTGATTTATCATTCAGCAATGGAGTAACCGATCCAGTTTGAGGACTACGTAAGCGACTTATTATCCTAAAACACGGACAAAATCGCATAGTTAACCCAGTAGACAATATTTAAATTTCAAGCTTACCAAAAAAGAACTGAATTTCAGTCGATAGATTTAAATGTTTGGAACGAAAAACTAAATATCTAGATGTAGTGTATATGTTACCTAGAACAACAGTATTTAATAGATCATTACATTAACTTTAGTAACGTGATTGACTTGTCACCAACTTTGTTTAGGTTGGCTAAGAATGGTCCAACTGAAGAAGGTGTCGGTTAAGGCTAAAACAAACTGAAGGCACGAAGTTTTTACGTGACTTAAGAGTGGCCTATACAAACAGTTGCAAATGGCGCAAAAGTTTTATCAGCGAATGTCCGCAGTGTTTTTGTAACAATTGAGCCAAATTCATTATTACTTTGTCTTCTTGATAGAAACGACCAGATTGTGAGAAAATCTGATGGTCATTCTATAAAACGGTGTTTAGAGTTAGGAGTGTTAAAAATTCATAAAACAGAATACCCTTACTAATGACCTAATGATCAATTGATGATTGTAAAGGAATTTGTCAGACGTATTCTAGCTGTTTATTGAAATATCAACTTTTTACCACGTAACTTTTGGACTTGACTACTTTGAAACAGAGTACATGAAACCGACGAGTACACACGAACCCATTGTTGGATGAAGATGAAGGTTTAGAAGTGTCAGATTTGTAGCAGGTGGTGGTCTTTTGTCTCTGCCTATTCCGTCGATGGATGAATTTACTTTAAAAAAAAATTTTTCGCTATTTTGTGATACAACCAATGACCGTGACCAAATAATCTTCTTATTAGTAGTGTATGGTTGTGACACAGTACTGTGTCTACAGTGTTACTTAATTAAAAACGTACTAACAACCACTAAGGAATACAAGTTGACACTTCGTGTTGCGTAGAGATATTATCTTGAGTCAATTTAGGACGCGACCCTCCCATAATAGTGTAGTTACGCAACCTGTCATAACGCCCATCCTACGTGCCTTTAGAGCGTCCCACTGAACTATGTGACGCTAAAATGACCCTTATAGTTGTTTTGGTGTATAAACGCCTTATCTCAATTTGGCAAGACAGGCCTTCGTCGATATAAACAGAGTTGTTTTTGTATTCTTACCATGAATTTTTTTTTACTACGTAATACTAAAATAGTTGTTTGGCTTATGACGCAGGGAAGCGGTTTTTTAAGAATGTCATAACGCTCTTTCTACGTGCCTTCAGTGCCTTCTACTGAAGTGTATGACGCTAAAATTACCCTAATAGGCGTTTTGGTGTATAAACGCCTTATCTATATCGATCTTACTCCAAATGTCCTAGCCAAGATGTGAAACGTAAAGATTAGTCGAATAGAGTGTCAAATGTATGGGATTGACATTAATGCTCGACGCTACCAAGTAAAATTGACGCAACACTCTAAAGTAGTCAATAACTAGTTCATAATAGTTAATATTACGACAGAGAATATAAGCTACTTTACTATGTTGTGTGTATATTGCAGTTTTCGAACACTCAAAGAACTTTCAGAATCGAATCAACAGTTCCAGAGTAATCTCTGGTGAATTTATTAGTGAAGTAATTCTGGTGAAGGTAAATTTAATTACCACCTACAAACATACTAATAAATTCACCTTTTCATAACAATAATGCACATAAAAACTTTATATGCGAACATAACATATATCACGATACGCCAAATTAATATGCTTTATAGCTACTAAAGCTTCCGTAAGCCATAGAAGCGACGGTGTCAGGACACAATAACATTATGCAAATGCGATCTTATCGCAAGAACCAATCTCTTCTAGTCTATCAAAGCCACGGTCCAGCCTTCTCATGGAGATGACTAAGGCGAACTGAGCACTCGCTAAAGTAATAACTTAGGAAGTCCGTACCTATATTTTCTGGCCGAATTGCGTTGACTGACTTTGCAAAAGTTAATCCTGTTTTTACGAAAGCCACTGGTTCCTGGCTGTTTATTGCGGGAAAAAAGGAAAACGTCTGCCTCAGAATTCATTCTGAGGTGTATAACGGCACCCCAGTACCACTCACTGTTAGGGGTTCAAATAGGAGTGAAACGTTTGTATTTAAATAAATGGAATAATCTGCCTAGCCCCGGGGGGATAAAAGGTGTATATAGTTTTCTTAGGTTTTTCTTGATTTTTTATGAAATGTGTGATCTTTGGAATAAGTATTCCGTGGTTTTGCCCATGTCCGCTAGGGAATAAAGTAGCATTTTATCAGTGCAGTAATTTTTTTGAAATGTGAAGGAAGCGAAAGAGTATGCAGAGATCAAGCAAAGTGGCGTTCCATCGTCTCTGCCTACCCCTGTGGGACTATGGCGTGAGCTTTGGGTATGTAATGTATGTATGTAATTTTTAGGATCCGATAAGTATTTCTAGAGTGCCTCCTAAAACATACAACCAAGCAATTTTACCTCTCTATTTTATTACTTTAGATATTATATGAGTGTCTTTAATTCAATATCTATCATCATTATACCTAGACTAATATTATAAAGAGGAAAATATTTGTATTTTTCTATGTTTGTAAATAAAAATAAACAAACAGATTTAAAAAAGTACTAGACCGATTACAGAAATTCTTTACCATTAGAATTCTACATTATCCCTGAGTAACATGGGCTATATGTATTTTATCCCCGTATTCCCACGAGAACGGGAACTACTCGGGTGAAACTGCCTGGAACAGCCATTACTCTATATGTATATTCTTCATATCTCCGGGCTGAAAGCGGCAAATTTCGGCCCGCTGCGCTAAACGAATTTGCCGTTTTCCGCCTCCGTCGAAAAGAAAAAAGTATACACACCTCGGGAAGTAAATAAGGAAGCCTCAGATCACATGCTTAGATTACATGTGATCTGAGATATTTCTGATTTTCCTTCCCTAGGTGTATAATATACTATAGCAACTGCGCTTGATTAAGAGTACCTAAGTACGTTTTTGTTGACATATGAAAATGAAAATAAAATTTCAGTGCGATCTATTTTTGTACCAACTTTCATAAAACTTGTTTGAGTAGTTTCGACTTTATTGAATATCAAATACAGTCAATTACCATATTAATTAAATTTACGCATCATTAAGTAAAAAAAACTTGACGTATTTATTTTTTTTGTTAATAAATAAAACACGCATAAAATGTGTCGCTCCAATGGCATGAAATGATGCTGGATTTTTTTTAACTTGAATAAATTATTTGCTCAAGTTATTCATTGCAAAAGACTGTCATAAAAAATACATGCCTTTCATCCTCTAGGTGGTAGGCAGAGGTATTCCATTTTAGGATATAGGTAACCACTTTTCACGAGTATATTCGACCCCCGAGCCCATTGCCAGACCAGGTCTGTTACACATGCCTCAGAAATAATTCTAGGACCCGCGGGTTTCCTCAAGATGTTTTCCTTTACCGTCGAGCTATGATAAATATGTACGTAACTTTTGAAAAAAATATTAGTAAATGCCAGGATTCGAACTCGAGCCTCACTGATTTTCATCATGTGACGCAGGCTCTTTAGCCGTAGGGCTATCACTGCTCACACTGTCATCAAGATTTTTAATTACTGAATCCAGTTATAGAACAGGGATAAAGTATACAACAAGACATGAAATTCCGTCAAACCTACTTCACTACACAATATAAAACAAAGTCGCTTTCTCTGTCCCTATATCCCTATGTATGCTTAAATCTTTAAAACTACACAATGGATTTTGATGCGGTTTTTTTAATAGATAGAGTGATTTAAGAGGAAGGTTTTAGTATTAGCATTCCACCTGTGCGAAGCCGGGACGGGCCGCTAGTAATTTTATAAACGCGAAGGTGTGATCTGTTGGTTTGTCGTTTTTTCAACGTTCGGAGCAACGGATGCATATGACTTTTTGCATATCTATACTCTATACTAATATTATAAAGAGCAAAGATTTTTATTTTTGTTACGAATAAACTCAAAAACTACTGGACCGAAATAAAAAAATATTTTACCAATGGAAAGCTAGAATATCTTTGAGTAATATAGGCTATATTTTATTCCCGTGTTCTTACGGAAACGGGAACTACATGGGTGCCGCGCAAAACCACAAGTAATCTATACATATAATAAAACTCTAACGGGGCCGTGTCTGTACACTAAATATTTTTTGAAAATTTTAACGGTAGTGTATATACTTATCGATATAGATACCGAAACACCAATTTTTGGAATTTTTGTCTGTCTGTCTGTCTGTCTGGTTGTGCACGCATCACTCAAAAACTACTGGACGGATTTTGATGAAATTTGGTACGGAGATAACTGAGTACCCGGGTCAACATCTAGGGTACTTTTTATTCCAGGAAAATATCTCATTCCCACGGGAAAATATAAAAACTGGTTAAAAAGAGAAATACGTACTACTCCGAAACGATAACACCTAGAAACTTGAAAAATGGTATGAAGGTGTCTGATATGTCATAGAAAATTGGTATGAAGGGATTTTTGTAAATTCCCACGGGAACGGGAATAAACTAAATCCAAGCGGGAAAACGCCGGTGGGCACCCGATATTAGAAATATGGTATATGTAGGTGTTTTAAATATGTCGTAGGCAACCAATATGAAGGGATTTTCGAAAATTCCCACGGGAACGGGAATAAACGGAATCCGCGCGGGCAACGCCGCTGGGCATCCGCTAGTATTATATAGTTGGAGAAGCTTTAAGTGATATAGATTACTATATATTCTATAAGCAGATCCCAAGCTAAAACGATTATCAAAAGAACATTAACTATTTTCGTCAAATCTGTTATCAAGCAAAAAATCCTTTAGTGACACCACTGGTTAATAAAAAAACGTTATTACGACTCAAAGGTTCGATCTCCATAAAATCGGCACCCTATCGGAGCATAAAGTGAGCAAAGAACTAGCCACAACCAACATCGTAAAGGAAAAGCTAGTTGTATGCAAATTTTATTGTTGTAGGTCGTAACAGCTTGAGGAATGTGACTATTAATCAGATAGACCCGGTTTTTTGGTTTGGGGGTACGGAATCCTAGGTACTCGTATTTGCCTCGGTGAATATACAGTCGAGTGGGCAGAAATGTTGAAGTGTCGTCGTAAAGGTTCCTTCACCTTTTGGGTTCCTGGTATTCTGAAAACAGTAGTTCTTATGAGGTCATTCTACTCATGTAAATGTTATCAGGTCAGTCCTCTTATTAGTCTTGCGTATCACTGGTTGCGGGTTTTTTAGTCGTGTTTGTGTTATTAATAACTTTATGTCAACAGAATATAATATAAAAGTGATATATAGTTAAACAGCCGGCTTCAGCCTGGTTTGACGATAATCAGTGAGGCTCGGGTTTGAATCCTGGCATGTACCATATTTATCACTAGCTCGTCGGTGAAGGACAACATCGTGAGGAAACCCGCAGGTCCCAGAATTACTTCTGAGACATGTGTAAAAGGCCGGGTCCGGCGATGGGCTCACCACCTATCACGTGTAGGTAGGGTCCCAAAGAAGGGTTAGTCGTATCATGTCTAATTCGCAAAATGTCCAGTGGGCTCAAAATGTCCAATTCTTACAATTTTGAAATCTTAAATTGTCCAATTAAAAATTTGTCCAAATCGCAAATTGTCCAGTTCAAGCAGTTTGCTGATTGCTGCTTCTCCTTTTGTTTTTGATGACAATAGTCGCTGAAAGTAAATGTGGTCATCAAAGCTGATCAGCTAAAATTAATTATTTACCTGACTAATTGTTTTCAGGAGCAAAACCTCAATTGGAAGTACTTCCACCGACAAAACGCTTAATAAATCTGATGGCATCTAAAAACCACTTAACTTGGAGAGTCGCGTGCGAAAATCTTAAACAACGCTATTGTTCTGAACAATAGCTGGTTCGTGCCCTGCGCCGATATTCCGATGGATTCATTATCTGCTGCTGACGAACAAAGGCGTGCCATAGATAAAATAATAATTACTGCGACTGCGAGGGGGAGCGAAGTGCTTTTTTAGGGCCCGAATTTTCTTTTATTTCCATTGCTTTTCGACGGCCTGGGGTATTAGGGAAATTGCTGGGGTAAATGTTGGTTTGGAAACTGAAGTAATGATATTTAGGTTTCAATTTTTATTAGACGATTTCTAGGAAAATTATATTTTTAGATGCATGAAACCTTTTTATTTTGCTAACATTCATATAATTTACCTCATTCGCATGAAAAACTTTATCTGGGCACGTAATTCGAACTACACTATGAGTTATTGGATTATATTTTCTGAGAATGGTATTTGATTCGTCTCGACTGAGACCCAATATCTATGAGCTAATATTATTTGATATTTGAATAAAATTAGGATTGGTCCTTCAGGTGAATTTGAAATCACAGCTCATGGACTTATCATTTATTTTGGTTTTGGAAATTGAGCCTTAAGGCGACGCAATTCGGACCAACTTTTTATAACTTTGTAGTTAATGACTGTGTAAATATACGGATGCCTTTCCGAGTAGGTATGTGTATCTTTCATTTTGATGCAGGTTAAAAATAACTATGCTTTTGCCCGCGACTCCATCCGTGATACGGAATAAAATAAAAGTACCCAATGCATTAGTCCAGGTTAAAAACTATCTGTATGCCAAATTTCATATAAACCCAGTAATCCGTTACTGAGATAAAAATGGTGTAAGTAACCCCACTTTTTTGTTTATATAACTTTTTCTCTTGATACAGAGTAGGTACACAGTAATTACAGATTAATCTTTTTGTAGTTTTCAACCCCTTCGGGTAAAAGGGGTAAGTATATGTATATATTATTATGTATGTAGTTTTTTTTAATTGTGAGACTAGAAATGCGAAAACAAAATTAAGTCATATACTAGCATGTCTTCTGTAATATATGACTTAATTTTATTTTCGCATTTCTTTGCGCAAGTCACTAATTGACAAAGAGTAAGTAAGTAAGTAACAAACCAAAGAACGAGACAAAATCAATGAAAAACAAAATAAAAATGCCCAAATATTCTGTACGCCAAAATACGATCGACAATAAGACCTTTATCGTTGCGTTTGTTCACTTTCGGTAATGACACCATAGCATTTATCGTGAACAGAAAACTTCGTTAAATCGAATACATTTTCCAGGCCATGGAGTAATAATCTCGCCAACTTTCCCCTTTATTCCGCCACCATTTCTTTTTATTCAATAATCGATCATCGACGTTATTACTTTAGAAAAAGTGTTGTTGACAAGACCCTTTTATATAAGCGCTCGTTTATAGGTTGTTTGTTTGTAGCCTCGTGCTGAAAAATGCGACCTTTCGGCCGAAAAAACAGTATCGGATTATGTAATGGGTATTAAAAAAGAGCACAGCCCTATATAAGCCGGCTTTGATTATTTTTGGGAGCGTTCATTAATAAAACTCGGGATAAAAATTTATACTAATGCCAGCAAGACTTTCATATATTTTTACAAGCTATTTCCCAAGACTCTCTCCAAAGGTACTTTTGATTATCGCATCCTCTAAGAGTTATGTTATTTCAGGATAAAGAGTCAAAGTCTTTGTCAAAATGTTTGTATTTAAAGGGACTTATAAGTCCACTTATTGAACGTAATTTAAACTCCACCGTATGTATGGTTGAGAAGAAGAAGCGGAGCAAGAAACTCCTCAACACATTATTCTTTTAATCAATTCTTACTTAATACTAAATTGGGTTCCATAAATGGTTATTTTTCGCTGTCATTCATGTCATTTATATATTTCTTTAGTTTGTAATGAGTCATTTACCAAAGTACTAGTTTAAAATCAAGAGTAGGTATTCTATATCTTTCTTTAAGAGGCAATGATCCTGCCAAGTTTTTGACTGTATTTTTTTTGTTACACGGACGAAGCTTGTTGTGGATTCTAAGGATATAATTTACAAATTTGACGAAGACAGTGGTGGATTATTTGAGATGTAAGTAAGATTAATGTTGACGAAGCTCTTAAATAAAATTTATTGAATGGAAATCAATGAATATATGTACTTCAAGCAAAGAGATTTAAATATAATAGGGCATAGAGGGGGCATTGGGAATATTTTCATACAAAACTTTGAAGCCTAAGCGTCACGTCCTTGTCATGTCAGTTAGTATGAACGCGAGCTGTCATTCGGTCGAAATTGTACCAGACTTATTCCACTTGGAATAACTTTTGACTTCAAATTTTCCTTGCTTTGTCCCCTCTATGCCTTATTATATTTTAATCTCTTTGACTTCAAGCCAAATTACATCAAGATCAGTTTATCAATTTATCTGTGAAAGTGACAGACAGTTACTTTAGTAGTACGGATGTAAGGACAACGACGACGACGAAGACTATTTAAACAATATCAACGCTCTTTTCGAAAAAGATTTTTCTAAAATAATAAAATTTGGGTAATTTAGGCGGATAACAAAAGAAGTTAAGCTCATTATCATAAAAAAAATATCTTTTCATTAAGTCATCCCATCAGTAGGTACTACGGTTTTACATTCAATGGGGATGCCTACAAAATTTACTTCAATACATTTTAGGATTTTTGTACTAAAATAAAACGCTAAGTACGCTCTCGCCCTTTATACGTGTTGACTTTGACTTTAACCTTCTCTCTTGACCAATTGCTGCACAAAACGAGTTTTAATAACAAGAATTGCGCTGTCGATTTTCATTTGTTCACCAATATCTCAACGGCCAAGAGATTTCAATTTCGATAAAAGTGTTAGACTTAGAAAATATTGACAGCTATACCTTTTCTCTATGGCTGACATAATGATTTATGATTTGATGTGTCTTTCTGTGCACAATTCTAAGGCAAACGTAAATCTCTTTTATCCGATTGCTCCACAAGAAGAGTAATAAATAATAAATAATCTCACGCCAGAGGTATTCCATTTCTAGAAATATCGACTTTTCACATGAGCCCATCGCCGGACCGAGTCTGTTACACATGCCTCAGAATTAATTCTGAGACCATCGGGTCACCTCGCGATATTTTCCTTCACCGTCGAGTTAGTGACGAATACGTACGTAAGTTTTGAAAAACTCATTGGTACATGCCTCACTAACTATCATCATGAGAAGCGAGCTCTTTAACCGTAAGGCTATCACTGCTCTTAGAGTCAGTAAGAGTAATATTATTATGTAATTACTAGCTGACCCGGCAAACATTGTTCTGCGGCCTGTATCTCTCTGACTTGATTTAAAAGAGTACCTACATTACTCATGGCACTTAGTCAAGGAAACAAATGAATACACGCAGTGAATTTAACACTTGTAGCGACACTACATAGAACGCGCCAATAGACGGCTGAGTTCTAACCCGCGCTAGCGAAGTTTTCTAACGAGTTTGTATAAATACAACTGTCCAACATCAATCGTCGGACCTCGGTTTAAAGGCACGATCACCTCGCCTGGCGGAAGATCTTCCTTTTCACGATGGAGGAGCATTCCACCTTCGCTCCTCCATTATTCGCCTGAAAAACAGGGTTCCCTAGTTCAGGCACATGTGATAATTTTGTACAGTAGTAAGTAAGTATTGGTGTATTTTATATTGTAACAATGTTCCAGAATAAAGTTATTATTATTATTATTATGTTCAATATTTAAAAAAGCCGGTAAAATGTACAGATTGCTACATAATTCAGAAGATCTTGCCATAATACCTCGTAATAAAGTATAAAGCAATAATGTAGCTCATTGAATACAAATTAACCAATAACCAAATTTTTCTCATCTCTATTCAAAATTTCCATCACAAACTCGTGACGAAAAACAACTCTATGGCTAAAGCAATAAGGTGGTGAAGGCAAGATTACTTTATTAGTATTCATTCGGCCCTGTATCAAGTTTCTGTCTATATAGGTATCACATAAAGAAAACTGAATAAAATCGCAAAATAATAGAGTGGGTTCTGTAGACTTGTGTAAGATCTTCATAATGGCAGTTTTGCACCTACTGCTAGTTTCTTTTATATTAAGACGAAACTTTTCACTTAAAAGATAGGTGCACTGCCTTCTTTAGAATCAATATCTAAGACGGAACCATCGCAAAATGTCAGATACGCAAAATGACGGATTCGCAAAATGTCGGAATTCTGACATTCTGCTTATCTGACCATTCGCGTTTCCAAGAAAGTCAGATTCGCAAAATGACGGATTCGCAAAATGACAGAATTTTAAAGATACACTCCCACAACAAAACAGTTCAACAAAAATAAATAAAATAAAAATAAAAACTTAAGGTAACTTGAGGGTCTTTCATAACGATCAAATCTCTCTAACAAACTTGGTAAATTAAATGAACCATTGAATCATTCACTTATTTTTTTAGTATGTAAAAAAATACCATAAATCCTAACTTATTCTAATTGAAGAAAAAAGGATAAACTAACATCTTCATTAGATACGGTAATTAGTTTCTCGAAATGAGCTCCATTTTGTTGGATGTCCTAGCCATCGATACCATAAAAGTATAGGATACTACTGTTACTGTTACTGTTTCAGATAATTATAAAGAAAATAAATTATGTAAATCTACAATCTATATAATAATATACAAAAGAAAGTCGTGTTGGTTACACTATTTTTAACTCAAGAATGGCTGAACCGATTTGGCTGAAAGTTGGTAGGGAGGTAGCTTAGAACCAGGAGACTTAGCTTAGAACTAGGATAGTTTTTATTCCGATATTCCTACGGGAACGGGAACTACGCGGGAACGGGAACTACGCGGGTGAAACCGCGGGGCGCTGCTTGTGATAATATAAAGAGGAAAGATTAGATTTTTTTATTGTTTGTACTGAAGAATTATTTACAATTAAATAAAAAAATAATGTGACGACGCTTTAAGGAGAGTCGGTAATTGTTTCTGAAAAATTAAGTACATATTTAGTTAGGTAGCTGATTTATTTAATACTAGCTGATGCCCGCGACTTCGTCCGCGTCGAATTTGTTATTTCTTTGCGTTTAGAAAATATATCAAGAAGGATAATCTACACTATCTATCTATCTACATTAATATTAGAAAGAGGAAGGATTTGTATTTTTTTTTTATGTAATAACGAATAAACTCAAAAACTACTGGACCGATTTTAAAAATTCTTTCACCATTAGAATGTTACATTATCCCTGAGTAACATAGGCTATAATGACGAAAAAGAATTAGGGATCCTAACTTGACTGTACATGCCGGGATTGGACCCGAGCCTCGCGAATGAGAGCCGGGCTCTTTATCGACTGGGCTATCATTGCTATTTATATTTTTGTTATTAAAAACACCCTATATATACAACGCGTCACAGAATAAGCGCAATTCCTCATACGTACCCCGATTAGTATACTAACATAAAATAATGGTGATGCATTCGTACTTTAGTTTTGTCTAACCAAATTGCTTAAATAAAGAGCGATAACAGTACGGTTTCCATATGCAGTCCTAAATTTAGTTATGCTAATTAGTTTTTCGGAAAAACTTTACACATATTAAAAATAGCTGAAATCAATTAAGTAGTCGATACTAATTTCAGGAATTGCGCTTATTCTTTTACGTGTTGTAAAGCCTAGGACACTCTCTGGATTATGATTTTTGAATTAGTTCTTGATATTAATGGCTACGCATGGGCTTATAATAACAAACAAATTTCCTCAAGGAACCCATAGTGAATTCTCAAAAAAAGAAGTGGACTTTGTATGGAGACTATTAAAGAATATTTGTGCCAAGTTTCAAGTTGAAGATCAGGAAATCTTGTTGTTTGTTTTGAGGAGTATTTTTACAATATTTCGAATTGATACACCCAAAAATGAAGGTTTTCCATACATACCAAACTCAACCCTTACTTGTACACCTTTTGGAGACGATTTTAGGAAATTCCAAAAACACGTGTCTCATAATTTATTTCTAAGAGTATTTGTGTCAAGTTTCAACTTGATAGACGTAAAAAACAACACGTCTCCATACAAACTCCATCCCCATGTTTCAACCCCTTAGGGGTTTTTTTTGGAAAATCCAGAAATACGTGTCATGTTTTTTGTTTTGAGGAGTATTTTTACAAAGTTTGGAATTGATACACCCAAAAATTAAGGTTTTGCATACAAACTTTCAACCCCTTTTTCACCCCATTAAAGGTTGAATTTGGAAAATTCCTTTCTTATTCCTAGTCTACGTCTTTAAAATAATATATGTGAAAAAAATCAGCTTTCTAGGTGTAAGGGTTTAAGCTGGGCGTTGATGAGTCAGTGAGTCAGGACTTCTCTCTTTATATATATAGATATAGATTACCACATGTGGGTACTGCTACTTTTTCATAGTTTTGCACTACATTTACGGTGCGTTAGACCTCTAGTTTTCATACCATACTGTCTTGAGGGATACCATAAATCTATTCAACAATTTAATGTATTAAAAAAGTAAAAACCTAAATGTTTATTACTCATAGTTTAAATGTGTTATTTGTTAGAAGACTACAGTAAATTCATTTTTCGTATACCATTTCATTTTTATTTTCTGTATATAAAACGGCTGTGACATTATTCAATACATTGGCAATGAGATCGTATCCATAACAGTAATGTATGCGGGAAGCATTGAAAGGCCTTTTGAATCTCTTTTGCTTGGATTTATCTTACTTTTAGATGGTTTTCGAAATATCAGATGTTTGATGCGAAGCTCTGTCCTAGAGCACTGCTTGTCATTACATCTCGTACAGATTGTTTGTAAATGTATTTAGAGTAATAACTCTTTCAAAATCAGTGAGAGAAACCCTTTCTCATTGAACAGTTGAAAAGATGAAATCGTCGCAGAAAGTCAGATACGCAAAATGACAGATTTGTTTTTCAAGACTGATTTCCAGTAAAAATGGATTTTATTGACGGACACTTGGCTTTTACAATTACAGCAAATAATTTCTATAATTGAATTTCATACTGCTAAATGAACACTTTTTTTATACATATTGGATAGATTGCGAGGATTTCTAAAAAGATAAAGCTCATTTTAGAATCATCTTCAATCGGTTAAATATACTCCTCATCAATATCGGAACAACTTTTAACAAAGGTACAATAATGCAACACCGTTTGTGCTCCTCATTCAACTTTCAATTGTAAGTTCAGTATGAGTTCTTGTTGAAAATTTGTATAAGTAATGTCTTGGTGTGCGAATCGTCTGTGCAATTTTGAGGTTAGATGTCTATGAATTTTTTTTGGGTGGAGGTAGTCACTTCTTACCCAACTTCACCAGATGGAGGGCAACGTTTTTATGTTGTAACTTAAAATTATTATGGTTTGACGGATTTTCAAATGCGAGGTGTTGCCAGATTCGTCGTAATCTCTGGAGTGTGTTCAGTTCCGTTTTTGTTTCTAAATTAATTTATTCCTAAAAATAAATTATACAGTATGTTTTGTTAACTTAATGGCTAAATTTCTAAGAATCTTTTAAGGCCAGTGCGAAAATGTATTTTCTTGGCAATCGTGATCCATCTTCTGTCCAATATTGGCTTGACATCAGGGAAGAATTTCCTCAAACACGAGCCTATAAGGAATTATAAATATAAATAAATAATGTCACGCCTTTTATGCCCTAAATATAGACTACTTAGGGGATAAAAAGGCGTTTCCGGAAATACCCACGTTTCACCAGTAAATCCTTGGACTCCTAAACGTGATAAGTGGTAAACCCATTGCTGGGGTGCGGTTATATGCTTCAGAATAAATTCTGGGACCTGCGGGTTTCTTCACGATGTTTTCTAGCTAATCTACATCTACACTAATATATAAAGAGAAAAGATTTGTATTTTTGTATGTTTGTAACGAATAAACTCAAAAACTACTATACCACAGTTTAACAATCATACAGTTGGTTATCGCCTTTGTGGGCGCGCGATGCCGCCGCCGGATAGCTATTGACGCTGTCCTACGTATTTATGCAAGGGTTGTTACAAAAATGTAAACAAAATATTTGTTGTTACAATCACAAAATCAGTTATTGAAATAGGTAGGTACATATTAGGTGATGAAAAAAAACATTTAGAATGTACACGAGCAATTATTATTATTATTAAAAATTGCACTGCCAGATATTTCCGCGACACTTTATTTTTGGAGTATTTTAGTTGGGTCAAATAAAATTCATTTCGTGACCGTGTCTATCTAAAATTACTAAAGATCATAATAAATAAGTGTTCACTGACCCGCGATTTATTACGCGCACTGCGAGAAAATCAACTTGAATATGGCACAAAAACAGTTATTATTATAAGGTTTTGGTCTCGTCACAACTCGGATTCACATCAGCCCTTGACGATTAACCTGACAAACTACGCGAGTTTGTATGAAGCGGTCCGCGTCGCTCGCTTCCGCCGCAAGGCCCCCTCCGTTGCTCTGCACAAGTACATTCGTGAGCCAACTGTATTGTTAAACTGTGACTATATCGACACAATGCCCCTGAGTAACATAGGCTATATTTTATTCCCGTGAACGGAAACTACGTGAAACCGCGCGGAAAACCTAATGATAAATAATCACTTAAGATTTTTGAAAACCCCTCTCCCGGATTCGAATTCGACTCTCATGAATGAGAAACGGGTTTAACCGCAAGTCTATTAGGTACATGCTGCGGGTTTAATCGATCGGTATTCGGTTGAAATATCGAGAAAGGTACGGCTTATTAGTAATATTAAGAACTCTCCGTGTTAATGGAAATCGAGGCAATATCGCGTCAGAAATCGATACCAAATACTCCTGTGGGAACATGTACATCGAAATGATTAGCCATACCTCATACCTTCCAGGAGCCTATATAGCAATTCTGAAAGAGTGAGATAGAACTTAACGATGTAGGTGCGTGCTGCTCTAAAAATGGAAGTGATCGTTATGTAGGTAGGTATCGGAAGTGCTATCTCTGCATACAAATCGGCCAAGTGCGAGTCGGACTCGCACACGAAGTATTCCGTACCAATGGATAATATTTAACCTATACTCATATTATAAAGAGGAAAGATTTGTATTTTTGAATTTTTCTGATAGTAATAAAATTATTGCAAAAAATAATATGTTTCTTGTAATGGGCTATTTTTATTATTTGTTACTACCAACGCCCTGTGGTTTCACCCGCGTAGTTTCCGTTCCCGTGGGAATACGGGGATAAAATATAGCCTATGTGGTATCTGATATATAAGCTATATAAATGTAAAGTTTCATCAAAATCCGTTCAGTAGTTTTTGCGACAAAGAGGAATATACATAAATACGTCCATCCATACAAGCTTTCGCGTTTATAATATTAGTAGGATATAGTAACAGACACTCTCTAAGAATTTGAAGTGACTATGTTACGGTTCTTAAAATACAGCCCTGTGACATATAGACTAACAGACAACAGGGCCTTAGTAGATAATAGGGTTCTATTGGCACCCTTTAGTTACGGAACTCTAAAAACATAAAGTAAACATATCTTCCTTCGTAAACATTTCCGTATATCTAATATTTTTTCCTGTAATCAGCTCGTTTTACTTAGAGGCCGAAGCGCTGTTTTTGTGCCGGCAGGTAAAAGAGGGGTCAATTTTTCTTCACCGTTCTTACTGGAAAAGTACCGTATCTACATCTACACTAAATATTATAAAGAGTAAAGATTTGTATTTTTGTAACGAATAAACTCAAAAACTACTGGAGGGATTTTTTAAATTCTTTCACCAATTTCTATTGGTACGATATCCCTAAGTAAGATAGGCTATATTTTATCCGTATCTTCCCGGAACGGGAAAATAAACCCCTATTGTTTTTATAATTAGGAGCTGTTCCGTGGGACTTCACCTAAGTCCCGTTTCCATGGGATAATTACAGTTCCACAAAAGTAAACTTACCATTGGTGAAAGAATTTTTAAAATCGGTCCTGTAGTTGCCTGCGGAGCCTCTTCAATACAAACAAACATAACATCAAATATTTCCTCTTTATAATATTATAGTATTTTACGTAGCATAAGTTCGGTGACAGTTTACGTTTTTTTCTCATGTCTGTGATTCATGGTAAAGTATTTGACTACAAATAATCAATTTATTATTATTTTATCATTGAGAAAATACAATATTTTTTATTAGTCAACAGTAGTATCAGTAAAATAGAAAAATGTGAACTGTCACCGAACCCATGTTATGTGAAATAGACTATAGTGTAGACTACTAGACGAAATTTCATCAAGATCGGTCTACTGGTTTTTCTTTGAACCAGTAGAACGATATATATTTAGAATAATACGTATTGCATTGTAGTCTTTTTCGCCAATTTTTGGAAAGAAGTAACTGGGTACTGTGCCAATCTTATTTTTGTGCCATCCAATTTGCTCAGGTCCACCTGCCGACCGTTTCCTTCTGTTTTTGTCACAAATCCTAATACATATTATAGTGAATCTTTCAGCTGTCTTAACAATGAGGAGCTAGACAAATATGAAACTATTCATATCTTATATTATTTCTATCTATTTTTTCCTTGTTTTGACCGAAAATTATTAAATTACCCTTGTCATATTAGCAAATTATGTGCAGGTACCAGAATTGAGGATATATATAGATATCTTACGTTAAAAGAGACGAGAAGATAATAATACTCATACTTTGCTTTTTAACCGACTTCAAAAAAACGAGGAGGTTCTCAATTCGAAGAGTATGTTTTTTTTTAGGTTTGTTACCTTAGAACTTATGACTGGGTGAACCGATTTTGATGATTCCTTTTTATTTAAAAGCTGATGCTTCCCGTGTGTCTCATTTTAATTTGATCAGAACGTCTAGTTCTGATAAGGCCATCCATGAGAAAACCATAAAATGTGCGCGACAAATGGACGAATAACTCAGTATCACGCCAACCGATTCCAATTATTCTTTTTTTAACCGACTTCAAAAAAGGAATAGGTTCATAATTCCACTGTATTTTTTAGCATTAGCATTTAGCACAGCCGTGTGTGAATGTGTTCCACAATTGTTAATTATTGAGAATGTAATGGCCATTACTGGATATACCCACTTTTCCCGAGATATTTTTGGACCGCTAAACGTGATAGGTGATGAGTCCATCGCCGGACTGGATCTGTTTCCACATATCTCAGAATTAACTTTGACACCTGCGGGGTTCAACGATGGTTTCATTCACCGTCGAGCTAGTGCTAAATATGTACGTAAGTTTTGAAAAACTCAGTTGTACATGCCAGGATTTGAACCCGAGCCTCACTGATTTTCATCATGTGAAACAGGCTCTTTTTACGTAAGGCTATCACTGTCTCTTTATAAAATAGATAGAAAAATAAGCTCTAATACAACCAACTACTAAAACTAACAGCAGTAAATTCTGCACAATTATTCAGAAGCCATGTTACAGCTGACGCTCAAAACATTAATATTAAGTTACACGACACATACGACAAACATTGTATTTAGTTTTGCACGTGACTCCGTTATTAAATTGTAATCTAGAGGTGTATGATAAAGCTTCTGGACAAACAGTGCCGGATTAAGTGTTTTGGGGCCCAATATTATGTAATGCAATTAATTGAATAAAATGCTCATTTATTGTAACAAGTTGTAGCGGGTGTCCAGCGGCGTCCACGAGGATCCAGTGTATTCCCGTGGGAATTTCTAAAAATCCCTTCATAGCGGTTACCTACAACATATTTACATTATCGTTTCGGAGTAGTGCGTATTTCTCTTCTTACTCAGTCTTTTGGGAATGAGAAATTATCTCGCGTAAAAAGTACTTTAGATGTTACTCAGATATCTCCACACCAAATTTCATCAAAATCCGTTCAGTAGCACGTGTACCTAACAGATGTGTGCACAATTGTGACAGACAAAAATTGAATCAGACAGTGAAAAGTTTACAGTTCAGGATAATGTTGCATGAACCTACGAGTATAATGTTAGTTGTTCTTTGTCACCAATGTACGGTATTAGGTGGCTGGTATTTATATAATGCTAAACGCTAATGGGGGAGCGCTCGACTCTTGCGAAAAGCCATAGCGATGAAACGATCGCACCACGATGTATAACTGCTATGTTTATTCTAATTAATAACGGGTTTATATTAAACTAGCGACCCGCCCCTTCTTCGCACGGGTGCAATGCTGATACTAAAACCTTCCTCTTGAATCACTCTATCTATTAAAAAAACCGCATCAAAATCCGTTGCGTAGTTTTAAAGATTTTAGCATACATAGGGATATAGGGACAGAGAAAGCGACTTTGTTTTATACTACGAGTATTTAGTGATCATGTAGTGAATACCTATAACGTGCGTCTTACGTACTGGTAAGTCCATACCATCTCATTATATTGCCATGGAAATTTAATTGCAGCTCATAATAGGGTATTAGGTGACTTGTTTATCCTCTCCCATATAGGGAACATAATATCGTAATAATGACCACGCCTGGCAAGAGGATCGGTGATAAAAGATTATTAATTATAGTGTTCACTTTTCAGATGGATGGACCTCTTCGTCGGTAGTCCTCCCAAACTATCAATCACCGAGATATAGTGTAATTAATACACAGGAAGCACATTTAATTTAGTTATATAACAAAATTAAGAGGCCCCTGGAATCTCAGTAACAATACAGTACTTTAGCATATGGAAAGGCTTTGGGCCCTTAAATATTGAGACCTGGGGCCCTTAAAACGTGGGGCCTAAAAACTTGGACCCCTAAATGTTGGGGCCCATAGGAAATTGGTCGTCCGTGAATGGTAATCCAGTTCTCGACGAAGTTCGGTTTACAATGATTTGCAAACAACCACATCTGTTGGGTTCTGAATTATTATAGTCAACAATATTTAGTTAAATACGAGCCAGAGTTGTACTTTAGCTCCATTCAAATCTTACCTCACGAAGCACGACTGCCAAGTTCGTAGCGAGCCGTCTATTGTCTCTGCCTACCCCGTCGGGACGAAGCTATGAGCGTATGTGTGTGTGAAGTACAGTTATTGTAGACCGTGACGGCTTTATACTGCCAATAGAACACCGTCCAATCTACTGATTGACTGCCTGTGTACGAGTACACTCGGATCACTTGTTTCTAAAATACGAGTAGCATCCGAGTAGAGTACCGTAAAATCGCTGCTTTAGTTCGTCGTCGAAAATCAGTAGTGTTATAATAACTAGGCTCATATACGTGCTTTAGACACTAGTGCTTGATATTAAAATTACTATGACAGCACTAGTCTGAATTAAGCGGCTAAACCAATTAATACTTTTATCTCAGTAATGACAAACACTAAATTATTTGATACTAGCTGGTCCCCGTGATTTCACCTGCGTAAGTCGCATTCCATAGGAAAATTATGTAACTTCCTGCAAAGTAAGTTTTGTCTGAAAGAATTTAAAATTGTCCAGTAGTTTCGGAGTCTAAATCTTTGAAGATTTGTTTTTCTTTATAATATTAGTGTAGTTAATATTTGGGCCACTTCAGTTTATTATCTTAATAAATTGAAACACTTTTGGTGAAACTTTTATCGACGGAATATTTTTTTGAAACGAAATTTCCCCTTTGAAAATATGTACCGTTCGATTTCTATCCCAAAAGAATGAAATCTTTTATTTTATATTATTCGACATAATCTTGTGCTATCGAAATAAATGGAAAACGATTTTGTTTTTATTTTAAAAGTGTTTAATGAAAGATTTAGTTTTTATGAATCAGTAAGATGCTGAGCTGGATATATCTGTCTCTTTTTTACGCTCAGTCTTTTTGATAGGGCCAGATTTTGAAACACAATCAATAGATTGTGTTTATTATGGACTAGTAGTCAAATAATAATTTGATTGTATCGGAATCAAATTGCGAATTCATTAAAACAATGTCCCAAAACACATATAAAAATGCATTTCAATTTTCATTTTACAGTAAAATCAAAATTTTAAACAATTAAAAATCTAATAAGTAAAGAAAACTATGACGTCACAGCTACATTTTCCAGTCAATTTTCTTTTTGACAGATAATGAAAAGTAATTCATTGGACTAGTAGTCAAACACCCTATAATAATAATAATAAGAAGAATAATAATAATACAATCTCACGCCTTTTATCCCCGAGGGGGTAGGCTGAGGTATTCCATTACTGATTATAGAGGTATTATTATTATTATTTAGAGTGAAACTATCAAAAATCCAACCCACCAACCATCAACTGGTTGAAATAATTGCAAATCATAAACCTGCATTAATTTCTAAACCAAATATAACTGCTAGTAGCCAAAAAAACGGCCAAGTGCGAGTCGGGCTCGGGCAAGACGGACTCCCTAATCCATACCTTTTGTACGTAGGTATATCAGGCGCCTGTTCGCAAAATCTTTTTCTAACGGATACCTACTCCATATGAAATATGGATTATGGAAGTATACCTAAAAATTTTCAACTTTGTACCTATTTTTTATACCGGTTTCTTTGTAAAGTATTTACCATAGTTACTTTCAAATCCCCACCTACTCTATAAGCCTCTTAAAAAATGTTACAAAGTTTGACAAGCTTTACTGATAAGCAGCTTTCTTTTTTACCAGTGTCGTACGAAACCCTAAAAATATATTTAATTTTACAATATCAAATCTTTTGTTCCGAATATGGACGCACGGCATTACGAATTGACATCGGAATATTGAACAAAAGAAACGCTGGCCAACCCGCAGGTATAGCTGGAATTTCATTGTGTTAACAATAGAAAATAAAAACTGGACAAATGTGAGTCGGACTCGCATACCAATGGTTCCGTGCCTTGGAAATACTATTTTATTTCTTACTCTTTTTATTTAGACTAACCTTAATACTTTATTAGAATTTCTATTGGCATGCCATTTATCGAATAGATGTGTAATGAGAGAGAGAGAGAGAGATAGAGAGAGAGATGTGCTATTGAAACCCTTTTGCCTAAGTTTGGGCTCAATAACTGTGAGTGAATTTTGTCCCACAATGTTATTATTATTTTTTACAATGGAATTCTAATTTAGAAAATTTTAATTATAGATTTATTTTACAACAACAAATGAACAACTGATTATTTTTATATGACGTGTACATTTTTTTATGAAATTATGTCAAGAACCACCGTCATAGTTAAATATTTCGTCTTCGTTTTAAGCTTTGGTTTTAAGAAACATGTTCTTTGTATTAATTTGTAAGTCGCAAAAAAGTTTAGTTTTATTGCTTGGGCCAGTCTAACTATGTTTTTTGCTTTTTAGATTTATTTTTTTGCTACTTACGTTTTAGGTTTTTGCTTTGTACCTAATGTACATAATCTTGGCTTTAATGCTTTTAAAATGCAAAAATGAAGCAGATTGCAATTAAGATTGTCAATAAACAATAAGGACCATTTTCTAGTTTTTGACGGGCCTATTGGCGTAGTTGGTGCCCTGCCTTCTGAGTTGGAGGTCGCGGGTTCGACCCCTACTCGGGGCCAACATTTGTGTGCATGAACATGTCTGTTGGCTTCGCGTCTGGTCGTTTAATATTTATTTAAGTATTAGCGGCCCGCCCCGGCTTCGCACGGGTGGGCATTTATTTTTTCAACATTTTGGGATGCACAAACAAATTTCTTCTAGCAACCCATAGTAAATTATCAAAAAAAAATAGACTTTGTATGGAGACTTTTAAAGAATATTTGTGCCAAGTTTCAAGTTGATAGACGCAAAAAACCCCTCTTCTCTATACCAACTTCAACCCCTAATTTCACCCTTTTATTTAGGGAATGATTTTAAAATAATACAAAAATACGTTTCTCATCATTTATTTTTAAGAGTATTTGTGATAAGTTTCAAGTTGATAGACGTAAAAAAACCACACGTTTCCATACAATCTCCAACCCCGTTTCACCCGTGAGTTTTGAAAAATCGAGATATACCTACTTGTCTTGTTGTTTGTTTTGAGGAGTATTTTTACAAAATTTCGAATTGATACATCCAAAAATGAAGGTATTCATGCAAACTTCAACCCCCAAGGGGATGAAACCCCTTGGAGGATGGTTTTCGATAAATCCTAGAACTAATATATCAAGTTTATTTTCAAGAATATTTGTAAAAAGTTTAAAGTTGATACACGCAGAATTCACACTATCCCATACAATCTTTATCCCCCTCTTTCACCCCTTTAAGAGATGATTTTTAAAAAATCCAAAAACACGTGTCTCATCATTTATTTCTAAAAGTATTTTTGCCCAGTTTCAAGTTGATAAGATGTAAAAAACAACACATCTCCATACAAACTCCAAACGCTACTTTCACCCCCTTAGGGGATGATTTTCGAAAATTCCTAAAACACGGGTCTCATGATTTATTTTTAAGAGTATTTGTGCCAAGTTTGAAGTTGATAGACGGAAAAATCAAACACGTCTCCATACAAACTCCAATCCCCTGTTTCACCCCCTTCAGGGGTGATTTTCGAAAAATCCAGAAATATGTATCTTGTTATTTGTTTTGAGGAGTATCTTTACAAAGTTTCGAATCGATACACCCAAAACTGAAGGTTTTCCATACAAACTTCAACCCCCACTTTCACCCCCTTGGAGGAAGATTTTTGAAAAATCCTAGAACTAATATCTCATAGTTTGTTTTCAGAAGCATTTGTACCAAGTTTCAAGTTGATGGACGCAAAAAATAAACTTCTTCGTATCAACTTCAACCCCTACTTTCATCCGTTTAGGGGATGATTTTCAAAAAATCCTAGAACAAATATTTCATAGTGTGTTTTGAAGAGTATTTGTGCCAAGTTTAAAGTTGAAACACGCAGAAATCACACTATCCCATACAAACTTCAACCCCCTTTTTCACCCCTTTAAAGGTTGAATTTCGTAAAATCCTTTCTTAGCGAGGACTTACACTATAAACGTAACCTACACACAAAATTTCATGTTTCTATGTTCAGCGGTTTGGGCTGGGCCTTGATTTTTAGATTTAGCTTCTCCTTTTATATATATAGATGTTTATCAGTTTTTTAGTACCCATACTACAGGCCCTGCCTAGTTTGGGACTAAATAACCGTGTGACTTGTGTCCCACAATTATTATTATTATTTTGAGTAATCGTTTCGTCTAACATGAAATACTAAGACATTCTTATCTATGACATCGTAGACTTACTTTAAAACAGTAACAACAAGGACATTGCACCAGACAGATATTCTCATTCCATCCCTTGTAAGCTAGAATTTACTGTGGCACTAAGCGACCGCCCACTGGTAAAATTATGAGACATCTTCTGACCAAATGCATGTAGTCTGGGATGCACTGCATACTAACACATCTACTTATACATATATAACAATATGAAATAAGTTTGTTCAGTATCGAGGACTTAATCGATTTCAGCTATCCTACTAATATTATAAACGCTAAAGTTTGTATGTATGGATGTCTGAATGTTTGTTCCTCTTTCACGCAAAAACTACTGAACGGATTTTTATGAAACTTTACAATTGTGTAACTTATACATCAGAATAACACATAGGCTATATTTTATCCCCGTTTTCAAACGGGAATGGGGGAAACCGCGGGGCGCTGCTAGTTCTTAATATGTGTAAATTTTTTCCGAAAAATTAATTAGCCCCTTAGTTAATTATAGAGTGGCGCAATAGATTGTGCATATTTTAAGAAATACAATAAGTACTTTAAATTAAAACTAAGTAGGTAATAGTAAAGTAATAACTGTAATAACTCAAGTTTATTTTGTAAAAATAACATATCCTAAATTATGCCCCTTTCTACGATGACACTCCTCTAACCGCGCACGGAAATTATTGAAAACTATCTTCAGGAATGCTGATGTAATTATTTTGCTGCCATTTCACTTTTTCATTTCATATACATACTTACAAACGTACAACCCGAAAATCTTAATCGCCAAACTCTACATGTAAAATGTTGTCAAGCCGAGATCATATGGCTTGCACTGTCATATTATTTTAATCTGATCTCTACATAGTGTAGAGCCAAGCTTCTAACTCTACTAACTTTAGTAACCTTAGTCAAAATATTATGTTGCTTGGCCGCTGACCCCAGATACCACTTTCTTCCCTATTTCACATTCAACAAAAATTTCCACCGGGAACTGTACAAAAATAAAATGCCCAGCATATTCAGTTGGAGTAACTCAATAACACTCTTTAACTCCCGAAATTACGCAGTTTATCCCCGGGGAGCGCACGCGGCTGCCTGTGAAAACTTCCAAATTGTTTACGCCGACAGTTGGGTAACTGTCGTTTGTCGGATGCGACAACATGCCTCGAAATAATCCGCCCAAGTGCTAGACTTGCCAAAGTTGCCTTAACATTGGCTGCAAATGTTTGACACCAGTAGTCACAATGATGGTTGTTGATAGCAAATGTTTGGCATCAATTAATAATAATATATTGTAGGACACAATTCACACACGGTTATGTAGTCCCGAACTAGGCAGGTCCTGTGCTATGGGTTCTAAACAACTAATAAATATACTTAAATAAATATTGAACGACCAGACAAGAAGACAACATACATGTTCATGCACACAAGTCTTGGCCCCGAGAGATCGAACCCACGACCTACGACTCAAAAGGCAGCGTCCCTTCCAACTGAGCCAATAAGCCCGTCAATTGACAAGATGGTGATGCTTTAGTTCTGATTGATCACAGTAACAACAGTTTTAAACTATTTTATTACTAGCTGACCCTACAAACGTTGTCTTTCCAAATCTTACAGAAATGTTTCTTTCCAATGTTTCTATCCCCACAAACCTTATATCGATCCGTTCTCACAGGATTTGCTGTTGGTAAATGGATATAAGGTAAAATAGTTTAAACTGTTTAGTTTTGCCAAATAGATTTAAAAATATATTTAATAGGGCATACCTTTTGGAGGCATTGGGAATATTTTCATACAAAAACTGTGATCTCAAGCGTCATGTTAGTTAGTATGAACGCGAGCTATCATGGGGTCGAATTATTATTAGACTTATGACCTTAGGTAATTAATCGTCCTTTGTCTTCTCTATGTCCTATTATATTTTAATCTCTTTGGTTTTACCCAACGCCCTAGGCTACAGCCTAATTAGCCTGTACAATAAGTCCTGAGGGAATATAATACGCCAAACACATACACCTTCCATACATCTATGAGTTTTAAAAAAACTTACGTACATATTTATCACTAGATCGAGGGTGAAGGAAAAGCGTGAGAAAACCCGCAGGTCCCAGAGTCGATTCTGAGGCATGCGTATTATTACGCCGGTTCAGGTATAGTCTCATCACCTGTCTCGTTTATGGGTCCAAAAACATATCATGGTGGCGGGGGTATTTCCAGAAATGAAATACCTCTGCCAACCCCCGCGGGTATTTTATTTTACATACACCTCGGTTCCGACATGAGTAAAGTATCATATTTCTGCCGATATGTTTATGCAGGCATTCATACATATTTATGACGTCACATATTGAAGCTAACGTAGACGCAATGCGCCATTTTTTATTATATTCTTATTTTAATATCTTCGTTGAGATAGAGGACATTATAAGTGCCACGTCCCACTGTTTTTGGGTTCCGTACACAAAATGTCTTATCGGAACGATATTGTTTTTATTTATCTGTAAATATTGTAAAATATTTTCTTTGTTAATAAATGTTATTCTATATTGTAATGGTAACTATCGTTTCTGTTCATCTATCAGAAGTTTTTTGGCAACAGGTCCATCGATTATGTAACAATTACATAAATGAACTCCGCAACTGTGATGGACAGTCATATTTACTAACTCTAAAATAATTTGTTTTATATAAAACATATACGGAAGATATAAACATCATAAAAGCTTTAATAGAACTGCAGTGCTGAATTAGAGTGTGTCGAATGCAGAGTCATACTGAATCAGCGAAAATTCGTAATTTCGGAATACTGCTTTTTGTAGCTCAGTGGCTAGCCATGACTATGCTGAAACTTCGCTAACGACTATCAAAATTTTACAATTTTACTTCCATTTGGACTGCCATCAATAACAGTACATAACAAACAAGTACTACTGACTGGATTAAATTTCATTCATAAGTATCACCAAATTTTCGAAACTATGTGTATAACACTCGATGCAGGCATCCACTAAGAAAGGATGTTCCTATAAGAACGAAAACAACAAGACATCAGGAAATGCTGGATCTAGAACGCTGGCGATGTAGTAATTTTGCGAAGTTCTTTCTTAACGAGCTTTCGTTGAGAAAGAATTTCTCAAAATTCCCACTGGATCTTCATCAAATCTCAGAATTTACTTTATAACATGTTTTGCGATTTTTAGGTGGAATCCATATTTAGCCGAATCTAAATATGGATTCCACCTAAAAATCGCAAAACATAATGCCTATTCTACGTTAGTTAAATAAAACTGGCCTTTAAGTCAAGCTCTTAGAAATAGTAAATTATTGAGGCTCGAATAGAAAAACTTTTTTTTAATACTATTTGATTCTGGTAAGATCGAAACTTCTTGGTGGCTAAGTGAACTCGTCATATAAGCTTCATTTTCCATAACGGCGTAGGTACCTAGATCGCGTGCTGATACTAGTCGACGTTTATATTACTTTTAATTACTTGTAAGCAAAGATATTATATATAGAAAGACGTAGATATGTTAGTAGAGCATGAAAAATGAGGCCGATTAATGTAGTTAATTAACCACATTTTATTTAGTCACATTGTATTTCAAGTCGTATTTTAAGCGCAACTCTTAACAGATAGCTCTCTTTTTCTTTATTATTCGTTCCGTATCATCTTTCCCCGTCATTGTTGTATCCTATAAATACGCTAAGAAGTAAGTATGTACATGTTGTAGCACACTCGTAGGGGATCAATTTTCAAACGCGCGCAGTATGAATATAACTCAGCCTTACTTTAATATCTTTGCTTGTAAGTGTAATTAGGAACAATATTGTAGTGTGATCGCTCTCTCCATAGATTGTCTTTGCGACACCCTTACTGGGTGCCATAGAATAGAACTACTATGTACCGTAACACCTTGATAAACTTGATAAACCTATGGCATGCAAATAAAGTATTTGATTTGATTTTATTTGACGTCGTATAAGACAAATAAAGCAACGGGGCTCAAAGATATACATGAGAGGACAACGAGGTTATCACTGCAGGGGTATCTTTATTTCTAGAAATTTCCACCCGATACGCGATATGTCTCGACATCCCGGTAGTAACAAGGTTATTGTGATTCAATTTAAAAGCGCGTGACTACGCCGTTGTTTAATAAATTACTTGTTAGCCGGAAGAACGACGTGCTCTCGGTTCTTGGGTGGCTGGCTTTATTTTATTATCTTTTGAAAATTAGATTTTTCTCTGATTTGTGTGGTGAAATTCTGTATTTGAAATATTTAGAAGTTTTTATTTTTATTGCTTTTGGCCGTGACATCGTCCGTGTACCGAGACTTAGAGTAGCCAGTGTCTTCAATCGAGATGCATTATATTTCCTTGGTGTACTTGATTATACTGCTGAGTTCAGGAGTTATGATGTAAACTTAATAATCATACAGATGGGCATTTTTTAGGCGAGCTCTTTCTTTTGTTGACCTCATATGTGTCCTCTGGACTAGATGAGGTCAAGAGCAAGCTAAACTATAATAATAAAAATAAAGTTGATTGTTTTTTATACAATCCTAAGTCACTTTTTATCCCGGAATGCGGATGAAATCACGGACAAAAGTTAATTGATAATAATCCATATGCTTGAATTTTATTTCTTAGCCTAGGATTTATGTGTTTTTCCTGGATGAAAAGTAATTAATTCATAATATTAGTAGTAGCGACGATATTCATTCCAAATTTAGTATCACAAGATACGAATTTCGAGCCTACTCGCATCCGGCACAAACTTCCTCCCTTGTGACGTCACACCGCTCCACTGTACTCGTAATAACTAATATCGTGTAACCATGACTGTCGGATACAGCGACGACCTAGTTATTATTACTGGTCTGTCTCGGGGGCACCTGCTACCCGCACGAGTTGCGTTCGATTCTGTTTCGTATTCGTTATGATTTGGATAGACAACTTTGTTGTGTACGACTATTTGGTGGGATAGAAGATAAATACAAAAGCCACTCTAAAGAGTAAAAAAACCGACTTCACTCTTCAACTTATATGGTTTTCTCATGGATTCCGTTGTCAGAACTGGACGAAATTTAAATGGGACCAATCTGGAAGCACCAGCTTTCAAATAAAAAAAGAATCATCCAAATCGGTTAGTTAACCCATGTCGAAAGTTCTGAGGTAACAAACAACAGACAAATTGATAACCTCCTCCTTTTTGAAGTCGGTTAAAAAGTTTGGATGTCGCTTCTCAACGTTGATCATAGCATGAGATGGCTCGTTGTCTAAACAAAATTTTTAGGGTTTCATATGGTTTTTTTGCCAAAAATCATCATCATTCAGCTACTGGCTGTCCATTGACAAAAGCCTCCGACAAATAGGCAGAATATATCTATTGCCGCAATAAAAAAAAACACAATAAAACGTGTTTATTTGGCATTTTTGCTTAATTTTAATAATGACAATAGACAGGCGGAAAATGTTCACAGAGTGTATATTTTCTATAGTATCTTACTCCAGTTGCCAACAATAGAATTTAAATAAATTTAGTTAAGTTTTTATTGCTGCAGCACTATTGAATATTTTTTTAAAGCTTGGTTGTTTCTTATTGTTTTTAATTTTTAGTGTTGGTTAATTTTCTATTAAACGTTAAAGTGGGTGCTCATACAAGAAACGTATTTTTTTATTATTCAGTGGTACGAAACCCTTCGTGTACGAGTTGGACTCGACTTCTTAAACCTTTGGATGTAACATTTACACGTTTTACATACCCTAATCCAAGATCCTACGATCACAATATTATCTATTTGTAACATAACAGCTATGAAGTACCTGTAACCCACATATACTTAATACCCAAAGATATTATATATAAAAAGACGTAGATTTGTTACTAGAGCGCGGAAAATGAGGCCGACAAATGTAGGTAATTGACCTAATTTTATTTAGTCGCAATGTCTATGTGTGTCGCGATGTCTTGACTGATAGATGTTTCTTTCTTTATTATTCGTTCCGTATCATCTTTCGCCGTCATTACTGTATCTTATAAATACGCTAGGAAGTAAGTATGTACGTGTTGTAGCCACTCGTAGCGGATCATTTTTCAAACGCGCGCAGTATGAATATAACTGATCCTTATTTTAATATCTTTGTTAGTACTCCACTTGATATTCTGATCAAAAACAACCTTACAGTTCGGAGATGCCTTAGAGAATAATAACGACGGAGTGTTCACCCGAAGTTCGACAGCCAATAAGAAATATTCGGCATAAATTTCACAATCTGACGTGGAAACCACCAAAAAGCGGAGTGGAAAACGATCGGATTGACCCCGCCGCAGCATAATCGAAGTGAAAATGTAATACGGTCCCAAATATTACGTCACACAGAACGGACTAGACTTGTCCTGCTTTTAGTATAATACTCGTACATACTACTTATGTACTGTAATACGGTGGAGATGGGCTGCTGTTTACATTTAGCCAATCTTCATGGACGAGTTTAGAGTGCCTTGTTATTAGACTATTGATCTTTCTAAGTGTACCTTTTGTACCTGAAAATAAATTATTGGTGTCTTTTTGTTTACTTTTTACTCCCGTTCCCGTAGGAATTTTTAAAAATCTCTTCATAGCGGGTACCTATAATAAGACACAGAGACACCTACATACCATCACATGAAAAAAGAGTGATACCATATTTCAAGTTTCTACGAATAGGTGTACTCGTTTCGGAATAGTACGTATTTTCTCTTTTTAACCAGTTTTATATTTTCCCGTGAGAATGAGATATTTTCCTGCAGTAAAAAGTACGTTTGATGTTGACCCGGTTACTCAATTATCTCCACACCAAATTTCATCAAAATCTGTTAGATAGTTTTTGCATGATGTGTGCACACACAGACAGAAAGACCGACAAAAATTAAAAAAAATGTGATTTGGTATTCAAATCGATACCTATTTACACACATATTGTATGAAATTGAGACTATTGAATTTTTTCTTTAATGAAGTCCGTACAATTTTATCCAAGAGACGTGTTTGTTGATGTTTTTATTTTACTGTGCTACGGAACCTTTCGAATACGAGTCCGACTCGCATTTAGCATTTTTTTAAGACTAGCGGTTCTGCGCGGTTTCACCCGTGTAGTTTCCGTTCCCGTTGGAATACGAGAATAAAATGTAGCCTATGTTACTCAGGAATATTCTAGGTTTCCATTGGTGAAAGAATTTTAAAAATCTTGCCAGTAGTTTTTGAGTTTATTCGTAACAAACATACAAAAATACAAATCTTTCCTGTTTATAATATTAGTACAGATATAGAAAATAAATACTTGATACCTAACTTCGGCTCTGTTCCGTTCTGTGCGGTCAGCGACTAATACACGAGTACTTTAAGGGAACAGCGGCCGACATTTTTAAATTTACTTCGGAGGTTGAGTAATTTATCCACCCTCATATATTTCCTTCCAATTAAATTTCCCGGGATTGTCCTGAGCTTAGATGGATAGAGGGAATTTGTTTGGAGAGCCTAAGCACACAGAGTTTAAGGAAAGGTATTGACAATTTGTTAAGTGAAAGCTTTTAAGTGGCGGGAAGGAGAGAGGGGAGATCTATGCCCAGCTGTGGGTAGACGTGGGTGGAATGGGTCGGAAACTTCAGTTACCTACTTTCAATAAACTACTGAAATTAGATATAGTAACTCGTGTTCCTTAAATCCGAAAGTAACTATCGGTTTGTCTGTTACTTTTAAATATGGAAGACTCTCTAGAAGTATTAAATCTTGCCCAAAGGTTACCCAAATGACGTAAATGATGCCTAAGAAGGGATTTTTTGATGCGCCAACCAATGCAAAAACGGGATAATAATTATCACTATCACTACACAGTATAAAACAAAGTCGCTTTCTCTGTCCCTATATCTTTATGGCCCTATGTCCCTTTGTATGCTTAAAACTTTTAAACTACGCAACGGATTTTGATGCGGTTTTTTTAATAGATAGAGTGATTCAAGAGGAAGGTTTTAGTATAAGCATTGCACCCGTGCGAAGTCGGGGCGGGTCGCTAGTATAATATATAATATAAACGAGACGGCAAAGAATGGCGTTCAACCTGAAATCGCAAAACATAATCCTACTAATATTATAAACGCGAATGTTTGTATGTTTGTTGTTCCTTCACTCAAAAACTACTGACTGGATTTTGATGAGACAAGTACAGTTATATAGCTTATACATCAGAATAACACATAGGCTATATTTTATCCCTGTAACCCACGGGAACGGAAACTACGAGGGTGAAACCGCAGGGCGCTGCTAGTGCTATATACAGGCTAGTCGAAACAGGTGTCAACGAAGTATGTGACGTCAGAAAGTTATATGAAATCACAAATGTTTACGGCTTAACTAGAAAAAACCGACCAATTGCAAGTCGAAATCACCACACAAAGCATTCTGTACCTATTACCTTACAATAAAAAAAAAAATGTTTGTTTTTTCCCGAAGGGGATTCCCCTTTAATTGTTAGCTGTTATTTTTTATTAATATTCGTGATAGCGCCCCTAGTAATACATACTCTATGAAAATGTCAAGTAAAAGGTAGGCCTTTTACTGTCGAAAAGATACAGCCCTGAGAGAGACGGACAGACAAACAGGTTTTCGTTGCCACATTTTGAGTACGGAACCCTAAAACTGCGGTCTCATAATCCTATTTGTTCCTGTTAAGATCAAAACGTCTTGGTGGCTCAGTGTACTCGTCATATAAGCTTCATTTTCCATAAGAGGGTACTTATGGCCGTAAAAGTAATTTGCCAAATATTCCTGCGTATATTGCATGCTGTGTTATTAGTATACGTCGTTTAACAGAATAAAGCAGCGGGGTTTTCGGTATTATAATATACTGGATGATTTTTTTTACCGTCTGGAAAAAAATATGACGTATAAGGTATCTAGAGCCGAAGTTATACACGAGATTAATTGTTAAATATAGTCATGTTTAGTGCAAATTACAAAATCTAGAAAACTACGCACAGTACTACGCGCAGCTGGCGGTTGTAGGTAAATTGCGCATAAATGGAAGCTACGAGCCTGTTTCTATTAAAAATACTATTTCAAATATCTCAGTGCGTATTATTGACTACAATTGAGTCATGTATATTAGTCTGAGCAAGAAAACAATTTTTTGAGAAAAAAAAAATTTTTAAGTAACATTGCCAAATGAATCTATTACACTTACCTATCACACCACATTTTTTCCCAGACAGTAAAAAAAGTCACCCTGTATAAGTTTATTCACGAAAAATTAAGATACGAGTAGCTACGTAAACCTTTACGATACGTAAAATCTTCCAAAAAATTTAAGCCAGCCTTGAAAATATCAGCGAAGGTAAGAAGGAACTTTTTTGTCAGGTACTTTTTCAAAAGTAACTGATCGTATTTTCTCGAAGTTTTCAACGTTTAAAGTTTATGTTTAAATAAATACTTTTATTGGGGCATAGTAGCCACTCCCAGTTGTCAAACTACCACTGGAATAGAAATCGACGTCATCTGCATTTACATCAAAATAAGACTTACTTTGTCCATCATTGATGATAATTAGTAAGGCTCGGGTTCAAATCCTGGCATGTACCAATGAGTTTTTCAAAAACTTCGTAAATGTTAATCAATAGCTCGACGGTGAAGGAAAACATCGTGAGGTAACCCGCAGGTCCCAGAATTAATTGTGAGGCATGTGTAACAGACCCGGCCCGCGTTGGGCTCACCACCTATCACGTTTAGGGGTCAAAAATACTCGTGAAAAGTGGGTATATCCAGTAATGGAATACCTCTGCCTACCCCCTCGGGGATAAAAGGCGTGAGATTATTTTATAAATGTATATTGATAAATGGATCGTGGTTTGGATGTGAAAATGCGGTTCATCAGATCCGAGAACGTTTTAAACGAGCCTAATTCGTTTTTAGCCTAAAATAATAACCCTTTAGGTCGAATTGGGCTTATTTTATTTTAATTAATTTTGACCGCTCCTTCCGTTTTGGTTGAATTTGTAATGTGAATTTGATTTTGAATGTTCTATTAAATTATGAACAGGGGAGAGCGTTAACTATATTTTTTACACTTAAATTAATGTTTAGTAAAATAAAATAAAAATAAATAAATGATAGGTGGTGAGCCCGGACTGGGTATTTTACAAATGTCTCAGAATTAATTCTGGGACCTGCGGGTTTCCTCACGATGTTTTTCTTCACCGCCGAGCTAGTGATAAATATGTACGTAAGTTTTGAAAAACTCATTGGTACATGCCAGTATTCGAATCGAGCCTCACCGATTATCGTCATGTGAAGCAGGCTCTTTAACCGTAAGGCTATCACTGCTACTAATGTTTAGAATCTAATGATGTACGGACTACTATGTGTGCAACGTGTCTGTGCCGTTTGGAGTAGAGACCATGAAACTATGTAACCAAAATGCTTGGCAGCTTATCAAAGAGTTGTCAAATTGAGAGTTTGGTTCAGGCTGTAGGTGACCAGAGACATGAAAGTTATCTTATACATATCTTGTCTGGGCACATTGTTTCTCTATAGAAGTATTTTTTCTGTAAATATTGTAAAATAATATATTATCTTTGTTAATGATTGTATTTATGGTGTAAAAACGTATTAAGTAAAATTAAAGAAAAGGATGGTACGGCCGTGCCGCTTGTTGCTCGACTTGGCGGGGGCACTGCCGTGCCCCCAGATTACAATTGGTAGGTAGGTAGATTATGGGAGGGGCAATTTTTTTCAAGTAAAAGCATAAAAACACCAGTAAAGCACAAAGTATATGCCAGTAACCAAGCATTGGCACAGAAAAATCTCCTTGTTCTTAAATGTTAGAAAACAATATGTTGTTTTCTCACTATATTGATAACTCCTGAAAACATCTTCACAAAGACTTTTTCTCAAAACATTTCAACAATTCGCCAAAACAAAGGAAAACAGATTACAGAGTTTCGCTGTCAAACAAACGAAAATGAAGATGGTGTTAGTTGTTAATATTTTTGTAACCTGAAAATACACACTTCATCCCCGAATTAAATTTATATATTAAATTTATGGAAGTAGTCACTTTGCATCACTTAACTTTTCGGTGAAGGTAAACATCGTGAGGAAACATCATAGATTTATACTAAATCTATGGGAAACATAATCAATTCTGGGGTACGTGTAACAAGCCCGGTCCATCGATAGGTTTACTACCTATACCGTTTAGGGGTCCAAAGAATATACTGCTGAAACGTCAGTATTTCCAGAAATTGAATACATCTGTCTACTACTTCGGGGATAAAAGGCGCGACTTTTTTTATAGTAACTATTTACAATACAACAAACTCTTTAAGGTACACAAAAACAACACAATATGGACGACAATTATTAGTATTATTGTTATTATTATAAAGACCCGGTCCGGCGATGGGCTCACCACCTATCACGTTTAGGGGTCCAATGTATCTCGTGAAATGTGGGTATATTCAGTAATGGAATACCTCTGCCTACCCCTTCGGGGATGAAAGGCGTGAGATTATTTATTTTTATTTTTAATGGGCGGTCTTATCGCTTTTATAATATATGAAACTGAGTACCATACTTGTACCAATGTCCCGATACTTTTGAACGTTTTACTTTTTGCATTATAGCTTATGCTAAAAACATTATATTACCATACAAAAGGTTTATTTTGCCAAAGTAATCCTTTAACGTACATTTTGTTGCTAGTTCTCAAAGCTAAGAGCTTGATATAAAATTAATACGTTCGCAGAAAGACACGGAATATTAATGGTACAACTTCGTTATATTTATGATTATATGAACTGAGAAGCAGATGTGGCAGCTTTAGTGATGCCAGTACGTATAAAATAGGTATCGGAAAACAATTTTGTTTTAATATACAACGCGTAACAGAAAAAGCGCAATTCCTCATACACCCCAATTAGTATATTAATATAAAAAAAATATGATGCAATCGAACTTTAGTTGTTTCTAACCAATTTTCTTAAATATCGATTAATAATACAAGAATAGAATAAGAAAGCACTAAATTCAGCTACGATAATTATTTTTTTTTTAAATTAACACATATTAGAAATAGCTAAAATCTAATGAGTAGTCGATACTGAACAAACTAATTTCAGGAATTGCGCTTATTCTATTACATGTTGTATATGTCCGGAAAATTATTTGTGGTTTGTTTTTTAAATAAGATAAATTGCTATTATTTTCATTCTCCTAGAATGAATAAAAAAACATACAAATATGAATACTCAAGCCTTAGCCTCGCAAGGGGTACTTAAAGTTTTGGCCTTCCTCAAAAACCTTTTTTTTTTTTTATTTTCCGGTCCCAAAAACGTGACATCGGTGCTGTTACACAAGCTCTAGAATAAGTTCGCGTTCGCGATATAAGTACCTCATAAAAGTAATTTTAATCTTACGACTGTTATCGATCAAGATAAGTAGATGTAATATACCACCACTTACTATGAACCTGTCAAATCTCTCGTGCTTCCACATTCATCGAACAACTCTAGCATGGTCGTTGGTTTGGGGTACATTGACTTGTCTTCAATTTCAAATCATAACTGTAAGCCTATATCCTCCCAGTATCTTTGTCATGAGTCAAAAAAAAACCCACGCCTTTTATCCCCGAAGGAATAGGCAGAGGTATTCCATTTCTGGATAGATACCTACTTTCCACAAAAAAATATAATAATAAACCATAACTTACAGAGCAGTGATAGCTCAGTGATTAAAGAGCCTGCTTTTCATTCTTGAGTTGCGGGTTTAAATCTTAGCATGTAAACTTTTTTTTCCTTAAAAGCTGACGTACATATTTATCACTAACTCGGCGGTGAATGGAAACATCGCGACGAAACCCGCAGGTCCCAGAATTAATTCTGAGGCATCTGTAACAAGACCGGGTCCGGCGACGGGCTACCACCTATCACGTTTATAGACCCAAAAAATAAAGTGATGAATCTTGGGAATTTCCAGAACTGAATACGTCTGCCTACCCCCTCGGGGATAAAAGGCGTGAGATAATTTTATTTTATTTACTTACTTAACGATCTGACATATTTAACCAATTATCCACCATGTTGTGCTTTGTCGGCAGAGTTTGTTAATTGGCTGAGCCGAGAATAGAAAAACAAACAGAAGTTAGTACAACACGAATGCAGGGAATATTCCCATTGTAGAATGAAACTTTTAATAACAAAAATTTTGTAAAATGAAGTTGTTAGTAAACGTGTAGAACACAAATAAAAATATTCGCAAAGTAATTTAAAATAAACTCTTTTACAACTTACACAGTGTTCACGTGATTTTTAGTGTAAAATACCGACTAAGTGCGAGACGGATTCGCACACAAAAGGGTTCCGTTCCGCCGTACATTCAAAAAAGGAGGAGTTTTCTCAATTTGACCGTTTTTTATATGTGTTTGCGGATAACTTGAACGTTTCTGAACCGATTTTGATGACTCTTTTTTTGTTGGAAAGGTGATATCCCAACGGTAGTAGGTACAGTCAACAAAGTTGTTAGTGTTACATGACCAAAAACTAAGATTCAGTTTTCTCTTAAAGCTGTAAATGTATTTATAGTTTTTTTTTGGAAATTGTAGGGATCAAAGAATCTTTGATCCCTACAATTTCCAAAAAAATTTATTATTTCGAAAGGTATCTGATACCTTTCGAAATAAACATTAATCAATAAGATTTATTTATGACTACCCCAGAAAAATGAGTTCTTAGTTACTGGCCGTGGAACCCTAACAACTTTGTTGACTGTACCATGACAAAAAAACAGGATCTGATGATGGCATCCCAGAGAAATCGATGGGAACCTTCGAAAATCGTAGTGGCAAATAGTGCTTTTTAAAGTTTCCAGGTTTAAAATAATACTATTTATTTTTATTATCTACACTTATTGTCTATGAGATAAGCCCACTGACGGACGGGCGGACAGAGGTATAGTAATAGGGTCAGTTTGCACCCTCTCATCATCATCATCAACCCGTAACATCCCACAACTGAGCAAAAGGTCTTTCCTCACACATGAGGAAGTTTGGGTTATAATCTCCCACTCTTTGGGTATGCTACCCTAAAAGTCTTCGCCATTTTTTTTTTCATCGAAAGATAAACGTTGCTCTAAAATTTTATAGTAGCATATGGTATGCCATAAATATTCTAACCAATATTGAACGGCTCATAATCATAACTCCAAAGAAAAAGGGAGTAAAGTTCCCGCTGCGTTACCATGCAGATACCCGTTTCTCGCTTACTAAGTCGAACCAAATAGGACTTGGAAACTTTACTACCACCTGACATTTTGAAACTAGGCCATTCATCAGGCAAAAGCAGTTTTTGCCTGATTTTGCAGGCAATACTGTTTTTAACCCCCAAAATAAAAAAAAGGAGGGTGTTATAAGTTTAACGTGTCTGATGTCTGTGTATATGTGTACCTATCTTTCTGTGGTATAGTAGCTCCCAAACGGATGAACAGATTTTCGTTTAGTTTTTTTTTGTGTCATACAAAGTTTTGTCGCGAGTGTTCTTAGCCATGTTTCATGAACATCTTGTTCAGCCGTTTGGTATTTCAATAAATACCAAACGGCTGAACAAGATGTTGTTGTTGTTTCGGGGGTTTTATGTTATTGACTAAAGGCATCGCTCAAAACAAAACCACTTTTCACCACAAATGAGGCAAACTCCTGAGTTAAAAACAGTTTTGACTGGTTTTTTAGGTCAAAAGTAGGGTTTACTGGTACTGTGGCAGTGGCATTTAAATCAAAATCTTAGCTCGTATTTTAGAGTAAATATTTATTAAACACGTACGATTATAAGTGTACAGTCCTGTCTGCCTAAATTGTTCCCTTTACATGCAAAATAGCAGACGCGTATAAATTTGTCACATCAATGCTTGGAATTTCCATTACATTCCAATACCCGCATTTCGTGCTAAGGCGTGCGCTCCAATGAAGTATTAGATGGCTGATGGACTACCCATTGACCAAGTTAATGATAATTAATTAAAACATGCTCTTATATCACGTCACATCCCAGTTTTTTATTTTATAAAGCTGTTTCGCGTGATTTCACTTGCGTAAGGCCCATTCCCATGGGAAAATTGTAGCCCATGATACTACCAGAAAAGTAAGCTTTCCATTGATGAAATAATTTTTTTATTCCAATAAATAACATGTTAAATTATAGAAAAATATTTCGTTCTTTTTGGAGTCAAATAAAAATGCAATGGTAACTTTCGTAAACTTGAGACAAGTATTAACATTATTTTTCTTTTTTAAATAATAATAATATAATCTCACGCCTTTTATCCCCGAGGGGGTAGGCAGAGGTATTCCATTACTGGATATACCCACACTTCACGAGATATATTGGACCCCTAAACGTGATAGGTGGTGAGCCCATCGCCGGACCGGGTCTGTTTACACATGTCTCAGAATTAATTCTGAGACCAGCGGGTTTCCTCACGATGTTTTCCTTCACCGTCGAGCTAGTGATAAATATGTACGAAGTTTTTGAAACTTCGTACTCGCGAAACTCCACCGCGAAAAGGGAAGATCATCCGCCAGGCGAGGTGATCCTATTTATACAAACTCTTGAATTCTTTAATAGCGCGGTTTAGAACTTGTGACGAATCGCGCTTTGCTTGCCAATCATGACGCTAGTTAGTTATATGTAGAATCGATAGATCTACAGAATAATACTTATAAGGCCGTGCCGCTTTCTTGTTCGACTTGGCGGGGGCACTGCCGTGCCCCCAGATATTAATACTCGAGTGACTCGCCCCAGTTACGCTTTTTAGGTGCAATGTTATCATAAATAAACCTTGCAGGAGAATTTGTTAAATGATTGTAAGCACTGTATCAAAATCCGCAGTGTAGATTATAATAAATAAAAATCTGATACCCATACACCTGAGGGGGTTGGTAGAGGTATTTCATTTCTGGTAGCTCACTTTTCAAAAGTATATTTTTGGAACCCTAAATGAGACAGGTTGTGACTCACATTAGACTCACAACTTGTGAGTCTAGTGTCAGGGATGTTGTTACAGATAAATCAGAATCAACCTGCTGATTTCGTATTACTCGTAGTAATAAATATGTACGTGTTACGTAAGCAAACAGACACGAAAGGATACCAACTTTGTTGTATACTTCTTGGAAGTTATAAATGAGTTTTTAATTTTTCCATTTCAAACAACAAATGAACAACAGGTCCGTGTGAGTTTTTGTATCAAGATAATTGGAGGACCGATCAGTAACGTAAATAAAATAAAAACTAATGTCTTTTTATCCACAAGGTAGGCAGATGTATTCCATTTCTGTATATACAAACTTTTCACGAGATATTCTTTGGACCCCTAAGCGATTGGATTCGATAACGTAAGTTACTTTTATCCTGTGATGTATAGCATAAAGAGGGTAGATCTAAGTACTTATTATAAATACGTATGCACCGTTTTGTGAAGCTCAGTTCGCTATTAAACGGATTACAGACAACTTCGGTGTATTATTTCTCAGTGGCAGACGAGGATATTTCAAAATGGCAGTTGGCAAAATATTGGAATTTGATATTGAAGCCGGAAACTGGCCCTTGTACGTGGAAAGGCTAGAAATGTACTTCAAAGTGAATACAGTTAAAGAAGAACTCAAATTACCAACGTTAATTACCGCGATGGGTGATCGTGCATATGAACTATTAACGGATTTGTCGAGCCCAAAGAAACCGTGCGATATGACTTATGCAGAAGTGGTAAGTCTGCTGCGAGAACATTTAAATCCAAAACCGTCGATTCTAGCGGAACGGTTTGTGTTTAGACAAAGAGTGCAAAGGTCGGATGAAAACATATTGTGTTATGTGGCGGTATTAAAAAAACTATCGAAAGGATGTGAATTCGGTGCTAATTTATTGGAAAACCTAAGAGATCAGTTCGTTTGTGGCATACGGGATGATGGAATTCGGCAACAACTATTCGCTAAAGGTCCAGTGACATTCAAAGAATCGGTGACGATGGCGGTATCATTTGAGTCGGCGGTACGGGACGCGGCCACAGTGGAAGGAGTGACAGAGACAGGCAGGGCGAGCGCAGGCGACCGAGGAGTCGCGAGCGCGGGCGCGGGCGCGGGGGCTAGCGCGCTCAACGGTGCGGGGCAGCGGTCTCGCGTATCGGCAGGACGCCATTCACTCGGCGGTGATGACGCAATTAATAATTTGCAAGTGGGCGGTTGTTTTGCTTGTGGAGATTTTAGGCACCGAAGAAATGAGTGTAAATTCAAAGACTATGAGTGTAGTCGGTGCAAAAAAGTGGGACATTTACGGAGGATGTGTCCGGAGAATGCGACTGCGAAGCCAGCTCATTTTGGTGGCAGGGGCGGCCACCGAGGTGGCCGCGGAGGCGGCCGCGGAGGCGGACAAAGCCGAGGCGGGAAGCCTGGGGCTACGCCAACAACATCGACGCGAGCTCATTGGGTTGGAGAAGCAGAAGAGGGCACAGAAGAGGTGGACGATGAAGAACCTATCTATCAGATGTCGTTGAGTAGTTACAAGCCGGTGAGCATCAGTTTAAATGTAAATACAGTAAATTTACCTATGGAAGTAGATACTGGATCGCCACTGTCTTGTATTTCATATGAGAATTATGTTCGGTATTTTAAAAATAGACCCTTACTAAAATGTCGGTTATCGGTTCAATTTTATAATGGTGTCAAAGTGAAACCGTTGGGATATGTAGAAGTGGAAGTTAATTATAAAAATAGGAGAAAGCTATTAGATTTATATGTTTTTGAACACGGGAGGACTACGTTATTAGGAAGACAGTGGCTAGCGGAACTTCAAATAGATGTACCTAAAGTGTCGGTTGTGGATAATTACAATGTTGTAGCAACTAGTAAAGAACAACGTAATGAAATTGTCAATAACATATTTTCTAGATATAAGGAGTTGTTTGATGGCAAACTGGGGTGCTTCACCGGCGGACGAGCGTCACTGCGCTTGCGGGAGGGGGCGCAGCCCGTGTTCTGCCGAGCGCGACCGCTGCCGTACGCCCTGCGGGCGCGGGTGGACGCCGAGCTGGACGCCATGCAGAGCGCTGGCGTCGTCGAGCCTGTCGAGAGCTCGGACTGGGCGACACCACTGGTAATTGTTCATAAACCTGACGGAGCTTTGCGTATTTGCGCCGATTATAAAGTGACCCTAAACCGTGCGTTACAAGTCGATAAGTACCCTGTGCCTAAAATTGGGGATTTGTTTACGAGTTTACATGGTAGTATGTATTATACTAAACTTGATCTTTCACAAGCCTATAACCAGATTATGTTAGATGATACTCGAGAGCTTACGGTGATAAATACTCATAAAGGGTTATTTAGGTATAATAGATTGTCATATGGACTGGCTTCAAGTCCGGGTATATTCCAACGGATTATGTCTAAACTGTTTGAAAACATACCCAATGTTACTGTTTTCTTAGATGACATTTTGATAAGCAACTCTTGTTTGACGTCACATTTAGATACTATTCATAAAGTGTTAGATATTCTCAAAGAAAATGGATTAAAATTAAAGAAAAATAAATGTGAATTTTTTGCTGATTCTGTTAATTATTTAGGGTTTAGGGTTAGCAAGGAGGGCATAAAGGTAGACCCGGGTAAAATCGAGCCAATATTGAAGTTATCTCCTCCTAAAAATGTATCTGAAGTCAAGTCTTTTCTAGGCATGATAAACTTTTATGGAAAATTTATTAAAAACTTAAGTTTTCACTTATCTCCTTTGTATGCTTTGTTAAAGAAAGGTAAACATTGGATTTGGGGCTTAGAGCAGAATAAGGCATTTAACTACGTAAAGGAATTATTAACTAGTTCGCAAGTGTTAGCGCACTATGATGAGTCATTACCTATTATTGTTACATGCGATGCGAGCTCGCGCGGTGTCGGCGCGATACTGGCGCAGAGGTGGCCCGAGGGCCAGGAGCGAGTAGTCGCCTATGCGTCGAGGGCGCTCACGCCGGCCGAGATAAATTATAGTCAAGTGCATAAGGAAGCTTTAGCTATTGTTTTCGCTGTAAGAAAGTTTCACCAATATTTATATGGTAGGAAATTTGTACTTAAGAGTGATCATAAGCCTCTTGTCAGCATATTTGGACCGGAACATGGTATTCCAAGTATGACAGCTAGTAGAATGCAACGATGGGCGTTGTTGTTATCCGCTTATAATTTCACAATTGAATATATAAATACTAGTGCGAACACCGCCGACGCCTTATCGCGTTTAGTGGAAAGCTATAAAGCAAGAGGTACAGAAAAAGGCGATACGGAGGAGCCGGAGCAGACTTACCTACATTTTGCTTCAGAGGCATTGTCCTTAGATTTTACCGTAATAAAAAGGGAAACCCAAAAAGACCCTATTCTAGGTCGAGTATTAAGTTTCATACGGGATGGTTGGCCAGAGGAAGTTGAGATTAAAGAATTAAAACCATATTTTAATCGGAGAAATGAATTGTATTCTGAGTTAGGGTGTGTTATGTGGGGGCACAGACTTGTAGTTCCAAAATTTTGTCAAAGTCGAATATTAGAAGAACTACATGACATACACATGGGTATGGTTAAAACAAAATGTATAGCTCGAAGTTACGTGTGGTGGCCTGGCGTAGATGAGGCCGTGGAGGCGATGTGCCGTGCATGCCGGGTGTGCGCGGAGACGGCGCAGGCGCCACCGCACCACGCTCCCCAGCCGTGGCCCTGGCCAACTCGACCTTGGAGTAGGTTACATTTGGATTTTTTAGGGCCCATTGAGGGACATCGCTACCTTATCATAATAGACGCTTGTTCTAAATGGATTGAAATATTTCATATGAAATCCACTTCAGCTGTGGCAGTTATTTCTAAATTAAGAGAAGTTTGTTCAAGGTTTGGCATCCCTAGGCAAATAGTGAGTGACAATGGGCCTCCTTTCACTAGTGAGGAGTTAAAGGCATTTACGCTACATAATGGAATCGAGCATATATTCTCAGCACCTTACCACCCAGCCTCTAATGGAGCTGCGGAAAATGCGGTTAAAACTTGCAAAAAGGTCATAGTTAAAGCTAAGAAACAGGGCATAGATACGGAGGTTGCTTTACAAAGGTACTTGCTTATGTATCGTAACACGGAACACAGCACGACGGGAGAAAGTCCAGCGACCTTAATGTTTGGTAGGTCTTTACGAACCAGGTTAGATCGTTTAAAACCTTCGAGGGAGCAGCGCGTGCACCATGCACAGGAGCGGCAGCAGAGCGCGGCAGGCGGCGGGCACCGCGCACTGCAAGTCGGGAATGTCGTGTGGTACCGTTCGTATCGAGGACAGAGTAAGTGGCTAGAGGGTATTATAATAGAAACAATCGGTCAAACAGATTATAACATTAAATGTAGGGATGGCACAGTGGTACATCGACACATTGATCAATTAAAGTTAAAATCCAAGCATAGCGGGGAATTAATTAAGGAACCGGTTCAGGAGTCTGATGAACGGTCACAGAGCGCAAGTTGGCAATGTTTCCCAGGGTGGCCTCAATTGCCAGTGGGGTCGACAGAGAGACCCGATGCCTCTTTGGGTTCGGCGTCGCAGGCCGCGTCGAGTAACCATGACTTAGTTGGCGGGACGAACGGCAGCGGTCAAAATTCAGGCAACGTGAGTTCGTCCGCGGGAGAACGCCGCTACCCCATAAGGGAGCGTAGGTCACCACAAAGATATGGTTTTGAGAAAACTGTGTAAAATTGTAATAAAGAAATGTGGTTGAGTTTATATAACATAACCTCTATAAAAGTTGATGTTCTGGATAAGTAGTTAAGAAATTAGTTGTCTAGTTTTAAGTTATTTTGTTGTTCTCTTAAAAATATTATTACATTGTAATGGGGAGGGAGGTGTGATGTATAGCGTAAAGAGGGTAGATCTAAGTACTTATTATAAATACGTATGCACCGTTTTGTGAAGCTCAGTTCGCTATTAAACGGATTACAGACAACTTCGGTGTATTATTTCTCAGAACGCGGAGAAAGTTATGGGGCAAAGCTAAGAAGTTTAAAAAAAAATCTCTGATCTCTATTACTCTGTGCACAGAAATAGTCTTCATTTGTTCTTTTCGTTGCATACTCTATGTTTTGACAGTCCGTGCATTCGGTCCATAAGTGACCATTTGCCAGGTCTTTTCTCACAAGCATACATATTGTATGCTTATGTTATATTCCTTAGTAATGATACGCTCGCTTTACACATTTTCAGTCGAGTGTCCGAGCTTGTTTGTATCAAGCCCGTATTTTAACACAAGATTTTCCTCTCAAATAAAGTACTACACGAGATTTTTCACTTAAGAGCATGTTCTGTTAGTCGAATATTATGTTAAATGATTTTGGTTTGAATTTTTTTGTTTAATCTGTAAAGCACCGCGGGATAAAGAATAGTATTATTTACATTAGTAAATTTTTATTATTATCTATTCTTAAAAAAATATTATTATTATTATCTCACGCCTCATATTTCCGAAGGAAGTAGGCAAGGGTATTCCATTTCAAGATATACCCACTTTTCACTAGATATTATTTGGACCCCTAATGGTGATAGATGGTGAGCCCATCGCCGGACCGGGTCTTTTACACATATATTCAAAATTAATTCTGGGACCTGCGGGTTTCCTCACGATGTTTTCCTTCACCGCCGAGCTAGTTTGAAAACTCATTGGTTCATGCCAGGATTCGAACCCGAGCCTCACTGATTTTCATCATGTGAAGCAGGCTCTTTAACCGTAAGGCTATTAGTATTTTTATCCAGCCTTTACGGTATCCATGATACCGTAAAGGCTGGATAAGATAATGTACCAATCAACATGTAGCGGCATTACCCGTGTGTAATAAACACATAATGTAAACGTGTGTAATATCTGGAATTCCAATAATCTACCAACCTACTTACCAAGAGAATGGCGATAATAGCAATCGTATTGAAACCAGCAGATCCCAGAATTTCTGAGATATTTGTAAAACACCCGGTCCGGAGATGGGCTCACCACCTATCAAGTTTAGGGGTCGAATATACTCGTGAAAAGTAAGTATTTTCGGAACCTGCCTAAATCCTCGGGGATCAGGGGCACGAGCAATCTTCAATAAATAAATTATCATACCTTTACACCTTGTCTCAAAGATGGCGAGATGTTTAATTCTCAAAGGAACCCATTTTATATGTATTTACAGTGTATTTTTGAGAGCATCAGAACTAATTCTACAGCCTACAGGTTTCCTCACGTTGTTTTCGTTCACAGTCGAGCTAGTGACAAATAAGAAGATACGTCTAAGGTTATATAAATAAGAAGGATTTACTAAGACATGAGTCATAGTCGCTTGATTTTTAAATCACTATCACTACATAGTATAAAACAAAGTCGCTTTCTATATCCCTATGTCCATCCATATGTATGCTTAAATCTTTAAAACTACGCAACGGATTTAATGCGGTTTTTTTAATAGAGTGATTCAAGAGGAAAGATTTAGTATTAGCATTGCACACGTGCGAAGCCGGGGCGGGTCGCTAGAGCAACTTTTCGCCCCGGAAAGCGGACAATGTCGTGAGTAAAAACTATGTTACCCTGTCATAGAAAAATAGTTCTGAATTTACGAGCGTTAGTGCCATCAATACGGCTTTGACATGGCGATCAGTTACAATATGGGACCCGTAAATTTTAGTGACGTCCCTATAAGGCCTGTGCCACACCGCGTAAGATATTTATGTCGGTATCTGTTTATGGCAATGTTAGTCGGTAACGCTAGGTAAGTTGTCTCAATTTTGACCCTACTGGCTCCGTAATAGGTGATAATTCAATGTTCTGGAACCAGAGAGCAGCACCACCGCAAACAATGAACAGAGTTTTTTTACCAGTTGACAGTTTTTTTTGATGATGAACTTTGAAATGACCGTATGATGAAATCTACATCTACACTTCTTCAGCTACACTAATATTATAAAGGGGAAGATTTGTATTTTTGGCGCGAATAAACTCAAAAACAACTGAACCGATTTCTACAAATCTTTCACCAATGGAAAGCTACAATGTCTCTGAGTGACATAGGCTATATTTTATTCAAGTATAGTGGGAGAAACCGCCCAGAACCGCTAATCTATACTAATATTATAAAGAGGAAAGATTTGTATTTTTGTTACGAATAAACTCAAAAACTACTTGACCGATTCTAAAAATTCTTTCAACAATCGAAAGCTAGAAGAACCTTGAGTAACATAGGCTTGTATTCCCGTATTCCTACGGCAACGGTTTTTGAGTTTATTCGGTACAAACGTACAAAAATATGCATCTTTCCTCTTTATAATATTATGTAGATGTAGACAAAACACGAAGGCTAATAAAATGCTTCCTTACATTCTCCAGCAAATATTTGTAGCCCCATAATCGATTTCAATCGCTTAACAGTATTCCACATTCTTCCAAGTAGGTCAGTGAATTTTCATATAGAATCTTACATCTGTACATATTTAAAGATATTAAAATTGTTACTGGTCAATGTTTGTACGTAGGGGATGTTAGAACTTAATATGAGCCGCTACAATTATTTCGAAACTATCATTCAGTTAGTATTCCCATTCAGTTGTGTTTTTATCAGTCTAATTTAAAATTTATTTTATTTAAAATCTGGTAGATGTATCATTAATGCATTATGTATAGAAGCGAAGTTATTTATATACTCGTATTATACAAAGTTAAGTTAAGTTTTTAAACTGGATCAGTCTCGGTCAAAAGCTGGTATAAAATATACAATCACGATTTAGCCATGACGAGGTAGGCTGGGGCATTGTGTGAATTTTCTCCACAACTGTTATTTTAATTCTAACTTATTTTGTTCTAACAATTTATACAACATCGTCCCAAATTCCTTTGATTGATATTACAAATGAAACGTTCCGTTACAACTTGTATCGAAATTAATTCCCAACGGATGACTGGGCCCAGAAAGTTCGTTCATTTTACTAAAGTCATACTTGAACGGTTCTTTACAAACTAAATTCAATTTCAATTACAAATTTGGTACAATGATAGACTAAAAATAATGATTATTATGATATGGTCACCAGGTGAAAAACCCTTGGACTTTTTAGAATGGACGTGCGTTGAAACAGAGTTGGAATGCATCTACGAGTATTGTCGTGACAACATAACACGCCATTGACAAATAACAGAACTCTAAAGAATAAAAAAAAGCAACTTCAACAAAATTTGTTTTTTAAAAATTCTAAAATTATTTAATATAATATATATAATCTCACGCCTTTTTTATCCCCGAGGGGGTAGGCAGAGGTATTCCATTACTGAATATACCCACATTTCACGAGATATATTGGACCCCTAAACGTGATAGGTGGTGAGCCCATTGCCGGACCGGGTCTGTTTACACATGTCTCAGAATTAATTCTGAGACCTGCGGGTTTCCTCACGATGTTTTCCTTCACCGTCGAGCTAGTGAGAAATATGTACGTAAGTTTTGAAAAACTCATTGGTACATGCCAGGATTCGTACCCGAGCCTCACTGATTTTCGGCCGGCTCTTTAACCGTCCGGGCTATCACTGCTCTCATCATCAGCCGGAAGACGTCCACTGTTGAACAAAGGCCTCCCCCATAGAACGCCATAACGAACGGCAACTTGCCGCTTGCATCCACCGGTTACCCGCGACCTTGACGATGTCGTCGGTCCACCTGGTGGGAGGCCTACCAACGCTGCGTCTTCCGGTTCGTGGTCGCCACTCGAGAACCTTTCTTCCCCATCGGTTATCGGTTCTTCGAGCGATGTGGCCTGCCCATTGCCACTTAAGCTTGCAGATTCTGAGAGCTATGTCGGTGACCTTAGTTCTTCGGCGGATTTCCTCGTTTCGGATTTTATCGCGCAAAGAAACTCCGAGCATAGCTCTCTCCATGGCTCGTTGGGTGACTCTGAGCTTATCTAGGAGGCCAGCAGTTAGGGACCACGTTTCTGTGCCATAGGTCATCACTGGCAACACACATTGGTTATAAACCCTCGTCTTCAGGCACTGTGGAATTTTGGACGAAAATATATCGCGTAGTTTCCCGAACGCTGCCCATCCGAGTTGGATTCTTCGGGCGACCTCTTTGTCGAAGTTGGACTTACCTAGTTGAACAGTTTGTCCAAGGTAAACGTACTGGTCGACAACTTCGATAGCAACGTTTCCAACAAATACCGGCATGGGTGGAACATGTACATTCGACATAATTTTCGTCTTGTCCATATTCATTTTAAGACCCACCTGTTGAGAAACGTTGTTGAGGTCTCCAAGCATAGTGTTCATATCCTCCAGCGATTCAGCCATGATGACTATATCATCGGCGAAACGAAGGTGGGTGATGTATTCGCCATTGATGTTGATGCCAAATCCGTCCCAATCCAAGAGCTTGAAAACGTCCTCCAATGCGTTCGCGAACAGTTTAGGAGAGATGACGTCTCCCTGTCTCACGCCTCTTTGCAATTGGATTGGTTCCGTGCTCTCGTCCTGCAATCGGATAGACATAGTGGCGTTTCTATACAAACACTTCAACACTTCTATATACCTATAGTCGATACGGCATCGCTGAAGGGACTGTAACACTGCCCAGGTTTCGATGGAATCAAAGGCTTTTTCATAGTCCACAAACGCTAAACATAATGGCCGATTATACTCCTTAGTCTTCTGTATAATCTGACGGAGCGTATGGATGTGGTCTATGGTGCTAAAGCCTTTTCGGAAACCGGCTTGTTCGGGAGGCTGGAAGTCATCAAACCTACGTTCGAGACGATTTGTAATGACCCTCGAGAACAGTTTGTACACATGGCTCAGGAGTGAGATGGGTCTATAATTCTTCAACAAGGTATTGTCACCTTTTTTGAAGAAGAGCACCACCACACTCCTATGCCATGCTTCTGGCGTTATACCTTCGAGTATAACGGAATTAAACAACTTCTGGAGGACTAAAAGTACTGGTTTTCCACCCGCTCGAAGGAGTTCTGTCGTGATTCCGTCATCTCCCGGCGCCTTGTTATTCTTAAGCTGTTGGAGGGCCATTCTAATCTCATACAGGCTGATGTCTGGGATATCCTCAGTGTAGTGTCGGGTCAGTCTCGCTCTAGTGTCCTGAGCGGAGCTGCCAACGGGTTGTCGTGTTGAGGTGTACAAGTGCCCATAAAACCTCTCGAGCTCTTTCAGGATCTCTGGTTTCGATGAGATGATACTGCCGTCCTCGATCTTCAGTTTCGTCATTTGGCTTTGCCCAATAGACGCATTTTTTGCGAACACTTTGGAGCCCTGGTTTCGCTCAATTGCGGTCTTAATACATTGTGTACTATAGGACCGCAAGTCGTGTCGCATGGACTTTGAGATACGTCTATTGAGTTTACCGTATTCCGACATATCAACTGAAGATTGCAATCTCATCTCAGACCGGTCTTTCATTAGCTTAATAGTAGTTTCCGAGAGCTTTTGAGGCTTTTTCCGGCGTGGGGCTTTGAAAAACTTAGACCCCACTGCATGGACAGTTTTCACCAACCCGTTGTTTATCTCATCCACTGTTTCGCACTCTGTTAGGCACTGGAAGCGATTATGCAGTTCGAGTTGAAAGTCTTCGGGATTTTGGATTTGGGCAGGATTAGGGCGGAGCGTGGACTTCACCAGACGTGACCTCTCAAGCTTAACATCGATATTCAATGTGCCTCTGATGATCCGGTGATCGCTACCGGTTTTCACCCTGCCGATCACGGAGACGTCATTGAATATTCGCTTCTTGGTCGTCATGATGAAGTCGATCTCATTTTTGATGGAACCATCGGGGCTTATCCAGGTCCACTTTCTAGTCGGGCGCTTCTGGAAAAAGGAGTTCATCGAATAGAGTCCTTCCTTTTCCATGAAGTCAACCAGCCTCTGGCCCCTCTGGTTTCGCTGTCCATATCCATATGTCCCCACTCTCAACTCATCGCCATTCCGTGTGCCCACCTTTGCGTTGAAGTCCCCCATTACAACGGTGAAGTATGATTTGGAGGTATGCATGGCTTTCGATATATCCTCATACATAGACTCTACTTCCTCGTCAGGGTGTGTCGAGGTCGGCGCATATACCTGTATGACCTTCAGCGAATACCGATCGGTGATTCTGAGTATTAGGTATGCTACCCTGCTCGACACACTATCGACCTTTACTACGTTGTTAACGAGGGGCTTACGGACGAGAAACCCAACACCACCCTGGGATTTTTGGTCTCCTTCCCGGAAGAAGAGCATGTTGCCAGAATCCAGGATTATCGTGTCCTGTCCCTCTCGTCTTATTTCGCTTAATCCCAGTATGTCCCATCGCAACTTGCTCAATTCCTCCTCCAGCTCTACAATCTTTTCGTCAGTCCTCAGTGTGCGAATGTTGTGTGTTGCCAGGTCCGTTTGGGGTAGTAGCAGGGTATCTGCCGGAGATTCTTCGCACCCCCTGCTCCACCGTTACCTGACCCGCTACCGAGGTCAGGAATAGCGGAGCTGCCGGGGACTGGGGGCCGTGGTCTGTTTTTGTCTGTCATGGTGTGTGGGAGGGGGGGGGGGGTTGCCATAATCCCCGCGCTTGGCAGGCGTCTTGGGGATCGCAGTATAACTGTTAAGTACACGGAAGCTGCTGCTGCCCAACTTCCGGATTTTTCCCTTAGTCGCCTTCTACGACACCCTCGGGATGATGTGGGTGGGTGCTATTCTGGCCCGGACACCCCACGGGCTAACTGCTCTATTATTTAATAATACTAAAAAAATACAGTCGAATTGAGAACTTTTTCCTTTTTTTAAATCGGTTAAAAAAGAATCATCGAAATCGGTTGGCGTGATATTGAATTACTAGCAGCGCCCCGCGGTTTCACCCGCGTAGTTCCCGTTCCCGTGGGAATACGGGGATAAAATATAGCCTATGTGTTATTCTGATGTATAAGCTACATAACTGTAAAGTTTCATCAAAATTCGTTCAGTAGTTTTTGCGTAAAAGAGGAACAAACATCCATCCAGACATCCATACATCCAGACATCCATCCATACCAACTTTCGCATTTATAATATTAGTAGTTATAGTAGTTATAATATTAGTAGGATTCGTCCATTTGTCGCGTACATACTTAATGCAGATTTAATACTTAAGGCTTTCTCATCGATGCCAGTGCAAGTGTCAGAAGTAGACCAATTTTTTTTTATATTAAAAGCACCAGCTTTAAAAAAATCATCATTAAAATCGGTTAACCTAGTCAAAAGTTCTGAGGTAACAGACATAAAAAAAACATACGGGACGCGACTTTTTTTTATTTGAAGTCGGATAAAAGACGTTATTCGCTTAGTTCGCTCCCTAATTGTAGTACTATTTAGAACTACTTACGTGTCAGAGACTTAATCTTAGTTAAATGGCTCTGCTTCAGAGACCATGCACAAAAAAATACTGTGTCTTCAACACTCTCCTCATCCCTCCCTCGGTTACCAACAGTAAAATTATAGCACTTTTACTGAAGACTTCATTAAGACTTCTTGAGGCAATCCAAAAATGTTTATCCCTGGCATTTTATCGATTCCCCATTTTCTGCACACGTTCACGGACCCTTGCCACATATTATACTATCACTAATATGAGTCAAAACCCGAAATACACAGCAAAACGAAAATTATATAAAAACATGACGTCCTTCTTCGGATTCCCGCCAAAAAGCCTATTTTTTAGTGTTGCCAGGCCTGTCTGACTCCGCTGTTTAGGTATAAATATTTGCCTACAGCGCGCACGCCTACTCGACAGGCAAGTCGCAAGGGGCGTCAGCGACAGACTGCCAAGCGCCGACTGAGAATGCACACGCATATTGCTATTTTACTAGTTTTTTGTCTTACTAATACTCAAAGGAAAGTATTTGAGTCAGCCTTCTGTACGTTAGTGTTAGTACTATTATTCTGTGGTGTTGCGTCAATTTTATTTGATCACGCTAGAAGGACGTATACAATTCAAAGTCATTATCAAAAGTCTAAAGAAATATGTAAAAGCAGTCACACACTATCACCTTATATTTAATAATTAATATTACGAGTATGATTATGCACATTTTAATGTAGCACAACCTTTACGGTGTAAGCAATTTCAACTGGTCCATATCGTCCAAGCATCTCGTCCGGTGGTAGCTTATATGGGGAATTATGTTTTATGGCCACGCAGCCTACGCATGAGTTACTGTTATGACCTTGCATATGTAATGGCACACCATATTTGTAGGAGGATATTGTTAAATTTACTCTGGGCTGACATTTACGGCTGATTCGGTGAGATTGTCGTCAACTATACGGAGTTTCTTGGGCATAATTTCGGAGACATAAGGGTCGGAGTCGGTCGGACATATTGTTTTGGAGGTAAATTAGAATTCCTCGAACGTACTCGTATATGAGCAATATTGACAAGAGAGATGTGTTAAATGTATGTGAAATAACGTATATTGGATTCGAGATACAAGTGACAAACAAGTATTTAACTCAGTTAAGTATAGATGGAACTTCAAGATCTCCAATATACTCCTGAGGCTTAGAGACATGTTGGTATCTTTTATCGTCCTTTTAAAATAATAATAACCTCACGCCTTTTATCCTCGAGGGGGTTGGCAGAGGTATTCCATTTCTGGATATAGGTACCCACTTTTCACGAAATATTCTTTGGACCCCTAAACTTGATAGGTGGTGAGCCCAGTGCCAGACCGGGTCTTTTACACATGTCTCAGGATTAATTCTGGGACCTGCGGGTTTCCTCACGATGTTTTCGGTCGCCGTCGAGCTAGTAATAAATATGTACGCAAGTTTTGAAAAACTCATTCGTAGGTACATGCAAAGATTCGCACCCGAGCCGAGCTTTTAAAAGTACAATTTATTTATAGTACTTTAGATCATAAGGTTCAAGTCCAGAAATTCATATGTTGAAACTTTTTGGGTGTTTTTATGCTGATGTTAACAATATTTTATGCTAAATTAATTTGACCTTTATATTGTTCTTTATGACTAGTGATAAACTTACACAAATAAAACAAAAAATGGTATAGTCTGGCTATTTCTCATCATTTGTATCAAATAATCAATTTTAAAGTAATACGAGAACTAAGTTTCTGTCCGAGACTACGCTAGCGTACTTCAATTTTATTCCCGAGGCATTTCATAGAATAAAAAGTTTTGTATTCCGTTTTCTGGGGAATAACTATGATTGCGGCACTTTATTTATGCGACTACGGTACGGTGCAGATGCAACACACAGATCAGCATTTATAAACAACTAGCGACCCAGCGACCGAGCTTCGCACGGGTGCAATTCTAACACTAAAACCTTTCTCTTGAATCACTCTATCTATTAAAAAAAACAATCCGTTGCGTAGTTTTAAAGATTTAAGCGTAATTCTATATAATATCTTTGGATTTAAGCATACAAAGGGACATAGGGATATAGGGACAGAGAAAGCGACTTTGTTTTATACTATGTAGTGATAGTGATAGTGATAGTGATAAGGACTAACTTTTTCCCGTTAACATTCCGGAATAAAAACAAAGAGATTAAAATATAATATGACAAAGAGGGGGCATTGCGAATATTTTCATACTAAAATTTGAAGCTCAAGCATCTTGTCAGCAAGCATGAACGCGAGCTGTCATTCGGTCGAAATCAGGCTCACTAACTACATAGCTATCACTGCTCCTTAGATAAAAAAACTACATTCAAAAACCATTTAATTTCTATGTAGAATATACACTTAGAAATGTTAATAGTCAATAACAAGGCACTCTAAACTCGTCCATGAAGATTGGCTAAATGTAAACAGCAGCCCATCTCCACCGACGAGTTGCTGGTTCCAAATGCAGTACCTCGAGAAGAACCAGCAAGAAATTAAATTCATGTCTTACTAGTAATTATGGTTTACAATAATAAAACAGCAGTGATAGATTTAACGGTTAAAGAGCCTGCTTCACATGATGATAATCAGTGAGACTCGGGTTAGAATCCTGACATGTACTAATCAGTTTTTCAAAAAACTTACACGTACATACACTAGCTCGACAGTGAAAGAAAACATCGTGAGGAAACCCTCAGATCCCAGAATTAATTCTGAGATATGTGTAACAGACCTGGTCACCACCTATCACGATTAGGGGTCCAAAGAATATCTCGTGGGTATATTCAGAAATGGAATACCTCTGCCTACCCTCTCGGGGATAAAAGGCGTGAGATTATATAGAACAATAATTATGATTAAAAGAGCCTTACATAGCGTCTAGTCGATTAATCCTATGCATGTTGGTTTATTATGTAGTCTGTATAATATAATATTATGTATTACCATAAAGTACAAATACAATATAATTTAAAAGAGGCGTAAAAAGTCACAGACGCTTGCTAGTTCATAAAAAAATATCCCACCCTTAAGTTATTTATGAATGAAACCCCGCCCTTAAGTTATTTACAACTTTTTATGGTCGAATTTTTCACAAAACTTTTCCTTTCCGTTTTTTTTACCAAAAACACGATCGTAAAACTTGGGAGCCATTATGGAGATGTGTGTTTCAGAACCCTTCCCAGTGTTTACTCTGTTTGATCGAGGGTCCCAAATTAATTTCGCTCTATTCTCACATACATATACGTCAGTGTCGGGAACCCTATTTTTTGTGAAACTGGATTTATATTAATTAAGAGGAAAAACCGACTTAAACGAATTATACAAAAAAACACATTTGAATTGAGAACCTCTTCTTTTTTTGAAGTCAGTTTAAAAAAAGAATTATCGAAATCGGATGGCGTGATATTGAGTTATTCGTCCATTTGTCGCGCACATACTTATATTGGTTTTCTCATGGATGCCGTTGTCAGAACTGGAACAAATTACAAGGACCACACCAAATAAAAAAAGAATCATCCAAATCGTTTCACCCTGTCGAAAGTTTTGACTTAACAAACATTAACAAAACAAACGTGTTGAATTGAGAACCACCTCTTTTTTTAGAAGTCAGTTAAAAAAAATATTCTGTAGAGCTGAACTAGTAGAACTGGTTTTAGATTAATTAGGATGAATATCCTAATGACATGTAATGTAACTTGTAATATGTAAATAAATAACTATTTGACGTCTTCAGACGCGAGTGTCGACAAACCGCTTGGAAAAAGCGGAAACCGATATGCAAATTACAATAATAATAACACAATTTACACACGGTTATTCCATCCCAAACTAGGCAGAGCCTGTACTATGGGTACCAAACAAGTGATAAATCATACTTAAATAAATATTAAACGACCAGACACGAAGCCAACATATATGTTCATGCACACAAATGTTGGCCCCGAGTGGGAACAGAGGGAGATAATTGAAAGCTACAAGTTTTTGTTTCTTAGTTTTCCTTCTTTCACACAGCAACTAATCAACAGATCGACGTGTTTTTTTGTATAAAGATAGATATAGGACTGATAAGTGACATAAGCTCATCTCACCTGCAGAAAGTCGCGGAAAAATACTAGTCAAGTATAATTTTCCAGGATATCAAAATATCTACTATATCTGCTGAGTTCTGAGGGCTTGGTACTCTAGCTACGGGCACAACACCTTACATTACTCGAATTTTCACAGCGAAAATTTCAAATTCAAAAATCATCTTCCTGTAATTAAAAAAACTACTTTTTATAGTGAAGTACTGACCCCAAAAATCTGCCAATCCCCTCTGCGATAACATAAATAAATAATAAAAATAAAAATCATTTATTTCAGCCAACATAATAAAAAGCCCATAATATAATGGCTAGATAACGCTTGTGCTCATTTATTTTTATTTCGTCTGTGTCATTCATTATTTGAGTAATGAACAAACAGACTTCCCTTTATTATTATAAATTGTAAAATGATTACATTAACACTTTAAAATGCCACGGAAGAAAGATCGCTTTGAGCGATAATAACGCCTCTGTAAAGTGTAATTGTTTGTAATAAACAGTAATGAAATTAATATCCAATTTAACTACATTCAACCACGTAATAGTTTGTTAATGTTGTTTGTACAAAATGCAACATACGAGTAATTAAAACACACACACACACGAAAAGAGTAAGTCGATAAATATATACCTATCTCGTAATTTTAATAAAGAAAAAACCGGCCAAGTGCGAGTCAGACTCGCGCACGAAGGGTTCTGTACCATTACCTATAAAAACGGCAAAAAACACGTTTGTTGTATGGGAGCCCCCTTAAATATTTATTTTATTCTGTTTTTAGTATTTGTTGTTATAACGGCAACAGAAATACATAAATGTATACATTTTAACTGTCTAGCTTGCGTCGCGTCGCTATTCTTGAGATACAGCCTGGTGACAGACAGACGCTAGACGGACGGACAGACAGGGAAGTCTTAGTAATAGGGTCCCGTTTTTACCCTTTGGGTACGGAACCCTAATAAGTGAATTGGCACTACAGATATCGTATGGAAATTCGGTGTCAAAAGAACGTCACTCGGGCCAGGTGACCAAACTCCAAGATAATCAGAAAACAATGTGATTTCAACAAATAACTCCGAATCGAGCATATGTAGCAACCCTCAGGCCTTAAAATTTACGGGCAAATTGGTGGACCTCACAAAAGGTGGCTCGAACCTGAACAATGCGAGGCATTATGCCAAATTCACGCCATGCCTCGGCTCTCAAATTGAAATCAATCAATGTCGACGGAAAAGTTTTTGCGACATGTGTTTCCGGTCGTGTATTTTAAAAAATCCTCTTTTTGCACATGTGGGTAGATAGAATTTTTTTATAGCATTAACTCAAGTAAATAAAACATATGTTACGCTCTTCTGCTAGGCGTTCAGGTTTCCAAATTTGTAGCCTCAAAATTTCTAGTTATTGAGCGTTTCAACATAAACCCTTTTGTAATATATTTTGAATGTAGGCAGATATTATATTAAACAGCCTACAAAAATCAAGCTTGTGAAAATAGATTTTTTATAAGCTTATTTTTGAATTCAATCTACCCCAAAAGATACATGTGAGTATTTATAATAAAAAATACAATCACGCCTTATCCTCAAAGGGGTCAGCATAGGTAATCCATTACAGGAATTACCAGCAGATTTTCAGACATATTACCTCAGAATCAATGCTATTCACTAATCTCCAGTTTCCGAAAAGGAAATCCAACTTAAATTTGCTATATTGGATTTAAATCTCATGATAACTTTTCTAATTGGTTCAAAGAAATCATAACTCTTTTCAACAACCAATCAGAACAGTTAATATGAGATTTAACTGTCTTTCAGCAAATTTAAATTAATAATAATAATAAATTGTGGGACACAATTCACGCACGGTCATTTAGTCCCAAACTAGGCAGGCCCTTGTACTATGGGTGCTAAAAAACTGATAAACATACTTAAATAAATGTTAAACGACCAGACTCGAAGCCAATAGACATGTTCATGCACACAAATGTTCGCAGGCTCGAACCCGCGACCTCCAACTCAGAAGTCAGGGTCACTACCAACTGAGCCAACAGGCCCTTCAATTAAATTTGCATTTCCTAAATCAGGAGTTAGTGAGAATTTCCCTCAGGCAAAATTAGGATTTCAGGCCGTGATTTAGCTAGGCCCTAAAATAATAGTATTCAAAAACTTTTTTGGCAAAGACGCCGTCTTCAAAAACAACTTATTCTTTCATCCGACTATAAAAATGTTCATAGAGTGTTGAAAGAAACTGCTAAGTGGCTGTCCTATTTTTGACACTAGTATTCAACGAGGGTTTAACCCTTTTTCGTACAATTTCCAGAAATATTGAACATAAGGTAGACACATAAGAAGTTATCTATTTAGGATATTACGGTTTTTCCATGTACATAATATTAAATGAACTCGATGACGCACCAGTTACCTGGAAGAAATGGGTTAACACGTTCACAGTCCAGTGACATCTACGCTCGTTACAGAACTTTACACGTCGCTAATATGCAGGGACTTGTACCTATGTAATTATGGTCTTATAAAAGTACACTGGACTCGATTCTGCAAACCACCTAAAATTTCTAATTTTAAGTTAGCCAATCCTTCTTTATAGAATACGGAATAAAAAGGACAGAAACAGACCACAGATTATAGAGTAATGTCAAACATGGAAAAACCGACTAATTTGATGTGTTATCTGTCACTTTTATCCATGACCTCCTTACATCGTTGCTAAAATTGCTAAAAACGTGTTTGAATGCGTCCATAAGGTTCAATTTTATTATTTTGACATTTGTGTCGTTGTAAATAAATATGGCGCTTATTTCTGTCCCTTTCCTTTCCAAAGCTGTAGAGAAGAATAGAGCTAACTTAAAATTAGGAATTATAAGTGGTGCCTTCCGAAACACGGAAGCGCTCGTGATATAAATGCCACTAGGCGGTCACGGCTGATGAATCTATAGTGTATTAATAAAGTCTTTTATTATACCCCTTTATTTGTAGATAAAAAGAAAATCAAATATGAAAGGTCCTCTATTTGTTTTCATCCCACAAAACACATGAAACATTCGCATTGTGACATAGGTCTATTTAATTAATTTCTGCTGTGTGGTTCGCAGAGATTACTGAACTTCCTTCCTTATAAGTCCCTAGAGATATAGAGTAATTAAAGTAAAAGTACATTTGGACGGGAAAATCCGTAAAGCACCATTATCATTATGCTATGAGTATATTACGCGGCTTATACAGCTGTACGAGTGGATTAAAAAAGTCATAAATTGGTCTCTTACTACTATAGCAACTATTACTTAGCTTACGATGTTTGAGCACCTTTCTGTCGTATCTCATGAACCGTAATAGATAGATGGTTAAAATTTTATCAGAATGTGTATTTCTATTACCACTGTAACAAAAAAAAAGACACGTTTTTTTATTGAACGGTGGTACAAACTCCTTTGTTTACGAGTCCGACTCACAGCTGTCTGGTTTTATATCCGTGAACGACTCTCACTTAGCTTAAAACCCCACTAAAAATAATCGAGGAGGACCGTCCTCAACAAGCTATGCTATGATACTTTTAACAGTACGAATATCTGACGTCATAACACAGCGGGAACGTGCTCTAAGCAGAAATCAATGAGTCCAAACAATAATATTTTAGCTTCTCAACTCTGAACTATGTCGGAAACCTTCTGTATATCATATTAACCAGCCAGAGCCCATTATTGGCACATTTCGTACTCCACTAAACGTCAGTGTTGATAAATTGAAATGGCCAATAATAAAGCCCGCCAAATTCACATGCGTTACTAATGGGGGTACAGTCACCTGGAAATTGATTTAACATAGGAACTTGTCAAATGGCATTATTCATTTTAGAATGGGATTGGAAATGTTTTTGAAACATTTTAAATAGCTGGTGCCCTTGCCTGTGAAGGACCAGTTTTGTTCTCATTGCCTTGGGAATTTAGGAAAAAAATAAAATTAAAATGACATTTTATTCTGTAGGTAATAAGAATTACACTTAGAAAAGGCACACTAAACTCGTTTATGAAGATTTGCTAAATTTAGACAGCAACCAATCTCTACCGACGACTTGCTGGTTCCAAATGCAGTACCCCGAGAAGAACCAGCTAGCAACTAAAGAGCAGCTCTTTTTGGGTTATTCCTTTCTTAGTGGATGTTTATGTATTTACTAGGACTAGTGGTTGAGACAGTAAGGTCAGTTTGTCAGACGATATACTAGGTATAACATATAAATAGAAATACCGCTGACTACCTAACTCATTCATCACGAAATCTCCGAACTAAAACAACAACAAAATATAAATTACAGACTTGTGCCGTTTGGGGTGGAGACCATGGGACCGTGGGGGCCGGAGGCGCGGCAGCTCCTCAAAGAGCTGTCAGTGCGTTTGGTCGAGGCTTCAGGTGACCAGAGGGCTGGCAGCTATCTCTGTCAAAGGATAAGCCTAGCTATCCAGAGAGGGAATGCAGCCAGTCTTCTGGGCACTGTCCCACATGGTTCCTCTTTGGAGGACATTTTTTATCTGTAATTATTGTAAATTAATGAATAATATTATTATATTTTTGTAAATAAAAGTATTAAGAAAAAAAATTACAGACAGTTTTTAATTAAAACGGACTTTGAGAAGCTCTCATGTGTAACAGCAACCCGGTCTCGTGATGAGCTTTAGAAGTCGTAAAATATACTGACTAGCGGTTCTGCGCGGTTTCGTCCGCGTAATTCGCATTCTTGTGGGCACACGGAGATAATTTCCATTGCCGAAAGAATTTTTTAAATCGGTTCAGTAGTTTTTGAGTTTAACTATAAATACAAGAATAAAAAATACAAAAATACAAATCTTTCCTCTTTGCAATATTAGTGTAGATAAAAAGTGGGTATATATAGCAAAAGGATGCCTTTGCCTACTACCTCGGAAATAAAAGACGTGAGCAAACAAATTCCAACAGAAATAGAACCAATATTATGAATGTTGCTTAATTAATAAATAACGAATTTCCGACATTTCTGGGATTTAGTGGCATCCATATTGAGTTGCCGGTTATTATCAGTTGAATTTCCGGAAAGTTTACTTTGTCTAACTTCATTTATACGAAGTGAAATTTAATAATAATAAGAATAAATTGTGTGACTCAATTCAAACACAGTTATTTAGTCCTAAACTAGTCAGGGCCTGTACTATGGGTACTAAACAACTATCTAATAAACATAGTTAAATAAATATTAAACGACCCGACACGAAGCCAAGAGGGGATGTATGGATGTTTGTTCCTTTTTCACGCAAAAACTACTCAACGGATTTTGATAAAACTTAAAAATTATATAGCTTATATACATCAGAATAACACACAGGGTATTATGCCCGTATTTTCACGGGAACGGGAACTACGCGGGTGAAACCGCGGGGTGCTGCTAGTAGATAGATAAGCCGGAGCAAAGCGAGAGCAGCCCACTGGCCAAGTGGCATTGTATACTAATCTAATCAAATGTTCTTTTAGATGGAGAAGTATGGGATTGACATAAGCACTTGCCAACCAGCGCTAACGCTAATGTCAATCCCATACATGTCAATCTATAAGAACATTCGATTAGATCGTGCAATGCCACTTGACTAGGGGGGCTGGTCGCTATTGTATATAATATTTGTACATTAAATCGATTTTATTGACTTTTACGTAATATTATGAAGTACATCTAAAACCGACAACGTCGAGCTGAACTCCAAACATTCATCAAGGTAGGTATTTTTCTTCTTTAACAATAAACTTTCAAAATGGCCGCCACGAGTGACGCAAACAAAACTCGAAACATCCTTACTTCTGGACGTGACGCCGCAACACTAAGAAAAACCTAAGGCCTAAAATCAGTCTAGTGCTATTCCCTAGTACGTGAGGCCTTGACACTAGGAATATTGTGACGTATTGCAGAAATGGACGCAGAGTACTTCTCCTTACTCAAAGAATAAAGGATATTACATTATAAGCCTTTGTGAGATATTTGGCTTTCAAAGAATCTTGAATTCCTTATGTGTGTGCTAAGTGTTCTGGGTGTTGTAAAAAAAATGCTCACACCTTTTATCTCTAAGGGGGTAGGCAGAGGCAACATATTGCTGAAACTACCCACTTTTCACCAGTACATTTTTCTACCCCTAAACGTAAATATTGTTAATCCCTTTTTCTTTTATAAGCCTCATGTAAAATCTTTTATAGTACATTTATTATTCACCGAAGTGCCTTTCATACACGAGATTATGCTTTTTGTATCCTATTATGGCAAGGAAATTTATTACTGTGCGGATAACTATGTGGACCACAGAGTAAAATATCAATATGGGTCAAAGATGATAGCAAAGACGTTGGAAGAACATCAGTCTCTTTTCTAGGAGATAGAAACTTTTCTTTAAACCTCTTTGGATGATAGTAACACTCCCTTTTGAATCCAAAATTATATTTATGTGCACGGACGTTATTGTTGATTGTTGTTCTGGGTATTTATTAGTTGTTTAGTACCTGTAGTACATGCTCTTCCTACTTTTAGGACTAAACAGCATGTGAATTCAGTCCCACTATTATTAACTACAAGCTGTTTCCTACGATTTTACCCTCGTTAGTCTCTTTCCCATGTTAAAATTATAGCACATGTCACTTCCAGAAATGCAAGCTTTCATTGGTGAAAGAATTCTTTGAAACGGTCCAGTAGTTTCTGAGCCTATTCAGTACAAACGAACAAACAATGACAAAATAAAATTTTTCCTCTTTATAATATTACTGGAGATTTAAGATAGAAAAAAATGGTAATCCGATTTAGAAAAAAAATTAAGATATAAAATTTCTATATTTTATTTTTACATTTACATCTCATAATTCTCATCTCATAATGACTGGAGAATCTTTTCAAGAAAATCAATATTACCACATAACCTCTAAAGTACGTTACTACGCCCGCTGATATGGTGTTTCTCAATGATATTATATGTTACTATGTGTTTCTGGTAATTGAAGTGTCAAATGTCAATCAAAAAGTCAGTTTTCCTTTGGCGTCTTGATGTGAAGTGGAATCGTAGAATTCCTTCTGTAATAATATAATTGTTGCTTGAAACACAGAATTATTGAAATAATTGCTCCTTAAATCTTGCAGCCCCAGGACCTATCTTAGACGCCACTTTATTTTACAATTATAGGTTAATCTTTATTTTCAACCGACTTCAAAAAAGGAGGAGTTTCTCAATTCGACTGTGTTTTTAGGGTTCCGTACCTCAAAAGGAAAAAACGGAACCCTTATAGGATCACTTTGTTGTCCGTCTGTCCGTCCGTCTGTCAAGACCCTTTTTCTCAGGAACGCGTGGAGGTATGAAGCTGAAATTTATATCAATTACTCAGGTCTACTGTCCCTTGAAGCTGTGAAAAAATCAAACTTCTAAACCAACGCAATCAAAAGATACAGCCGTTTATGCCGCAAATTTTCGACACTTGCAAGGGAATCAAAACCTACAGGGTGCTTCCCGTGAACTCATAATCTTGAAATTTGGTACGAAGCAACGTCTTATAGCATAGATAAAGGAAAAATTACGAAAACCATAAATTTGCAAGGTTGTACGGAACCCTCGGTGCGCGAGTCCGACTCGCACTTGGCCGGTTTTTATGTATGTAACGCGGTTATTCCGCCACTTATGAACCGACTAGCTTTTACCCGCGGCTTCGCTCGCGCAAATTTATTTTACCCCTTAGGGGTTGAATTTTTCAAAATCCTTTCTTAGTAGATGCCTACACTGTATAAGCTATCTATGTGCAAAATTTCAAGTCTTTAGACCCAAGCGGTTTAGGCTGTGCGTTGATAAATCACCAATCAGTCAGTCAGTTTATCATTTTATATACTTATATAGATTTTAATGATTTTTTTGTTTGAGTTCATCTCATTTAAATTTTATCGAAATTAGTGGAGGGATTTTAAAAAATCTAAAAAGGTAAGATATTGTATACCACGATGTTATTTTTAGTGCTATCTGTTGTAGTGGGTTTTTTATTCTTGAGAGTTCTTTGTTATCATCATCATCATTGGCATCATTTTGAGTCCCAATTCTATACTAAAACTGTCTGTATTATTTTTAAGATATTGCATAGCTTCTTTCGAGGGCCTTGAGCGCGGGGACCGAATCCAGAAATTCCGTAACGAAAAAAAACCTCACGCTCCCCACTCCGACGGGCACGGAGGTGTGGCTTGAAGGCCGTGCATTGTCTAACGTCGTTTCTTTTCGGCAGTCTTGTTGATACAAAATGCTATGCAATAGCTTTACCACGGCAGTCCCCGAGTGCCACACGTTTTTTTTAAATATATTTTCATATTTTTTTTTTTTAGCAGTAGTGTAGACTGTATATAGTTATCGATGTAGATATCAAATCACTTTTTGACGTGACAACGTCTTATAATTCGATGGAGCCGGCTACATGCACGAAAAAGTATGACGTATGCGTCGTTCCAGTGCAAGCGAGAGCGCGCAACGAGCGACAAAGAGGCACAATCCATTCCATCAGAATTTTTTATGACGTTATCACGTTCAACTATCGTCAGTAAACCGACTTTACAGACAACCGATTTTATGTAAAAAATAAAAATATGTTTTTTTTATTTTTGTTTGTCTGTCTGGCTGGTTGTACACGCATCACCCTAAAACTGTTAGATGGATTTTGAAGAAATTTGGTGTAGAGATAACTAAGTAACTAGGTCAACATCTAGAGTACTTTTTACAGCGGGAGAATGTCTCATTTCGACGGTAAAATAACAAAAACTGGTTAAAAAGAGAAATACCTACTACTCCAAAACGATAACACCTAGGAACTTAAAATACACACACCGGCACAATTAGCGGAACAGAAAAAAAAGGGAGTATTTACGCATTTTTGCGTGTTACTGGCCGGCTAAACAAGCTTTTTTTAAATTTGGGTTTTAATTTAAAAATGGAATACTAAGCGACTGCCCTTTTTTTCATTCTTTTGTTTTAATTTTCATTGATTCATTTTTTCCACCGCTTGTCCGTTTTTAGAAGGTTCGTGAATTCCATTTGAAAAGCTTTGAATTGCAGTTTTTGAGGCTTTTGAGTTTTTTCGCATATTGATAATTTACGAGCATCTAATTATGCCTGATTTAACGCCATCAGAAATCATTAGGGCAGATCAAATGAGGAGAAATGGTCAAACCTACAGATCGATTGCCAGAAGCCTTCGTCGATCGTTATCAACGATTTATCGTAGCATCCAACGATACAGATTGACGAATGCTCTAGTGAGAAGGAGAGGACAAGGCCGGAAAAGGTGTACTTCAAGGAGGGATGACCGTTTTCTCCAACTTCAAGTCCGACGGAACACGAGACTAACGGCGGTGCAGGCTCGAAATTTACTGGAAGAGGTACGAGCAGTAAGGATGAGTGAGCGGACAGTTCGTAGAAGATTCGAAGAAGTGGGTATAGGCTCGTATGTGCCCGCCAAAGCCCCAAAACTTGAGAGACATCATCGCACAAACCGTCTACACTTTGGTCGTGAACATCGTGATTGGGACTTCGACGACTGGGGACAGGTTCTTTTTACTGATGAATGCAGAGTTATGTTAAATCAAATTGATGGAAGGCAGCGAGTATGGAGACGCAAAGGAGAACGGTATATCCAGTCTAATTTTGAAAATACAGTTGCATATGGCGGCGGTTCAATTATGGTCTGGGGAGGAATATGTTTAGGAGCTCGTACGGAGTTAGTAGTGGTCGATGGCGGGAATCTGAATGCTGATCGGTATATCAGGGAGATTTTAGAAGAACATGTTGTGCCATTTGCCCCCTTTATTGGTAACAACTTCATTCTAATGCAGGATAATGCTCGGGCTCACAGTGCTCGCACAGTACAGACATACCTAAACCATGTTGGTATAACGGTGATGGAGTGGCCAGCACGGTCCCCCGATATGAACCCTATAGAACACGTCTGGGACTTGCTAAAGAGGAGTGTAAAGTCAAGAATGCCCCCTCCCAATAATCTCAACGAGTTGCGAAACGCATTACTTGAAGAATGGCAGAGGTTGCCCCAAGAAACCATTGATAACATCATCCGCAGCATGCCCAGACGGATGGAAACCCTCATCAGAGCACGAGGAGGAAACACTCGATATTGAACAGTCATTGAAATTGTTGTTAAACTTTGGAAAATCTTGAATTTTCTGCTGTTTCTCTATAATTAAAAATCGAAGAAAAATGCATTTTGTTTAATTTAATTTTTATTTTTATAAAATTTTAAGTATGGTGTTACAAATGAATGTCAAAACATGTTAATTTAATTGTTGTTTCATTTTAAATAATATATTGTTTAAAAATTACATTCATTGTTCTAAATTCCCTCTTTTTTCTCCTTTTTTTTCTGTTCCGCTAATTGTGCCGGTGTGTGTATGTTATGTAGTTGTCTAAATGCCCAAGGCAACCACTATGAGGGGATTTTCGGAAATTCCAAAGGGAATAAACTGAATCCGCGTGGCCAACGCCGCTTAAATTTAATACAAAATGTCAAATTGAGAGTCAAATGGTAACCAAAGGCTATTTGACGCTGTTAGATATTCAAATATTGTCTACGTACCCTTTTCAATAACAATTATAGTATTATAAGACGAGAAGTGAGTGCTTTACGGTTAAAGAGCCTGCTTTATATGATGAAAATCAGTGAGGCTCGGGTTCGAATCCCGGCATGAACCAATGAGTTTTTTTAAAACTTACCTACGTACATATTTATCACTAGCTCGACGGTGAAGAAATATATCGTGAGGAAACCCGCAGGTCACAGAATTAATTCTGAGTCATGTGTAAACAGACCCTGTCCGGCGATTGGCTCACCATCCATCACGTTTAGGGGTCGAGTATTCTCGTGAAAATTGGATATATCCAGTAATGGAATACCACTGCCTACCCCCTCGCTGATAAAAGGAGTCAGTTTTTTTATACTTATAAGAAAATAGGTACATACCTAAAAGAAATACAGAGTTACACAAATATTTTTTTATTCGGTGGTCTTTCGGATTGATCCTATAATTAAAGAAAGCTAAATTTGATGAAATCATCCTATTAATTAAGGATACAATTTATGAAGGGTATTAGCCAAAATGAACTCACCATTGCGGAATTTCCCGATAGTTAGTGAGATAATTCGTGCAATTATGCGCTGCGCGGAAAATTAGGTTGCACGGCGGTGTGAAAAGTCAAGTTCCGTACTAGCAGATAATAATATAATCTTTGAATAAGTCTCTAATTTAGTGAATTTTTTTTTTCATTGGAACCGCGCGGTGTTTGACTAATTAATAAAAGAATTTCAAAGTCGGTCCAGTAGTTTTGTAGCAATACAAACAAACAAACAAACAAACTATCAAAAAATCTAATCTCTCCTCTCTAAATAACATTAGTGTAAACTAAGAAATTCTAGGTATTTTTATAAATAAATATAATAACATACCGATTTTATATTACCTAAAGCTAGAATTGCTTGGTGATATTAGCAATACAATAATTTTAAAAATCAGGGTACCCTTCTACACGACTTTTTTATTCGAGGATATTTTTAATTTGTAAATAAAGCCGTTTTAAACTGTATTTTGTATTTTCTGGAGAAATAATTTTTTCATTGATACATTTTTTACATAGTACCTACTTTAATATGTGGTAATTTGATTTCTTTGTTATATCAAAAATGTTTCAGAACTGATAACATTTCATCAAATTAATAATTCTTTTCGTCGGTAACATTTAAATAAAGAAAAGGAAAAATAAATAATTTTATATTGAAAACGTCCCAAATAAGAACTGGAATCAGTATTTTTTCTAAAAGATGCAATCTTTTAATTGTATAACTAAAATCAATCTTTTTTTTTGTTCAATAAGTGTGTAATAGCAAATTGCCTGCCTTAATAACACTTTTACTGAACTACAAAAATACTTAAAAGAGTTTGCAAAACTTACATTAATTAACATTGTACTACATTATTTGTAAAAAGAAATAAAGTAATAAAAATTACTAACAAAAGCACTAAAAAGTTAATCATATTCGTAAAAAGGAACATGAAACAAAAAAATTTGTTGTTATTAGTTGATTTTAAAGTACCTACTCTATGTCGGTTTCTTATCAGACCATGAATCACAGACACAATAGATTTTTAATTGTGTCTCGGTTCCAATTGGAACCGGCGGTTCTTAATTGATTAAACACTGTTTAGAAAAGAAGTTTAACAGTACCTATCTAAATACTCGTATTCTTAACTTTTTTCTGTTCCAGTCAAGTAAAAAGTCACGTAATAATTTCAAGAAGAAATCTATATCCTAAATTAATATGAAATAAATCTTACCGGTTACATCAAATTCAGTCGAACAATTCATGCACCGTCGAGTTCCTTCCAAGAAAAACCATTTCCTTTATACGTCAAAAACATATAATGTATCTATCTGACAGTCACACATTAACAACAGCGCACTGAAAAAAAAGTTTAAAAAAACACCTCACTCATCGATAAAAAACACAGAACTTCTCGTAGAACGAGAACGGGGTTTTAAAAATTCCCGCGCAAAACCTCGTAGCGTCACGCCCGATGCGTGTAGCTGAGGTAGAGGCCCGCGTAGCACTGGCTAGACGCGCAGTCTCAGAATCAAGCGGTATCATTCCGAAATGACGTTCGTAGCGCTACGGCGTAGCCACTCGTAGCTGAGAAGCTACGGAGCTAATAAATTACAATAACCCGAGTTTTATTTAATAAGGGGAATAACTGCGATAAGTGTTTTTGTTGCTCTTTATTTTTCAAATATAGCTTTGTCCTATTTTGGGTTCCAATCTTCTATTTTTGCTAATACTACAAAACCAGTAGTTTGTTTGTCAAGTTTATATTTATATCAAAATACTACTAGTAAGGTATAGAGTTTTATACAGGTAATTAAACTATAGAATTATTGTAGAATGGGACTTTAATTTCCGATGCATTTGCCGGATTGCGGACATTATGAACCTGTATCAGCATTCGGAAGTTAAATGTTTTTTCAGGTTACGTTCACATATTATATATTGTGTGGTTTAATGGAAAACTAAGAGTAATAGTCATGTTTTATAAATAAAAAAGTCATATCACGTTTCTAAGTGTATGTTTAATACCTATAGAAATAAATTATTTTTGTTTTTTTTTTCCCGGATAAAAGGAGTGAGATTATTTATGATTAGGGGGTGGCAAAGGTATTTCATTTCAGGAAATACCTAGATTTCGCCAGTAGTATATTTTGGACACCTTAACGTGATAAAAAATTAATTCTGAGACATGTGTAAACAGACCCGTTTCGACGATGGGCTCACCAAATATCACGTTTAGGGGTCCAAAGAATATTTGGTGAAAAGTGGGTATATCCAGAAATGGAATGCCTTTGCCTACGCCCTCGGGGATATAAGGCGAGAGAAATTTTTTTTTACCTTAACGTGATAGGTGGTGAGCCCATCGCCGGACCTTACCACACATCCTCAGAATCGGTTCTGGGACCTGCGGGTTTCCTCACGATGTTTTTCTTCACCGTTTTGAAAAACTCATTGGTACATGCCAGGATTCGAGCCCGAGACCTCACGCATGTGAGGCAGGCTCTTTAACCGCTGGGCACTGCTCTTTGTTCATATTTTATGTGTAAAATTTATAATCTCCAATTGTTATTATTATTCTTGTATGTGATCCTAGTTGTGATATTTTTTTACTTTTTTCTTCTTTATTTTTGTTATGATGTGGGAACAAAATAAATGGATTTATTATTATTTTAAGTCAAAAACGGCCGTATTAGCATTTGCTACTTTAGATTTGGAGACTATAAGAAGTTTATAATTTTATTATAATTAAAATAAACAATAAACTGAGGAATAGCGGGTATTTCAAGGAATGGGATCCCTCTGCCAAGCCTCTTAAGGGTAAGGGAGCAGCAGATGTATCCGATTTCAAGAAATATTGATATTCATTTTTTTAATAAACTAAATAAATAAATGTTTCTTTCACCTTCATAAATACACAGAGATAGATAATTATGTAGACCCAATAATGTGAAAAAATAAATAATACGAGTAAAAAAAATTATGTACCAATTTACCCTGGACGAAAAACCCGGATCTCATATAAACTCATCCAGCATATCACAACTGACAATTATACCGTAATAACCAATCATTTAACACAGAAAAATTACCACAATTTTACACAAAGACAAATACATAGATACTGATCCCAGATTTCAGATAATCCCTTCAAATTGAGCCAACAACGTTGAAACAAATCTAAGTCCACACAAGAGTGTACAGAAACGTATGTGCCTAGATTTAGAAGTAGGAGAAATCGGCGTTACTCAGCAAAAATCCGTGAACCTTCGTTCTACTATCACTTTAGCTGTCCTAATCCGGACAAATTACTTGAATTTGCGGATCTGACGCTCCCAACGTATCCACAATTGATCAGAAGTGTTACCACCTTAGCGATTTGCCACTGAATTTAGTGATTTTTACGTTCAGTAACTGTACCATAATAAATAAACGGCCAAGTGCAAGGATCAAAAAAGCCAAATTAAATAAATAAATAAATTGTGGGACACAATCCACACACGGTTGTTTAGTCTCATACTAGGCAGGGTCTGTACTATGGGTACTAAATAACTGATAGACATACTTTGTTGACAAGTAGATGCAATCATATTTAAGGCTGTATGGAGTTGTACCCTGCACTTGATAATATGTGATGTCATGCTTTTAAAAAATAAATAAACTGTCTCTTTTTCGTCGTCACTGCCACCGAGTAGATGTGTTTCATTTATTTCTCATAATCATATAATTTAATCAAGTAATTAATAAAATCACTGCAGATTCCATTAGGTTATGGGCCCAGCTCATATAATTAGGGAAAGTAATCGCTTAAAAATCAGTATTTGTCGCGATTCGCCTAGATTAGGTACGCGGAACTTAGGTTACCGGCCGGCCTCCGATAGCGTGGTTCGCGGCATATTTCTTATTTTCAGCTTGTTATTGGTTTGATACCACTATTAGCATGTCTAATTCGATGTCATTGGCATGTATTGACAAATTAGTGGGGCGAGAAAATTATGCCTCATGGAAATTTGCTGTTCAAAATTATTTGGAACACGAGGAATTATGGCAGACCATCGAGCCTGATCCTGGCTACAAAGAGGACAAGAAGCTGGATATTAAAGCAAAGTCGAAGATTATCCTTCTGGTAGATCCCATAAATTATGTCCATGTACAGGATGCTAAGACTGCACGACAGGTATGGCAAAATTTACAAAAGGTTTTCGACGACTCCGGTCTTACTAGGAAGGTGGGTTTATTGCGAGATCTTATAACCACAACTTTAGATAATAGTGACCATGTAGAAGATTATGTAAATAAAATTATGTCGACAGCGCACAAGCTTCGGAACATAGGTTTCCAAGTAGACGATGAGTGGCTAGGGACTTTATTACTGGCTGGTCTACCCGAGGTTTATAAGCCTATGATCATGGCTATGGAAAGCTCTGGTGTGCCGATCACTGCCGACTCCGTTAAGACAAAAATTTTACAAGATGTAAAAATGTCTGATTCTGTAGCGTTTTATACTAAACATAATGCCAAGTCTCAGGGAAATAAAAGCAATGAAAATGAATCACAGAATAAAGGCCCCCGCTGCTATAATTGCAACAGATATGGGCACATAAGTAGAAATTGCAGTTTTCAGAAAAAAAATAAAAGTAATAATACTTACTTTGCCGCTTTTTCAGCTGCTGCTGCCTTGGACGAAAACTGTTGGTATGTGGATTCCGGTGCCTCAATGCACATGTGTCGATGTTAAATTGTCAATGCCTAAAAAACAAATTGTATGTACAACTTGTATGGAAGGGAAACATAGTAGACAACCGTTTAAAAATTCTGGCACTAGAGCTTCTGGACTTTTAGAACTAATCCACTCTGATTTATGTGGGCCGATGGAAGTAAAGTCTCTAGGGGGTGCAAAATATTATTTAACATTCATTGATGATTTTTCAAGAAAAGTATATGTGTATTTTTTGGAAAATAAATCCGATACATTGGATAAATTCAAAGAATTTAAGTCTTTAGTTGAAAATCAATTGAATAAAACAATAAAGACTCTGCGTACAGACAATGGTAAGGAATACATCAACCGTGAATTTGAAGTATTTCTAAAAAAAACTGGGATTAGACACCAAACAACAAATCCATACACTCCTGAGCAAAATGGATTGGCAGAGCGTATGAATCGTACCCTTGTTGAACGTGCTAAATGTTTTCTTTTGAATTCCAGCTTGGAAAAACGATTTTGGGGCGAAGCTGTATCCACAGCTGCATATATCACCAATCGTTGTCCAACAAAGGCGTTGGACTATAAAACTCCTCATGAAATCTGGACTGGCAGGAAACCAAAGTTGCAACATTTGAGAATTTTTGGATGTCAGGCTATGGTACATATTCCTAAAGAAAGAAGGAAGAAATGGGACCCCAAATCAATCAAAATGGTATTTGTTGGGTATTGTGAGGAAACCAAGGGTTACAGACTTTATGATCTAAAGAAAAGATTGATTTTGAAAAGCAGAGATGCAATTGTTCTTGAAAATACTGAACAAAGTAATGCTGTGAGCACATCACTTCCAGATTTGCAATTACAAGTTAAAATGGATTTGCCAAAGGAAATAATCAGTGGTGAGAGCATATCAAATACAACCTCGGGTAGTACTGAAAATAAAGATATTTCTGACACTAATGAAAGTGATACTTCAAGTGGAGATGAGTATTTGCCTAATAAAAAGTATGATGAGTCAGTGTCGCAGAGCCATGTTACATTGAGGCCTAGAAATAAAGAAAAATTAAATCCTGCCTCTTATCTTTGCTATGATGATAGCCAGAGTTCTGCTGCAGAATTAAAATTATTTGAAAAGGAGCCAGAAACTGTCGAAGAAGCCTTATCCTGCGATAAAGCCACTGAGTGGAAAGAAGCTATGGATAATGAATTTAAATCCTTGTTACAGAATGATACATGGACATTAGTGGATTTACCAGATGATAAACGAGCAATCCCTTGCAAATGGGTTTACAAAGTGAAGACAGATGCTGTTGGGAATACTGTAAGGTATAAAGCAAGACTAGTAATTAAAGGGTTCAAACAGCAAAAAGGTGTCGAATATAATGAAGTTTTTGCTCCAGTTGTGAGACACACCTCAATCCGATATTTATTTGCCTATGCAGTTAAATATAATTTGTATATAGAACAAATGGATGCTGTTACTGCATTTCTTCAAGGAGATATTGATACAGATATATATATGACCCAACCTCCTCGATACGAACATGGAGACAAAGTATGTAAATTAAATAAATCAATTTACGGTTTGAAACAAGCTAGCCGTCAGTGGAATTTAAAGTTGAGTTCAACATTGAAAGACATAGGATTCACTTGTGTGTCCGTAGACACATGTGTTTACCAGTTAATTGAAGGCAATGACAAAATATTCATTATTCTGTATGTTGATGATTTGATTTTACTGTTTAACAACAGACAGAAGGCTGATACGGTGAAGCAAAAATTAATGAAAAAATTTGAAATGAAAGACCTTGGTAAAATTCATCAATTTATTGGTTGGAGAATAACTCAGAATGAAAATAGAAATGAGATACATCTGGATCAAACTACTTACATAGAGCGCATATTACAGCGATTTAATATGAATGATTGCAAGACAGTGAATTCTCCGTGTGATCCAAATAATAAATTGATAAGTTCAAATGAAGAGAAAAATATCTTGAAAGGTGTGCCTTACCAGGAAGCAATAGGTAGTTTATTATACCTATCAAATGGTACTCGGCCTGACATATGTTATGCTGTAAATAAGCTGAGCAGTTACAACAACAAACAGGAAATACAGCATTGGATAGCGGTCAAAAGAGTGCTGCGTTATCTGAAAGGCACCAAGAATTATAAACTTGTATTCAAGATGAAACCTGAAGAACATGACATATTTGGTTTTTGTGACTCGGATTGGGCATCGGATAATGAGAGCCGTAGGTCCTGCTCCGGCTACATATTTCTGTTTCAGGGTGGGCCAATATCTTGGTGCTCCAAAAGACAGACTACTGTGGCGTTATCAACAATGGAAGCCGAATACATGTCCTTGGCCATGGGTACTCAAGAGGCTATGTGGTTACGCCAATTAGAAGCAGAATTGCAATCTGAGACCAGGGTTAGTCCTACAGTTATTTACTGTGATAATCAGAGTGCGATTAAATTTGCAGGTACAGACTCTTATCACCCCCGTAGCAAGCACATTGACATACGATATCACTTCCTGCGAGAAAAAGTAGCAGACAAGAAAGTTGTTGTCAAGTATGTGGATACTAACAACATGGTAGCAGACATTCTGACCAAGGCCACATTCAAGTCTAAAGTTGAAGACTGCGCATTAATGATGGGATTGCATCTAAGGGGGAATGTTGACAAGTAGATGCAATCATATTTAAGGCTGTATGGAGTTGTACCCTGCACTTGATAATATGTGATGTCATGCTTTTAAAAAATAAATAAACTGTCTCTTTTTCGTCGTCACTGCCACCGAGTAGATGTGTTTCATTTATTTTCATAATCATATAATTTAATCAAGTAATTAATAAAATCACTGCAGATTCCATTATACTTAAATAAATATGAAACAACCATACACGAAGCCACCAGACATGTTCATGCACACAAATGTTGGCCCCGAGCGGGGATCGAACCCGCGACCTCCAACTCAGAAGGGTCACTACCAACTGAGCCAACAGGCCCGTCAAATTAGTCCAACCGTTCTCTAGTCATGCGTTTACCAACGAAAGGCATTTCGTTTTTATTTATACAGATTTGGTTTTTCCTAACTCTATTACAATAACTGAACCTCCCGAGTACGATAGTTTTTAGCCGTTGCGTTTTTTTTATAAAGAAGCTTCCATTACCTTATTTTCTAGAGAGATACGCGAACAATATGTGGAATAAATATTTTTTAATTACTGCTAAGTAATTAACAAGATTTCTGTGATCCCTTTGTTTGAAATATCTTTATCTTTATTTATCTTCTCTAGGATATTTTTTTGTTTGGTGACATTCATTTTCGCAAGTTGGCAACACTGTTTATCAGTCTCTGTTTGGTTTGTACTTCCTTGCTTTTATCTTATAACGAGGTGACAAGATGGTGTTATCTCGACATCTTGTCGGTTTTTTTGCAAATTCGGCTCAATACGTAGCCGCAGGGTTTTGTGGGGTATTATCATGATTTACGAGTATACCCCGATTTTTCTTTTATTTGTGAACGATAAATATTTATTATCTACACTAAAGGTTTCTTTTCTATTCTAAATCTAACCTATACAGCGTGTTACGGAAAAGGTATATCAATCTCAAATTCATGCATTCTTTCGGTAATAACAAACTATGCGGTAACAGCCTGTTATGCCTAACCACACATGTTACGAATTCATTTTGACCTAAAACTCAGCCCAGAGATTCTATACCAGATACACTCTTCGCCCCTTTTGGCTTGATATACCCTTTTCCTTACAAGTTGTATCGAACACTTGAGTTTTACAAATTTCAGTTTATAAAAATATAATTAAAATACAATACCTCTTTTAACTCTTTATTGTACACCAAAAACAACACAATATGGATACCAAGATTAACTAAATTACAATAGGAGGTTTAATTAATATTGTGTTAATTTAAAAAATATTACGCCGTATCCTGAGAGGGTCTGGGGATGCGGAAACTTTTCATCTGTATATTTTGAGCCCTATACGTGACTGGTAGAGAGCCTATCGGTGGAGCAGTAATGTTACACAATTACACATGCCCTGAGATATAATTCTACATCCTGCGTATTTCTTCAAGATGTTTTCTTTCACTGTCAAACTATAAAAACGTAACAATAAGTCTATACTAAATCTCACCTGTGATTGAAACCTGGATGAACGAATGGACAAACTCAAATAACTTTTGACTAAGTAAGAAAAAAATGAAGAACTGGGTTGATTACAAATAAAAAAAAACGACAATTCCTGTAACAATTTAGGAAGTGTCATACTATTTTCAAATCCTTGTTTAATGCTTCGTCGAGCACCGCGTGGTTCCAATGCGCACCGTAACAATTAAAAATCAATTGTGTTTTATGTTATTGGCCTAAGAAGTTAAATGCGCCAACTTTTGGTGTCACTTGCCAAACACGAGTGGTACATTTTTTTACAGTACAGTCACTTAAAACTTTACCAATTATTCATTTGAATAATTGGCTGTGAAAAAAGTGGCATTTTCAAACAAGCTGCAGTAGTTGGTTGCGAAATTTAAGCAACAGTTCACAATAGTATTATTCAGGTTTATAGTTTAGATTTGTGGCACATTGTGAAAAGAGGTGAGGTATGCCAGGATCGTAGCATGTGGCGGGCTGTTGTCTTTGCCTACCCCTTCGGGAAAAAGGCGTGAGCATATGTATGTATGTATGTGAAAAGACTATCACAGGGTGCAGAGTTTTTGTTTTTTTTTTAATTTGAAAACATGCAACTTAGATTTTTTTCTGATAACCGATACGACTTTGCCTGTCACCCGGTTTCGGTTTGACGTCGACTGACACGCTGTAGATATGTTTATCAGTTTTGTACCCATGGTGCGTTTGGGAATAATTATTTTTAGAATTTTAAAGAATTGTTATTTATTATTATGTACTAGCAGCGCCCCGCGGTTTCACCCGCGTAGTTCTCGTTCCCGTGGAAATACGGGGATAAAATATAGCATAATTATGTGTTATTCTGATGTATAAGCTATATAATTGTAAAAGAGTAGTTTTTGAGTAAAAGAGGAACAAGCATCCATACGAAATTTCACGTTTATAATATTAGTAGGATTATGTATCTATAAATCTGTGATACAAATATAAAATATAAAAAGATAAATTTGTCTGGCACAAGACATTCTTGTCTAGTTTTCTGGCTAAATAACGTCATTAAGTTAATGAACATAATCTTTGAAGTCGTGTAACTTTTTTATTTTCTCAAATCGACTGTATATTTTAGTATTATTTGTTGAATTCGGTTTTTTACTCGTTAGAGTTCTATGTTATTAAAGATGAAACGAATAGTGATTTCGCCGAATACCGAATATCTACCACACTCTTGGTGGAAACGCCGAATATTTGGCGCCCATTTTCTATTTGTAGTACCTAATACATTTTGAGGGTGATATGCTACAACCTGTTTCTGGGGCCTGCGGAAACCCGCTGAAAACTCTTAAGGTGTTTTCTCCAACAATAATTGTTCTTTATGTATTTGTTTGATATCATTATAGGTTTATTAAATAGGTTCCGAAACTACTGGACTGAACCGATTTTAAAATTTATTGCTGTAGATGGAAAGCTTCCTTTTAAAATATATAAAAATACATGCACCTTCATAAAGACATAAACAAATTTTCATACAGGGTAAACAGAACCCGCGAAAACAGCTAAAGCTAATTCGAATTAACTTCCAAGATTTACTGTCGGCGACGCAGCAGCAACGCTTTTTACAAATTGCTTTTAGCGTTTAACAACTTGACGTTTTACTACCTGCTCACAACGTTTGTCTCCCGGTCGCCTAATTAGTTGAGTTCATTGGTATGACAAACAATAGATATGCCACATTCAATTATGGTAGACGTCCGTTGGCCACGGCTGTGGCAGTCGCATGCACAGTCTATTTCACGTTGCATGGGTTCGATGACAGCTCATTTTTCCCCTTTTACTCATGCTACTTTCGACTAATAAACAATATTGTATTTTTGCAATGATAAAAAAATTACATTCGTATTTTTTGTTTTTTGTTTGAAAAATTAAATTTGTTTGAAAAATGTGGACTGTCGCCGAACCCAGCTACGTGAAATAGGCTATACGTATGACACACCTTCCTTTATTTCAACTGAGATCACAATTTTTAAAAACTACTATTAATAAATACTATTAATAAAATCATATCCGTTGTGTTTCTGTTAGAAATACACCTTTCGCGCGATACGTGACAGTTCTACAAATGTTAAAACATGTCTGCGCATGACTCATAACCACGTAACTGTCACCAGCCGCGGCGCACGTCAATCACCAGGGACTCGGAAGCGATGCCATACATTTTCATAGTCTTTAGTATTACATTAAAAGGGAATATCTCCCGCCATGCGGCGTTATCGTGCCTGGGGACCGCGGTCCTACGGTTTATGTTAGACAGTTATATTAATAAAAACTCATCGGAAATCTTCGCTAGCGTGGTTTAGAACTCGACCGTCTATTGGCGCGTTCTATGTAATGTCGCTACAGTGTCACAGCTGTAGCTGTAGTATTTGCATTTTTAATAAAATATCGTGCAAAAGAGAATTTATTCAAAGTAATCTTATTTTACGTACGTACGATATTTTTAGTACACCGTTATAGAGAGGGAGGGAGATGCCACATTTGACTTATTTATTTAACTCCAATTGACATTGACAGATGTCAATCGCGTTTCGTTTAACAACTATATGCTACACTACCGTCTACTAAGTCTGCTCAGACCATGGGACTAATACTCTAGTTTTTGGAGAAAATCCAGTAAAATCTATAAATTAACATTAAAGTGTGGTGGCGTTTGAATATGTAATTTCGGTCCACGTTTAACCCTCAGCAGCGATATCAGTTCTGAACAAACGGGACTGGGTAAACTATTGGAGCAAATTTTATATTTTATATCGATGATACAATCCAACGTAAAATCAAGAATTCTAAACTTCAAAAGACTTGATTGACACAATGAAATTTATACGCATGGAGATCTTTAAAAAACTTTTTACTGTATAAAAGCTATTAATGCACGTGAAAATACACAAAAAAAATTAATACGAGTCTACTACGTACCTCCAAACAAAAGTGAAAGTAGCTCTATCTCTATCTCTGACTATTTCTTACCTGTTTGTTTATAAATATAATACAACCAATGCAGCAGAAGTTGCAAAGGCTAAAATTTCAAGAGGTTAGCATATATTGCAGCACCGCACAGCGACTTTTTCAATAACTTTTATCTTATATTAATTTGCGGTGTATTTCGAGTAAAATGATATAAATAATTAATAATAAATAATAATAATAATACAATCTCACGCCTTTTCATCCCCGAGGGGGTAGGCAGAGGTATTCCATTACTGGATATACCCACATTTCACGAGATACATTGGACCTAATAATTCTTTATTCATTTTGCCTTTGAAAGCCCTATCACTCACTCATCATCAACCTGTAACAGCTCACTGCTGAGCTAAGGGTCTTTTCCTCATACATGAAGAAGTATGAGCGATGATCTCCCACGCGAGCCCACCGCGGATTGGGAGATGGTGTTAGGCTAGTGGCCACCTAACTGCCAGAATTTTTCAAGCCACTAAAAGGTATCTGACATGGCTTAACGACTCCCATTGTGCGTAAGCACAATGAAAACTGTGGCTATATGACAAAAGGAAAAACAATCTAACATCGCGTAGTAACAAAATCACAAACACACAAAGGTATGTTATAACAAAATTACTTAACGCCATCGACACCGGCATAGCACTATCCGAAAAAATATATTACAGGCGGTGATTATTCTGAGCCTCAGCTTTTCCTGGCAGATACTTTAGTTGGTTTTGATAGATCATCGGAAATGCGTCGCTTTGTCTCATCCTTCTTGTACTTTCGTAAAAAGCTTTAGCCGAGTGATTTATTGGCACCGCAGATTCATTTTTGGGAGGGTTTTAGCGAAAATGTCGGGTTGGAACCTTAGCTACAGATGCTGACTTGGAACATGGACTATAGTTTTTCAATGGGGACGAAACTTACGCAAGTAGAATCGCAGGGAACAGCCAACATATATGTTGTATTTAACAAAGTGTTATGGCTCCAGTACTTAATACTCAGTAAACCACCGAGGCTAACATTATACACACCTATCATCACAGCCAATAACAGCGACTGTCAAATCATAGACCTAATTAAACTGGTTATAGTTGATTAAACAGATTGCTGTCTGTTACCAACAATTTAGTAGCAATTACCCGTATAACCAGTATATTAAGACCTGCTATTTTAGGCAATCAAATCAAATTATTTGTTTCAGTTAAATACTTCATTATCATTAATGTGACCCCTTACCGGTCCGAGGGAGGTAGGTACACAAAAAAAATACTGTCAAGCAGAGAAAAATATTTTTTGTTTTTTCCTACAAAAAGGCAAAGAGATGTCACCCTACACAGCCATGTCCGTTGTGGATAATTTCTTGTTTGTAAATCATTTTTGTTATCATATTCATACACACATTTTTGTTGAATTTGGATTTTCAACTTACGCGCATATTTATCACTAGCTCGCGCGGTGAATACATGGTGAGGAAAGGAAACCCGCAAGTTCTAGAATTAATTCTGCGACATGCGTAAAGGACCCGGACCACGGAATACTGCTGCCTACCCCATCGGGTATTAAAGGCGTGCGTGTCTTTTTTATTTAGAGTCTTGAAAAAAAATACCACCCCCGAGCTTAGCGATGCACTAGTAGCAAAGACGTTTAAAGAAAAAGTTTTATGGGAATGATTTTCTTCCAACCTCTTTGGCTAGTAGTACCTAAGTATATTCAAATCTCAACCAGTGAAATACTGTATCATTGAATACTTCCAGCAGCCATCAGTTCCACTTCACCGAATGGTCCTTTTCGACACAATTTTTTTGTATCCTTGCCAAGAGTTACTATATTAAACACAAAGAAGGAAAGAAAGAAAGAAAATGTATTTTATTCTGTAGGAAATAAGAATTAAACTTAGAATAGCCAATAGTCTAATAACAAGGCACACTAAACTCGTCCATGAAAATTTTCTAAATGTAAATAGCAGCTCATCTCCACCGACGAGTTGCTGATTCCAAATGCAGTAGGTACTTCGAGAAGAGCCAGCAAGAAACTCAAGGGTAGCTCTTTTTCATAAATCTATGTAGGTGTGACTAGAGGCAACGGAGTTCTTAAACGACCGGCATGAAGCCAACAGACATGTTCATGCACACAAATATTGGCCTCGAGCGGGGATCGAACCCTCGACCTCCGACTCAGAAGGCAGGGTCACTACCAACTGAGCCAACCGGTTAGTCATTTATTCAGCAGGATATTTTACACATTTAGCTACACATCTCTGGTGGAAAAGCAGCCTTATAACCGCTGAACGACAGGGGCAGATTCCAACTGCAATAAGAATCAAATAACTGAAATATTCTACTACCCACGCAGGCTTTGCAAAGCTCAAAACTTCTGCAATTTTAATTTCCAACCCACTTTCGTCTTCAGCCAACTGTTAGTAGGCAACTTCGCAGGAAATTATTGAAAACTTAAGTTTCATTAAAATTTGAAGAGATTTGAAGAAGCGCAGTTACACAGAGTTACTTTATCTTCTTGAAATATTTTATTGCTGTTTTATTGTGTACTAGCGGATGCCCAGCGGCGTTGCCCGCGCGGATTCCGTTTATTCCCGTTCCCGTGGGAATTTCCGAAAATCCCTTGATAGTGGTTGCCTACGACATATGTAAGACACCTACATACCATATTTCAAATAGCGGGTGCCCAGCGGCGTTTTTCCGCTTGGATTTAGTTTATTCCCGTTCCCGTGGGAAATTCCGAAAATCCCTTCATAGTGGTTGCCTACGACATACTTAAGACACCTACATACCATATTTCAAATAGCGGGTGCCCAGCGGCGTTTTCCCGCTTGAATTTAGTTTATTCCCGTTCCCGTGGGAATTTACAAAAATCCCTTCATACCAATTTCCTATGACATATCAGACACCTTCATACCATTTTTCAAGTTTCTAGGTGTTATCGTTTCGGAGTAGTACGTATTTCTCTTTTTAACCAGTTTTTTTATTTTCCCGTGGGAATGAGATATTTTCCTGGAATAAAAAGTGCCCTAAATGTTGACCCGGGTACTCAGTTATCTCCATACCAAATTTCATCAAAATCCGTCCAGTAGTTTTTGAGTGATGCGTGCACAACCAGACAGACAGACAGACAGACAGACAGACAGACAGACAAAAATTCCAAAAATTGGTGTTTCGGTATATATATCGATAACTATATACACTACCGTTGAAATTTTCAAAAAATATTTAATGTACAGACACGGCCCCGTTAGAGTTTTATTATATGTATAGATTAAAATCTAGAAATTATTCAGCTCACTGTAGAAACTCACATATTACAAGTCGTTGAAGCTACTTACTCGCTTAGAAACAAGTTAGAGAAACCACTGATAAAATAAAAACCTACTAATACGAGTGTTATAAAGTCTCTTATTTAGATTAATAACAAAACGATCCATCGAATATCATTATAGTTATTACAAGTCATGTAAGGAAAAGTTTTCTTACAGATTTTTTTATTTACAAAGAAAATATGCATTCATTTACAATAATTACAGATAAAAAATGACTATCAAAGAGGAACCATGGTGGACAGTGCCCAGAAGACTGGCCGCATTCCCTCTCTGGTTTCTTACTTAGGTTAGGTGAGCACTAAAAATAATAAAAAATTGCAGTGATAGCTAGTGGTTAAAGTGCCCTCCTCTCATGCGTGAGGTCTCGGATTCAAATCTTGAAATGTAACTATGAGTTTTTTTCAAAACTTATATACGTACATATTTGTCACTAACTCGACGGTGAAGGAAAACGTCGTGAGGTAACTCGCAGGTCCCAGAATTAATTCTAGGGCATGTGTAACAGACGCGGTCCAGCGATGGGCTCACCACCTTTCACGTTAAGGGGTCCAAAGATTACACTGGTGAAACGTGGGTTTTTCCAGATATGGAATACCTCTGCCTACCCCCTCTTGGATAAAGGTGTGAGATTCTTTATTTTATTTATATACCTATCTAAAAATATCTATTTTAGTAAATATTATAACAATGTCGAATAGAAGGCAAAATTAGTGATAAAATTGTTCACAGTTTGATTCAGACTATTGACCTAATTGGTATACACAATGAACAATTCTAACGTCTTTCAGTCAATTAAATAAATAAAAGAACGATATTAATATAACAATGGCGTCTAGAATTATTAATATACAGAACTCTTGTTGCGCGATTCAGTATTTTTAATATAAAAAATATATTAAATTAAGTTTAAAGCTGAATAGTAATTCTTATCTTCTTACTCGACTGGACCCGAAGGCTATTTCTTTATCGCAGTCTGTTTCTTAAACGGGATTTAATATATGAGGTTGTCGTTAGATTAAAATTTGTTTTAGTTGCGGGTGCAACATCGGGTCATCACAAAAAAAAACTCAAAAAGTCTTACTTTGTTACCTTAGGGGTGTGTTATGTACTATGGGTACCTACTAAACAATTATTAGGTAAACATCCTATCCATTAATTAACTATTATAAATGGGAAAGTGAGTTTGTTTCACTCTCACAACTCCAATCCCTAAAATACTCTTATCTCTAAAATTCACCTATCCGTACATTTTTTCACCGTTTTTGTCTTTAACATTCGCTGGAGGTACGTCACGTACCTCGGTTTCGCCCTATGTCTAGTTTTCGAGCAATCCAAAGCCTTAAATCATGATTACCATGACAACACGTACGTGATCACGAGCAGACATTTTACTCCAGCGAAACGGTATAATTGCCGAAAAGAAAGAAAAACTCGAGCAAATTTAGTTTATGTACCTAGTGTGCTGAGAAATTCTAACCAAGTTGACGCTGAATTATATTCCGTTTATAATAATAATAATAATAACATATTGTAAGAAACCTAACATAAGATCTAAAATAAATAAAGAATATAATAATAAAAACGTTTATTGGCATAATATGGTTTTACAAACAATATTTGCGCCAAACTCTAATTAACAGTTTGTTGGTGCATTGCGCTCCTTACTTTACAAAATAAAAAAAAATACTAAAATTTTTTTTAAGATTTATTGCGATATATAATTATACGATATACATGCTGATTTTTTCAAGTGGGCGTGGACGGCTAAATCAGAAACTATGAGGAATAGCGAAAAGTACTCAAAGGCCGTGTGGGATCCGGCAGAGTAGAATAGACCCACCCCCTTTTCTTCCCGGGGGGTCGTAAGAGGCGACCACAGGGAATAGGGCACAAAAACATATCTATCATAGATGCCCTCAATAAAATTTTAGTACGGCAAAATGAAAACGGCTTCAAAACACGCATTGCCCCAGAAAGGTACCGACTTGGTCGGAGAATCCTTTTCCTCACTCGACGTCTTCGGTGAGGGCAGTCCCGACGTATCTGGGGGGGACAAAGTTCCGTTTTCTGTAGGCGGCGATGCAGCTCGCCACTCGTCACGCCGAAACATTTCCCGGAGGGGCGAAAAGCGGACGGCAGAGTGCCGCTTTGCTACTTTGAATGTTTGCGGAGGAATGGAGCGTAAACTAGATGAAGTATGTGAGATGATGTGTGATAGGAATATTGATATCCTGTGTGTAAATGAGATGAAAAGAAAGGGGAAGGACTTGTCGACGCATGGCCAATTCACAGCCATCTGGTCAGGGGTCGCTGATGATAAATATGGCAGTAGAGGTGTCGGACTTGTCCTTTCTGAGCGAATGATGATGGGCATGAGAGAGTATGAGTGTGTAGATTCTCGTCTTCTTTGGGCTAGACTGAAAGTGGGCATAACATCCATTTTTATAATTGGTGTATATGCTCCCGACATGTCAAAGCCTCAAGAAGAAAGAGAATCTTTTTGGGAAGGTCTAAGAGAAGTATGTCTGAAGCGAAAGCCCAATGAACGATTGGTAATGTTAGGGGATTTTAATGCTTGGGTTGGCATGAAAAGGGATGGATATGAAAAGGTACTAGGGGCTTTCGGTGATGTAAGAGTTAATGAGAATGGGATAAGACTGTTAGATGTGTGTGCAGAGATGAATCTGAATGTGACAAACACTATGTTTGAGCACCGACAGGTCCATCTGTACACGTGGCAGAGGGGTAATGAGAGAAGCTTGATTGATTTTGTGATTGTAGATGAAAGACTGAGAAGCAAAGTCACAGATACCAGAGCATATAGGGGGGCCAACGTGGGCACAGATCATTACTTGGTAGTGTATCGAATTAGCGGTCTGTTTTCACGTTGGAAGAACCGTGCACGGGTAAATGTGACTGCGCCAGAACGTATAAAAGTAGAGAGATAGGTGACCCTAACGTGAAAGAGCAGTATAAAAATAAAATGAGAGAAAATTTTGAAAAAGAATTGAAGGATGACTGTGGAAATGATATTGATTTGATCTGGAATGTTTTGAAGAAGAATGCGGTAAATATTGCGAAGGAGGTGTGTGGTGTAAGTAAAAAGAGGAATGCAAAGAACATGATGGCTGACTGGTGGGATTGGGAGATGAAAAGTGTAGTAGATGATAAGAGGAAAGCATGGCTGGATTTGTTGGCGGTGAAGGCCGACTGCAGAGTGTATGATTGTGAACAAAATAGGGAGAATGTAAAAAGAACAAAAGAGCGGTATGCAGAGTTTAAAAGGAAAGTTAAAGAGTGCGTGGCGAGAAAGAAAGAAGAGAAGAATAATAAGTTGGATCAAAAATTCTGCTCTAGTTTTCGAAATAACATAAAGTTATTTTGGAAACTTGTAAGGAAAGCGCAGGGGCAATCCACAAAATCTTCTCTGAGTGGAATACGGGATGAAAGTGGTGAACCTATGATTGAAGAACGGCATGTACTAGAGCGGTGGAAAAGATACTTTGAAAGTCTGTTTGAAAAGCAAGAGGATGAGCATGAGAGTGAAATTTGTGAGATATCAATTCCACCGGAAGATTTCGAAATAAGTATGAAAGAGATTGTGGAAGCGCTAAAAAGGATGAAACTAGGAAAAGCTGCAGGATATGATAGCGTGACGGTAGAAATGTTAAGGGCTGGTGACACGTTGGTAACAGGCCTGCTGCAAAAACTCTTTAACCTGTGTTTGAAACATGGCCGAGTACCAGATGACTGGACTAAGGCGGTAATTGTACCACTGTATAAAGGAAAGGGGTCGCAACAGGACTGTAAGAACTATCGTGGCATTAGTCTCTTAAGTGTGGTCGGCAAACTATATGCGAGGATATTGATTGACAGGGTCGCGACTGAAACGGATGAGAGGATATGGGATGTTCAGGCAGGCTTTAGAAGAGGGGTGGGATGCTTGGATCAAGTCTTTTCCTTACGGTGCGTCACTGAGAAATTTTTGGCAAAAGACCAAAAAATATTCTGCGCCTTTATAGACCTGGAAAAGGCTTACGATAGAGTGAGAAGGAATGAGCTATGGTCAACACTGGCCATGCATGGGTTGAATCCTATTTTGGTACAGGGTCTGAAATCCCTCTATAGGGATTCTAGAGCCTGTGTCAGAATTAATGGCGCCTACACGGACTGGTTTGACATCTCTGTGGGTGTTAGACAGGGTTGTGTAGCATCGCCATGGCTTTTCAACCTTTTCATGGATAGATAGCTGTTTGACAGATTTGAAAGAGCGAGATTGTGGAGTACGAATGGGAGAGGTGTGTGTCAAATGCCTGTTATACGCCGATGATCAAGTAATACTTGAACCATCGGCGTGTAAGTTGCAGGACACTGTAACTCTTGTGAATGAGGCTTTTAAGAAGAAAGGCATGAAAGTGAATGTAAGCAAGACGAAGGTAATGGTTCTGGAGCAAGATAGGGACATGTCTGAATGTGATATTATGATTGAAGGCGAGAAAGTAGAACAAGTGTCAGAGTTTGTTTATTTGGGAAGTAAGTTTACAAGAGACGGAAAGTGTGACAGTGATATTGAAAGGAGGGTGAATGCAGGGAACATGATTAACGGAGCTCTGCACTCCTTTATGAGGAGCCAGAATGTGACAAATAAAGCACGTCTGGCTGTACATGATGGTGTGTTAGTACCTTCGTTGATGTATGGCAGTGAGTGTTGGGTATGGCAGAAGAAGCATGAAAGTAGAATAAATGCAGTCGAACTGCGTTCATTAAGAAGCATTAGTGGAGTAAGATTGATAGATAGAGTGAAAAATAGTGTGATCCGAGAGCGTTGCGGCTTGAAAGATGATATAGTGACTAGGATTGAAAGAGGAATGCTCAGGTGGTTTGGTCACATTGAGCGGATGAATGAAAGTCGTCTAACGAGACAAATATAAAAGGGTGTTGTGAATGGGCGAGTCGGTAGAGGACGACCTAGGCGTACCTACATCGATCAGATCGGCGATGTGTTGAAGAAAAGCCAGATAAAGAGTACCCGAAACCGACGAGCATGCATGAGTCGTTTGATGGATGTGGAGGAAGCGCGAGAGATCTGCCAGGTTCGTAGCAAGTGGCGGTCTGTTGTCTCTGCCTACCCCAATGGGAAATAGGCGTGAGATTATGTATGTATGTATGTACTCAAAGGAGTCGGGCCCGATTTTGATGAAAACTAAAACTACATCTTTGGATTTTTGAAAAATATTAAATCCATGTCCAGCGATAACAAAAACATAGGTAACTCAGATAAACGGATGAAAATAAGTCATGTATTAAAGTTAACTGCCGATTTTTAGCGCGATCTTCTGATACAGGTGTACTTCACTTAATAGAAGGTTGCAAATATGAGCAAATTTTTGTACCGTTTTTGTTTGCGAAATAAATATATATATTTTTTTAGGGTTCCGTACCTCAAAAGGGAAAAACGGAACCCTTATAGGATCACTTTGTTGTCCGTCTGTCCGTCCGTCTGTCAAGACCCTTTTTCTCAGGAACGCGTGGAGGTATGAAGCTGAAATTTATATCAATTACTCAGGTCTACTGTCCCTTGAAGCTGTGAAAAAATCAAACTTCTAAGCCAACGCAATCAAAAGATACAGCCGTTTATGCCGCAAATTTTCGACACTTGCAAGGGAATCAACTTCCCGTGAACTCAGAATCTTGAAATTTGGTACGAAGCAACGTCTTATAGCATAGATAAAGGAAAAATTACGAAAACCATAAATTTGCAAGGTTGTACGGAACCCTCGGTGCGCGAGTCCGACTCGCACTTGGCCGGTTTTTTATTTGGGGGAATCTTTCAGCTGTTAACTTTAGCCTTGAACAAAATACAAGTCTGACTATCACTTGTCCAGTTTATAATCTTAGTAGGAATAATAAAGGGTTTAGTTTCAATTTCTTAAAAACTCTAGCAACGTTTTGTTACAAAAGTTTAGTACTTGCCTTTTTGTATGTACCAAGTCTTAGCAATAGCTGAAACTTGAAAATAGTTAAAGATTCTAACTAAATAAAACAATGTAAAACTATTGAAAGGAAACAAAACAAACTCTGTCTCGGGGAACAAGCTACATGAACTTTTGCGTCTAGAAAAATAATTACAAAGCCAATACTAAAAGGACAAGCTTGGCCAGAGGCGCCATTTTGTTTTTCATTTTTTTCAATAGTCATGCAGTCAGGATACTAAAGCTTTCCGTTAGATGAGAAAAAATATAGAACAACAAGTAATTATTGTTTGCTTGTTTTGTCTTCACTTCGTCCAAGAATAACAAAGTAGTAGAAGTCTGTAGTCAAATCGCTTTTGTCAGTTTATGCTATACTAGCGAGGGCGTCGCTTCGCTTCGGTTTGTAAGATATTATCACTAATTTTCTACTATATTATGCATGTATTATATACATAATAAACCTTCTTCTTGAATCATCATATCTATAAAAAAAACTGATCAAAATCCGTTGCTTACTTTTAAATATCTAAACATACATAGGGACAGAGTTTATATTTGTCGAAAGCGCGTTCTCAAAAATAGCTCTAACGATTTAAAAAAAATCTCACGCCTTTCATCCCCGAGGGGGTAGGCAGAGGTATTCCATTACTGGATATACCCACATTTTACGAGATACATTGGACCCCTAAACGTGATAGGTGGTGAGCCCATCGCCGGACCGGGTCTATTTTCACATGTCTCAGAATTAATTCTGAGACATGCGGGTTTCGAGTGCGTTACTCCAGCGGAAATTTGTCGAATATCGGCATTTGAGGGATACAGATAATTAGTTGTCCGGCTTCTGTAAATGTTGTGCAGATTTAAAAATTTGTATTGCTTATAGTTTTTCAGTAATTCAAGAAAAACAGTTTCCGCTGGAGTAACGTTACCCCAGCAGCAATTTTTTTTTTCTAATGGGAATATTGAAATAATTTTTATCTACATAATTAGTTTTCATGACGAAGTAAATGTTGCGACTTAATTTGAATTTGTATCGTTAATGGTTCCGAAGATATTCAAAAATTTCAAAATGCCGCGTTTTTGATGTTTGCGTTTTTCGCTGAATTTCGGAAATGGTTAAGCGCACAATCATAATTTTTTGTACATGACTTCTTATGCCTTATTCCTAATTTGTTGTGAAATTAAAAATTAAAAATAATTTACCGTTTAGGAGTTATGTAAGCAAATAGAAAAACCCTTTAATACGTCCTAGCACTTCGAATAAGAGGTCTAGAGACTTGTTTGATACGTTATTTTGTAGCTTGCAACTGCTTTCAGATATTTGTGAAGTTTCATTAGCATCCTATAAGTAATTAATAAATTATAATGAAATTTAGTTCAAACTGAACTAAAATAAATATTTATTTTATTTATTTTAGTTCAGTTTGGGCCTCGACGCGCAGAGCGTTATTTAACCACCTATTAATGGTCTTTCTTGTGGGATTTTTTAACCGAATAATACGTAAATAATTAGTTATATAGTTCAATTTTATACTTGTGAAATCTCAGCATCGTACAATCAATAATTAACGAGATAATCAAAAAATACACATTTTAAGTGATTTAAGGTGGTAACCCGACCGAGTTTAGATGGTCACAGAAAAGCGGCCGTTTAGTACATTATGCTAACCTTTTTAAATATATAGGATAGTGTTATAAGGTTTTTTACAGTTGCGTACACAAGTGTTAAAAAAACTTATTGACAGGTATTAATAATCGTTTCTATAAAACCTTGTAATAAAAAATACGAAATAAAAAGTCATTGAACTTAGGTATATTTATTCTGAGAGCATCTTTTATACAACATAAATATAAATTAACTTCAGAAACAAAAACAGATAATTATTACTGGACTAAATTATTGCGGTAGCACAGATAGTTATCAATTTAGATATTATTATCAATTTTTGAAATTCTCCCGGGAACGGGAATAAACTGGATTCGCGCGGGCAACGCCGTTGGGCACCCGCTTTCAATAAAAAAAAAAAAAATCATCACTATTCAGAAAAATTAAAATATATAGTTTTTTAAAAACAAGCTTATAATATGTTCTTGTTAATATAAAAAGAACTAAAAATTTAAAAATAATAATTTAAACCTGATAAGAAAAATATCGTTATAATATAATCAAAACTTTTTTAATAAATAAAAGCGTGTTACATAATGACTGCAAAAAGAAACATATTGAAGGTGTAATTGTGCTAAATGTTCTTTAATGTTCCATCACAATGAAACTTGCTTTTATTTATTGGAAAAGTATTGATTATATAATCTTATTTTGATGGTTTGCAAATAAAAAGCTGTTAATTGAAAAAATAAAACAAATAACACTTCAATGTGGGAATAGTAGATTGTGTCGAGGGCGTTTTTTTTAAATCCAAACAAAGTGAATGATTCTAGCATAGAACCCCGAACGTAGTGAGGGATTCTAATTTAGAGTCATGAACGAAGTGAGGGGTTTAAAGTACATAGCCCAAGGTAAAAATAATCTTGCGACCGAATGATACATTCTGCTTTTCATACCTCTCTATGAGAAAAATTGTTGATGACATTGTTTGCTTCTTTTTTAAATATTTTCATGTGCTTAACTATCACTGCAGTCACTGCTACTTGAATACATTTTAAAATATAAAATACACAAACAATTCGATGTCGAAATTCGAAAGCGCGCGTATTGCCACAGCAATTTTTCTGACAGTGTGGCACAACCATCGAACCCCATTCAGCCTTGTCAGCATATAAGTTACTCTATGCTTGTCAACCTAATGCGGCGAAAAATGGAACTAATGTTTTGTTATAGTACTTAAGCTACAGTGGCGCCAACCTTAGATGCAAACTTATTTTGTTAATCTCTTTGGCTAAGAAATAAGAATGTTGCGGGATATTTTTAATTCCAAATTCAAAACACTTTTATTCGCACTTATTAAAATCCTATCGGAAAAGACTTACTTTGATCCCTGTTATTGAGGACCAAAACGTCACTTTTCGAATAGATGGTATGAAAAAATATTGTTGTTCTTCATTGCTTTTGTTAAGTTATGTACTAATTTACAAAAACGATGTTTTGTCTCTGCCATACCTACCTATATAAATTTTGAAAAAGAATGTTTGATGAAATAGAATTAAATGTTGACTTGTCACCGTCGAGTCGAGAGGTTGCCTTTGCGGATCGATCACAGCCTCATTCTGATCTTTCAGTGGTTCGACGAGTTCACCCCACGGTTTCATTTCCGTTCCCGTGGGAAAATTCTATTCTATAATATAATACTCCCAGAAAAGTAAGCTTTCAATTGGTGAAAGATTTTTTAAATCTCGCGTGTAAAGTTTTACTACATAGCGGGTGTCCAGCGGCTTTTCCCGCCCGGATCCAGTTTATTCCCATTCCCGTGGGAATTTCCTATAATTCCTTCATAGTGGTTTCCTAAGATATATAAGACCATGATATTTTAAACAGTGGGTGCAGTGGATCCAGTTTATTCCTGTTCCTGTTGCAAATTCTGAAATTCCCTTTATAGTGGTTGCCTACGACATAAGACACCTATACATACGATATTTCAAACAACGGGTTGCTCGCGCGGATCCTGTTTTTCCCGTTCCCGTGAGAATTTAAAAAAATCCCTTAATAGCGGTTGCCTACTACATTAAGACACGAGAAGTAATTAAATAGGCAGCAATTAAAAAATTTGGTTAGCCACAAAAAATCAGCATTTAAATCATTTGGTCGGCATACAAAGATTTTGTTCGCAAATAAAAAAATCAGGCAGCAATCCTTGTTCGGCAAATAATTTTGATAATGGTCAAAAATTAAATCAGAAATAGGCAGCTTACAATAACATAGGTTTGCATAATAAACATTCAGTCCGCAAAATAGTTACTTGGTCCGCAAAATAACTACACGCTCTCACACGCCCCAGCACGCTCCCACACGCCACAGCACGCTCCCAAACGCTCCCACACACCCCAGCACGCTCCCACACGCCCCAGCACGCTCCCACACACTCCCACGTCCTCATACCCCCCACTCCTACCCCCTACTCTTACCCCCACTCCCACCCCCCACTCCTACCTCCCACTCCTACCCCCCACTCCTACTCCCCACTCCTACCCCCCACTCCTACACCCCACTCCTACCCCCCACTCCTACCACCACTCCTCCCCCACTCTTACCCCCCACTCCTAACCCCCACCCCTACACCCCACCCCTACAACCCCACCACTACCACCCACCCCTACCCCCCACTCCTAACCCCACTATTACCGCCCTCCTACCCCCCACTCATACCCCCACTCCTTACTCCCACTCCTACCCCCACTGCTACCCCCACTACCTCCACTCCTACCCCCACTCCTATTCCCACTCCTACCCCCACTCCTACCCCCACTCCTACCCCCACTCCTACCCCCACTCCTACCCCCACTCCTACCCCCACTCCTACCCCCACTCCTACCCCCACTCCTACCCCCCACTCCTACTCCCCACTCCTACCCCCCACTCCTACCACCACTCCAACCCACTCTTACCCCTCACTCCTACCCCCCACCCCTACAACCCCACCACTACCACCCACCCCTACCCCCCACTCCTACCCCCACTATTACCCCCCTCCTACCCCCCACTCCTTACTCCCACTCCTACCCCCACTGCTACCCCAACTCTACCCCCACTCCTACCCCCACTCCTACCACCACTCCTACCCCCACTCCTACCCACCACTCCTACCCCTCACTCCTACCCCCACTCTACCACGCGCACACCACTACCACCAACACCACCACAACCACCACCACTACTTGTAAACGTAATAATAATCATAATCATTAATCATAAATGTTGCATAATCCAAAGTCCTTCCTAATCTATGTGAGAAATGCGCCCCTTTTGCGCATGACAAGTTTGCTGAGATTATTTTTGCTACTTTTATATGAAGCTCAAAAAATATTTTTTGGCTTCCCCTCTGAGTGCTTACCAAAATTTTATTAAACAGTAGCAGCTCATTGCAGCTCAAAAATAATTACAGCCATCCAGAATGACATAAATTGCTGATAGGTTTTGTAATGTTTGCTGGCCATGAGTTGCTGACCAATTAGCTATTTCTGCTTACAGATTATATTTTTCTGCTCACAAAAATACGAATACTCTGCTAACCATTTAAATAACACCCTTAAGACACCTACATACCATATTTCATGTTTCGAGGTGAATAGTACGTATTTCTCTTTTGTAACCAGTTTTTATATTTTCCCGTGGAAATGGGATATTTTTCAGAAATAAAAAGTACTCTAGACGTTGACCCGGGTACTCAGTTATCTCCATACCAAATTTCATCAAAATCCGATCAGTAGTTTTTGCGTGATGCGTGTAGGTACGTACAGACAGACAGATAGACAAAAATTTAAAAAATAATTGTTTTGGTATCTACATATTGAAATTCGAGCTTAGAACAAGGTGAGGGACTGATTTTAGAGATATTAAGTAGATGTATTGTTTTTTTAACACATGTGATACCAAAACAATAAGGGAAATCTTCTAGCCTCTAATCTACTAAATCTTTTAGCCACAGTAAAGTACATTTCAAGGACAAGAATTTCTGGATTTCGTGAGAATTATCCATATATCATGTGGTTTCATGTTTTCTATTAGCGGTTGAATCCAAAAGAATTTAAAAATGGTTAATATCGAAGTGAGCGAAATAACAAGATAATTATTATGAAAATCAGTGAGGCTCGGGTTCGAATCCTGGCATGTACCAATGAGTTTTTCAAAAACTTACGTACATATTTATCACTAGCTCGACGGTGAAGGAAAACATCGTGAGGAAACCCGCAGGTCTCAGAATTTCTGAGATATGTGTCAACAGACCCGGTCCGGCGATGGGCTCACCACCTATCACGTTTAGGGGTCCAATATATCTCGTGAAATGTGGGTATATCCAGTAATGGAATACCTCTGCCTACCCCCTCGGGGATAAAAAAGGCGTGAGATTACATTATTATATTATTTTCATCATGCGAATGTATAAGTATATTAATATACAATTATTAACAATAATAATAATATTGTATATTTATACATTATAGCCTACCTTGTTCACCAATTAATGTCCTTCTTGATTGGTGGAACAAGTATCCCACAGAAAAAGAAGAAAAGTTAAGAAGCACTACACATTAATAATAACTGTTAATAGGTACGAAGATTTAGCTCGATTTTAGTATAGCAGACTGCTAGGATAATGACATAATATTTAAAATGTTCATGTGAAACTCCAAAAAAATTAAATCAATAGGTACTCAAAAGATAATGTACGCGTCTGTACCGAACTTGAAAGACTATTATACTACGTGTTTTAGAATGTTAATGTACTAAGCGGCCACTTTTCTGTGACCATCTAAACTCGGTCGGGTTACCACCTTAAATCACTTAAAATGTGTATTTTTTGATTATCTCGTTAATTATTGATTGTACGATGCTGAGATTTCACAAGTATAAAATTGAACTATATAACTAATTATTTACGTATTATTCGGTTAAAAAATCCCACAAGAAAGACCATTAATAGGTGGTTAAATAACGCTCTGCGCGTCGAGGCCCAAACTGAACTAAATTTCATTATAATTTATTAATTACTTATAGGATGCTAATGAAACTTCACAAATGTCTGAAGGCAGTTGCAAGCTACAATAACTAATACAATAACGTATCAAACAAGTCTCTAGACCTCTTATTCGAAGTGCTAGGACGTATTAAAGGGTTTTTCTATTTGCTTACATAACTCCTAAACGGTAAATTATTTTTAATTTTTAATTTCACAACAAATTAGGAATAAGGCATAAGAAGTCATGTACAAAAAATTATGATTGTGCGCTTAACCATTTCCGAAATTCAGCGAAAAACGCAAACATCAAAAACGCGGCATTTTGAAATTTTTGAATATCCTCGGAACCATTAACGATACAAATTCAAATTAAGTCGCAACATTTACTTCGTCATGAAAACTAATTATGTAGATAAAAATTATTTCAATATTCCCATTAGAAAAAAAATTGCCGCTGGGGTAACGTTACTCCAGCGGAAACTGTTTTTCTTGAATTACTGAAAAACTATAAGCAATACAAATTTTTAAATCTGCACAACATTTACAGAAGCCGGACAACTAATTATCTGTATCCCTCAAATGCCGATATTCGACAAATTTCCGCTGGAGTAACGCACTCGCGGGTTTCCTCACGATGTTTTCCTTCACCGTCGAGCTAGTGATAAATATGTACGTAAGTTTTTGAAAAACTCATTTATATCAACTCGATTTTTATGACATCCTTACTAATATGATAAATACGATTTGTAATCACTTAATATAGATATTAAAAAATAATGACGTAAGAATTTTAACACTTTTTAGTTTAAGTTCGTGTTCATATTATGTTGAGTTCATACCTTAATTATATTTAGGAACACACACATTGTAATTCCTGCAAATAAATTATTTCTGATTCGGATCGACTAAACTTAAAAAAAAAATTTTACAACAAAGGAGACGTTTCATGAATGTATGGAGACTGGGCCTTGCACCATGTACACCAGTTTTTTAGATAAATATAAATAAAATAACTATAGTTTTATTCATGATTTTGCTCATATTTGTCTAGTTTAGTTGTACAAATAAACTTTAATTTTCATTGAACTAGCATGGCGGCAACCAATAAAAAAATTGCGGCCTTACCGGTAAATGACAATTGACATTATTTTTATGTTTGTCTTACTAATTCACAATAACATAGAAATTGGGCTTAAAAAGTTAGAAATACTATTATTTCAATATGATTTAATGCGGATCCATAGAAATTTAATTATTTTTGTGCAAGTTAAATAGATGGAAATGATTTTTTTAAATATTTTTCTGATAATCACTAGATTTTTCTCTATCTTTCACGCTGGTGTACAATGTGCAGGCCAAAAATGAAACGTCTCCTTTAAGCGTGGTTCAATCGTTGTATTGAGTTCGCAAGCCCACGCTCGCTTTTAGCTGCCATTCTCAAAGAAATATCGTGTAATTTATTCATAGCGTATCGTATATTTCAAAGCATCCTGAACCTAATGCGTTTTTCAGCCCATTTATTTACTTAGAATATTCAATGTTATTGAATTCTTAATAATTCTGCTAATATAGTATTAGGAAAATAAGAAAGGTACTTACATCAATCAATAAGGAAGAACCAAAAGCCCGAGGGCGTGTAAAAGTCAGATTTAAAAAATCCTTTTCTTTGTGAAAGTGATAATATTATATTTCTGGAAGGTATAGTCATGTAAAAAAAACTTTCACTGAAGGGTTAAAAGTCTTGTACTTTGACGTCTTGGGGAAATACGAAAAATGACCATCTATTTTATCAGATTTCACATACTAGCGCCACGACACTGACCATAGATAATCATAATTAATATTAGTCATTGTGATTATCTAAGTGTTTTATCTACAAAATAAATTATTTTATGTAATTAAAAATTATTGACTGTGAAATTTTACAGCAGATACCTATTACTCTGAAGATAAAAAAAAAACATTTTAGTAAATGAAAATGATTTAAAAATCTACCTACCATAAACATCCTTAGTTACTGCTTCTTTGCCCTGCCAAATGTACCTACAGTTTCAAATTACACTGTAATGAATTAGCAATATTCATAATGACCAGACCAAAGAGGTTGGAAGAAAATCATTCTCTTTCCAAATTTTCTTTAAACGTCTTTGGACCAGACATTGTGATGTATGATCTTCGGACTTTGATGTTCACTTGTCATTATTCAAAACTGTAAATAAATAAAGCCCTCATTAATGACTTGGTCTGTAACATAAAGATCGACACACACCCTCTCACTCACCCTCACACATACTACACACACACAAACTACCGAACTTAACTTACCTACTATGTATCCTACATTACCTTTTCTTTTTATTCTTTGTCAAATTGTTATGTTTGTTTCCAAATATTGCAACCTAAATGACCTCGTAATTTCTGATTGTATACTAAGTATAACATGACTTCGCCAGACTCACTGTCACCTAAGATACAGGTTTCACCTAGTTTAGGTTTCAGGGAATCTTATTTTATTGTAATAACTGTACAATCTTACCAAAAACCCTCTACTTGTATGCACTATTTTTGGCAAATAAACAATTTATTATTTATTATTATTATTATCGATCAGATCGGTGATGTATTGAAAAAAGCAAAAGAGTGCCTGCAACCGACGAGCATGTATGAACCGATTAATGGATGTGGGTTTTCAGGATCCTAGGAGGTGGCGGTCTTTTGTCTCTGCCTACCCCTTTTTTTATCATTGTGTCACTCATTGCATATTTTTATTGGTGTACATTAAAGAGTGAGAAACTAACTAACTACAGTGTCGGTAAACATAGTACCTATATAGTTCCTTGTTAGACCCTCTGAACTGCCCCTAAATATACAGCCAGGTAGTGGACGGAACCCCTTTCATTTCGGCAGCTAATGATAACTTTGCCGTGGCAGAAGTTGAGGCTTTCATTTGAATACATGAGATGAAGCAGCGTTTGCAAGCTATAGGCGCATAACGGTGTAAAAACATTTTATTTTTTAACACACTCATTGTCACTCTCGCCACTTTACCCACGTAAGTCTCGTTCTAGTGGGAAGGTTATAGCCCATGTTACAAAAAAAGTAAACTTTCCATTGCTGAAAGAATTTTTTAAATCGGTTCGATTTTACAGATTTTAATTTTTTATTTTGAGTTTTTTTGTCACAAAAATACAAATCTTTCCTGTTTATAATATTAATGTAGAAATGTAGATGAATACATTTACACTTACTGCTAATCCTTGAGGTTGACATAGATGTTGTAGGTATTTCTAGAAGTACCTACTCACTTTTTACCAGTGTAATTTGGTGAACCCATCGGTTGAGCAGGGCGAGGCTGCACCGATGACCAGTCTGAGTTTTTGTTTTCTTATGTTATTGTAAGATCGTCGTCGTTTAAGAAAATATACCTTTCGATTAATTTTTCATGGTCCTTAGGTTTAAGAATAGGGTAATAGGAAAAGCATAGGCGTAATCTGTGACAAGAAGATACCACGACCTACCACTGTTTCCGATTCACAATATTTCGGGCGCTACTTCGGATCGGATTATTCCCAGTACCTAGTCCCCTCTAGCCCTGTCCCCCGGGGTGACAGCTGGGAATTGTCTTCCGGTTGTCACCGGGGTGACAATACGTGCCGACTGTTCCCTTTGAAAGCTGACTAGAGGGGACAAATGGCAAGTCTGAAGAAGATTATATCTGAACTCCCTTTTATTTGCTGTGAAGCAAATCAACTCATCTAGGAACTATAATCACCACATTAGCCACCCAGATCCCGTATCACCCCGCTTGAGCTTATGGTTTGTTCCAAAACTTAATGTTTCGCCTTTGTTTTATTCCCTTGTTGCAATATCGCCGTGACAACCACTCTAGCTTGGCCCTTGTTACTAACATCACGTCGCGGAATTCAGCATAAAAACTGTAATTTTCTTGAGGTAATGACGGTTCTGCATAGCTGGTCGATCCAAACTAATAATATGCTTCCCGATTGTGGATACGATGACAATGTTTGCCGTCGACGTCGTAAAATTTTAAGATATTGTGTTTGTATGTTTTTGTTGCGGATAATGAAAGCATAAAAGTGCAATAAGCAAGGTTGGTTTCATCGCGGAAGAAAACTGCGACTGAGCAGATATTTATTCAAACTCTTTCATGCTGGAGTTTCGTGTGAAGTATAAAATAACACTATTTTTTTGACATCATTCAGCGTTTGGATGTTTGGGCCTTTGTTAAGAAATTTTTAGAATTTCAGACATTTTTAGACATTTGGGTTTGGGGACATTCGTAACCCAAACGGTTGAACAAATTTAAATAAAAATTATGGATCATTATTTTTTTATTTGATTAGTACAGGTTGCTGTTGTTGTCTTATGTTGCTTTTATCTCAGAATGCAAACTGAGTGGGGGGAGGGTAGCTAGTAGTAGTAGCTAACAGCTACTGGGCTAATTCAATGAAAAGCTTTGAAAATATGTTGGCATGCTATAAGGGATAATAATCGAGCGCTCCGCTGTTTTGGCGACAATTCGGCTATAAGTAAGTACATCATACGGGTATATGTGTCGTGGCCGCGGGTACGTAACACAGTTGGTGTCCGATTTCATTGTTTTGACTTACTAATGATCGTTATATTATACAAATTCGGACTGTTAGGTTTAACACTCTCAAACCGTTTAATCTTCCTCGTGTGTCCCACTCTTCCTCGTGTATCCCACTCTTCCTCGTGTGTCCCACTCTTCCTCGTGTATCCCACTCTTCCTCGTGTGTCCCACACTTCCTCATAATGTGAGGAAACCCTTTAGATCAGTAGGTTGTTGTTGTACATGATGATTGTGAAAAAATGTTGAACATGATGATTGTGAAAAAATCATTTATAAGTTTGAAAAAAAATCTTCCATCACGAATATGAAGCCATAAAACACCTTTCACGCTTAGGGGTCCGAAAATACGCTAATGAAGATTTTGTTCTTTCAGCAATCATATCTCAGCTAACCACTTCTATTCTATAACTATGTAGGTATAGTAACAAACACTGTGTAAATACTACAAAATGACTACGTATTATTAGTAAGAGTGCAAAAAATATTTAATATTTACATCCGTATTATCAAAAATTACGACATATAATTCGTTTTTGAAGTGTCCATTATTATTAATTGTAATATAACTTTAGTTACTTACGTCCATTGTTAACGTAACTTAAGGTAAACTTTGATATCAACTCCAACCAGCTTTCAATGGTGAGGAAATTAATTAAAAACAATTCAACTTGAATTCTCAGTTGTTTTGTTAAACCTAAACAATGGGAAGAAACAATAATTGATATAAAGCAGAGTACTTAGTGAAACAAGTTAGTTCAGAGACCAAGTTGGTAGTATTTTTTAATAGGTGGTTCGAGATCTAAGAGAGATATGTGTTCGAGATAGTATCCCGGTAAATATTTTAATTTAGAAGGATGACATATTAAAGCATATTAAATAAAAATATATGAAACTAGCTTTTATTTCGCGCACATTTATTTCACCTCCTTAGGGGAAGAATTTTGCAAAATCTTTTCTTAGTGGATGCTTACACTGTCTACTAGCTATCTATGTGCAAAATTTCAAGTCTCTATTAGACCCAGCGGCTCAGGCTGTGCGTTGATATATCACCAATCAGTCAGCCAGTTTATCATTTTATATACTTACCTGTATAGAAGATAAATAAATAAATTGGCGTTGCGTAGCTTCACTCGGCATTCTCTACCGCCTGTATCATGGGGAGTGCTCCGAGGGATAGGTCGGACCTATACCGTCCGCCTACCATCTACATCACATGGATAGTTGGCAATCCACCACTGTGCAATTTTCACATTACTTTTTACCACGCACAACGAATCCGTGGAACAAAATATTGTCGCCTGCGGTATTCTGGACCGCTACGACCTTCAAGAAGAGAGCGTTGACTACCTCAAAGGCAACTTGTGACTCTTGAGTTGCAGGTGTCCATGGGCGACGATAGTCACTTACCATCAGGTGACCCGTCCAATTCCCCCCTCTACTATTAAAAAAAAAACTGCTCACGCATTTTGTTCCTGAAACCCACTTTTTAGTTGTAGTTATATTTTGGAACACCTGAACATGACAGGTGCTGAGACTATCGTCGGAGCAGCTGTTGCATACACATTGGTCAGTCAGAACCAATTTTGGGACCTGCGGGTTTCCTCACGATGTTTTTCTCCATCGCTGAGCTAGTGGTTGTATACGTAAGTTTTTGAAAATCTCGTTAGCTCATGCCCCCTCCAGGATGAGTGGAGGGTCTGAAATAAAATGTTTGAGCCAGGTTACTTGCCTGACTTTGGCCTTTATGTTTACTTTAACTTTTAAAAAAATTGGTTGTCTGTAAAGTGGGTTTACGGACGATAATTTTACGTGATAACGTCATAAGAAAACATTTATGAAAAATTGCGTACTGGAGTGGAATAGAGATAGATGCGTCACAAGCCGAACGCTTAGGCAGATCGTGGGCCTCTCTGTCGCTTGCACGCTCGGATCAGGCGGAACGTGACACTTTTTCATGCGTGCAGCCGGCGTTGATCGATTTAGGTGACGTTATCACGTCAAAAAAGTATGCCTGAGCCCAGTTTGCTCAAAAAGGTCGATAGCACTGATGGAATGAAATTGTCCGATGTTTTGGTCGTGGCCGACTGTGCTTCCATTTCCTGCATTGAAATTGGAATGGTGGGAATTTTATCTCGATTTGCGGTAAATCGAACTAAAAGTTATTTCAAATATATTGAAATCAAGCTATCGGAGAAACAAAAGTTTGGGCTTATTATCTATAGGTAGGTATCCTGTAGTGTCACACGAGCAACATTATGTAGTAAATGAAAACGTAACATAGGAAAGAAAAAGCAATTAAAATAATCACAATAAAATTGTGGCTAAATCAACAATGAGAAAAACTCTTACTTCAAAAACGTAATTTCTAGTAGGTATTCTTCAATATGAAGGCTTTTTCGAATACACAAATACTAGGTACCTAATTCAAAAATGTATAATTAGTGAATTGCTGATTAACCAGAAAACCGAATGGATTCCAGCAGTCGGCATGAATCAGGTTGTGTAAAATCCTTTTGTTAAACCAGAATAATATACACACATACATTTGTTTTATTTATTTAAACACAGTAAGCGTTGAAACGACTTTCATAAACAAAAAAATACTTTCTAATAATTGACTACATAATAGGTTAATTTTTTCAGCACTCCGCTGGTCCCGTCGCTTCTATAAGCGTAATATTATCTGTTCGGTTTATATAAGGAGTTGTTGTAGCCAGTTTAACGCCTGCTCGAACACAACAAGCAACGTGACGACTATACGCGCCGCACAATATGGCCAGCAAACTTTTCTCATTACTCAGAGTAGAATCTTGGAGAAACAAAACAAAGTATTCGTGCGATGTCACACTACATCGGGCTTTAAGAATTCGCATTAACAAGCAAGTACAGGAATTTGCATTGCTGTGGTTGCTCAGAAAATTCGTCCAAAAACTTCTTGGAGCAAACAATAATTCATGACAATAATAAAGTTGGTAAGGGTTCTTCGGAGTTTTCTAACGAGTTTGTAGGTCAGAGGAAATATGTTTAATCAAAATATGGACTCGAGGGTTCACAACAGGAATCTTTTGGTATGTGACCTTCATGAATACTTATTAATAATCTACATCTCTATATCCTTACTACTATAATAGCAAAAGTACTTACTTATCTTTGGTCTGTCATTCTCATGGTTACACCAGGTAGACCAATGTTGATAAAATTTGGCAGGTTGATAGCTGAAGGAAGGAAAAAGACGGCATTTTTATTCCGAGACGCACGTGAGTGTTTATTTTGTAAAAAAACAGGATCGCATCGAGCATAGCCGCTAAGAAAACTTTTTTCTGACGTATGTGCCGCTAATATTTAAAACTCAGTCATAATCAAATCTTGAAATAGAAAACATAAAAACAGAAAGTATTTTTCTGTGTAGGTAAATAACAATGATTATCATAGAATAGACGTAGGCAGGTATAGGTAATGATAATGTATGCACAAATGATGGATTAATTACGTACACGTGTGTTCGGCTGCCATTAAATTCGGAGGATTTCTGAAAATTCAATTTAAACTTTTATACCGATACAAAAGGATTGACTAATGGAACAATAATTATTTCCATTCCAATGGCGCTTGAAAAACATTGAAGAAGTAAAATGGTTTTTTGTATGTTGGGAGAGTATTAATATTACATTAATTTATTTATATACCAACTTACAATAACAGTACAGATAAACCACACATGTAAGTTACAGGCAATGTAGATTATTCTATAGTGCTGCGAGTGGCAGTCAACGCTAGGTAGCACTTTAGTTGTGTTTAACCAATTTTCTTAAATATCGATTAATAATAGCGCGATTTCCATAGAAAGCACTAAATCCAACTAATATAAACCGAATCGAGGCGAATTGAGCGGGTCACTAGTAAAGTAGTTAATGAAAATCTAGGGTGAGGTTTACCCCTAGAGGGGGTTGGCAGATGTATTCCGTATTTTATCACTATCATCACTTCATAGTATAAAACAAAGTCGCTTTCTCTGTCCCTATATCCCTATGTCCGTATGTCCCTTTGTATGCTTAAATCTTTAAAACTACGCAACGGATTTTGATGCTTTTTTTTAATAGATAGAGTGATTCAAGAGGAAGGTTTTAGTGTTAGCATTGCACCCGTGCGAACCTGGGGCGGGTCGCTAGTTATAGATACAAGTCAGTTCAACTCCACCGCTTCAGCTTGAATGGTTGAGAAGAACAAGCGTCGCAAGACACTCCTGAAGACAGTATTTTTTAATCAACTTTTACATAACATAATTGGGTTACAAAATTTCGTTATTTTTAGCTGTCGTATTGTCATTTATTTACTCGTTTAACTTGTACGCCGATTTGCAAGTTAAGTTCCATTTTTTTAATAAAAAAAACATGTTACCTGCACTGGTCCAGATCGAACCCGGGATTCATCCATAAGAAAAGGATGTTTGTAATCAATGTTTTCTAATTTAATATCGAAATTTATCCCAATTATTTTTATCCAAAAAAAATCCTAATTAAACAATAATACTAAATCGGAACACGATTCTCAATTATTATTTTTTATTATCCCCTAGTAGAAAAGTCCCAAACTCGCGATAAAAGAAACTTTATACTCCATAAAATATTCTAAAGCAAACTCCAACTTTGTTACAATAAAGTCTTGAACGTAGAATACAAACATTTTGTTGCAATTCTTCTTAAACTTAAGTCAAACTCAAAACGATGTTTCTATCTGATTTATTAATGAGCAATGCGACTGCTCTGCGCTGAACTCTGCGAAAGTTACACAGTTCACGCAATTATTAACCTTATTACTTACATGCTTTCATCAAAGACTTCTATTATAAATCCAGGTAGATGTAGTGTATTCTGCTATTTGTCATTTGATAACCAATCTTGAGACTACATACTGGTATTGTGTTCTATTTACTACTAGACACCTACTCTTTTTATGCTCGTATTTTAAAAATTATCCATTTCCCATTTTCTTGTTTTATATAAATCTTGTCTATGCCTACAACTTTGCGTCGTTTAACTTAATCTAAACGGAATACTAATGTTTAATTTGACTTAAATAACTGGTTAATTGTCAGTGTAAAATTAAATTGGTCCTTAAACCGATCAAGAGGAATTATGATCTCGAAATTGTTCTCTATGGTAATTGATAATGGCGGAAAAATTTTGGTGAAAAGTGGGTATATCCAGGAATGGAATACCTCGAACCCCTTGAGGATAAAAGCATGAGCACATTTTTTTACTTAAACATTGACAGAAGCACATTTTTCTACTTAAACATTGACAGAAGCACCCTTTGTTACTTAAACATTGACTTAAGCAAAATTTCCCATTCTCCCTTTCAAAGCAACACATGACACATTCATTTGCGAGTCACACGACGTCCCACAATCGCGTCCTTTGATCGAGGATTACGCTCGCATTGTCTTCGAACAGTCTAACAAATGTCCCGAAAGAAACGGGACTCGTCCTGCATCGCGTATTAGCGGGACAGGCCGCAGATAGTTTTCCTCATTGTATTCCTATTCTTTATATTATTGGCTGAAATTAGAAATTCTGAATGGTCGTATAGTTAGATTGTCGAGTAATGAAAAATATTATAGTTGAACTACCTATTATTTGATGTGATGTGTTTGATGCCTCGTCTAGGAAGTATTAGACAGCTGACAATTATGTAAATCATGAAAAGAGATATAATAAGTGGAGTACACGACAAAGAGCCTACAGCATATAAACCAGGAATTAAAAAAGAATATAATAATATAAATAATAAATAAATTATAGGACACAATTTACACAGGGTTATTCAGTCCCAAACTAGACAGAGCCTGTACTATGGGTACTAAACAACTGATAGACATACTTAAATAAATATAAAATATTAATGTAAGAAGATGAATCCATTTTAACTTCACATATAGGGTGAAGTATAGTTTAGTCCCGCTAACTCCCGATAGATGGCGCTGCACCGTTTCAGCGTTTAGTTTGTAAACCGCGCTATGGTTTCGTTCCCCCGCGAGTCATATAAGCTCGCGGAATAAATTTGTTTGTTATCTAGCTTCGTACTAGGGACTCACCGTCGCTACTACAAAGTGTGCTCAGACTTGCGTCTTAGACTATTAGGCCTTGACTGTATCACTTAGTAATCAGTGGCTAGTGAGATATTAGCTCGGAAAGTGTGCTTCGCAGCCGTGGACGCCTTCTCAAGCCAGCCTTTCTTTTATTGTGCAAATAAGTTTAAGTTCTTTACTAAATATATCTTTGAAGTGTGAAGAACTCTGGTTATTCTTTCTCCAAATATATATTCTTCTTCCACCGCCGAGTTCCTGCCCTTACAATCTGGCGCCCAACGTTAAAAAAGGAAAGGAGTACAGGACGAGTAACGACGGTTGTGAGGAAGAATATAAATAGAAAAGAGGGAAGGATGGCTACATTGAGAAACGAACAATTCAAACTGCTGCTGGAGACTTTGGGAAGTAGGAAAAAATCTTCTTTCACCACCTGCACGACGCTTTATGACGGGGAAAAGGACACCGAAGCGGTAAAAGCGTTTCTCGCCGCTGTCTCACGATCTTAGCTTCTCACTATCGACTCATAGCATCGTTACTTAGTGTGCTCAGACTTGTTTGCGTCTAATATTTAGGCCTTCCTTGTCTGTATCACTAATTCAGTACGTCTCGAGACCAGCAAGTGGAAGTCCTTCGCTGTCGTGAACATCTTATCTTCGCTTCGTACCATGTATCACTATACTGCCATTACTTGGTGTGCTCAGACTTGCGTCTAATTCTTAGGCCATAACTGTATCACTGAAGTTATATGCGTAGTGAGAATAGCACATAAGAAGTATGCTTCGCAGCCGTGGACGACTTCGAAATCTGGTACTGAACCATGAACTAGTATGCTCAGACTTGCGTCTAATACTTAGTTAGGCCTTGTCTGTATTACTGACTTCAGTTCCCGTTCCTACAATCTGTTAGCCAACAATTCAAACAAAGAACTGTCATCAACATTATTTTCTTAACAATGCTACGTCAAGTGTGGCACCGGAGCCGGTGCAACCATTGCGGAAGAGGGGACGACCACGCAAGCAAGAAGAAGAAATAGGAGCTGCGCGTCTACCGAACTTCCCCAGAAGAGGACGCGGACGTGGCCGCCCGAACAATTATTAATTATGTCCTAACAGTCGGGACGCCATGTTGAACATAGGGGGAGATTGTAAGAAGATGAATCCATTTTAACTTCACATATAGGGTGAAGTGTAGTTTAGTCCCGCTAACTCCCGATAGATGGCGCTGCACCGTTTCTCTAGCTTCGTACTAGGGACTCACTGTCGCTACTACAAAGTGTGCTCAGACTTGCGTCTAAGACTATTAAGCCTTGACTGTATCACTTAGTAATCAGTGGCTAGTGAGATATTAGCTCGGGAAGTGTGCGTCGCAGCCGTGGACGCCTTCTCAAGCCAGCCTTTCTTTTATTGTGCAAATAAGTTTAAGATCTTTACTAAATATATCTTTGAAGTGTGAAGAACTCTGGTTATTCTTTCTCCAAATATATATTCTTCTTCCACCGCCGAGTTCCTGCCCTTACATTAATTTAAATTTCCCTGTAATAACGTCCTTTTGGCTTGTGTGTGTTTCGTGTACATTATTGTTGGTTTCCTGTCTGGGTTCATAAATGTATTTACATAATATTATTTTAAGTACCCATAGCAGAGTTTCTGCTTATTTTGGGACTAAATAACCATGTAAATGTCATTAAATTATAATTTGTCCCGTAAATGTATAATTATTTCTCAACTCCCGATCATCACTACCTAAGCTGACGTTACGTCAACTCGTGATTAAACCAGTATTAGGGAGGTACTGTTCCGGTAACGATTTACTTATGGGAAGTCAAGCCGAATGAATCATCCAACCCTAGGGAACGGTTACGTAATGCTGGCACATTTCCGGCATCCCCATTTTGATCCGCTAATTTTATTCATGCGTAGTTCAAGTACCAAGACCAACCAAGCGTGGTATTATTAGAAATAATTTTGACGTTTTGTTGTTGTAAATAAATAAATAAATGAGCAGTGTGATAATCTTGTTGGAAGTGAGCCCAGTTCTATTACATGAGACCAAGGTTTGGTTCCTGATAAGTGCATAGGTATACAATTTTTCGAAAAACTTATACTCACTTGTAAAACTACAGCACGATAGTGAAGAAAAACATAGTTAAGAAACTTGTAGGCCCCAAATTTGTTTCTTGGCTTGTGTAATAGCAGTCTGGTTTGTGGTTAGAGTCGCCACCTAGATAGAAAGAGGATATTTCCAAGATACCTCTGCAAGTCCCCTCTCTTATAGTAGTGTAGAAAATGTAGCTTATGACACGCCGTATAGTTTAAGATCCAAATTAGAACCTATTTGCTTACCGGGTAAATAGTATAGGTATTACATACCTACCCAGGGAAGTAAAATAACAAATGTCTCAGATCACGTCATGTGCTTTGAATATAACAAAAATCCAAGCCTCAAACGAAGTATAGGTAGATCATTTACATACTTAATCAATCTATCATTCATTCACTCAGTCTGTCATACTTTTTGCTGCTCGACGGAGACGGAAAGCGGCAACTTCGTTATCGTTCTTTCTATCAGTGAAAACCGCATCAACATACGTTGCATGGTTTAACCATAGATGTACATTGTATATCTGTGGCTTTAAAAGATGTAAGCTTACAGAAGACGGGTAGCGACTTTGTTTTATAGGTACTATGTAGAGATAATAAGTATGTACAATGTACCTATTGCAAATTTGTTGCCTAAAATTGCCGATTCGGTTCCTCTAGTGGTGGATAAAGATGAATCTAGCGACATCTCACACTTCAACATAAGTAGGTACCTACAGGCTGCATTACAGAAATAATCTCTCATACATACAATGATATACACTAGAAATAAAGGTACACTATCGTCCTTCTGTTGCAACAAGCAAAAATTCTTACCAAAAGCCAAATAATATCCAGGTGTAGTCAACCTGTAGCGCACCTATATTGCCTATTCCCGGACTATTCCGGGTTCAATTCCATTTGATAGCATCGCCACAAAGCAGAGGTACAAAGCGAAACAGCGGAAATCCATCTGGTTCATTTCACCGCCCGATTTCATCCTGTATGTTGGTAACGTTGAAGCATCTAAAGGTGCACTTCCGAGGGTTGCGGCGAAACATCAGACGCGGATTATCGATTTTAAAAATAATGGCTTATTATTTAAAATATTCGATTTTAATCATCGCTATTGAAATATGAAAAAAACTATTTTAAGTTAATCGATTATATTCTCGTACTTTTTATTAAAATAAAAAGTAAAAAACGTTGCCAATAATACACATTTTAATCGATTTTTGTAAACAGCACCATCTGTACGACGAATGAAGAAATTTGAACTAAGTTCACTAACATAAAGTTATGATAAAAGGATAAAGAATGTGAAGTAAAGATAATTTAACATATTAATTGGTATTTTATTATGTATAATCGATTTTCAATAATCCATTATTTTTAAGATCGGTTTTTCAAAAATCTATTATTATTAAAAAGAGAAGAAGTAATTTTTTGAATAATTGTTTTTTTCCATCAATGTCACATCCCTAGTCTGTTACGAACGTAAGAATGCTTATTATCGAGATGATGATGATGAGTTCCGACCGTTTTTCGGCCATGGCGACTGATTTGACTCTTAGTCAGCTTGGCGACGCTCTGGTGCGCCTGAAGATTTCTTGTATAGGTGGAAGTTCACCTTTAGTCCTTGATGCATGTGTTTGTAATAATCACACAGGCTAAGCATGGTTGGGCGTTAGTCAATGTAGAACTTAGTATGTGGAATCAGGACTATTATAGAATCCATTACATAATTTCTTAAAAGTATTAAAGTTGTCTTGAAGAGCGATCTCTTCAAGACAACTTTATTAGCGATCTAAAAGCGATAAGACCGCCCATTGTACTTTAGTTAATGTTGGTATCCATATTGTGTGGTTTTTGGTGTACAATAAAGAGTTATTGTATTGTATAAGGTAAGTCGGCAGCGACCGACCTAAGCGTACTTACATCGACCAGATCGACGATGTATTGAAAAAAAGCCAGATAAAGAGTACCCGAAAAAGACGGGCTTGTGTGAACCGATTGATGGATGTGGATGAGGCGCGTGAGGAATGCCAGGATCGTAGCAGGTGGTGGGCTGTTGTCTCTGCCTACCCCTTCAGGAAAAGGCGTGAGCATATGTACTTATGTATTAGGCTTAGATCCAAATAGGATAGTTTTCAGAACTGAGTTGAGTAGATCGATAGCTCGGATAGTACGCATTCTTACCGCGAACAGTGCGCACCTGCGAAATGCCTCTAGCTATATATTTTTAACATCTCTAATGCAATAACTGACCCCACTCGACAGCGCTTAACCTGTGCAACTGTAACAAACAAACCAGCTCTAGTTACCCATTCCCAAACTCTTCAAAAACTCGTCTAATTGGAAAGTAAACTAAGTTCATATAAAGTTTCCGCCTCTCACTATGAAGTCAAACTTGATTGATGTTTAACCGTTGCCCCCGTATCGGGTTACTTACCAACTTGGAGTTGGTTAGCAGTTTGTATTTGATACCCTGCTAGGGTTGGTAGAGAAGAAATAAATATTTGATCAATAGGGTATTTGACTGCATCGAAATTGTATCATAATAATAAATATCTTTGGCATAAAAAACAGGCATAAAAACCCATAAAACATTATATATCACAATAGAAATAAAAATAAAAATATTAATATATTGTTAGTAATAAATCATCGGACAATGGCGTGGTGTTAACATGTCTATGCGTGAGCTTTATGTATGTATGTATGTAATAAATCATTAAAAATTAACACCTCTAAAAATGCATTTCAATTTTTATTTTACCAGTTTAGCAAAAAAATTATTACCAAACCGGTCATCATCGGTCAGGCCGCAACGCTCTCGAATCACACATCTACACCTACCTTTCGTCATCATCATCAACCCGTAACAGTCCAGTGCTGAGCTAAAGGTCTTTCCTCACACATGAGGAAGTATGTGCCATAATCTCGACGCGAGCCCACCGCGGATTGGAAGATGGTGTTAGGCTAGTGGCCACCTAACTATCACTTAAGTGTCTATTTATCTTACCCCACTTAATACTTACCACTAATATAGATTATTTAGCGGTTCTGTGCGGTTACACCCGCGTAGTTCCCATTTCCGTTTGAATACGGGAATAAAATACAGCCCATGTTACTCATGGATATTGTAGCTTTAAATTGGTGAAAGATTTTTTTTAAATCGGTCTAGTAGTTTTTGAGTTTATTCCTCACAAACATATAAAAATAATAGTGTAGATTTATATTAATTAGATTAGGTATACTTTTTAGATTTCAATGAGCGTCTCGATCAACAAACACCAAGCACACCTAAAGGCACCTTCACACAAAGCAACTCACTTCTGACCTCACTTCTCCGGACCGCTCTTGGTATTCTCATTATTGTCGTGGTAGCTATTCTCTAAGGACAAGGTGAATTCACTCAAATCAAAAGTGAGATTCAAAGCGCACTGCACCTTTAGTAACATTCACGATGCTATTACACAAAGTGCTCTCGCTTTGAGCTTAAAAATATTAAACTCATAACACCGTCTATCGCACATTTCCATCGGGTCAACATGGCTTGACAAAGAAAAATCTTACAAAGCTTTTTTACTCCAGTTTGCTAAGGGCCTGCTCAAATTGATGCTAGGGTTTCGCGTTGTTTGGCTAAATATTGAAATAGGTATTATAACAAAATTTAATTAAGGATAATAGGGAAAAACAAACCTACGTATAACATCTATCTCGTTTATTATTTTTTATTACGATATCTGTCCAATATACTGGATGATTTGTTATTACTGTCTGGAAAAAAAATGACGTATAAGGTATCTAGAGCCGAAGTTATACACGTGAATTATTGTTAAATAATAGTCATGTTTAATGAAATTTACAAAATCTAGAAAACTATACTAGGCGCACTACTATGTAGCAGCTGGCGTAGTGGCGTGGCGGTTGTATGTAGATTGCGCATGAATGGAAGCTGCTAGCCTATTTCTTTTTAAAATACTATTTCAAATATTTCAGTGTGTAATATTGACTACAATTTAGTAATGTACCTATATTAGTTTAGGTAAAAAAAAACAATGTTTATAAAAAAAGATTTAAGTGACAGTGCCAAATGAATCTATTACACTTACCTATCACACCATATTTTTTTCCAGACGGTAAAAAAATCAGGCGGTATATATAAACGACTTCATTACAAAATAGAGTTTAACAGTATTTAAGCAGTTGCTGTAACTTTATTGAAAATAATGTTAAAAAGTCAAAAAAGTTTAAAGTAAGTACTTTTAACCAGGTTTTTAATGAATTGTAATTACCCCAAACCTGTATACAAAAAGATATTTTGTTTATGTGTCTTGTGTATGAATTTTAAATTAACATCCTTGTTATACCTACATGTCAGCTTTATTTAACATATCTGTACGTCACTTGCGCTTACGTGACATTTAAGTATACTTTACAACTCTCACCAGTGTGAAAAGCCTTTAAAATATCGTATCGCAAAGAATAAAGGCTTTTGTATCGACTGCGCTTTGTAAGCAGGAAATGTCCATGATTTTCGAGTTGAAATACGTGTTTTAAAGCACGGGATGTGATTAAGCATATTTTATAACATCATTTTATTATGTTTTTGAATGAGTTATACAAAGAAGTTATTTGATGATGATATTTTAATTATGGAACAAACACACTTAAATTGCTTTTGACGATAGGAGCTACATAAAATGGGAAATTTAAAAATATATATTTTTTGGGCTCGTAAAGGCGCTAGGTGGTGAACCCCTTGAGTCTTAGAACGTACCTACCTACTTTTCTGGTACCTACTTAATTGATAAAATAAGGAGTTATTTTGCTAAGATTAAGGAAATGACATTCACATTATTTCATACGTAGCCGGATAGACTGACTCATGAAATCTCATCTGTAATTTATTTTTCAACACACTTGCTCATAAAGTGGCTCTAATTTCACTGCAATTAGGCACATAATGACACCTATAATCAAACTGAGACTTTTTGTTTGCTATTATTCACTAGTGAGTTATAGATTTTTTTTTTCAATTTTGTTGCTAGAGTTGCTTTGTTCTTAAAAAAGTTTCGATACAAAAAAGATCGTATTCAATCGTACTAATAAATTAATACACAAATATGGCTTGCTCATTTCATGCAACTTCGTATTTAAATAGATCATTTCAACTTGTACGTGTTTAATAAACAAAACTTTCACTCAAATATAACTTTGGTTTTCTCTGTAAAAACTTTAAATACCCCATTTTGTACGTGGCTAAAACGCTATCCACGACAAACCAAAGAAAAAGAAACCTAATTTTTTTAGTCCATGGCCGATCGCCATTGTAAGATGCGAGCGCATAGGAAAACGAGGCTGTATGGGCCTAGATCCTTTTGCCTTTTCCAAATTATATAAATAAAAAATTGGAAAACCAATTAATTTTCCCCGCCATTGCGAATGATTATTTTAAAATGATTTTTTAGTATTATTTATTCACAAGTGTGTTGAAAAACGTCGTATGATACACGTGTGTATTGATGATTACCGTCCTCGGCTCTCTTATGACCCTCGCCTACGGCTCGGGTCTCAATGGCGCCTCAGCGGTAATCACCAACTTTACTCACTTGTACCATAATGTACTATAACTTATCTCAACTAATCTCAATATTTGTTTCAGATAATTTGATTCGTACAATAATTATAGTTTTCAATGTTTTTTTTATTATCTGCGGAAATCTGGCCAGTTCGTCATCACAACTAATGCATATACAATATGTAACAGAATAAGCGCAATTCCTGAAATTAGTCTGTTCAGTATCGACAACTTAATCGATTTCAGCTATTTTTTAATACATGTTAATTTTTTCCGAAAAATGAATTAGCATAGCTGAATTCAGTGATATGTATGGAAATCGAGCTTTTATTGATCGATATTTAAGAAAATTGGTTAGACACAACTAAAGTTCGATTCCAACATATTTTTTTTATGTTTTTACTGATTGGGGTGTATGAGGAATTGCGCTTTTTCTGTTACGCGTTGTATAAGAGCAATCACCGCCAAAGGTGCCCTTAGAACTAAATTCTATTGAAATTCCCAATTGCTTATCTTAAACTTTGTTGTTTAGTTTTTGAATTAAGCAACCTTAAAGCTTCCTTAAAGCAACCACGAAGATTTGATTTTGGATCGTCTGCGGTGAGATACTTGCAAAGTAATTTATATAAGACAAAATATACCTACATACGCGACCAATCAAATTATATTACACTGAATACTTAAATGGTTAGTGGTGAATACGGTTAATATTGTTATATGAATCTGAAGAAGAGGGGAGATATGGGAAACATCAAAGAAAAAAATCATTATTCCAAATATCTACAATGTAGAGGAGACCTTCCATCTTGGGCCTGCAACTTGTACACCAGCGTGAAATATAGACAAAACTCTAGTGACTATAGGAAAAATATTAAAAAAAAAATTTCAATCTAATAAACTTGTACAAAAGTAATTATACTTCAATGATGATCCATGGAATCATATTGAAATAATACTATTTCTAACTCCTTACACCAAATTTCCATGTAATATAAGATTTTGATTATTATCGTTTAAAATCATCTCGACCAGTCTAGTTCTCTGTGGTAAAACTTTCATATGAGGAAGGATCATAAGTATTTTGGAATGTAACCTTTCGAACAAGCTGAACCAGCCGAACTGCTTTCTGTTTTAAAACAAACTTACTCAGCTACGGATTATTGTTCGAAACTTTGTACAGATTTATCACTAGCGAGAGATGATAACAACAGTGTATGGTACTTTATATTATAGAGTTCGGACACTATACAAAGTATAATTTTCAACAACAATTTATAAAAGACTAGCTGTTCTACGCTGCGTTACACCCGCGTAGTACCCGTTCCCGTGGGAATACGGGGATAAAATATAGCTCGTGGAGCTTTAAGCAAAATTTAAGGTATTCAGTTTGAGCTCCTGGATTTGTTTAGTATGCAAGATTTATGCTTAGAGATAACCTACGTAATTTCGCTGTAAGATACCTCACGATCACAAACATTCGAAGTCACATGCTTCGCTATCGGATACTTTCGCTGTAACGTACATCGCGATGGCAAACCGTCGAAGTCCCATACGTCGACATCGAATACTTTCGCTGTAACGTACATCGCGATCACAAACATTCGCTGTAACGTACATCGCGATCATAAACATTCGCTTTGGTAAAATTCGCTGTAATAAATGTCGAAGTTGTGAATTACAGTCTGATGTATAATATAGATTATCTTAACTGTCAAGTTTTATCAAAATCCGTTCAGTAGTTTTTGCGTGAAAGAGGAACAATCATCCATACATCAATTAATACAAACATATTAGTAGGAAGAATAGGAGCAGTAATAGCCCAGACGGTTAAAGAGCCGGTCGAAAATCAGTGAGGCTCGGGTTCGAATCCTGGCATGTACCAATGAGTTTTTCAAAAACTTACGTACATATTTATCACTAGCTCGACGGTGAAGGAAAACATCGTGAGGAAACCCGCAGGTCTCAGAATCAATTCTGAGACATGTGTAAACAGACCCGGTACGGCGATGGGCTCACCACCTATCACGTCTAGGGGTCCAATGTAGCTCGTGAAATGTGGGTATATCCAGTGATGGAATACCTCTGCCTACCCCCCTCGGGGATGAAAGGCGTGAGATTATTTATTTTATTTTTAATTTATTAGTAGGAAGAAGGATTTTGCACGCCACTGCATTCACGTTGCAGGATAAAACATAATTTGTCGTAACTCAAAATACAAGCTTTGTCCCTCCCAAATTTCATTAAGATCTTTACAGTGGCTTTAGCAACAGTTGGGTGTTTTTTAACAAACATAATATAAAAATTATACATGACTTACAAGTAAGTGTGATTTATTTATACAATAGGTATAGTATTATTTTTTTCTCAAATTCAATACAATTCATTCAATTCAATTGATTTAATTCGATACAATTTACATTGTGTAGATATGCGAAACAGTTTAAATGGTACAGTTAGATAAATAAAAAAAACGTACCTAATATTTCAACACATTTTCAATGGTTGTGACTATACACAAAGTCCCCGGGGGCTTGATTAGGGTAATCGACCACGTTCCCGCCCCTCGCGAGACTCGGGTATTAGGCCAAGAACCCCCACGTGACCAGAATGGCCAATACTGCGCATAAGGCGGGACAGATTACGTTAAGCTTTTGATTAGCGGTCACTATAAGACGAGTTCCGTACAAGATTTCTAGGGTGATATGATCAGTGTTAGCCTTACGGTTAAAGAGCCCGCTTGTCATGATGATAATCAGTGAGGCACGTTTTCAAATCCTGCCATGTACCAATGAGTTTTTCAAAACTTACGTACCTACATATTCATCACTAGCTCGACGGTGAAGGAAAACATCAGGAAAAGTAGGTATTTCCAGAAATTGAATACCTCTGCCTACCCCCTCGGTTATAAAAAGCGTGAGATTATTATTGGTTATTAATTTCTAGGGTAGGGTGTCTGTTCAACTTACCTAATAGAAAATACTGACTAGACGAGAGATAGTAAGTTGTCAGTTACAATGTAAACTCTATTTTCTAAACTAGTTGCTTGCTTAAAACTGTTTTTTTGGGTCTTTTTTTATCTTTTTGCAGGAACATTATTTAGGACGAACGTAGTGTAGGACGCCCTCAGGCCAGGTGGGATGACGATCTGCAAAAGGCTGCAGGCAGATGTTGGATGCGTCAAGCCGAGGACAGGGCGCTATGGCGCTCATTAGGGGAGGCCTATGTCCAGCAGTGGACGAATGTAGGCTGATGATGATGATAAGTATAGATAAGTAACATTTTTTAGAAATCAACAAAAATCTGTTACAAACGATCACCCCATTTAAATTTTATAATTGATTGCAGCATCGGTCAATGCCCAAAGGCTGACATTATTACGCTAGACAGCTAATCCTTTGACCGAGATTAAAGCCGCCCCTGAAGGCTTTGTATAATCTATCTAATAAATAAAACTAAATCTTGGCTAATTTAGAATAATACAGGAATGTTTGACTGTATTTGTCTAGGTACCAGAAAAACTTATCTGACTTAATAAATGAAATAGCAAGGCCCCAATTCCACTAAATGTCTACGGTTATAAATAGTTGGATGATAATGACATGTCAATGGTCAGTCAATGGTGCTCTTTGGCACTTTTTGTATTCTGTTAACTGTCAATCTTCACTGTCATGCAACTGTCATTGTTGCGCACTTTTGGTATTCTACTATTCCTACCATGGCATTGCACATAATTCTTTTTTTTCCTTAATTTAAGGCATTGGCAAATTAGCCATCAGCCCTAAACACGACACGAAATTTAAATTTTAGTTCACAAAAATACATAAGTTTCTTCAAAACTTATCGAAATGTCACATGTTCTACTATTAATAATATCAATCATTTAGTGTCGAAAACCCAACTCGGCAACACCTAACGTAATCCATAGTAATGCCACTATGATACAACTGTCGTAGTCCATAGATTTTAGTGGAATACAAATTAGATGTCATAGTGGCAGTTGAATGATCATTGAATGATAGTTCGATGTCATTTAGTGGAATTGGCCCCCAGTTTAGATGACATATGAAACATTTTTTTTAATAAGATTTAATTGCTAAAGGGCACGTAATTCTTATCCTGTTGTGTTTACAACTTCTTCTACTAACTGTAATCAAATGGAGATTTATGTTACATTTTGTAATACATTAGGTATAAGTTAAATTTTTGTTGTAATTAACTAATACCAGCAGTGATAGCCCGGACGGTTAAAGAGCCGGCCGAAAATCAGTGAGGCTCGGGTTCGAATCATGGCATGTACCAATGAGTTTTTCAAAAACTTAAGTACATATATTTATCACTAGCTCGACGGTGAAGGAAAACATCGTGAGGAAACCCGCAGGTCTCAGAATGAATTCTGAGACATGTGTAAACAGACCCGGTCCGGCGATGGGCTCACCACCTATCACGTTTTGGGGTCCAATGTATCTCGTGAAATGTGGGTATATCCAGTAATGGAATACCTCTGCCTACCCCCTCGGGGATAAAAAAGAGATTATATTATATTATTATATTAACTAATACCTTTGCATGCCTGATCGGTGAAATATGCGAGAACTATATTTTATGTATTCCTCAAAAACTCTATTGTAACATATTTTGTTGCAAATTGAGCAGTGATAGCCCGGACGGTTAAAGAGCCGGTCGAAAATCAGTGAGGCTCGGGTCGAATCCTGGCATGTACCAATGAGTTTTTCAAAAACTTAAGTACATATTTATCACTAGCTCGACGGTGACCCTAGACCCTAGGGTAGGTAGGGTAGGGCTAGACCCGGTCCGGCGATGGGCTCACCACCTATCACGTTTAGGGGTTCAATGTATCTCGTGAAATGTGGGTATATCCAGTAATGGAATACCTCTGCCTACCCCCTCGGGGATAAAAGGCGTGAGATTATTTATTATTTTAATATTTTTGTTGCAAATAAATTATCATTTATCATCACTATCATTACCAGATTAAAGACAAAAGACAAAGAGATCTTATTGACCAAGCCTTATCGCGATGTAGAGCCTAAGCGGTGAGTCTTTCTATGCGGTGTCTACTTCAGTCAAGTCTGTGTTACGACCTAAAAAACTAAACTAACAATTTGCAAAATTACTTCCACGATATCAAACCCATTTCATCATAACATTGCTTTAATGCCTTTATAATGGAATCGAACCCGGAACCACCGCTCCGCAGTCAAGTTACGAGTTACGCAACAGCTATGCCACTTCCGCAAGCGATGCAGTATTGACATTGGCAGAGCCACTTTCTCTCGGGATTACTGCAAATGCATGGTGCCAGTGAGCGTACTAGATTCAGTCAAGAGCACATGAAGCTTTAGACTTGTAGTGCGAGTATGACCTCTATGGCGATTTTAATAAGAATGTTACAAAGTCCAATGTGTTCTCTCTCGTGCTCTTGACTGTACTCACAGCTCAGAGACATTTTGTTTATTTATTTTCAAATAGCCTTAGCACACGATTCCATCCGCATTAGACGACTGAGATTACAATTTATAAATCTATATAATTATATAAAATGATAAATTGACTGACTGATTGGTGATATATCAAAGCACAGCCTAAACGGCTAGGTCTAGAGACTTGAAATTTTGCACATAGATAGCTTATACAGTGTAGGCATCCACTAAGAAAGGATTTTGCAAAATTCAACTCCTAAGAAAGAAGCCGCGTGTAAAAGGTAGTATACAATAAGGCCTCTAATTTTAATGAAATTTTACAGGAACCTTATATTATCTGGTGCACGTGATTACAGTAATCTAAATTTTAAACAAAAATACAAACCAACTTCAACGTAAACTACAAAGACTATTCTTAGCATATTCAACATCCATTACCTACTGTTACTAAACCTATTACGCTGATGTGTGATTTGCGGATGTCCGTTGAGGAGTTCCGTTCTCCACCTCAAGTTCTTCATCAGATTTTCACATAACTTATATGGGACTAAACTTTTCGGAAGGTACGTTAAATTGTTGGTCCCGGTTTCCGTTGTGTCTACGCACAATGGAAGTCGTTAAGCCATGTCAGAGACCCTTGGGTGGCTTGAAAAATTCTGACTGTTAAGTGGACACTAGCATATCACCATCTCCAAATCCGCGGTGGGCTCGCGTCGGAGATTATTGCCCATACTTCCTCATGTGTAAGAAAAGACCCTTAGCTCAGCAGTGGGCTGTTACGGATTGATGATGATGATGATGAAACTTGACGTACTTATACTCAATTTCACGGGTTCATATTTGAGGGAGTTATTGATTAACATACAAAAATGAAAGATTTAAAATACACTTTTTGGAAAATGGCAGCGATGGCAAAACGTATTTATTACGTAGTAGCCCTTTCCGTTAAGGATAATGCCTAAGGGCAAACATTTTACCTTGTTTTGGGATTGATTGAAATAGCCCTGAGCGTAACCTGTTATTTAAATCCCACCTCTGGAAATTGTGTCTCTTTTGTCTTTATTTTTGTAGAATTATTTTGTCTATGCCCAGCGGTGTTGCCCGCGTGGATCTTGTTCATTCCCGCTAACAGGGGAATTTCCAAAAATACCTTTTAAGTGCCACCCTATGTCATTACATTAAGGAATCTTGTGCAAAAGTGCTTCTAAAATAATAATAATCCCACGCCTTTTATCCCCGTGGGGGTAGGCAGAGGTATTCCATTACTGGATATATTTACCCACTTTTCACGAGAATATTTCACCCCTAAACGTGATAGATGGTGAGCCCATCTCCGGACCGGGGGGTCGATTTTTGAATCTCACCAAGTGACTATTTCTCACCGATGTGAGTGATTTCCGAAAGTTCGTATTTTTGAAACTCATCGGTGACTTACATTTGTCATACCTATGATATCAATTTACGAGTACCTGACCCACTCGTAATTGAAATCACCATGCGATTGTTTTTGACAGTTGACATAGATCTGCCAAAAGTGCCAAAGTATGTTTTTTGGAAGAATTAGCAGCGGGGCTCGATTGTGATATTTTTGGATTGCGACAATTTATTGAAAACAGCGTGTGACTTTCAAAAATACGACTTTTGGAAAATGGTGACATAAAAGTCATCGGTGATAATTTTAGTGACCGCTGATTTTGATATCACCAGTGAGATTCAAAAATCGCACTCCTGGTCTGTTTACATTGCACATGTCCTGCGGGTTTCCTCACGATGTTTTCCTTCCCCGTTGAGCTAGTGATAAATATGTATGTATGTAAGTGATTTTAAAATCTGTGGTTTTGGCTGTGCGTTGATCGATCAGTACCTAAGTCAGTTTCTTTTATATATGGTAACTAGCTTTAACCCGCAGCTTCGATTACGCACGTTTATTTCACCCCTTTCAACTCCTAAGGTTGAAATTTGCAAAATCCTTTCTTAGTATAATGCCTACACTATATGCTATCTATGTGCAAAATTTAAGTCTCTAGATCCAGCGGTTTAGGCTGTGCGTTGGATACATAACCAATCAGTCAGTCAGTTTATCATCTACTATATAAAAATAAGTCGGGTTTTCCTTCCTGACGATTTAACTCCAGAACTGACGAACCGATTTCCATGGTTTTGCATTCGTTGGAAAGGTCTAGGGCTCCGCAAGGTTTATAGCAAAGAAAATTCAGCATTGCACCCGTGCGAAGCCGGGGCGGGTCGCTAGTTTTATATATTTAGGTAAATAGATTTTAAATCAAGTGCAAATATTTTTAGCTAGAAATATGTAAAAGAAATGGAATGACCATATAAAGAGAAAAATAATATTAGTTTTTAATACAACACTAAAAAAATTGTAACCGAGCTTTGCATAAAGCCTAACTACCGCACTAAAACACCACTTCTACTCGTATCGGCTTTTTTTATTTACATTTCGATATTTTCGAGCCATTTTTGATTGTGTAGTGTACGTTTATTATTTATGTACAGCGTGTTAGTTTTTTTGGTCATAGCTGCAATCATTTTCAATAACACTAAGTGAACTTATAAGTACATACCCATAATAATGTTTTTAAATAGTAGATTATACAACAAGGGAATAAAGCACTGTTTTATGTCATGGGCGCGACATTGAATCCTGAACGTAACGAAGGACTCCCAGTTTTACTCCCGAGCGCAGCGAGGGAGTTATGATTTAATTCCCAAGCGAAGCGAGGGAATTAAGACTGAGTCCTGAGTTTAGTGAGGGATTTAAGCGCCCAAGACAAAAAAAGTTTTATTCCCGAGTTATATACTCTACTTTTCTCACCCTAAGCGAGACAATAAAATGCAATTGCATGGTAGTAGATTATTGACAATGCCTATGGCATCTAGTTTAATAGACTCTGGAGTCAAAGTACTTTCATCACTCGACATTTTCGATATTCTTTTTGAAATGTTAAAGCTACAGCAACTTGTTTCTGCCGGCGTGACCTACTTGATTTAACAAATGAAGATCGTGCGACCGTTTGACTCAGAGGTTGCTGGTTCGACCGTCGGGAATCGAACCAGCAACCTCTGAGTCAAACGAAGAACAAAGCCAACGGGCCCGTCAAATTATTTGATCTATGCCAGAATATTAAACAATTTTATACACGACTCATCGCCATATGTCTTTGAGTATTAAACCAACCGGAGACGCCACTGACAGGCGTTCCCCTCGGCCAAAAAAAAGTGTCGGTCAACACGCATACCTGTTATATACAACTAGTTTTTTTGAGTTCACAGAGTGCTTGGATTGGTGAATGTATTTGTGTGCATCTAGTTCAAGCTAGTGTTTAATTGTTTTGTCAAAAAATGCGTTTGTTTTAACATTTTTTGTGTTTGTTTCCTCGTCCCCCGCGCAGAAATTGGCAGACTTTTTTGCAAAGAAACTAGTGCGCGTGACGTCTCCTGTTGGTTTAATACTCAAAGCCATATGTTATTAAACAGAAAATTATGAGGTCATACGACTTTACTCGTCATTACGAGTAAACGATTGCCATCCTAATTTGTAGTTTAAAATAATTATTTAACGACTATCTAATTACTAATAAAAGAAAAGAAAGTATTAGATATATTGTGAATACATTTTAATAATAAATAATAGTTCACATATCCGTTTATTGTTTTTATCACAAAAATTTATGAAGATAGTTAGCTTTCGAACATAAATTGTGGAGAGATAAGTTTGTTTACAAATAGTCTAGAACCAGCCGCAGAATTAATAACCCCATTTCAGAGATTAGTGACACTCTTATTAACTGAATAAGTTATGAGTGCAATAAAACCCTTTTTTATTATTGTTCTACAAAATCTCTTATTGCTGCTTCTGTTTATAAACATTTTATCTTAAAGTCCTCGAGTTCTATGAACGCGAAAGTTTTTAAAGATATATGTTGTCAGGGCGGCAGGGGTGGTTTTTGCTTGAAAGAGTACTTTCAAGCAAAAACCACCCCTGCCGCCCTGCTATACAAATGTGTTTGTAACAATCACACGGTTAAGCAAATGGGTGTATGTATACCGTTTACTAATAATGATGGAGTTCTGAGGTAATAAAACTTAAAAAAATATAACCGAATTGAGAATCTTCTCCTCATTTTTTAAAGTCCGTTAAAGAAGTATTGGGTCTATACCCATAAATTGGCGAAAAATTCTAACTAAGTAATATTTTTTATTCCAATTTCTGTGATTTCGCGTTAAAACCAAGGATTAATATTTGATTGAAAAGTTGACTATCATATCAAAGTTGATTAAAGTTAGAGACTTGTCCAACAAAGATTTTGACTCAAAAGATTTTGGTTTTTTTTTTTCATTTTTAGTAGGTATTCAGTTAGTTTACCTTTTTATTGTCTTAAAAATTATCTTTTTTTTATATATATAATGGAATTCATTTAAAGAAAATTAAAAGTAAAACTAAAACTTTGTTGGATTTGGATGTTTACATAAAGAAATAAATATGAAATTAAAAAAAATCTCGTTTCCCGTTTTCTCCTAAAAAAATGTAATAATAATAATAAAATGTTAGTATAAAAAAAAATGTCTGCTTTAAAAACTCCACACGAAACTTCAATTACATATTTACCTAATATAATGTGATAATCTTATGTTTTACACATGCCATCCCACCAATGAGCGCTTGCCCTAAGGCAACTCATTACAAGTGCATAATGTTACGTGGGTCTGTGGTGGGATAGTGGTGGTGGCAGCGCAGTGAGGCCACTAGTGGTCGAGCAAGGCGAACTAGTGCTGTGCTGTTTAGTGAAGTGATTTTACGGAGGTTTGTTTTTTTATTTTTTGTGGATTTTGTTGAAGGTGAACTTGGTAGAGCATTCTTTGTCTTAATTTTACGGTAATTTGCGGATTAAATATTTTTATGCTGTCATTTTGGCTTTGCGACTGTAAAAGTATATATAGCTAGTAGGAGTCTTTAAGATATGTCAACATGCCTCGTCCTGACAATTAGAATTACAACAAAAAAACAGCCAAAAAAAGAGTCGTTCCCATGGGATGATCTTTGTCGGTTTTTTTTTATTTACATAATAAATAAATATTTGTAACAATTAAACTTAGGACTTCGGTAGTAAAAGTTAAATTTATTAAATAAAAAAATATCTACTTAGACACTAGACCAACAACCAACGAGTATGTATAATGGATATCAATTTCTCTGGTAATTAAGTAGTAGCAAATAAGTATAGAAGGGTAACATATTATTTGATCAACAGAATAACATAAAATTTACAGAAAAACGTATAGAATGTGTGTATATGGTCACTAATTAATAATAATAAACATAATAATCTCACACCTTTTATCCTCGAGGGGTAGGCAGCGGTATTCCATTTCTAGATATACTCACTTTTTATAAGATATTCTTTGGACCCCTCAACGGGATAGGTGGTGAGCCCATCGCCGGACCGGGTCTGTTTACACATGTCTCAGAATTAATTCTGGGTCCTGCGAGTTCCCTCATGATCACTAATAATGTTATGAAATATGCATATTCACATTACAATAGTGCTAAGTCCGGGTTGTTTACAAAAGCCGTATCAATTTGCCACATTTTAATCCTCATTTCCAAATTCACCGCAGAATTTTACACACAAAATGCCCTACTCAAATACCTAATTAACGAGTAATATTAAACCCAGTAATTTACGAATATTGTGCTTATAAATAGCAGTCATCAATTTAATTATTGGCAGTTAGCTATTGTACAGTCAACAAAGAAAGCGCAACACCGATCTCAAGATTAATCTTCTGCTCCCGAAATTGTAAGGACATTTAATTTTATTAAAAACATCATTCATTTTCTGGTCCCTTGTTTTATGAGTACAGAATTTATTCCGCTAGCGTTCTCGTGATAATGAATTATATTGACCCTGGTGAATATAAATGTGCAAAATAGAGGTGATATTAAGTTACCTGCAATAATCTTTTCCTGTAGCTCCGCTTGTAGACTTGAATATAATACGAGTATTAGATACATGGGAAATTTTTCCACAAACACCTATATATGGGGAAACATGTTCAAACATAGTTGACTGTATTTTAGTGGGTTACTTATATAAAAAATCCCAATTTTATAGTGACGGACCTGTTGGCTCAGTTATTAGTGACTGGGTCATTGAGCTTTAATAACTGAGTCTTCTGAGCCGGAGATCGCGGGTTCGATATCAATTCGTGGACAACATTTGTGTCTTGCATGTACCTTTCCAACTGACAAACCAACAGACTGTATTTGCAGAACCGTTAATTTAAACATTTTTTTAAGATACCTACATAGAATAATTAACTAATAAATTTGCACTTACAGCCAAAAGCACTTTAAAAAATGGGATAGACTTTTTTGGAGTTTGTTGGGCCGCTTCGGCTCCACTAGAACATTTTCCAGAGCAGTTTTAAAATAACTATTAGTATAAAATAAATTGACCTTTAATAAGTAGTACCTACTATATTTATTTCATAGGCCTTAAATATCGATAGGCAACTTTTTTAAGTCCATAAATTTAACGACTGACTCTTTATATAATGCCTGACGTCTTAATTAAAATAAAAAGCAATTTTAAACTTTGTCTAGACTTGAAATAACCTTATAAAAAGTAATGAAACATCAAATAGTCAATCAAAAGTTTCAACTTCGTATGTTTAGCGAGTTACGCAAGTTACGAAGTCATAAGGTTGAGTTTTGCAAGTGTGAATTAGACGTTCGTTATGCAGATGTGTAAGACCTTTGACTTCGAATGTACAAAGTGGTGCTTGCCACACGGTGGTTAGGTACTTTTGTTTCAAAAGAAAGCTGAGCCTTCCTTGATATGGTGTTAAGTCTAATAAGTTACTTTTTACTCGTACCTTTTGTGTCAAAACAAAAATGTTCTAAAAATTCACTGAGTATTAATTTGTGACGTCATTTTTTTGTATTAAATTGTCTCACTTTTGGTTATTTCGTCATTTGTATAATATAAAATTTGGTAAGTCTAATTGTAAAGGTATCGTGCCTTTACAATTACACTTACAATCGATATACTTATAGTCGATTTTCCAAAATGTTTTGGGATAATCTTTTCGCAATTTAATTTCGATTAAATCAAGTTTTGTGTAGAGAATTTGAACTTAGTCTTTCATACCAACATTTTGTTATGTTGATTGGGATTTAAAAAAGTATTATAGACATTACAATTGGTATTTAATCAAAACTAGGTTGTATACCGCACCAATAATGCTGAAATCTAACTACATAACCTTTTTGTTTGCCAATACTCGCATTGTTTGTTCGATAATAAATAAAGGCATCATAATATTCAATCAATATTAAATTTTAAAACAAATATTTGATTTTATAGCTAAAGAGCTGACGCGTAATATTCGGTCATTTAAAATTACGGACTATAATTACAATTACAAACTCTTTAGACTTCTGTAACTGACCAAAGAGGATACTCGAGACAGGGCCCAAAGGCTGACAGCATTTGTTTTCTAAATCTAGACTGAGCTAGCTAGGTTAAACCTTTGACCGAAGCTGTCCCGGTCAGTTTCCTCGACACCTACAGCCTTTAAAATATCTTTGCCTCGACTAAATGATTTCAACTCCTTGTGTATCCTATTCGATGACTTTGTACTTGACATAGGCAATAAAATGGGCATAGCCAGGGGTTTGTATACCTTGATGTTTAGACGATTGCCTTTATTAGACGATTGTTGCTCAAACGCTTCGATCTACTTACTGTACAGTCAAGAGCACACGAAGCTTTACACTTTGAACTTTGAAACGTTCTTATTACAATCGCCTTAGAAGTTAGACTCGCACTACAAGTGTAAAGTTTCATGTGCTCTTGACTGTACCTATTAATTGATTGACACGGCTTAGGCTGTTTGTGCGCTGTCTGCGCACACAGCCTAAGCCATGTGCACGCATCGCGCAAAAGCTACTGGACGGATTTTGATGAAATTTGATATGCAGATAACTGAGTACAAGGGTCAACATCTAGGGTGCTTTCTATTCCAGGAAAATATCGCACTCCCACGGAAAATTATAAAAACCAGTTAAAAAGACAAATACTTACTATTCCGAAAGGATTACACGGAGAAACTTGTAATATAGTATGTAGGTCTTATATGTCGTAGTAGCCCACTATGAAGGGATTCTTAGATATTCCTACGGGAACGGGAATAAACTGGACCCGCGCGGGCAAAGCCGCTGGGCACCCACTATTTATAAAATTCCACACGAGAATCTTAAAAATTCCTTCACCAATGGAAAGTTTATTTTTGTGGGAGTAACATGGGCTATAATTTTGCCACGGGAACGGGACTGACCCGGGTGAAACCGCGGGGCGCTGCTAGTCGATAATATGATGTGGTTTCCTATGATGTGGTTTGGTAAACCACGCTTTTTGCCAACATACATGTCTGAAGGAACTCACGCAGACAAGCAATAACAGATATAAAATCAAAAGGTCAAGCAAAAAGTACAGTCAAGAACACGTAAAGCACACATTGGACTTTTGTAACATTCATATTACCATCGCCTTAGAGGACAGACTCGCACTACAAGTGTAAAGCTTCATGTGCTCTTGACGTACATACGTTTTCCAAGCAATTATGCGAATCAGCTAGCAAGACTAACATCTGCAAGCGAATAAACTAATAAATTATTGCTGTGTGTGTCTCTGAGGCTTAGACAGTTTAAATTACTTTCAAAAATATTCTCTGAGTTTATATTTATAAGGTTTATTCTGAGTGTTCGTACCCTTTTAAGTTTATAAGTGTATTAAATTACGGGTCCTTTAATGATACATTAATATTTATTGTATTTTAGGAACGGGCCTGGTTTTCATGATTATACGAGTAGAATAGAATATAAAACTTATACATAACTATTTTATACTAGCTTTTGTACTAGACTTTGTCTGGGTTCTGGGATAAAAAAGTAGCATTCTGTAGCATTATGTGTAATTCTGTTGTATAAGCTATATTATCAATAAAATTCTAATATACATCGTACCATTATCTATGAAAACGGCAGAAAAATCACGTTTGTTGTACTCGTATGGGAGCTCCTAAATATTTATTTTATTCATTTTTTAGTATTTGTTGTTATAGCAGCAACAGAAATACATATATCGATCTGTGAAAATTTCAACTGTCTAACTATCACAGTTTATGAGATACAATCTGGTGACAGACGGACAGACAGACGGACAGCGGAGTCTTAGTAATAGGGTCCCGTTTTACGCGTTGGTTACGGAACCCTACAAAACAAATTTCTAAATCCAGCGGGTACAGGTGCATTGTCAGTCGAGACAGAAAATTTTTGGGTGCGATATTTCATCACTAAAGTATTATTTAAAAAAAGTATAAGATTTAAACATAGCGAGGGTTTTCTTACAGAATCTTAACAAACCTGAAAGCAATCTTTAGCCTGAAAATAACAGTAAAAAATAGTTTACATAATTTTTTACAGCCTTCGAAAAGTGCAATCCTCTTAAGAATTTATTGGAAACATTCTAACAGATTGTTTTGTAACTGGTTGTCAAATTTCAGAAACGAGAATCAATGCAATAGATTCAAGGAAACTGAATCTGAATTGTGTAAAAGTGATGTTAGGTAACACTTCAAAAACTGAGTATACACGATTTGAGGCAATACGAGTACGAGTCTATTATAAGTTTAATAGAACGCGATAAAAGTAGATAAACATGTCGGTCTTCGTGACCAGAGGGCTGTCAGTTTGTGAGGGAGCGGGCGACGGAGGAGGAAAACAAGCCGGATGTTAGGATGTAAAGTTTTAATTGTAAAAATGATACACCTGAAATTAAAATGGAAATAACAAGGATGGGACACGGAAGGTGAGATTGATAACTTACCGGACGGTGCCGGTGCCTTGATTTTTTATATTCAGTTGCTTCGGATCAAGTAATAGAGATATAACTCATAAATGTTTTTGCGTTATGATTATGAGTGAAGTTATGGATTTGGCAGGTAGATGGAATGATACAGAAATTTTTAAGGGTGGACAGTACGAGAAGGAAAGGGGGATGAGGTCCGCTACCTTGTTACAAGTTATCTTTGACAAAGCATCAGTCTAGCTATCCTGGAGCTGAATGCACCAATTATGGGCACTGATTCACATTGGATTCACGTGGTTCATGGCTGAAGTATTTTATTATTTACTTTTTTCCTTTGTATGTACCTAAATCTAATTTTGTTAAATAAGCACGTATTATATTATATGTACGAGTGTATAATAATATTTCGGAGATCAAGTCTTGTATTTAGAAAAGGTTTTGCTTTTTCCAGTTTATTTTCGTGAAAATTAATTTCAGACCATTGAATATTTGCACGGCCTCACGTATTTCTTGGACTATACCTTTGGAAACATATTCCTAGACATATCAATACACAGAATAATATTGTAACTGGCTCATGTCTACACCTAGGAGATATTTAAGAAAACTTCATACAACTTAAATTCTTTTAAAGTAACATTAAGTTACGGAAAAAAATACTTAATACGGTTACTAGAAGTCGAGTTATCTATTACACACACACACACATACAGGGTGTTTTTAAATTCGCCATTACGGGGACGAAGTCTTGTCCAAAAGGTAGTAAATAAAAAAAATTTTTTTTTTCAAATATTGGAAATATTTATATTACTACTAGCGACCCGCCCCGGCTTTGCACGTGTGCAATGCTAACACTAAAACCTTCCTCTTGAATCACTCTATCTATTAAAAAAAACCGCATCAAAATCCGTTGCGTAGTTTTAAAGATTTAAGCATACAATGGGACATAGGGATATAGGAACAGAGAAAGCGACTTTGTTTTATACTATGTAGTGATTCCTTAGGAATATTATATAGTGTAATATTTTTTTATTTAATTTTTGTAAGGATTTCAAGAAGTCTGCTCAATATTTTTTACTATTCTTGGACATAGAAATAATTGGCTACGGATTTATTTGTTTGAAATACAACTTTGTTGGAATTTGTTTTGTCAGAGAATTTCTTTTTTATAACCCAAGTAACGCTAATTAGACTTTTACCTCGGGGTGATTTTCGAACGCCTACCTAAACAAATACAGTGCCACAAAAAGTTGTTAAAAATATTTTGTCTCTGTGTAGCATTAATCTGTAGGTCGTCTCGTTATAAAAGTATTTTTTAATATTGTGCTCTAATTTTAATAGGACAAATAAATATTTCTTTATTTCTTTCTATCTTGCGTGAGATCACTAGCTCAAAGACGAAGGAAACTGAAATAGTCCGTCGATTGGTAAAAAATACTGGTGAAATGTGGGTATTTCTAAGAATGGAATTAATATACTAAATTCCTACGGAATAAGAATTGAGAATAATTATTTCTTTAGCGGTACTAATATTGTTGTAGCGGTGTTGCTTCGCTTATCGCTAGCGCGAGATATTTTTTTTGCAAGTATATAAACATTTTTTATTGCAATATAATTACAAAATGGTTCTTAATCTAAGTGATTACGGCGAGAAAACAATACACACACACAGAGTCAATATGTACATATTATAACAAAACTGTAAATACCGTCCCTTTACATTAAATATATTCTGATCATTTTTGCAGTAGCGTAGACAGAAATCGACTCAGATATCTAAATACCAATTTTAGAGATCTTCGTGTGTCAGTCTAAACTACTACGTCACTAAACTACACGTCAGTGTAGAGCTGGAATTGAAAATGTTTCTAACACAACAGAGTATTTAATAATTCATTAATTTCTAGTTTTTTTAGTACCAGTTTTTTAGTAACCAGTCGCATAATATACAGCTCCTAGTTGCAGTTATAGGGAAAGTTGAGATACTAGGTTTAAAAATAATCTTCTAGAACGTGCGCCCTCGCCATTAAATTTAATGGGTTACCTATGAGTTTGAAAAAGAAATACTAAAGGTTTCGTATACAATTTTATTAAGCTATTGCATAGCTTCTATCGCGGGCCTTGAGCGCGGGGACCGAATCCAGAAATTCCGTAACGAAAAAACCTCACGCTCTCCCCACTCCGACGGGCACGGAGGTGTGGCTTAAAGGCCGTGCATTGTATAAAAGAAAATAAAGTGAAGTAAAGTAAAGTAAAGTAAAGTAAAGTAAAGTAAAGTAAGTCGAAGTCGAAGTCGAAGTCGAAAGTCGAAAGTCGAAAGTCGAAAGTCGAAAGTCGAAAGTCGAAAGTCGAAAGTCGAAAGTCGAAAGTCGAAAGTCGAAAGTCGAAAGTCGAAAGTCGAAAGTCGAAAGTCGAAAGTCGAAAGTCGAAAGTCGAAAGTCGAAAGTCGAAAGTCGAAAGTCGAAAGTCGAAAGTCGAAAGTCGAAAGTCGAAAGTCGAAAGTCGAAAGTCGAAAGTCGAAAGTCGAAAGTCGAAAGTCGAAAGTCGAAAGTCGAAAGTCGAAAGTCGAAAGTCGAAAGTCGAAAGTCGAAAGTCGAAAGTCGAAAGTCGAAAGTCGAAAGTCGAAAGTCGAAAGTCGAAAGTCGAAAGTCGAAAGTCGAAAGTCGAAAGTCGAAAGTCGAAAGTCGAAAGTCGAAAGTCGAAAGTCGAAAGTCGAAAGTCGAAAGTCGAAAGTCGAGTCGGAGTCGGAGTCGAGTCGAGTCGAGTCGAGTCGAGTCGAGTCGAGTCGAATCGAATCGAATCGAATCGAATCGAATCAAATGAAATGAAATGAAATAGTCAGACCAACCAAGACAGTCAACTTTATATTTTACAATTTATCTTCAAAGAATTCTTCAATATTATAATAACCATAATAACTCTTATTTATTAGAAAAGCTTTTAATTGATTTTTGAATACAATAATTTTATTCATAATACAATAATTCAAGGTTTAGTCAAAGTCAAAATGTTTTAGGCTCAACTCACACCGAAAGAGCGGCGAAGGTCAGCGAAGCGCAGCGACCCGCTCGGTAGCGAAGGCGCGCGGATTTCCGCGACTGCTCGAGTAGTCGCTGGAATGCTCGAGAAGTCGCGGGATTCCGCGCTCCTTCTCGAGCCCGCCCTCGATGAATTCACGGGTCGTTCGCCTATGCGCCACCTCACGCTCCCCACTCCGACGGGCACTTGTTGATACAAAATGCTATGCAATAGCTTGACCGCGGCAGTCCCCGAGTGCCACACGTCTTTTTTATTTACATTTCTTTTTTGGAAACAATTTACACACAGCAGTCCCAAACTAGGCAGAGCCTGTACTATGGGGAGTAAACAACTGATAAACATACTTAAATAAATATTAAACATTACAGATATGTTCATTTGCACAAATGTTCTCCCCGAGCGGGAATCGAACCCATGACAGGGTCACTACCAGCTGATCCAACAGGCTAGAATCTGTACCTACGTAGGTTAAACAAAAAAGGTACCTAACAGACAGACAGATTTACTTTCGCATTTATATATATATATATATATATATATATATTAGTATATATATTAGTAGGCATTTGCTTAATATACAAGGTGTTCTGTATGTTAGTACGTTCAGATGGTGGTGGTGGTGATGGACGTTTTTGAATTGAGCGAGAATTGAGACATATACAACCAATATATTTTACTGTAGCTACTTTTATATGTACTCGTTAAATCTAAACGTAGCCTTAATTACTTTGTTTTGATTTCATATTGACGATACATCGGTAAAAGGGAGAAATAGACACAACAGTATCAAATTCGGTCGCCGTGTGTAGTGCATTTCTTGGAAATTGGCGCAGCTTATTTGCAGCGCTGCAAACTTTGGGTAGAAATGTTTCCTGTGCACCAAATTCTGGGAATTCAAGTAATTTGCTTCCCTTACTTTAAAGTACGGTCTGATGCGAGCTTAGTTCGTACTATCATTGCAAATTTACTGAATTTAATAAAGATTTTTTAAGTAACTTAACATGTAATATAATAAATAATATAATCTCACGCCTTTCATCCCCGAGGGGGTAGGCAGAGGTATTCCATTACTGGATATACCCACATTTCACGAGATACATTGGACCCCTAAGCGTGATAGGTGGTGAGCCCATCGCCGGACCGGGTCTGTTTACACATGTCTCAGAATTAATTCTGAGACCTGTGGGTTTCCTCACGATGTTTTCCTTCACCGTCGAGCTAGTGATAAATATGTACGTAAGTTTTGAAAAACTTATTGGTACATGCCAGGATTTGAACCCGAGCCTCACTGATTTTCGGCCGGCTCTTTAACCGTCCGGGCTATCACTGCTCTTAACATGTAATAAAAAGTAAAAAACCGACTTCAACTTATATGATTTTCTCATGGATGATATAGTCAGAAATGAACCAAATTGAAACGGGACTACAAGGGAAGCACCAGCTTTCAAATAAAAAACGAATCATTAAAATCGGTTCACACAGTCCAAAGTATTGAGGTACCTACCAAACATAAAAAAGAATACAGTAGAATTGATAACCTTCTCCTTTTATGGAGTCGGTTGAAAAGAAGAACTGATTGACTGATCGATTAAACAAAAAACCAAAACCTCTAGGTCTGGAAGCATGAAATTGTGTACAAAGGTTTCTTAAATTACTCAAGCGAAGACTCTAAGACGGGTCTTATGAAATACCCACGGGAACGGCAATAAACAGGATCCGCGCGGACAACGGGCACCCAATAGTAGTTCATATTTGAGACTCTCGTAGCCAACGATTACACAATTCATACAAATCAAGAGCATGTAGAGTTTGAAGCATTGGAATTTGTAACATTCTTATTACAATCGCTTTAGAGGTCAGACTCGCACTACGAGTGTAAAGTTTCATGTGCTTGACTGTACCCCTATTAACCGACTCGACACCTCGCATAGGGCTATTAATTATAATTATTAATGTAAACCATATTTACTAGTAAAACATGAGATTAGAAAGAGCTGCCCTTGAGTTTCTTGCTGGTTTTTCTGGGGGTACTGAATTTGGAACCAGCAACTCGTCGGTGGAGATGGGCTGCTGTTTACATTTAGCAAATCTTCATTGACGAGTTTAGAGTGCCTTGTTTGGATGCAGTGCATTTTCAAGTACCTACAAAAATAAATATATTTTCATTTTCTTGTGTTTTAGACGTTACGTTAAACGGTTGGTGCTAAATTCATACTTGTACATACGCTTATGCCTTCTCCGCGACGAAGCAGGCAAATACATTAGACCTCCACCTGCTACAAACATGTGACACTCCTCGTGCTTTAAATAACTGTTGTAAACTGTGTTAAATACCAGATAGAACAATTTATGGTCATTTTAAATGAAGTGCAAATATTTAAAGGGTAGATCAAATAATGAACAAGCAACTATTTTTCGCATTGATTTTGATTTTTCATACGTGACTTTATTAGAAGACATCTAATATTACAGAAATTATAAAAATAAACTAACATGCTGTACATAAACAATACACGCACACTACCCAATCAAAAAAGTCAATATAAATAAATAAAGCTGACAAAAGTGGCGTTTTAGTGTGGTAGAGAGGGTTTTTTTGAAAGCATTTAAATTTTTTTTTTGTTAGAAAAAAAAAACAAAAAGAATTTTTTTTTTCTTCATGTTTACATTTTATTTCTCTTACATATTTGGCCACCTAGAATAATACGTGGATAGCTATAATTGGCCTATGGTATTGTATTTAGAATAAGATATACTAACTGTTTTGGCTGTTGTTAGCCCAAACAAAATATTAAAATATTATAGCCCAAGGCTCTAGACTCTAGGATCAGCCCTATCCAGAGAGGTACTGAAGTTATCTTCGGAGTAATGTTCCATAAAAGGACATCCAAAACATACAAATGTAAATCTATATAAATAGCACATAGTATACAGGTCATGGTAAACAACCAAATAAAGAACATCGGCAGCTTTGGTACCTACTGAAATAGACACCCACGGGGTATCACACTATGCTTGTTATATTGACTCATAACAAGTCGAAATTTTCCATATTTTTTAATTAATCTAGCAGTTGGAAATATTGAGTCAAATGAAACAGAAATATCACAGAAACACGAATCGATCGATTGGGAAATCTATGAATACCAAAGAGATTAAAATATAATATAAGGCATAGAGGGGACAAAGCGAGGATTATTTGAAGCCAAAAGTTATTCCAAGTGGAATATGTCTAGTACAATTTGGACCGAATGACAGCTCGCGTTCATACTAACTGACATGACAAGAACATGACGCTTGAGCTTCAAAGTTTTGTATGAAAATATTCCCAATGCCCCCTCTATGCTATTATATTTTAATGTCTTTGATTAAAACACAAACGTTTTTGTTGTTGTGGTAAAATTGAACGTCGTGTCATCACGTCAACCATGTCATTCACTAGGGATGGCCAAGTGAAAAAATAAATTGATATTATCGTATCGACATTTCTAAATACTATAGATAAAAATCGAGTGAAAAATATCGATATATCGTCAGTTTTTACATTATTATTTATACATATTCTCAAATTCGTAAAAAAGGACGATGAAAATAGTATTTTTTTATAAATGCTTGAGTCTAAACAAGTATCTAGTACCTAACATGAAATGAAACACGAAACCAGAATTGCGTTAAAAATATATTAAAATTGATACGAACTCGATACTGTAAAATAAAAGTCGATATATCGCCATTAAAAATATCGACGATATATATAATAATATGCTAATTATGTATTTGGAAAAATATCGATATTTTTATATAGGTATCGATATTTTTTGCCCAAGCCATCATTTACTGCCACTATGTGGCATAGAGTAACTTATATGGCATGTGGTAGGCAGTGCTATTTTCTAACAAAGAGGTTGGAAGAAAATCATTTTCTTTCCTAGAGAAACTTTTTCTTTACTCGTCTTTGGTACCTAAAATCTCATAATAACCTACAAAATACACTAGGTAACGAATAACTTTTAAACCTCAACTTATAAAAATGTGGTATGATTACATATTATCTTAGTCTGTCCAAGAACTATCGATTTTACACGGTTTCGTCTTCCGTGGGCAGGTGTAAGTGGGGTACCCAAAACACATGGACTTTTGCCATTGTTATTTCTGCCGAACTAACTTTTGCGTGTCTCACGATTCCAGACGAAACAATAATGTTGGTACCATCAATTATTCTACGATTAACATCAGTATTCTCTATTTATATGGCAGTTATACTGTTGTAAATGAACCTTCTTTGCACACTGGAGGCCTTAATCTCATTCATTGTGAGGGCATATCAATGAGAATTTAAAAAAACGTATGCACTTATAAATACATACATACATAATCTCACATCTATTTCCCATTTGGTTAGCCAGAAACAATAGACTGTCACTTGCTACGAACCTGGCAGATCTCTTATGCTTCATCCACATTCATCAAACGACTCATGCATGCTGGTCGGTTTCGAATACTCTTTATCTGGCTTTTCTTCAATACATCGCTGATCTGTTCGATGCAAGTATACGCCTAGGCCGTCCTCTGCCGACTCGTACGATATTGATGAAATGCTCGCACTCGTCAATATCTATAGATTATAAAAGAATAAACTGACTGAATAAAAGGACTTGAAACAGAAACGTTGGTTTATACTAGGTATAGATAATATTAAAAAAATACAGTTGATTTGAGAAACTCTTCCTTTTTTTAAAGTCGGTTAAAAAAAATCGGTTGGCGTGGAGTTATTCGTCCATTTTTCGCGTACATGCAAAATGTAAGACATGTGGTTTTCTCATGGATGCCATTGTCAGAAATTAAGATGGGACCACACGGGAAGGAGTTTTTGGAAATTCATATGAAGTTTTTTCAAATATCTCTTATTTAGGTACCTACAGTCATTGGGTAGGCAAAATTTTATTATCTGTAGAGACACTTTTCTATAGATTAGTAATATTCTGCTCACTGACTTAAAATCATCATCATCATTATGACATGATTATACTAACAGCACGACATTACCATGGCATTTGTGGTCACTAGTTAACATCTAAACATCTAATACAAAAACCACGACGGTTGACACCGTATCTCATTACATTCATCCATTGCTGCATCTGTTCAGAGGCTCTACAAAAACTCCGTTCATTCACAGACATGTACGTGAATAATAGTGAAACAGTAGCATAAAAGAGCGAGTTTGAACGAAGAATATTCTCACGCGAGATGGCCGAGGCCAAGCCTTTCACTTTCAATGAGACTTTATCACGTAAAAACTGCTGTTAGTGTGGAACGACTGGTTAGGGTGAGTCTTCTGTGTAAGCGATCCTAGGAATAATTGCAAACAATTGTCTTAATCCTAACCCAGAATAAAATTATAACTTCGAGAAATGGGAAGTTTACCTGTCTGCATGTCGTATATTACGTTTCTACCGACCTTGATAAACTTTGCCTTGAAGATTGATAGATTTTTTCATATTATTAAAAACAAAAAATTATGTGCAAATGATAGTAAAAACTCCGGTAGGTAACCAACTGGTAAACCGCGAGCTACTTTACTAGTTCCTTTAAAAATGACATATATTCATAAATATTTTTACAAATTTACCTACCTACTTAACTTGGTTAGGATTTTAAACAACTTGATTCTCCTATTCTTCTGCTATTTTGTTTGAAAATCAGTGAGGCTCGGGTTCGAATCCTGGCATATTTAAATAAATGTACCAATGAGTTTTTCAAAACTTACGTACATATTTATCACTAACCTGCAGGTCCCAGAATTAATTCTGAGACATAGACCTGGTCCGGGGATGGGCTCACCACCTATCACGTTTAGGGGTCCAATTTATCTCGTGGAAAGTGGGTATATCCAGTAATGGAATACCTCTTCCTACCCCCTAGGGGATAAAAGGCGTGAGATTTTTTTTATTTTTTTTAATTTTTTTTTAAGCTTTCCCGCTAACGATGTGACCACCAGATCTCCCGAGTTTTTATATGATATCACGTAACAATTAGTGAGCGTGCTTAGACAATGATAGATGTTTATTTATGAGGGGCTCCTAGTTTATTGGCACTAGAATAACCTTGCTAATCTAATGAACTATCTAGGCTTGATTGATTGTTGCTAATTAATATTAGCTTATGTCACAGTATTTAGGTAGGTATAGGCATCATCTCATTTCGGATTACCACCAGCTTTCCTAGGCACGTGGTAAATTATTATATTATTCCCACGGGAACGGGAATAAACCTTTGTGAAAAATTTCATGTACCCAGTGGTTTTGGCTGTGCGTTGATCGATTAGTCAGCCAGACAACTAGTCAGTCTATTCTTTTATACTTAAATCCAGACTAACGTTTTAGTTTGTTCTGTTGTTTTGCAATTAATTACTATTGCCGAATATTACTATTTTTAACTTAATTTAAAGTTAAATTATATATAACTGGCTCTTGCCCACTTAAAACAAAGCTGCTTAGGCGGCAACAGAAAACCATTATTTTCCTTCGGGTGCAGTTGAGTAAAAATGGTAGGTACTGTACGCTTACGATTTCTCTTATGCCATAAAGGTAGAATTTCTTGTGACATATAAGTAATTTTCGACGTATGAAAGTGCGAAAATAACACGGTGGTGGCAGAACCAGTGATGCGTCAACTGGGTTATTTACCCAAGGTTGTACAGTCAAGAGCACATGAAGCTTTACAGTTGTAGTGCGAGTCTGACCTCTAACGCGATTGTAATAGGAACGGTACAAAATCCAATGTGTCAAGCTCCACGTGCTCTTGACTGTACTCGTTTATCAGTATGTAACAAATTCTCTAATATACAACATGTAACAGAATAAGCGCAATTCCTGAAATTAGTTTGTTCAGTATCGACTACTAATTCGATTTCAGCTATTTTTAATATGTGTTAATTTTTTCAAAAAAATGAATTATCGTAGCTGAATTTAATGCTTTCTATGGAAATCGTGCTATTATTAATCGATATTTAAGAAAATTGGTTAGACACAACTAAAGTTCGATTACATCATATTTTTTAAATACTTATATACTAATTGGGGTGTATAAGGAATTGCGCTTTTTCTGTTACGCGTTGTATAAAAATCTCGTGACGGTGTTTGTGGTCTCCTCCGAAACAGCTCGACCGATTTGAATGAAAATTTTTTTTATACGTGAAAATAGTTTGTCAAGTATTTTTATCCTCCCCCATTTATATGACGGGCCTGTTGGCTCAGTTGGTAGTGACCCTGATTTCTGAGTCGGAGGTCGCGGGTTCCATCCCCGCTCGGGGCCAACATTTGTGTGCGTGAACATATCTGTTGGCTTCGTGCCTGGTTGATTAATATTTATTTAAATATGTTTATCAGTTGTTTAGTACCCATAGTAAAGGCCCTGCCTTATTTTGGGACTAAATAATCGTGTGTGAATTGTGTCCCATCATTTATTAATTATATGGCAGAACAACGGCAACGTATACCGGTTCAGCTGGTATTGATATATAAAAACCTTATTAACTTGAAAATGGCTCTACCGATTTTGATTAATTTTGTGTGTGTTTGAGTGGGTTCTGAAGACGAGTTCTTTCGACATTAAACCGGCAAACGCCATGCCAGATAAAGGTTATCTGACTGGAGGCTTGAAATATTCTGGCAGTTAGATGTGCACTAGCCTAACACCATCTCCCAACCAGCGGCACGTTACTGGGCGTGGAAGATTATGGTCCCATACTTCCTCAGGAAAGTCACTTTTCTCAGCAACTGGCTGTTACGGGTTGATGATAATGATATCGGAAAGCACATTACCCTTTTTCTGGTGCAGCCGTGTAAAAACAAAACGTTCCGCAGACCCATAGACCTCAGGCGTCGATTTGCCCGCTTACCCCAGCCCTTGTTACCACGCGTTTCTGATTTAGTAGGACAGTCCTGAAATAACTTTGGCCTACTTTCAAAGTCGCCCTTATAAAAGTTTTCACGCGTGACATCCCTTACGTCTCGTAATGGGTCACTCCATTTCGCCATTTACTTACTTAATAGCGGGTCATTTGCCTTGAGAGAAATTGTTTTAGTGTGGCACTCTGGGATGACGTGTCGCAGAGGAGTTTTTAGGAACATTTCTCAAAGTGATTATTTAAATGTATTAAACTCTACCTGCGTTAAGTAGGAATATTTTTAATATCTTTTGCCTGCGATCTCTGCAATCGAATCGAGGATGCGACTTTCTCTGCAATCTGAGATAAAAAGTATCCTATGTGTTAATCCAGGTTATAAACTAATTGTTTGCCAAACATCCAAATAAATTCAACCGTTTTTGCGTGATTCAGTAACAACTAACAAAGATACAATCATTCACATTTATATTGGAACGAAGTTCCTTATCGCGCGTTGCGAAAGAAGGCTAGATGGAAAAAATTAAGACCAAAAGTTGTAACTACCGACACTTTCCGGCGTACGCGTGCTTCTCTGCCTGTTGTTGGTCGTTGAGTTAATGCTGGAAACTAACAGATGGCGCTGCTATAATGAAATACCGCTAATTATCCAGAGCTGACACTGTTACGAAGTAATACCTTGACTTATCAAGATATGGCGCTGTTAACACATTGTGGCAGTCTTCTTAATGTATATAATTTTTATTTAGTTTCAGATTTCAATGTACAGACAAATTTCGTTTTAAGTTTTATATATGTAGATATCCGATGCTTGGTGGCGCACGGTTACTATGGAAACTGAACTTTGTTAATTCTCTTGTCTATTGCCTGCTGAAATTATACTTTTATATATTTGCCGTGTTTAATCCTTCTATCATTTACAACAACTACATTGGTGACCCCGCTTAAACACGTGGTAACATGGCTCATAACCCAGTGCCGGGTAAATCAAAAGATCGCGGTGAAGAAAGATTCTCGGACTGCGACCCGCCTTTCGAGCTGCATCGGGTTGGCGTGAGAATGCCACCGTTCTATCCAGAAAAACCGGCGCTATGGTTTGCTCAACTGGAGAGCCAATTTATTCTGGCAAACATAACGGTGGACTCTACAAAATTTCACTACGCTGTGGGACAGCTCAACCCCGTTTATGCATCGGAGGTGGAGGATATTATCGTGAACCCATCACCTTCAACAAATAAATACGAGCGGCTCAAGATAGAGCTCACTAAGTGGCTTTCGGCTTCGAGAGAGAAGAAGGTTCAGCAGCTTCTCACACATGAAGAGTTAGGTGATCGAAAACCCTCCCAGTTCCTCCGTCACCTGAAGCATTTGGCCGGTCCAACGGTTCCAGAGGAGTTCCTTAGAACAATTTGGACGAGTAGGCTACCGAGCAGTACCCAATCAATCGTGGCATCGCAAGCAAAGGCAACGCTAGAGGAAGTAGCTGACCTGGCGGATAAAATTCACGACGTCGTTACTACTACTACTCCGCATGTTGCAGCAACGGCTAGTTCGTCAGGTTCCGTCTCAGATCCACTTGCTAACCAGATTGCCGAATTCCAAGTGCAGTCGCTTACTACACAAATGGACAGGATGTCAAGATCGAGGAAAAGATCGTCATCACAGCAGCGAAACCGATCATCATCTACGCGGTCGCAGAGCAACTACCGTAAGTTCCCGACTTGTTGGTATCATCACAAATTCGGTACCAAAGCTAACAAGTGTGTGAAACCTTGCGACTACTCGGAAAAATAGATGGGCAATCTGTGATGGCGACCGACGATTGTCCTAACAATGGTCGCTTATTTGTTACGGACCAAAAGACAAAAACTCAATTTTTAGTGGATACCGGTAGTGATTTGTGTGTTTTCCCTTATAGTGCATTAAAAGAACGTAGACCTAAAACTGATTTCGAGCTATGTGCGGCAAACGGTTCGTCTATTAGTACATACGGTTATGTTCATTTAATTCTTAACCTAGGGTTGCGCCGTGACTTTTTTTGGAGATTTATTGTGGCTAATGTAACTAAGGCGATAATAGGCGTGGATTTTCTTTCCTTTTACAATTTAATCGTATACGTTAGGAACCACCGCCTCATCGACGGCACTACTACGCTCGCAACCCGGGCTTCACTCGCTCGAGCATCTGACATTTCTTCGGTCAAGGTAATATCTGGTCACACTATTTATCATGACATACTAGCTGAGTTTCCAGACATCGTTCGCCCTTCAGGCATGCATACCACACCGAAACACCAAACTGTTCACCACATCAACACTACACCTGGTCCACCAGTATCTAGTACACCACGTAGGTTGGCACCTGATAAACTGAAGATTGCCAAGTCTGAGTTTGAGGCCATGCTGTCTATCGGCACTTGTAGACCTTCAAAATCTCCATGGTCGTCTCCACTACACTTGGCACCAAAGAAGGACAACGGGTGGCGTCCGTGCGGGGATTACAGGCTGCTCAATACCCGCACTATACCAGATAAGTATCCCATCCGTCATATTCATGACTTTGCTCACAGTCTTGCAGGTTGCCAGATATTTTCAACGATCGATTTGGTTAAGGCTTACAACCAGATCCCAGTCCATCCAAATGACATCGAGAAGACCGCAATTACAACTCCGTTTGGTCTTTACGAATTCCCGTACATGACGTTCGGACTTCGTAATGCCGGACAGACGTTTCAGCGCTTCGTAGATGAAATGGTACTGGGGCTGGATTTCTGTTACGCGTATCTCGATGACTTTCTCATATTTTCTAAAGATAAAGAGTCACACCAGCAGCATCTTAGGCAACTTTTTAATAGATTGCATGAGTATGGGATGGTCATCAATACTGCCAAATGTGTCTTTGGGGAGCCCGAAGTGACGTTCTTGGGTTACAATATATCCGTGGATGGAACAAAACCTCTGCCTGCAAAGGTTGAGGCTATCAAAATCTTCCCAGTGCCCAAGACCGTAAAACAACTGCGTCGCTTCCTGGGGATGATAAATTTTTATCGGAGATTCATTCCAAACGCTGCACGACATCAGACACCACTGAATTCTTTCTTAGTTGGGTCAGTGAAGGGTTCCCATCCGGTGAACTTCACTGACACAGAGCTGCAAGCCTTTGAAGCTTGCAAAAATGGACTATGTCAAGCAGCTATGTTGGCACACCCTGAATGTGGAGCAAAATTTGCAGTTGTCACTGACGCATCGGATATGGCGTTAGGAGCGGTGCTTCAACAGCTGGTAGGAAGCTCGTGGCAGCCGCTTGGCTTCTTTTCACGCAAGTTGAGTCCCTCTCAGCAGAAGTATTCTCCATACGATAGGGAACTATTGGCCATATACGAAGCAATCAAATAATTTAGGCACATGATTGAGGCAAGAGACTTCACAGTATATACTGACCATAAGCCATTGATATATGCGTTTCACCAGAGGAAAAACAATTGCTCACCAAGACAGTTCCGACATCTGGATTATATTTCCCAGTTCACTTCAGATATCAGACATATATCTGGGAAGGATAATGTGGTAGCCGATACCCTTTCACGAATTGAGTAAATCGTTCAACCAATAGACTTCAAAAAACTTGCAGAGTCTCAGGGTCAAGACGATGAATTTAAAAGTATCGTGGAAGGAAATACATCTTTACGGCTTAAAAAAGATTACACTGCCAGATACAAATGCGGAGCTGTACTGCGAGGAGAGAAGCAATATATTAAGACCATATGTCACAAAAGAGTTTCGCCGACAGGTATTCGAAAGTCTACATGCACTTAGTCACCCTGGCGCAAACGGCACAGTAAGGTTGGTTACAGATAGGTATGTTTGGCCTGGGATAAGAAGAGACTGCCGAGAGTGGACTCGCAACTGCGTAGCTTGCCAGCGGTCAAAAGTCACACGTCACGTGTCTGCCCCGCTAGGCAATTTTAAACTACCACAGGCGAGGTTCCGTTTCATTCACATCGACCTCATAGGACCCCTGCCATTATGTCAAGGCTACCGCTATTGCCTCACAGCAGTGGATCGTTTTACACGATGGCCAGAGACAATACCGCTACGTGACATTACAGCTGAAACTGTAGCAAGGGATCTTGTGGATGGATATCGCGTTTCGGTTGTCCTACGGATATAGTTACCGACAGAGGGAGGCAGTTCGAGTCGTCGTTGTTCAAAAGCTTGTCGCGGATGATAGGTTTTCAGCACAGGCGAACAACAGTGTACCATCCGGCGTGCAATGGCCTTGTGGAAAGATTCCACCGTCAACTGAAAGCGGCCATTACCTGTCACGCCAATGATAACTGGGTGGAAACATTGCCATTAGTCCTGTTAGGTATTCGCTGTGCACACAAAGACGACCTACAAGCTTCCTCTGCGGAGTTAGTTTATGGTGAACCACTTCGACTCCCTGGGGATTTCCTTTACCCAAGTGACGAGGTCGGTGTCGACTTTGCAGATTTCTTAGCAAGGTTACGCCTATTTTCCCGAAAACTACAACCTTCACCAGCCTCACGACATGGTAGTCAGAGGTCAATCTTCGTTTTCAAAGACCTTAAAACATCTAATCATGTGTTTTTGAGGGATGACACATCAGGTGGTTCATTTAAACCTGCTTATACCGGACCATACGAGGTCCTTCAACGTGGTGACAAAATATTTAAAATTATTGTTAATGGTACACCAGTCACAGTATCGATAGACCGCATCAAGCCAGCCTACATACTACGTGGCATGGACACCAACATAACACACACTTCACACCCATCGCCACATATAACATCAAACACATCATTCCCGACTCATGACACACACATACAAAACACACCGCAGGCCGAAGAAAACATAGTCAGAAAGACACGATCAGGTCGTACTGTGAAATTTCCCGACTATTATCGCCCGTAGTACGGTCTCTGGAGGGGGGTGATGTGGCAGTCTTCTTAATGTATATAATTTTTATTTAGTTTCAGAATTCAATGTACAGACAAATTTCGTTTTAAGTTTTATATATGTAGATATCCGATGCGTGGTGGCGCACGGTTACTACGGAAACTGAACTTTGTTAATTCTCTTGTCTATTGCCTGCTGAAATTATACTTTTATATATTTGCCGTGTTTAATCCTTCTATCATTTACAACAACTACAACATTGTATCATTGTGGATAAAATATGACAGAGACTAAGAGTTATAGTGTAACGTGATGACGATGATGATGATGATGAAACTTCGTTCCATCCGGGTGCCCCTTGGCACCGCTCAAGTTTTTTATTTTATTAAATATGAGCGAATCACACTAATATTTTTTTCTCTGCTCTTTCGATAAAAAATACGGTTTCGTTTTTCTATGTCAACGTATTGTATAATCAATTACAAACTAATGTATTAAAGTAACTCTAGCGTAACTGGGCATGTCATCGCGACTTTTGTCAAGGTCCTAGAAATTTTGTTACATTAACTCCTCATGCAACTTTTATGAAATTAGGTGCTTAAAGCGTATTGACGCTTGTCTACCATAGCATCACGAATTTAATTTACTTTTCATTTAAGTCCTGTAAATCTACAAAACTTTGGTCACCGCACGATGTCGCTTACCCATGATGGATGACCGACACGTGGACATGCAGATCCTTGGAACAAACTAATTTAAATTTAGAACTCGGGGGAGCGATCAACAAAATATTCGCACCTGTTTTGTTTTCATGGACTGTACATAAATAATCTTGTCATGTCAATGTCATCGCAATTTTTAGGATGGAGGTAAGAGGAACGCTCACCATTAGGTTGTAATAAAGAGTACAATAACTAAAAACGATAATAGCACTGAGACGCAAAGGAGACGTTCCATTTTGGGCTTGCACATTGTACACCAGCGTGAAAGATAGAGAAAATCTAGTGATTATCAGGCGAAATAGACTGTTTGCTAAGTGGGCCGATAGCGAAGTAGTCACATAGAGAAGTAGTCAAAATGCGAAATGGGCTATTTGAGAAGTAGACCTCTGGCGCCTAAGCGAAAAATATTTTAAAAAATCATTTTCATCTATTTAACTTGTACAAAAGTAATTAAACTTCAATGGATCCGCATTAAATCATATTGAAATAATACTATTTCTAACTTCTTAAGCCAAATTTCCATGTTATTGTGAATTAGTCCGACAAATATCAAAATAATGTCAATTGTCATTTTACCAGTCAGGTCGCAAATTTTTTTCGGTTGCCGCGGTGCTAGTTTAATGAAAATTTAAGTTTATTGTACAACGAAACTAGACAAATATGAGCAAAATCATGAATTAAACTATATTTATTTTATTTATATTTATTTAAAAAAACTGGTGTACATGGTGTAGGCCCAGTCTACATACATTCATGAAACGTCTCATTTTTATTGATGATTGCTTCTCATGATGATAATCAGTGAAACTCGTTTACAAATCCTGGCATGTACCAATGAGTTTTTTAAAACTTACGTACAAAATATTCATTAGAAGGAAAACATTGTGAGGAAACCCGCAGGTCTATGAATTAATTCTGAGGCATGTGTAACAGACCCGGTTCGGCGATAATGGGCTCACCACCTATCACGTTTAGGAGTCGAATATTCTCGTGAAAAGTGGGTATTCCCAGAAATGGAATTCCTCTGCCTACCCCCTCGGGGATAAAACGCGTGAGAATCTTTATTTTTGATATTTATTTTTAAGTACCTATTTTTTTACTATTTTTATTACTTAGTTGCGTTTTTTATGAGACTATCTCGCTCGACAATCTAACGTTTTTAGTACCTACTTCTACCACAGATGATCGACTAAATAGTTACTACATACATACGTAATACCACGTATTATAATTTGTGTTATTATAACTGTTTGTTTCTCAAATAAACAATAAATAAATAAAAATAAGTATGTAATAGTTACTACGCTTATATACTATGTAATACTACTACTACTTATACTTATTATTATATTAAAAGCTAAAGTTTGAAAGAAAGTTTGTGAGTGTGAACAGATTTTTATGAAAATTTACAGTGATCAAAATAACCCCAAAGCTAGCAGTTTAAGAAATACATTTACTGTAAAAACATTCTAACCGGTTATGTGCTCAGTCGGTCAGTGTCTTATTATGTTTAAAGTAGAATCTTTCCTCATTATGCAAGCAGTGACCGGATATTTACATTACATCACTATTATACAATTTAGTCTTTCTGCCAAGAATCTTGTATCGAGGAATAAATTTAATCATCTAGAACATTTGCACTATGCATATCTACAGGCAACGTTTTAATAAATTATTGGTTGTAAATTGTATCGTTATTATATTCAAAATCACTCAATTTAAATAAAAAGTAGCACGGGGTCCATTGAGCTTCGATTTATTATACTGATGATGATTTATCTACCAGTTCTGACAATGCCATCCATTAGAAAACCATGTAAGTCTGAAATTTACATTAAGTATGTGCGCGACAAATTGACGAATAACTATATTATACCAACCAACTTCGATGATATTTTTTTTGCCGACTTCAAAAAACTAAGAGGTTCTCAATTCGCCTGTATTTTTTAGTATAATTCGTTGAAGTCAGTGTTTCAGTCTTTAGGGTTCTATGTTATTAAAATAATGTTACAATTTTAGCAGACGACAACAGAACTACATTCGTGATATCATAATTACAGCCCACAATATTATGATGGTTTGGTTAATGCACAATGTTCTTTCAAAGCAAACACTAAATAATGAAACCATTAATTGAGTTGCAATGCTTTGTGTATTCTGATTAAAATTTATTATTTTTCATTTACCACTCGGAGTGTAACAGAATGATTGCTATTACTCTCTATACCTTTTTCCGCTTTACGGGATGAAAACAACTTCGTCCTTTATCACGAGGGAATCTAAACTCTGTAAATTATGAGCATTTTGGATTTTGGTTCCTATATATTTGAATGTTATCTTAATTTCGATGTAGACTATTGGTAGGATTAAACCTTAGTGGTTTATATATGCTATTTATCATCATATTATGTTTATGTTAATATGGATAAATAAAGGAAAAAAAAATACACAAGAACATTTATTCGGCAGACATGTTGCCAAACAAAATTATTCGACCATAAGTCGACCATATATAAAACATGACTCATAGTTACTCATTTGAAAACCCCAAAATTCGAGATAGACTCACACACGGAGTGTTTTGTACCCCCTCCTTTGAATATCTATAAAAAATGCATCTAAAAATAAACATAATTATTATTTACTAGCAGCGCCCCGCGGTTTCACCCGCGTAGTTCCCGTTCCCGTGGGAATACTAGGATAAAAAATAGCCTATGTGTTATTCTGATGTATAAGCTATATAACTGTAAAGTTTCATCAAAATCCGTTCAGTAGTTTTTGCGTGAAAGAGGAACAAACATCCATCCAGACATCCATCCATACAAACTTTCGCATTTATAATATTAGTAGGATATTAGTAGGATTTTCACCTGCAACAAAACTGGGCTGGCATAATTTGTAACTAGTCTGAATCGATATCATTTGTAGTTGTTAGTCTGCTGTGACAGACAGACAAACACACACAGGCCGGAAACAAATCTTTTTTTTGCAACCCTAAAACTTATTGGAGCCATACGAGAGACGCCATTCTTAGAATCAAAGTAGGGGTAAACCTATCCAGTGGCCGATTTGGCCTAAGGCCCAGTAGTCTCGGGCCTGCGGGGGGCAGATGTTAAGGGTGGCCAATGGTGACCATAAAGACAGAAATGATAACAAGAAATAACTTAGAGTACCTAAATATTCTAAAGGCTCTACCACATTATGGCGGGCCGCACTATACTGCTTCGTATACTAATGGAATCGTTTCTGGCTGACCAGCTAAAATTTCTAAATCACTTTCTACATTTTATGTAGAAAGAAATAAAAGTTGTCAATAAAATAATTTCGTTGTGTAGTCTATATAATGGGTACTGAGAAAGGGGCGGCTGGTATTTACTACTTAGCCTGGGGCCTAGAGCGGCCAGCACTGCAAATCCCCTACTGTATATAATATCTACTTCTTGTATTCGAATACAGCATTTTCATTGTTGTCAAAGTCAATAAAATGATACGAGTATATATTGCTTCTTCCCCATGATAAGTCTATAAAGGCGAATCGACGCACTCTGTATGATCTGAGTCTATCCATAAAAATAACATTCGGGAAATCTGGGGGTTCGATAATATTTTATCGGAGGTATCGGTTCATCACGGATTACCATAGGAAAACAATCGGATAGAAAAACAGGGTTGATGTATGGAGCTCGTAATGATGGCCGGTTATCGAGAGGACTAGGATAGATACTTGTGAGCTGGTGATCGGAAAAGATAGAAAAAGTTAGTGGAAATGTAGTCAGGTAAAGGACTGGTCATCACAAAAATTTATGTACTAACGCCACATACCAAAGGTTCAATTCTGTTCAGTATATTCTGGTGAATTAAATGAAAATTTATTTTATTTTGTGGGTAATAAGAATTACACTTACAACAGTCAATAGTCTCTCGTCCATGAAGATTGGCTAAATTTACAGCAGCCCATCTCCACCGAAGAGTTGCTGGTTCCAAATTCCAGCAAGAAACTCAAGGGCAGCTCTTTTTAATCTCATCTCCAGTATTTTATTATTATATCAATGTGACCACATTGAATTATGTTTTACTCAATTTCATAATAGTATACTTACGAAATTGAGTAAAACATAATTCAATGTGATCACATTGATATACTAATAAAATACTGGATAATAGTATACTTACTCACGTACAATGGTCCACTTCAGGACTAAGTGCGGAAACCAAACCCCCTAACATAGAACATAGTATACTTACTGTGACTGTATACTAACATACGTTCTTCTCGGAGTACTGTACTGTACTGCATAGAAACCAGCAACTCAACGATGGAGATGGGCAGATGTTTACATTTAGCTAATCTTGCTAGACTAGTTTAGAGACCCTTCGAAGTGTTCTTTTTGTACCTGCAGAAAATAAATGATTTTTGACTTTGACTCTGACATAGTCATTACCAAACCCTACAGACATACATTCAGAGAATTTTAAAGAAAATCAATTTTTTTCTTCAAGCAGATGTGTGTTCATAATTGTTCATAAGATGTTGTAACTAGTAAAATATTTACTCAAACACTTATGATTTCGAATCATAAACCATTCGTTTACCTACTTACATATAAAACTTGTTTTATCATCAATTCGTTGAAATACCAATATTCGTACACCCATAAACATTTGCAAGATATCTAATAAACTAAATTGGACAAATCGCAACAAGCTAGTATAATTTTTTGGTGCCAAAATACGATAGAGTTTTCACACTACCTAGATATTTCGTCGCTCGATTCTGTAACATCGTGTGTGCTTGTCAAGCAACTTTTAAAATATTTTGTGCGAGGACGGAAAAACCTTGTTACGTGTGTCGCTTCGACTTCCGTAAAAGTATGTGATACACCTAAGAAATAAGAGAGTAGTACTTGTATTACATGCCTAGGAAAGTAAAATAAGAAATGTCTCAGATCACATAATATAATTGTCGACCGAGGCAAAGCCGAGCTCTAGAAATATGTGATCTGAGGCTTTCTTATTTACTTCCCGAGGTGTGTATACTTTTTTCTACTCGTCGGAGCTGGAAAGCGACAACTTTGTTTAGCGCACCGGGTCAAAAGTTGCTACTTTCCGCCCTGAGAGATGAAAATAACATTTATTATAATTAGGTTCATAAAAATTCGAATGTACGATGCCATGGCATGCAGTTAAGCTATTGACCAGTAACAATAAACTACAGGTGCTATAAAACATTAATCAACAGACAATACTCGATGCCGTGACATAAAAAACGACGTGACAAAGAGTCTGTTGCGTCACGCCAACTGACGTAGAAAGTGCCCATTACATGAGCATTCGGCTCACGCGCTCAATGACTCGTCGACGTTCCCATTCTTCGCGTCCTTGAGTATTTTATTCTTATGACAGATTTCTCGTAAAATCTGGAAGTTTCTGGAACTCTTTTGGATAGTTATTTGAGGTAAATGCCTTATTCTTATAGGCTTTTACCTCAAATAACTATAATATAATATATTGTGGGACACAATTCACACACGGTTATTTAGGCAGGGCCTGTACTGCAGGTACTAAACGCAACTGATAGACATAAATAATATAATAATATAATATAATCTCACGCCTTTTTATCCCCGAGGGGGTAGGCAGAGGTATTCCATTACTGGATATACCCACATTTCACGAGATATATTGGACCCCTAAACGTGATAGGTGGTGAGCCTATCGCCGGACCGGGTCTGTTTACACATGTCTCAGAATTAATTCTGAGACCTGCGGGTTTCCTCACGATGTTTTCCTTCACCGTCGAGCTAGTGATAAATATGTACGTAAGTTTTTGAAAAACTCATTGGTACATGCCAGGATTTGAACCCGAGCCTCACTGATTTTCGGCCGGCTCTTTAACCGTCCGGGCTATCACTGCTCACACATAAATAAATAAATAAATAAATATTAAACGACCAGACACGAAGCCAACAGACATGTTTAGGTATTTTAAACGTAGGTTATTTAACGTTAGGTTTTTTAATTTTAGACATTTAAATACGTAACCAACTTGTTAGGTATCATTGTAACTTTAGATCCAATCATAAGATAAATGTATTTTTGATAAGATGATGTTGCTTACCACATTGCAACAGTTTAGAAGATAATTTGACTTTAAAGTTCTCTAATATTTTAGATAACACTTAAATTTTGATTAAAACTATAAACACGATGAAAATTTATATGCTAAATTGAAACTTGTCTGAAGCAAATAGTTAAAACCGCAGAGTAATTAATAATTACAATTTAGTTTTAACTGTCATAATATGTCTCAAACTTTACTGATAAAACAAACTATCATTAATTAGCTTTATATTAAATGTATTTGGAATTAAATTAAAAATAATGTAATGTTTACGAGAACTATAAATTATAGTTGAAACTTCTTTGTTACAGAAAATGAATATTCTGTGGTGCTGTGTCGTTGCAGCACTGTCAACAACAGTTGTCAACGCTGCTATTGATGTGGAACGAACCGTAAAACAAGTTCAAACCATCCTCCAAGCTAACTCTCAACTACCAAGACTATCAAGAGAAGAAATAATCCAACTGCTAAACGACATCAGAGCTGAAGATGCGAAAAGTAAATCAGCTTCTACAGAACAATCTAAGGAAGTAGTTAACGATATTGTTACTAAACCATACAATTCACGAGAGATAGACGTTAATCCGACTCAAATACCAAGTATTGACGACAACGTTGTTGCAGATGAAAAACAAAATGTCGTTTCAGTTTCAGCACCACTTAAAACTTTTGAAACTACAACACAGAAAGAATCTACTGTGATGGTGGTATTACCCTACACGCCAAGAGACGGTGCTTCTTTGCAAGAACTTTACACAAGACCACCTCGTGTGGAGGTGGTAAAAGAATCCAAAATCACTCCAAGACCTATTTCAGTGAAACCAAGCGATAAACTGAAGGAAACTCTGAAGAGTAATGCTAAATTCGCTAGCCAGCAAAAGTTTGATTTCCCATCTGAGCTACAAGCCTTTTTGGATGCTCATGGCTTAAAGGGCAAACCTGGACAAGACAATTTCCTGTTACCGCTCGAAGGTTTCAAGCCGTTACCACCAGCAAGGGTTGTAGATGGTAACGTACAGTTACCTGAAAACATTCTTTTAACTTACGACTTAATTTCCCCAGACTCTGGTACTAATCAAGCTTTCGAAAATGCTGGTGCTCAACAACCAACTAACTTCTTATACGAACCTCTTCGTCCTCAATTTCCATTTGAATTAGATTCCTCATCGTCTGAAGAACATAAAATTGTATTACCACTAGACATGCCTAAAAAGCGCACAACGAAATCTGCTGCAGTCACGCCGGCGTCTAATTATGAACCAATTGATTACGACTCTATCAAAGTAATACCTTTAAATAAAGGTCCTAACCCTCTGGAAGATGATAAAGCTGCCTTGGGTAGTGAACAAAATAAAAGACAAGCAAATGTCACAAGCGAAAGTGAAACACCCAATATTAACGAAGAATCAACAACTACACCGTCTAGTGATGCTAAAGAGGCCATAACAAATGCACCACCATCAGACGACTCTGCAGCAGCTGACACCGACTCTGGAGCCTCGATAGCTGATCTCGAAGATTCCTTCGGAGGAGCAGCTCCAATGGAACCTGGTGACTCTGAACTACCGCCACCAAGGAAGAACGGCTTCTACTGGATGGTAGATTGGAATAGTTTTCTTGAAGTTGGTGATGGAGACACTAAAGTGAACATTCGTTTTGAACCGAAATTGGGAGACCCCCAAATGTTCTTACCCGTAAATGTGCCCTGAAAAACGAACTATGTATAAAATTGTTGCAATAATTACTGATCTAGTCTTGTAAATGGTAGCATAAGTGTCTTGAGTAGTGAAGTTAATACAGCAAATTTAAACTTCTGTACTAAAGTTTAAGTAAGGTTAAAGGGAAAGTGGACCTAAGTCATGGATTAGACAATAAACGTAAAGTTGATTTTCAAATTTCGAATGACTCAACAATGTAGACAGCATTCCTTCAAAACTGTAATTAAGTTAACAAGTGGCGCAAGTAACTTAGTTTCTTAATTAGACTAGTTTGAAGTGCAGTAAAAACTTGCAGCGTCAAATGCTTTCTATGAGGTGATTGACCGACGAGTCTGCCACCTACAATATTAACCGTGACTATTATCTTGGAATTTCTACGTTATCAACTCTGACAAGTCAGCAAGAACGTAGAAGCTTTGGTTTTAGTGCAAATTAATTCAATACGCTCCTCGTTGGTAACACGAGATTTCTCATCGGCGTTGACGATAATACCTACGTTTATTTCCAAACGAAATTCGAAAAGCAAATGTGAAACACCAGTTTCATTGGTACCTAAAATAAAACTATTTTATAGTAGCCATTTTAAATGGAGGTTGAAATTTTATGTGATTTCTTGGTAACGACAGATAAACTAAATGTAGACCTTTGATTTGAATGAGTCGTCGAATAGATTTTACAGAAATCAAATTATATACACGAGTGGTAGTAATTTTATTGGCCATAATATAAATATTGCACTTACGAATTACTAATTTGATGTCGATGAAAATCAATGGACTGGAATGTTCACGGTGGCTGGACTTAAGCGAAGCTATCGAAAGTGAAGCGAAATCGTTGTGTGTTGTAACTTGTAAGCCATTTTGAATTGTATATACGTACATTTACAATGTAATATAGATATTTATGGAATATAATATATTATGTTGTCATTTTATTCTGCAATATTCCAGCGACAAGAATATTTGGTTTGGTGCACTTTGAAATAAATTGACTACTGGTAAAAAAACAGCTGCTCTGCAGTTTTACGCTTTAGCAGTGTTAGGTTTAGTTCCGCCTTTCATGCATAAGGTCGGGTTCGATTCCTGGCAAGGGTCTAATGAATCAAAAACTTACTTCAGTATTTTATTACTAACTTAACGGGAAACACATACCTACCCCGGGAATGTATGAAAACAGCACCTCAGTCTGGCGATTGTGCTTTTCATGAAACCACCTTTCATGAAAAGGTGGTATTCCCAGAATAATGGAATACATAATGATTAGTACATGTTAAGTTTAGAGACTGGTACAGCTTGATGCTTTCTAACCAGTGTAGGTTTGTATTTTGTAACTTATTATTTCACTGACACCACAAATCAAATCAAATAAAAATGTATTTCTGAAATAAAAAAATTACACATAGAAACGTCAATAGTCAAATAAAAAGGGCCTCAAAGCTCGTCCATAGAGGTCTTTGAGTATTAAACCAATAGGAGACGTCACGCGCACTAGGTAGTTTCTTTGCAAAAAAGTCTACTAATAATGCTTACTAACACAAATAATGTTTACACAAACACATTTTTTGACAAAACAAATAAACACTAGCTTGAACTAGATGCACACAAATACATTCACACACAGAAACAACCACTCTGAGCACTCCGTGAACTCAAGACAACTAGTTGTATATAACAGTATATGAGCGTTGCTCACAACTTTTTTGGCAGAGGTGAACGCCTTTCAGTGGCGTCTCCGGTTGGTTTAATACTCAAAGATAGAGCTAGTCTAAAAACAAACAGCAACGAGTTTCTGGTTCCAAATGCAGTACCCCGAGAAAAGCCAGCAACAAACTCGAAGGCAGGCGCTTGTTCAGGTACATATTTTTCTGTGTGATTTTGCGCGCCCGCGCTATTGTATGTGTTTGTGTGCATGTGAACACGGGAGACAGGACGAGTGTATGATGTAGGCCAACGTCACTCATGTTGACCCAGTAAAGACATTCCGTACTATAGGTGGCGCCCAGCGGAGTTCCTGAGCGGATCTCCTTTTTTTAAGAACCAATTGGAATTTCGCGAAATCCTCATATCTTCTGGTCATAAAAGTAATCTACTGTCTAAATTGAAGTCTCTAGCTTCCTTAGTTATGGCTGTGAATCAGTGAGTCAATCAGGTTTATAGTAGTAAAGATGTACTCTGTCCCTGACGCCTCATGATTTGTAAGGACCATAGTATGACGCACGTTTTGTATTACAAATTCAAAGGAAACTGCCAAACATTCGCGTTTACTATTACGATTCAGTCCCTCATATTCGGGCACTAACCCAATTAGTAGAAACTTGGGCATTATAATTCAGCTCAATACGTCACCATCATTTGCACAAACTTGTTTACAACTAAAATGTTGCGACGTGAATTATTGCCTCTCCGTTATACGCAGCTGTTTCCTGAATTCTGCATGTTCAGACTTCGCGTCCGTAGCGATCTCTTCATAATTTCCTGTTTCCGCGCACATGGGTTGCGGTGGTATTATTAATTCTCCAAGGAATTGTCGGGTTGTGATGTGATGCAACTCTATACATGTTCTGAATAACTTTGCTGGTACTCTGTCGACTAGACGAAGTTTTGTAGTAAATTTTTTGTGCTCATCAAACATTGAATTCTTCAGCATTTTTATCACTTACCTGCAACACTCAGGTGTTAAAAGCTGTGGATATTTTTCATAAATAAGGAAATTAATTGGTCGTGAATACTTGAAGACAGTTATAATATACGACTGCGAAGTTTCAAGAACCTGTTAGCAATGAGAAAATCTTTTTATTCTAACTTCTTCGCTTGTAGGTTAGAATTGAAAAATGAAGGGATGAAGGAGTGGGTTAGCACAAGAATAATTTCTGAATGTATTTATTAAATTACCAGTGTATTTTTCCAACCCCTCGACGTGACGGGCTTGCCATCCCAATTGGGTACTTAGTGTTTGGACTTCTAGTTTGTTTCTATTTCAATCAACTAACTGAATGCAGATACAACAGGATGATCTGTTGTCTTTGAGTGCCTATTGTCCTAGTGGGACGGTGGACCAGTACATAATTATCTGTAAAACACATGCCCAGATGTGGAATCGAACCCTGGCTACCACAAAGCTCTAAATTTAACAGGCAGACAGTAATACAAGGGTTCTCATTTTTTGCTGAATTGTATCAATACTTCATCTCCCTTGACAACAAGCGATATTGTATTGTGTCGTTTGATATATTAGTTTTGTTAGTCCCTGTAACCCAGTTTGGATTAGTTTCTAGTACCTATTAAACGTTGTTACCCATAAACTAAACTGCCAGCTTTACTTTTATGACAGAATTCTTTATGAGAAAAGTTCGTGATGGCGTTTAGTTGTTATCTCTTTTTTCGAACGTTACAAGACGTCTCTATATTAAAGGTGAAATCAGTAACTTTTATATCAATTCTGTTCTATTTTTGGATGGGACTTCTCCGTTTGTCAAATATAAATATGTGTGTAATTATTTTGTTATGTCTGTTTTTATTTATTCCTGTGAAGTTAGAGCAAATAATTAACTGGAACGGAGCCTTTGTCTGTTTGGTTATTATAACTTGATATTTCTCCAATTTCTAAATGTACAATACTAATAAAATAAAGATGCCCTGTTTCGTACCTTTTCTACAAATATTATTAGGTATACAAATAGTCTACATCTACAGTAGTATAAAGAAGAAAGATTTATTACTGAAATTCAGATTTGTAGGTTTATCCACAACGCAGTTTTAGGGGGTCGAAAATGGCGTGAATTGCTTCGAGAAAAGGATGGTACGGCCGTGCCGCTTTTTGCTCGACTTGGCGGGGGCACTGCCTTGCCCCCAGATATTTTTGTTTGTTTGTATGATTTTAAAAAGTCTTTTACCAATGGAAAGCTTACTTTTCTGGGAGTAACATGGTCTATAATTTTCCCTCGGAAACGGGACTTTCTGCGTGTACCTATAATCGCGCGGAAGTGCTAGAAAGCAATGAAGTCCAATTTAAATTTATTTGGCGTTTGCTTAACTAATAAACTTTTATTTTTCTAAAAAATATCTTAGGTATAGATATTGTTAGATTTTCCTGTAATATTTACTTACACCTCTATTAACTGTAGTCTAAGGACTGTCAAAACTTGCTAGAAAATATAGTAGTACTAGTTTCACTCGCGTAGTTCCCGTTCCCGTGTGCATACGGGGATAAAATATAGCATATGTGTTATTCTGATGTATAAGGTATATAACTGTAAAGTTTCTTCAAAATCCGTTCAGTAGTTTTTTGCAAGAAAAAGGAACAAACATTCATACATCTATACATCCATACACAAAGTTTCGCGTTAATAATATTAGTAGGATTTCAACTTACCGTTCAACCGTGTATCATTTACGGGAAATTAAGCTATGAATAGTGCCATCTCGGTTTTCTCATAGATAAATCCCAAAGTCCATTAGAGAAGCAAGATTGGAGCGAACGTCACTCTGTGGTGGGCTGACAGCAACTTCTGAACTTTGATTACGTGACATCGGCCCTCAAACTTGCGATAGCTGCCGGATCTGATTAGCTTGTAACCTAGTTGTGCCACTATCATAATTCATTTAGGGGTTGATGGGTGTCAAATTAGAGATGAAGATTAAGAGTCACCCTAATGATGGCACAGTAGATATATAATCTAACTAGCGACCCGCTCCGGCTTCGCACGGGTGCAATGCTAATACAAAACCTTCCTCTTGAATCACTCTATCTATTAAAAAAAACCGCATCAAAATCCGTTTAAGCATACATAGGGATATAGGGACAGAGAAAGCGACTTTCTTCTATACTATGTAGTGATAGTGACGAAGCAGAATCAAAAAGTCAAAAGTAATTTATTTTCTGTATCTATAAATGGTACACTTCAATAGTCTAATAACAAAGCACTCTAAATTCGTCCATGAAGATGGCTAAATGTAAACAGCAGACCATCTCCACCGACTTGTCGTCTTAAGTACCAAGTCGTTAAGTTTGAATTTAAATCTAAAACTATTTCTTGACTTTCAAATAAAGCATGTCCAAAGCAGTCCTAAGACTCCTAGTGATACTCGCTTCATTTATTCTTCATATAATTTTAGTAGAGTGCCCAGGCTGTGGCTGTAATCTAGTTATACACTATCATATTTTGCCTGAGTATCGGTAGTTATTGATTTTGAGAGGTAGATAGATTTTCATTGGCATGCGACGGTTTGCTCGCATTGCTGCTTATTTATATGACAATTGGAAAACAGAATAAATTCTGTATTATGGTGTGTGTCGAAGTGAAAATGAAATGTATGAGGGTTTTAGGCATAATTTGGTAACTTCCGATACGTTGAGCTTTGCACTTAGTCGCGCTTGTAATAAGACTCCTAATTGCGTGAATTATGAAAGTCGCACGAGAGTACAGATCATTTAACTAAAGCTGGCACGTACAATGCACACATTGCGCTTTCGCAGAGTCTGTGAAGTTATGAAATATATTTTTACTTAATACACAAAAATTTAAAGCAAACTTGATATTAAATTTGTATTGGTGTGGGTACCATCTGCAAATTTACCAACTTCAGTTAATTGACCTGTACACAATGTGATCCCGAAACGTATGTCAAAATATGTATGTTTATGTCAACAGACGCCGCAATATATACATTTTATCGAGTCTCTTTTCTCAGTAACGACATACTCGATAGATTCGATAATGATTATTTGTGGTTGTAATAGGTAAAACTTTTACGATAGTATTATTTTTCAAAAACTGCCATCCAATATTCTATTAATATTCCGTCCCCATGAAATTATATCATTTGATTCTATTCAATAAAATTTTATTTTAATTGAGAAGAGTAGCTCAGTGTAACGAAATTAAATTGCTAGTGCGTAAATAATGCCAAAACACCTCTAAAAACGTATTTCGATTTTTTAATAATATCAAAAATTTATTTAAATCATGAGATTATAGGGTAGGTCATAGATCATAATGACATATCATAAAAAGTATTACATTTGAATACGAAGTCAACCACCCTATTCAAACCCCTTTTTTTTCTTTTACTTCTAAGATACTGTGATGCTACGAGTGTGTTTATCTCTTTCTGCATCAGAGTAAAAAGCGCTATCCTATCTCTTGATAGTAAATAAGCTATTATTATGATGATATGGGTATTTTTTTTTAAACCGACTTCAAAAAAAGGAGGAGGTTTCTCAATTCGACCGTTTTTTTTTTATGTGTGTGTTCGCGGATAACTTCGTCGTTTATGAACCGATTTTTGTGATTCTTTTTTTTGTGAAGGAAAACATCGTGAGGAAACCCGCGCAGGTCTCAGAATTAATTCTGAGACATGTGTAAACAGACCCGGTCCGGCGATAGGCTCACCACCTATCACGTTTAGGGGTCCAATATATCTCGTGAAATGTAGATATATTCAGTAATGGAATACCTCTGCCTACCCCCTCGGGGATAAAAAGGCGTGAGATTATATTATTATTATTATTTATATTTTTAGGGTTCCGTACCTCAAAAGGAAAAAACGGAACCCTTATAGGATCACTTTGTTGTCCGTCTGTCCGTCCGTCTGTCAAGACCCTTTTTCTCAGGAACGCGTGGAGGTATGAAGCTGAAATTTATATCAATTACTCAGGTCTACTGTCCCTTGAAGCTGTGAAAAAATCAAACTTCTAAGCCAACGCAATCAAAAGATACAGCCGTTTATGCCGCAAATTTTCGACACTTGCAAAGGAATCAAAACCTACAGGGTGCTTCCCGTGAACTCAGAATCTTGAAATTTGGTACGAAGCAACGTCTTATAGCATAGATAAAGGAAAAATTACGAAAACCATAAATTTGCAAGGTTGTACGGAACCCTCGGTGCGCGAGTCCGACTCGCACTTGGCCGGTTTTTTTTTGTTGGAAATGTGATATTCCAACCAAAGTACCATAAAAAGAAAACCAGGATCTGATGATGGCATCTCAGAGAAATCGAGGGAACCTTTGAAAATCGTAGTGGCGACTAGTGATTTTTACTTTTTTTAGATTCCTGTTTGAAGTCTGTTTTTTTTTTGTTATCTTTTAAAACAACAATGTAAGTAACTAATTTTCACATTTATAATTATACATAAACTTAGTTTTTTGTGTTGTGTTTCTTGAACATATTTTAGAGCAACGCTGAATTTAGTTGTAAAATACAAGTACGTCCGTAAACCGTCTGGAGAAAACTAATCAGTCTTGCTTCTGTCTGCACGTCTGCGTATAACGGAGTTGGGAACTAGCTGAAACACAGCGTGACGGTGTTGACATAACTTACTTGAAACTTTGCATGAACACCAGATGTGATGTTAATTTTTATTTTAGGTTTGAAAGGGTTGCTTCTGCTTATTGTAGAACATGGTAACAGCGATCTGACTTTAATTCGCGAGAGTAGAAAACAAAACAATTCTTTGCGAAATTTACCTTTTTATGTACGAAATGTAATTGAATAAGCGAATTCCTGAAATCATTTTGTTCACTACCGATTTCATCATTTTTTTTTTCAAATAATCTTTTAGCATAACTGACTTTAGGGCTACCTATGGAAACCGTACTATTTATGATACTGTGCTATTACTGTTCTTTATTTGAGGCATTTGATTAGACAAATCTAAAGTATGCATCATATTTTTCTTATATTAAAATACTAATTGGGGTTTATGAGGAATTGCGCTTATTCTGTGACGCGTTGTATATTGTATATTATTATATATTATTTATTTATATTGTCCCACTGTTGAGCAAAGGCCTTTCCTCGCTCCCTCCACTTATCCCTATCCTGTGCCTCCTCCGGCCATGTCCTCGAGAAGGCGTCCAGTTCATCCTGCCATCTCCTTCGGGGTGCAATATATTTCCATACCACTCTCTTCTTCTCTTTACTTTAGGTCTATCGCCTTCGATCTTTCAATAACATTAGATTCAATTTTAAGGGTCATTAGTTTTCTCTTTAGGGTAGAGGCTGGTTCAATCAAAGATTTTCTTATTATAAAACAAGCAAGCTTTGTAGTAGGTCAGCAAAAGTCGAAGCAAAAAAATTACAACTCCTATAATGGAGCTAGTTAAATATTGACTTCTGTCCCTTTGAGCGGCAAAGATAAATAGTCTCTTGTTAACTTAGTAGATACTGGTACCGCCACTGATAGCGATAAGGGCTCCTTTGGGGCTGACTTGATAGTAATAACAGAATTGCTACAAAGTTGTACTCAGGGGAGTGTAAAACTCGATAAACTACGTATAGAAAGCAGTGGGGTTTAAGACACCTTTCAATTGAGGCTCGGGTTGAATTCTTCGCAAAGCATGGACCAACAATTTTTTCTACAAATGTCAGGTTATATCTGCACTACATAGTTTAAAACAAAGTTGCTTTCTCTGTCCCTATGTATGCTTAAATCTTTAAAACTACGCAACGGATTTTGATGCGGTTTTTTAATAGATAGTGTAATTCAAGAGGAAGGTTTTGGAGGAAGGTAAAGAAACGGAACAGAGACAAAGCTTCTAAGGAGCGTGCAAAATTCTTACCTATTTTAGTAGGGTTGGCAAAGGAGAATAAAATAAACAAAACGTTTATTAGACTTTTATTTGTACATTAGATTATTTACAAATTACCTACTCTAAATATTTTTTTATAACTTTTTATTTTTAATAAATTATTAAATCTTTTAATATAATGATGAATTCTAAATCTAATGGATATAAAGTTTTTTCAAATAATCATTAAGGACGCTTCCACATGGCATAATATTTTTACAATCCTACACTCGATTCAGAATATCATTAGGTACCAATATTTACAATGTTTACGTCGAGTTCTTTGTAATGAGTAATTAAAGAATCTTTGCCCATATTTATAGGTTGTTCAGGTCTATTAACAAACAATTTTATTTCGTCACATATGTGATTTTCGAGACATTCATGCAAACTGTACAGTAGGTAACCATTTTACACCTCCGAATCTAATTATTTACACTTTCTTGACTTTTTAGTTTAATACTTTATTCTACCATAAACAATTTAAAATAACCATTTCTCACTAAGCAGGAGCGCAAAACAAATACGGCAACCATTGCGCGGCCCTCGGCATTTCTACTGACCGAGCCGGTTTTATCCAGTTGCGGCGCGTATATGACGCAGCGCTAGTAGAAACGCACACAAGCATTGCATGCTTGTAGTAGTGTACCTACGACAGCGCGGTTGTATGAAGCTTTGTCTCTGTTCCGTTTCTTTACTCATGTGGTATACAGCGTGTTACCGAAAGGGTATATCAAGCCGAAAGTGGGTTGTTAGAGACATAATTTGGAACAACATTCACTATGGGACCAACTTGATCAGAGCAACTTTAATTTTCACTCCACCATACAAATCAGCTGAGCGCTGAACCCGAAATGTACTGAGATGAAAAAAATAAAGTTGCTCTGATCAAGTTGGTCCCATGGTGAATGTTGTTCCAAATGATGTCTCTAACAACCCACTTTCGGCTTGATATACCCTTTCGGTAACACGCTGTATATGCTCTCACCAATATTCGAGTGCGAGACCAACACATGTCATGAGAGGTTAGAGGTATCTCTCACTCAAACACTCGACAATGGATAGGAAAAACTAATAGTATTATTAAACACATTACTTTACTTACCGTCTTTTATTTGCCTCTTCTAAAGTCGGTCAACAGTTTCCGTCGAAAAGCGCCATTGGAGTATAGTTTCAAAGTCAATCGACCGGAGTTCGGGTTGAGCACCATAAGGACACTTAGCTCACCACTCTTTAAGGATAAGAGATGGGAGCACATATATGTGACTCACTGAATCAAGTTTTGTGATGAACTGATCAGTTATTTGGTTGATGAATTTATGATTGACAATATTTTGGGGATGAACAGTGTGTAAAAAAGGATCTGGAAAATTCACAAATTTTCATACAAACAATAATCTTCTGTTAAAGACATTTAAGGAACAATCTCCTATTTAAAACGAGGAGATGAATTTATAACAATCATGTGTGTGTGTGTTTGTTACAACAGCCCTATCTTACAGGAGTTTCTTATACAACGTATGTTGCTCACATCCACGTGTAAGGAAAATAAAAATAAATAATCTCACGCCTTTCATCCCCGAGGGGGTAAGCAGAGGTATTCCATTACTGGATATACCCACATTTCACGAGATACCTTGGACCTCTAAACGTGATAGGTGGTGAGCCTATCGCCGGACCGGGTCTGTTTACACATGTCTCAGAATTAATTCTGAGACCTGCGGGTTTCCTCACGATGTTTCGTGTAAGGAACTCCTGTCGTATGTCAATCAGTCATCGTCAGAGCAACACGCAACAAATCCATACAAAGTCAAATAGGCATATTACACATTTAGGTCAAAAAGGTTTATAGTTTAACATTTTATATTGTACTTTTAATTATATTCCCCAGTCAAAAATGTATTTAAAAATAAAACCAAAATGATGTCTAGTGAATCGAAAGTAATCAACTTATGTTCAAGCTAACCGACAAAGCAATTAAACGATGAGTCATTCACTTTTGAACTCTAAAGAACTAGTTCATTATTTCCCCATCTCTACAACCAAACCCTTTTCCGTTGAAATAGAAACCCGAAGTTGTTTGGTGAATAGCCTGCTTATCGAGTAAAGCCTCTCATAACAGGAAGATTTTAATTAATGAAGGACGTCATTATGTCAGGGACTACAGAATTCCTGGCTCTCGAGCCTACTAATATTATAAACGCAAAAGTTTTTCAGCATGGATGAACGTTTCTTAATCTTTCACGCGAGAAATACAGAAATTATGAAATTGTTTATTTCGATTAGCTGAAATTACTACTTTTTTCACTTCTGAAAATTTTCATTTTTAATGACATTTCTAGATGGGTAAAATTGCCTAATGAACGGTTGAACTTTTAAACTTACGATTTACGATCAAATGAACTTTGATGAATTGACATTCGATGTTGCATACTCACACTCCTACTAAGCTACAGCTAGTAATGGACTCTTGATAATATTAGGATTGTTCTTACTTTTTCCTTTTCCCACCCTGCTTCTGTCTGTCTGTGTTAGTTGCCCGTTTTTTAATTTGAGTTTCTCAAAAAAAATTACGTCCGTCTATCCATCTGTCTATCTTTTTGACGTGGATTGCAACTTCTTGTGGTGTCTTTTTCATATGACATGCCAATAGCCTCTCTCGTAGATTAGGTATCTTGTTTTGTTTAGACATTTTTGAAATTGCATTGTTTTAGAGCGCTGCGTTCTAGATGTGGTACTTGTATTATTTTTGTAACTTCAAATCCAGTGACTAATTTATCTATTTATTTATTTATTTTTACCAAGAAAGTGTACACTTGGCGAACTTAATGCCTAAAGACATTATCGACCAGTCAGCAGAAATAATTTGGCAGAATAGGCAGTAAATAATTCTATATATCTATCTATCTACATTTTCAATCAATGATTAAAGTGTTTCCAGCCAGTGACAGTTTTACGCTTACAAAATAAAATAATGAAGCATACTGATATGACTTTTTTTGCCAAACATTCGATAAAACTATGATAAAACCTATCGGACCGAAATATAAACAGTTGACGTCTTATTGTACAAAGAAAGTTCCATACTTAAAAATAACAAATCAACGAAACAACCAAAACCCAAATCAAACCCAACTAAAAACCGATCGCACAAAAACTTCGCCCGTTACAAGTGGCCGGGCAAAGCAGTCCATTCCACATTGATGTGCTGCCACTAAGATAAGGGCCTCAGATAAGTGGGCCCCGAGTTTGGGCCCAGATAAGTGGGCCTCAGAAGTTGGGGTGGATAATGTGTAGCGTTTCGCTCTATCGGTTTACGATACAGGGATAAATTCCGGTGGATTTTCTTGTTAGGTGTTTCGTGAATTGGCGCCGATATTCTGACGTCACTTTAGGTTGTTTTTAGAGTAGGGTTGACTTGCTTTACTGCCTATGTCGGTACTAAAATTGAGTACAAATTTTACACGCCTTATATTAGTTTTACTCGTAAGAAACTATAAAATAAATCTTGAAAGAAAAGGCTAACCTATTTCTAAAATTCGTATAAACTTGATAAATTGCAAATGACTGTAGTTCAGATGACAATAGTTTGTTATCATCAAAGTGATCTGATGATGGGGCCAGGAGATGGATAATGGAACTCCATAATGGCTACAGTAAATCCCTCAAGTCCATTTGATTTGTTTCGAATGTATGTCTCCCATACATACAAAAACGTGTAGGTACCTATTTAGTTTTTTTATATAGTATCTAATATTTTATTAACAACATCCGAAGAAAAATTCTTGAATTATACAACCTGGATCTACCTAATTGTCTAATCTGATGGAAGATGTATTTTATAGTAGTTAACTAAACAACATACTATGCCACACGATTTTACGTTTATGTTTTATTGATAAAATGTTAAAGAAATCTTCAATTCACAATGGAGCATAAACTAACAATATAACTTAATACAATAAAATTTTAAAAAATCTTAACTTAATTTAAAGAAATTAATAATGACTTAGTAACAATTAATAGATGTTTTGAGTTTCTTTCTCTCCAAGATACCCATCTTCTGTCCATTCCTCTGGTCTTATAAAGCATATAGGTAGGTACATTACGTAGCTAGTGACATTCGGGTATCAAAGCAATTCCATAAACAGATTACAGAAAGTAATCTCAAGAAGCTTCTTACCTAATTAAACCGAGAGCAGATGTAAGTCAATTAATTAATATGAATCATTTCTCTGAAATCGCAATTTCGTTGTCGAGGACGGACCTTCATCGCAAGACATTTCTATGGGAGCACAGAAAGTTGAGTTCGTTTGTGAAGGTAGTCTTAATATAACTTCAAATAAAATGATTTTCTGAGCCATCCTTGTGATTTTTTTCCGTCATATGTTTTTTATCAATTACTTTCCAGTGAACGACTGCGTTTAAAACTGATTAATTTATTTATCCAATTATCTTTATGTATTGTATATAAACATATATTAAAGTTGTTTCTGGCCAATGATAATACATAGAAATATTTAAGATAACTTATTAGGGGTCTTTATAACATCAATAGAAGGCAAAACAGTCTATTCCATTAAGTTACATATTTTATTATCAAAAAATATGTAGGTAACTTTAGTTACTAAGTTTAAACTAGACGACTTTCTAGAATCTAAGCTTTTTAAGGGCCTTGTTTGTCAGAATAACATCACAAAATCCAATTCATTATGAGACAAAGCTACATAGAAAGCAATCCATATTTCTTCTATCTATATTATATAAAATGAGAAACTGACTGTCTGATTGGTGATGAATCAACGCACAGCCTAAACCGCTGGGTCTAGCGACTTGAAATTTTGCACATAGATAGCTTATACAGTGCAGGCATCCACTAAGAAAGGATTTTACAAAATTCAATCCTTAAGGGGGTGAAATAAACGTGCGCGAGCGAAGCCGCTGGTAATTAATAAATGCATTAGTAACTAGTCTACCTGTTACCTTTCAACGTCTTATCCGGTGGACTGATCTTGATGAAATTTGGCAGGATGTTAGTTTACATCTTGTCAAAGAACACTAAGTACTTTTCATCCCGAAAACAATCATCGTTCCTATTGGACACGATAACCTAAAGTTCACCTTATTGTCTATTTGTAATTGTAATCGCAATCGTCTTTATTTGACACTAGCAGCGCCCCGCGGTTTCCCCCATTTAATTCCCGTTCCCGTGGGAATATCGGAATAAAAAGTATCCTATGTCTGTCTCCTGGTCTTAAGCTACCTCCCCACCAACTTTCAGCGAAATCGGTTCAGTCGTTCTTGAGTTATAAATAGTGTAACAAACACGACTTTCTTTTATTATACAGGGTGACTTTTTTTATTGTCTGGAAAAAAATCTGGTGTGATAAGTAAGTGTAATAGATTCATTAATTCATATAAAAAAAATTTTTTTTTCTCAAAAATTTTTTTGCTTGCTTAAACTAATATACATTTCTCAATTGTAGTCAATAATACACATTGAAATATTAAAAATAGTATTTTAAAAAGAAACAGGCTCGTAGCTTCCATTTATGCGCAATCTACCTACAACCGCCAGCTGCGGGTAGTACTGTGCGTAGTTTTCTAGATTTTGTAAATTGCATTAAACATGACTATATTTAACAATTACTCTCGTGTATAACTTCAACTTTAGATACCTTATATGTTATATTTTTTTCCAGACGGTAAAAAAAATCATCCAGTATAAGATTTGCTGTTTATCATTTCACCCTCGAAAGTCCTGTTCCTGAAAAATGATACCCCATGGTACTCCCAAAAAAGTAATATTTCCACTGGTGAAAAAATTTTAAATCGATCGAGTAGTTTCAGAGCCTATATATTCAATACAAACAAAAAAGCAAGTCTTGATCTTTAAAATATTAGTGTAGATTGAAATTTGTTAAGCGTTCAGTGCTTGCAATACTTACACAAGGCGCGGTCGCAGCCCGAATTTTTTTTTTTTATTTATCTAAATGGAGTTACTTAATAAAAACCTCCAAACTTTTACGTGTTTGAAGGGGGTCACTAATCATAAAATATGTGGAGTAAATTAGACATTATTACACAATAAGTACACAATTTTGTTTGCACACATTATAAAACAAAATGGAAGTTGTTATTTTTATTGGTAAATCGATAAATTTGAGACGTCTGGGACGTCATAAATGTCATAATTTATAATATTAATACACCATATTTTATTACTTTCTCAGTCTCAACTTTTCAATTTCACATGTACGTCAAAATGAAGACGATAGCTGGTAATAGTTAAGATAGATACCCATTTTTACCATACCACAAGCATTACAGATCGTTCAAATTGACACAACCATTATGCAAAACATCAAAGTGGGCCCGACCCACTATTATTTGCATAGAGTTAACAAAATCGAGTGACGTAAAAATGATAAATGACTCCCTACTTAGGATCCGATTCCGTCCAGTATTATGTAAATGGAATTGGGACTCGGATTCAATAATACAATAACCGCTAGCTATTTTTGTGAACTGATATTTTCGGGAGTTAGTTTTTTGCGGGCTCAGGAGATGATATTGTCACAGTGAGGAAATAAAAAGAAAATTGACTGAGATACGTTTTTCACTCGTGTATTACTGTTACGAAATTAACGCTGGCTTATGATAGGTACAATTAATAATACTAGGGGTTTTTACCTATGTATTCAAACGGAAACAATAGGTGACTGACTGATCTATCAAAGCACAGCCAAATGACATTAAATTTTACAAGAAAGTTTCCTAGGGAGCGTAGGCGTAGGTAGAAGAAAGTGTTTTTCGAAATTCCAACGGGAATTTAAATAAGTAGGATCTGCGTGGGCAACGCTGGAAACACCTGCCAGTCTATAATAAAACAATTTAAAATAAACTCTTGCCTTTTCTCCAAGCGTGTACCTTGAACCCATTTCACTATTGTACCTACTTACATGTTTTAGACTTCTAAACGTGACAGGTGCTGAACCTAATGCCACTGTTACAGGATTTTACTTAGCTTTATATTCATGTGTATTATCTGAGCCGAGTGTAAAGCATACAACAAAAAATTAGACGCCTTATATCCCCGAGGGGGTAGGCGTATTCCATTTCTGGATATACCCACTTTTCACGAGATATTCTTTAGACCCCTAAACGTTATAGGTACCTGTCTACACTTGTCTCAGAATTAATTCTAGGACCTGCTGGTGTCCTCACAATGTTTTCCTTCACCGTCGAGATAATGATAAATTTGTACGTAAGTTTTGAAAAACTCATTTGGACATGCCAGGATTTAAACCCGAACCTCACTGATTTTCATCACGTGAAGCAGGCTCTTTAACCGTAAGGCTATCACTGCTCTACTTTTACAACTGAAGCATAATCAACCAAAACACCCAAGTATCCACCCGAAAAAAATTACACTCCTTCGGGTGTATTTCGGTAAAAACGTGGATATCGAGAATGTCTATCTTTTACTCCATTGATTTTTAGGAATCCTCGAAAAACGTCTGTTAATGTTTACTTTACGGGATTCTCAGTTCGTTTCTGAATACTTATAAAAACCTGTCAAGTGCGAGTCGGACACGAAGGATTCCGCACCGCCGCGCAATAAAAAACACGGTTCTTGTAGGCGGTCCTTTGATTTTTAAATTTGTAACGAGGTACTTGTTATCGGACCTCCTTTATCCCCCCTTTTATAAACTTTTTGCCCTTTTAACTTCTTTATCTGGCCATACGAGTACATTCTAAATTTTGATTTTTGAAATTAGAATTACAGCTCTCTTCTATTTTTTATAGTTTCTTGTTATTATATTATAGTGAATAAGAAAAAGCTTTCGGCAACAAAAAGACAAAAGAAGATGCATGTGTCAAATACTTTTAAGTTTACAGTTTAAACTTGGAGCATTTATAACAGAATAAATATAACAGAAAACAGAATACAGCCCAGTGACAAACGAAAGGACAGACAAACAGCGTTAGTAATACCCTTTGTGGAACCCTACAAATGACTTGGTTTATAAAGCCTATATTTTTGTTACCAAAACGTTTCGAAGAATGTTATTTTGGCCATTCTTATTTCACGTTTAGCCAATATTTTTGCAATTCGAGTCCTTGTTTATACGATTTCTATTAAAAGGTAACAAAAGATATGCAAAAAGGCAAAAATACAATAGATGTTTTTCTTTAAGACTTAAAAAATATCTCTGGAATTTGGTAATATCTCACGTCTAGACTTTTATAATCGAGGGCATACTTGTGCAAAAAGCCTGTAAATATTTCTTTTCATGACTTACTTTTGTTCCAGAATCCTCCGATTAGCTTATGCACACCCGAATTCAAATTGTAGTGGCAAGTTTTTTATTTTATTTAGTGCACCACCTACATCCGTTTGACTCAGTTACATACATTCTTAGGTTGTCTGAGAGAAATCGCTTAATCGCTATTGTACTTTTTTCACAGAATTCACACCCAGGTATTTAGTCCCAAACTAGGCACAGTCTGTACCACTGTACTATGGGTAGTAAACAACTAAAAAACATACCTACTTAAATACATGCAAACCCAGACACCAAGCCAACAGACATGTTTATGTCGCCCTTATGCTCCCCGAGGAGGCTTCGCAATGGGGAATAATAATATAATATAATATATATTTTTTAAATTATATATTAATTTATCATAAAAGATTTAAGGATTACATAAAGATACCAAATAAAATAAAAGTTTAAATATACACAACTTGCACAAGTTATGTTTTTTAGTATGTAGTTTTTCAGTTAATTCGTTTGAAACATACAAGTATTTCCTTAACTCTTTGCTTTGCGATGGAGTGACGTCACTGTTATTTTTATAGGCAAATCGATAATATTTGAGACGTCTGGGTCGTCATAATTTATAATATTAGTTTTGAACCGGTTTTGAACGGGCGCAATGCTAAAACTAAAACCTTCCTCTTGAATCACTCTATTAAAAAAACCGCATCAAAATCCGTTGCGTAGTTTTACTGATTGGTGTTTCAAATTACGTCTCATATAGCGTTACTTAGAATTCAAATATTTCGCCAAAAAACATAATCTTAGTTTTTTTTTCAGCAATACACTTTTAGCGACTATCATTATTGAATTATTAAGATAATTTATCAATATAGTTTTAGTGCAAGTTCCCCATTGGTGTTGCGGCGGCCGTGACCTGGCTGCGGATACGCGCACGTGCTGCGCCGTGGTCAGGTCCGAAGCGGCGAGGAGGAATACGACAGGGGTTTTAGTGGGCATGGCAGCATTAGGCTGTCGAGCCTCACATAACCCTCGCCTCCCCCGGGTCGTGTGGTATGCAGTATGGTAGGCAGTTCCCCTGGTAAACAAAGAAAAAGGGCGCCCTTATACTAAAAAGGCAGGGGCACTTCTAATTAAGCCGTCAAAATAATGGGTACTTTCGACGAATGGAATACTTTCGCCGACTCACTCGGGGATAAGACCTGAGAAATTTCCCTAAAATCCTAGTAATCCAGAGAGTAGGTTTACAGTCAAGAGCTCATGAAGTTTTATACTTGTAGTGCGAGTTTGACCTCTAAAGCGATTGTAATAAGAACGTTACAAAGTCCAATGTGTCAAGCTCCACGTGCTCTTGATATACCTACCTAAAGGATAACCGCAGACCTCAAAATTGGTTCCGGAACCAAATGACCACCTGTCACGTTTAGGGGTCTAAAAGATATAGGTACAGGAGAATAGTGGATATAAATAAAATAAAATAAATAATCTCACGCCTTTTCTCCACGAGGATAGGCATTTTGGGCGAGAATATTCGACCCCTAAACGTGATAGGTGGTGAGCCCATCGCCGGACCGGGTCTGTTTACACATGCCTTAGAATTAATTCTGCAACCTTCGGGTTTCCTCCCGATGTTTTTCTTCACCGTCGAGCTGGTAATGAATTTGTATGTAAGCTTTTATAAACCCGAGCCTATTTCCAGGTGTTTTGGAATAGATCTGCCGATTCTCCGAGGAATTTCCCTAAAACTCCAGCAATTTAGAGAGTTGGTTTACTTCATAGCTATCCGAACTACAACTATATCACACTATGCGATATTAAACCACATCTTGCGTAGCAACACAAACAAAAGTCTCGTCCCCGCAGGCTCTGTTTGTGACAACTTCGAAAACAACTGGAGTTACATTCTGTACCTTTGGAGGTAACCAATATTACGTAATTCTAGTTCTGAGAAATTTCGTTCATTTTGTACAGTCAAAGACACATGAAGCTTTACACTTGTAGTGCGAGTCTGACCTCGACGGCGAAACACAGTCCAATGTGAGCTCCACGTGCTCTTGACTGTACGATGCAATTTTTGTGTCGACTGTAACTAAACTTAACTTTTTTTCCCTTATTTTAATATTAAATTTTTGCATTTAAATACAATGAAATACAATGACTCTTTATTGTACACCAAAAACAACACAATATGGATACCAGCATTAACTTAAGTACAATGGGCGGTCTTATCGCTTTTAGCGATCTCTTCCACACAACCTTAGGATGGATGAAACTGAGAGATTAGAACTAGGGTAGACGGTGCACTATATATTATTGAACATACTCTTACATACTATTACATACATAAATAAATAAATAAAAAATATATAAATAATATATATTAAATAAATTAAACAAGAATAGAAAATATTTACGAACATTTACACATTCTTGAGGATAATAAAGCGCGTCACACACGGTGAAGATAATATAAAATATATATTATCTTAGAGCATATTTTAGAATATCGCTCACCATACAAATCCTATGAACCATCACACACGACGAAGTTAATATATATTTTATCTTCAGTACGTTTATACGCAAATATGGAAATATATATTTCGTATCTTAAGATAAAATATTATAGCATCTGCACCGTGTGTGACGCGCTTAATAGATAATAATTATAACATGAATAAAACAGAAAATTAAATGTTGACGTTTATTCATGATTTGATTTTATTTATAATAAATTTGTATCAAATTTTAACTGTATGGGACTATATGGGACTGTACCTAAAATAAATAATAATATTTATTATCATTTAACAAGTTCGCTGCCAACTACGAGTATACTAGTAAGCAGTACACTATTGTTATGCTATACCGCCTTATTTTTAGGGTTCCGTACCTCAAAAGGAAAAAACGGAACCCTTATAGGATCACTTTGTTGTCCGTCTGTCCGTCCGTCCGTCCGTCTGTCAAGACCCTTTTTCTCAGGAACGCGTGGAGGTATGAAGCTGAAATTTATATCAATTACTCACGTCTACTGTCCCTTGAAGCTGTGAAAAAATCAAACTTCTAAGCCAACGCAATCAAAAGATACAGCCGTTTATGCCGCAAATTTTCGACACTTGCAAGGGAATCAAAACCTACAGGGTGCTTCCCGTGAACTCAGAATCTTGAAATTTGGTACGAAGCAACGTCTTATAGCATAGATAAAGGAAAAATTACGAAAACCATAAATTTGCAAGGTTGTACGGAACCCTCGGTGCGCGAGTCCGACTCGCACTTGGCCGGTTTTTTTTTTGCCTTCTGGAAAATAATATGGTGTGATAGGTAAGTGTAATAGATTCATTTGGCACAGTTACTTAAAAAAAATGTTTTCTTGCTTAAACTAATATAGGTACATTACTCAATTGTAGTCAATAATACACACTGAAATATTTGAAATAGTATTTTAAAAAGAAACAGGCTCGCAGCTTCCATTTATGCGCAATCTACCTACAACCGCCAGCTGCGCGTAGTACTGTGCGTAGTTTTCTAGATTTTGTAAATTGCACTAAACATGACTATATTTAACAATTAATCTCGTGTATAACTTCGGCTCTAGAATACCTTATACGTCATATTTTTTTAAAAAAACAACCAGTATATTATAGTTGGCAGCGAACCTGATAACAGACATGTCATGCCACGTAGTTGACTGTGAAGTCTATAAGTATTTTAGTAGTAGTAGTTCAAGATTGAAGTTTGTTTGAGAATATTTTCCAAGCACTAGTTGATTCCAATATCATAAGGTACTCGTACATATTATCACAATCACAAAAGTGGAACTTCTATTAGGTACTTACTAATATTTATAGTGAATTTACGTTTAGACAGCTAATAAAAAGTTGACCAGCCCCCTAGCCAAGTGGCATTGCACAATCTAATCAAATGTTCTTTTAGATTGACATGTATGGAATTTACATTAGCGCTCGTTCGAAAGTGCTTATGTCAATCCCATACATGTCAATCTAAAAGAACATTCGATTAGATTGTACAATGGCACTTGGCTAGGGGGGGCAGTTATGTTTTCCGCCTCTAGTGCTACTTTCGAGAGCCACGTGTTATTTTTTATTTAAAGTTTCGAAATAATTTCGGCAATTCGATATCCATGTTTATAAGAATTTAGTTTTTTCTAATGTTAATTTCCAATTAGTTGATCACAGCTTAGAACTCCATTAGTATCGCTTGAGAGCGCTGTCTGGATTGTGTCTGGTTAGCTTCCTCGGCGTCGGCTGGATGGATTATTGCTTCGTGGATGGAACGCCTACTGCTCCGCCCACGACGACTTCCAATCAGCTGGATTTATACGGAGCGAACGAGTATGAAATTGTAGCGACACTCCATAGAACGTGCCAATAGACGGCCGAGTTCTCAACCGCGCTATCGAAGTTTTGTAATTAGTTTGTATAAATAGAACTCTCCAACATGTGACCGCAGTCCCCAGGCACGATCACCTCGCCTGGCGGAAGATCTTGCCTTTTCACGATGGAGGAGCATTCCACCTCCGCTCCTCCATAAGATAATGCTAAAGTCAAAGTCAAAACTTATTTATTTCTGTGGGACAAAACAAATTACATTTAGAAACGTCAATACTTAGCCTAATAACAAGGCACTTTAAACTCGGCCATTGATATTGACTACATGTTAACAACAACAACCTATGACGACGAGTTGCTAAAAAAAATAACTCTTGATAATATTAGTACAGTGGACCCAGTAAAAAAGGGGGCGAGACGGAGGCGGTTATTAAAAAAACAGATATTAATAAACGATTTGTCACTAATAGAGTACATAGTAATTTTAGGATATAATTATATACAATAATTTTGTATTCGAAGCTCAGTAAATAACAATTAAAATTTTAAACAAGCAACTCTATATAATTCAATAAATGCTTCCGGGAACTGAAAACCACCTAATCTCAAGCTTGAATTATTAAACAAATTTTCATTCTCGGTAATGGGAGAATTGCACAAATTGGTAATAACTTTGCAGACGGGGCGGGGCCAATGTATTTATTGGATTCTATCACAACATATATTGGATTCCACCAATTCATTTATTGAATTCCAGCAAAATGCAAGCGATTTATTACGAAAGGGTGTATTTTGGTTATTAGTTGGAAATTTGAAATTGAAATTTTACTATACAGAGTAGGATTGATATGCCTGGCTACCCTCCTTTTCGAGTTAAACTTGCACATATTCAATTGTTTTTTACTATCGTATCTGTTTTCATTTCACATTACATTTTATCAAGCTTACCTACATCCCTTGTAGTCTGTAATATTTTAAAAAGCTGTTGGTTTTACGTTTTGTACAACATTTGGTTGACATGTGTCAATGTTGGCACCATCCCTAATCAGCGTCACCAAAGAGTTCTGGCGCGGCGGCCGAGGCCGCGAATCTCCGCAAGCAACGCAAATATTGTGACCTCAATGAATGCTACATGTTTTTACCGTTTAGGCTGGAAACAGTGCTCGACCGATGGTCAGCGTTGACCGTCGGTCGGCGTAGCTATATCTATGCAAGTCTATGAACGCGCACACAGCTACGCTGACGGTACGCGCGTGGGCTGGTAGGTACGCGCGTACGGTCGGTCGAGCCGTCGACCGACGAGCTATGAGATTGTATGGACGCGTTCAGTGCTTCGCTGACGATTCATTTTTCTTGTGAACTGTACACGCGTGTCTCAGTTCGCCGTCAGCGTAGCACTGAATGCATTTTTGCAACTTTGTCAGGACGTACGATCAGGGGGGCCAATTCTACTAAATGACAGCGGTGATAGTTGTATGACAATTACATGATTGTGGTCACTCAATGGTGATATTATGTCAAATTTTGACACTTTTCGTATTCTGTTAACTGTCAGTTTTCACAATCATTCAACTATCATTGTTGACCACTTTTGGTATTCTACTATTCCTACCATGGAATGGCGCTGTCCAGTGATTGCTTTTTTTCCCTTATTTTATGGCATTGGCAATTTAGCCATCAGCCCTAAACACGACACGAAATTCAGATTTTAGCTCTGTTTCAGAGTCTATGCACAAAAATACACAAGTTTCTTCAAAACTTATCGAAATGTCACATGTACCATAAATAAAATCAATCATCTAAAGATTTTAGTGCCGAAAACCCGAAATAAAACTAATGACACGCATGGTAGTAATAGTTATATATGGTAGGCAACACCTTACGTAGTCCATAGTCATTCCATTGTAATGCCACTATGATTTTAGTGGAATACAAATTAGATGTCATAGTTGCCAGTTGCAGCATAATGGAATGATAGTTCGATGACAATGGCTGACATTTAGTGGAATTGGCCCCCAGGACGTACCGTCGGTCGGGCACTCCAGCCTTAGGGTAGATCTTACGCTTTCAATGCGACAGTGAGGTCCGGAGGCATGGCTTATCATTTTATAAACTCTTTGTCAGCCAATTTAATGCCTTCAGGTGACCAGAGCGCTGGCAGTTATGTATTTCTGTCAAAGTATAAGCCTAGCTATCAGGCAATGCCGCTAGTCTTCTGATACTTTTCTATTCGGTTCCTCTTTATTTTCATTCTGTCAATCAATCGCACTCTACTTGCTTCTTTATCGGATATTATTGAGTAAATATTAAGAAAAAATATTTTGTTCACAAAAGTAATGGTTGTAACATATTATTATCTCGAAAATTTTCATTTGGCATTCAACACACTTCGCCAAAAGAATCGTCAAAAAATTATCCTTGCGGGTTCCACAAACGTACGTTTATCTTTTTCATAATGGAATTTAATCCACGCCAGAAAATAGCTGAAAATGTACTAAATTCAGACACGGGGAGTAATTCATCCAGAAGTTTCAGGAACAAAGCACTGAAACCGACAATTTCAGTTGCAAAACTACCACGACACTGCATTTGGAACTACCAATCTAACGTGGCCTCTGTTGCTTCTGGTTTCTATTGTTTTAGAGGTTATAATATTGTGAGATCCTTTATCCGACTACAAAAGGAAAATCAGTGTATTAAACACTTTTTTTTCCGCTATAGTCCGGTCTTCATCTTTTTATACCGTTTTCAGAGCGTAGCTGTCATGTTCATAGTTAAAGAACTATAGTTAATAATAATAATAATATAATCTCATGCCTTTCATCCCCGAGGGGGTAGGCAGAGGTATTCCATTACTGGATATACCCACATTTCACGAGATACATTGGACCCCTAAACGTGATAGGTGGTGAGCCCATCGCCGGACCGGGTCTATTTACACATGTCTCAGAATTAATTCTGAGACCTGCGGGTTTCCTCACGATGTTTTCCTTCACCGTCGAGCTAGTGATAAATATGTACGTAAGTTTTTGAAAAACTCATTGGTACATGCCAGGATTCTAACCCGAGCCTCACTGATTTTCGGCCGGCTCTTTAACCGTCAGGGCTATCACTGCTCTATAGAACTATAGTTATCGACCTCTAAGAGGTCGTCCGACACTTAAGGCCTACTAACATAGTCTTAAGTGCTCATACTAACAAATGGACCTGTAGATGTCACAATAAAGAAATTTTAATATTATTATACTCTTTATTTATTTTAGGTCTTATGTTAGGTTTTAAACTTAGGTTATTATTATTATTTTTAAGGGTTTGATAGTAGGCTAGGCATGTCTTTTGATTGAGATAATATAAACCTGCCCAAAACCTACATCTAGTGTGCTCTAGTGTATTTTCGGCCCCGTGTCTGAAAGTTTACAAATGGTATTTACATGTTAACACATAAGTGTGTATCAAGCGCTCTCCGTAGACATTCTACCTAGATTGGGACTAAATAATCGAGTGTAAATTTAGCATTAAGTAAATACGAGTACCTATGTATTATAGTAGTAACATTTATAGTAACATCTTAGTGGTAGTACCAAACGTGCCTTGACCTAAGAGATTCATGTAAAGTTAGATATTTTTTCGGGATAAAAAGTTGACTATGGCATTTTCCAGGCCTCGCCTCTTTACTAGCCCTATGTCTAAATCACGTGAATCTGTTGCTCTGTCGTACGTAAGATGATTTTTTCGGATTAATTAGGTTAGGTTAGGATTACACCTAGATTTGCGAACTACTGCTAGATCTCCCAATCATCTTGGTACAGTCAACAAAGTTGTTAGTGTTACATGGCCAAAAATTAAGATTCACTTTTCTCTTAAAGCCTTAAATGTATTTATAGTATTTTTTTGGTAAATTATAGGGATCAAAGATACCTTTCGAAATAAACATTAATCAATAAGATTTATTTATGACTTCCCCAGAAAAATTAATTCTTAGTTAGGTACTGGCCATGTAACCCTAACAACTTTGTTGACTGTATGTACATAAAATAAGAGAAGGTATAAATGTATTGAAGAAAGCCAGATAAAGAGTATCTACCCGAAACCGACGAACATAAAATCGTTTTCACACCACATGCTCGACAAAGCCGGATTATATATATCATATAAACGTCACCGAAAGCAAGACATTATATCCTTGTCTTTAGCCGGGCTATAATGTTGTATGGAATTTCATTATAACCCTAGGTCGATAATGTAATTTTCACTTTTCATAATCGTTATTGCTATGACGATAAAGTCTAATTTCGTTAAGCAAACGTGGCCAACTCGATTTTCGAAAACCGAAGCCGCGACCAACTAGATTCGCACGATCTTCATTTGTTAAATCAAGTAGGTCACGCCGGCAGAAACAAGTTGCTGTATCCATTTTATAGCTTTAACATTTCAAAAAAATATATCGAAAATGTCGAGTGATGAAAGTACTTTGACTCTAGAGTCTATTAAACTAGATGCCATAGGCATTGTCAATAATCTACTACCATGCAATTGCATTTCATGGTCTCGCATAAGGTGAGAAAAGTAGAGTATATAACTCGGGAACAATACTGTTTTTGTCTTGGGCGCTTAAATCCCTCACTAAACTCAGGACTCAGTCTTAATTCCCTCGCTTTGCTCGGGAATTAAATAATAACTCCCTCGCTGCGCTCGGGAGTAAAACTAGTAGTCCTTCGTTATGTTCAGGATTCAATGTCGCGCCCGTGACATAAAACAGTGCTTTATTCCCTTGTTGTATAATCTACTATTGATGGATGTGGATGAAGCACGAATCTGCCAGGTTCGTAGTGGCAGTCTATTGTTTCTGCCTACCTCCATGGGTTATGTATGTAAGCTCGGCAGGTTTGAATCCCGGTGATGTACCAATGAGTATTTTTTAAACTTTAATCACTAAATTTATTTTAATTATCATGAGGAACCCGCAAAATTAAGAATTTGTTCTGAGGCACTCCGACCCAATCCCGCTGATGTACCAATGAGTTTTTATTAAAATTTCATGACGTGATTTCTTTTTACTAAATTTCTTTTCACCATCGTAAGAATTCATTCTAAGGCACTCCGAATTTTCAACTAAGATGGGCTCACCACCTGTCACATGGTATCTGAAATATACCTACACTGGTAAAAAGTGGGTATTTACAGAGGACTTCCTATAGCGAAGTGTCTCTGTAAAACGTAAAGATTATTGTAATAGAATGACAAAAGAATGGGATTAAAAATAAGTAGCTTTTGATTTGTCATGCGCTCAGCTTTATTGCGCCACCAAGTAAAATTGACGCAACGCTCTATAGAAAAAGAGTCGAGTCGAGTTCGTTTACAGCTTAGCAAGGCTCTTCGATATGGCATGTTAACATATTATTATATGTAATAGTAGATACATACAATTTTTATAATGATTTATATCATCTATACTAATGTAGGTATACTAATATTATAAAGAGGGAAGATTTGTATTTTTAGATTTTTGTATGTTTGTTATGTTACGAATAAACTCAAAAACTACTAAATCGATTTTAAAAATTCTTTCACTAATGGAAAGCTAGAAGATTTCTAAGTAATTTATTCCCGTATTCCCACGGGAACCGCGCAGGACCGCTAGAACAAAATAATTAAGTTTACCAGAGACTCCTTTCCTGTATACAGGGCAGCAGCTCAAACAACACTGGCTCAAACTTACCGGTGGTAGCCAATTAAACAACTCCAAGTTGTAACGAGATCAGAATTGAACAGTCAAAACGTCCTGACACTGTAATAATGGGCAAAGTTACCGCAAAGAGATCCCTAATCATGACGTGTCCTGCTAAGTTTGCGGTGAAGTTATGTAGACTGTCTTTGATGTGCTATGTTTATGATTCTACTAATGAAAGAGGTTATCTCCTATATGGCACTGTATCGAAATATATACAACGCGTAACAGAATAATCGCAATTTCTCATACACCCCAATTAGTAGGTAGATATATTAATATAAAAAAATTATGACGCCTTCGAACTTTAGATGTGACTAACCAATTTTCTTAAATAAAGAGCAATAATAGTAAGATTTCCATAGGTGGCAAGTAAATTCAGCTATGCTAATTCAATTTTCGGAAAAAATTTACACATATTAAAAATAGCTGATATCGATTAAGTACCTATAGTCGATACTGAACAAACAAATTTCAGGAATTGCGTTTATTCTATTACATATTGTATACCATATACAGGATGAATTTTTCAAGTGCTAAATCAGAAACTATGAGGAATAGCGTTCGTGAACCGGTGGGACTCACCGCTTTTGCGTCGTTGGATGCAGCTGCAGTCCCATACCAAAATTGTAATGTAATGTAATTTGTTTTTGTTTGTTTACTAATATTATAAGGGCCATGCCTGAAATAAATTATTGTTATTATAGCGAAAAGTACTCAAAGGAATCTTAGGATTTTTGAAAATCAATATTCCTAGTCAGGAATCGAATACGTTGATTTTGAAAAATAAAACACACCCTTTATGGAGGAGCAGAGGTGGAATTCTCCTCCATCGTGAAAAGGAAGATCTTCCAGCAGGCGAGGTGATCGTGCCTGGGGACCGCGGTCCAATGGTTGATGTTGGACAGTTGTATTTATACAAACTCATTAGAAAACTCCGATAGCGCGGCTTAGAACTCGGCCGTCTATTGGCGCGTTCTATGTAGTGTCGCTACATCCTGTATTATTACTCCATTCGATAGTGTTGATAATAATAATATAGATCTTGTATAGGTATGTAGATTTTCTCACCTTACTTTGGTAAGCAATATTTGTTTCTTCATCTTAACCATTCACGAAGTTTCCTTAAAGTTAAACTGTTGCCATGAATGCCAAATTACTGCGTTCAAAATATGCATCAAAGTTTAATTGTTATACTACAAGAATTCTAAACATCCGCATTAATCCATTCACCCCAAATCTAAGCTTGAGTATTAATAACTTAAACTAAAACATCTTAAATTTTAGTCCAAATTGCCAGAGAGATTACCCCGGGGTGCAATTTACCCCGCTTTGGGGTTAAATTTATTAACGTCACAGATCTGTCGGGACCAGATAAGGGGAATTGTTATTTTACTATTTAATCGGGACATTCGCAAACGACAAACGCCTTGGTCACAGTTTTAGTCTAATCTATTGAATTATGAGTGAAAGTTATCTTTAACTAGCTTTTACCCGCAGCACCGCTCGCGCGCGTTTATTTCACCCCCTTATGGGATGAATTTTGCAAAATCCTTTCTTAGTGAATGCCCACACTGTATAAGCTATCTATGTGCAAAATTTAAAGTCTCTAGACCTAGCCGTTTAGGCTGTGCGTTGATATATCACCAATCAGTCAGTCAGTTTATCATTTTATATCGTCGGCTTATTGCAAGAACTCATTAACTGTTAAAAATCACTAACTGCTTTTTTAATGGTATGGACATATTTTGACATCCTCTACAAAATGCAAAAACTCATTTATTTCTATCTAATCAACTTTAGCTGTTAGGGCCTAGGACATAAAGTCGATAACTGCAGTTCCACAATACACGAAATCGCTTAGAATCACTAAGCCACATAAGTTATTTTTTGTAATTGTAGTTTTTTTCTAAAACGGCTAAATAAAAATGAAAGAATTCATTTTCACCTTATAATTAATATTATCGAAACATGTGTAGCATAAAGGACTTATTTAAGTTTCGATAATATTAATTTATGGCATTTAGTTACTTTATGCAATACCAAGTTAATCACGATCGCACAGTAAGTAATCTTAATGACTTTTACATAAATATATATTTATATTTTATCAATGGGTTCAGTTTTGCCTAAAATCATTATGTGTAATTAGTGAGTATTCAACTACTTCATTCGAACAATTTAAATGATTGAATCTCTATTAAAAGAAGATAGCAACTTCTTGCAAACTTCGTGGTATATTCGATTGTAGTTTAGTGATTTATTCAAAAGTAGGTAAAATGCGGCGCTCTGAGCGAAGTTAGCACACGGGGAGGGGAGGGGTGATCCGCGCGGGGGGCGATGAAGGTCATTGCGCAGGCGGCCGCGCGCGCGGCTGTCCGCGCTCAGTCTACGCCACTGTTTCATGCAATAAATGATTTCTGCCAAAATGCAGCGAAACAAAAATTTTAAACTGGGACGAGGAAGCCAGATGCTGGAAAAATTGAATTTGAATAAGGAAAACGTTGTAAGGGATGACAATTTCAAGTGTGATGAATGTAAATTATGAGACCACTACAAGTACTTCCATTTCGCGATCTTTTCTTCTGCCTACATAATTACATATGTAGGTACATAAAGTAAGTATACCTAATCACCTACACGTTTAGGTACTACCTTATACAACTAGTTACCTACGTTTAATAAAGGAGGTATTTTTGTTCATAGGACGTCCTGCCTCCAGCAACTGGCTGTTGTGTGTGACCTATGTTCTATGTTAGGGGGTTTGGTTTCCGCACTTAGTCCTGAAGTGGACCATTGTGCGTGAGCCATGGCGACCGGTTACTCCAACCATCCTACCTCCTTCCAAAAGCAGATCAAACTTCCGGGTCTACTCAGGACGTCCGCAAGGGATTCTGGTGTCCCGAGAATCTCTTTGCGGATCTGGGCAACGCCAACGCACTCAAGGAGCACGTGCGCTACCGTCTCCTCCGCCTCCATGCACGCTCTGCATAGGGGGCTGTCTGTGATACCTAAGGTGTGTAAGTGTTTGTTCAGTGAGCAGTGTCCGGTGATGGTCCCCGACACCATTCTCAGGCTGTCCCTGTCTAGGCGCAGAAGGCGCTTGGTTAGTTTCTTGTTCAAGGATGGCATAGCCTCCTTGGATTGCCTACATCCTGGCGTCGAAGCCCACCAAGTCTCAGCTTGAGTTTGAGTGTGTTCCCTTAACCAGTTCCTGAGCTGGTTAAACGGGATGTGTACAATGGGTTCAGGTCCGATGGGCTTAGTGTCAGAACCCCTCCTGGCGAGTTCATCCGCTGCGTCGTTTCCACGTGAGCCACTGTGCCCTTTAATCCATTGTAGTGTCACTGTGTTGCAGTTTAGTACCGTAACGCGTTCTAGTGCATTATGGCACTCCAATATGAGTCTCGAGGTGATCTGGTTTTTCTTTAGGGATTGAAGGACTGAGGCACTATCAGAGAGTATACGGATATGAGTATCCGTGACTTCTCTGGCCTCTATGGCGTGTGCTGCCTGGATGATGCCCACACATTCTGCTTGGTAGACGGTGTTGAGCATTCCTAGTGGTCTGGATATTCTGATGTTGAGGTCATCTGAGTAGACTCCGACTCCAGTTCCAGTGTCGGTTTTTGATCCATCAGTGTAGATCCTTAGCTCTTTTGGACCTGGGTGATCATACAACTCCGCTGTGAGCTCCATGTTGTAGTGTTTTATAAAACAGTGTGTTTTCTGGGTTCTATCGCTCGGTGATGCCATCATCGGGTGTCGCGAGAGGGCATCCTCTTTTATGCGTGTGTGTTTGATTCTGGAGTCCTTGCCCGACAGTTCTAACCTTAGTGTCGCTAGGGTTGCTTCCTCCCTCACTACAAGATGTAGGGGTGGCAACCCCAGCATCACCTGTAGTGCAGCCGTAGGTGATGTTCTCATGCTGCCGATAATTGCTACGCAGGCAAGTCTTTGTAGCTTCTCGAGGTCAGTTGGACCTATTAAATAAAATTTTACGTGAAAAACGACCGCATTTGGCTAAGAAGAAAATCCTTTTCCACCAAGACAACGCACGAGTGCACACCTGCGCGATAGCCATGGCCAAATTTCATGAGTTGAGCTATGAGTTGCTTTCTCACCCACCGTATTCGCCAGATTTCGCCCCTTGCGTCTATTTTCTGTTTCCGAATTTTAAAAAAATGGCTTAATGGGAAAAGATTTTGCTCCGACGAAGAGATCATGCATGAACCAATGCCTATTTCGAAGGGTTGCCTAAGTCGTACTTTATGGAAGGGATCGAAAAGCTAGAGAAACGAATTGAGTTACAAGGAAACTACGTTGAAAAATAAATAATAATAATTAAATAAAATGAACTCCTTGTTTAATTTTTACCAGACTTATCACTCTGCCCTCGTATCAATAAGTTCAAACTACGCGGAAAGAGGGCCCGATTCTCTCCCTATGCACCAGGGCCCTTGCCCCCCTAGCTACGCCACTGGCTGAGAATACTAGTTACCTTATCCAAAAACATAAGACTGTTTTGAAACTTTCGAGACTGAGTTTGTAGTAAGCTAATTTCATATTATTGTGTACAGTTTTTTTGTGTTTTTATAAGAGGAATATTTTAGTTTTCCTAAGAAGTAGGACTGTTATGTTATTTTGATTTTGCGTATTTTAAATAAACATGTCAGTACAAAATGTTGTTAATTTACTTCACTTTTAGAAATAATTAATTGACTCCCCAAACAGACTTACAGTTGCAAGAAATAATTAACTTTTAATTTGGGCTTTTATAAAAAAAAAATGTTTAGTAGGCCTAGCAAATCTGACTTGTTTCAAATAATAGATGTACTGAACAATGATACAATAGCGGTGATTTCATTTCAGGCACTATTTTAGCGACGTTATAGGCAAATCAATACAACCCTTACCTAAACAAACTTAAAAGTCGTTTTTCTCCGAATAGTGAAAAGTAAATTAATGAGTTCTTGCAATAAGCCGACGATATATACAACATGTAACAGAATAAGCGCAATTCCTGAAATTAGTTTGTTCAGTATCGACTACTTATTCGATTTTAGCTCTTTTTAATATGTATTTGTTAAATTAAAAAAAAAAAAAAATATCGTAGCTGAACTTAGTGCTTTCTCGATATTTAAGAAAATCGGTTAGACACAAGTAAAGTACGCTTTCATCATATTTTTTTTATATTAATATACTAATTGGGGTGTATGAGGAATTGCGCTTTTTCTGTTACGCGTCGTATAGACTGATAAGTAAGTACATCTTTTATCATTTTGTAACTAATATTTGGCACATATATCATTTTATATTTCTCTTAAAAACGTCCACGCACTTGAGAAAATTGTATTTATTAAGGTAAATATTTTTTTATTTATCTTTTGTTATATTACAAAAACGTTATGTTTTTTAATCAACAAAATAATTTAAAGAGCTTTGTGTTGTTGACAGAATTGTATGCCCAGTATTAGGTACCTAATGCTTTACGTTTGATGTTTTTGACTTTTGAATTATTTTTACTAACTTTGCCCTGAGGTTATTCTGGTTTTGACCTTAAATATTACTCCATATAGGTACATAAAAAAGTATCACTTTGACTAATGCAGTTCAAAAAGTTTGATGATGATACTAGTCGTGTATCCGATGATATTTAGAAACTTGAACGTTCATCCCCAAATTTCAACTATCATAACCTACCGGTCATTGGCATAGTATGGACCTACCTACATTTTTGCGACATAGCTTGATGAAGCTGTTAAGGTACATTTTCAAAAAATATATATTCGTATCACGTTATGGAACTCCTGTACAAAATAACGTTATACAACGCGTCACAAACTAAGCGCAATTCCTCTTACACCCCAATTAATATATCATTATAAAAAAAAATGATTTCGTACTTTAGTTTTGTCTAACCAAATTTCTTAAATAAAGAGCAATGATAGTACGGTTTCCACAGATAGCCCTAAATTCTAAAAATTAACACATAGGTATTAAAAATTGCTGAAATCGATTAAGTTAGTCGATACTGAAAAAAATATATTATTATATATCTCACGCCTTTCATCCCCGAGGGGGTAGGCAGAGGTATTCCATTACTGGATATACCCACATTTTACGAGATACATTGGACCCCTAAGCGTGATAGGTGGTGAGCCCATCGCCGGACGGGGTCTATTTACACATGTCTCAGAATTAATTCTGAGACCTGCGGGTTTCCTCACGATGTTTTCCTTCAACGTCGAGCTAGTGATAAATATGTACCTACTTACGTAAGTTTTTGAAAAACTCATGGGACATGCCAGGATTCGAACCAGTACCTAGATTAATATAGCTTCTCTTAGCCATGGGTAAATAAAGAACAAGGTTATAAGAAAATCACACTCGGTCAAAAATTAAATATTGCTGAAAAGTTAGAAGTTTCAGGAATCGAATACCTCTGGCGATCCCCCCATGGATTAAGCGTAATATCTACTCTGATATTAAAAAGAGGCAAATTTTTTTTGACATTCGTTTGAGATGAATAGGCTCAGAAAAAAAAAGTTTACTTTTGTAAGGGTTACATGGGCTATTATTTTCCCAAAGGAACGAATCTTACGCGGGTGACTACGAGGAGAACAGCTAGTTTTTTATAAGAAAATTAATGAATTATTATTTGCACTAGCACATTTAATTGTATTAATTTTATTCTCTTTATTTCAATCGCTAATTAATACCTTTAAGTTATATATTTTGTCCGACCTTAGGTCAATGATTCTTCTCTACCGTTTAGTACGCCTCACGTGCACTATTTTTCATCTCAAAGTTCGATAGGGCCATTATTTAGGTATTTTATTAAAAATAAAACGAAACAACCCAAGGTTAATCTGGTCACGACGTGAACAAGTTCAGGTGAACTATTTTTATAAAACAACAATATTTTGTTGTGATGTTTATTATATTTACTATAGTATTTTTGTTTATTATAGTACTACTTTAATTATTTATTAGTATTAATCGTTTGTTGGTGATTCAGTTTTGGAATAAACGGTTAATCAAACGGACGTTGTCTCATTTACGGAAGCATTACATTTGTTGGAGATGAATTTTTCGACCACAATGTCCTTCAAATTCCTCTTTACATTATACGGCCAGATTCGTTCAATACGGAATAAGTTCTATTCCAAAAATAAATCACAAAAACTATATAGCAGTTTGTGATTTACACTGGGCTTACTTTCCGGTGTGGTTAGATAAAACGTCCTCCTTATACGCATTCCCTTTAGGTTATAAGATACAAAAATACCTTCCTCTGTAATATCTTTAATTTACGTTTTAAGGGGGAAAGTTACGTTCTGAGACGGTTTCGGTTCAGCGATGGGCTCACGATCCGAAGAATACACTGGTGAAAATTGTATTTTTAGAAATTAGATACATCTGCTAAATGTCTCTGGGATACACGAGTATAAATTTATGTTTCTCATGACTTAAATCTATATCTCAGTGCTAGCAAAACAGTCCTAAAAACTCCTCTGCTTTCGTTTACGCCAGTGTCAACCAGTGACAAGAGATAAAATCTAATTTCAAAATGCCGGATACGATATTACATTACGTACCTCACTCGTAAATAACAAATACGTCTAGCTGATGACAAACGGTCTGACGAGACCCCAGCAGCCACGAGGCGTTAATACCCGCAGCGATTAAACCACCGAAATGACAAGCCTCGTTTGCATCACCAGCGCCAGTTTTAATTTGGAAATAACAAAGGGACGTTCAAACATCAGGCACTTTCACTTCCATTAGAGGGAATGAAAAGTCGCCTTAAAGCCTTAATTGTTCGCTCAACCGTTTCCAACCGTATTGTTTCAGTTGGAGTTATTTTTTACGATCATTCCCCATCCGGGTAATTGTACGAAGAAAGGAACGTAAAAATATTTGATACCTACTGCTTTTGAGATCGATGTTTTGCCATTTGGGCGTTTATGTTTGGCCTTAGCCGCCGAGTGCTTTTGCTGATCTTATTTATACTAAAATATGGAACAAAGTTGTAAAACGTAATCGGAGATCAATTTTGTAGGAAACATAAAATTCAAGGCAATGTGCAGCAGGATATTGTGATTGACGAACACAAATTCTGAATTCCACTTTTTTTATGTGCGCTGTTTGTAGGAGTTGAATTAACGAACTGATCAAAATAATAGAACTATATTTTAAAACAATTTTTACAACAAACATTGTGTAAAATAAAAATTATTTATTATGTAATAAGATTATGAGTATAATGGCATGAAATCAGACAAAATACTATCTTCGCTCGGCGGCTCACTTTCATTCCTATACATGGATGTAATATCTATGAGAGGGACAGCATCATTTAGCTTCTTTTGTTTATTCCAGAAGAAACCAAAAAATCCTGCTACAACACTTATTGACATACTGAACAAGATACCAGGTAATAGCCAACTACTTAAGAGTTCCATAGCTGGCATTGATACTTCCTGCCATGAAGAACAAGCTCTAAAAGAGCCTAACGTTGAAGCGCAAACTCTGACTGAATACGTCTTGGATATTTGCAATTTCACCAAGAAACTTGTTTTTATAGGAGAGAAACATCTCATTTCTCCTGTCAAATTATTATTGTTAATTAAGTTTGAACGAATTTCTAGAAAATAAGCTAGCAATGGACCGTTTGTTATATCGGGAGGCTCCCATTTAATAGACAAATGATCAGCATCGTTGAAGCTACAATTAATTAAAGTTGGCACATCTGCATTATTGTCACGTCGAGTTTTGATGATCTCTTTGCTTGATCTGCTACATTTTACACCAACACAGGCTCGTAACTTTATTTTATAATCTCTATACGGTGCTAAATTTCCAACATAAAAATCATTTCTCGGTCCAATTTTCATATTCAGAGTTTGGACGTATTTCCCAAAACTTGAATTCCCTGGCGGTGTACTTTCATAGTCGTTGCATTCTAAATCTAAAATGCTGCAAACGTCCAAATGATACTCAAAATTGTTCCTGACAGAAGGTAGTATTTTACATCCAGATTTACAATCTCTCTCATAATCTGGAGATGGCATGTACATTACGCTGTGTTGAAAATTTGTGCTATACCACTTAAAAGCACCGCTGTAACAATGGTTTCTTAAAAGCAAATCTTTGGATGGTATATCTATTAGAATGACATCTAATTCGTAATGAGTAACATGTCGGCTGTAATCCATATGATTTAACCACCGAAGAGTCACATTACTAGAAGTAGCAACCATTTGCCAAATAAAAGGAGGTTCAGGCTTTATGAATGGCAGTGTGAAATTTACTATGACGCTTCTGCCGACCATGATGTGGTCAGGATTATCAGCTTCTATGCAAACTGCATAAGTTGCTCCAGGTCTAAGAGACGTGAGAGTTACCAAGCCTTCGTGGACTAATTCTGGAGCTACGTTTACTATAAGCCATTCAGTTTCACTGCATGTCTCTGGTACGATAGTCTTGTTAGCACCAGGTGGTAATTTCACGTACAAAACAGTGTATTGAGTAAGACGATTGTCAGATGGAGAAAACGTCACTAAAGCTGAAGTCGTATTAACAATTTGTACTTGAAGATCCACTCGTGATTCAGAGCATTGACTACCGTACCCGTTCAATCCCAAAGGTATGTCTAACTCATTCGATGTATCTGGAAACAGCTTTTTTATTTCATCTATCTTGCTCATACACAGCAGGGGATTCCCATACAATTTCAATTTCCCCCGATCAATTTTCAAATTCTCCGTTACATTTGGGGTAAATAACTCTGTAAGATTCTTCATATCTTTTATCACGAGACTGTATTTACCGTTTTCGAGTAAATTCCCTTGTATGCGGCGAAGTGAGGGAAGAAAGTCTAAAGACTTGATGATATTGGAGCCATAAATGAGGATGTAATCTGTGACTTTCTCAATCTTGCTCAAGTATTTTCTCAATTCTTTTCTGGACCCCGGGACGAACCTGATATGGATAGTCAAGGAACCGTTGATGACGACACAGTCGTGCGCCTGCTGTGTGCTATTCAACGTTTGGATTATTTGTGAAGGGCAGATCTGAAAATAAAAATACAAAAAAATTGTTATCTATAACTACATATTATAAAACAAAGTCGCTTCCTGCTGTCTGTCTGTGCCCATGTATGCTTAGATCTTTAAAACAACGCTACCGATTTTGATGCAGTTTTGTTAATAAATAGTGATTGAAGAAGAGTTTTAGTATCAGCATTGCACCCTTGCGACGCCCGGGGCGGTTCGCTGGTATAATTTAAAAGAAGAAACTGACTGACTGATTAACGCACAGCTGAAACCGCTGGGTTAGAAGCAAGAAATTTTGTGCTAAGTTTATTTATATGACTTAAGTGAGCTAAGAATAGATTTTGGGAAATTTCCACTGAAATGGGAAAAAACGGATTCAACGAGGGCAACGCCGCTGGGTCAGTCGCTAGTGGTTACTGTAAAAGCTGCAATATCAGTCTTCGCTAACTTCCCAGAATGCACAAAAGCGAAGACTCAACAATATGTTTCAAAGTAGAGTATTCGGTTTCGGTATTAAACGCGTAAAGCGTTATAACAAAGGCTTCTGTTTCAAGAAGATTCAGGTCTCAGAATTAATTCTGAGACATGTGTAAACAGACCCGTTCCGGCGATGGGCTCACTACCTATCACGCTTAGGGGTCCAATGTATCTCATGAAATGTGGGTATATCCAGTAATGGAATACCTCTGCCTACCCCCTCGGGGATGAAAGGCGTGAGATTATATTTTTATTATTATAAGATTCATGGATCGGTTTGCTGGGTTGTATTTACCAGACTGAACCGGAAGAAGGCAGGTTTCAACCGACTTCAAAAAGGAGGAGGTTGTCAATTCGACTGTTTTTTATGTATGTTACCGCAGAACTTTCGACTGGGTGATCTGGTTTTGATGATTTTTTTTTTTATTTGAAAGCAGTTTCAATGCGGTCCAGGGGGTCTAAAAAGGCCGTTTCGGGTGAATCATAATAGGATCCTATTTCGATTCATATTTGAAATTTACACCAAATACGAATCTGCTAATGAATTGAATTGTCAGTGAATCACTAAAATGAGGGACCATTTTACGAAATTTAGAGAAATTGCTTAGGATTTGCTGGCAATTCATAAAAGGAGGAATTGCTCAAAGTGGCCATTTTAGACCCACAGTTCTGACAATGGAATCCATGAGAAAACAATAAATCTTAAATTTGCGTTAAGTATGTGCGCGACAAATGGACGAATAACCAATTTCGATGATTATTCTTTCTATGTTATTCGAATGTATGCACGTCCGTAACGTAAGGAAACGCGCATTGGTTTGGAGTACAGAAACAAAAGCATTCCGGTCAAATAAACAAAAACTCAGCTGTCAATTCTATAGGTCCAAAAGGTGAAAATTTACTACTTCCAAGAATTTAAAACCTTTGGCAATTCGGTTGGAAAGAAGCAGTGAGTCTATATTTTTATTAAAACTTTTCTTGCTATATATTTCATCACTTGAGATATTTTATAAAATGTATTCTGGGCGTTGTACCCAGAATACATTTGCAACGCAGTGAGTGTCATGGGCACCTTTGCGGCTGGTATGACCCGGGGAGGTAATTTTTGATTGACTTACTATTGTAAATCTTAGAGAATACCATAAATTAGATTAATAAATTTATGGTATTGTTATAGTTTATTATGGTATTGTATAAGTATAGTTTGGAAAACATGGTAAAAACGTCACAATTTGGCACTAAGGGTGACCACTGACAAATTTTACGACTTGGAAACCAAATTATCCTTTCATTCGTCGTTCGGAGCTCTCTGAGAGTGGACGTGCTAATCGTTTATCCAGAAAAATATTAATTTTATTATCTACCTATTAGCATACCTACTTTCATTGTTATTAATATGTGGTTATTGAGATTGGTTATATAATTACTTATCTATGTCATTAGCCCTAGTATAATAATGTATTGTGTAACTGTTTTTAACCCAATTAAAAGAAAAAAAATCCTTAAGCTTACCAACCTTTTCACAGTTTAAACACGGCACGCACGTTGGAACCCCGAGGTTAATTGTTTTCTCGTAGTTGGCAGGGCAGTCTAGGACACATGTTTTATTCCACGACCAGCCGCTCAGCTTCTTACACTCTTCATTGGTAACACAGTATTGATTTTCTTCGACGACAACGCTGCAATTGTTCAAATGCCAATTAAATTAAAAGGCGACTACGGTAAAATGTGAGCGGAGATCATTTATTTTTCTAAACTCTAACTTCTATTGTTTGAAAGTTAGAGAATACAATTTTAGGTTTTGGAAAATCATCGGCGACACCAAAGGCCTTTAAAACGAATTGTTTGTTCTGGTTTGTTTAGACACACATGTGTGTGTCAGGTAAGCTCTGATCCTTTTTACTTCACTACATAGTATAAAACAGAGTCGCTTTCTCCGTCCCTATACCTCTATGTCCCTTTGTATGCTTAAATCTTTTAAACTACGCAACGAATTTTGATGCGTTTTTTTTAATAGATAGAGTGATTCAAGAGGAGGGTTTTAGTATTAGCATTGCACCCGTGCAAAGGCGGGGGCGGGTCGCTAGTTTACAATAATTCTGAACATACAAACAAGGCATTGCCTACAAGTACTGAAAAAAAACTACTTAAGAACATACATAAAAATATATGATACCTACAGGCAAACCCGCAACCTCGTCAGCAAACAGCTAGAAACTCACCCATCAAAAAAACTCAAAGTACGCCTTGACAATTTCATAGATTTCCACAGTAACAATCTCACAATCTAATAAACTTTATAATTAACTATGCAATTGAAAACTATAAATGTTCGACGAGTACTCACGTGTCTTCCGGACACTGTGACACGCAGCGACCCCGATGCGTGTAGTGTCTACAAACGGAACACTCGTCAGGCGTGTCACCGCAGCCGAGACACTGGTCATGACACTCGCCCCCCGGCCCCTCGAGGAAACGCTGGCATGTCCTGACCCAAGTTATTGCTGTATTTGCTGTTACAAGTTTATTTACCCCTAGGGTCTAGAATAAGATACGAAGTTTGGTATTGCAATTGCTGGGGAAGGCCAATTTAGGTGACTAACTTTGGACAGTAAGTAACAACTCACTATTGTACCTAATGCAAATCTTTGACAATGACACGGTTTTGTGTATTATGCCAGATGTATCTAAGTGCAAAAAACCTATTAATCCGCTATGCAAAAAAATGTGTATTGTATAATATACTTCTAGGTCTGTTTATCTGAATGTCTGACATAGTGTGTAGCTTAACAGCATTTGTAAATTGCTCCTGAGCTATTACATGAAAATGAGTTTAGCCATAGAACTTAAAGTATCTATGAGTTCAACTATTTCAAAATAATAATTACATGTGATCATATTTTTTCAGTATTCCTAAACTGACTTAGTTTTAAGTGTCAAAGATACGGTACTCAAACTTGATATACATAGGCGTATATGTTAATCCTTTCATGATCACAAACTTAATGATATTCACAATCAATGGAACCAATTTCAGCTTAGGTGTTAGGTCAGGTTAGTGAGTAGAAATTGATCCATTGAACCGTGTGGATACGTTAATGACGTAACTTCACCTGCAACCGTACCACTTTTTAACAATAACTAGCTTTTACCCGCGGCTTCGCTTAGTGGATGCCTTACACAGTATATGTAAGCTATCTATGTGCAAAATTTCAAGTCTCTAGACCCAGCGGTCTAGGCTGTGCGTTGATATAACACCAATCAGTCAGTCAGTTCATCATTTTATAATCATAAAAAATAAATGTTCATCTAGACAAGCGGAGGGTGCCATTTAGGGTTCCAATTCAAATTGAACGTCAAATGGTAACTAAATGCCTATTGACGCTATCGGATATTCAAAGATTGTCTTAAATAGTAGGCCTCAGGGTCTTAGGGCCTTACCTACTAAATATTTTTAGATCGCCGAAGAAATTAGGCAAAAACAGGAATACTTCTTTGCGTAGTAGCATTCGAAATTGTAACTATTATTTATAAATCATCCACACAATCGTAAGAATCCTTATTAACCGACTTCAAAAAGGAAGACGTTATCAATTCGTCTGTATTTTTTTTTATGTTTGTTACCTCAGAACTTTTGACTGGGTGGGAGCGATTTGGATGATTCTTTTTTTATTTGAAAGCTGGTGCTTCCAGATCCCTGGTCCTATTTAATTTAATTTCGTCCAGTTCTGACAACGAAATCCATGAGAAAGCCATATAGGTTGAAGATTGATGTCGCTTTTTTTACTCTTTAGAGTGGTTATTTCTAAAGATAGGTTCTTTACTAATAACTAACATGTTTCATTTCACACTTACTGATTGTTCCAACAGAAGTTCCTTGAGTGGTCAGCGCTGCAGTTACACTTATTTGGATGGCAGGCTTTAAACGGGTCCTCAGGCGAAGCCAGGATATGGCTAGCACCAGGAGCTATGGTCGTCCAGTTGACAGTATGGACGTAGCAGGTGTGAGGACCTCCCCCGATGTTGACACCGCCTCTGTCGATCTTGATCAGGCCGTATAGACCAACCTGGACAATGGAAGGCAATTAGAGAATTCGATATGAAGAAGACAAGTCTAGTAACAAAAATAGGATTATACTTCTGAACGAGATAAGAGTAATACCAAACAGCTTAAATACTCATAATATAGAAGTAATCAAATCACTGACTTAAAGCACAAAATGTGCAAACGCCACAAAAAAGAAGGTTCATAATCAAATCTAGCACAATATTTGATTTTAAAACGATACATCTTGCATGCATAAACCAACATAATGAGTGTCTGATATTATTACCAAAAAATATCAGCTTTTTAGTAGGTATGTACTGGTAAGGTATTGTATGTTGTACCTAATATGTGTTAATAATAAATATACATTTATTTACAAAGAAAATATACATTGATTTACAATAATTACAGATAAAAAATGTCCTCCAAAGAGGGTTTGGTTTTTATTCGCGATTTTGCAGTCACTCTCATAATGAAAATTTATTATTTACATGGCAATGGCAATTATTTCTGGGGCCTCTTATAGATTTTGCAAGGTACGAGTACAGGTTAAGGACACAATTCAATACGATAGTTAATCAGTTTCGATGCTTGTAAATGCCAATCACTTTCACATCCCTTTCACTTAAATGATGAAGGATACTGTACCAAGCAAAGGGATAGATTTATACATATTCATGATTCTTAAGTAGGTATACTTGTGGGGCGTCGATAATTAATTTGAGAAATCTGGGTCCCGAGTATCTTCGAATCGCTGCATAATAAGTGTCTGGGCCAAATAATGACAGGTTGTACAAATTCATTCTGTAATTCTGGTAAAAGAGCAATGGACATTTTATTGATATGCAGTTCACGATGTATAATCTCACGCCTTTCATCCCCGAGGGGGTAGGCAGAGGTATTCCATTACTGGATATACCCACATTTCACGAGATACATTGGACCCCTAAACGTGATAGGTGGTGAGCCTATCGCCGGACCGGGTCTATTTACACATGTCTCAGAATTAATTCTGAGACCTGCGGGTTTCCTCACGATGTTTTCCTTCACCGTCGAGCTAGTGATAAATATGTAAGTGCGTAAGTTTTGAAAAACTCATTGGTACATGCCAAGATTCGAACCCGAGCCTCACTGATTTTCGGCCGGCTCTTTAACCGTCAGGGCTATCACTGCAGTTCACGATGTAATAATGAAATCTACAATATACTGTGGAATACATGTTATTTACACATTCCCCCTACCAAGTGGCATTGTACAATCTAATCGAATGTTCTTTTAGATTGACATGTATGGAATTGACATAAGAACTTGCCAACGAGCGCTAACGCTAATGTCAATCCCATACATGTCAATCTAAAAGAACATTCTATTAGATTGTGCAATGCCACTTGGCTAGGGGGCTTATCTACTTTCATTATGAGCAGACCTAGTATCTAAGACAATCTTTACTTGTAAATATCCGATACCATCTAATGGCATTTGAATACTAAGTATTTAATTTTCAATTTGACGTTTGTGATTTGAAATTAACAGTTATTTTAGTTTTATCTAATCTATAATGTCTTAATAGAGCTGTGTCAAATTAGAGATACCGTAGTGAAACTTAGATGGTAGTTCTGCTGGTAATAATATACGTAAGGTATGATTCAAGCAAAAATCAATTGTGTTGCTCTTATTAGTGCACATTAATCTCTAAGACCAAGCATCGAGACACAATTAAAAACCTATTGTGTCTCGGTTCCAATTGGAACCCGCGGTTCTTTACAGATTTAATGTATGTAACAGTGGTCTCCTTTTTGTTTCTTTCTCTTTTTAATTTCTCTTTTTGATTTCTTTTTAAATTTTTTTATGTTGTTTTATATTAGAGCAGTGATAGCCTTACGGTTAAAGAGCCTGCTTCACATGATGACAATCAGTGAAGCTCGGGTTCGAATCCTATATATTTATCACTTGCTCGACGGTGAAGGAAAACATGGTGAGGACACCCGCAGGTCCCAGAATGAATACTGAGACATGTGCAAACAGACCCGGTCCGGCGATGGGCTCACCACCTAGATATCACGTTTAGGGGTCCAAAGAATATCTGGTGAAAAGTGGGTATATCCAGAAATAGGATAATCTGCCTACCCCTCGGGGATATAAGGCGTGAGATTATGTATATTATTTTATTTATTTAATTTCTGCAATTTTTCGTAAAGACTGCGATATACGATACTATAGTTACGAATGCAACAATCTAGTTCATACATCCAGGAGTGTCTCAACATCTTGCACGACCAGGGCGTAGTTGTCCACCAGGTGGACTCCCCGTATCCTGGCCAGATTCGGGAACAGCTGGGACAAGGATTGCAGGCCGTTCACGCGGTATATCAGCACGAATCCTGTCACCTAAAAGTAAAAGACAGAAGTTAATATAAGATTATATATTTCCATCTCTGGTTGAATGATCTGGTTTAATAAAAATGACAAAAAAACTACAACTATGGATTTTTGAAGACTTGTTATTGATTACCTAGTTCAATCCAGGTTTTTTAATACCTACTGATATTGAAGAAAATGCCAGATAAAGAGTACCCGAAACCGAGGAGCATGCTTGAAGTCGTTTGATGGATGTGGATGAAGCACCAGAGATCTGCCGAGAGGTTCGTAGCAAGTGGCAGTCTATTGTCTCTGCCTACCTCAATGGAAAAGAGGCGTGAGATTATGTATGTATGTATGATATTGGAACTTCTAGCTTTCCTAACCATTATTTAATAATAGTTAATTATGGGACACAATTCACACGCTATTATTTAGTCCCAAGCTACTCGTAGTTTTGCCTAGACAAAGCTTGTAGTTTGCGTACCTACTAAATAATTGATAAACTTAATAATAATAATAATCTCATGCATTTTATCCCCGAAGGGGTAGGCAGAGGTATTCCATTACTGGATACACCCACATTTCACGAGATATAATGGACCCGCAACGTGAGGAAACCCGCAGGTCTCAGAATTCATTCTGAGACATGTGTAAATAGATCCGGTCCGGCGATGGGCTCACCACCTATCACGTTTAGGGGTCCAATATATCTCGTGAAATGTGGGTATATCCAGTAATGGAATACCTCTGCCTACCCCCTCGGGGATGAAAGGCGTGAGATTATATATAATGGACCCCTAAACGTGATAGGTGGTGAGCCCATCGCCGGACCGGATCTACTTACACATGTCACAGAATTAATTCTGAGACCTGCGGGTTTCCTCACGATGTTTTCCTTCACCGTCGAGCTAGTGATAAATATGTAAGTGCGTAAGTTTTTGAAAAACTCATTGGTACATGCCAAGATTCGAACCCGCGCCTCACTGATTTTCGGCCGGCTCTTTAACCGTAAGGCTATCACTGCTCTTTTCGATAAACTTACTTAAAATATGTACCTACCTATTAAACACCCCGACACGAATCCGTCAATCATGTTCATGGCAATCGAACCTACGCACTTTACTATAGAAAGAATAACCAATACAAGCTAACAGAACCATTCTATTTATTTTGTGGTTATTCAGAGTAATATAAAACGCGTAACAGAATAAGCGCAATCCCTCATACACCCCAATTAGTATCAAACCAAGAATCGGAGATACAATTGATTTTTAAATGTTACGGTGCGCATTGGAACCGCGCGGTGCTTGACTTATAAAGAAAATAATGATGCCTTCCTAATTTAGTTATGTTTAACCAATTTTCTTAAATAAAGATCAATAATAGTACGATTTCCATAGGTAGCATTAAATTCAGCTATGCTAATTCATATATTTTCGGAAAAATTTTATAATAAAAAATTGCTAAAATCGATTAAGTAGTCCATACTGAACAAACTAAATTTAGGAACATATTGTATTGTGTCAATAAATTCTGATAAATTGATCCTTATTGAAAGCTTTCCTATCATCAAGAGCTCATCTTATTACATGGAACACTTGAAATAGGCTCTCAAATCGTAAGACAAATCCTGAAACTAAATTCTGATACGAAGTTCAGCATTTCGCGTTTGAGTTGCAGTCACATTCAGTAGCTATGAATTGAAAGCATACACTTCAATTATTGACATCAGAACCTTGGAGCCCCGGAGCTACAGAGCTGGCGAGTGGCCTAAATTATTGTAGTGAAAATGTAGTAGTCAAAAACACATCTCTTTGAATTTGTAGTTCTATAGTTCTGGAGTTATTCGACCTGAAAGCTAGAAATCATCAGGTCGGTGTGGCCCCGAGATCTCAGTAATTAGGGCAGTAACGGACGTTTGCTCTTAGACAAAGTTACTGTAATATTTAGGTAGTAGACAGAAAAACAAAGAATATAATTCGTATTTCGATATTTTGGCAGTAATTCACGTTTGAAGTGCGTGACAATCAGGTCCCTGTAGCCCAGTGTTTTCTCTGAAACGAAGCATCCTAGCATAGTATGTTGTTTGAGTAAGTTTCTGTAGTTCTCGATTTAGGAATTCGTATGGAGCTAGTTTTTTATGTAGTTCTACGGTTTAATAGAATTTTGCACTCTTTCTAAAAACAATCAGAACGGTGTAGCCCAGTGTTTTCTCTGCAACGAAGCATCCTAGCATAGTATGTTGTTTGAGAAAATTTTTGTAGTTCTCGATTTAGGAATTCGTATGGAGCCCGTTTTTTATGTAGTTCTACAGTTTACGAATAATTCAGGTCGGAAGCTCCGAAATGACAGCTAACCTCACTCATAACATCTTTGGAACCAAACAAGCTAGCGAAACAGAAACTTACACAACGATTTATTATCCATCGAATAATAAGTGTGCAAAATTTCATAGAGATCCATGCAGTATCTGTGAAGGAATTTAATATAAACACATTCGGTACCATTATCTGTATAATGGAAGAGGATTTTATGGTAAAAAGGAAAAATATTCGAGCACTGAAATTTGATGGTGAAAGTAAGTATGATATGACATCAAATAGTAGGAATTTATTGAAATTTGCACTCCGGTTGTTTATTCGTAAGTTTTAACATTAAGTAAATAAATAACTAAAAATGGTTTTCATAGTTATTTATTGAATTATTATACCCATGGTGTTTTTTTATAGATTGTGGTTTGGCTAATTGCTCGAAATAAACAAAGTCCATATATCTATACATATAATAAAACTCTAACGGGGCCGTGTCTGTACATGAAATATTTTTTGAAAATTTTAACGGTAGTGTATATAGTTATCGATATAGATACCGAAACACCAATTTTTGGAATTTTTGTCTGTCTGTCTGTCTGGTTGTGCACGCATCACTCAAAAACTACTGAACGGATTTTGATGAAATTTGGTATGAAGATAACTGATTACCCGGGTCAACATCTAGGGTACTTTTTATTGCAGGAAAATATCTCATTCCCACGGGAAAATATAAAAACTGGTTAAAAAGAGAAATACGTACTACTCCGAAACGATAACACTTACAAACCTGAAATATGGTAAGTAGGTGTCTTATAGACGTATACAGGCAACTACTATAAAATGATTTTTGGAAATTCCCCCGGGAACGGGAATAACGGGATAATTGGGAACCTAATAAATTGGGACTGCTAATTGTTATATCCATACTCTTTTCTGCTTTACTGCTATTTTATTTTTCTTTGACACTGTCTTAGTGACGTTTTTGATATTTGTTCAATGCAAATGTGAATTGAGTTTTGTATTTATTTGTTACAAAATGAAGAAGCTAAGAAAAAATATTACCAGAAGATCATGTTGAAACTGAAATTACAAAGAAAACCTAACAAATACCAATACAGAACAATACAAATGTCATGCAAACAGAAGGAATGCACGTACCAAGGTCAGTCATCCTTTACACATTCTGTTACTTCAATTAAAAACTGGTTAAAAAGAGAAATACCTACTAGGTACTCCGAAACGAACACATCAACTTGAAAAATGGTATGTAGGTGTCATATGTCGTAGGCAATCGCTATGAAGGGGTTTTTGAAATTCCCACGGGAACGGGAATAAACTGAATCCACGCGGGAAAACGCCGCTGGGACCCGCTATATGAAATTTGGTATGTAGGTGTCTTAAATATGTTGTAGGCAACCACTATGAAGGGATTTTCGGAAATTCCCACGGGAACGAGAATAAACAGAATCCGCGCGGGCAACGCCACTGGGCATCCGCTAGTTATAAAAATAAGTGTCGTGTGTAGCAGTCAATAATTATATAAGTATTATTATTACGAAGCAGGTATACAACACCCGAGCTTGGCTCTCCAGTATTTTTTTAGAGACTCTAAAAAATACACGTGATTTTGGGTATGGGTTAGTTTAAACATTACCTCGTATCACGAGGTATTTAAATAGTTGCTAAAACATCACTTAATATATCAATGGCCCATATTTTTCAAATTAGTAGAACCTGCTTGAAGTTTATATTAAACTAGCGGCGCCTAATAATTTCACTCGCGTCAGTCCCGTTCCAGTGGAAAAATGTTACTCCCAGAAAAGTAATAAATATTTCCCTTAGTTGAATTTTTTTTAAGACTCACATGGTCAACTCTTTTTTATTCCTTTGCACAAAAGAAACCGTAGGTAGTAGGTAACTACTTTAAATACCATAATATATGGACTTTGTTTAGTTCGAGCAATTAGCCAAACCACAATCTAAAAAAACCACCATGGGTATTTGAATTCAATAAATAACTATGAAAACCATTTTTAGTTATTTATTTACTTAATGTTAAAACTTACGAATAAACAACCGGAGTGCAAATTTCAAAAAATACCTACTATTTGATGTCATATCATACTTACTTTCACCATCAAATTTCAGTGCTCGAATATTTTTCCTTTTTAACATAAAATGTATGGTCACCCTCTTCCATTATACAGATAATGGTACCGAATGTGTTTATATTAAGTTCCTTCACAGATACTGCATGGATCTATATGAAATTTTGCACACTTATTATTCGATGGATAATAAATCGTTGTGTAAGTTTCTGTTTCGCTAGCTTGTTTGGTTCCAAAGATGTTATGAGTGAGGTTAGCTGTCATTTCGGAGCTTCCGACCTGAATTATTCGTAAACTGTAGAACTACATAAAAAACGGGCTCCATACGAATTCCTAAATCGAGAACTACAAAAATTTTCTCAAACAACATACTATGCTAGGATGCTTCGTTGCAGAAAAAACACTGGGCTACACCGTTCTGATTGTTTTTATAAAGAGTGCAAAATTCTATTAAACCGTAGAACTACATAAAAAACTAGCTCCATACGAATTCCTAAATCGAGAACTACAGAAACTTACTCAAACAACATACTATGCTAGGATGCTTCGTTTCAGAGAAAACACTGGGCTACAGGGACCTGATTGTCACGCACTTCAAACGTGAATTACTGCCAAAATATCGAAATACGAATTATATTCTTTGTTTTTCTGTCTACTACCTAAATATTACAGTAACTTTGTCTAAGAGCAAACGTCCGTTACTGCCCTAATTACTGAGATCTCGGGGCCACACCGACCTGATGATTTCTAGCTTTCAGGTCGAATAACTCCAGAACTATAGAACTACAAATTCAAAGAGATGTGTTTTTGACTACTACATTTTCACTACAATAATTTAGGCCACTCGCCAGCTCTGTAGCTCCGGGGCTCCAAGGTTCTGATGTCAATCTTCAATTAGGTAACTGCTGAATCGAGATGCTTCAGTCAAACTTATAAGATATTTCTCCTTGAATATGAATCTGGATTCATGAAAGTTTTATATCTTGTTGCTAAGATTATGTTACATAAAATTAACGTTAACTTAATTAGATAGCTGTGTAGTTTTCATACATGAGTCTGCAACCGTAACAATCGTACCACCGAAGTTCCATTACGATAAATCTAATTTGACGCCATTTTATTTAGCAGTGCCCCGCGGTTTCGCCCACGTAGTGCCCGTTCCCGAGGGAATACGGGGATAAAATATAGGCATGTTACTCAGGGATATTATAGCTTTCCATTGGTGAAAGAATTTTTAAAATCGGTCCAGTAGTTTTTGAGTATATTCGTAACAAAAATACAAATCTTTCCTCTTTATAACATTACTTAGTGTATATGTCAGACAATCACAATACAAAAATAACTGATAATCTCTATTCTCTTGTCTTCGCAATATGGACGCTATTTTGGGTCCCAATTGAAATCGCAAAGGTTAAATGGCCAGCAAATGCTATCTGACATGGTCTATTATTCAAAAATTGTCTAGATAATACGCTTACTGGTTTAAAGTTGTATTCTAAAAACATAATAGCGTTATCAATGTTAATCGTCTTTGTCTTTAATTAGAATGTACTGTACTATTTTTTTGAACAGACTCATAGTGTCCTTTTTTTTATTAATGAAAAAATGATTTATTTTATTAACCCTTAAAACCAATAATCTGAAACACAATTGATTTTTAATTGTTACGGTGCGCATCGGAACCGCGCGGTTCTTGACTAATTAATGATGGTCCAGACTAGCCGAAGAGCAAAGACGGGGCCTGCGATGGGACAAGCTTGCGCAGAAGATGCCTGTGAAGATGAAGATAGTTCCACTCATTGGAGGTGACCATATAATAAAAGACCTTGAAAAGCGCTTCGTGCGTATAGATAGGATATCCACCAAGTAGGGATGAAGCCCAGCCGTGCGTCTGGAAGTCCAATTGTAAAAAGGGTAAGGCGGGATGAGCTCGTGCAGCTCTTGAGCACACTCCCCGAAGTGCAATCAGTAGAATACCGACAGACTGGCAACTTTACTCCGATATTCAGTTGGTGATCTAAATACAACACTTTTTGCAAAAAACACCGTTCAAATACAAATTATTCAAACACATACGGAAGCTTCTGTCATAGTTTTGATTTTGGCGTTGACCGATCGTGAACGCAAATCTACTCGTTCCAAAAAGGTCTATAGTGCACAGAGCGGCATGTGTAAAACAAAAGCTAATTACAAATCGATTGTGTTTTGTTAGGGATTAGTTATTCGTAGCTTTGCTTTGTTTGGAACATTTGATTCAGATTTAATTGAATTTAGAACACTAGCGATATATTCGTCTTCATATAAGGGTTTCATAGGATATTTTTGTTTGTTATGGTTTTGTTTTTCAGTGAGGCTCGGGTTCGAAGCCTGGCATGTAAAAAAGAGTTTTTCAAAACTTACGTACATATTTATCACTAGCTTGACGGTGAAGAAAACATCGTGAGGAAACCAGCAGGTCCCAGAATTTATTCTGAGACATATGTAAACAGACCCGGTCCGGCGATGGGCTCACCACCTATCACGTTTAGGGGTCCAAAGAATCTCGTGACAAGTGGGTATATCCAGAAATGGAATACTACTGCCTCCTTCCCCTCGGGGATGTAAATCGTGCGATTATTTTTATTTCTAAGGTTTTGTTATGATTAATTTCTTTGGAATCGTTTCAAAATGATTACAATTACATTCTTAGATCTAGGTGAGTACCTAACTATAACTTAGAAAAGTAACGAAGACAACTAATGAGTATGCTACAAACTTCGTTCAGAGCGTTCGTATGGAGCATGTGAATGCATGAAGAACAAAGGATTTGCCAGGTTCCCGTTCCAGTAAAAAAGGGCAAAAGGCGTAAGATTATGTAAAAATATTATATTTTTTGGCATAATAATTATGCCTCAATCTATTGACTGGTACCTAAGCAACCTGTCAAAACCTTATTTGCATCAGTCATTTGATCCTCTGTTCACACAGCATGCTTACCTCTCTCAAACTATGGACTTCAAGCCTTCTAAAGTCGGCAGCAGTAACAGGTCTCTCGATACCACCAATCAATAGGTTTCCTAGGACAACTACGCAGCCTTGTAACCGGGGCAGGTGTAAGATGGAGTATCGGAATTCCATGTCCTGGCAGATCCCTGCTGGATGGGATGACTTCGTGAGGTTCAGGTGCTGGCATGATGAAAGGCTGACGAGGAGAAGAAACCTGTTGAGCAGAAATTAAAATAAATAATATCACGTCTTTTATCCCCGAGGGGGTAGGCAAAGGTATTCCATTTCTGGATATACCCACCTTTCACGAGACATTCGTTGGACCCCTAAACGTGATAGGTCATTCACACACGTCTCAGAATTTGTTCTGGAACCTGCTGGTTTCCTCACGATATTTTCCTTCACCGTTGAACAAGTGATAAATATTGGTACATGCCAGGATTTGAAGCCGAGCCTCACCGATTATCATCATGTGAAGCAGGCTATTTAACCGAATGGTTATCACTGCCTTATTAAACTAAATAAATATTTATTAAAGTATTAAAAATTATTTGTTCATAAAGTTAATGTATCACTTCTAACTGGTGGTATACAATCTGGCAATTTAAGATTCTGATGACTTAAGATTCTGGTAAGAGCCGAAAAATGGGTTACGGACTCTACATTGCCTATGTCCCGGATAGTTTACGCGTAAACTTTACGGTGTAGTAATAATTCAACAAAACACTCTTAGGTTATGTGCACGGTGTTTATTGTGGTATCATGTAGCATGTCGTTACGGAAGATCGGCGACAGTACTTGGTACGTTAAGAACCCGGTGAATTGAGATTCAATTTTCTATCTATCTACCTATACAATGCGTCACAGAACGAGAGAATGTAATTCTATGGACAAACTTCCACCTGTTGACTGCCAACAACGAAAATGATGTTAATGATGATAATAATTTTGATGGTGACATTTTTTGACATTTTTTGACATTTTTGTAATTTTTTGTCATTTTTGAAACTTTTGACCTTTTTGACATTTTGACATTTTTGACATTTTTGACTATTTGACATTTTTGAACTTTTTGACATTTTTGACATTTTATGACCTTTTTGACATTTTTGACCATTTTTGACATTTTGACATTTTTGACCTTTTTGACATTTTTGAGCTTTTTGACATTTTGACATTTTTTGACATTTTTGAAATTTTGACATTTTTGAAATTTTTTGACCTTTTTGACATTTTTGACAGTTTTGGCATTTTTGAGATTTTTGAAATTTTTGAAATTTTTGACCCACGGGTCTGAAATGCCCAGTCCCTTTTGACCCACGGGTCTGAAATTCAAACTCGATCGAGGTATTGACCTAAGGTATCTACTGACCGAATTTGAAGTCAATCGGTCCAGTAGATCCGGAGATATCCTGTCGACAGACACACAGACACACAGACACACAGACACACAGATACACAGACAGACATCTTACTCAAACCATTAACTTCCTCTTATAATGCTACGCAGGAGGAAGTTAATAAGCGCAATTCCTCATCGGGTGTATGAGGTATTGCGCTTATTCTGATACAAAAGGGAAAAAGGCGATAAAAGGATGACCTTACAAAAAAGTCGGCAAAATGGGAAAGTCGGCAAAAAGGGCAGTACCCTTATTCTGTGACGCGTTATTAGTATATTAATATAAGAAAAAACATTATGTATTCGTGCTTTAGTTTTGTCAAACCTTTCTTAAGTAAAGAGCAATAATAGTAATAGACCTAAATGCAGCCTATGCTAATTCATTTCCGGAAAAAAATTACACATATTAAAAATAGCTAAAATTGGTTAAGTAGTCGATACTGAACAAACTAATTTCAGGAATTACGCTTATTTTGAGTTACATATTATAAGTATATTCCTCTTGAATCACTCTATCTATTAAAAAAACCGCATCGAAATCCGTTGCTTAGTTTTAAAGATTTAAGCATACATAGGGACATAAGGACATAGGGATATAGGGACAGAGAAAGCGACTTTGTTTTATACTATGTAGTGATAGTGATGATGGTGAAGCTGAGTGTCTAATCGATCATCGGACAGCCGTAACCGCTGGGTATAGAAACATGACGTTTTGTAAAAAGGTTCCTTAAAGGACTTAAATCTGTAAAGAACCGCGGGTTCCAATTGGAACCGAGACACAATTAAAAATCTATTGTGTCTGTGATGCTTGGTCTTAGAGGTTAAGCAAGCACCAAAAAGGGATTATTGGAAATTCCCATGGGAACGGAAATAAACAGGCGCGGGCAACATCGCTGACCCGCTGTTGGACTAATACGAATTGGCTAGAAGGATATAAAGACGTAGAGTAGGTAAAAACGCTGATCGACTGAACAAGAATAAAATAAAAAATAAAATAATCTCACGCCTTTCACCCCCGAAGGGGTAGGCGGAGGTATTCCATTACTGGATATACCCACATTTCACGAGATATATTGGACCCCTAAACGTGATAGGTGGTGAGCCCATCGCCGGACCGGGTCTATTTACACATGTCTCAGAATTAATTCTGAGACCTGCTGGTTTCCTCAAGTTGTTTTCCTTCACCGTCGAGCTAGTGATAAATATGTACGTAAGTTTTTGAACAAGAATTCAGCTAATAAAATAATTATGTTAACTGTGTACACAGTTAGATAATGAAGTATCATTGATGTTCAACACAGTGTTCCGCTGAGTAGACGTTAAACTCAGTATTAATTTCCTCACACGACCACGTAATGGTGAAGTTATGTTGCGTTTACATTTGCTAAATTTAGATAGTAATACCGTTTGAGTCCTGGAATCGAAACTCTGACTTATTTCAACTTACTCACTTCTATTGGATCTTCAACGGGATCTTCAACGGACACCAGTTCTCAAAAGCAAAACCAGTCTACAGATTACAATTCTGTCATCGACTTTGTTATCATGTTTCAAAGTGGATCAGAAAACGCTTAGGATAAATTATAAAACTACTGAAATGTAATCAGCATTATTTTTAAAATTCCGTACCGACTTCGCTGTATCCGTCCTTCTGTCTGTCACCAGGCTGTATCTCAAGAACCGCGATAGCTAGACAGTTGAAATTTTCACAAATTATGTATTTCTGTTGCCGCTATAAAAACAAATACTAAAAACAAAATAAAATAAATGTTTCAGATGGGCTCCCATAAAACAAACATGTTTTTTTTTTGCCGGTTTTATGGATAATGTTACCTACAGAACCCTTCGTGCGCGAGTCCGACTCGCACTTGGCCGGTTTTTAAAGATTATTTTATTGTACGGTGCTGGCCGGTTGGCCGGTTTTTTTATAACTCGAAATTATCCTTAGTCAAATGTACCTAAAAGTAATTCAAAAACACACCGACTGCAAAAGTGTGACTGCAAAACGGTCGAACGGTGACCTTTTAAAACTGTTATAGTCTATTTCGCACCAACAAGTGGGTTCGGTGACAGTTCACATTTTTCCCTTTTTACGCACACAACTTTCTAGTAAGAAAAATAGATGGTTCCAAAAATAATGAATAATTTATTATTATGTAATTGCTAAAATACAATAATTGTCGCCTCTAAAATTCTAAATTAAAATCTCAGTCTATAAATCAAGAAAATTATAAAAAAAAACGGCCAAGTGCGAGTCGGACTCGCGCACCGAGGGTTCCGTACAACCTTGCAAATTTATGGTTTTCGTAATTTTTCCTTTATCTATGCTATAAGACGTTGCTTCGTACCAAATTTCAAGATTCTGAGTTCACGGGAAGCACCCTGTAGGTTTTGATTCCCTTGCAAGTGTCGAAAATTTGCGGCATAAACGGCTGTATCTTTTGATTGCGTTGGCTTAGAAGTTTGATTTTTTCACAGCTTCAAGGGACAGTAGACCTGAGTAATTGATATAAATTTCAGCTTCATACCTCCACGCGTTCCTGAGAAAAAGGGTCTTGACAGACGGACGGACGGACGGACAGACGGACAACAAAGTGATCCTATAAGGGTTCCGTTTTTTCCTTTTGAGGTACGGAACCCTAAAAAATGCAATGTTTTTGTAAAATTTTCATTTTGTTGTATCTTTTGGGTTTAAAATAGTAATAGTGTATTATGTGGCAGGGGTCTGTGAAAGTGTGCAGTAATTTGTAGATTCGATAATGTATGATATTTTCGTATTGCATCAAAAAGTCGATGACATATTTTTTTTATTTTACAATGTTTTTCCCTTATATAACCTGTGAAATTTAAACATATTCAATAAAAAGTAATCTTGAAAAATCATTCTATCTATAAAGTATAAAATCGATTCCATTTTCTTTACAAACTTACTCGAAACTTGAGAAAAATCGATTGGATTTCATTAGGACACATCACTTCAATTGTCAACAGTGAACTGTCACCGAACCCATTTGGTGTGAAATAGACTATAGTTATACTGAAGAGTGCCAGTACGACCGTTTTAACTTGACAGCTCTGAAGTTGCGTAAATGCCTGCGCAGTAACATTTTTAGCGCCCATTTGGCGGTACGAGGCGGTCTGCGCAGACGAAGCCTATATGTTTAGAGAAGTCAAGTTTAAATAACCGTACTGTAAAACATCGTTAGCTACATTACTATGCCAGAACGCGAGCTTTTTATTAAAATAAAAATTAAGAATATTTATAACTCACTTCCAAGCCTGCATTTGTAGGACTCCAGACTTTAATAAACGTGTAGGTACTTACTCGGCTTATCGTAATGAACTAATGAGGAAAAAGACTAGAATTCCATGTGCCGGGTGAGGTCTCATTAGGCATAACTTAGACGGGCGATAATGTAAAGGTGCGGTGTTTGAAAAAGGCAGCGAGAGCGGTAGCGGATAGATTAAATTTCCCTTACTAAAATACATAGGTATCTACCTACATCTCTACATACTTAGTAGGTATATTATAAAGTAGCTTTCCGTGACTGTCTGTCTGTATATTCGCTGACTCCTTATACACCACGCTAACGGATTTTGTTGCGATTTTCACCATCACTTAGATAAATTTCAACAGAAGGTTTGTATACATATAAGTATCTAAGTATATTGCACCGTCAAAAAAACGGGCCCGTACGAGTCGGACTCATGTAAAAATGTTAATAAGCCAATATAAAAGATAACACAATTTAATCACCAAATCACCGATGCCGCCGCCATGACACTTTAAACTTCTTCCCGCCAAATCTTTTGTATTTTTTCTTCTGCGCTGGAAATCGTTTTCTCCACACGAGGCGCGCGAATAGACGCAGATACGAGGAATTTATGCCCATGGGAATACACATTGTAGTAACATAACTCTTGATTGCTTAACGATATTGTGCAGGCTTGAATTCCATTGTCACTGTTTTGTTAGGATCACATATTTATTACTACGCAATGTTCGATAAAAGCTGTGTGACCACGGACTGTCAACGATATATTAACCGAAATTAACAAAGCATTTCCATCTAGGTATCTAGTTATGAGTAGATACATACTACAGTTAATTAAATAAATGAGAAACTGTAAGAGTACCTAAGTACATAAGGTTCTAAAACACGATAGGTAGGTACTTAAGTATTTTTTAACGAGTGGTAACGTGTCATAATAATATGCGTTCTGTATCCGTGGTCAGATCGCTTAGTCAGATCAATCTAACCATGGACCACTTTTAGTGTCCTTGGTTAGCTTTTGTTAATATAACCACGGACACCTAACCAATAATGTATCCTTGGTCAGCTTTTGTTGATAAACCCACGGACACCTAACAAATAATGTACCCTTGGTCAGACCCATACAGTTCTAATAATAAAATGCAATCTCCTTTTGACTTTTTTATGCTTCTATGTTTAGACATTAACAATTAGATAGTAGAATGTGTCATATAAATAAAAATACGCTGAATAGTGTTTTCATTTGTGTGCTGGTAGTTATATTTTTCTTTAAATGTCATCTTCATCAGATTTTGAAAAACTAACGAACGAAAAATTAGTATTTATAGACAGAATCAACGTAGGAAACTCGGTTGGAAATTTACACAATAGTACCTATTATAGGTACATTACTAGGTAGGTACCTATAGCAAAAGCGTCGTAACATACCTATACTTAACGGTCGAAGTCTTACGTTTTAAATCTCGGCCTAGCTATCATTCGCCAAGCGTTTAGAACTTTAGATCGAACGCGATAAAGAACTTCGTTCAAAAAAAATCAGTTACAATTTAAACTGTCACTTCGCAAACTCGCGAGAAGGGTATTACATACTCTAACTAGATACGTTTTAATACCATAAACTTAGTTATGTTTTTACTGACGTACGTATATATGTCGTGTTGTAGTTTTCACAATTTTCGTTGTAGTATTAAAACGCGCGTGAACCACTCAGTCCTTGTAAATGCACTGACTGATCTTCAATTATTTCATTAGCAGTGAGAAGAATTCGATGGACACTAATAATTTGGGAGCACGACCTCGTGTAGGTAGGTGATTTGTCTACAGAGTGATTATTTTTTATAAGACTAGCTAGCAATTAATGCCTTGCGCGTCGGCGGGCGTTTTGCCCTCATAGAATAATTTTGGACCGTGTTCCTGGGAATTTCTGAAAATCCCTTCTTAGTGCTCACTTAGATACCTAGGTACGTCGTTTAGTCAACCATTTTAAGCCCAGCGGTTTTTGCTGCGCCCTGATCAATCAGTCAATCAGCTAGTCAGTTTCTTTTTTAAAATAATACAGAAGCAGATAGAGGTTGAAGAGAAAACTAGCGGATACCCAGCAGCATTGCACATTCCGTTTTTTTTTCGATTACCGTTATGTCGGTTCTTCGGACCCTGTTTTATTTATAAATTTTTGCAGGCTTTCCCGTTGGAATTTTCAATTGTGTAGCGAAGCCTGCGAAAATTTATAAAAAAAGACAGTCCTAAGAAACGAGAACGGTAAACAGGAGAAAAATTTAACGTGCAATGCTGCTGCATGGGTATCCGCTATTTCTCTTCAATCTATATACATATATCTGCTTCTGTATTATTTTAAAAAGGAAACTGAAACCAGGTAATGTTTATAAAACAAAGATATTAAAGTATAGTCTTTTTATATATTATAATAATAGCTTTGTTATAAAAACATTCCCTGGTTTAGGTACCTATTTACTTCGCGTAAACAACTAACCATAGTTTTTTGATAAGCGAATGAAGCCTACCCTAGCGGAATGCACACGAGTGTACCTACGTAGGTACCTACTTAGCTTTATTCTTTACATGTGAGTCTATTTCTGCAGCTCCTGCGCCAATAGAATCAATCAATTGGAAATTACAACGACATTATTAATATCATCCCTATCACATAGGTACCTACAAGTAAAGCTGCAGACAAACAATAGTTAGTCTAAGTACCTAGGTATCTACAAGTAATGTAGACTAAGGGTCCGTACCCCCTAATTATGTAAATAGGTACCTTCTCTATAAAATAATCTACTTACCTAGGTAGGTAACTTATGCTACTATTATGTAGGTAGGTAGGTACTAGATGTCGAAGGTACCTAGGTAGGCACCTCAATAAGTCTGGTCTGGAAAAAGAAACTGTGGTCCCGGTTTGGGGTTTACAACCAAGATTGACGTCTTGTACCTACGCTTTTTATTAAAAACATAAACGTTTAAAATTTTCATTATGCAAGTCGACGTTAATAACGACGTCGAGTGTCGAGTAATGAAACACCCTGTATGCACGGCGACCCGCGGGTCAAGTGGCTTTAACGAGCAATATTGCATTTTATAAGTACAGCACACTGCGAGCAAGCTAAGATTATAAGAAGTTATTATTCTTGCTTAGGTAGTTATGAAGTCATATTGAATTATAATAAAATTATATGAGGGACCATTCAAACGTGTACGGTATTAGACCCTGACCCAAGATTAAACTATCCCCATGCGTAATATCTAGACACAAAACCTACGGAGGTACCTACACCACAGATATTACAATACCTATTCGTCATCATCATAACCTACAGCAGTCCACAGCTGGATGTAGGTCCGTCCCAAGATTTGCAATGTCTTTTCTTATTTAATTCAGGGATTAAGGCTACGCTCTCTTTGCTTTTTTCAAATTTATTTAGTTCTGTTTTTTTTGGGCGGTAATACCGAGGGAGACGTCATGTTTATCATAATATTTTAATTTTGTTGTTTATTTCTTGCTTTTACTCATATTACGTTGCTAATAAATGTATTTATATTTGTAAAATTTACATAATTTCACGGACATGTCCGTGAAAGTATGTAAAAGTAACAAAAATAACGATAAAGAAAGTGTTATTTTTGTGCGTTCTAAAATAGAGATATTTAAAGACTTGGTTTCACTGAAGACGAGGCATTATGGTCTATGACTCAAGCCTGCCCATACAATTTGCGAAAGAGAAACAAATGTCATCACTGACAATTGACATTGTAAACAAAACATTTTGTTTTTGTTTGTTTGCTAAAATCCGGTTTGTTTTAATTTAATTAAGTAAAGTAAATAGGTAGAAGTGCAAAAATGCAGAATGATAATAATCTGCGTCCGTTGTAAGTATAAAATTAATTCGGGACATAACCTCTTCTTTCTTTATAATATTATTGTACAGTTTATTCTATTACTCATTTACTAGCTGTTTGGGGCGGTTTCAATCGCGTAGTTCCCGTTCCCGGGGATAAAATATGGCCTATGCTACTCAAGTATATTAGAGCATTTTAATGGTGAAAGAATTTTTGAAATCGGTCCAGTAGTTTTGAGTTTATTTATTAATCTTTCCTCTTTATAATATTAGTTTAGAAGTATATATAAGTAAAGATTAACATGGTGATAAGTATACTATTCCCCGCAGAAGTTAAAAGAAACTGACTAGTCTATATTATATAAAATGATAAACTGACTGACTGATTGGTGATGTATCAACGCACAGCCTAAACGGCTGGGTTTAGAGACTTGAAATTTTGCACATAGATAGCTTATACAGTGTAGGCATCCACTAAGAAAGGATTTTTCAAAATTCAAACCCTAAGGGGTGAAATAAATGTGTGCGATAGAAGCCGCGGGGAAAAGCTATTTTATACATATAGAATAAATGTTTGTAGAATAAAATCTCATAACCAAAGGAGCCACCACAACAGTGTCTATCTGAAAAGTACTTCATAATTGTCTCCGATATGTATCAGAGAACCTTGACTACTGCAACTTTTTGTCACTGTCTGAAAATGGCTGCATAGTATCCTCACTATGGATATTTTTACTAACTTCTGCTTAAAGCATAACTTATTATAGTCTATTTCACACCAAATGAGTTCGGTGACAGTTCACTATTGACAATTGAAGTGATGTGTCCTAATAAAATCCAATCGATTTTTCTAAAGTTTCGAGTAAGTTTGTAAAGGAAATGGAATCGATTTTATACTTTATTGATAGAATGATTTTTCAAGATGACTTTTTATTGAATATGTTTAAATTTCACAGGTCATATAAGGGAAACAACATGGTAAAATAAAAAAAAAATGTCATCGACTTTTTTATGCAATACGAAAATATCATACATTATCGAATCTACAAATCACTGCACACTTTCATAGACCCCTGCCACATAATACACTATTACTATTTTAAACCCAAAAGATACAACAAAATGAAAATTTTACAAAAACATTGCATCTTTTTTCGGATTCCCGCCAAAAAGCTTCGATTCATCGATTTAATGTAGAATAAGTAATGTCAATCCCTATGAGTAAAAGTTCCGTTCCACGCAATACTTATTTTTAGGATCTTTTTTATCTATTGTTTTTTATATTTTTCTTGATTTATAGTCTGAGATTTTAATTTAGAATTTTAAAGGCGACAATTATTGTATTTTAGCAATGACATAATAATAAATTATTCATTATTTTTGGAACCATTTATTTTTCTAACAAGAAAGTTGTATGCGTAAAAAGGAAAAATGTGAACTGTCACCGAACCCACTTGGTGTGAAATAGACTATAGATAAATTGTATTTCTGTATTTTTTTTTTTACATGGTTTTGTGTTGGAAATAAAATATTATAATCTCCACCTAAAAGTAGAATATATTCTACCCTACAGCATTCTTCACCTTTGAAATTTGTTAACTTGATAATCCAAAAAAAACAATGTTATATTTTACTTGTTTTTGTTTTTTAAAGGGTGGGCAAAAAAAAGAGGGGTAAGAAAAAAAATGTCTGGAATCACAGAATGCTTGGTTTTAATCCAAATCCAAAAAAAATCAACCTGCCAGGCCCAGCACAAGTTTTCCAGGCTCCGCATCAGCAACAAGAGGCAATGATGGATCTCACCGATGATACGTCTCCGGCAGTGCCTGTAATGCCGGGCGGGCATGTTATTACCTTTGTCAAGGGTCAGAACCTTCGTTCAAATGTTACGTAAGTTAAAGTGTAGGATTTGTATTGAGAAATGAAATAAATATTCTTGTTCGATTAGATTCCCTGTTAGAACATTTTTTAACAGTATATTTTTTGGACCCCTTAATGTCAAAGGTGGTGTGGTGACTATATCGCTGGGTCAGGGTTGCACATGCCTCAGAATCAATTCTGGGACCTGCATGTTTCCTCACGATGTTCCTCTACTATCGAGCTACTGATTAATATTTGAGTGTTTTTGAAAAACTCACTTGCGTGCCTTCACCTGGATTCAAACCCGAGCATTATGCACTAGAGGCTGCTCAACCCTAAATACTTATCTGTTTTTTAATTTTACTGCAATTCCCAACAACAAATAAAAAAACTGATAGGCTAATGTTTAGAGTTTAGACACAATCATATGGAATGCTCTCCCAGAAACAGTGATAAATGAATTGTTTTCAAAATAGACTTGATAAACATTTTAAACAATAAACACAAGTGCAGTGATATACATGCATCAGCTCAAGAGCTGCTAGTGTATTAAATAAATAATAATAATTTAACTTTGAGGTAAGTGGCAGTGTGGCCAACAATGATAAGTAAAAATATTGATTTCAGAATAAAACCTACTAGAACGCAAAAATGGCAACAATTTCAGTCATCAATAAAAAAGAAACTAGACAAAAAATCGGAAATAAAACAAAGAAACTTGACATGGATCAACCCAAAGCTAAATAAGAATAGCCAAGACGACAAGATGGAACCTGGGACTAGTGAAAAAACTGGAGAAATACAGTGGGAATTGAATCTTATAGATGATGATAAGCCTCCAGAAAATTGTAACACACAAGGTAATTTTATAACCCAGCTAGTTCATCCTACTGCAAGTGAGAATAACTTGAAAAATACAGTGATGGTACTCTGAATCCAAAAGGTTGTTTAAAAAAGTTTTATTTATTAATTAATTCGTATGCAGTGCGAGTAGCGCGGCAGTGCTCCCGCACCACTCTGAAGTTGCGCAAATGTTATTATTTTTTTAAATCATTTGGGGGTATGAGGGCGTTTGCGAAAGCGGAACCTATGTTCAGAGCGGTTCAGACTAATTGTTTTTACTGTACGCAGGTTTGCCCTCAGTTACGCAGGCGCTAACTTAGTAAAACTTTTTTATAAATGAAATTTTGATATTATCCTTATACTTAAAACAAGCAATTCTTGTATAATCTATTGTATATATTTCGGGTATCTCGGCAACAGCTCTAATGATTTTGATGCAATGTTGTACACAGATACAACTTTTTAGTTCAACTATGTAGTTGTATTTACTGAAAAACGTATATTTACAAAAAAATATGCCCAGGTACTATAATAGTTTCATAACATTTTTACCTTTATTTTATTATCAATTGCCTTGATCTTGTCATCAATCTAGCTCAGAGGCCACATGAGGTAAACTAAAAACCAGCTAGCTCAAAATACTGGCCTGTTTACATCTGTTTGATTTTATAAACCAAACACCATAGCAAAACCTATAATATTTTATTTTCAGAACCCCCAACCCCAATTATTCAAACTGCAAAAGTAGTACACGGGCTGGCTTCAGAGATAAAGCTGACAGTTCAGAAGCAGCAAGCACCTGTGGTGAATAATCCTAAAAATCAGCCAACGCCATTGTTTGTTGAAGATCCTGTGCACAAGAATGTATTCCATCAGCTAAAGCCATTGTTTGTCGAAGATTCTCTGCAGAAGAATGTACTCCATCAGCAAAAGCCATTGTTTGTCGAAGATTCTGTACAGAAGAATGTACTCCATCAGCAAAAGCAATTGTTTGTCGAAGATTCTATGCAGAAGAATGTACTCCATCAGCAAAAGCAATTGTTTGTCGATGATCCTGTGCAGAAGAATATATTCGATATAGCCCAATCTTCTGCTCAGACTGCCAGTGAAAAACGGTGTAAGTTTATGCGATACATTTTCTCAATGAAAAATTTGGGAATGAAGAGCTATTACATATCAACAAAGGACAGAAAGACTACTTTTAATCGTAAATAAGGCTTTTGAATGATCCATTTTATGTGAGGACTATCTTTGGGCCTTGTTGTATATGGCAATATCCTCTAATTAATGGAATAATAGACGGTCAAGATCTGTGGCGTGTTTTAAAAATGGCGGTACAACTGACAGCTGTCAGTTTTTTTTAATATATTGCGCTTGGGGCACAATACTCGCCAATGCCAATGTTTACAAACAGATATGGTTTGTTAGATTACTGTGTTTCACCACAACCATGTACTTATAGCATACAAAGTGTCACAACTTGTTAATAACAGGATTAAGATGATAAAAAAATTAAAATCTCAGGCCTTTTATCCCCGAGGAAGTAGACAGAAGTATTTGTATAAATGTACATTTAGATTTTAGAAATTCAGATACAATAAGACATTGTAAATTGAATTAAATAAATGAAATGAAATGAAATATTTGGAAATACCCACTTTTCACAAGTATATTCTACCCCTAGACCGGGTCTGTTACACGTGCCTCAAAATTAATTCTGGGGTTCCCTCACGAGGTTCTCTATAGGAATTTTTTTTTAAAATTTAAAATCACAGATTTAGTAGGACCAAATAATAACAATAAAAAATCAGATATTTTAAGTAATAATAGTTATAAGATAGTATTTGTCATTGATTATTATAAATACTTGCTGTTCCGCGGGGTTTAACCCGTGTAGTTCCCATTCCCGTGGGAATGCTTTAATAATATAAATAAATTCGGGGATAAAATATAGTCTAAGTTACTCCCTGATAATGTATCTTTACATGGGTGGTGATATTATTATATATCTATATTTTTTCAGTTTCGGGATTCGGATCCAATTTAAGAAGTAAGTAATTTTGAATCCTTTTTTTAAAAGAATATTTTTAATAGCTGTCACAACAATGTTTTTTATACTTACATAAATTATTTTTCAGAGCAGAGATATCCAAAGCCCTCGCCCAGTACGTATATTTTTAAATAGCGTTCTTGAATTTAATTTTCCAATTAAATTGTTGTTTTATTATAGTATTTTCTTTTCAGTTCTGAATTATCCAAAAGGTATGTTTGAGAACAACTTGACGGGCAGTTACATGGTTTAAATCAAGACTCTGATCGCTGCACTTGCTGGCTATTATCAATCCATGTGCTCAGTGGGATTTTATATGGAACACTGTCAGACCTTTATCCACTATTTGACCATAATTTATTTTATTATAACCTTTCTTAATCTTGGGGAAACAGAAACTTAACTGTGTGCTTCTTCACAACTCTTGTCTAAAGTCAATCTAGTTCACGTCCTACCAATCATTTTTTTTTACTATTTCATCATCCCAGCGCTTGAATTGCCTTCTTCTCTTATTATTTCTGGGATACCATATTGTGAGTTTTGCAAAAAAATTCTAGGCCCCTTATATTGTGCCCTAACTTCCATTTTTTACAATCTTCTATTTAGCTTGCAATGTATGATTGTTCGGGTGGAGTCTTGCAACTAAATTTGAAGCAGATGTCTTCAACCGATTGAGCTGAAATTTTAAACATGTTTAGGTTTGATGATAATGCATGGTTAGCTTTGTGACGTCATTCTTCCAACATGGCGGGACACCCAAGATGGCGGACTAGTTATTTTTAATATATTCCTATGAGTATCAAATGAAATGGTTTGCTGAGGATAACCCCAAAAAAGCTTGTTTATAAAAAAGTCTTTTGCTTTAAATTTATTTAAAAAATAAATACATACACCAGATTTTTTTTTATATTTCAGGAATACCTAAAAGTTTTTTAATGCAACAGCATTTTATCGGAGTCAATGGAGCCATACAACCCCAGCCTGGTATTGGTGAGCAATCTTGAATCAATTAAAAAGTAGTCACTGACATGGTAGATTGTAAATTATGGTATTTTAGTAGGACAATCGGATTATTCTCCTATTGCTCAGTTTTGTGTCTTTTTATGATTTTATTTTTCAAAGAGCCGTGATAGCTACATACCTAGTTATAGAACCTGATTTTCATGCGCGATGCTCATGTTCGAATCCTGGCATGTACCAATGAGTTTTACAAAAACTGACTACATATTTATCAGTAGCTCGACACTGAAGTAAAACATCGTGAGGAAACCCGCAAGTCCCAGAATTAATTCTGAGGTATGTGTAACAGACCCGGTCCGGCGGTCGATGGGCTCACCACCAATCACGTTAAGGGGACAAAAGATTACTGGTGAAATGTGCGTATTACCTGAATTGGAATACCTCTGCCTATCCCCTTTAGGATAAAAGGGGTGGGATTTTTTCTTATTTTTCTTAAACTATGATATATTTTGCTGTTTTTTTTTTTTTTATGATACAAAAGGGGGCAAACGAGCAGACGGGTCACCTGATGGTAAGTGACGTCCGTCGCCCATGGACACCTGCAACTCAAGAGTCACAACTGCGTTGCCGACCTTTGAGGTGGGAGTAGGGGGAGGGGAAGGGAGAGGAGGGGAGGGGAAGGGGGGATTGGGGCCTCCGGTTACCTCTCTCACTCAACGAAACGCAATGCATTGCTTTACGCTGGTTTTCTGTGAGGCCGTGGTGTCACTCCGGTCGAGCCGGCCCAAGCGTGCCGAAGCATGGCTCTCCCACGTTTGTTGTTTACTTTTTTCTATTTGTTATGCTAACGTATTTGTTTCTTATGCCTATTATTTTCCGTTTGTTAGGTGAACCGATCGTATTTGAGCAACAACCAGCTATGCGACAGGCCCAATTTCAAGCGATTCAAAGTAAGTTTCTATGTTAACCCTTTGAAAGCTTCAATTTTGGTATCAACATACCCTTGGGTGGATTTATGAATTCTGATAGTTCAAATGCGCACCAGGACAGTTAAAAATCAATTGTGTCTCATTTTCTTGGCTTAAGAGGTCACCATATCCCAATTCGCGGTGGGCTCTTGTGGGTATTGGCCCATACTTCCTCCCAGCTGGACTATGGGCTGTTTATGATGATTTATTTTCCAGATCCAGTCTCCCCGGCTTGGAACCCAGCCTCAACGATGAGCCCAATCGACCAAGCTTACGCCCAAGTGGCCCCACTACCGGTTGTCAATACAAACAGTAAACCTGAAGAACCACGGCGGTATTCACCATCGGACGCTTACGATGATGGCGGGAAAGTTGAACAAGGTAATACATCAAATAAAATATTCTTTATAACGCTTGAAATGAAAACTTTAGGAATAAAAAAAAAACTTCGCAAATGCAGCTAACTACGGCCAACGCAACTTACTATTAGAAGAGGCGCAACTGTATGATAACTAACCAAAAGACGTTAAAGATTGTAAACATATTGCATTGTCTAAAACCAATCTGAAAAAATATATTATTATGTATGATAAAATATTTTGAGATGTAGTTATGTGAACATTGTTCTTTTTGAGTAAATAAATTCTTTGCACCTAATGTGGTACAAGAAGATCGTCAGTAGCAGTGCCGGATTAGGTAACTTGATGCCCTAAGCAATCTTCCCCCGTGGGCCCCCTATCCTTGAGTGAACTCCAAAGAATTAATAAAAAAAGGGTTAATACTTATCGTTATTAGAATATGTATGTGTTCAAAAGTATTTTTGTCAGCCTCTATTACAGAGTCCCATGGCTCAGATTCGCCTGACGACCCGTCGAGCCAAAAGCGTCAGAGCGCGTTCCAACGACTCGGGCCTCTCACGCAGCCTAAGAAGCCGAAGTTGACCATCAACCTGCTTTGCAACAAAGATGAATCTGTCAGGTAGAGTATTTATTTATTCGGGATAAATTAAAAAAAAACTCACGCCTTTTATCCCCGAGGAGTAGGCAGAGGTATTCCATTTCTGGATATACCCACTTTTGACGAGATATTCTTAACTTAAACGTGGTGGGCCCATCGCCATCTCAGTATTAATTCTGGGACCTGCGGGTTTCCTCACGATGTTTTCCTTCACTGTCGAGATATGTACGTAAGTTTTGAAAACTCATTGATACATGCCAGGATTTGAACCGGATTCGCACTGATTATCATCATGTGAAGCGGGCTCTTTAACCGTAACCTATCACTGCTCATAAAAATATGTGTTATTTAAAAATTAGAATTTAATTTATTAGAAGGTTATAATAGCCAAAGGTTATAATTTAAAGGGGATAATGGACTCGATTCTGCAGATCAGCTAAAATTCCTAATTTTAAGTTAACTCTATTCTTTTCCACCGCTTGTGAAAGGAAAGGGACAGAAATAAGCGCCATATTTATTTACAATGTCGCACATGTCAAAATAACAAAATTCAACAATATGAACGCATTCACATCTTATTCAAATACGTGTTTAGCAATTTTAGCAACGATGTAACAAGGTCATGGATAAAAGTGACAGATAATTATGACATCAAATTAGTTGGTTTTTACATGTTTGACATTACTCTATAATCTATAGTTTGTTTCTGTCCTTTTTCTTCCGTATTCTATGGAGAAGGATAGGCTAACATAATATTAGGAATTTTAGCTGGTCTGCAGAATCGAGTCCAATGCGTGAGCATATCTACACTAATCTATATCTATACTAAAGATTTGTATTTGAAATATTTGTATTTTCACAACCAATGGGAAGCTAGAATATTCCTGAGTAACATAGGCTATATTTTATTCCCTTATTCCCACGGGAACGGGAACTACGCGACTGAAACCTAGCAGAACCGCTATTTATACAGGATGACTTTTTTTACCGTCTGGAAAAAAATGTGGTGTGATAGGTAAGTGTGATAGATTCATTTGGCAATGTTACTTAAAAAAATTTTTTTTTTCTCAAAATTTTTTTTTTGCATAAACTAATATACATTACTCAATTGTAGTCAATAATACACACTGAAATATTTGAAATAGTATTTTAAAAAGAAACAGGCTCGTAGCTTCCATTTAAGCGCAATCTACCTACAACCGCCAGCTGCGCGTAGTACTGTGCGTAGTTTTCTAGATTTTGTAAATTGCACTAAACATGACTATATTTAACAATTAATCTCGTGTATAACTTCGGCTCTATATACCTTATACGTCATATTTTTTTCCAGACGGTAAAAAAAAAACATCCAGTATATATTTCTGTAATTTAACAGGGAAGTAGTCGACGCTACTGAGAAAGACGACAAATATACTCCAGTCAATCTGAGGGAAGACATTGCTAGCAGTACTGATGACGTTGTAGCGAAGTACTTTCCCTTCTGGCCGTGGAAGAAGAACATTATTCCAAGGAAGACTGTCACTGCTCGCACATCCAAGGTAACCGAGAAGTTGAGATATGAAATATTCAAAGTCAAAATCATTTATTTTCTATAGTATATATAATCTCACGCCTTTTATCCCCGAGGGGGTAGGCAGAGGTATTCCATTACAGGATATACCCACAATTCACGAGATATATTGGACCCCTAAACGTGATAGGTGGTGAGCCCATCGCCGGACCGGGTCTGTTTACACATGTCTCAGAATTAATTCTGAGACCTGCGGGTTTCCTTACGATGTTTTCCTTCACCGTCAAGCTAGTGATAAATATGTACGTAAGTTTTTGAAAAACTCATTGGTACATGCCAGGATTCGAACCCGAGCCTCACTGATTTTCGGCCGGCTCTTTAACCGTCCGGGCTATCACTGCTCTTTATTTGTATAGAAAATACACTTATGAAAGTCAATAGTCTAATAACAAGGCACTCTAAACGCGTCCATGAAGATTTTGCTAATTGGGTAGTTGACAGCATCGAAATTAAATTGCGAGTAGTCATTCATTGAAAAGATTATCCCAAAACACCTCAAAATATGTATTTCGATTTTAAATTTACAATTATAGCAAATTTAAAAATAATAAAACAATCAAAAAAAGTGCTGCAATTGAGTACTAGAAACTATGACGTCACGGTTTGCTATTTCAGTACATTTTCCATAGTAAAATTTCGTTTTGACAGATCGTAAAAAGATTTGACTAGGTAGGACACAACCCTATTGTAAACAGGGTAAAACGGGACCCTGTTACCAAGACCGTCCGTCTGTCGCCAGGCTTTATCTCATGAACCGTGATAGTTAGACAGACAGAAATTTTCACAGATGATGTATTTCTGTTGCCGCTATAACAACAAATACTAAAAAACGGGATAAAATAAGTATTTAAGGGGGGCTCCTACACAACCAACGTGATTTTTGTCGTTTTTATACATAATGGTACGTAACCTTTCGGGTGCGACTCGCACTTGGCCGGTTTTTAGGATCTGTTAAAACGAAAAAAAAGAGCAGTGATAGCCTTATGGTTAAAGAGCCTGCTTCACATGATGATAATAAGTGAAGCTCGGGTTCGAATACTGACATGTACCAATGAGTTTAAAAAAAAACTTACGTACATATTTATTTATCACTAGCTCGACGGTGAAGGAAACATTGTGAGGAAACCCGCAAGTCCCAGAATTAATTCTGAGACATGTGTAAAAGACCTGGTCCGGCGATTGGCTCACCACCTATCACGTTTCGGGGTCGAATATCTGGTGAAAAGTGGGTATATCCAGAAATGGAATACCTCTGCCTACCCCCTCGGGGATAAAAGGCTTGAGATTATATGAGTTCTTTTTTTATGTCTCCAGTCGGTCATGATACTAGAGCAGGAGCAAATGGAGGAGGTTTACGAGAGAGATAATACGTTCGTACAAGTGTCTGTAAGGGGATATCCGGCTGCGTGGCGGAAGGAGGACGTTTTGGACACGGTCCTCGACGACCTTAAGGGGAAATCTTTTATACCGTGCTTCATTGAGGTAAGTTGGGTATTAAGCTTAGCCTTCATTTCATACATTTCACGGTTAAAGAGCCCATGATGATAATCAGTGGGACTCCAGTTTAAATCTTGGCATGTATCAATAAGTTGTTCAAAACTTACGTGCATATTTATCACTAGCTCGACGGTGAAGGAAAACATCGTGAGGAAACCCGCAGATCCCAGAATTAATTCTGAGGCATGTGTAACAGACCCGGTCCGGCGATGGGCTCACCACCTATCACGTTTAGGGGTCCAAAGAATATCTCGTCAAAAGTGGGTATATCCAGAAATGGAATACCTCTGCCTACAACTAGGGAATAAAAGGCTTGAGATTTTTTTAATGCTCACGCCTTCTTCCCATAGGGGTAGGCAGAGACGATGGATCGCCACTTTGCCCGATCTTTGCACACTTCCCTCGCTTCCTTCACATTCATAAGCCTTTTCATGCACGCTCTTTTATTCTTTTCACTCTTGACCCCAGCTTTTTGAAGGACGTCACTAATTTGATCCCTGAACGTCCTTCTGGGGCGTCCTCTTGCCTTGTATCCTTCACCATTTGCACCATAAATCTCTTTCGTTACTCTTCTTCTGTCTTTCGCATTTCTTCTTGATAAGTTTTCGCTTGTACGAGTCAATAGAACACCGTACGATCCACTGATTGGGGAGCGTCCGAGTGCACTCGGATCAGTGTCCGAGTAGCCATATACGCGCGGTTGTACTTTGAAAACTCAGCTATATAGATAGGCCAGTATGGTAGCTAGGGAAACGTATTTAATATAGATTAAATAAGTCTATTATTATAAAGATGAAACATGTGATTTTTTGTTTGTTTCTTTGTATTGAATAGGCTCTAAAAGTACCGTACCCATTTTAAAAATTCGTTTACCAATAGACAGCTACGTTATCAGGGAATAACATAGGCTATATTTTACCTACCTTATTTCCACGGGAACGGGAACTACGCGGGTGAAACAGAACTGAACAGCTATATACAGGATGTCCCAGAAGTCAACGATAAGCCGGAAACCAGCGATAGGCCTAGTCATGAGGGTAATCAGAAAAAAAAAATCTATGTTCTTTTTTCAAAATGTTATGAAGGTTTAAAAAAAAATCCTAAAAAACTGACACTCTGTAATGAACTTTCTTGTACCGTGACTGTAAATATTTACTTTTTGAATATTTTTTTTCTGTAATGCTATAAAGAATAGCCGTGCTACAATTTACAATAAAAAAAAATTACATAACTGCCTCACTTTTAAGTAAAATGTTAAATTTGTTTCCAACATTGAATTCTAAATAATTTCATCAACCAAATTAAACCAGCTGTCCTGAAAAAAAAATGTATGGCTACTATTTTGGCAAGTATACTTAAAAGTTGACGCATTTAGTCTAAATTCTAAAATGGTATAACACATGCTAGGTTTTGTTATAGTTGAGGCATGAAAATTTTTTTTCTCGATGAATCCGGATTCTATGCCAAATGCCAATCTAATTCAATGAGGTGAAATGTTGGTAACGCAACCTTCTTAGGTAAATCTAGGTTAAAATCTTTTTGAATGGAGACGGACTCATAATTTTGAAAAGAGAACCTAACAGGGATTTTTGTTTATTCGTACATCTTTTGTTTATGTCATTTGTTTGATGGCTTTGATTTAAATCCGTCCCAGAAGTAAAGATTTTGGAGTCTGTTGCTTAGATTGTATTTGCGTGTAATTACGAGTTCGTAAAGTGAAGTTATCATGCCAAATAGATATACCGTACAGGAGTACGCCAACATGCATCTTATTTACGGAGAATGCTTATGTAATGCCAATGCTGCAGCTAGGGTGTATCGCGAGAGATACCCAAACTTAGAGCGTCATCCTGATTACCGAGTTTTTATTAATCTGCATCGATCATTATCCGAAGGTCGATTCCCTGATCATATGGCTGGTGAAGGAAGGCCCCTCTTGCCCTACGAGGACGAAGTCATGAAAGCTGTGGAAGAAGATCCAAGTAAATCCGTACGTGGAATTGAGGAAAGCCTTGGAGTACGTAAAAGCAGTGCACATCGTATTCTGAAAAAAAAAAAACCGTCTGCATCCATTCCATGTACAACGAGTACAATCTTTGCTTCCCCGAGACGAGAGAGAGAGTGCGATTTTGTCAAACGATTTTGCAAAAACACACTGAAGATCCCCAGTTTTTTGAAACGATTTTATGGTCCGACGAAGCAACGTTTAAAAAGGACGGTTACATGAACCTACACAATTTACACGAATGGCACGTGGAAAATCCTCACCTAATGCGTGAAGATCATTCACAGTACCGTTTTAAAGTAAACATGTGGACAGGCATTTTAAACGGTACAGTTATTGGTCCGATTGAGCTGCCAGAGACCATAAATGGATATGTTTATTTAGATTTCCTACAAAATCAACTACCCGATTTATTAGAAGAAGTGCCGCTAAATATTTACGGCAGCATGTGGTATCAGCAAGACGGCTGCCCCGCGCATTATGCTCGTCTAGTCAGAGAGTTTCTTGATCAAGAATATCCAAATAGGTGGATTGGTCGGGGTGGTCCAATTTCGTGGCCAGCGCGGTCACCCGATCTTAATCCAATAGATTTTTTTTACTGGGGTGCAATTAAGAAAAAGGCTACCACAATCCGATTCAAGATTTAGAAGAGCTGAGCCGAAGAATCTCAGAAGCCGCTGAACAAATCAATTCCAAACGTCACGCCCGGCGCATAGCTCGATCATTTTTAAGGAGATGTAGAGCGTGCATATTAGCTGAAGGAAAACAGTTTGAACATTTGTTATAAAAATGCTGTAAAACTTACCACATTAAATAAAAAAAATATTACACAAACTTATGTTAAGTATCATTACTTTAAAGGAGGGTTAAGAAAGAGAATAAAAAGGCTTAGTTCAGGTCAGCTGCAGACTTAAGGTTGCGTTACCAACATTTCACCTCATTAAATTAGATTGGCATAGAATCCGGATTCATCGAGAAAAAAAATTTTCATGCCTCAACTATAACAAAACCTAGCATGTGTTATACCATTTTAGAATTTAGACTAAATGCGTCAACTTTTAAGTATACTTGCCAAAATAGTAGCCATACATTTTTTTTACAGTACAGCTGGTTTAAGTTGGTTGATGAAATTATTTAGAATTCAATGTTGGAAACAAATTTAACTTTTTACTTAAAAGTGAGGCAGTTATGTAATTTTTTTTTATTGTAAGTTGTAGCACGGCTATTCATTATAGCATTACAGAAAAAAAATATTCAAAAAGTAAATATTTACAGTCACGGTACAAGAAAGTTCATTTTAGGGTGTCCGTTTTTTAGGATTTTTTTTAAACCTTCATAACATTTTGAAAAAAGAACAGATTTTTTTTTATATTTTTCTGATTACCCTCATGACTAGGCCTATCGCTGGTTTCCGGCTTATCGTTGACTTCTGGAACATCCTGTATATATATAATAAGAGCAGTGATAGCCCGAACGGTTAAAGAGCCGGCCGAAAATCAGTGAGGCTCGGGTTCGAATCCTGGCATGTACCAATGAGCTTTTCAAAAACTTACGTACATATTTATCACTAGCTCGACGGTGAAGGAAAACATCGTGAGGAAACCCGCAGGTCTCAGAATTAATTCTGAGACATGTGTAAACAGACCCGGTCCGGCGATGGGCTCACCACCTATCACGTTTAGGGGTCCAATGTATCTCGTGAAATGTGGGTATATCCAGTAATGGAATACCTCTGCCTACTAAAAGGCTTATATTATATTATTATAAAAATACAGTTCACAGCGGCAGAATGCAAATTCTTCGTCATTAGAGCTAGACAGGCTCTGACTTGGATTCACAAGATCGGATTCCACATCCGCAAAGATGACGTCGAGTTGAGCGTGAGCATATCCCAAGTGGACATAGGACTGAAGCAGATTGATTTCATCCCACGCCTGGTCTTAAGGAAGTTGATGGGCAGAGATTACGATGGCGAGAGAAAACTCAGTCTGAAGCAGTTCACTGCTAAGCCAGGTAGGTTAAATCAAAAGTCAAAGTCAAAATGTTTTATTCCAAGTATTTATGGTAAGTAGACCTACCGTCTAAGACAAAATCTTTGAATATCCGACATTGTTAAACGGAATTTCGTTACCGTTTAACGTTCAATTTGAGGTTTGTCGTAAAAATTAGGCAATAAAAATGGGCGACGCAGTGGCGGAGCGCGGGTGTTTTGTGTGTTTATATTTTGCCGCCGTCTTATTTAGATATTTCAATTTAATGTATACTGTACATTACATCCATTAATTCTAGCGAACTTTTCGGCAAGAACAGTCATCAGTATTTATTTATTTTTCATTACATTATATTTATTCTGGGATATTATACAGTATCCCAGAATTCGTCAAAAATAAGTAATGAAAAATTTTATGTTTTTTTTCAATTGGTTCGAATTTGTAGTTGCGATAAAAATATGAAATGGTTCAAATATTTTTATTCGTTATTGTGATATTTTTGTCGCCCCCTAATAGCCTAAGATCCGGCCGCAAAAAAAGTGTAGGGATCGAGTGTAGAGTAGAGATGTATTTTGCCCCTTTATGTATATTGCCGCTTTATGTATAAAGATTTATAAAAATCAGCTTATTTTTCAGAGTCTTTATGCATATTGCCGTGAAGTGGATGGTATTTTATGTAAAAAAACAAGTGAATGAAAAGTTCCTAAAATCAAGATTTTTTTTATAAAAAATACTTGCGGCTATATTTCGATAGGGGCACCCTTATAGATATATTCTCCTGATTATAAATATGCGTAAAAATTAGGTTTGTAGCTTATACTCGATCCCTTCACTTTTTTGCGGCCGGATCTCGTACTATAAAAAGTGCCGTCCGGGGCGGGCCGCCTCTGGGGCGACGGTAGTCACTTACCATCAGGTTAAAAAAATATTTTGTGGATTTCTTTGTTCTGTTCCAGATATAAGCCATTTTATATATTTCCCGCTGAACCGTTACACCAACCAGATGGAGATCATACAGCTGCAGAGCACAGTCGCCTGGGACTACCTCACCGACCTCGACTTGTCCCATAATAGGATCACGTAAGCTTTTTATACGAGCCTCTATACTAATATTATGAAGAGGAAAGATTTGTATTGTTGTATGTTTGTTACGAATAAACTCAAAAACAACTGGACCGATTTTAAATCTTCCACCAATGGAAAGCTAGAAGATTCCAGAGTAACATATGCTATATTTTATTCCCGTATTCCCACGGGAACGGGCACTACGAGGGTGAAACCGCCCAGAACCGCTAGTATGATATTAAAAATGCCAAAGTGACTTTGTTTGTTACGCTTTCACGCCTAAACCACTAACCCGATCTTAAAAATTGTTTCACCAATGAAAAGATGCATTATCAGGGAGTAAGATAGGCTATATTGTATTCCTGTATTCCCATGGGAATGGGAACTACGCAGGTAAAACCGTAGGGGCGCTGCTATACGATGAACCAACCATAGCGCGTTTTAACTACACCGTCGCGCCATCTATCGATACGTTTTGCAAAAAATTTGCAAGTTTCACTGTACCATAAATATACTAAGGATATATTTTATCCTCATATTCCTACGGGGACGGGGATTTGTATGCTTGTAACAAATAACCTCAAAAACTACTGGACCGATCTTAAAAATTCTTTCACCTATGGAAAGCTACTATAGCCCTGAGTAACATAGGCTATATTTTAGTCAAGGGAACTACGCGGTTGAAACCGCGCAGAACCGTTAGTCTATATACAGAAAAGAAGAAACTGACTCATAGATCAATACAAAGCCGATACCACTAGGTATTGAAGCAAGAACATTTTCACAAAGATTCCATAAATAACGTAAGACGGGAATGGGGAAAATATTTTAACGCGGGCATCTAAAATAAATGTTCTCTGTCCAGGTCTATCGACGGGTTCAACCTGCCAGCAAACACGCTAAGGCTGAAACACCTAGATCTATCATTTAACCGTTTGGGAAAGATCACTTTTCTATTACGGTGTCGCGAGTTAACCCTTCGCTCGCTGAAGCTGGAGGGTAACCCGTTGTGCCACGACTACATCGACGCAGACCATTACGTTCGGGTGGTTAAGATGATGTTCCCGGCTCTCACGGAAATTGTAAGTCAGTTTTTACCCGACTGCCAAGGAAGGGTTATGTTTTTCGAAAGTTTATTACCTCGTATTTTCCAAACGGCTGAATGGCGGGACCAAATTGCAAATTATACACCGAAAGAAAATTGATAGGTTAGACTTGCTACTTAAGTTTAAGGCGGGCATTTAACTTAGGTTTTCACCTCATTATATTATAGTCTGTTAATCCAAAGTAGAGGTTACTTTGTTTATAGTTTTTTAAATTTCTCAATCTTGTTTCGGTCTTTTTAGTACATTATTATTAAATTGTCTTCTTTACAGTCGGCTTTTTGATTTTTTTTATGGGTTCCAATGATTGAGCACATATCTGATTATTCTGTCTAATAGCACCCCGTCCCGTTGTCCAATATCGCATTTTGGGATTCGAAAAATACACTGGTGAAAAGAATTTTATTATAATAATGGAATGCCCTGAGCTTAAATAATAATAATATAAATATTTTTTTTACTCTTTGTTACATGCCCACACCAGATCTCACACCGGGCCTCATGCATGATAGGCCGTCTCACTTCTTTCAGGACTATCAGTTCTATTATAGCGATAAGACCGCCCATTGTACTTTTTGTTTAGTGTCACTTAATGCACATTTTTATTGGTGTACAATAAAGAGTTATTACTTATTTTCTTACTCACTCACTCACTTATTATTTTACTCGACTCATCTGTTTTTCCAGGATGGCATCACAATCAAGCTGTCAGGCGACATGCCGGAAATAATTAGGAACTATTGCCCCACCGACGAATCCAAGGTCATAGCAGAAACATTCCTAGAGAGGTATTATCCGTTCTTGGACCTCACGAAGGAGGAGAGGACCCGAATAGAAAATTTGTATGACGAAGACGCCATTATGAGTGTCACGTATAACCAAAAGTTACGTAAGTGTCCTCGATACACCATTTTTGTACATCTTGTAGTAGACATAAAAATAAAAAAATTAATAATATCTCACGCATTTCTTATCCCCGAGGGTTTAGGCAGAGGTATTCCATTACTGGATAGACCCACTTTTCACGAGATATTTTGGACCCCTAAACGTGATAGGTGGTGAGCCCATCGCCGGACCGGGTCTGTTTACACATGTCTCAGAATTCATTCTGGGACATGCGGGTTTCCTCACGATGTTTAATAATATCACAATATAATATTTTTTTTTATTGTGATTCTTTTTTATTGTCTCAATTTCTACAAATAACTCCTGAATCTATTATATACGTACATAATTAAAAGCTGTTTTTTTTTATTTTCCCAGGCTTTAAGCCAGTGTTCAGGTACTTCCGCAACCTATTTATGAAGGCGCGGATTCTGGCTGAAGGCAAGACGGACCCGATAGAGGGCGCTAAGGCCATAGCCAAGTACATCAGCAAGTGGCCGACCACGCAACATGACCCCATGACTATCACTTTAGACGTTATTTTGCACAACGTAGGTAACATTTGAGAGACCAAAAAAAGTATTTTTCATCTCTCCAGGCGGAAAGTGGCAAAATTACGCTATAAAAAGTTGCCGCTTTCCGCCTCCGTCGATAAGAAAAAAGGTATACCTAGTACCTAGTAGGGAAGTAAATAAGAAAGCCTCAGATCACATGTAATTGTCGAATAAATTAAAATTTAAGTTGACTGGATTTGGTTAAGTTATAACTGCCGCTACGTAACCTTTACGTAACCCAGAATATCTTTGTTTACTAAATTTATATCTTCTCATGGCAGGGTTAAGTTACAACCATCCTAAGGTTGTCTGGAAGAAGTCACTTAAAGCGACAAGACCACCCATTGTACACTTTCTTGGCATAGTGTCACCACGTATAGTACCGCCGATTTAACTTGTCAGCTCTGAAGTTGCGCAAATGACTGCGCAATAACATTTTTTTGCGACCATTTGGCGGTACGAGGGTTTGCGCAGACGAAGCCTATGTTCAGAGAAGCCAAATTAAAACGGCCGTCCTGTACTGTGTATTAATCTACGTAACGAGGACTTATACATTGGCAGGACAACACGACAATTATTCGGACCAATGGAATAATGAAGCTGACGTCAGAAAGTCTGGCCGAAGACGAACCACTGCTATCCTTCTCTAGGACTGTGGTTCTGATGACCAAAAACGGCGTCGAGTACAAGATACACAACGAGATGCTGTACTGGGATCTACCCACCAAGGAATACTCTAATACCGCCTTCCAGATGAACACGGTGAGTTCAAACTGTCACTATTTATACTGGATGATTTTTTTTAACGTCTGGAAAAAATATGACGTATAATATTATAAGGTATCTAGAGCCGAAGTTATACACGAGATTAATTTATAAATATAGTCATGTTTAGTGCAATTTACAAAATCTAGAAAACTACGCACAGTACTACGCGCAGCTGGCGGTTGTAGGTAGATTGCGCTTAAATGGAAGCTACGAGCCTGTTTCTTTTTAAAATACTATTTCAAATATCTCAGCGTGTACATTGACTACAATTGAGTAATGTATATTAGTTTATACAAGAAATTTTTTGAGAAAATATTTTTTTTTAGTAACTAACATTGCCAAATGAATCTATCACACTTACCTATCACACCACATTTTTTTCCCGATGGTAAAAAAAGTCATCCTGTATATTTATAGCAGTTCCACCACCACCTCGCCCACCTCAAAGGCCGGCAATGCAGTTGTGACTCTTGAGTTGCAGGTGTCCATTGGCGAAGGTAGTCACTTACCATCAAGTGACCCGTCTGCTCGTTTGCCCCCTTTTCTCTCATAAAAAAAAATCCCGTTCCAGCGGGAATACGGGGATAAAATATAGCCTTTGGTACTCGCTGATAATGTAGCTTTCCATTGGTGAAAGAATTTCTAAAATCGGTTTAGTGGTTCAGGCGTGAAAGCGTAATAAACGAAAAAACAAAGTCACTTTCGCATTTATAATATTCAAGAAGCTTTGCTCCGGTTTATGCGATAAAACCTTCCGCGTTTATCACGCTTTCTATTGATGAAAACTGCATCAAAATCCGTTGCGTGGTTTAAAAGATCTAAGCGTACAGTCGGGAAGCGAGTCTATACTATGTAAAGATACACACATTAATTACACTATTATATTTTGACATTGATCTATAACATTTATTTTGATCGTCAATCATATTGTTTTTATAATAATAAACTCCTTGGAGGCAGTTTCTTTATTCGTGGTCTTCTGCTGCTAAGTAAACTTTTTAAATGTCTTACAAAAAGAAAATAGTTGTCTATTGCCATATAATATCGTCGCGATTTCCAGGTTTTTTTGTGACCATCGACAATAGTAAACAGATATTTGGAACCATAGACGTTATTTGAAACCTATTTTCAAAAACTCGCAAAGCGCGAGTTTATTTTTCTTAGGGTGTTCTCTACAAATAATCTTTCAAATAATAATTTTCTTTTACTCAACTTACATAGGTACTTACAAATTACATGACACATTACTCGCGTTAAATTACAAATTATTCGCGATTTACTTTTATCAGTGTCGGTGGTGAAAATACGAATTACACCATTCATATTCGTAGTCAAATTACAAATTTCTTTAAAAAAACTATTTCCTCGTAGTTATTATGTCCTATATATTATATGAATAGTGAGTAGATAGGTCTTACTAAGCTAGTAACAGGACGTATTATACAACATGCAGTTAATGTAAGGTAAGTGCAATAGTTAAAAACGCTGGAAATATATAATTGTTAAATAAATAAATAATAATCATAAATTACATTTCTAAATTACCTACCTTGTTAAGATAATTAAGTAGCTATAGCCAATTATCATAAGGCCTTTCTAAGTTTTATTAAATATAAAAAAACTAACTCGAAAAGCGAAAGGATCTTTGGTGCACATTATTTATTTCGATTACTATTGTGAAGCAAATATAAATTAACCATTTGGGAGTGTGTTGGGTTTTTGTCGCGGGATAGTTTAAAAATTATATGGAAATATTATAATGTCACCATGTGGCAAGATACTTATACCTACTAAGGGTCACAGCACACATATCAACTCGGAAAGGGATCGGCACCGTATCGCCTTTCGCCTCGCCGTCAACCAGGCGTCAACCTAACGTATGCATGTAACCAAAGCGTAGCAGCGGCTCCTGTACGTCAACTCGGCTACGGCTAGGCGTCACCGCGCTTACGCCTCGCCGACCGCTGGATGACCGGGTTGGCACCAAATCAATTTGAATCCAAACGTTGAGTGTTCAATAAAAAATTCAATAAAACTTACGCATAACACGAAAGGAAGTTGCCTTGCGAATGGCGGGCGGCGGCACGGTCGGCAGGCAAGTCACGGGAGGGGACACGGTCAAGGGTGGACGAAGAGCCGTGAGCTCGCGTACGGAGAGACGTAAGCGGGGGGACAACGAGCCGTAAGCGCGGGAACTGCAAGTTGACCACTCACCGCATCGCGGTTCGGAGCCTGTTCCGAGGCGAGGCGATTACGTTACGTTTCCCATTAGTGTGCGTTGCAGTAGGGAGTTTCATACAAACAATACTGAACGGCTCGAGGCGATACGGTGACGATCCCTTTCCGAGTTGATAAGTGTGCTGTGACCTTAAGATTTTTGACATACGGGTTATGTAGTTTATAATAATTATGCGGAATACTAATAATGTTAGTACTTAATGCTACGACTTAATGTCATTGTCAAAATTTACTTCGTGTTTTAAAACGTATTTATTATTTACTTATGTACCTATTTAAATCCTAGTAATGAAACAACAATAGAGATCAAGTAATTCGAATACACTAAAAAGAAACCCGTTATGAATTCCAAATGTGCAGGAGAATCCAATGTCTATGTGCGCTAATACTGTCTTCACTAAACGTCCAGGAACGTGGCGAAAAATGTAGCCTTAACTCAAACGGAGATTTCTTTGAATATAAGCCAGTGATCATCAGAAATGGTAAACTTTTAGAGCCTACCGATAAATTTGGTGGCCTAGAATTATACTATGGAGAATCCCTAACCTTGAGCTGTGTTGGAGCAGGATTTATTCTTCACCCTGACGCGAATAGAGCGGTAACTACTGCGACCGTAAAGTGTGACGGTGGAGTAAACTTCAAAAACGCGGAATGGCTCAACGCGTCTGCCCCGTTCCACCTTTTCAGGTGCCCCGAAGCTCCAATCTATTGCAGCAGACGCACTGAGCGGCAGTGTTACGATAACAACCGCATTATAGAAGTCGGATATGAAATCGGTACCGAATTCTATCCCGTCTACGAGACGTGCTTCAACGAAATAACTTACAACCCTATCTACTCAATGTACACGCAGAAACCCTACAACAGCCATTTTCAGAGGAGGGTACAGCGACCTTTCTTTATCGATAACAATAATTATGGGTCAATTCCAGTTTGTAGACTGTTTAGTCCGGGAGCTCTTAGATCAGCTGTTACGCGACAGGTGGGCGACGCCGCCAATAACTACTTCAGATCACAGAATCTATCCAGAGGACATTTGGCGGCAAAAACTGATTTTGTTTACGCTTTCGGAGAACGCGCCACATTCCACTATGTGAACTGCGCCCCGCAATGGACAGGATTCAACGGGGGAAATTGGAACACTCTAGAAGTTGATCTTAGGAACCACGTTCACGCGGCCGAATTGGACACTGTCATATACACAGGGACATATGGAGTTACTCAGTTACGCGACCAGTCTGGCCGAATGGTTGACATTCATCTTTACACCGATGTAAATAACAACCCAGTCATTCCTGTGCCCCAATATTTTTACAAAGCAGTGTATGAGCCGCAGACTCAACGCGGAATAGTGTTTGTGGGTATTAATAATCCTTACTACACTCCGCAAAGGGCCAGAGAGTTGTTTTTTTGCGAGGACGTTTGCCGTGGCGATAGAAGATTCTCTTGGTTGACCTGGCATCCTGATAACCCTGATGAAGGGTATACGTTTTGCTGCAGAGTACCAGATTTTAGGCAAACTGTGGGTCACTTACCTCCCTTTGAAGTTACTGCTCTGTTAACATGATATTTGAAAATAATGAAAAAAGTAATGTGTATACCTACTTGAATCCGAATGAATAAAGCGTTTCCTCACTATGTACCTAATCATTTATCATATTGTCGTAACGGCCAACTGCTAAGCTATGGGAATTGCGAGCCATAATCTACCACTAGGATTGAGAGATAGTGTTCAGTACACCTATCAGGGTATTTTTAAGTTAGGGACCTAAGGATTTGACTGACTAACATTTGACTTGAAGTAGCTTTTAACAACTTTGTGTCGACTCAAAGAAAACCGGTACCTACCTAAGGTTTAAATTGCCACTATCCAACTGTAGACCGCACCCAACAATGCATAACTAGTGTGATTGTTACAAACACATTGACACCCATAAGTAATCTGTATTTTATATTTTATTGAAATATCAGATCTCTAAAAGTTTTGACTGCATTTAGTTTGAGAATACCAAAGAAAAATAGACATTAGGAAAAATATTTTTATTTAGGTACATCATCGAATTAAAATGTGCATTATGTGGTAATGAAATATATAAATGACATTATGATTTAATTATCAATCTTATTTATTGCATCTGCAAAGTATACGAAAATAAATGTTATTTGTTCACAAACATGTACTTCTAACAATTTGTAAAATTCAGCAAATTACACCAACATGTACAATTACATAATGCTAATCCCACAATACAATAAATGAATTATTAGATGTTATAGCTAAAAGGAACATATTGGCACTATTGGTTTTGTAATACACTCTTAAGATTATGATGTGATAGAGAATAAAACTATTCTACTAAGTCTGTAACACCCAACATCTAAATGATTCTCACACGGTATCCATTGATTCCTCATTGGTTAGCTCAGTCTCCATTTCCATGTCTTTGTCATCAGACCCAGATGCATACTTTAGTCGAAGCTTTTCATAATGCAATTGCTCTTTGGAGGAAACTGATGGCTTGCATTTTGCTAATGCTGCTCTGAAGTCTTCGAAACTGACAAAAATGTCCCCTTCAAGTGTTCCATTTGAAATGTGCGATGTCAAAGCATTGGTTGCTGCTGCTCGAACTAAGCCAGCCAAGTCGGCTCCAGTATAACTTTCAGTTAGCTCCGCAATCACATGCAAGTCGACATCAGGTCCCAATTGAGGTTTAGTGCCACCTTTAGTGAGCTTCTGAAGAATGTCGTATCTGTCTTCTCTGGCTGGCATTCCGACGTACATTATGCGGTCCAATCGGCCAGGTCTGAGCACGGCAGGGTCGATAATATCGGGTCTATTTGATGCCGCTAATACAAACACACCCTCACGGGATTCGATACCATCCATTTCAGTGAGTAGTTGGTTGACAACCCTGGCAGCTCCATTGTGGTCTTGTGAGGTACGCCGTGGACATAACGCATCGAATTCGTCGAAGAATATCACGCAAGGGGCAGAGTTACGAGCGCGCCTGAAGCACGTACGCACGGCCCTTTCGCTCTCACCTACGTACATGTTGAGCAATTCAGGGCCTTTCACAGAAATGAAATTTACTCCAGCCTCATTAGCAACGGCCTTAGCTAGTAAAGTTTTACCACAACCAGGTGGTCCACAGAGTAAAACACCGCTTGGTGCTGCCAGCCCAAGCTTCTTCAGCTGCTCAGGATACTTAACCGGCGCCAACACAGCCAGTTGGAGATCCTTACGAACCTGTTTTAGTGAACCAACATCCTCCCATGTCACATCAGGAACTGTAACAATACCTTCTCTTACGGCGCATGGTTTTGTTGTCTTAAGAGCTTTCAGGAAGTCTTCATGTTTGATGCAGAGCCCTGATAATTCTTCTATTGAATAAGGCATTGTATCTTCAAGAAGACTGTTTACTTCATTAACAGGATCTGAAACTTTACTTACATTTTCAGTTTTTGGTTTATGGGTTTCGGTAGTTTTAACATTATCGGTTACTGGCACTGGTGTTTCAGTATTCTCCAACTGTGTAGTTTCATCTGGTGATTTTTGGGGGACATCACCTGCCTCATTTTTAGCATTTTCTTCTTCACTTTCCTTTTCCCCATTTGGAATATCTGCTGCCTCTTCACTGGGTTTTGTTTCCTCTACTGGCTGAAAATCTTCTACAATTTCCTGGGCGTGGATCTCGGCAAATACTCTTTTAATAGCATAAGTACTCGCTTTATTTACAAGAGCTTGTAAATCGGCACCAACAAAACCTGGTGTTATTTGAGCGAGTGTATTCATATCAACTTCATCACCTAACTTCATATCTTTACATAGAATGGACAGGATTTCTTTTCTAGCCTTCAAAGATGGGATTCCTAAGCTTATTTCTTGTTCAAGACGACCTGCTCGTCTCAGAGCAGGGTCCAAGGCATCAGGGTTATTTGTTGCAGCAAGTACTAGGACAGAGGCGTCCGTGTCACCCAAGGCATCTAGACTAGCTAGCAATTGTGCTACCATTCGCTTCTCCATGTCTTTTTGAGCATGTACCCTGTTACCGCAGACAGCATCTATCTCATCAATGAATAATACACAGGGGGAGACTGACACAGCTTTTTCGAATAACTCTCGTATCCGTTCTTCGGACTCCCCAGACATACCACCGACCAATTCAGTCCCTGTGACTGATACTAATGGTAATTTCAGTTTGCCAGCAATAGCGTGTGCCAGCAAGGTTTTCCCTGTACCTGGAGGCCCATGTAGCAATGCACCCCTCGGAGACTTAATACCTAATTGGTTATATACCTCAGGGTGCTTCATATGTAAAACAAGGTCACAGATTTGTGTTATAATATCGGCAATACCGCCAATATCCTCGAAGCTAACCTTAACATTCCTTGGAGTGCCAAGTTCAATTTTTTTCTTTGATCCCGCACTTTTATTTGCATCGGGCTTCCGCTTTCTGTCAGTAGCGTTTTGGTTATGTTGAGATTTCGAGTCCATTGGTGTACCGCTGTTCCGAGTAGGTATATGAGGGGTTATAGTGATTTGGTCGTTGATTTTTGGCAGTTTAGCCGCGACACTGCTGTCGTCGTCGCTACTGAGTATATCTATTGGCTCTCCTGACTTGTCGGTGGGTCGCCGAGCGGACGCCGGCCGCTTTTTATCCTGCATTTTGTACATTTGTAGAATGCGGTCATTCAATGCGCTGTTATTCTCGTCCAACAGTTCTAGATCAGATTCCTCTTCAGATCCCTCGGATGTGGACGCGCCGTCAAGTCCATAGCTTTGTAATACGACTTTGTAGGCGTTTTCAACCATCTGGCAGAACGCTGTGTCGCTTCTATTGTTGTATTCGCGATAGCGCTCTTTCAACGAACGCGCCATTTGGCTTACATCAACGAAAGTCTTGTCGACGTTTTCCGCTAGGTAGTTTTTCACACGCGAAACTATAACTGGGTCGTTTAGTGTTTTTTGTCTGGTTTGATGCTTCTTCATTTTGTAAAACACGAGGTTTTATTAGCACTTTTGGATCGAAAACAAAATCTCACTTGCTCCGCAATTGCGATGTTTGACAGCGTCGGCGAATCGATGGAATGTTGCCAGGATCAAAATACTAATTTAAAAAGTAAATGTGTTTGTCGATGGTTCAATATTTTTATTGTAAATTAAATAAATTATGTACTTACTTTATTTTCTGTTGCAGCTCACTACAGCAAAACTACTGACCTTAAAACTGGAACCATGTTCTGATGAAGATCTCAAGCAATTTAAATCTAAATTACTTGGAATTTTTATAGGTATTACGGAGTTGGATGATAAACGCAGTGAAAGGTAAGCAAAAGCAATATTTAAACAAAGTTTTTTTTTGTATGCAAGTTTAGCATAAAATGATAATAAACGGCTCATATTTTTACAGATGTTTGGAAGCAAAAGATTGGGATCTTAAGGCCGCTCTTGAATATTTTACAAAATTGGTGAAATTAGATGATTTGGATTCATTATAAATATAAAATTGTTTATTATACAATACTTTTTAATGCAAGTAAATAGATATAATACGCTTTGTATGTACACATTATTTTTAAAGTAATCAAATTTTGTGAACTTTTCTGCATTCCTCTTTATTTTCCCTTCTTTGGAATCATACAATAAATAATAATAGACCATACATAATAAATCTTTTATTAAAAAAAGAAATAATACATTATAAGATTTTATGCTATATTATTGACTGAGTAACTGTCATCTACACAATCATCTCAAGGTGTCTAGCGTACTCTATGGTCTGCTCTGCGAGCTCTGCTGAAGGCAAGGTGCCGGCGGCGGCGGCGCACGTTTCCTCAGCAGCGTTGAAATGGTAGCAGTTGTCGGGGCCAAGCACCCAGTTCCGCTGTTAAAAGAATAGTAATTTCTAATAAGTGAAATATATTATGAACTTTACATGCATGCGAAATACAAAATGAACCACACTCTGCAAGTGATGATTTTTGATTTGATTTGATATTATGATGGAAACTTAGTTGTGATATGTATTATTATAAAGACTATAATCTGCCAATGCTATTTCTTACACTCATTTTTGTAGTTGTAAGCATACAAAGTTATATAGCACTGCTGCCAAATAGTAAATAATATGAATCTCTCTCTTGAACAATAAAATTAGCTTAAAGTTATGTGAAATTTTTATTCAAATAATGTAATGTATTCATCGCGAAAACTATTCAATAACACATCATGGTATACTGTTATATCTATGAGCAACTGTAGGACAGTATTAAGCACAATTACCTTCTTTCCATATTCTAGAACATCCTGCTGTGATGGTAAGTTCAGTCGCCGTGCTGCCTCCGAGCATGAAATGCAGAGATACGCCTTCTCAATGCATGCAGCGATCTCCCCTCTGACTGTGTCTAATAAAGTATCCATAAACAATGTGTAGCTTTCTGCTGGAACATTGCCCTGAAATAATTAAGTAACACCTGTGGGTCAAAATGGCCACTTTGAGCAATTCCTCTGAGCAATTCCTTCTTTTATGAATTCACAGCAAATCCTAAGCATATCCTGTAAATTTCGTAAAATGGTCCCTCATTTTAGTGATTAACTGACAATTCAATTCATTAGCAAATTCGTATTTGGTGAAAATTTCGAATATGAATCGAAATAGGATCCTATTATGATTCACCCGAAACAGCCTTTTTAGACCCCCTGTACATCATTTGTATTCTTTTAAGTTAGTCTGATTGCTATTTCTGGACACTGGTGCAAGTCGAAACATACATGAACAGCATAAGTAGAGGTTGATTTCATAGTGTACCTTAACACAAAAGTATTAACGTTTGCACAGCAACTTTTGCCCTCAGACTTCAGATTGTATTGATAGTCCAATCATGTTGAAGTTACAACAACAAGGACTGTGATTGAATGTTTTTTTTATTACTCCTATCTGCAATCAGTATAGACCATAAGCAGATAATTTGCTGTAGTATTTGTCGTTTGGAATGAGTGATTCATTAACTACTCTCTTCCTTAGTTGTTAACAAGCATTATGGTTTTCATTAATTTATATTTAGGTATCTTTATATTATTCAGGGCTGTTCAGCCTTCTAACGTACCTGTCTGTGTTAGACAATGAGTGTGCAAGGGTGTTTCTGTGACAGGTGATTGGAATTACTAAACTTGTTTGTAGCAGTAAACCTTTTTACTTTTCAAAACAATTGATTTTACCTTAGCCAAGAAGATCTTATTGTAGCTGCCTTCCATGAGATACTGTTCCAAAGCCAGCGGGTGTTTCACATATGGATCAGCGCGGATTACATCAACTGAGAGCCGTTCTAACTCCGTATGGAATTCTGCTACTCGATTTTGGGAGAGAAGGAACAGGAGGTTCAGACCAAGAAGCTGGTACATGAATGCTGATTCCGGGAGGTGGTCTCTGAAAGAAAGAGCAAATTATGGATATACATGTAGACACAGGGCATACCATTCAAAATAGGCGATGGCATGACACAGCAGTAGCGGGTTGCTTGTGGACCAGAACAGAGAGCTAAAGAGATGCATGGAGTAATAGTATTAAATAGGCAGGATTGTTCAGGCAATGAGGTTTTAGTTATAAAAGGGTACTTACACAAAGATAATAAACAAATAACACAGTTACTATAGATACTTTACAGCCTCATTGTGTTTATGAGTCTAAAATATTTTCATGATTACAGTGAGCTTAGAAGTGTACAAAAAGATTGATTTCCTGAATGTTGGTAAGTCTTGTTCAAGTTTATTGTTGATCTTTTGAACATGCATCCCAAGTATGGAGTCCTGGTTATGATGGCATGGTCATGTAGGCTGGTTTCCAACATAAGACGACTGCTGCAGCTGTTTCGCTTGTGTATCCCTATATATTGTGTATATTTTACGTGGCTGGAGAGGGTTTAACGGAGCTAGATGCAACTAAAACCTCCTGTCGATAAGCACAAGATTTGTGGCCCCCACAGATAACAAAAAACATTCCTGGATAGCAAATACTCACTTGTAGTCGAAATAGTAGCATTTCAGCTGGGACATGAATCGCTCGAAGGCTTTCATATCCTTCACAGCGACTGCCCATTGTGCTCCAATTTCCAGTACGTCTCTAGCCAAAATCAGCTCTTTTTGATTCGCAGCCGTATTATTACTCGGCAGGAAAGTGTACTGGGTGAGCGCCACCTAGAAATAATTTGTATATAATGAAAACACATCGAAACATTTTGGGTTTTGACTAGTCATCGTCATTCTTACCTTTATTCTGTTCAAGAGCTCGCCGCATTTGTCTAATTTCCGCGGTTTCTTTGCCCATTCTGTTTTGAGGCTTTGGTAAAGCGTGGCGACGTCTTTCATTGATCCCATTTCACTATGTTTTAATTTTATTCACAGAAAATCTTGAGTGATTTCGATTATTTTGAGATTGATTGGGAAATTTGGTAATGAATGAATGATGACGAATGAGTAGTAACTAGTAAAGTTGAAGGAACGCGTTCCGATTTAATCGTACTTCAGCAGATATGAAAGTAAATCACATTATAATTTTATAATAGGTAGAATTTAACATAACACTTAGCATTTCCTGCATGAGTCCATGTTTTCTGTAATGTGCCAAACAGCTGGTTAGATATTGGACTCGATTCTGGCTGACCACCTAAAGCTCCTAATATTGCTAAACCTCTTAAAAACGATTTTGCTATTCTACGCTATCTGTCAAATTCAAATGACATGATTAAATTTGAATTTGACGTTTCTAAAAATTCTAAATTTAGCCGGTCAACTCAACTTAGCTTTAGCGGCTTAAATGCTATTCCTTGTGTGTCATTTTAAGCAGAAAAAAAAAGAATTTAGACTTGTCAAACGCCTAAACTGCGTAAATTTAGCGGCGAGTAAAAAGGTCCCTCCTAAAATTAAGTTACTTCTATTTATGTGCAAGTTGAGGTGGAAAAAACTAATTATCCAAAATCCAAAGGAAGTTTGGAAGAAAGAATGAGCCAGGACGAAAATTTTGTTGTGGGTGCTGCCGTATAGTGTGCAGTCAAAGGATAATATATTTTTTTGTTTGTGTATTACAATTCTAAATATATTCATTCAAGATGGCTCTTAGGTTATGTTTCAACTTTCTTTCCAGAGAACATGGTGAGACCGAAAAAATATATCTTATAAGACTAGGAAACGCATCGGGTCCATTGCATAGGTCCGAAAGATAATTTAGAAAAATGTTTAGGGTGTCCTATATAGATAATATAATGAAGCATCATATTGCAAATGTCTGAGGGGTAGGTATTCAGAGCTTTGGAGTAAAGTAAGCAGATAAGTGTAAACACATTTTTATGAATCTGTAGTTTTGTTTAAAAATAAAAAACCGCATAACTCTCCAAACACAGTTTTTTCTCTTCAAATAATACCCTAAAATTATTTCCTACCCTCCCCCCCTCCCTATAATTACTGAAAAAACGTTTTTGGGGAGAAATCTTGCAATTTTTATCTTATTTTAAGGCATTGGCAATTTTGCCATCAGCTTAGCTCTGCCTGAGAGTCGATGCACAAAAATATAATCAGATTCATCAAAATTTATTGAAATGTCATTTCACGATAGTACACTTTTACTGAAGATTGAAGCGGCTAGTTCTTGAGGTAACTCGAAAATGTCCATCCTACGCTTTTTATCGAATTCCCTATTTCACGATAGGTACACTATTACGTTTGACATTTGCCACACTATCACTACTATGTGACAAAACCTGAAGTGCTAAAACACAGCAAAATTTATTTTTTTTAAAACGTGACGCTTCCGCCAAAAAGCTGAAAATGTTGCATAGTAAGATAAAAAAAGTTAAATACATTATATAAAATTACGCTTTAAAATGTACGAATTTGTTATAAAATTAACAAATGAAAGACAATTATTTCAAACAAGTTATAAATTTAATTATTTTTAACGTTTTTATTAATATCGTTTATTCCTTCAATTATATATTTTTTATGTAGCAACACAAGATCAATTCAATTTAAACAATTTAGCTCATGATAAAATACCTTCTAAACTGACTAAGTTTGATGTTCCTGGAATAGAGTTGTTTTTAAGACTCGCTAAATTTAATTTTAAATTTAAGAAATTTAGCTTTAGGCATTTTAAGCGACGTGCTGGTAGAATCGAGTCCATTAATAGTCTTTTAATTAGCATTTACCTATATATTTCAACTTTAATTCTTTAAGATCTGTATAAAATACTAGTAGTATTTGAATTAAGTGAGTATTTGAACGTTTTTATACATAGACAACAGAGTTTCATTTCAGGAATAATGTTGCCATAATTAAGTGTGTGTTTGTCCCACAGTCAGCATTGAAAAAAAAAGCTTTCTGTCAAAAATGTCAAAAACTTCGGAAGATTTTCTCAGCGGAAGCTCTTGAATTTGTTGAAGGCTTTTCTTTGAATTTTCCAATATAAAATGATGACTGCTGTGACTTTAGATTACAATTCTCTTAGTTGCGATAAATGTAGTTTGTATGCGGTGAAATAGAATGCGATATCGCAATGAGTTCACCGTCAGCTGTGGTGTGCCGTGAGATCTTTGATGAAAACAGCCAACCCTCGGCCGAAGGTTTGAAATGTTTAGTTTTTCCCCAGTTGCTAATATCAAACGGACTTCCTATGATATATCTATCGGGGGTCTTATTGGATATAAATGAGAAACTCCTAAAAAACGGCGTTTTACAAAACCTTTGTCTTTTCAATGTAAACTATAAAAGGTACTTCTGATTGTTTTTTTTTTATGATAAAGTAATAAACTATAGTGTAGAATGCAACATTACACCACAATAAATATTTATGTTGTAATTTTGCAATATTTAAAATTGGTAAAAATATTTTTTCTTAGAAATATCTGAATATGCTCAACAATTGGGAATTGACCCTGAGAGTGAGAGCCACCTCCTACCACTGGCTCGCGATGGACTCATGCAAGCACTGCCTCCACCGTGGAAAGCATAGTGAGTAAAAAATCAAATGAAGATTAATTTGGCACTATATGCATCCATCCATAGGCCATGATGATGATGCCAAGTTGTTAGATTCTAATTAGAAATTTTTATAATTTATTTTATGTGGGAACTTCACAAAAATAACCTTTATTTTTTTAGTTTTTTATGTGTTAACAATATTTTTTATGAAAATAATATGATTTTTGTGGCAGGTGTCGAATATGTTTTTTTAAATTCTTTAACAGAATTTCGTAACCTTTAGTAGGTTCTACATTTTACAGTTTTATATTTTTACTAACAAAAGGAATGTGGACATTTATAACTGAACCTGACATAAAAAATATTAAGTTAAATCAAATACATTTAATATTAATAAAAAAATTCAGGCATTTGAGAAGTTACAAATAAATCCTCTTTTCTTTTATAATGTCTTAAGTTAACAGTACGTATAATATTATTAACTAACACTAGAAATTTTAATATTTTCCGAAACAGTTATGACGAGAAACTCCAAACCCACTACTACTACAATGAAGAGACGAAGAAGACACAGTGGGAGCACCCTTTAGATCATGTATACAGGGAGTTAGTCAAGAAAGCACGAGATGCCTCCATGCAAGACGACACTTGTGCCTCTGTGCAGGTACATAATAATACAACATTGTATTGTATATTTAGTACTCGCTGTCACCCTCCCCTCCCCTTCATGTTACTCCCAGAAAGGTGAGGTTTCCATTGGCAATATAATAAAAAAAATCTGTCCTGTAATTTCAGAGTTTTCCCTCTGTATAATATTAGTATAGAGTCTACGTATACTCTTATCTCATGGGACTGCATCCATCCTGATGATCCAATTGGCTAATGTGGTATTGACACTGCCTTCTTAAACAGAGGTCACAGTTTCGGATCCTAGACTAACATTGGCATGCATGTACTGGTTTTGGGTGTTTTATATTTAAATGTTTATCAGTTGTTTACTACCCATATTACAAGTACTAATCTGGGACTAAATAACTGTATGTAGATTGTGTGACACTACAACTTACACATTCAGTAATGTTGGTATTTTTGGAAAAAATAACAATAAAGTAAAGTGGTCCTTTTTGGAAAGTATTCTAGTCATATTGAGAAAATGGTCATTTAAGGAATGTAGTTTTTATCTGCCTAATCAATCATATTGTTTTAAATACATTTACAATGTAGCATCCCTGGGGATGACGGCCCCTAAAATAATTAAGTATGCAGAGCTCCAGATGCCCCTAAAATAATAATCATACAAGTTTATTGTTGGCAGAGCTGTCATGTTATTTGGCAATGACCCTGCACACTGTGTCAGAGGTCACAGGTTCAATACCCTTCTGGGACCTAAATCAGTTTGCATGAACATGTTTGTTGGTTTTTTATTTGGTTCTGCTTGGTTTCCCTCCCGGGCAGTTTCCGTTCCCGTGGGAATACGGGAATAAAGTATAGCATAAGTTACTTAGGAATCTTTTAGCTTTCCATTGGTGAAAGAATTTTTCAAATCGCCCCTGTAGTTTTTGAGTTTATTCATAATAAAAATACAAATCTTACCTCTTTATAATATTAGTATAGATCAGTTGTAAAGTATCTATAGCCTGCTGCATAATTAAAAATTATACTCCCAGAAAAGTCAGCTTTCCATTTGTCAAATAATTAAAAAAATTGGTCCAGTAGTTTAGGATCCCATTACACCCTGTATCCCATGAACCGTGATCGTCAGACAGTTGAAATTTTCACAGATAATGTATTTCTGTTGGCGCTACAATGACAAATACTAAAAACAGAATAAATAAATATTTAAGGGGCCTCCCATACAACAAACCTGATAATTTTTTGCCGTTTTTATAGATATTTAATGGTACGGAACCCTTTATGCTCGAGTCGGACTCGCACTTGGGCGTTTTTTTGTATTGGTCTCATGGCAATGGCATTAGACATGGTTTGCGTGATTGCTGACATTGCTGTTATGATTATTTGAATATTTTTAAATACGATCGCGTGTTCGACGGATGTTCAATGATAAACACGGCAACATAGTATGTTAAGCATACCCAACTATTGCACGCAAAGTATCAATCTGTTGTGCCAGCTCTAACTAACAATTTAGTACAATATTTACAGATGAAAACTATGTAAGTACAGCTAACTTCAGCAACAATTATATTATTATGCATAATTTTATTTCAGACAAGTCACATCCATATATTTTAAGTAATTACACAAAAATAAAATCAGACATTAAATACTAATCAGTGGTTCATGTACTGACAGTCAAACCTGCACAAGAATGCTCTCAGGATGATGTCGGGACTGGCCCGAGTCCTGCGCACCTGGGATGTGCACCGTGCACAATAGTATCTTTGAAAACACTACTGTAATATTGACTTAGAAGACCCTCATTCCACAGGAACTCCTCACCTCCGAAGAGTACACCAAGCACCTCGAGCGAGTGGAGACGAAGGTTGAGAGCGACGACGACGACCTCTCAACTGACAGCGAGAACAACCAGACCGATGTGAAAGACTCCACAATGACTCCCAAACGCTTAGCACCTCTTGGGAGACCACCGCTTGCTCCGTTATCCCGTCTGGACAAGAAACTTGGAGAGTTGAAACTGTCTTCCTTGAGACGCAGTGTGGACAGCCCTTTATCGAAGCCAGCCTTGATGAGGAATACTTCGGACAGAGATCTGTTTAATCGACCACCGCTGGAAAGACCGAAGTTACTGTTCAAACAGCACTCGGAGATAATAGATCTGAAGATGCACGTCCTGAATAGTCCTGAGGAAGAGAATTTTAGTCCGTTGCTGTCTAGTGCCAAAGTTGAAAAGGGATTGCCTTTGACAGGTTAGATTTGCATATGTTGTTGCATTCTAGGTATATTAATTCTCGAAAAAGCGAAACTGGTGTCGATGCAGCATATTTTTTAGATGGTGAAAGTGATGTGCTGTTTTTGGTCCAACTAGATTTAGAATATGAAATTTACTCTTTTATGGTATAGAAAAAAATTGTCATAGTTTTTTCTAGAACACATATTCGTTTTGCATATCTTTCGGTCGCCTAAACGTGACATGTTGTGAGCCTATTGCAGGATTGCAATGCACTTACACGTGTAGTGCGAGTCTGACCTCTAAGGCGATTGTAATAAGAACGTTACACAGTCCAATGTGTCAAGCTCCACATCCTCTTGACTGTACATGGACTCACCCAGAATCCAAGTTGTTTTTTTCGACAATGTTCACAATTTGTCATAACTTTTTTTACAGGCAAAGGCAGTTTGTTCTTCAAGGTCTCCAAATCGGACCTCCCTAGTCCGGACACAGATAAGTCGTTGCCACTGGATTCGATGACGAAGAGTGACCCCCCTAAAGGCATTCTTAGAGACAAGTTAACGGAATCGCTGCAGAGAAGAGCAGAGACTGCTTTCATGGGACGCAGGCAGGCGGCTAGTCTTGACGAGGATAGGAAGAGTGTTCGGTGAGTTTGCTATATTTATAACTAGCTGTTCCGCGCGGTTCCCGTGAGAATACGGGAATTAAATATAGCCTATGTTACTCAGTCATAATGTAGCTTTCCATTGGTGAACGAATGTTTGAAATCGGTTCAGTAGTTTTTGAGTTTATTCTTTACAAACATACAAAAATACAGATCTTTCCTCTTTATAATATTAGTATGGATATTAGTGTAGATCTGGGTTTAGTCCCAAACTAGGCAGGGCCTGTAGTATGGGTACTTAACAACGGATAAACATACATAAATAAATATTAAACACTCAGACACGAAGCCAACAGACATGTTCATGCACACAAATGTTGGGCTCGAGGCGGGATCGAACCCGCGACCTCTGGCTCAGAAGGCAGAGTCACTACCAACTGAGCCAACAGGCCCGTCAAATCCAGTAATCCAGTGAATTTATTATTATTAATTATTGTTACTTGACTCTAAAAACTTAAACTGGACATAAGGACAGCAACAGAGCCCTATACTATAATACTTAATAGCCAATATAATAAATTTTATTTACGAAAAGTGTTGACAATTACAGATTCAAATTAGAAAATCTGCAAGAACCAACGATCAGTCCGGGGTCAAACAGCTCGTCGGAGCAGAACGACGGCCAGAGCTCAATCATGACAGCGCCCCCTGTCCCATCCATCCATTCCCCAATTTCATCCCACCCTGTCCTATCCATCCATTCGCCAATTTCATCCCCCACATCCAACCCCTTGAACTCTATAGGCTCTATGCATATGACACCGAATATTGTGCTGTCGCCGTTGGTATCAAGACCGCCGTTGCCGCCGCGACCGGGTGACAGCCCAAGAGATGGGAAAATCGAAAAGTCTGACAGGGAGTCTATGGGTTCGTATCTTTATCTATGCACATAATACAACTGTCTGTATATAATAAATAGCAATAAAAAATAAATTGTGGGACTCAATTCACACAGTTATTTAGTCCCACACTAGGCAGATCCTGTATTATGGGTGCTAAACAACTGATGGACATAGATAGTTAAATCAAAATTAAAGACCCAGTCACGAAGTCAACAGACATGTTCATGCATACAAATGTTGGCCCCGAGCGGGAATCAAACCCGCGACCTCCGGCTCAGAAGGCAGGGTCAATATCAACTGAGCCAACAGGCACATGCAATTATTATTGCAAATTTTTGCTGGGCTTTGGATATTTATAAAGCTAAATACAATTGCAGTTATACTAAATAATAATAATATAATATATATATATATATATAATATAATCTCACGCCTTTTTATCCCCGAGGGGGTAGGCAGAGGTATTCCATTACTGGATATACCCACATTTCACGAGATATATTGGACCCCTAAACGTGATAGGTGGTGAGCCCATCGCCGGACCGGGTCTGTTTACACATGTCTCAGAATTAATTCTGAGACCTGCGGGTTTCCTCACGATGTTTTCCTTCACCGTCGAGCTAGTGATAAATACCTATGTACGTAAGTTTTTGAAAAACTCATTGGTACATGCCAGGATTTGAACCCTAGCCTCACTGATTTTCAGCCGGCTCTTTAACCGTCCGGGCTATCACTGCTATTATCAATAATAATAATAAATAATAATAAATTGTGGGACACAAATCACACACGGTTATTTAGTCCCAAACTAGGCAGGGCCTGTACTATGGGTACTAAACAACTGATAATAATATAATCTCACGCCTTTTTTATCCCCGAGGGGGTAGGCAGAGGTATTCCATTACTGGATATACCCACATTTCACGAGATATATTGGACCCCTAAACTTGATAGGTGGTGAGCCCATCGCCGGACCGGGTCTGTTTACACATGTCTCAGAATTAATTCAGAGACCTGCGGGTTTCCTCACGATGTTTTCCTTCACCGTCGAGCTAGTGATAAATATGTAAGTACGTAAGTTTTTGAAAAACTCATTGGTACATGCCAGGATTCGAACCCGAGCCTCAATGATTTTCGGCCAGCTCTTTAACCGTCCGGGCTATCACTGCTCTTACCAACACTGATAGACATACTTAAATAAATATTAAACGACCAGACACGAAGCCAACAGATATGTTCATGCACACAAAATATGTTGGCCCCGAGCGGGGATCGAACCCGCGACCTCCGACTCAGAAGGCAGGGCCACTACCAACTGAGCCAACAGGCCAGTCGATAGGTACTATTCTTATACAAAAATACGTTATCGCAATATATGTTACAATTTATCAGTAACTCGACGGTAAAGGAAAACATCGTGAGGAAACCCGAAGGTCCAGAATTAATTCTGAGGCATGTGTTACAGACCCGGTCCGGTGATGGGCTCACCACCTATCACGTTAAGGGGTCCAAAGAATATACTGGTGAAATGTGAGTATTTCCAAAAAATGGAATACGTCTGACTACCCCGCGGGGACAAAAGGCATGAGATTTTATTTTATTATAGCAATAAATAGTATTATTATGATAGTAGGTATAAAATACTTTTTCAGAAAGCGACAAAGGCACATCTCCTAGGCGCCGCGTAGTGCGGCCACCGGCAGTGGACTACATAAAACCAGAACTATTCCAGAAGAATTTCCAGAAGATAGCCGATTTAGTTCGACCAGGGGATATAGAGCCTTCATCTCTGCATCTAGAAGAGCCATCGATAGACAAAGAGGCTAGACCAAGGTATTAATTTCTTTCATTATACAAAAAGGCCAAGGAGGCACAGGATAAGGATAAGTAGAGGAAGAGAGAAAGGGGCTTTTGCTCAGCTGTGGGACAACATATTAAAAAAATATATAAACAAAGAGCTATGAATGGCTTTCGATAAGATCTTTATATAACTTTAACGAAATAAGTAATATTTTTATTCAATTCATGTGTTGTGTTGGAATTCGTAACATTAAAGTAATAAAAATATTGTACTGTGCTTTCGTACGTAGTACCTTGAATACGCGTCGCAAATATTTGGAATCCGGAATATGATGTGTACTAATCTCGCATAGAAGGGATTCAGAAACGTTTTTTGAGATTTTTGGATTACAATGCACAAACCAAATCAGTTTATATTATATTTAATTATGAACACCGTTGCAAGCGATATCACTTCCTACCCACAGATGTACGACGACAGTTAAGTGATGTCTGCTTCTTGATGAGCACAGCACAGGGGTACATAGACAGTCCCGATATTTTGGCAGGGATCTCACTTCGCACTAACACCCTTAATCTCAGACAGCGTCCAATCTTGCACATGCCCTCTACAACAAATCGATATAAAATGAACTCCTGCGTAGTGTGACGGAGTTCAATAAAGTATCAGCGGACTATGACATCGATTTATTCTGCACAAACATCTCAGCAGTCAAACGCTTAGTGGCAAACAACTTTTTTGAAAACACTTTGCCAGATTTAAACTGAGTCCACATGGTATTTTCTAACTGCATTGTTAAATTAGATATGTAATTATGAAAATAATTTTTTTTTGTTAAAATTCAACATTTTTGAAGTCTAAAGTAATTTGTTATCTATAGGTAAATATTAGTAATTGGCATATTGTTATTTAACTTATATTACTCAATTTGTTATTAAAGCTGTTAATCTTCCAAAAAGTAAATAAATAAATAAAAAATAAAATTTCATACCTACTAACATAAGCTAAGCATGAGAGATCTGCCAGGTTCGTAGTAAGTGGCGGTTCATTGTCTCTGTCTACTCCAATTTGAAATAGGCATGAGATTATAACGAAACGATTAGGTGTAGTTATCATGTTTATATATCATGTTTTTTTTGTTTCAGATCACCTATGATACCACTGCAGAAAAACAAGATATCCATAAACCTAATGGAGAGCATAGAGTCGGAAACATCAATAGATTCTCCCGACAAAGAATTCGCAAACTTAGACCTTAACGAACTCGACGATTCTGCTGACATTCCAAAAGAAAACTCTGAGAAGGATGAAAAAGATTCAAAACACGATGAAACTTCTGATAGGACTACCAATTCCAAAACATCAATTTCTACTCAGAATAAATCACCGAGACCTATAGACAACATTCCAGTACCCCAAATAAAAGTTCCTAAACTAGATTTGTCGCCTAAACCTAAACTAGAGTTCGAAGACTCCAAAAAGGTCGATGAACTAAAAAACGGTAGATCTGATAGTATTGAGATCAAAACGCCGCAAGTGAAAGTTTCTCCTACACCAAGTTTAGTGTCCGATTTGAAATCGCCAAGATACGATTTCAATAAGCCCTGGTCGAGTCCTCTATCTACATTTAAAACTCTAAACAAGGCAGTTATAGCTCCTCTTAAGTCCTCCGACTCTGTTTCCAGTATAGGAAAAGGCCTAACAAGTCCAAGGCTGGATGGAGTCATTCTCTCTCAAGGAAACTCTAGTTCCGACAACGTAGTCGTGGTATACCAGTTCGAAACTCAAGAGGAGACATATCCAAAACCTATCAAAAGTCCTCTTATCCCCGATATGGCGAGAGATATGATGGAGAGGAACAAAGGAGATGAGAGGAGACGACTGGAGTTGTCTCTTCAGAAAGAGTTGGAGGGTATAAGAGCAGAGTTCGCGGCGAGAGAGAGGAGAATGAGAGCAGAGTTGCAAGAGGAGTTGAGAGAAGCAGAAGACAAGTTCTTGGCTGACAAGAAAATTAGGTTAGCGGAACAAGCTGAGAGGCATCGGAAGGAGATGGAAGAGGTTAGTCAATTTCATCAAACATAACTTGTCTTACTGAGTTTTTATATAGGTATTGAAACATACAAATCCAACAAAGTCTTGTGTGTATGATAGAAAAATAAGTTTAACTAGCTGACCCGACAGATTTTGGACTCGATTCTACCAGCACGTCGCTTAAAATGCCTAAAGCTAAATTTCTTTAATTTAGAATTAAATTTAGTGAGTCTTAAAAACAACTCTATTCCAGGAACATCAAACTTAGTCAGTTTAGAAGGTATTATAGTATGAGCTAAATTGTTTAAATTGAATTGATCTTGTGTTGCTACATAAAAAATATATAATGGAAGGAATAAACGATTTTAATAAAAACGTTAAAAATAATTAAATTTATAACTTGTTTGAAATATTTGTTTTTCAATTGTTAATTTTATAACAAATTCGTACATTTTAAAGCGTAATTTTATATAAAAAAATACTCCTTTTTTATCTTACTATGCAACATTTTCAGCTTTTTGGCGGAAGCGCCACGTTTAAAAAAAAAACATTTTGCTGTGTTTTAGCACTTCAGGTTTTGTCTCATAGTAGTAATAGTGTATTATGTGGCAAATGTCAAACGTAATAGTGTACCTACAATGAAATAGGGAATTCGATAAAAAGCGTAGGATGGACATTTTCGAGTTACCTCAAGAACTAGCCGCTTCAATCTTCAGTAAAAGTGTACTATCGTGAAATGACATTTCAATAATTTTTTATGAATCTGATTATATTTTTGTGCATAGACTCTGAGGCAGAGCTAAGCTGATGGCAAAATTTCCAATGCCTTAAAATAAGATAAAAATTGCAAGATTTCTCCCCAAAAACGTTTTTTCAGTAATTATAGGGGGGGGGGGGGGGAGAGGAAGGGAGGGGGGAAATAATTTTAGGGTATACATACGTGTACGTTTTGCGGTTTTTTATTTTTAAACAAAACTACAGATTCATAAAAATGTGTTTATTAAAACATAACTGCTTAATTTACTCCAAAGCTCTGAACCTACCCCTCAGACATTTGCAATATGATGCTTCATTATATATAGGACACCCTAAACATTTTTCTAAATTATCTTTCGGACCTATGCAATGGATCCGATGCGTTTCCTAGATAGAAAGTTGAAACATAACCTAAGAGCCATCTTGGATGAATATATTTAGAATTGTAGTACACAATTTGGATTTTGGATAAATAGTTTTTTCCACCTCAACTTGCACATAAAATCACTGTAATGGCCGATTTTAGAAGTAACTTAATTTTAGGAGGGACCTTTTTACTCGCCGCTAAATTTACGCAGTTTAGGAGTTTGACAAGTCTAAATTCTTTTTTTTCTGCTTAAAATGACACACAAGGAATAGCGTTTAAGCCGCTAAAGCTAAGTTGAGTTGACCGGCTAAATTTAGAATTTTTAGAAACGTCAAATTCAAATTTAATCATGTCATTTAAATTTCACAGATAGCGTAGAATAGCAAAATCGTTTTAAGAGGTTTAGCAATATTAGGAGCTTTAGGTGGTCAGCCAGAATCGAGTCCTTTGTCCTGTATAACTGTCAGGGTCGTTAGGTTTTCTTTTTTTTAATGTTCCGGGCAACTTTCTTATTTTTTTTTTTCATAAAAATCTCCTGGTAGTAACAAGTACGATAAAAAAAGAATTAGAGACATTGGTTCAGCCGTTCACACGTGATGCCGTGCGTGACCAAGGGAAATAGGGATTCATCATAAAAACTTAAGAAGAGCTATAAATAATAAAATTAAACTGAGCGTCGGATCGGGCAACACATAGCACGAAGTATTTGTAGCATACTAGCAGCGCCCCGCGTGGTTCCCGTTCCCGTGGGAATAAGGCGATAAAATGTAGCCTATGTGTTATTATGATGTATAAGCTATATAACTGTAAAGTTTCGTCAAAATCCGTTCAGTAGTTTTTGCGTGAAAGAAGAACAAACATCCATCCATACAAACTTTCGCATTTATAATATTAGTAACATTTCAAGCAAACAAACACTAGCTTTTTGTGCAAGTATAATAATTGTACTAATATAGTCAAATATAGTCAATTTTCAAATTAAATAATAATCTTCGGGCTAATCGCGAAATCACAGAGACTAAAAATAAAAAAATACTTAAAAAATTTCGGCATATTCATATTATGTAGTAAAAGTACTTTTCAAAATTTGTAAAATATTACGTATTAGTTTAAAACATAAATATTTACTCGCAGTTAACAACGTACTATTAGTAACGTAATAACGCATAGCTCAGTACAATCTTCACATAGGAGTGTTAATCACGCCTATAATACGAAAACCCTGGCTTCAGGGAAATTATTCGTTTCAAGAATGAATAATTATTATGGTGATAGAACTCTTCAAAAACGAATCCCTTACTTATATAATAGTCTTTCTGAAATTATTAGACGAGAGAGCAATAAAAAAAATCTGTATACTTTTAAAAAAATACTACCTGTCATTGACAATATAATATCAAAAATTGTAATATAATATTATATTACATATATCATATTATGATATATAAAGAGAGACTACCGATCCCACAGTCAAACTGTTACACAGTTTTGTCATCCTTGACCTCATTTGTGTTATGTGGACAGATTGAGGTCAATGCAAGTCCATTGTTAAAAAAATAAAATAAAAAGTCTGGACAATAGTGTTTTTTAAATTTAAAAATAGGTTTTCAGTAATCACAATGCAATGTGATCACACTACATACGTCTTTAAAGTTTTCTTAAATATTATCAAAGCAGCTAAAACTTGCAAATAAAAAAAAAACTCTTCAAGTAAACTAATCACATACGAGGGGTGGCTGATAAGTAATCTACCTAAATACGAAAGAAAATACATAGATGGGTGATTTATTTTTTATTTTTCTGTGTAGTCCTCTGCAACTGAAATACATTTGTGACAATTGCCAATTAGTGACATCATACTATTAAAAAAAATTTTTTTGTAATGGTCGTCAAAATGGTCGTTCACAGCATCCTTCATCTCTTCATCCGTTGAAAATCTGCAACCTCTTAATTTTTTTCTTAAAATTTTTGAATAGGTAATAGTCACAGGGGACTAAATGTGGACTATAGGGTGGGTGGTTGATCTCTGCAAACCCGTGTTTCTGTAGAGAAGACCGTGACGTAAAGGCCGTGTGTACAGGCGCATTGTCTTGCAATATTAAAACTCCTTTACGGAGTTTGCCTCTTCTTTTTTCTTTTATTTCTTTACGAAGCTGGTAAATTAATCTTGCATAGTATTCATTATTCATTGTAGTATTTATGGGTAGGTGATCTATCATTAAAACTCCTACGACATCCCAAAATATGGTTGTCATTAGTTTGCCTGCTGACGGCCGGACCTTGAATTTTCTTGGTGGCTTTTCCCCTTTGAATTTTCATTGCATTGACTCTTGCTTACTTTCGGGATCCCACTGGCAAATCCAAGTTTCACCACAGATCACTATTTGCGATAGCATTACTTCTTCCTTGTTCTTCACTAAGTCTGAAAATGCTTTACAACATTGCCAACGCCTTTGCTTATTAAAAGGGATCAACATTCTAGGCACCCAACGCGCGCTGACCTTGGACATCCCCAAGTGTTCATGAATTATTTTGAACTCGTTCTTTACTGATGCCCAACATCTCGAGCTATCTCCCACTGCTTGATTCGCCGATCAGCCATGATCAGTTCCTTCTCAATTCCGACGTTATCTGCAGTAACTGCAAAAATCGGCCGCCCGCTACGGGGATCGTATTCTAAGCTCTCACGGCTATGATTACACTACTTCGACCAAAACTTTATCACGAATTCTGAAGGACTTGAATCTCCGAACACCTTTAACATGCGCTTACGAACTGGAGTATGTGTATTTCCTTCCCAACTGAGGAACTTAATCACCGCGCGATGTTCAATTTTGATCATTTTTCAATTTTCTTCCGACATAATGAACACAAAGACGCGCCAAAAAAAAATTTAAGCATTAAAAAAAATTTATGTTACGATTTTAAAAAAAGGAATGAACAAGGAATGTGGAAATATTGAAGACAGTTCTATTTTAGAATTTTTCTCTAACAAAGTAGATAACTTATCAGCCACCCCTCGTATTATTATTCGCAGATTATTTGACCTAGTAGTATCTACATAGTCCACGTATTAAAAAAATACATTATAGTTTCTTTATCATTCTCCATAAGTCCTTAGGTAGAATCCCGCTAAAAAGTCTCTGCGTGTTATTTAACCTCAAAGTTATTTCTCGCGTTCGCGTATACAATGCGACATAATCTAAATCGGGACACTTTGATTACGTCACATTATCATGTAACCTTGCCCTACTAACAATTAGGAAGTCATTGACCCAACTTCACCAGCCAAGCTGTTTAGTTTTCGACGATCGGCGCTAGGTGTCACTGTGCAATTTTCAACGAATTTTTACATCGCGCTATTAAGAGTCGCCCGCGTTTGATGACCTCTCATCGCCGCCAAGTTTTAAACAAGACCTTACTTCATAGGATCATTTCTATAGTAAGCTCTTCAAGCGAGATTCACACTATGTGAGAATCCACTACCTGCGATGATGAGAGGTGGCGCGGCACCCTGAGCGTGAGACTGGCGATGGTGGTTCATCATCAGCCATCGATGATCGTTCACTCCCCTATGCGAGTGGGGGAGCGTGGGGTGTTGTCGCTCTCTGAGTGGGTATTTAAAATACAACATAATTGATTGAGCTATATGCCATTGCAGTTTGCACAGACTTCTTGTGCAAGACAGACTCAAAATAATTATATAACAATTTTATTAGTCTGTGTTTTTCAGTTATCGCCATTATCTGTAAAAGGTATTTAATACAAAACCTTAATAAATAGAGCTACATACTTTTACATTTTGCGAAGTGCACATTCTGCATCAGACCCATATTATGCGATGCACAGAATTCTTGTGCATGACTCAACATCATTATTACAATCGGTCTGTGATTGTCAGTTATCGTCATTAATTATCTGTGAAGATATATAAAAATAAATCCCTATTTCCATTGGTCTCGGCATCACGCGTGAACGGCTGGACCAATTTCGCTAATTTATTTTTTGTTTGTAATTATTGTCAGAAGGTTTTTATAAAAGAAAAAATTAAGAAAGTTGATAAGGAAATTTAAAAAAAAAACGACCCTATTGACTTTTTTAATTTTACCTTATGGCGTTTGACATAACAGTCAGTTGTTTTGTCGCAATTGACAGAATGCGCGCTGTGAGTTAAATATTCATAGTTACAACGTCTGTCGGGTCATCTAGTTCTATTATAAATAAATATTGATTTGAAAATAAAATTTCATAATAGCTCCTATTAATAATATTAAAATCACATAAAAACAACCCAATTTTTTTTTTATAATAAATGTAAATATGAAGCTGAGTGACGATTGTATTATGTAACATAGGTACTAAATCTTATCATTGGCGTCATATTTGTCATTTGTAACCTCGCTCTATAAATAACTTCACCACGTGGTTGCTGTATCTTGGCAGCGTACACTGGTATGTTCGGATTTTGTCTCAACTCCACCAACCGCTCTGTGAATTTAGTTTCCAACGATTGCCGCTAGGTGTCACTGTGCAGTTTTCAACGAATTCGTACATCGCGCTATTGAGAGTCGCCCGCGTTTGATGACCTCTCATCGGCGCGATGATTTCGACAAGACCTTACTTCATAGGATCATTTCTATAGTAAGCTCTTCAAGCGAGATTCACACTATGTGAGAATCCACTAGCCGCGATGAGGAGAAGTGGCGCGGCACCCTGAGCGTGAGACTGGCGATGGTGGTTCATCATCAGCCATCGATGATCGTTCATTCCCCTATGCGAGTGGGGGAGCGTGGGGTGTTGTCGCTTTCTGAGTGGCTAGTTTAAAAAAACATGTCTATTTAATTTTATTTTACAAATAAAATAACATACGATTACAGCATATACAATTAAATCATAAGTTATAAATAGCACAGTAAGCCAACAAAGTTTTCGCTAATGTTTAGCACCTAAAGTTGCGTTTAGGCGCGATTGGTCCAATGATGAAAAAAAAAATACAAATTCGCGATTGGGCCAAAATAACTGAATTTCCAAAATTAAAGTATAAGATCATTTATTTCTATTTATTTCAATATTGCCCAATCGCGAATTAGACCAATCGCGCCTAAACGCTAAAGTTGCAATGAACGCGCTACTAAACAAGGAAGTCTACTAAATCCACTAAAAAGTCTTCGAAGCAAACCTGATAAAAAAAAACTACTATAATATTATAGTATTATTTTTGATTTCCGAAGAAAAATGTCAATACCGCTATAGAATCTATTTTAATGAATGAAAATAAACGGCAAATTTGACGGGCCTGTTGGCTCAGTTGGTAGTGACCCTGCCTTCTGAGCCGGAGGTCGCTGGTTCGATCCCCGCTCGGGGCCAACATTTGTGTGCTTGAACATCTGTTGGCTTCGTGTCTGGTCGTTTAATATTTATTCAAGAATGTTTATCAGTTGTTTAGTACCCATAGTACAAGCCCTGCCTAGTTTGGGACTAAATAACCACGTGTGAATTGTGTCCCACAATTTATTATTACTATTATAAATCCTTGTTCCAGGCTTTAGCGGAATCTGAGCGCAGCCACCAACAGGCCTTACAGCTGATCGCGACCGAAGCGGAAGATCGGAGACGGTGCGAGTTGGACGCGACAGAGCGACGACATGCGGACGACATGTCGCGGCTTCGGGACCGGTGCCGAGCTGACCTGGAGGCGGCTCGCGACCGGCTTGAGATAGGTAATTTTATTTTCATACCATCTATTCGAAAAGTGACGTTTTGGTCCTCAATAACAGGGAGCAAAGTAAGTCTTTTCCGATAGGATTTTAATAAGTGCCAATAAAAGTATTTCGAATTTGGAATTAAAAATATTCTTCAACATTCTTACCCAAAGAGATTAGCAAAATAAGTTTTGCATCTAAGGGTGGCGCCACTGTAGTTTACATCAAACATTTGTATAACAAAATATTAGTTCCATTTTTAGCCGCATTAGGTTGACAAGGCTGAATGACGTACGATGGTCGTGCCACATTGTCAGAAAAATGGATGTGGCAATGCGCGCGCTTTCGTAGTAATTTTTCACAATTTCACTTTTTATTTTACGCTAAATTTTCGAATTCCAACATCGAATTGTTTGTGTATTTTATATTTTAAAATGAATTCAACTAGCAGTGACTGCAGTGATAGTTGAACACCAAAAAGAAGAAGCAAACAATGCCATCAATAATTAAAGCTGAGTGTATCATTCGGTCGCAAAATTATTTTTACCTTGAGCTATGTACTTTAAACCCCTCACTTCGTTCATGATTGTACATTAGAATCATTCACTATGTTTGTGATTTAAAAAAACGCCCTCGCCGTAAAAATATCGTTTTGCTTCCTTATGACACAATCTACTATTACTTATCTTATGTGAAACCGACGGCGTATACTAAACATTATCGATACTTACATATAATAAAACTCTAACGAGGCCGTGTCTGGAGATGAATATTTTTTCGAAAATTTTTGTGGTAGTGTAGATAGTTTATCCATTTAGATTCAAAACACATTTTTTTTAAATTGTTGTCTGTTATTTTTATATTGATTCAGTGTAATAAGTGAATACAATATATATCACTACATAGTATAAAACAAAGTCGCTTTGTCTGTCCCTATATCCCTATGTCCCTTTGTATGCTTAAATCTTTAAAACTACGCAACGGATTTTGATACGGTTTTTTTTAATGGATAGAATGATTCAAGAGGAAGGTTTTAGTGTTATTATATGTATGTGTTAATTTATAAAAGTACTGTCACATTAAAAAAATCGTTACACAAAAAGTGGTTATACATTATAATTTACATCTTGAAGAAGGATGTATTATCCTATAATTAATGTTCATATCCATACATATCCATACTAAGTATATTGCTTTTGGTGTACAATAAAGTATTATTGTATGCTACCTTTCGTCTAAAAATGTATAAGATATCCTTATCTTTTGTTAGAAAACGAGCGAGCCCTAGCAGAGGTTCGCGAGCAGCTCGCGGCGAGCATTTCAAGCGAGCGCGTGCGTCTCGGCGAACAAAACCGAGCGGCTCTAGACGGGCTTAGAGCCGAGCACACAACGAGACTTTCTGATCTACGCAACGACTATCGTGCAGAGGTAATACTTTATCAGCTAGTACTGTTAGTCAATACGACAGCGGCTATACTAATAGCTTTGAATGTTTTCATAAGTATCTATAAGTTGGTATAAGAGTATTGTATAATAAACGATAATTTGGTGTAAGTAATAAATATCTATAAACTCAATGATATTTTTTTGTGTTTCCATAATTTTGTTCTATGTTTAATAACTAAGCTGAAAACCGCTTTTCTTTTTATCTTTAAGACCAATGTTGCTGATTAATTTCAATATGCACACACAATTTTGTTGGATTTTGATGTATTAATTCCGAAAACAAGTAAAAATACACTCACGTCTTTATCCCCGAGGTGGTTGGCGGAGGTATTTTTAAATGTTCATGATTTTGTCAAAAACTACTAAGCCGATATCCGGAAAGGATTTAATGTGTAAAACATTGTCCTAGAATATAAGCAATCAGAACTAGAGACTGAAACATAGGAGAAATTCGGATGAAGTCTAATAAAATAAAATTTTATTAAAAAAAAGTTAGTAAAGAGGTTGTAACATTATGTTTTGTGTACATAAATCTACACTAATATTTTAAAGAGAAAATATTTATTTGTTTGAATTGAATAGGCTCCGAAACTACAGGTTTTTGAAATTTTCACCAGTGGAAAGCTAAATTATCAGGGAGTAACATAGGCTATTCATTCCCGTATTCCCAAGGGAACAGCTATTAAATCACGTATCTTTGTAATACACAGGAACTTACAACCCAAGACTATGTTTTTTACCTATGAATGAATCTTTGACAGGTGGAACGCCTAAGAACCCAGCACGCATGTCACCTGGAAGAATTGCGCGCTCGGCTAGCGAGCGAGCGAGCCGCTCCGAGGGCCGAGGAGCGAATTCTGGCCGACAAGTATAAGTGCCTCAAGGAGAAATATGCCCGCCTTAAGCATGACGTTAAGGCAAGTTCTTTGGGAATAATAGAAGAATAATCTCACGCCTTTTATCCCCAAGGGGGTAGGCAGAGGTATAACGTTTCTGGAAGTACCCACTTTTCACTAGAATATTTGACCCCTAAACGTGATAGGTGGTAAGCCCATCGCCGGGCCGGTTCTATTTAGACATGTCTCAGAACTAATTCTGAGACCTGCGGGTTTCCTCACGATGTTTTCCTTTACCGTCGAGCTAGTGATAAATATGTACTTACGTAAGTTTTTGAAAAACTCATTGGTACATGCCAGGATATTTCAATGGTTATTTGTATATAGTTATTTCAATGTATTAATAATCAAATTATTTATCCGATAACAAAGTACAGTCAAGAGCAAGTCAAGCTTGACACTACCAGTTTAAGCTGAGCTCTGATTTGCACTGGGCGCCATAGAATACAGGGCCGGTTCAAAGTCCAAAGTGTCAAGCTTAGCGTGTTCTTGACTGTACATTTTAAAATAAAATTACAAATAAAAAAAATCCTCTAACGCACTGCATCATGGCCTTCTGGGAACATTTACGGAACTGGGAATGCTGCCAGCATTCCCCAACTGAACAGCTATACTGATTGTTTGGGAGAAGTAGCAGCCAGCCCTCGGGTCGCTACTTGCCTCGATTAGACGCGCGAATAAGTCCTTTAAATATAAATAAATAAATAAAATACGGTTAAGAGTCTGCTTCACATGATGAAAATCAGTGAGGCTCGGGTTCGAATCCTGTCCTATACCAATGAGTTTTTCAAAAACTTACGTACATATTTATCACTAGCTCGACGGTCAAGGAAAACATCGTGAGGAAACCCGCAGGTCTCAGAGACATGTGTAAATAGACCCGGTCCGGCGATGGCCTCACCATCTATCACGTTTAGGGGTCCAATATATCTCGTAAAATGTGGGTATATCCAGTAATTGAATACCTATGCCTACTCCCTCGGGGGTAAAAGGCGCGTTTTTTTTTTCAACTCAGAAAAACACGTAACTAGTAGACGCGATAACCCAAAGTTCACGCAAACGGAGTCACAGGAAACAGCTATTCATACTCTGGTTATATTGTTTACAGATGTCAATAGAACGCCGCAATAAGAGACGGGAGATGAGCATGACGACCGGATCAGAAACTGAAAAGTCCAACTCTCATAAAGCGACGCAATCGATTGAAAGGTAAATTGTTAGTAATCCAACGATGTAGAAATTTAGAGATATGTGTGAAGAATGATTAGCGCAGCAGTGAGCTGTTGCGGGTTGATGATGAATTGAATTGTAATGTTACTAAATCATTCTAAATCAAAAAGCTAGCTAGCTAGCTAGCTTGCTAGCTAGCTAGCTTGCTAGAGCAGTGATAGCCCAGCGGTTAGCCCCACCTCTCATTCGTGAGGTCTCGGGTTCGAATCCTAGAATCTACCAATTAGTTTTTCAAAAACTAACGTATGTATTTATAACTATCTCTACGGTGAAGGAAAACATCGTGAGGAAACCCGCAGGTCCCAGAACTAATTCTGAGACATGTGTAACAGACCTGGTCCGGCGATGGGCTCACCACCTATCACGTTTAGGGGTCCAAAGAATATCTCGTAGAAAGTGGCTATTTCCAGAAATGGAATACCTCTGCCTACCTCTACCTCGGGGATATAAGGCGTTAGTTTTTTTCATTGTTAATGTACCTTTAGGGTTATACCTCTTAACCTTAACAAATCGAAAATTGAAAGTACCAAAACGAACAGATGCAAAGAAGTAAACGAAACGTCGGTGAGCGTGGTGATAGAGCAGGAGCCTCGCAGGGCCAACAACAACGCGGGCAGGTACAACGACAACGAGACGTCGCACTCGGAGAGCAACGCGCAACGGTCCATCGACAACAACAACGACGACTGGGCGCGCCGGACTGTGAGTTGTTGCACGTTGTATACTGCGTTGCGCGTTGTTCCCATTTTTCCGTTTTACGCATACAACTTTCTAGTAAGAAAAATAGATGGTCCTAAAAAATTCATATATTATAATGAATAATATTACTATTTCATTGCAAAAATACAATAATGATCGCCATTCAAATTGTAAATAAAAATATCAGACTGTAAATCAAGACAAATATAAAAAACCACTCATAACAACAGATATCCTAAAAATAGGTATTGTGTGGAACGGAAGTTTTCCACATAGAGATTGACACTACTGAATCTAAAATCGATGAATCGTATTTTTTTCTCGGGAATTCGAAAAGAAATGTAATAAAAATTTTTTTTTGTACTTTAAAATTTCGATTTATAATAGTGTATTATGTGGAAGGGGTCTTTGAATGTGTGCAGTGATTGGTAGATTCGATAAATATAATGTATGACATTTACATATTGCATTATAAAAGTCGATGAAAACAAAAATTTACCATGCTTTTCCCGTATATACCTGTATTCTGTAAAATTTAATCATATTCAATAAAAAGTAATTTTGAAAAATCATTCTATCAATAAGGTATAAAAACGATTCCATTTCCTGTACAAACTTACTCGAAACTTTAGAAAAATCGATTGGATTACTTTAATTGTCAACAGTGAACTGTCACCGAACCCATTTGATGTGAAATAGTATTAAATATACCTCGATGATTGATTACGTATTTTAAATAAATACTTTTTTTTATTAAATGACAAATGTATAGTTTTTAGACTTTTTCCGGTAAGTATTTGTAGTATATGACGATATTTCTTACCAAATTTAATATTTCCGGGTCAACGGGAAGTACCCTATGAATTCTGATTTCCTCGAAATGTACGTTTTTTGCGACATAAACGGCCGTATTTTTTTTTTGACGTTAACTTAGAGGTTTAATTTTTTCACAGAATCAAGGGACCGTAGACCTGAGTACATGGTCTTAATTTCAACTCGATACCTGCACGCATTCCCGAGATAAAGAGTCTTGACAGACAGACAACAAAGTGATCCTATAAGGGTTTAGTTTTTTTAATTTCTAGGTACGGAACCCTAAAAATCGTGTAAAGTTTTGTCTCCGGTTAACCAATTGATGTCAATATTCCAGACGGCGCTGCCAGTTAATACTCAGCCAACAGCAAAGCGGCCGCATCGACGTACTGCCGTCGCGTTTCGAGAACCTCTTGGCCGCGGGAGGGATAGAGACAGGAATAGGGACGCTGGTACGTCTTAAAATTGTGTTTTACGATATAGTTAGGTCTTCCACTAAATGATCTCACTTTTATCTTCGAGAGGGTAGATAGAGGTATACCATTTCAGTTTCACCAGTATATTATTTGGATCTTTGAAGAAATGAGTTTTATATAAAATTAGAGCGTTATGTTGTCTAAATGTGCCCGAAATTTTAAATTTCAGCGTCCAGCCGATTCAGAGATATTTAAGAAAAACTGATTTTGCAGAGAAATATTTTTACTGGATATAAACTATACAAAAAAATTGGTAAGATTCGAGCCAAAATGTTTCTTGAAAGCGAAATTCGAGTCACCTAAGATTTCAGAGATATTACATCTCACTTTCCGCTGGGCGAACGTTTTGACGATTGCTGTAAATCTGAAACCGCTGAAATGTGGGTATTTCCTGAAATTTTATTTATTAGGTATTTACTAGCAGCGCCCCGCGGTTTTACCTGCGTAGTTCCCGTTCCCGGGGGAATATCGGAATAAAAAGTATCCTATGTCCGTCTCCTGGTTCTAAGCTACCTCCCCACCAACTTTCAGCCAAATCGGTTCAGCCATTAACGCGTGATGCCGTGACCAAGGGAAAAAGGGATTCATTTTTATATAATATATAGATTATTATGAAGTTTACAAAAATCATTGTCTACAGGTAAAGTCCCATGACGACAATGCATAAAAACAGTAAATATCTCTATGTATAAATAATTAATTTACAATCAAAACAATGGAAAAGAGAGATTATATAATATTTCACCAACATTTCAAAAATTCCACAGCAAAATTATGTCAATTAAAAATGTCAATTCATTTTACTGTCTATTCTAAATGGAATACCTCTACCAACCCCCTCGGGGATAAAAGGCGTTAGATTTATTTTTATATTTTAATTAAATTGTTTAATAAATGTATTTTGTTTCTTTCTTTCTAATTGGTTTCTGCATCTCCACAGCAGCGACAACAGATTATCAGGACTCTTCGGACGCGACGACAGCTGACGAGAAACCGAAGGAACCGATCAACGGCCACGGGCGGAGGCGTTGTTTCACCCGACTCAAGTCTGCATCCACTTCGCGACTAAATTACTCACCGAAGTACGTGTCTATTGACTGTGAATTATTGAATGAATAATCTCACGCCTTTTATCCCCTATGGGGTAGGCAGAGGTATTCCATTACTGGATATACCCACATTTCACGAGATACATTGGACCCCTAAGCGTGATAGGTGGTGAGCCCATCGCCGGACCGGGTCTGTTTACACATGTCTCAGAATTAATTCTGAGACCTGCGGGTTTTCTCACGATGTTTTCCTTCACCATCGAGCTAGTGATAAATATTTACGTAAGTTTTCGAAAAACTCATTGGTACATGCCAGGATTCGAACCTGAGTCTCACTGATTTTCTTTAACCGTAAGGGCTATCACTGCGCTTATCTATTGACTGTTCTAAGTGTAATTCTTATTACCTATAGAATAAAATACATTTTCATTTTCGCCTTGTACAGTACGGCCGTTGTAGCTTGGCTTCTCTGAAGGTGCGTCTGCGCAATCCCCCTCCCCAATTGGTCGCTAACGCAGCCATTTGCGCAACTTCAGAGCTGCCAAGTTAAAAAGGCCGTACTGTAATTATCATGTGCTCCACGACAAAATTTTGTCTACTTTTTTGTCTCACTCTTTCTAGTGCCAATACAAGACAAATGTTTTTTTGTGGGACACAATTTACACACGGTCCCAAACTAGGCAGGTCCTGTATTATGGGTACTAAACAACTGATAGACATACTTAAATAAATTTTAAATGACCAGACACGAAGCCTACCGACATGTTCATGCTAACCCTGGCTTCTGAGTAAGAGGTCGCAGGTTCGATCAAACTTTATGAGCATGAACATGTCTGTTGGCTTCATGTCTGGCCGTTTAATACTTATTTATTTAAGTATGTTTATCAGTTTAGTACCCAAACTACAGGCCCTGCCTAGTTTGGGACTAAATAACTGTGTGACTTGTGTCCCACAATTATTATTATTATTTTGAGAGATCCGTGGTCAAAAATCAGTGAGGCTCGGGTTCGAATCCTGGCATGTACCAATGAGTTTTTCAAAAACTTACGTACATATTTATCACTAGCTCGACGGTGAAGGAAAACATCGTGAGGAAACCCGCAGGTCTCAGAATTAATTCTGAGGCATGTGTCCGTTCCGGCGATGGGCACCCCACCTATCACGTTTAGGGGTCCAATAAATCTCGTGAAATGTGGGTATATCCAGTAATGGAATACCTCTGCCTACCCCCTCGGGGATAAAAATCGTGAGATTTTTTTTTCCGTGGTCAATAAGGTTCCGTTTCCTTCACAGACGCGGCGAGGGCTGGTCCAGTCCGCTGGAGTCTTTACGCCAGCAGCTTCGGAAGCTGGATGACCTCGAAGACCAGTTCCCCGACCTGGCCTGCCAACCTGCCTACAGTCTGCGGTACCCTTTTCCAGAACTCGGTATGTTATCAGAAACTAAACCATTGTATCCATAGAACTAGTTTCACCCGCGTAGTTCCCGTTCCCGTGGGATGACGGGAATAAAATATAGCCTATGCTACTGAGTGATGATGTAGCTTTCGATTGGTGAAAGAATTTTTTAAATCGGTCCAGTAGTTTTTGAGTTAATTCGTTACAAACATAATATGAAACATACAAAAATACATCTTTCTTTTTATAATATTAGTGTAGATAAAGGTTTTTATTCCTTTAAAGAAAGAAAGAAAAAAAAAAAATTTTGCCACAGATACACCCACATATAATCAAGGGCGTCGCCAAGGGGGGGCAGGGAGGGGCAGCTGCCCCCCCTAGGGATTTTAAAAAAGTTGCCAAATATAATGCAACCAAAGTCCTAAGTCTTTGAGTTGATTTGCTTGAAGTTCAAGCCTTGAACAATCATTCCCGTAGGTACGTCGAAACTCGAATGAATTCACCAATTCCACTCCTAATATTCCGTACGCTCAACTACGCTCTGCTCTACTCTACCGTTGAAGCGGGAGAGGGGAGTGGGGAAGCAACATGTAACCTTGCTTCTAATAAATGTTATTATAACTTATTTACAAGTTTTTTATTGCATAGTCAAGAGCTCGCGTGCTCGTGTAGCTTTACACATTGGACTCTGTACTGTCACAGAATATATATGTATATAGTACTAAGATAGTTAAGATACTGTTATAACAATCGCTGTAGATGTAAGGCTCGTAGTACAAGTGAAAAGCTTCATGTGCTGTCGACTTTACCTACAATTAGTAGTAGGTAAGGTCAACTTGCCCCCTCCTGCGCCATCGGCTGGCGACGCCCTTGCATATACATAATACTAACTAACTACTACTAATACTAACTACTATGACAAAAACAGTCAGTTGTACATGTATTTTTACTTTCTAAATAAATGTTTAAGTATCTCTACTTATGATGCTAACTGTACTTTAGTTAATGTTAGTATCCATATTGAGTTGTTTTTGGTTGGTACAATAAATAGTTATTGTATTGTATTGTATTCTCAACCCATAGGTGGAATGTCCAGAGCGGATACACCAGAACTAGAATTCGTTCGGCATCGCGCTCTTGTAGAGCGAGAAGGCATGCGTCGTGCCCGTGCCGTGCTTAAGAGAAGGAGGGCTGCTCTTCGGGAGACCAGAGCATCGTTGTCACCGCATAGAGCACCGTCGGTAAGCTTTGACGTCCTTTTCTAGGACAAATCCTAAATGAGCGAGAATTGTTTTGACGTCCTTTTCTAGGACGAATCCTAAATGAGCGATAATAGTTTCGAGAAGAAGCGCTCGTAGCTCTGCGGTGCCAGTGTGTTTGTAACGATCATACTGGTTAAGTAAAGTTGGGCGCGGACAGTCAGTGGATGGGTGACGGCCTTGTGGCATTTATATTACGAGCGCTTCCGTGTTTCGGAAGGCACGTTAAATTGTTGGTCCCGGTTTTCGTTGTGTTTACGCACAATGGAAGTCGTTAAGCCATGTCAGATACCCTTGGGTGGCTTGAAAAATTCTGACTGTTAAGTGGCCACTAGCTTAACACCATCTCCCAATCCGCGGTGGGCTCGCGTGGGTGATTATAGCCCATACTTCCTCATGTGCGAGGAAAGACCCTTAGCTCAGCAGTGGGCTGTTACGGGTTGATGATGATGATGAATTATGAGTTTCGAGAAATTCGTAAATGAGATGAAGCGACACTACATACAACGCGCCAATAGACGGCCGAGTTCTAAACCGCGCTATCGGAGTTTTCTAATGAGTTTGTATAAATACAACTGGCCAACGTCAACCGTTGGACGGTCCCCAGGCGCGATCACCTCGTCTAAAAGAAGATCTTACCTTTGCACGATTACCATTCGCAGAACAGATTGGAAATGGATAATGGAGTCATAGAATTAATAGATGACAATTATATTCTGTTCCCGAACAGATTTATATAGTAGTTTATAGGTCTTCAAAACTGGGGCTTTATCGTCTAGTTATAATGGGAAACGGAATTGCCTTTATTTGACATTAATCATGACCATCACGTGGTCTTTAGACACTGACTTTAACCTTTGGTTTGCCGAGTCGCGAAAAAAATCTGCACCAGCGTATGCCGGGAACTTCGCGCGAACACTTCCAAATTCAAACTTTCTAAGGGCTCATATAACAAGTTTTTCTCTCAAACTCAGTAAGTAACGGCTGTCTATGGTCTTTGACTTATTAGGATTCTATAAAACACAATTTTAAACTCTATATATTTATTTTTTAGTCCAAAATTGCGTAAAAACTAATCGATGTCATTTTCGCGCGGATCCGCGCTTCGGCATACGGGTGGTGGCAAAGGTTAATGACGTACGTCAGAATTAATGTTTGTCAATATGAAGCCGATTGCGATTAAGATTGTCAATAGACAATAGGTCCCCCGTAATTGAAGAAGAAATATCACCACCGACAAAATTATATTTCCTGTAAAAAAATTATCACTCTCTACTTGTACCATTATGGAATGAACAACTGTTTTGCGAACATAGACTATAGAATTTTTATGTATGTGATTTCTATTAAAAACTTTTTACCAAAGTGAACTACATTTGGTGGCAACAACAATGTGGAGAGTCTATTCAATAAGTTATTCTTTACAATGAAAAAGAGACCTTAGAAACAACATGTTAAACAGCAACTTTAAATTATACTGGTTTAGTCGGTTATTTGTTTTAGAAAGCTTTATATCGTCTTGTGTCACAAGTTTCACAATGTTTGACATAAGAAAATCATATCAGAGTTTTAAATATGTTTTCTGCAAAAATTTGTATTTTTTTTTGTTTCTTCGTATCACAAACATCATGTGTGAGCTTTTATTTGTTTCCAATTGGTATTTTTTAACTGTTTCTTGTTCAATCTCACGCTCAGTTTAATCTCGCACGTATCAGATATTTTATTTCTTTTTTAAGTTAGAATAGAATACGAGATAGATCACAAAACGCATTGAAATGAGCAACTTACTACAGTGTCCGAAAAACATTAATACTGACACATATAATGATAAATATACAAATACTAAGACACAACACCAAAATGACAGGAATCGAACCCACAACCGCATACATAGAAGGCCGTATCACGTAGTGAAGATGGCAGCGTCACTGTCCAGTAAAATCTCAACTATTTACTGTAATTTATTTAGAAATCCTATTCCAAAAAATTACAGCTTCCTTTGAAATACGCTATTGCTACTGTGGCGCCACCATAATTTAACGCAGTTTGACAGAAAAATTTTCACTAAAGAGATCGTTCTCCTTTAATTCTACCCTCCATATAAACTGGTTTGAATCATTCAAGATCAGGTGGGCAAGTCATATCACCGTATCGCTTGGTTGTGGACGTATGATCGACTCTTAAACGTTGTGTGACAAGGAGGAACGCGAAGCGACGGAGCTAGAGGTGGCGCTACACCGGGCGCGCGCCTTGCTCGGCGAGAAGGAGATTCGGCTGCGGCACATCGAGAGGGCGCTCCGCCGACTCGCTGGCACTGGCACGCTCGTGGCTGCGTCGCCAGTACTAGCACAGGTCATGGTTACAACGAGGGCATTTTGTACTGTCCAAGCCCGGATTAAGTTGTTCCATAGGGCCTTTATTACTGTCGTTATGCCCGGTTTACATTACTCAAATCCATGAATCCAGTGAACCAATCCAGCTCTGGACTAAAGGCCTTTGTTGCTGCTCTACGCAGGGCTTATATTGTTCCAATCCAGTGAATCAATCCAGCACGTGAAGCAGAGCATCTGTGACTGTCCTTATGCCCCTATGTAAACGCTACAGTGGTGGTGGAATAGCACTGGTATGGCCGTTTATTCTTCCAGTGGCGAAGGAATAAAAAATTTATCGCCAGTTCAGTTACTGAACTATTTTTTTAATGATTCCAATGTTTAATTTAAGATTGAATAATATAATAATTCAGTTTAGATAATATGCTAGATTTCGACAATAATAAACTGTCTCATCTAAATTTTAATTATTATTTGAAAAGCACTGGATCCAGTGAGAAATCTATTCTATTAACCAGTTGCAATCCAGCACTCGATTTGATCGCTGGAATGGAATGCTACTGGAATAATGTAAACCGGCCACATCACGGGTCTTAGGGCATGCTTGCATTAAGCTAGAGAGCGTCGTTAACAGCTGTTATTTGCTAGAAGGCATGTCGGCATAGCTAGGGATCTGTCTCTAAATAAATAAAATCTTTATAGCTGACGCAGTTTATTTTTTTCTATTGCTGATCTTTAAGTTTGTAGCTGTCATTAATTTTTAGTTTTTATTATTATAATTGCATCGCTGTTTCCGATAAATGAGGTTATGTTTTTCGTACCTATCTGCTTTAATTGTTCATTACGTTTTCTTCGTTTGTTCTGTTGCTCTGCATTTGTCTTTTTTCTTACACGTAGCCACTTTTCTTGATTTGTCGATGTTCATTTGTTATTCGTCTTTCGTTCTCCTCTCATGTGGTTTGCGTTTTGTTTTATTTGCCGACAGGTGTCAGCTTTTTCATTATTTTACAAAAATTAAGAGCTTCCGCCCGCCGTCATTTATAGTTTGCTGTTGGTCATTTACTTTGGTGCTGACTATTTGACAGGTGTTAGCTACTTTATTTAAGACTAGCGGTTATCCGCGTAGTTCCCGTTCCCGTGGGAATAAAATATAGCCTATGTTACTCAGGGATATTCGAGCTTTTCATTGGTGAAAGAATTTTAAAAAACTGACCAGTAGTTTTTGACTTTATTGGTAACAAAGATACAAACACACAAACATACAAAAATACATATCTTTCCTCTTTATAATATTAGTATAGGAGTATAGACTAGCGGTTCTGCGCGGTTTGACCCGCGAAGTTCCCGTTCCCGTGGGAATACGGGAATAAAATATAGCCTATGTTACTCAGGGATATTCTAGCTTTACATTAGTGAAAGAATTTTTAAAATCGATCCAGTAGTTTTTGAGTTTATTCGTAACTAACCAATCATTCCTCTTTATAATGTCAGTATAGAAAAATCAAGAGCTTTTAGCACCGCGCGTTTCTTTACTGCCTTCATTTATAGTTTGCTGTTCATCTTACTTTGCTGCAGATTTTTTTTGATTTTTTTTTTGGGAGTGTGACGTAATGGACAGTCCATTACAGGAGACGGTGGCTAGTGACGCGTCGTCGGGCAGTGAGGCGGGAGTCGAAGCGGCGGCTACGGGCGCTGTTTTACGCTCTCTACGCGCACTTCATGCCGACGTAAGGGACATTTGGCGAGCTCTCGACCTTAGGCCCAGCACCGGTGAGTCACCAACCTTAGTAATAATATTGTCAAAGTAGTTTCGGTGGATATTTTTACATATACTGGATGATTTTTTTTACCGTCTGGAAAAAAATATGACGTATAAGGTATCTAGAGCCGAAGTTATACACGAGATTAATTGTGAAATATAGTCATGTTTAGTGCTATTTATAAAATCTAGAAAACTACGCACAATACTACGCGCAGCTGGCGGTTGTAGGTAGATTGCGTATAAATGGAAGCTATGAGCCTGTTTCTTTTTAAAATTCTATTTCAAATATCTCAGTGTGTATTATTGACTACAATTGAGTAATGTATATTATTCTAAGCAAGAAAAAAAAATTTGAGAAAAAAAAAATGTTTAAGTAACATTGCCAAAAGAATCTATTACACTTACCTATCACACCACATTTTTTTCCAGACGGTAAAAAAAGTCACCTTGTATAAATATCATTACAATAGGGTATTTGACTGCCTAGTCAAATGAGGTACTTTCTATGATCTGTCAAAACGAAAATTTTTTATGAAAAATGTACTGAGTATTGAGCTGTGATGTCATCATTTTTAGTACTCATTTGCGACACTTTTTTGATTTTTTTTATTATTTTAAAATTTGATATTGTTGTAAAATAAAAATCGAAATTCATTTTTAGAAGTTTTTAGGGATAATCTTTTTAATTTGTGATATTAGTGATTACTCGCAATTTTTAGGATAATCTTTTTAATTAGTGATTACTCGCAATTTAATTTTACGTGGGAGAGCCATCGACCGGAGTGATACTTCGGCCTCACAGAAAACCAGCGTAAAGCAATGCTTGCATTGCGTTTCGTTGAGTGAGCGAGGTAACCGGAGGCCCCAATCCCCCCCCCCCCCCTCCCCCTACTCCCACCTCAAAGGCCGGCAACGCAGTTGTTACTCTCGAGTTGCAGGTGTCCATGGGCGACGGACGTCACTTACCATCAGGTGACCCGTCTGCTCGTTTGCCCCCTTTTCTCTTATAAAAAAAAACATCGATACAGTTAAATACCCAATTCCGGTTTAATTGGACTGGGGGCTAATTCTACTAAGTGTCAACGGTCATAGTTGGATGACAATGAGATGTCAATGGTGTTATTTTGACACTTTTCAGAGCAAATAACACCATCGACTGACCATGTCATTGTCATTGTCATCCAACTGTAACCGTTGACATTTAGTAGAATTGGCCCCCTGGTTTTTGACCTTAATTTAACCCAGAGGATAAGCATATGCACTCGTGACTTTAATGATTTATGAAGGTCTTACGCCCATTTTCATCATACTTCTGCTGTGTTCTCTCGTACGAGTATTAGGTACATGACGAAACATTTTACATTAAACCTTTTTTACAGTAATATTTTATGTATTCTACGATAGTTTGTGAACAATCAATCATTTATAAGATCAATAAAACGTTTGACTTATAATTTCTATACATACACCTCACTATAGCAGCCTATAGTACAATACGTAACCAAATAATATAACCTAAGCTTTTTATTACGTATATTATTTTTAGAACCTCTGAACATTTCAGCGTCTCCTGAAACGAGTTCCTGCAACCCTCCAACTACGTCACACACTCGCATGACAATGTCCGCTGTAAGTGAATTTGCTTGATAGTTAATTGACGATTCTAAAACAATTGCCTACATTACCGTTGGACGAGGTCCCGCCTCTCTCTCTATCTCTCTCGACCCTCCCGAGAGAGAGGCCTCTCAGGAGGGTCGAGTTCAATATTGGTAAGGGCTAGTACCAATGTTTTAAAAAAAAGTTACATTCATATTTATAACTAGCTTGACTGTGAAGGAAAACACATAGCGGCTCACCAGTCACCACCTATCATGTTTAAGAGTCCGAAGAATACCCGGAATACTTTTAGAAACGGAATACCTCATCAAACAGATAGGTACGATTCAAAAGTTCCATCCTGTATATTAGTAACGAATTTTTGAAGACTTTATACATTTGTATTTGTAGCCAGAAGCCGCTATTCCTGACAACTCGGATGGCGGCGTGGCCGAAAGAGCCCGCGGTCTTCGCGCTTGGTTGCAAACTGCACCTTAACTTGCATTACTCAAGAGCGGAATTGCTGTACCATCTTGCACAGAAACCTAGAAGAATTGTTTGTGGGTATGTATCTTTATACTGCGAAGTAAAGTCCGACTTAATAATACGAGAAATAACCTCAAACTTGCATTTATAAATATTTCACATTTGAAATACTCCATCGTCTTTCTGAACGATGCGTGATAAAATTTTCTAGGAAGAATATATGCTGCGATTGTTATAATAACTGAAAAAGCATTAATGTCATGGATATTGTTACATGACGTTTGTAGTCACTGTAGATTATTTTATTTTCAAAATTCACTAAATGTATTGAACTAAAGGTACCAAACCAATATTTAATGACAAGTTGTCCCATCAGCTAAACTAGCGCAATTTCAAAATAAAAAAGCATATTTCCACATATACCTACATAACATAATAAAAACATTTTAAACCAATTAAGTTTTTAATTATTAATGTATTGTATTTTTAGAATATAAAACACATACACTGTGTTCATGTTGAATTGATTAAAAATTGTGTAGAATGAAAATGCTTATGGTTATTAACCTTATTTTGAAATTTTAACATGTTGTGTACTTGTAAAGTAGTTTTTTTTTCTAAAGATGCGCTAGTCTACTAAACTGTCAAGCAACAGATTCCAGACACAATATACATTCAATTGCCCTTGACCGCGATGCTTGACAAGTCATAATACAATCGGTGACTTATCTTGTTAGTAAGATCTCTTTAGCGAATATAAACGCCGTTTGTGAATATCAAATGTAAAAATAAAACTATATAAGAAAATGAGTTCTAAAAATGTGCTCAGCACTAGAATCTCGCACAAATTTACGTAATATAACGTTTTGTATAGATTGTATGTAATTTCAAAATTTTTTTTAAAAATTTTAAACTTTTTTCAAGTTGCATATTATTATTAAGCTCTCTTTCTTAATTAATATTTATTTTATGAGCCACAGAAATAAAATAAAGTTAAGTTATTATTTTCTATGTCATACATCAAACATCGAGATTCCATAAGCCAAAGATCAGTACATTAGAAGTAATACTAGGTTATTTTTATTTCATATAATATAATGAAATATATACATATTATCTTTAGTTAATAATTAAAAATGTGCATTATTGTTGAACTTCTTGAGTCTGAAATCGCACTATAATTGTCATTTAGCACAAAAATGTGATTTTTCGTGTTATAGTATTAAGGTCTAGTCATAGGTAACTTTTACACTACCCGAAGTGAATTAAGCGTGTATTTTACACTAAATATAAAATTCGTAAAGTGTAAATGTAACCTAAAAGTTTTTCGAATTGCTTTAAATTTAGGTCAATATCAAAAAATTCCTTAGCAGATAAGACTTTCCAAATGTATGTTGTGATAAAAAAATTGGGTGTTGGAATACTTAAGATAAAAATCTTAAGTATTCCGAAACATATTTGGTCATCTACGATGTACAGTTCATAAATATAAAGTATAAACTTGTTTCTCTATCTTGTGTACCTAAGTACCTAAAACACAAATATACTCGGGTCTAATAAAAGACGCCTTTTTTAAGGTACGAGCGCGTTCGGATTGGACTGTATTATGTAAACATTTCATCCGAGTGCAGTCAAGAGCACGTGGAGCTTGATACAATAGACTTTGTAACGTTCTTATTACAATCGTGTTAGATGTCAGACTCGTACTACAAGTGTAAAGCTTCATGTGCTCTTGACTGTACTCGGACGTTAAAAGACAATCAGTGGATCGGACGGTGCTCTATTGACACTCCGTCCGAGTGCGCTCGTAGCGTGAAAGCGAAAACTTACTTGTGTTTGACACTCTATCAAACTATCCAATGAATGACGCCAACATGTCAAAAATGACAGTGACATAACTTTGTGATTTACTTTATGACGTAAGTTCTTTTTTTCGTGATCATTCCTCAGTAGTCACATAATGGGTTCGATTCTGCTTTACAGCGACTAAACTTATTTTAGTTTAGTCCTGTCGTATTCTTTCTCCTAGAAAAGAAAAAAGACGAGAGATATTTAGTCCTTACGCAAATATCTTATTGAACTTTAATGTAAATTACTAACAAAAGTAAACTAAAAGTAAAATTAGGAGTAAAACTAAAACTACGAACTAGTTTAGTCCTGTCAATTTAAAATTAGTCCTGTCAAATAAAGTATTTAATAACAGAAATGACTAGGGACCGGATTATATGCATTTGCATATTTTCATATGCATTTGCTTATTTAAGCCATTCTCAGCGGTAATAGCATATTTTACAAAAGATCTAGTTATGATGCAAATTATCGGTATATTTACAATATTTTTCCGAGTGCAGTGCACTCACCCTGGGTTCAGAAATGCAAGTGATATGCGATGAAAGTGATAATATCGCAAACTCGCGAACCTCTCCACGTACAAAAATGTTCTAAATGATCGAAGACACAATCTTAAAACTGAAAATTTGGAAAAAATCTTGATTGTCTACGTTTACAATTTTTTTTAATAAATTTTAAGTCATGTAATGTTACTGTACTTATTTTCCCCTATCAAAAAATAATTATTATATTATATATATTTATTATTATTTAGGGAGTTCCTAAATTTATCATTTAATTTCGCATATTCTACCAATTTTCGTGCATATTTCTAGCATTTTTCATGCATATTTGCATGCATATAACAAGCTTTTTATGTTGCATATAATCCGGTCTCTAGAAATGACATTATGAATTGAATTAAATAAATGAAATGAAATAATGTCTTTAGTGTCTATGTAAAGAAGTCAATCTGACAGGACTAAATTCGGTAGGTTATCTTCTATTCCTTTTCTTTTTTTGAGGTGAGACAAAGACAGGACTAAATTAAAATAAGTTTAGTCGATGTAAAGCAGAATTGAACTTCTTGAAGTGGTAGCTATTTCTAGTCAAATAATATCACATGAAGTGAGATTCTAGACGTAAACTGTGCTAGATAGAACGATATGATTTAGATAAAACGAACGAATGAGAATGTAGTCTTAGAATTAACTTTAATGCTGCCTTTTATACTCCCATTAGATTATGCGACTGTTTTTGTATTAGTATTTTATTGATTTGATTGAAATTGGACATGAAAACATTTTTTTTTCTTTTTATACCTAATTGCTGCGACATTGTTGCAATTAAAGTGTTAAGACGATATCTTACGGTCAACATAAGTGTATGAGCAGTAGCTCATACACTACATTCCATTCATAGTTACATTAGTACGACTTGTGTTTGAAACGCCCTGAAATTTTGCTGTAACTATTTTAGGTGTAGATTGGATGAAATATGAATCTAAAGGGAACCATCGCAAAATGTCAGATTCGCAAAATGAAGGATTCGCAAAATGTCGGATTCGCAAAATGACGGATTCGCAAAATGACGGATTCGCAAAATGACGGATTCGCAAAATGTCGGATTCGCAAAATGACGGATTCTCAAAATGACGGATTCGCAAAATGACGGAATTTTAAAGATACTTCCCACGACACTAGGATAGACGAATTTGAAGTTTTGTCGATGAAATTATGATAATTCAGTAGATATTTTGAAGAGTTCAACAAAAAAATCAGATAATCTATATATAAAAAAAATATGATAGACTGACTAATTGGTGATATATCAACGTACATGTCCACCCGTGCCAACCCGTGCAAACATTCCTTTATTTTTAGAGAAACAAAAGTGTATTCAAAGATTTTCTAAAATTCGCTTGTATCACCCAGGACTCGAACCAGCTACAATCTGAAACAGTAACATCCTATACTTTTATGATATCGATCGCTAGGGGTCTTTTATAAAGATGAAATCTCTCTAACAAACTTGGTAAATTAATTAAATGAACCATTGAATCTTTCACTTATTTTTTTAGTATTATACCATATAAATCCTAACTTGTTCTCATTGAAGAAAAAAGGGTAAACTAACATCTTCATTAGATACGGTAATTAATTTCTCGTAATAAGCTCCATTTTGTTGGATGCCCTAGCGATCGATACTATAAAAGTACAGGATGTTACTGTTTCAGATCTTAGCTGGTTCGAGTCCTGGGTGATACAAGCGAATTTTAGAAAATCTTTGAATACACTTTTGTTTCTCTAAAAATAAAGGAATGTTTGCACGGGTTGGCACGGGTGGACATTGTACGTTGATATGTCACCAATTAGTCAGTCTGTTTATCATATTTTTTTTATATATAGATTATCTGACTTTTTTGTTGAACTCTTCAAAATATCTACTGAATTATCATAATTTCATCGACAAAACTTCAAATTCGTCTATCCTAGTGTCGTGGGAAGTATCTTTAAAATTCCGTCATTTTGCGAATCCGTCATTTTGCGAATCCGACATTTTGCGAATCTGACTTTCTGCGAAACGCAAATGGTCAGATAAGCAGAATGTCAGAATTCCGACATTTTGCGAATCTGTCATTTTGCGAATCTGACATTTTGCGATGGTTCCATCTAAAGTATTTCGTAATCAATCGTTTCAAGGAAAATAAAATAATTTATTTGTATAAAATTAAATTAAATTTGTTTGGTAATATAATTATCACGTGTCTTGTATCTTGAGTCGTTGTATTTGCTCTCGTGGCCTAAATATTTTGTTGGATGTCTACGGATATTTCGAATTTCGTCTTTTGACATATTGAGGAAATAAATTTTCACTGTCTATAACTATATTATTATTACGAATATTATGTTATCTGTTTATAAACCATCAAATCAAGACAGTTGTCGTTATAGAAATATGCAGTCAATTTAATTTACAACGCATTATGATACGAGTACAACAATACAGACAACTACATATTGTTCCTTCTATATTTTTAATTTTTATCATCATAGACATTGTAAGTTATACAATACAGAAAATGAAGAAAAAAATTAGTAATATGATAATAATTTATGCAGCTAACTCTTACAATGTCACTGTAATTATTTAATTTTTCACATTGTACGGTAATTAAATTATTATCTTATAATATAATCCAGTAGTTGCCAAACAGTTTCAATATATTCGTTTTATAATATCTAGTCACAGTTGTAACTAATTTATACATGAAGCATGTATTTAATACTAATGAAATTCGTCCAAAATATTCTTTATTTATAACTATTGAAATCACAATTGTTAAAAATTGTTTTAAGATTTGTGCACATAAAATGTTTGAATTACGTTTGTCGAATAATAAATTAATGGATTTCAATTGTAATACTAAGTAATAGAATGAATTAAAATTATAAAAATGTAAACTATAATATTGATTATCTCAAAAAAAGAGCCAAAATAATTAAAATATAACCAAAAACTGTAATTCTGCTGCAACTATACTAGAGAAATCGATCCAAACGATTAAATAAATATACGTTGCTATTACTAAATTTAGCATACAGTTATAGTTTTCTAAATAAATAAACTACAAATTTATAAAACTTACAACTAAACATACATCTATGAATTCCCTTTTATAATATTTGAGTCACTTCATTTTTAATCTTAGATCATGAAAAATTATAAGTTTAATATTTTTATCTCAATCGAAATACAACGATTATCACATATACCTATTTGTTTCTCTAGTACAGTTGTAGCTTTAGATAGTCGTTTACAAAAAACGATCTGTGCAAATAAAACGATCACTATATTCTGGTGTTTAAGTAATTGTTTGTCCCATACTTATCAAATAGTATAATAACTAGGTCTTAGCTCTTAGTAATCACCTAAGTAGAGCTATTAGTACTTGTATCACTGCTACGATAATACTGGCTCCTGAAAAAAAGGGTTTATTTAATGATAAAAACACGATGAACAATTTTATTATCTCGTGTTGGCTCAGTTGGTAGTGACCCTGCATTCCGTGTAGTAATGTTGACTTTTATTGGCAGTGAGAAGTTCGCGAGATATGTGAACAGCAGGCGACAACCCAAATTTAATCCATATTAGCGACCCGCCCCGGCTTCGCACGGGTGCAATGCTAACACTAAAACCTTCCTCTTGAATCACTTTATTCATTAAAAAAAACCGCATTATTAAACCATATCACTCAAGTAGCTTGAAGACCCAAAAATAAGTCGCAACGCATATTGGCTGACAATCTGCGAATTACTAGTGAAAATTACTAGTAAGACATGAGATTAAAAAGAGCTGCCCTTGAGTTTCTTGGGCTCTTCTCGGGTACTGCATTTGGAACCAGCAACTCGTCGGTGGAGATGGGCTGCTGTTTACATTTAGCCAATCTTGATGGACGAGTTTAGAGTCTCTTCTGATTAGACTATTGACATTTCTAAGTGTACTTTTTGTGCTTAAAGATATAAATTATTTTTATTCTTGTGGCGTAAAACCCACAGCTGTGATTTATTATTATAATAATATTAATGAACTGTGGGACACAATTCACTCACGGTTATTTAGTCCCAAACTAGGCAGGGCCTGTACTATGGGTACTAAACAACTGATAAACATACTTAAATAAATATTAAACGACCAGACACGAAGCCAACATACTTGTTCGTGCACACAAATGTTGGCCTCTAGCGGGAATCAAACCTGCGACCTCCTGCTCTGAAGGCAGAGTCACTACCAACTGAGCCGACAGTAATCATAATACAATGTAGAAATCTTACCAATCCTATGCGTTGAGTTAACATATTCAGCGACTTTTCCCTCTAACAGTATGCCCTCTTTGGTGGCGACCTGCGGTGTGCATGTCACTGTAACCCGCTGCGAAGATTGAGGAGTATATGTAGACCATGAGTGCCATAGTTTGGTGGTCTCATTCCACCTAGCGCTGGAAAAGTCTTCAGGTATCTAAAAGCATAGGGGAATAAAATAAAATTATAAACTGTTATGTGTTTTAATAGTTTTATTAGGATTCTTTGACGTGATGGCCAACTTACAGGGCCGGTTCGCGCTACCAGCGACAGAGCGCGGGTAAACGTAAAAGAGCGGGGTGGAGGCAAGGGTCATGAGCCGTAGTGCCTTATCCTCACAAAATGCATTTATTTACGGGATGGTAATGGTCAAATCCGGAAAATCTATACTAATATTAGAAAGAGGTAAAATTCTGTGATTGATTGTTTTTATGTTGGGGGTAATATCTGGGACTTTTGAACTGATTATATAAAAAAATCACTAATAGGAAGCTACAATTCCCTGACTTACCTACTCGTATTTAATTTTGAAGAAAATAGGTTTACCGTCCAAAAACTATTACTAAAATAAGTCCCGAAAAAAAGTTTTGATTGGCTGATTTAAGGCCCGGACGTCCGGGCACGGTCAAATACTTTTTGTATGAAGCGCTGGCACGTCCGGGCCAGTCCTTCATACAAAAAGTATAAGTATAAGTACTATAGATTTTTGACCGTGCCCCGGACGGGGCCCAGCCCGGACCCGCCCCGGTGTAACATGAATCAGCCTTTATGGACGTGTGCAACTCATAAAAGTCAATCGCTAGTTGAGAAATATCTTGAAGAATTCACCCACGAATAATCACCATCAGCTGTCCCAGCCACAAGACGTGGAGAACGTGTTTTTTGGTGGGTAGGTATTCACTTGTTTTCTAGAACTCTACACTACGAATAAAAGTAGCATCATCAGCATCAGCCGGAAGCACTTATACCGATAGCCGGTAAGTAGGTATCTACCGTTTGATCCCCGACTGTCCACTTCAACTTCGGAGGTGGTACTCCCGTGGAAGTGCAGTTGAGTGTCCGTCGGAACTGTTGGCCCTCTGGATCTTGTCTTGATATCACTGCCACCTCAGCGCTACTCGGTATCACTGAAAATGTAGAGACTTCTATAAGTAGGTACATTAAAACAGTATAATCTATAATAAGTATAATCAAAAAACAGTCCATGTGCCAGTTAAGTATGTTGTTTTATTATGTCTGTAATCTATACTAATACTAGCAGCGCCCCGCGGTTTCACCCGCGAAGTTCCCGTTCCCGTGGGAATATCGGAATAAAAAGTATCCTATGTCCGTCTCCTGGTTCTAAGCTACCTCCCCACCAACTTTCAGCCAAATCGGTTCAGCCATTCACGCGTGATGCCGTGACCAAGGGAAAAAGGGATTCATTTTTATATATATAGATTGTAAAGAAAAAGAGGAAAGATTTGTTGGAAGGCTTCATTATAAGGTAGTACCTGCACTGCCGTGTCAGGCCAATCTCGTCTAACTTGAAAAACATAGTTTTGAGATAATCGACTTCAAAGTTTTTTACACATTTATGTCTGTATCATTTGTATTAACATGTTTAGAGACTAGATTTTTATTGAAAGGGGTTCTAATAAGCGTCAAGAATATGGGGCCTTAGTTATTATTTCTTAATTGTATGTATTTAATGTTTAAATCGAGTTAAAAGAGTTAGGCTTAACCACTGTTTCATACAAACGTGGCCACGCGCTGTCTATTAACTTATGTTAGAAGAGTTGTGCATAACTACTAACCACGCACCTCTTGTAGGATCTATCTATGATAATTAAAGTTGTATGAGATAGGTCATAGGTACCGTTAAACAGGTATTTTTTTTATCTATTTGGTGAAATTTATTTATATAAAGAATGGTTAAGTAAATAAAAATGTGTTACTAGATTATAGTTTTTAATGTTTATTGTAACATATTCGGAAGACTAGTCAAATACCTAGTAACTTTAGGTAGTTTCAACGAACTAAACACAATTAATTTCTATATAGTAATAATATTATCTAGCCTCAGATAATATAATAATGTAATTTGAAGAGTCTTTAGAAAAGTTCTAAAATATTATAATACGATACAACCAAGTAAGTATAAAAAAACAGCAAGCAAAATCAAATGCAACATAAATTTACCATCTTCGTTAAATTAGGTACAGGTAGAAACAAAATATTTTTATTACGTTAAAAAGACTAGTTGTAATTTTTCTTAATTTATTATAATTATCTTTATACTGGATGATTTTTTAACTGCCTGAAAAAAAATATGACGTATATAAGGTCCTATCTAAAGCCGAACTTATACACAAGACAAAGTCTAGAAAAGTACGCACACTGATGCGTAGTAACAATGCCAAATGAATTTATTACACTTACCTTAATAAGTTAGTGTAACCACCATATTTTTTTCAGACAGTAAAAAAACAGGCGGTATTAGTATCTAATATACTAATTAATAATTATCCTCAGATATTAATATTAAGACAGTCTTTAGAAAAAGTAAAATAAAAGTTATTACGATACAAACTAGAAGTAATCTATATATATAAAGAGAGAAGTCCTGACTGACTGACTCATCAACGCCCAGCCTAAACCCTTAGACCTAGAAATCTGATTTTTTTCACAGCTATTGTTTTTAAGACGGAAGGAAGGAATTTTCGAAATTCAACCCTAAAGGGGGTGAAAATTTAAAGTTTGTATGGAAAAAACCTTCATTTTTGGGTGTATCAATTCGAAACTTTGTAAAAATACTCCTCAAATCAAACAACAAGACATTTATTTCTGGACTTTCCAAAAAACCTCCCTTAAGGGGTTGAAACAGGGGGTTGGAATTTGTATGGAGACGTGTTTTCTTTGTTTAGTCTATTAAGTTGAAACTTGGTACGCGATTGTAAAGCGATTGAGCAAAATCGGGGGTCGAAAGTGTTCGTCCAGTCACTTGGCAAGGCTGGAGATTCTCTCGGAAGTAGAAAACTTCTACGGCCAATTATAAGCATCGTACGCGTCTCGACCTGATCCCGAAAATGAGGATTCCAGAGCCACGACACCGAGGCGGCTCTTAAACAATATACAAATGGAAAAGCCCCTGGTGAAGACGGGATTACAACCGAGCTCCTGAAAGCGGGAGAAAGTCCTGTACTGAAAGAGCTTTGGGAGCTCTTCAACTCTGTCCTGTTCTCTGGAAGAACTCCAGAAGCTTAGCGAAGGAGTGTGGTCGTTCTTTTCTTTAAGAAGGGTAATAAGACCCTTTTAAAGAACTGCAGACCCATGTCGCTCCTAAGCCACGTATATAAGTTGTTTTCAAGAGTCGACATGAACCGTCTAGCGCGAAGACTCGACGAGTTTCAGCCACCGGAGCAGGCCGGGTTCCGAGGAGGATACAGCACCATCGACCACATCCACACAGTGCGACAAATTATACAAAAGACAGAAGAGTATAATCAACCCCTATGTTTTGCGTTTGTGGACTATGAGAAGGCGTTTGATCTATCGAAACCTGGTCTGTTTCAGAATCTCTGCAGCGATGCCAAATCGACTGGCGATATATCCAAGTGCTGAGATGTCTTTATGAAAACACGAGAATGAACGTTCAAACGCACAACTGAACATATCCCCCTGCGTTGAGAGAACAAGAACAATTTCCCCGAAATTGTTCTCAAACGCATTGGAGGATATGGTGTTTAAGACGCTGGACTGGGAGGGACGCGGCATTAACATCAACGGCGAGTACATCTCACACTTGAGATTTGCAGACGACATCATCATACTGGATGAATCCCTGCATGACTTACAGCAGATGCTGGACGACCTAGTTCATTCTTCTGAACGCATTGGACTCCGGATGAACTTGGACAAAACCAAAGTTATTTTCAACTATCATGTTACTCCGGGACCGATAGCTGTCAATGGTGGTACTCTCGAGGTTGTTCGAGAATACGTTTACCTCGGGCAAACTCTGCAGTTTGAGAACCAAAGTTGTGGACAAAGCTCGTAGAATAAGCAACCTGAAGTGGTAATAGGCTGGCCATATCAGCCGCAGAACAGACGACCCTTGGGGTAGACTTGGGGGTTCTGGAGTGGAGACCGCGAATCGGCAAGCGTAAGGTCCCTCAAGCTAGGTGGAGCGACGATCAGGGTGGCTGGTAGCAGCTGGATGAGAGTTGCTGAGAATCGAGCTGAATGGCGTGCAATTGGAGAGGCCTATGTCCAGCAGTGGACTGCTATAGGCTGATGATGAAGTTGAAACTTAGCACAAATACTCTTAGAAATAAATGATGACCATCCCCAAAAAGGGAGAAAGTAGGGGTTTAGTTTGGTATGTATGGAAAACCTTCATTTTTGGGTGTATCAATTCGAAACTTTGTAAAAATACTCCTCAAAACAAACAACAAGACACGTATTTATGGATTTTCCAAAAAACCCCGTAAGGGGGTGAAACAGGGGGTTGGAGTTAGTATCTATACGCGTTGTTTTTTACGTCTATCAAGTTAAAACTTGGCACAAATACTCTTAAAAATAAATTATAAGAAACGTGTTTTTGGATTTTTAGTCAATCATCCAATAAAGGGGTGACAGTAGGGGTTGAAGTTGGTATGTATGCAAAACCTTCATTTTTAGGTGTATCAATTGAAAACTTTGTAAAAATACTCCTCAAAACAAACAACGAGATACGTATTTCTGGATTTTCTAAAAACACCCCTAAGGGGTGAAACAGGGAGTTTTAGTTTGTATGGAGACGTGTTGTTTTTTACGTCGGTCAACTTGAAACTTGGCTCAAAAACTCTTAGAAATAAATGATGAGACACGTGTTTTTGGATTTTTCCAAAATCATCCTCTAAAGGGGTGAAACTTAAAGTTAAAGTTGGTATGGAGAAGTGTGTTTTTTTGCGTCTATCAACTTGAAACTTGGCACAAATATTCTTTAAAAGTCTCAATACAAAGTCCACATTTTTTGAGAATTCATTATGGTTTTCTTGAGGATATTTTTTTGTTATCATGAGCACATGCATACCCTTTGGTATCAAGAACTAATATAAAAGTCATAAACCAAAGATGTCCTACGATTTACAATAAGTAACAGAAGAAGTGCTTTTTCTGAAATTAGTTTGTTCAGTATCGCCTACTCGTTCTCTAATCGCCTACTTCATTGATTTCAGCTATTTTTAATGTGTAAATTTTTAATTTTTGTGTAGATTATCCTACTTGATATATTTTCGAAACGCAAAGGAATAACAAATTCCACGTGGACGAAGTCGCGGGCATCAGCTAATTATTTAAGTATAAAAAAAACAATAAAAAAATACCACATCCATTTAACATCTTCATTAACTATTTAGGTAATATCCGGCTATTCGAAGTGGCAGTGGTCACGCGTATCTATTGTAACTCAAGTTAACAAATATACGTACGCATTACAAAATTATGAAGAGAGTCACGCACAACTATGTCAACTTTAGTTAAACGAGTTAGGCATGACTCAGTCAATCAAAAATCAAGTTGAACGAGTTTGCCAACGCCAATATCTCAGAAAATAATAAAGATATTTAAACAATTGTTTTCGTCTCATGATTATCATCGAATATAAAGTCGTTTTACACTGGCTAGGCGTAACTCGATTATTTTAAGTTAAACGAGATTGGCCTGACACGGCAGTGCAGTACTGTGCAAAATATTTTTTTAGTGGCTATATGAGGCGGTTTGTGCAGGAGGAGCATACTTACAGAGCAGCCAAGTTAAAACGGCAGTGCTGTAACTGAGAATAGTGGTGCGCCGCCCCTGCGCGGGCGGCCGTACGACCTTTTCAAGTTTCTCAAGCGGTACGGTGTATTATAGTAATGAAGATAAAGTTTAAAATTATATGACACTGAAACTGCTAGCTTCTTCGCTGCGGTCTCTGTGTGAATTGAGCACAAAAATCTGTAACTCACCGAAAGCACTAAACGCGCGTTCCTCCTCCAGAAACTTGGGCCCTTCTCCAGACATCTCGCAGACGTAAATGTCTTCCGTTGGTGGCTGGAGCAAGTAGACGGAGGTGATGCAGCGGCCCCGCTGGCCTGCTGGCGTGGGGATGCGACAGTCCACTGTCATGTGGAATTGTGGAGACGGCATCTCCTTGTTGAGGTGGAGGCCATCTTTCTGCGACACGAAATTGTAACTTCGTTTTCAACTTAAGATAAAGAAATACCTACCTACATCAGACAGATATAGAGAAACCACCTGCTTTTTGTGCATAGGTGACACTAAAAAGTTTTAAAAACCATCCAAATGTAACTCAGACTTTCATTCAAATTCATACCATCGTTCAAAAAACTCATTTCTTTTTTCTATCTATACTAACAGTTTGTTAATACCAATACATATTCTGTGAAAATTGTCAACTGTCTATACCTATTACGGTTTATGAGAGACAGCCCATTGACAGACATACAAACGGACAGAACAGGTTAGTAATGCTACCGTTGGCACTCTGCGTACAGAACCATTTAAAACAAAAAAACAACCCGAAAAGGCTCAAACAGACCAAAAGCAAGTCAGGAGGAGTGCGGTTGAACTTGAAATCAAGACAAGTGTCACATGCCTCAACAACACGCACACATGCCTCAGATTAATGGTCTGTGCTCAGAATTAACTCTTTACTATAAACGTGAAAGTTTGTGAGTATGGATGTATGGATGTTTGTTGCTCTTTCACGCAAAAAACTGCAGAACGGATTTTAATGAAACTTTAGCTTATACTCTTGAATAACACATACCTAATAGGCTATATTTTATCCCCGTATTCCCACTGGATCATGAACAACACGGGTAAAATTTTCCTCGAGGTGCTGCTAGTCATTCATAAATAATCAAAATATAGCATTTTTAAGACACATACCTCGGGCCTGAAGATCTCATACTGTACTCCGTTCCTGTACAGCCTTACGGATTGCAGCGTGTCGTTAATCAGTGTTTGCCAGGAGCAGGTCACCTCCCATCCTGACTCCTGCTTCCAGAAGCCTGTTACCTCCACCTTGCAGGTCACTTCAGCTGGAAGAGAATACAATTTGCTTCATCATGCTCAGAATAGACTTGCTTTTGCTTTTCTGATTTAAAAGAAATGTTTTTCCATTGAAATACATCTCTTAGAACTTCAGTTCTATGGTTGAAAAGTTATTAGACGAGCCTGACAGGCTCTTTTTAGTCTAGTCTAGTCAGACCTCCATAGTCAGGCAAGAAGTAGCAGACATTAGCTTGTAGACAAAGTTATGTAGAAAATGGTAGAATCGGGTATTTTGCTGTATCGAAATTAAATCATTAATTAAAAAGATTATCCTAAAACACCTCTCAAAATGCATTTCGAAAAAACTATTTAAAAACTGATGCAATTCAGTATGAATTGAGTACTTTAAGTCATGACGTCACAGTGTCACACTCAGTATTCAGTACCTACTACATTACGCTTAATAACTAAGTAGAACCCAAATTTTCGTTTTCTATCGTAAAAAGTAACCCATTTGACTAGGCAGTCAAATACCCTCACTTTTGTGCCGGTGGTGACAGAATCAGTCGTCAAAATGGGTAGAAACAAACAAAATTGGATGGTGAATAAATTAGTTGCTCCTCACTTCACATATTGTTCTAGCTTACCTAGTAGCGTGATACTCCTCGATTAGCTGTATGGAGCGTATCTGCATAATTAATTGTTTAATCTAATCTGGCTAATATGAAGCGTTTACTTAAGTAAATAAGTTTTTACAACACGCTAGCTTTTCAGTAAGCAGTGATAGATCTGTTCGAAGTGAATTCACTTCTCTCTAGTGAGGGCAGTGCCCATAGACATATTAACGTGTGTTTATACTTAGGTGGCAGTGCCGATTAACGACTTAGCAAGAGTAGCAAATGCTACGGACCCTGCACATTTGGCCCCGTACGAGGCCCTCAAAAAAAAATCAATTTAGGTATCTAATGATATACCTACCTATCACATAAAGGTCAATGGAAAAGTTCTCGTGTCCTAATGTGGCTATAAGGATTGTTAATAATATGCTAAAACTTCAAAACTGAGCGCTGGCTGGTCCACAGCACCACGAAACATGCAGGAAAATGTAACTTTGCCTTTTGAATTTGTCTTCACGATGTTTTCCTTTACCTACCATCAAGCTAGTGATAAGTTTAGTAATGCAATAGCCCTGCCCTTGAGTTTCTGGCTGCTTCTTGTCGGGGTACTGCATTTGGAACCAGCAACACGTCGCGCGTCGGTGGAGATGGGCTGCTGTGCTGTTTACATTTAGCCAATCTTCATGGACAAGTTCAAAGTGCCTTATTATTAGACTATTGAATTTTCTAAGTGCAATTATCAATTACCTACGGAAATAAAATACATTTTCAATAACTATAGGTAGGGAGATAACTACCTACTAAGAATATTGAATTCTATTAATGGAAATACAGACGTAGGCATTTCTTTCAGTTCTGTTCCTAACCTACTTATAATACGATTTTGGAGCATGGATCAGTAAATACACAAAGTAGGTAGTTGACTTACTACTTAAGTGGGTACTACCAACTTATAGGTAGGTAGGTAGGTAGATACCTATTATTTTTTAACGTGCATAAATCTAGTTATCATCATTTCTTCGCGAACGGCATTCCGATGTAGGTATAGGCACAGGACAAGGGCAAATAAATAATGATGAGAACTTCTTTCATACAACTTTATATTTTGTAACTTTATTTTCTCTGTTTAAAACGATATAGAAAACAATTATGTCACCCTACATTGTTAGACGAACGTTACAAACAAAAGTATTAGCCTAAATACCCTTTTTATGAATCATCCGCGCACTTTCCAAGCTGTTTGCATGACTATTCCCCTCGTTAAATTTTTATTTTTTAAATTAGACAAATTACCCGCCTTGGAGGGAAGGCGCCGCCATATTTCATTTGTGGGACAAAATTATTCTGTGACTACTACAAAAGCGTCACTGTCTCTCACTCTCAGTATAAAAAATTGTGGTGCGTACATTTTAAACACGGTTTTGGATTTTTTTTCGCTCCTAGCTGCATGTTCGAACTGAGGGATATTAAAAAAAGGATTTTGTCTATGTAGCTCCCGTTAATTTAATTATACTTATTTAATCGAAAACCGCCAATCCAGTGTCAGCCAAGTATAAGCCCAAACTAGGGCAATCGGCTGTCCACCTGTTATGCTTAATGATCCAAAAAATAAATCGGTAAAAATAGAGACTTAGACACCCCTATAAATAGTAAAACAACTGTCATTGAGCGTGAACGCATTTTTTTCCTAATGTCCACATCCAATATGTCAAACTAACAAAAATGACACTTCCTTCACTAAAACAGAATTACGTCACCGGACAATAACGGTAATTAAAACACCAAAAACGACCCATAGATACTAATACTATAGAGTTAAAAGTTCAACGTAACCCGACGCGCTCAAACTGATCTGACCTGCTTATACTACGAAATATGGCTAAGACATAAGAGGCAGCCGCATAACTATCTCAATTGGACAGTCGAGCGCTCCTTAATACTTTAATGAGGCGCATTCAGGACATTTACCATGAAGTTAGAACAGGGTTTCTCAAAGTGGGGTTCGCCATTTGATGGTACAGGGTTCGCGACAAGATTTACGTAGTGGCGGCTGGAGGGCTGTCACGCGTGCGACACGCATCATTGTTAATAAAGTATATATTTTATTTTAGTCGCTTGAAATTTAAAACTTTTATTAAAATATTAAAAATCTTATTTTCTTCAGTTTTCTTACACAGCTACATTGTGTTATATTCTTTTGGGTTTTCTAAGGGGTTTTCAGTCGTTTGGAAATTTTAACCGGGAATACGTTGGTATTCGGGGGTACTTATGAAAGTTTGGGAAACAGCACTATTGTCTACGCGGAAATGGGATGTGCATTTAAAGTGACGCATGTACGATACCTCTTACTACATTACCGATGACAAAGCAGTGGCAATGGGCTATATCATTAGTAGCAGCTGATGAGCTGAGCGAGTTGAGTGGATCTCGTTTAAGCAAACGCTGTTTGGGGCGTGAAGACGCTATGATTCCGATGATGAATTATTTTTTGTATCTTCGTAGCGACACCTAGCGGTACTATATAGAACTAACTACAGCGCTATAGACGGCAAAGTTCTAAACCGCGCTATCGAAGTTTTCTCATGAATTTGTATAAATACAACGGTCCAACATCAGCCGTCCGCGGTCTCCGGGCACTACCTCGCCTAAATGAAGATCTTCCCTTTTCACGATAGATGAGCATTCCAGTTTAAGTAATATATATGAAATTAATATAAATGAAATAAATTGATGAGTTTTTTAATGTCAATTTAACGAAGTTAACTCAAGGCTGCAGTAATATTTTCACTAACATCCATATAAACACATTTGTTAGCGCCATAAGAGTACCCGTTTACCCAAATAGCCCCGCCTATTAATTAGCAGCAGTGTCACAGAATAAAAATTACCTACTCTATTTTACAGTATGGACATTCCCTGCCTTATCTACATTACGATACTCCCACTACTTTCAATTAGCTATGAAATAAAATGTAATAAAATAAATTATCTTAGGCATTTTCTATTTTCCTACTGACCATTTGAATTTTGAAGTATTGTAAGAATTGATAAAGATTATTATTTTGTTGTCTGTTATTTACACAGAATATAAAAACAAATAAAAAGTCCTTCGAACAGGAAAACTTTGGAGCAGTACCCAAACAGCTTACTCGCTGGAGAGCTATGCAGAAAAAGTATCTACGTCACAGATTATTCCTGAGGGAGCTATAGTCAACCAATTTTTATGCTCTGTTTCTTTACAGGTGGTAGGTAAAATAATATAAAGTAAATATAAAGGAAGGGCGTTGCAACTTAAAAAAACTAGTAATAAATACAAAATTACTTAATAAAAAAAAACCGCCGAAAAAACTCAAAAGCAAAAAATAATAAACATTTTTTATTTAACCTTAATAACTAACTTCTGAAACTAAGTAATTTAACTTATACCTAAGTAATTTTGAGGCGTCAAAAAATCTATGAACAAAGTTTACACTGTTTCAGCACTATTTAGTCGTAGTTTAATCAAACAAATGCTGTTTTAATAACACATTCATAAAGATAAGATGCACAGTTATGGATGGCGTCCCTTTCGAACACTTCGTTTAAAGAAATTGATTTTAATTGATGATAATTAAACAACTGCTTCTGCATTAATGTGCTTGAGAAAACTGCAAGGTTTATTGGAGCAAGTCCGCGGTTTTATGTCTTCAAAACTCATATCTTAGCCTATGCGATTCTTTTAAGAGAAGTATGTTATAGGTATCTTATAAAATCTCTCTTTATAATATACTAGCGGTTTTGCTGGGTTTCACCTGCGTAGTTCCCGTTTCCGTAGGAATACGGGAATAAAATAGCCTATGTTACTCAGGGATATTCTAGCTTCCATTGGTGAAATAATTTTTAAAATCGGTCAAGTAGTTTTTGAGTTTATTGGTAACAAACTTACAAAAATACAAATCTTTCCTTTTTATAATATTATAGTTAAGTATATTAAATCGAAGTAGAGTTTACTTTATTGATAGTTTATCTAATTTTGCTTCCTATTCTCAGCCCTGCTTCGGTCTTTTTAGTGCATTACTTTTAAATTATCTTTTTTGCAGTCGGGTAGGTATTTCATTTTTTAAATTATGTATTCTAATTTGTTTAAAAACGTCGTTTACTTTCGCAAACACAAAAAATACAGACTGATAGATCCAATATTTTGAAAGATCTCTGTCTACGTTACGGTACGCGTGAGATTATGTACCTATTTATTTTTTTGACAAATATCACAAAAAATACATTTAATATTGTAAGTAGGTACCAAGTGATCTTACCCAATAAAAAGAACAATAAAAGTACTACAGCATTTTTACAACCCATTTCGGAGGCCATAATAGAACAATGTCAGTCACACTTTATGGTCAAATTGAATAAGGCTAACACATCACATTAAAAACACTATAATGCACAGGTCCGGGTGACGCGGTAGTTTTGGATCTACTGTATTAAAGTTTGATATGTGCGGCGCGCGCGCATATTAAGAGCAGTTGGATCGTTCGACAAAATGTGTTGCAAATTTTATTTAGGATTCCGTACTCTAAGAGACGTTGTGGCGTTCTATGGGGGAGGCCTTTGTCCAACAGTGGACGTCTTCCGGCTGATGATGATGACTCAAAGAGAGCCAACGGGACAGTACCGTATTAGCTCAGATGTGATGTAATGTTTTGGGGTTAAAATGACTTTCAATACGTAGACTTATAGGTAAGTCTCTACTTTAAATAAAACGTGTTGACTTTGAATAATTTTCAGACTGTATTACAATGGTTGCTATAACAACAAATTAAACACTCAATTGTATGGAAACCCCATGCAAGGAACTTGTTTTTTTATTACACAGTGGTACGGAACCCTTAGTGAGCCAGTCCGACTCTTACTTGGTCATGTTTTAGTAGGTAGGTACTCATATCAATAATAGTGTAGTAGTGATCTCTTTTCGATGTAGTGCCTATATAAACCTCTAATTATTTTATTTTCATTCGATTTTGAGAATCCGTCATTTTGCGAATCTGACATTTTGCGATGGTTCCGTTTTAATTTTCCAAGTCAAGCAAATTAGACCGCGATAATGACGTCATAGTTTAGTGTTTAGTACCATTTTCCATAATAAATGTATGTTTTGACTGATGACAAAATGTACCTAACTGATGTGCATAACCAAGCAATTGCAAAACAAACCCTTTAATCAGTTCATTTAAACGCTATTATCTAAGTAGGTATACTTGTCTACGGTAACATTACTGAAATTAAATATATGAAACTTCACTAAACAAAATTACAAAATAAAAGAACAAATACGATCGTTCCAAGCCCCGCTAAAGAAAATCAAATTTTATTTTTTCACCTCCATTAACAAAAATGGATTGAAAATTTTAAATTTCGACCGGCGTTCTGGGACTCTCCTATCATATATTCATGTTCATAATCCGGATCTCCTTAAACTGGCAGCACGCTTTTAAAGTAATAGCCAGTAATAACTAGTCGGCGCACACTAATTGAATGAACGGGCAGTAATCAAGTCGCCTGAACAAGATTTTAGCTTTAATAGGCGCTGTTCACGCTATGACAAAACGCTTTATTTAAAACCGATCGTTTGGGACGCGTTTTGGTGTGATGCATTTTGTATTAACACTCATAGGGGCTAGTTCAGATTTTTGTTTCTACGATGCGATATTATTTTTCTCCTGAATACTTGCTACCTACCTTCGATCAACAATAGTGTATTGTTGATCAAAGCTTTGCTACCAAAGTTCTAGGGATGAATGAAATTAATGATTTTGATTAGGTAAATAAGCTTCTTTTATCATGCATCTGATGACACCTTTGAGTATTACCTAAACCAACAGAAGACGCCACCAGCACTACTTTCTTTGCAAAAAGTCTGCCAATTTCTGCGCGGCGGACGAAGAAACGCACACAAATAATGTTTACATAAACGCATTTTTTGACAAAACACTAGCTTGAACTAGATGCACACAAATACATTCACGCACAGAAACAACCAATCCGAGCACTCCGTGAAATCAAGACAATTAGTTGTATATACAGGTATGAGCGTTGCTCATAACTTTTTTGGCGGAGGGGAACGCCTGTCAGGGGCGTCTCCGGTTGGTTTAATACTCAAAGGATGTCACCTTTCCACCCGAGGGCCTATATAGCTATACTCAAGTGGCCTTACATAACGTAAACGTTAGTGGAGTAGGTAGAGGCATAAGCTTTAAGGAGGCCTTATTACGTTTATCAACTGTTTTTAGGAAACCATTAAAACGCGACTAAGTAAAAGTGACGCAACACTCCAACGAAGTTTATTCAGTATGACGAAGTTTTTAATTTCGTAAAACAATTTAATACAAAAGTTTCGTTTGTAACTGGTTGGGAGCTTAAGAAGATCTTTGAGTAATAATCCTTTGAAGGATTTCATGTCATAGCGGAAGTCTTCAGAAATTCACCATTTATTGGAGTAGGTAGGTTGATTTTACGTAGGTACTTGCATCATGATATCATAACATGGATATGCCATTTTTCCAGAAATTACCGGACATGGTACCTATCGAAATTTACAGAAATGTAAAAGTGTAAATAAATAAAAACCTATAAGTAAGCAAACAAAATCATTTAATGATTTATTTATTATTTACTAGCGACCCACCCCGACTTCGCACGGGTGCAATGCTAATACTAAAATCTCCCTAAATTATAGGCCAGGTACCATACAACAATGGTTCAGGTAGGTACCTACTCAGAATCAAACCTGCTCGCAAATATGCGCAGTTTCGGAGTAAATTATTGATAATTTTGCGATAGGTCATTCTGCGTACACAGTACGTGTCATTTTGCGATTGGTCATTCTGCGTTTTGTTCATTTCGCGATTTTCAGGGTCATTATCGATTGGTCATAGTGCGTAGAGAGCCATATAAAGTACCAAATCAGAAAGAACAACAAACATCCATAATAAAATAAAATAAAATACATCCACACATCCATACTCACAAAATTTCGCGTTTATAATATTAGTAGGATTGTGCACTATAGTAGTATAATTTCAAATAATTTATGAATGGACCAAACAAGTGACTGCTGATTAAGAATCCTACCAAAAGAGACAAAACATTTATTATTATTATCATTATTTATCAAACATACTTTAAATTCGTTAAAGAACCCTTGGATTCATAGACCCTTCACGATCAATCATTCCCCACTTGCTTGGCACTTGATACTGACGTTCTTGATTGCCTTTTAACCACTGTTTAATCATTGTTTGCTAGGAACGAACGGTATCATTTTTGAATACTCAGCGACATGATGTTTTTACTATGTATTTGTTATTTTAATTTTATGTATTACTCCAATTCCTAGTTTTTACATAGTAAAGAATGAGATAGTAAGAAATTTTGAAAGAACAGAATAAATTCCGATAAAATTATCTTAAAAAAATACTTTAAAATAATTCATAACAATAATAATCATTTATTTCGAATACCTAAACATCATAGTGTTAGTAATACCAAAATATAACAACATATTATGCAAAATTTCAAGTGTCTGGACTCGGCGGTTTAGGCTGTGCGTTGATACGTCACCAATCAGTCAGTCAGTTTATCATTTTATTATATATAGAAGATAGATGAGCTAATGTTAGTAGTCAATATTAATTAATTTCTGGGGACATTTTATGGAGGTCCATTCATCTCGTTAGCACGGGAGAGTCCTATCTGCTACCTAGTACCTGGATGCAGTTAGGGCTACCGCGAATAGACAGACGCTTTTGCATTCAAAGCAATCATATGAATCATTTAAATGCATCACAAGTCTTACTCAATTTAGTTATATTATAACTAGCAGCGCCCCGATGTTTCACACGCGTAGTTCCCGTTCCCGTAGGAATATGGGGATAAAATATAGCCTATGTGTTATTCTGATGTATAAGCTATATAACTGTAAAGTCTCATCAAAATCCGTTCAGTAGTTTTTGCGTGAAAGTGGAACAAACATCCATCCATCCATACAAACTATTAGTAGGATAGTAATAGAAACGATAGTATCACTTCCCCGTAGAAGGAAAGACTAAATACTACTGGATCATGTCAATGTTGATGATTTCTTTTGCTTTTCTTTTTCAGTCAATCTTAGCAACAGCAATTATGCTGATCGCATTGGCAATGCCATCTTTGCCCTACTTATAGGTAATAATAATAATTTACACACGGTTATTCAGTCCCAAACTAGGCAGAGTCTGTGCTATGGGTACTAAACAACTGATAAATCATACTTAAATAAATATTAAACACTCAGACACGAAGCCAACAAACATGTTCATGCACACAAATGTTGGCCCCGAGCGGGGATCGAACCCGCGACCTCCCACTATAGCAGCTAGGCTATGGCTATGGCTAGGATAGCTGTCATTTTCTATCTTGTAGTAGCCGTCTGATCTCAAGCTGCTTCTCAACTATGTTATTATGTCGGAGATCTTAAATTTCCAGGTGAGTCTTTACATTCTACTGATTCTATTGCCCACACCACACACATTTCCTACACACACTTCCCACAAAACCCCTACTCACCCTCACATACTCACATTGAAAATATGTTTGTTGTAATATCATTATTAAAATATTAACTTAATAAGATTTACCTACTATTATGGAAGAGCGGAGCCTCCTGGCACAGGCATTTTTATGCTTAAAAGGAGACTCCAATCACAAGCATTGTAAAAAATCTTTTTAACGAAATAAAGTTATTATTATTATTGTTATTGCCGTTTTTATAGGAGTAAGTACCTATCCCGGCTAATATTGTACAAAATCAACTGAATACGAACTTAATACAAACACATACTTAAGTATATACAGGTAGAGCTAATGAAATAAATCACCATGTATCTCTCCTTGACGACATTTGCTACAAATCTATACATATAATAAAACTCTAACGGGGCCGTGTCTGTACATTAAATATTTTTTAGAAATTTTAACGGTAGTGTATAAAGTTATCGATATAGATACCAAAACACTAATTTTTGGAATTTTTGTCTGTCTGTCTGTCTGTCTGGTTGTGCACGCATCACGCAAAAACTACTGGACGGATTTTGATGAAATTTGGTGTGGTGATAGCTGAGTACCCGGGTCAACATCTAGGGTACATTTTATTCCAGAAAAATATCTCATTCCCACGGGAAAATATAAAAACTGGGTAAAAAGAAAAATACGTACTACTCTGAAACGATAACACCTAGAATCTTGAAATATGGTGTGAAGGTGTCTTATACATCGTAGCCAACCCATATAAAGGGATATTCGTAAATTCCCACGGGAACGGGAATAATCGGGATGAGCGCGGGCAACGTCGCTATGGGCATCCGCTATTTGAAATATGGTATGTAATGTAGGTGTCTTATATATGTCATAGGCAACCACTATTAAGGAATTTTTGGAAATTCCCACGGAACGGGAATAAACTGGATCCGCGCGGGCAACGCCGCTGGGCACCCGCTATTCTACAATAAAACTGATTACTTACATCATCCAGTAATCCTCTGTACAAATAATATAACAATGGCAAGTAAATATTGAGATGTGAAATATTTTGATTCAATATTTACTCAAGGTTGCTCCGAGCTGCCTCTAAAAGTGGGAATATAATGTAATAATTTAATTATTTTTATGACAGATATTCCTACCTTAGGTAATAATAACAGTGTCATGTTCATAATACTAGCGGTTCTGCGCGGTTTCACGCGCGTAGTTTCCGTTCCCGTCTGAACACGGGAATAAAATATAGCCTATGTTACTCATGGATATTCTAGCTTTCCATTAGTGAAAGAATTTTTAAAATCGGTCCAGTCGTTTTGGAGTTTATTCGTAACAAAGATACAAACATACAAATCTTTCCTCTATATAATATTAACTAGTATAGATCGCGCCAAATATACTTATAGAAAGGTTTCGGATAAGTGTGTTACGTAGGTATTTATAGCAGAAATGGTTTTCATGGTTGATTGCTAAAGAGCTGTTTATCAGGTCTCTGGGAGACTTACTCTTGGTAACAAAGTAATTCTTGTGGCTAACATTTCTCGACAAGTTTCAACAAAACCCTAAACAAACACCAATTTATATTCCGATGTTATCTAACAGCGTATCATATCACATTAAATCACATCCTTTAGTGCGAGCTCAAGTGTTTATAGAACTCCTATTTAAAAATATATCATACAGTTAAAAATAAAAAGTAACATTGTCATGTCATCTGATTTAAAAGAAGATGAAAACCACAATGGACATACCTATTTGCAATGGATGGTGGCATTACTCGGTGAATACGTTTTTTTTACACTTTGTATTTATTTAGAACTAGCGGTTCTGCGCGGTTTCACCAGCGTAGTTCCCGTTCCCGTGGGAATAAAATATAGCCTATGCTACTCAGGGATATTTTAGCTTTAGGTGAAAGAATTTTGAAAATCGGTCCAGTAGTTTTTGAGTTCATTCGCAACAAACGTCCAAAAATACAAATCTTTTCTCTTTATAGTAATAGATACTTAGATAGAAGATAGATGTAAATTAAACAACCAAGAAGATATTTGATGAATCGCCATTAGAGCACATGGCAATGTAGGACATACTCCTATAGGTATTTGAAGGTATGAATTACCATTTCTAAATGTAAAAATTATACTGCTATCAAACACAGTGAATTGTTGTTGTTGGCAGTAAATAATAAAATAAATAATGATGTAGATTGCTTCGAGCAAAAAATGCTAAAATAATATGCTTATACCAAAGAGATTAAATATAATAGGACATAGAGGGGGCATTGCGAATATTTTCATACAAAACTTTGAAGCATGTTTGAAGCTCAAGCGTCAGTCAGTTAGTATGAACGCTAGCTGTCATTCGGTCGAAATTGTACTAGACTTATTCCACTTGGAATAACTTTTCGGCTTCAAATTTTCCTTCCCTATTATATGTACCTATTTTAATCTCTTTGGCCTATACCTACTTAGTTTCTTTGCAAAATAAACGTAAGTACTGCTAATACTCCATATAATATTATTGATTTAATAATGAATTGAATATTATAAGTTAGATGAATATTTCAATGACAATGTTTGATGTAAATTTTCTCTAGCTCAGCAGAGCACTAAACCATGTTACTTGTACTTTGTATGTTATTGATTGTTTAAAAGAATAATGTTTTGAGGAGTTTCTCGCCCCGCTTTTTCTACTCAACTATACATACCGAAGCGCGGAAGGCTGGAGTCGCAATGACTTTCAATAAGTGGACTCATAAGTCCCTATACACTACAATGAATAAAAACATTTTAACTTAAACTTTAATTCCAGCAAACATAACATTAATCTCCTATGGGTTTCAAATTGGCTGGGTGTCTCCTATGACGAAAATCTTGCAGTCTTCATCGTCACCAACTGGGACCCCTTTGACTGATACCGAGATATCTTGGGTGGCTAGCGTATTATGTTTAGCAGCTATGGTTGGGGTACCAATGTACTCTTATATAGCCGATACTTATGGCAGGAAAATTGCAGTGATTGCTCTGGCTGTACCTCAGGAGGTGAGAATGTGTTGTATAAACATCTAACAATGTCACCAGAGCAGTGATAGCCTTACGGTTAAAGAGCCTGCTTCACATAATGATAATTAGTAAGGAAGGGTTCGAATCCTGGTACGTACCAATGTGTTTTTCAAAAACTTACTTACCTACATATTTGGCTTTATCACTAGCTCGACGGTGAAGGAAAACATCGTGAGGAAACCAACAGTTCCCAGAATAAATTCTGAGGCATGTGTAACAGACCCGGTCCGGCGATGGGCTAACCACCTATCACGTTTAAGGGTCCAAAGAATATCTCGCGAAAAGTGGGTATATCCAGAGATAGAATACCTCTGCCTACCATTTTTTTATTTGAATGTCTCCATAAAACTCTCTATCTTACTTAATGATATTATTTTATAATTTCGCCTCATAATTTTTAAGTTGTCTACATTTTATTTTGATTTTTTAATGTTATAGCATGTAGTGGTCTCCTGTAATTAAGGGAGCACTCTACAATTAGTGCTTATGTATTGTTATTATAAATAACGAGGCTCGGGTTCCAATCCCGGCCTGTACAGTTAAGTTTTAGTAAGGATCCCTAATTTTTTTCGTCATAGATATAGCCTAATATTAACATTCTAATGGTGAAAGAATTTTTAAAATCGGTTATTCGTTATTAACATACAAAAATACAAATCCTTCCTCTTTATAATATTATTGTATATAGATAGATAGTGTAGATTACCCTTCTTGATATATTTTCTAAACGCAAAGGAATAACAAATTCCACGCGTACGAAGTCGCGGGCATCAGCTAGTTATAAATAATGAGAGTGTATTCCTCGTTGGAGGTCATGAATAAACAATAATTCTTACCCAATTATAAGTATTTATTTTGGTTTCAGTTATGTTGGCTTATCAAGTTGTCCTCAGTAAATACAGCGACCATTGTAGTAGCAAGAATATTCAGTGGCTTAGCAGCAGGAGGATGCTTCATCGTCATGCCGATGTACGTCAAAGAAATAAGCCAAGACAACATTAGGGGGACTCTTGGAAGCTTGGTGATACTCTTCCAAAATATAGGAGTGTTGGGAATTTACGCCTTGGGAGCGTTCTTGGATTACTTCACCTTATTGAAGATAGTTCTGGTTCTTCCTATTTTGACGGCAATATTGATGATCAAAGCGCCGGAATCTCCGGCCTTTTTGCTTAAAATTGGAAAGGAAGGAGTAAGATTCTTAGTTTATTGCTATAATATTATTGACATAAAATTGCACTGACTACCTTATCATTGCTGCGTCGGTCGAAACAGTCGGACCACGCGGTCACGGGGTTTTAATCGATTTTGATTGAAATTTTCTGGACAATGCCAGGCTTACAACAATTTAATCTGGTTTGGTTTCATACTCCTTGCGTTATCAATATAATGAAAATAGTATTTTTTAGGAAGCCGCTCAAACAATAGCCTTATTACGAGGCCTAGATGTGGATCACAAAACTGTTCTCAACGAAATAGGCAATCTTAAAAGCGAAGACGCATATTGCAAGTCATTACCTGATGTAACATTCAAAAGTATCTGTAAGTAGACTATTAATATATTCTTCAAAGCTACAAAAAATATTATTTAATGTTACAATATCCTCTATAAATTATCTTCCTAATAAGTGTTCTTCATTTAATCAAGGTATTCTTTAAACTTAGTTAAAGACAAAGCTTGGCGGAGAGGTTTGATCATGATGGCTTTGATAATGACCTTCAACGAGTGCAATGGCTGTTTTGCTGTTACAATGTATGCTTCATCTATCCTGTCTTCCTCCGGTGTTACTGTGAGCCCTGAACTGCAGACCCTCAGCTTTCCCAGCGTAATGATCCTCGCTGCGTTCGCAGCTTTGAACTCCATTGAGAAGTTTGGTAGGAAGGTATGGGCAATTCTTCGTAATTTTAGATTTGGCTAAAGTATAACCATTATGATTATTAATAGAACGTGTTTTTTATATATTGTTTCTTTATTTGGAATCCCCGCGTTGTTTAATCCGTAAAAAGATTTTAGCAATTTAGCATGATAGGCTCACGTTTTACTGTGGACCCAATACTGGGTTCACGGGGAATTTTAATTACCCGTAGTTCTATGGAACTAGGGATTACAATTTGCTCATAAAGGCTAAAAGCCAACCCTCCTTGAAAATGGTTTCGTTGGTAGTTAACTAGCCCCATTTGTGAGATGATAAGCAATAGGATCAATAGAGACTCAACTTACTTACTTAACGGTCAAATGTAGTTAAATATTCCAGGATTTCTTGATAAGTTTTGCGGTATAATAAATTTTACTCAGAATTGCTTTTTTTGAAAATAGAGTTTATATTATAATCAAATACATCATTTTTTTTTTTTAGCCAGTTCTAGCCACAGCTCTAATTCTCATCACAATGGCCATGACTTGTCTGGCCACTATCATCCTGGTGCAGCAGCTCGGCTACGACGTCCCTGGTTGGCTGTCGGTAGTATGTCTGGTCATAGCTGTCTCAGCTTACGCTGCGGGCATGTCGCCTGTCTCCTACGTTATTATGTCGGAGATGTTCAATTTTCAGGTGAGTTCTTTTACTTCTTTTGACTTATGAAAAAAGTCTTTTTTAATTTACGTCTATGTTTTTTAATACTTGTTTACGTTTATTTACGTGTTTTTATTGTTGTGTGGTTATTTTGTTTATATCATACTAACAACGCGTGGAGTTACAAAACCTACTTAGTCCAAATGGTACTGCTTTATTGCAGTCTTCAATAGAACAGTGACTTGTGTGTAAGTGCTGCATTTTACTTCTCTCGCTCGCACTACTGTTGAAACTCATTGCTTTGAGTTTTTCTCTCTGTCATTATGTTTCCAACGTAACATAGCACCCAAGTCTTGATTGTTAGTTTAAGCTTCATTAGTAAATATACATACCCCACCAATGAACTTAGAAGAAAATTAACTGTACTGACTGTAACAAAATTTTCCTTTTACAGGTCAGAGCAAAAGTGATGGGTGTGCTGGTAACGTACACTTGGTTCTCGGCTTTTGTTTCGCTCATCATCTACGCACCGATTGCCAACGCCTTTGGTGTCTATGCGACGTTTTACTGCTTCGGAATTATCAACCTCTTAGGTGTGATTTTTACCTTTGTATTCGTCCCCGAGACCAAAGGGAAAAGCGTTGAGCAAATTGAAACTGAATTGAGAGGGAAATAAAGCTGTTTTTGTGTTTTTGTTTCTTTGCAATAATGTCCTTACAGTTCCATTTACTTAGTTGTAATTTGTAATACCTAGATACTGTGGAGGAGCGGAGACGGCTTTCTCCTTCATCATCAAAAGGGTCCGCGGTCCAACGGTTGTTGTTGGATAGTTGTATTTATACAAACTCATAAGAACACTTCGATAGCTCTGTTTAGAACTTTCCGCCTATAGCGCTTAGCTAGTTCTATGTAGAATCGCTGAATATCGCTGATTACCAATATAACAGTGATAGCAGTTTTTTTTACTTTTGCCCCACGCGGATATCGGTCAAACCGCGTAATCGCAAAACAATAGGATTATCTATTGTTCTAGATCGCCCGTAGTAGACTGCTGCTTGATAGGCTAGAAGGCGTGAGCGTCGCCTTTTTAATTCTTTACTTATAGTAAGACCATTTAACATTATGTACATGTTATATTGGTGTTGGAGTAAGGGCAGTCATCCTGCATGTTTTAGTGAAAGCCCAAAAACAGGTTGTACAAAAAACTAATGTTTTTTTATTCCATTTCTCTGTGTGAGTTATTGGACTGCTGTGTTAGTAATAAAACTTCACCAGACATCTTTACCACCGATCTTGTACTATCACGTATCTTACTAAACCCATTGTAGGTACTCTTTGTTTTCTTAAGTAATACACAAAGAGTTTCAAGTAGGTATGTATAATTACGTCTAATAAAATATTAATAATTTTTTAATCAAATATTTTTATTAGTCGAAATTAGTAAGTAGTGTGATAGTCACAAACACATACACGGCATTGTATAATGTAAACGTCAGTCGAATTGAATGTCAAATTTATGATATAACTTCGACTGGACATGGTCAATCCATCAAGCCGAAAAATTGAGAAACAATAGCATTATTTTTTGTTATTGATCACCCGTGGTAGGCTGATTCTTGAATGGATCTTTGCATCTCACTTATATTGACGATCTTTGCAACTTATAGTTGGTCATAATTTACGTCGTTAAACTAAATAGTCGGTAGTGAGAATCAGAATCGATGTTGAATATATATTTTTTATTTTTTTATTATTTATTGTCTTTGAATAACACTTCCTAATTTATATTTCTTTGAATTATCACTTTGTATACTAAGCGGCGTAAGACAGTAAACAAAAACTGTTATAAAGTATACTTAGAATAATTTTAAATTAGGGCAGGGTCTGAAAAGCAGCAGTTTTGCAGAGACTCTAGCAGTTTCATTCACATTGTGTTCTCACTCTAGTAACGTAAAGTCTAGTTATAGCATTGTGTGGATGAATAAACGTCTTATTTATTTTAATATAATAGAATAGAAAACACTTTACTTAATTGACAGCTCTCACCAAAACTCCCTGTATTGTATTTCTAAGAGTATTTCGATCCAGTAACTACACCCTCACGTGACCGCGGGCCTGTGCGACCGACTATCAGTAATTTTCCACTCGGCTAATCTCTTCAATTTAAAATTTTCAATCCCCTTTGTGCCGGTCCAATCTCCAATATGTTATTTTCTTTCCTTTCCGCTCCAAAAGTTTGTTCTATTTCAATTTGAGTTTTTTGGTTTTATTATAATATTCGAATTTTAATCGGTCAATGTTTTATATTTTACTAAAATACACCCTACGGAGTTGCCCGGGTGTAGCCCGTTTATTCTTTTTCCCGTTGGAATTTACGTCATTTTACGAACCTTTGTGCGAAATTTCATCATTGTAGACCCAGCGGTGTCGGCTGTTTGTTGATCGATGAGTCAGTCAGACGGTCAGTTTCTCCTTTAAATACGAGTAACAAGAATGCTCACATTATAGCCAGATACAACATGACTATCTGTAGCCAAAGACCCTCATGATGATAATCAGTGAGGTTCGGATTCAAATCCTGGCATGTGCCAATGAGTCTTTCAAAACTTAAGTACATATTTATCACTAGCTCGACGGTGAAGGAAAACATCGTGAGGAAACCCGCAGGTGCCAGAATTAATTCTGAGACATGTGTTAACAGACCCGGTACAGCGATGGGCTCACCACCTATCTGGTGAAAAGTGGGTATATCAAGAAATGGAATACCTCTGCCTACTCGCCCTCGGGGATATAAGGCGTAAGTTTTTTTTTTTTTTTTTATTTGTCGCCAAAGTGTTAAAAGGCCTTTATCCGTCGCGTAGACGTGTAAACCATTCTTTAAAATGTATTCCACGTGGTGACAATACAGCAAAACGATTGTAACCCACCGTACGTTTCCTAAACGGTTAAAATGCAATTTTGAGAATTTTCAAAGCAAAGCACGCTGCTTCCTTTGTGAGAAAACAATGGCCGCGCATGTCGCGAATTCTGTATCGCAATGACCTTTCTGTTACTGGGAAATGTCAAGGCGTTTTGTTCTGTTTGCAGGTTATAGCCTGCGTTTAGCCCCCTAAATAAGTGGCAAACTTATCTATTTCATTTCTGCATACAGTTACTAATAAAGAGATGTAAATATACTATAGGTCATAGGAGCAATGATAGCCCAGTGGTTAAAGAACCCGCTTCTTATTCGTGAGGCTCGCGTTCGAGTCCTGCCACGCACCAACAGTTTATCAAAAAGCTTACCTACGTAGTACATATTTATCAGTAGCTCAACAGTGAAAGAAAATATAGTGAGGAAACCCGCAGATCCCAGAATTAATTCTGAGGCAAGTGTGGTTTAGGGGTCCAAAATCTATGAAATCGCAAATCATGTGAATTTGATTTCATATATATCTATTCTTATTTATACTATACTAATATTATAAAGAGGAAAGATTTATATTTTTGTATGTTTGTGTGTTTGTATCTTTGTTACGAATAAACTCAAAAACTACGAAATTGATTTTGAAAATTCTTTCATCAATACGAAGCTAGAATATCCCTGAGTAACATAGGCTATATTTCATTCCCGTATTCCCATGGGAACGGGAACTAAGCTGGTGAAATCGCGCAGAACCACTAGTCTTTAATAAGAACAAGTAACAGCATGTGCGATTTTTCGTCGTAATTTAAAATCATTTATTAACTGTAAAATTTTACATTCATTTGAAAAAAAACGTCGCCTGTGGCTTCTCGTAGTCATCACTAACGACAAATGAGAAAAAAAAAATGTAATTTCATCTTTAAAAGTACAAATCATACTCACCCATCCCTTTTCTGATGCTCTACACACTCTTAAGATATTATAGAGAATCGAAAGCATATTCAGCGCTATCTTCCGCATAGCAGGTAATAAAGGTGGAGTAGAACGGTATTAGGTAAGAAGTCAAAGCCTGGAGGAACCTGAGACTCGAGTGATCTCGAATAGATATTAGAATACTGGAAGAGCGTTAAATAAGTATCATATTTGATCGAAAATTTTTTTAGAGATCGAATTTGTTGGAGCTACAATTAATAACGATTTAGGATACACGTTTAGTCTTCTCTTGTTAACTCTGTTTTGGTTGGTAGAATGTAAAAGCAGTGATATTACTGTTGAGTTGACGGGCCTGTTGGCTCAGTTGGTAGTGACCCTGCCATCTGAGTCGGAGGTCGCGGGTACAATCCCCGCTCGGGGCCAACATTTATTTGCATGAACATGTCCGTTGGCTTCGTGTATGGGTGTTTTATATTTATTTAAGTATGTTTATCAGTTGTTTAGTACCCATAGTACGGGCTCTGCCTAGTTTGGGACTGAATAACCGTGTCTGAATTGTGTCTTTTTTTTTCAAAAAAAGCTCGCCTCTTATGTCTTAGAAAACCCCCAAGCCGCAAAATTAGTTCTCAGGATTATACCATCAAGATAAAGGCTGATTCATGTTACAACGGGACGGGCCCCGTCCGGGGATCGGTCAAATATTTTTTGTATGAAGCGCTGGCCCGGACGTGCCCCGTCCGCGCCAAATGTCGAGGCGTGTTGTAGGATGGTTTGCCCCGGACGGGGCACGCCCGGGCCCGGACGGGGCACGTCCCGTTGTAACATGAATCAGCCTTAAAGGTTCCGAAACGCACCCCGATGAAAAGTGGATAAGACGAAGCGAAGGTGAAATGTTAGTGAAAAGGGAAGATTGTCCTCCAGGCGAGGTCATCGTGCCTGCAGATGAAGTCCAGCGATCGATGATAGTCAGTCTTCAAGCACTCCTTTACATGTGTAAGTATATTTATTTATTCTGAAACCAAGAAATAAAATCACCTTCTACTCGTACCTATTATACAATATTTCCCCCTTTTTTACTTTTTGTATTCACAATACACGGACAGAGGTTTCACCTAATTGCAGTCTGTGCTCGATATGACACGCTCTGAGTCGGGTATGGGCCTTTTATGAATTTTCTCCCACCAACATTCGCTCTACCCCACTTCAGGACAGTATTGCCATTCATAAATATGCATTACCCAATTAAGTTAAAGGGATGCACGGCAAGAACACTCGTGTTACACTATAACAAATCTGGCGAACACACAAACTCCTCGCACGTCGGAGAGATTATATTTCCACTTCAATACCACATCCAGAAATCAAATTTAAGTCGTTGAAATTTTCTATTTCCAACCCGCAAAGAGTTCGATTGTGGACGGATCTCTTCGGACCGCGGCTCACCGATTCCATTCTACCATTTACCGCGCAGATTGAATGGGAATAGATGTGCTCTGTGCCTATGCGGCTGCCATCGATATAATACCCACACAATATAATATCACACTTAAAAGAAGGTCCCAATCACAAGAAGATATTTTATAATAAGTTAAAGAAATAAATACTTTTTCATTTTCATTTCAATACCCAGATAGATGACAGTGAAAAACTTTCGTATATATTTATCACTAGCTCGACGGTGAAGAAAAACATCGTGAGGAAACCCGCAGGTCCCAGAATTAATTTTAAGGCAATGGGCTCACCACCTATCACGTTAAGGGGTCCAAATTTGGTAAAATTTGCGCTATTCTATTATATTGTATCAACTTTTTGTAACAAAAAATTATTAGGTATATTATTAAATATGGTTTGGTCATTTAGAACGAATGGATCAAAGGAGAATAACGAAAGAGATTTATGGTGCAAATGTTGAAGGATACTAGGCAATAGGACGCCCCAGAAGGACGTTCACGGATCAAATTAGTGATGTCCTTAAAAAAATCTGGTATCAAGAGTGCAAAGAATAAAAGAGTGTGCATGAAAAGGCTTATGGATGTGAAGGAAGCGAGGGAAGTGTGCAAAGATCGGGCAAAGTGGCGATCCATCGTCTCTGCCTACCCCTGTGGGAAGAAGGCGTGAGCTGTATGTATGTATGTATGTATTATTAATAAATATTTCGTGAAAAGTTGGTATATCCAGAAATGAAATATTCTGCCTACCCCCTCGGGGTTAAAAGGCGTGACATTATTATTAGGTATTATACTTAGTGTTATTTATATATGTAAAGACAATACACTCTCTTGCGCTTCATCTACATCTATCATAAATTAATGAGGGATTTTCCAGGCCACGTTCCTAAAAATTCTCACAGATGGCGATCTACAATTCCTACCTAAGTTGACTGGAAATCTGATTTCTTTGAATATAAAATATATTTTTTAAATTACCTTGTTATAGATATATAACTTTAAAACACCATGCTGATACGTTTTGGGATAACGTTCATATGCTTGACATTTTGTATTGCTTCTTGACTTTTTTATTCCTATATCGAATGACTAGGGTTTTTTTATGAGTCTATTATTTAGATTAAACGATTTGACAGATTTTGAAGTGCAAAATATTGGTAGATTTTCCTTCATCTCAGAAATGCCATCCTAACTTCCTAACTAATATTATAAATGTAAAATTGACTTTGTTTGTTACGCTTTCACGCCTTAACCTCTTAACCGATTTAAAAAAATATTTTACCATTGGAAAGTTAAAATATCAGCAAGTAACTTAAGATTTATTTTATTCCTGTGTTCCCACGGGAACGGGAACTATGCAGGTGAAACCGTGGTGGCACAGCTAAACCAAACCATAGTTTGTTTGTTGTTTTTGTTTACCGCGTTTTAACTAGACTGTCTCGCCATCTATCAGTAGGTTTTGGAACTAAATTGGCGCGTTACACTGTACGTTAGATATACTTATAGTCTATATTTTATACCCATATTCACTCGGGAACGGGAACTAACGGGTTCAACCACGGGGCGCTGCTAGTAAGTAAGCTATATTTTCCCGCGATTGGCCATAAGGAGGGAAGGAATCCTGATTGGCAACAGGAGGATGAAAACTCATCTATTAGCAAATACTATTTCCGTATCGATGGTCGCTTCTATACCTGGAATTAGCTTATCGACTTTCAGAGTTCAAGTCATATTATTCTTCCATATCTTCATGATCCATTTAGCTTAGTTGACTCAATGGAGCTAAGTATTGCAATTCAGTTTCAAGATAAATTATAGTAGAGTAGGTACTAGCGGGTGCCCAGTGGCATTGCCCGCGCGGATCCAGTTTATTCCCGTTCCCGGAGGAATTTCCGAAAATCCCTTCGGTTGGCTACGACATATATTTAAGACACCTACATACCACATTTCTAGGTGTACTCGTTTAGATTTGTACGAAGTAATCAACGAAAAAGGGTTTAAATCATAAGAAACCGAATATACTATGCCCTTTTCTATTTCTGCGAAACTGTTTGGCATCATTAACAAAATACTAATGCGTCGTTATCTCAGAAACCACTTAATTTCTATGATCTAAGTGTAGAAAGTATGCTCTAATCCGCGGCTTAACGGGGCTTAAAAACGTTATGTAAATCTGTTCATTAAACCTAACGAACGGTGGGTCTCGCTACGGGGATTACTACCCGATTCGTTCCCATTTTGGGGTTCCGTACCATAGGATCGAATCGAAACCCCATTGATTTTTTGTTACAATTATAAAAATAGAGCAGAGATAGCCCAGTCTAAACAGACATGTGTAAACAGACCCGGACCGGCGATGGGCTCACCACCTATCACGTTTAGGGGTCCAAAGAATATCTCGTGAAAAGTGGGTGTATCCAGAAATGGAATACCTCTGCCTAGCCACTCGGGGATATAAGGCGTAAGTTTTTTTATAGCCCAGTAGTTAAAGAGCCTGTTTCTTATTCGTGAGGCTTGGGTTCGAATCCCGGCATGTACCAATAAGTTTTCAAAGGAGCTTACACACAATTTCGCCGTCTGATAAGTGAATATAGATCAATCTCTCAGAACTCTATCATTGCTAAAAGCAGCTCCAAATTATATATTCCGTAACGAAACCTAAGTGGTACGACTGTTGTACATTCATGAATTAAAATTTCATCATTATCAGGAATAGATATTTTGACACACAACCCCACTACAAAACATTTTATTTACGAAAGTTCGGAACCTTCTAGATTGGTTCGGAAAACTCAGATTTGACTTTTCCGCTTTTTATTTATGTAGTACACCGTGCAATGGTTATTTCCATGAGCAGTCGGCGAAAGCAGATTAGGCCGGATTGCTTTTGATGATTTAAACAGTTTTCTGAAAGCTACTAACTTACTGAGAATTTTATTTTCATTTTTCTCATCTAGCACTCCATTTCATTTTTGTTCTCAGTTTTTTTGGCAAAATAGGTAACAAAGAGATTTAAATATACTAGGGTCTAGCGGCCATTGGAAATATTTTCAACAAAAAATTTTGAACTCAAGCGTCAGTTAGATGTTGAACACGAGCTATCGAACGTTTCAGACTAGACTTATGACCACTAGATAATAAGGTTTGGATTCCAATTTGTTTGCTTTGGCCGCTCTATACCCTAGTATATTTAAATCTCTTTGCTATAAAATTGCGTACCGTCGGAAGGCATGGGTATTGGTGGTTAAGTAGCATTTCTTCTTCTATTTGAAAAAGTGTATCGAGTGATAAACACAGCCTCTATCATCTTCCGTTACCTTCATTCATCTTAGTTACATCTTTCTGTGAGAAATTTTAAAGTTTTAGGATGCTGAGCGGTAGATGGAAAAGTTTTAGTCATCTACCCTCTGCACTGGTCTCCACTCGAGAACCATTCTGCTTGATCGGACGTCAGTTCTACGAAGTGTGCTGCCCTTGAAAACAATTATGGAATACTCAACATAAAAATTTAATTAACAAACTTATCAGTCCTCATAAATGTATTCACATTTCCAAGTCTCCACTTCGTAATAATTACATTACCACCTTTTCCAACATTTTCATTTCGCAGCGGCCGAGGGCCGCAAAGATATACCATTAAAATTAAAATGTCCGCGGAACGGCTCTAATGGAGCGACGGTGATTAATGCCGGCGACATTACTTTAATGAGGACAAATTGCATCTTCAGAACACTCTGTAATGGCCCTTTTAATTTTTTCAGTTGGTAAGCCCTGGATTTACCTATTGGGAGTCGATTGAGCGGAACGGTTTCTAATTCACAGTAGAGATGTGCTGAATTTTAAAAAACAAAAAAAAAATTGTCCGATAATTTTACGTGATAACGTCATAAGAAAACATTGATGAAAAATTGCATACTGGAGTAGAAGAGAGATAGATGCGTCACAAGCCGAACGCTTAGGCCGATCGAGCCTCTCTATCGCTTGTTCCGCGCTCTCGCTCGCTCGCTCGACTCAGGTGCAACATGACACTTATTCAAGCGTGTAGCCGTCGTTGATAGATTTATAAGACGTTATCACGTCAATTATACTTTTTAATTAAGGAGTACCTAATACTCGTAGTCCCGTTGAAAATGAGTTTCATTCTGCTGAGGGCCTGTATCATTTATCATTAGCCCAACGGTTAAGGAAAACATCATGAGGATAGGATTAGGGGTCACATAACAGCACCACATTCCGGTGAAGGATTCACCGCATGTCACTTGGAGGGGTATTAAAATACACTGCGAAACGTGGATTTTGCCATTGATGGAATACCTTTGCCGAGCCACCTTAGGAAGAAATGAGGGCATTAATAAATTTATTTATTTGGCACACAAAACAGTTAATGAAATTTTATATCTAAAATTAACATAATATTCCTAAATCTAATCATTAACCTAAACATGTGAGCACAAAAAATCAAGTAGCACCGAATGGTTTCACCTTACAGCTACTTAACACTAATACGAGGGCGGGATGATAAGTAGTAGCGCTGATTTTTGCCATAGTTTAACACATAATAATATGAACCTTAGCGTTGTCTTGGTGGAAAATGATTCTTTAAAAACAGTTGACGAAATTTATTTTCAAATGACAAAAAATCTATAAAATTTTGGTGATGTCCAGAAAATCTATAGAGGGTGGTATAATAATAAATGAAAAATACTATAGAGATCTGATTTATTAGAGCGGTAAGAAGATATTATTTTAAACAAATATGTCCTACAAAACACCCCCCAGAATGCCCCCTGACTTGTAAAATTCTTCAAAGTACAAACATCTGCTTGCAACATTTTAAAAATACTGGTAACCCTTCCAACATATATGTTTGTACATGGAATCAAAAAAACTTGAATCCAGAGTCTGAAAAAGAAATATTTAAAATAAATAAATATTTTTTTGCACTTAAGTAGCGATTGATGAGCTACCTGAAAGAGAGAGCGCTTTACTTTTTTTCTCACTCTTATCTGTCATTAGCGTTTATGCGGAAGCGAAATAAAACAGTTATTTTTTATTAGGTTGTCGGTCTGCCGCTCTGCCAATGTCAATTTGACATTTCATCTGCATGGAGCACAGAACACTATAACTCCTCACAACGAAACGAACAGACCACTATATATTTAAATAACAAAAAAATAATTTAATAATTCAGGGAATACTAAATAATTACATTAATGCGGTTAGCCTAATTGAACATGAAACTAAATAATTATTTTAAATCATTTTGGGTCCATAGACCAAAAGGGTGACGTTCGTTTCTCAGTGACCTAAACCCTCATATATTACTATATATTCATCATATATTTTTCAAACATAGTGAGGCATTTTAAAATATTTCATTATGTTTTCAAATAGCCCAGTAAATTAGCTTTACAATGATATATATATGGTTCTGGTAATAAAATACGAGGAATAAAATACCACTATTATTCTTCTCTTTTAGAACACAGGCGTCCAGAGACACGAATTTAAAAATGACATATATATTTTTTTTAAATTCGTGTCTCTGGACGCCTGTGTAGTATGTAGTGGTACAAGGTAATATTTTATGTAAATCTTTTCCATGATACATACGAGTAGCGTCCGAGTATTCATCTAAGCAGACTCGGTCGGAGCCCGCTTGTACTGTGGAAACGCGGCTTAAATATTTTCAGCGCCTTTTATACGCAGTCGGGTTGTAAAAATTACAGAATACCGACTTATATGCAGTCAGGTTGTACAAATTATAGAATTTTAAAGTAATTTGTTAAAACAAATTCGATTATGGAGTGGATAAAGTCAATGCCTCACCTCTAGCGGGTCGATTTAGAAACAATCTCGAGTGTTTAAGTCTCGAGTACCTAGTTTATGCATCGATGAGCTTGTAAAACTATTTACAATTAGCTACCTAACTTAAATAAATGCAATGAAAAACAGGTATGTTGATTATTTAAGAAATTAAAATTCTTTATAATAATAATATAATATTTTTACAGTTTTGTATCAATTTTGATTATAGGTAGTAATTGGGAGTTGGGAGGCTGCCTTGAAAAGTTTTGGACAGTTATCAGTTATCACAATCTCCCAATACGCGGTGGGCTCGCGTGGGTGATTATGGGCCGGCTTCCTCGTATAGAAGAAAAGACCCATATCTCACCATATAGCGACAACTGTTACAGTTATTACGTAAAACTGTGTATTAAATAAAATATTTATCACTAGCTCGACGGTGAAGGAAAACATCGTGAGGAAACCCGCAGCTCTCAGAATTAATTCTGAGACATGTGTAAATAGACCCGGTCCGGCGATGGGCTCACCTCCTATCACGTTTAGGGGTCCAATGTGTCTCGTGAAATGTGGGTATATCCAGTAATGGAATACCTCTGCCTACCCCCTCGGGGATGAAAGGCGTGAGATTATGTTATTATATTATTAAATTAAATAAAATGAAATATCTTTATTTACAAGAATATAGTATAGAAATTAGATGGTAAACTTAAATATTTAGGTATTATATTATGCGAGTCGGAAGAGGGCGACCTATGGTGTACTTACATCGATCAGATCGGCGATGTATTGAAGAAAAGCCAGATAAAGAATACCCGAAACCGAAGAGCATGTATGAACCGATTGATGGATTTGGATGAGGCGCAAGACGTATGCCAGCAGCGTAGCAGGTGGCGGGCTGTTGTATCTGCCTACCCCTTCGGGAAAAAGGCGTGATTATGCTCCACCGACAGTAGCATAAAAATTTTAGGTGTTGTTATTAAGTAAGTATACTGTTTTATCAATGTTAATTTTGATCATTAATCAAATTTAATCATAAAGTGCATAGGTAACTAGGTACTTTATGTGAAATTGTAAAAACACTAAGCAAGCCCATTCTATTTTAAAACTGAACCTCCTAAAACAACACGATGGGGACCTGCGACTCAAATGTAGGTAACTACTATCAGTACCTACCGCGCAACTTGTTATTCAAGCTAATAATAACTACCTAACTACCGTACTGCAAACGGAACACTGGGCGCACATAATCTTTATATAAGTATCTAGATTATGCACCCAGAAAGGGATGTACTAGAATAACTTCTTTTTACAATAAACAGATTTAAATTTTAAATTTAATGTATTTTTATCTAAGGTAAACGCAGCTATCAACGACCCATCGAAAATCTGCAGGTATTGCCGACCCATTCAGCTTATTCTTATTTTTATCGGTTTGGAACGATTTGAGTCACAAGAGAGTATAATATACACACATGTTTGTATGTTTCCTAATTAATTTACTGGTGTTAGTGTACGTAGGTATACGGGAATGTGACCAAATACGTTAGTTTCTGTGAACGTAGCGAGTGCGCCGATCGTATCATACTAACCCTTACCTCCTCAGGTAAGTACTCAAATTTTTTGCTTAAGATATTTTATATATAAATATTTACGTTAAGTTTATTCTGACTAACTCAACATATTCCTTTATTTGTATATTCCACATTTCGCAACGAAATTATTATGTTTTAAGGGATTTTAAAAAGTATTTTTGAAATTAAAATAGAACGGCAATAGCTGCAGTGCATTTTAGTAGTGCAGTCATTACCGACCCATGGATCGGCAATGGCTGAGAGGTTATTCTTTATTTTTTCCCTTTTTCGTTAATGCTTACAATAATTAAACAAGTTTTTGTAACACCATTTCAATCTTAAGTATTCTAAAATTATAAGCATCTATTAGCGACATACACCATGTTGTATTATAAACATGTTTTTCCGCGATAAACTGCCACGCATTATTAAACATTTAGACGTGGGATATGAAAGAAACTACTTAAAGTTTTCTTCGTATTTATATGAAAATGGTGTTTTTTTTATAGTTTATGACTAAATCAATAAATTATTGTATTAAAACGGATGGGGAAATATATTACAATTAATATCGATTATTTGTTGTGGCTCGGAAAAAGATTTGTTAATTTTTTTATTCAACACTAATTACCGATCCATATGAATCGGAAATTGCAACAAAGAGAAGCTATCACCGATTCTATGCCGATTAATTGTATTTTTGGATTAACGGTATGTAATGTCTAAAAGTAAAGCTCCTAATTTGTTTCAGTATAATGATTTGACTCAATGAGTTAGGTTAGGTTTAATTTCATTTAATGTCATTAAATTTTATTTTCTTTTCATATCCATAAAAAAAATGTACTGAAGACTAGGCTGTATGTATAGTTACATTTGCCTACCCAGAATGGTTGAAGAAAACAAAAAAAACTCTGCTTTTAATCTTTTACGGTTGGCGCGATTTTCCAAAAATGTTAGTTGAGTTTATTTTATTTTTATTATTTTATTAAATTGCTTCATTTTTTCGCAACTGTATTAAAAATGGTTATGAAGTACACGTGCGGAACCGTCATTGCAACTTGTTCCGACAGTCAACCCTCACCTTCGGCTGCGCTAAACTTGGGAAGTTCGAAAAAAATTTATAGGCTTTTTGGTAAACAAAACAAAGGGTTTAAGTTATTTTGAAATAAAATTGTCTAATTATTTTTATAATTTTTATAATTATTTTTCAAAACATAATTTTTATATATTTTCAGGTTTGTGAATCTGACTTAGAGTATAAAGTACTTATTAGTGCTAGCCACGGTATGATTCATGTGTCTAGAAGCACCAGCCACTATCCCAACTTGAAAAACTCTGTGCTGAAAATAAAACAGTGTGTTTTTATTTTATTAACATCTACACATTTACAAAATTATCTCTGAATTTTGATAGTGAATATTTATGTTTCAGGTGATTCAGTTATCCCCTATGTCCAAGACAATTGACACTAAGACCAATTCCCTTCAACGGCACTACAGGGAACTGCATTATGAAGTAACAGCATTGACATTATTTTAAGAAGTAATTACTATTAAGCAGGCTAATTAATTAGAAAGAAAGGCTATGGTAACTATGGTTTGCACTATAGCTGGCCAAGCAGCAGGTTTCCGGGGGCGCAAAATAACAATACGTGACCTATGTTCTCACTTTGATTTTATGAATGTTATTCTATTTACCATTTCTATTAAAGTCTATTTTCTTATATTACTAAAATTTCATTTGTGTACACCGAGAAATCAATACCTTTATTTTTATTGAGGTCCAAGTGTGAAAACAATCTTTTAAAGAATCCACAATCATTCCGAGGTTCACTGCGATTAGTTGGAAAGCATGGGCACTAGAAGAAGAAATCTACAAAACGGGCCATTTACACGAGGGCAATCCACTAAGACAATCCACTAAGACTGCATACAAAAAAAACGTGAGGACAATGGAATGGATTGTCCTCAAGTTTTTTTTGTATGCAATGTAAATAGCTCGTGTAAATGGCTCCTAACAATGAATTTCATGTTGGTTCTATTTCTTTTTTTTTCACCCCTTACAGGGTAGGCAAAGGCATTACGCCATGCAGCCTTGTTATTAGTTAATGATATCCTTGAGTAAATTGCTCTGCTTCAGAGTCCATGCACAAAAATACAGTGTCTTCAACACTTTCTACATCCCTATCTTGGTTATCAACAGTAAAATAATAGCACTTTTACTGACGACTTCATTGTGACTTCTTGAGGCAATCCAAAAATGTCCATATCTTGCATTTTATCGAATTTCCCATTCACTGCACACTTTCACGGAAACTTATTGCCACATAATTAACTATCACTATTATGAGGAGTCAAAACCCGAAATACACAGCAAAATGAAAATTATACAAAAAACATGACGTCCCTCTTCGGATTCCCGCCAAAAAGTTAAAAGTCAAGTTTATCTCCATTTTCGAATCAAGTAAAAAAATGAGAAGCAAATAAAAGTAAACGGAACATTTCGAAAACGGGATATTTTGGGAAAGGGATATTTCGCTCAAATTAATAATTATTTTGAGAATCGAACATGAAGGTAGGTATTTTGTGAAAAAAAGTATGCTTTATTTACGTACGGTCGGTGTTAGATTCATAAAAATCGGTAATAGCTTCAAAGCGTTTCGGGTGGGTCGGTAATAGAAACAATTGACTTCAACAATCCTTTGATTATTTTTTCAATGAAAACATGATATTTATAAACAAATGAAAATATAAATATAAAATATACAATCTATATTTAAATATAAAATAAAAAAATCTGGTGTGTTTCCAACCACTACCCTTAATTCTAATAATCAATTTCAAAACTTGCTTAAGGGGGTCGGTAATAGCTGCGTTTACCTTACTACTATTAATTCCCTATTTGTCCAGAACGGTGTGGATGCTATTTAACAAACGTGACCATGTTATTATGTAATACAGTGGAAAATTTTACCCATTTCCAAGAACCCAGATATCAAGATCGAATTTCTAAGTCTTCCAACAAATCGTGCGGGGGCAGTATGTGATTGGATTACGGCTGAGCCAGATCAAAAAGCGCAAGTGACCCATGTAAGCGGCGTAACATCCTCACATCCGTAATTTTACGCGTCGTCTGCCTTCTGTTTCGGCCTTTTTTTTCCTGTGTCCTTTTGTAGATAATAAAATAAAATAAATTAATAATAAAATTAGTTTATTTTAGATTTGAGTCCATATTTGATATAATATATAAAAAATATTAAAATTACAATTGTTATCAGAAATTACCATTAAAATTACAAATTAAAACTACAAGATTATATAACAAGATAGATAGATGATAATGTACTGTACACACCAAAGCTTATAATAGAGTTTTTAGAAATCAGAAACCTCGACGAACTTGATTTATTTAAAAGAAATCGGCCAAGTGCAAGTCGAGTATTAAACGGCAATTGTTGTATGGAAGCCCCTTAAATATTTATTTTATTATGGTTTTTAGTATTAAAATTTGTTGTTATAGCGGCAACAGAAATACATTTAAACATCCAGGCTCATGTGATACAGCCTGGTGACAGACGGACCGACAGACATAGGGACGGACGCACAGCGGAGTATTAGTAGTAGGTGACACATGATCTTACAAGTATCGTATGCACATATCTTATTTGTGCAAAACTCGTCAGGTCTAGTGGGTGTAACTAAGTCCCCAAACAAGCTGTAGCCTAACTAACTAGTAACAAGACCACAAGCAGACTTAAGTTCCCGAATCGCGTTCTAACAATATTTAAATCTTGGAGGTGTTCGGATTAACGTCCGAATTAATTCAACGCGACCTGCTCATTTCAGGGAAATTTAAATTCGGTTCGTGCGTTCAGAGATCATTCTCGAAATGGAACGGGCTATAAACCTTACACTACAGAGACATCTGTCGGTGCTAGATAGAACAACCAGCGACATAGACGGAAAGCCTGTGACGTCACTGGGTTCTAGAACGCGCTGTCAAAGTTCTTGCAACAGTTTGTATGAACAGAAAGAGAAGGAAGGGAGGATCATTTCTATTCCACACTGGAACAGCATTGCATTTCAGTTCCTCCACTAAATATCTCTCTTACCTTTTAGCGCCGAAAATATTTTTTAATTTCTATAAAGGTGGGCAAGCATTATTCAAAACCATTACAAATTTCAAGCATTAGAAGTTTCATAAGCAAATGCGACAGACAGACAAAACAGTAGGTCACATATGAGTTTATTTTTTACCACTTCTGCACGAATAAATTGAATAAATCCAATTCATATTAAACTAAATCCATAAATTTAAATGTGAAACCTAAAATCTAATCATTATTTTATTTTGTTCTGTTATTGTTAATAATGTCTCTAAGCATGTTGTCACTTCCATTAATTGGGAATGCAATTAACTGTTTTTATATATATTTTATATATACTGACCTTTTAATATTGTACGTCCTGCTGAAAGTCCTATAAATAAATAAATAAACTATTTGACACTATTGAAAAAACAGCAGAAAAACTTGAGACCAAAATACAACACTCCTCATGTAGTGTGGAGGCCGCTAGTTGATGTTGACGGAGACTTGAAGTATCCAAAAGACTAGTCTAGTGTTATTATAGTTCTGTGTAAGTATCCGAACGCCCAGTCTCCAATTCGATTGTCAAAGAGCGGGTAAGCTCCTTACTCGAGTAAGAAGATTTCTGTTGGATCCTCTTTTGGAGCCCTAAAACTTTGCAGTCTTGAAAAATTTAAATCGAGAGTTGGGAGTGCTTATTTCTTAGAGGATGATGAGGGTACTCGATGTACTTAGTTGTTGTAGGTAGATGAGTATTTGAATGACAATGATGTTTGGTGTAAATTTTCAGCAGCTGAAAAATAATATGTTGAGGAGTTTCTTGACCCGCTTCTTCTCCTCAACTACAACATGTAACAGAATAAGCGCAATTCCTGAAATTAGTTTGTTCAGTATCGACTACTTATTCGATTTCAGCTATTTTTAATGTGTTAAATTTTTCAAAAAAATGAATTATCTTAGCTGAATGTATTGCTTTCTATGGAAATCGTGCTATTATTAATCGATATTTAAGAAAATTGCTTAGACACAACTAAAGTTCGATTGCATTATATATTTTTTTATAATAATATACTAATTGGGGTGTATGAGTAATTGCGCTCTTTCTGTTACGCGTTGTATACATACCGAAGCGGTGGAGTCGCAATGACTTTCAATAAGAGGATTTATAAGCCCCTATATATGTACATTGAATAAAAACATTTTGTCTTGACTGGACTAGAGTAGATTAGGAGAAAATCCACAATAGGGTATAAGTGGGACAGTTAACCAAAATCAGCACGTTCACAACACTCACATCAACGCAGTTTTATAATAAAGTATGTTTTAGAATAACAAAGTACTAGTAGTAACTGTAAATTGTAAAAAACCGACTTCAACTCCTAACGTATTACCAAGAAGTTTGAAGAAACTATTGATGGTGCGACAAACAGATTCACGTACAGAGCAATCTTAAAGGGTCTCGTTTGTTGACTAAAGAGCACTAAAACATGTCATCATCATCATCTTCATCAGCCTACATTCGTCCGCTGCTGGACATGCCTCCCCTAATGAGCGCTATAGCGCCCTGTCTTCGGCTTGACGCATACAGCATCTGCCTGCAGCCTTTCGCAAATCGTCATCCCATCTGGCCGGAGGGCGTCCTACACTACGTTTGCCGAGTCGCGGTCTCCACTCCAGAACACGTTTACCCCAACGGTTGTCGCCGTTGTCGGTTCTTCGCGAGATATGGCCGGCCCACTGCCACTTCAGCTTGCAATTCTTTGACCTATGTCGATAACTTCGGTTCTCTGTCGGATGTATTCGTTACGAATCCTATCCTTCAGAGAAACTCCGAGCATAGCTCTACCTTGAACTGGTGGACCAGCCCTGCCTAAAACATGTACTACTCGTTAAAAGCCCACGCGTGAACTAAAACTGACCTTTCCGTATTACTCTGAAGTTATTTATAACGGACTTAGGTACGTCCACTTGAATTATTTGTAAGGGCTTAATAAACTTCTTGAAAGGATTTTGAGCACTCTATGTTTTATATAGGGATTTTGTCTAAGTATCTTCTGCTAATTTAGGTATGTTTATTTTTTAAACATTGAAAAAGGGATTTTTTTGCCCGACTGCATTAGTAGAAGCGTAATATTTTTTTTATTTTATTTATGTATGCTGACGTATTAAAACAAAGGACTCGTCAAACCACTTGCAAAAAAAACCAGCCAAGTGCGAGTAATTAAGTAAAGAGTACACACGTATGGGTATGATGAAAAAAATGGTTTTAAGTTTCAGTTGGTTCTAAGTATGGGGAATCCCCAAAATTTATTGTTTTTTTTTGTGTTAAAATCTTAATGCGGTTCACAGAATAAATCTACTTACCGTCTAGTTCTTATATTATTTTAGTTTCAACAGTATAGTTCCTTTAATATCGAAAAAAAATGGCTGTGACATAGGGACGGACAGACAGACAGATAGACAAGACGAATCCATAAGGGTTCCGTTTTTTGCCATTTGACTACGGAACCCTAAAAACCTGTAGACATAGACTGAATAATTCCAGAAAAGGTACCTTTTAGGTCCAAAACAAGACAGATTTAAATAAATAAATAATGTCCTGGGCTTATCGTGTGGGTCTGAACTAAATCGAATAAGAAACTTAAAAGGTCCTCCCACTTAAAGAGCGGTTAATGGAGAACTACGACTAACATTTTCTTTGAATTTAATATATTCGTAAGCAAGATATTTTGTTATTACTTACTAGCGGATTTGCGCGGTTTCACCGGCGTAATTATAGTTCAAATGGGTATACGGGAATAAAATGTTACTATGCTACTCAGGGATATTCTAGCTTTCCATTGGTGAAAGAATTTTCAAAATCGGTCTTGTAGTTGTTGAGTTTATGCGTTACAAAGATACAAAAATACAAATCTTTCCTCTTTAGGGTCACAGCACACATATCAACTCGGAAAGGGATCGGCACCGTATCGCCTTTCGCCTCGCCGTCAACCAGGCCTCAACCTAACGTATGCATGTAACCAAAGCGTAGCAGCGGCTCCTGTACGTCAACTCGGCTACGGCTAGGCGTCACCGCGCTTACGCCTCGCCGACCGCTGGCTGACCGGGTTGGCACCAAATCAGTTTGAATCCAAACGTTGAGTGTTCAATAAAAAAATCAATAAAACTTACGCGCAACACGAAAGGAATGCCTTGCGAATGGCAGGCGGCGGCACGGTCGGCAGGCAAGTCGCGGGAGGGAACACGGTCAAGGGTGGACCAAGAGCCGTGAGCTCGCGTACGGAGAGACGTAAGCGGGGGGACAGCGAGCCGTAAGCGCGGGAACTGCAAGTTGACCACTCACCGCATCGCGGTTCGGAGCCTGTTCCGAGGCGAGGCGATTACGTTACGTTTCCAATTAGTGTGCGTTGCAGTAGGGAGTTTCATACAAACAATACTGAACGGCTCGAGGCGATACGGTGACGATCCCTTTCCGAGTTGATAAGTGTGCTGTGACCTTTATAATATTAGTAGGTATAGATATAGATTAGTAAGTATAAACAAGATATTTTCTTTGCATGTGTAACAGCACCCCGATAGGCTCATCACCTCATGTTTATAGGTCGACAGACATTCTGGTTAACACTATTTATGGGTATTTCTAGGAATTATCATGCCAGGATTCGAACCCAAGACCTCTCGCATGAGAGGCGGGGTCTATAACCGCTGGGCTATCACTGCTCAAATGAAGTCTGAAGCCTCGATTTAGTGCCAGAATTCATTGGCACTGATCGGTAATTTATCATTAATAGTCCATTGTTATGGGTCTTTGCTCAAATGAGGGGTTGAATTAAAATAAGTTTATTTTAAGTTAATTATTATAAACCTATACGTTTTTCAAAAAAAATACGTACGTTGTCATCACTAGTTCGACGGTGAAGGAAACCCGCAGGTCCCAGAATCCCGGTCCCGGACGACCCGGTCCGGCGATGGGCTCACAACCTATCACGTTTAGGGGTTGAATACACTTGTAAAAAGTGGGTATTTCCAGAAATGGAATACCCCTGCCTAACCCCTCGGGGATTAAGGTCGTGAGATTATTTATTTTAATTTTATTTTATGAATTATAAGTATGTTTGATAAAACCCCCTTAGGAATTTCCTAAATAGGTACATAGATTTGCCCCCGTAGCCAAGTGGCATTGCACGATCTAATCGAATGATCATTTAGATTATCATGTATGGGATTGACATAAGCACTTGCCAACGAGCGCGAATGCTAATGACAATCCCATACATGTCAATCTAAAAGAACATTCGATTAGATTGTGCAATGCCACTTGGCTAGGGGGGCTGTTATCTATAATTGACATGTATAATTGACATCTAATAATAATTATACTCAATCAGCAACAAAAGTCACATATCTCCGTATTATATGATTGATTATGCGTTGCGTTAAGTTTGGAGTTCGGATACAGATTCGGAACGAATTAGAGCCGTCTAATTTATTCGTGGCTGACGGAAATCTACGGCAGTGAGCGTCGTTAGTGTACGGCTTTGTTATGTCGAATCGGGAGTTCAATTTTAAGTTTGTTAAAATAGATACACAATATGTAACAGAATAAGAGCAATTCCTGGAATTATTTTGTTCAGTATCAACTACTTAATCGATTTCAACTATTTTTAATATGTGTTATTTTTTTCTGAATTTAAAGCTACCTATGGAAACCTTACTATTATTGTTCTTCATTTAAGAAATTTTGTTATACAATCCTAAAGTACGAATGAGGAATTGCGCTTATTCTGTGACACGTTGTATATTTTTAACACTGTTGCGACGCGCCAGAAGCGTTTGGGTTCATAATAATGTCATGAGACTCCACAATAATGTGTCTTTAACCAGACTATTTAGGTCAATCAACTTTTTCTTGTCCCTTAATCTTTTGAAGTGATAACGTCTTATAAGTCGATGGACCGTCTGCACGCACGAAAAAGTGTCACGTTCCCCCTGATAAGAGCGTGGAACAAGCGATAGAGAGGCACGATCGGCCTAAGCGATCGGCTTGTGACGCATCTATCTCCAGTATGCAATTTTTCAAATATATTTTCTTTTGATATTAGATTGTGATTATTACTTCCGAAAGTACAATAACTCAAACAGACAGAACCTATATGCTGTTTGTTGTTAAGAAGTTTCATTCCATACCTCCGTATTGCTTGAATGATGTTTACCAAATTATATGGGACAAGAGAGTGAAACGGAGAGAGTAAATTAGTTCAAATTTTATGCTCAGGCGCCAGAGGCCTACTTCTCAAATAGGCCATTTCCCATTTTGACTACTTTTCTATGTGACTACTTCGCTATCGGCCCACTCAGTAAAGATTCTATTTCGCATTCTGTCTTATTCTCGAACTACCTACTTCGCAAACAGTCTACTTTTTTTTCTAACGTCATTAATCCAAATGTATAATTTTAAGTGTAGTACGTAACTGCGTTAATTAATCATTTCAATTAATTAAATAAGCAACAGTGGTGCTTTCCTCACGTTCCCCTACGGGATGTCATATGTCAAAGTTAAAATTATTTAATGTAACATCATTGTCACCATATGCCATAAACAAAATACGAGTAAAACAAGAATCACATAAAGTAAATAACCATAAATTTTGACCGATTTACATTTCACGTTAACATTGGAAAATATTCCAGTAACATTATCTAACTTTTGCGGCCACTTGTTGATTCTGTTATCCTGTTCTACTTTTAGATAACGTATCAAACAGCATAAATCAGAAACGATAGACTTTGATGGAGTCAGTTGGCAATGTTGCATCACAAAAAGTAACTTAGAAGTGAATGCACCATTCAAATACAAGTCTCAAGTGTCTTCTCAGACACACTAGTATTTGAATGGTGCAACCTCATCTACACACATTATTTACAAATATTATGTTTAAAAATACGCAATAAGAATCACTGATTAACCATCATGATCAGTTGCCATGGCTTGTACATACTTACTATGGTTCTTCGGTTTTTCCACTAGTCACAAGCAAACACAGCATGCAAATATGATATCATAAATTAACAAAAAAGAACAGTTTAGAGTAAAACTAGACCATAAAAAACATAAATGTGAAATGAGAGCCAAGTTCAATATTATGCCTTGTTGACTTCAACGACAAAAGAAGTGAGATCTAAATGGGTGCCAAGTTCAACGGTCAGTCCTGAAATTTATTTATAACAACATAAAATATCATTTCTTCTTATAACTTAGGATAATATATTGTAGCCTAAGGTCTGACTTGGCTAGTTTTTACATATGAATTATTATATTCGATGGTTAGTTTCTACCAGCAAGCCAAATTTTCGGAATAATAAAATAAGACACGACAAGTAACAGGTTTAGAACCTGCGAAGGCTATAATAAGTATTATGTTCAATGGCTAGTTTCTACCAGCAATAAGCAATAATTCGTATATGAAAACTAGCCAAGTCAGACCCTAGGCTACAATATATTATCCTAAGTTATAAGAAGAAATGATATTTTATGTTGTTATAAATAAATTTCAGGACTGACCGTTGAACTTGGCCCTCATTTCACATTTATGTTTTTGATGGGATATCATTACTTTTTGTACATAAATTATTAGTAGGTAATTATTTATAATAAAATTAATTCAAAATGGTTTTTGTTAAGCTACTGTATTTTCTTTGAACGCGATCTAAAACTTTACAGTAATTATCTAGTATATTTTTGCGATGCTCAGTAACCCATTTTACAGTTCTTTCAGCTTCTAACCTTTTCTGCTTTCCAATTTTGTCTGTAAGTTTGTTAATTATGTCATTTCCATTAGTAAACGATATTTTTTTCTTTTCATATTAAAACTTCGACGATCTTTTGTCTACAACTGGATTTTTTTCAGTTTAACGTTTTACCGCGGCCTTATGCGCCATCTATCGGGAGATAGCGGAACTAAACTACACTTCACTCCATAATAATTGGGTTTACATACGTGCGGCGCCATCTATCGGCAGATAGCGGAACTAAACTACACTTCACTCCATAATAATAGTTAAATGGATAATAAAATTATACAAATTTACCAGTTTCTGATTTATTCCTTTGTATTCACCTAATTACCTATCTGCATGCCAAATTTGAACTTTCTAGGTCACCTGGAACTGGGTTAGAGTTTTGGTCTATAGGTCAGTCAGTGATAAAAATGTAGATTTTTGGACGTTAATATCTAAATAACCGTTTGAGATATGTTTATGAAATTTAGAGCATGTATGTATTTTGCAAGTCTCAATAATATGGGCCCAATTTGACACGTTTATGTAAAATAGTTTTTCAGTTATGAGGTTGTCAAAAGTGGCTCCAAATGGTCCGTGTAAAATTATACACGGTGCTGCTCGCCGTTCTCCTGCTTGAACTCGGCTTGACACGCTACCGCGTGTCTAGATTTTTCAGGTGGTGATAAAATACATTATTTTTTGATGTTAACAGTGTATAACAATTTTAGAGTGGAAGTTGGCCATTGAGTCAAATGTCAGTAATGTGCCTATATTTATGGGCTAACCTACAGAGACGGGGAATTGCGAAATTTGAATCTAAAACTGTATTTCTATATTCTTTGTTGACGTGACAACTTCTTATAAATTGATGGAACCGGCGGCATTCCCGAAAAAGGGTGACGTATGCGGCGTTCCAGTGCAAACGAGAGCGCGCAACGAGCGACAAAGAGGCACGCACAATCTTATGACGTCACGTTCCACTATCGTCAGTAAACCGACTTTACAGACAACCGTTTTTTTTGACACCTCAAAGGTCTGAAGCCATAATAAAAGAGAGAGTAAGGGATCGCATGGCCCTGTTTTACCTGGTAACCATGCCGAAATCATGGAAAATCTGCTTAAATAATAAACTTTTATTTTACCATTTCGTTCGTTAGTTTCTCTTAATTAAGTAGTGATTTGTGACTACAGCACAACAAGTTATGTGTTCGCCAAACTTATAAATTAGTAGTCGCATTAGTATGCCGCCTCTCTACGCCGAATGCTGGAAATAGCGTACTATTTTATAAGGTAGTTAATGAAAATTTCATCTTCATATTTCGCTGTCGGTTCTTAAACTTGGTACAATTAAATTTAAAAGTTATTTGGTGCCTTAGCTACCGAATTAGTTAATAACTCAAATTGAAAATTTTTACTAGGTCAAAGTGTGATTGGTGTATCTGAATTCTGTTAGGTATTATCACTGTTTTTGTTGTTTGTCTACATGGCATTCCAGAAAAAAAAGAGACTTGTTAATGATACTTAAAAGAACGTTTTGATTACGAAACGGAATATCAATATCAAACGGAATGATAGTAGCGCTCACGAACTCTTATTAAAGTAAAAAATCGTTTATTTTCTGTAGGTATAAAAAGTACACTTAGAAAGGTCAATAATCTAATAAAAAGGCGCTCTAAACTCGTCCCTAAAGATTGGCTAAATGTAAACAGCAGCCCATCTCCAGCGACGAGTTGCTGGTTCCAAATGCAGTACCCCGTGAAGAAAATATTGGTTGAGTTAAGCGAACAATCTGTCAAACTCGAGATGTTAAGTTTCAAATTTGTCATCGTTTGTTTTAACTATCTTTAGGCAGTGGAGATATACTTGACTGTAGGTACACTGCTAATTTTGTTGCATATTTGTTGTCCTTACTTGGACATTGAAATAAATCAAGAAAACTACCGTGAAAATCCATTATCACTTATGAGAAGAAGAACTATATACTACTACAAGCACAAAATGCGCCATCGTTATAAACACCATCGCAGAGCCCAAGAGCGCCTCAGATTATAGCATCTCATTGAAAATATACTAAAGTAAGGTCTTAATTTTCCGGTTTGGCTCTTTGAGCGCGAAAAGGGAAAGCATTTTATCTCGCTTTCAAACTTTTCTCTCGGCCCTTCTTAGTGGATTATAAGATTTGGAACTACCTTCGAAAGGAAACGGTTCGGAAAAAACTTATTTATATTAGAGTTGGTACAACGAATTCTATTGAGCATTTCAAATCACAGAAACATTTATCTAAATATATTGAGTTATTAACAAGAATTGGTACCGAGTAAAAACCGACTTCAACGAATAGCACTAAAATATTATTAACGCCCCGGCTTCGCACGGGTGCAATGCTAATATTTAAACCTTCCTCTCGAATCACTCTATCTATTTAAAAAAACCGCATCAAAATCCGGTGCGTAGTTTTAAAGATTTAAGCATACATAGGGATATAGGGAATAAAAAAAAACTCATGTGTAAATGGAATTATAGCCAGAATTCGAACCCCAGCCTCACGAATAAGAAACGGGCTATTTTACTACAGGGATACCTATCAATGCTCCTGACTCTTGATCTCTCATCTTCTCCCTCACTGGCGCTTCTTTCGAAATTTGCTTTGAATTTATTAAATATTATGTTTATCAGTTCTTAAATAGGTACCTAATACTCACACATATTGTAGGCTCTGCCCAGTATGGGACGAAATGATACTGTGAATTTAAATCCCTTCAATATTAAAGATACAGTTCATATTCAGTAGTGAATTTTTATGTTTCAGTTCTTTATTTTCTTTCTCCTCAACCCAGACTCAAATCATTTCAAATCTTCTGCATAATAACTCTCAGAATCAGAAGTTTAAACCATGAAATGCATAAACCACATTTGCATCAGAATCGCGTAAGTAAGCATGCACATTTTAGCATAACTTTATTCGCATGCCTCGCATCCGAGACCCGAATTCGCTTGAAATACGCGCCAGCCGCGCTCTTGTTGCTCCGATAAACAGGACGGTTTACTCCGTTCCTTTTATGGGTGCGATACACACTTGCAACTAGTCGCGAAGTCTCATCCATTTGCGACTAGTCGCGAAGCATTTGAGACTAGTCGCGAAGTCGCATTGACTTTTGTAACCGACAGCACTTGACACAGGATATCATCAGTATCAGGGGTCTACTTTTTTAAATAGAAGCCATTATTTTAAGAGGGAATACAACAATAAAATTCTAAGTCACCGGCTAGTAGTCCAGTAAATTTATACATTACCGCATGCGTCAAATCCGGTAGTTCAGATTTTTTGCAGACTTGTTTATGATGTTGGCCTAATGTATAATCCAAGTTTGTGACCTCGAGCGACGAACGCAACTTTGTCAAAAATCGAAAATACCGCGAAAAAATGTTTTTTTTTTCAATTTTTCGCGGTTATAACCCTAAAGGAGTAGTTTATCAAAAACTTTCTAAGGACATTTTAAAGTAGACTAAATTAACTACAATATGATACTAGAACTGTCTCTGTAGACCCAATAGTTTCCGAGATTTAGCCTTTCAAAGTTTATATATTTTTAGGGTTCCGTACCTCAAAAGGAAAAAACGGAACCCTTATAGGATCACTTTGTTGTCCGTCTGTCCGTCCGTCCGTCCGTCTGTCAAGACCCTTTTTCTCAGGAACGCGTGGAGGTATGAAGCTGAAATTTATATCAATTACTCAGGTCTACTGTTCCTTGAAGCTGTGAAAAAATCAAACTTCTAAGCCAACGCAATCAAAAGATACAGCCGTTTATGCCGCAAATTTTCGACACTTGCAAGGGAATCAAAACCTACAGGGTGCTTCCCGTGAACTCAGAATCTTGAAATTTGGTACGAAGCAACGTCTTATAGCATAGATAAAGGAAAAATTACGAAAACCATAAATTTGCAAGGTTGTACGGAACCCTCGGTGCGCGAGTCCGACTCGCACTTGGCCGTTTTTTTCGATCTTAGCAAATTTTTGCATTTCTGTCGTTTTAAAAGGTTGCCTACTACTTCGTTCACGTTATTTCGGGATAAAAAGTAGCCTTTATGTTAATCCGGGTCGTAATCTATCTACCTACCAAATTTCATCTAAATCCGTGCAGCCGCTAAGTTATTTTTGTCTTTTTAGGGTTCCGTACCTCAAAAGGAAAAAACGGAACCCTTATAGGATCACTTTGTTGTCCGTCTGTCCGTCCGTCTGTCAAGACCCTTTTTCTCAGGAACGCGTGGAGGTATGAAGCTGAAATTTATATCAATTACTCAGGTCTACTGTCAAAAAGTAAGCCAACGCAATCAAAAGATACAGCCGTTTATGCCGCAAATTTTCGACACTTGCAAGGGAATCAAAACCTACAGGGTGCTTCCCGTGAACTCAGAATCTTGAAATTTGGTACGAAGCAACGTCTTATAGCATAGATAAAGGAAAAATTACGAAAACCATAAATTTGCAAGGTTGTACGGAACCCTCGGTGCGCGAGTCCGACTCGCACTTGGCCGGTTTTTTATCTCATAATATCTACACTAATATTATAAAGAGGAAAGATTTGAATTTTTGTACGTTTGTTACGAATAAACTCAAAAACTTCTGCATCGATTTTAAAAATTCTTTTACCAATGGAAAGTTAGAATATCCCTGAGTAACATAAGCTATATTTTATTCCCGTATTCCCACGGGAACGAAAACTACGCGGGTGAAAACGCCCGGAACCATAGTCTATACATATAATAAAACTCTAACGGGGCCGTGTCTGTACATGTAATATTTTTTAAAAATTTTAACGGTAGTGTATATAGTTATCGATATAGATACCGAAACACCAATTTTTGGAATTTTTGTCTGTCTGTCTGTCTGTCTGTCTGTCTGTCTGTCTGTCTGTCTGTCTGTCTGTCTGTCTGTCTGTCTGTCTGTCTGTCTGGTTGTGCACGCATCACTCAAAAACTACTGAACGGATTTTGATGAAATTTGGTATGGAGATAACTGATTACCCGGGTCAACATCTAGGGTACTTTTTATTCCAGGAAAATATCTCATTCCCACGGGAAAATATAAAAACTGGTTAAAAAGAGAAATACGTACTACTCCGAAACGATAACACTTACAAACTTGAAATATGGTTAGTAGGTGTCTTATAGACGTATACAGGCAACTACTATAAAATGATTTTTGGAAATTCCCCCGGGAACGGGAATAACGGGATCATTGGGAACCTAATAAATTGGGTCTGCTAATTGTTATATCCATACTCTTTTCTCCTTTACTGCTATTTTATTTTTCTTTGACACTGTCTTAGTGACGTTTTTGATATTTGTTCAACGCAAAGAGATTAAAATATAATAGGGCAAATATATTTTAATCTCTTTGGTACAAAATGAAGAAGCTGAGAAAAAATATTACCAGAAGATCATGTTGAAACTGAAATTACAAAGAAAACCTAATAAATACCAATACAGAACAATACAAATGTCATGCAAACAGAAGGAATGCACGTACCAAGGTCAGTCATCCTTTACACATTCTGTTACTCCAATTAAAAACTGGTTAAAAAGAGAAATACCTACTAGGTACTCCGAAACGAACACATCAACTTGAAAAATGGTACGTAGGTGTCATATGTCGTAGGCAATCGCTATGAAGGGGTTTTTGAAATTCCCACGGGAACGGGAATACACTAGATCCACGTCTGCGACGCCGCTGGGCACTCGCTATCTTAAATAAAGAGCAACAATACTACGGTTTCCATAGGTATCCCTAAATTCAGTTACGTTAATTCATTTTTCGGAAAAAAATCACACATATTAAAAACTAGCGGTTCTGCGCGGTTTCAGTCGCGTAGTTCCCGTTCTCGACGGAATACATGGACTATATACCCTATGTTACTCAGGGATATTGCAGCTTTCCATTGGTGAAATAATGTTTTAAATCGGTCCAGTAGCCTTTGAGTTTATTCGTTACAAACATACAAAAATACAAGAATAAACCTTTCCTCTTTTTAATATTGGAAGATTTAGATTAGTGTAGATGTAGATAGATAAAACCGATTAAGTAGTCGAAACTGAACAAACTAATTTCAGGAATTGCACTTATCCTATCCTATCCTACTAATATTATAAACCCGAAAGTTTGTATAGATGTAGATGTTTGTTCCTCTTTCACGCAAAAACTACTGAACGGATTTTGATGAAACTTTACATTTATATAGCTTATACATCAGAATAACACAAAGGTTATATTTTATCACCGTATTCCTACGGGAATGGGAAGTATTTTATCCCCGTATTGCTACGGGGACGGGAACAACGCGGGTGAAACCGCGGGGCGCTGCTAGTATTTAAATATGGCAATAACAAAATTAACAAAGAAGAATCTGTCAATTATCCGGCAAAATTAAACTAGCTGTTAAAAAGTGCAACTTGAAAGTCGTTCGTCTGTACGCCACTTATTCGAAATCGCTGCAAGTGTTTCGTTTCGTTTATTATTATTTTCTGTAGGTATATAATTTATGATCAACTTTTTAGAAAACGTACCGGAGAATACTCTTAAAGGTAGGTAATATTTGTGCTAACCTTGCCTTTTACACGAGTTTTTTATATCTATTGGTAAAATCGCTTGAAAACTAAGGATTTTAATTAAACTTTGTGTTATAAGGTCAAAGCTGTAACTTACTAAGTTTAGTGCATTTTCGTCAATGTCTGTTTTGTGTATATTTTATAAATAAATAGATAGAAATTTATAATATAATAATAATAATATAATCTCACGCCTTTCATCCCCGAGGGGGTAGGCAGAGGTATTCCATTACTGGATATACCCACATTTCACGAGATACATTGGACCCCTAAACGTGATAGATTTACAAAAATTTTGCTTTATCAAAGTCTGGTCCGTAGTGTTCTCGAATATGGCAGTCTGGTGTGGCGTCCACATTACTCGACTCATACTCTGCGTCTAGAACGTCTTCAAAAAAGATTTTTGTGGCACCTTGCCTACTCAATAGGAAAAGCAAGAAGAAGTTTTACATATATCGATAGACTACAGTATTTCAAGCTAAACTCATTAGAAAACCGTAGAAAACTATTAGATCTCTTGTTTTTATACAATCTTTTTAGAAATAAAATAGACTGTGCCCAACTTCTTGCTCGTTTTAAATTTCGTGCCCCATCAAAGTACCCTCGCATAAAATTAACACCTCTCTGCCCCCCTTTTCGCCGCACTGTCTTGGGAACTAGCTCTCCAGTGCCAAGACTGAGTAAGCTTTATAATAGTATTAGTGATCTCATAGATGTAAATGTTGATTCACTCAATAAGTTCCGAAAAGTAATTATTATGAACCTAAACAATATATAAGTAACTGTATTTATCTAACCTAATTTTGTTTTTTCCCTGTCTTTAAATTTGTATTTAGTGTAAGCGGTGTTTACCTCTAATTGTTAGTTACGCTAAGCATAGATTTGTAATATTACAATGTAAGTGAATGTATCAGTGTAAACTAACGTTGGTAAGCCAAATAAATAAATAAAAAAAAAAAAAAAAAAAAAAAAAAATTGGTGGTGAGCCCATCGCCGGACCGGGTCTATTTACACATGTCTCAGAATTAATTCTGAGACCTGCGGGTTTCCTCACGATGTTTTCCTTCACCGTCGAGCTAGTGATAAATATGTACGTAAGTTTTGAAAAACTCATTGGTACATGCCAGGATTCGAACCCGAGCCTCACTGATTTTCGGCCGGCTCTTTAACCGTCCAGGTTAAAGAGCCGGCCGAGAGACCGAGACCGAGAAATTTACAATATTAATAAAAGAAAATAGATAGGATTTAGAATTTATAATAATGGTTCATTTAATTTGTAACTACATAATATCTAATACAATTTTAGTTGATTGTTATACATTACTTTACGAATATGAGACGTAAATTTTTTAGGGATTATCAGAACAGATCAAAAAAATAATACGTAGGTACTTTTTGCTATTTCGTAATATTGGGAAACTATTAACCTAGCTATTCTGCGCGGTTGAGTTTATTCGTTAACATAGGTACAAGAATACAAAAATACAAATCTTTCGTATTTATAATATTAATGTAGACAAATTTCAAGTCAATTCACAAGAGTTCAATACTTAGGTATACAACCCGTAACAGATAAAGCGCAATTCCTCATACACCCCAATTAGTATATTAATATAAAAAAAATATGATGCAATCGAACTTTAGTTGAGTCTAAACAATTTTCTTAAATATCGATTAATAATAGCACGATTTCTATAGAAAGCACTAAATTCAGCTGCGATAATTCATTTTTGGGAAAAATTTAACACATATTAAAAATAGCTGAAATCGAATAAGTAGTCGATAGTAGAGCAGTGATAGCCCGGACGGTTAAAGAGCCGGCCGAAAATCAGTGAGGCTCGGGTTCGAATCCTGGCATGTACCAATGAGTTTTTCAAAAACTTACGTACATATTTATCACTAGCTCGACGGTGAAGGAAAACATCGTGAGGAAACCCGCAGGTCTCAGAATTAATTCTGAGACATGTGTAAACAGACCCGGTCCGGCGATGGGCTCACCACCTATCACGTTTAGGGGTCCAATATATCTCGTGAAATGTGGGTATATCCAGTAATGGAATACCTCTGCCTACCCCCTCGGGGATAAAAAAGGCGTGAGATTATATTATTTATATTTTATATTTATAGTCGATACTGAACAAACTAATTTCGGGAATTGCGCTTATTGTGTTACATGTTGTAGTTAATGCTACACTTGAAGTTTTGTCAAGTGCTTTTGATATTTCTTTACACTAGGATCTTCTATAGCATACGCCTTATCACAAGTGAAAGGCACAAACAAAGTATATCTCCGTCCTGCAGTAAGTCTTTCAACGCGATGTTTATTCTCAAGTCCGCTGGTAAACATGACCACCCTCGCTTTCTTCGGTTCCACTGTCTTATTCACATCTGGTCCAATAAAAACGAGTCTTCCACTCTCAAAATCGATACCATAGTCTGCCAAATATGTTATCGTCGTGTAATGAAACGCTTTGAATGCGACCTGAAGCAAAAAACAGACAGGTGCATATATAAGACTCACCCACCGAGGGCTCCGTACAAATTTTGACCAGAAATGTACATACAGTTTCAGACGAGTTATCCCTGTAAGGAAATAACTATATTTTTCAACCATCTAGAGCGAAATAATAAAAATACTTATTATATTCATTTATTGATAGGTCACTTATTTTTAGGGTTTCGTGCCTCAAAATGGGACTGTTCTTTTCCCATTTCGAAGCCGGCTACGAGGTGGGATTGTTTTAGTATCATTTCGTAGCTGGCTTCGAAAATGGAAAAAAAATAGTTCCATCTCAAAGCCGGCTTCGAAATGGGAAGAAAACAGCCCCATCTCGAAGCCAGCTTCGAAATGGGAAGAGAAAAGTCCCATCCTAAAACAATTCCAACTCGTAGCCGGCTTCGAAATGGGAAAAGAACAGTCCCATCTCGAAGCTGGCTACCAAATCTAGCTAGGAAGTGGGACGAAGGGAAAATAAGTGACATACTTAATAAATGTAATGAGTATTAAATGTATTATTTCGCTCGATTTGCTTGAAAAATATAGTTATTTCCTAACAGGAACAACACTTCTTTCAATATACTTATGTTTAGAGGTGATAACCCCTTATGTTTTAGTTCACTGTCGAGTAGTGATTAATTTGTAAAAGTACGTGAGTTTTTAATTACACTTTGCTTCAGTCAAGATCACATGAAGGTTTAGGCGTGTAGTGCGAAACTGACCTCTAAGGGGATTAAAATAACAACTTTACAAAGTGTCCACGTGCTCTTGACTGTGGGTACATACCTTATCAACATGTGGCTTCCAATACTCGTCTACTTTTGTGACTGGATCCAGTGAGTTCTGCTCTGTTAAGAAAAAAGGATCAGTCAAATACATTTTGTCTGGATCAACGCCAAAAACGTTTGCAGCTGCGTGTTTCATTTTTTCTTTCATAGCCTGTAATAAAAATAAACTATTATACAGATTGATTCGGCCCGTATTTAGCGACTAGTAGTTGTAGTAGTTAGTTGCTAGTGGACGACTTGGGAAAGTGGAAGGAGTCATCCGGAAGGTCCTTACATGGAACTCAGTTTGAGAACAGTTAGAAGAGGACAGCAGCCTTATGCGACTTACATAGCGGCATCTCTTTCTTTCATCAACCGGGGTTTTGTGCCTGATTTAAATTAAACACTCAGGCACAAAGCCAACATACATGTTCATGCACACGAATGTAGAACCGACTCCGAGTGAGAAGATAGTCTCTACCAGCTAAACCAACAAGCCCGTCAAATGAATGAATACTAAATATCTTACTTTAAGGAAATTGAACTCAGGCTCGGCGAATAAATCTTTAGCGTACACTTCTTCATATATGTTTATGAAACCATCATACACTCCCATCAAACCAGTGTTTAAGTTTATGGTGGTGGCACTACCAGATGACCTCCCGACGACGTCTAAGGCTTTCCTTATTATTGCTAGCACTGCGTCTGCTTCGTCTAAAGTCACGAGTTTGTCAGTAACATATCTTTTGCACTGTTCAGGAAAACAACCTTCGTATAAATCTTTCTCCGCCAAATATCCAGGAGAACAATTCACTACTTCAGTCTTCCCTTCTATAACTTCTGACTGCTTCGCGAATGCTGTGAAGTTTAGCTCTTCGGTAGCTAAATAGGACACTTCTTCAAATAACACTCTAACTGAAGAAGCCATTATGAGAATGGATAATAATCCCACTATGATTGACACTATATTAGTCGATAGTGTAAATTTTTTGAGCCTGAAAGAGGACAAGATTAATTAGTTTAGATATAGCAAAACTAGCTCGACGGTGAAAAAAAACATCGTGAGGAAACCGTAGGTTACAAAATTGGTTCTGAGGCATGTGAAGTGTAATAGCAAGTCTAGTTATGTAGGTATGGAAGCTGTCCTCATAAGGATAAGGATTTTAAAAGGTACAGTCAAGAGCACGTGGAGCGTGACACATTGGACTTTTAGACTTTACAACGTTCTTATTACAATCGCCATAGAGGTCACACTCGCACTACAAGTGTAAAGCTTCAGATTATGCTTTTGAATGTACAATAAAATTGTTATAGAAGTATTTTCCTACTTACGCTTTAGTATCTTGCGTAACTTCCTGAGTATTACTATGTTTATTATCGTTAATGTATTCTTGATTTCTTATATTCTTCATTTGTAATTGTAATTTCTTCAGTCATATTTTTAGCTGGCGGCTAAATAGGTATTGATTGGATGGACATAATATGATCTAACGGACGGATTGGTAATAACTTCGAAATGCACATTCGACTACTGAAATAACTTATTTCGTAAACAACCACAACGAGATTGTACACACTATTGCAAATGTGGGCAAAGAGGTGGAATAGTACCACAGCGAGGAAGGAAAGAATTTCCGGCAGGTGAAGTGGGACGTTTTAGGATGGTTGTGTTTATATAGATTGTTGTGCGAACTTTGATAGCGCGGTTTAGACATCTACAGCTGTAGTAGTGATGTACCATGTGGTTGTCTTGTCGTGTTATGTATAGGAATATATGCAGATAACTACTGTTGCAACAATAATAAATTCAAGCAAGAACATTGATAAAACATTATTTTTGAATCACCTTGATGGGATCCAAATATTATATTGGATGTCAGGCTTAAAATTAAATACCACCACAAGCTGTATCTATGTTTTTCGATAGCAAAACTATTTCTGTATTGTCAAAATATTTTCTACCAGTTATATATCAAGAGTATGTTTTCAATAGTCTGTCCAAGCCTTTACTGTAATGAAAGACATTCCAACGACGAGTAAGTATGCAATAACAAAAAACTTTTAATAAACACAGTTTTCAATGGATAGTAATCTTATTTTGGAACTTGAAACATTTGTTATTTCACTTTGAATGCAGCAACTACTGCTACTAAATGTCACCATTATAGTTTATATAGTCCATTGTTAAAATTGATGAACTTGCCACTTTTAAGACCCCTCACTTAAACCGATATTTTTCAATTAAGTAAGTAGTTAGTTTAGCTCAAAATGATTTGATTTAAGGTTTGTATATTTTTAGGTAATCTCAGAACTGCTCTGATAAGATTTTGAAAATTATATCACCATTAGAAATTTTTACTACTGAGAGGTCGAGTGAAATAGGCTACCTTTGTTGACAATGGTGAAACTACGGGGTGCACCTAGTTATATATATACGTTTAGTAGGAGAGGAGTCCACGTAAACGTAAAGGTGGGATACGATGCCGCCCACTCAATGACCCGATGCCCGATGACCTTATATAAGAACAAGCTTGGAACCAGGAATCGTGGAGTGACAGAGACAGACAGTGCTCCTGTAGTGGACAGGCAATAAATAAAATAAGTTGGAATATGAAATGGGTATACTTATTGAATGTCAATATCAACAGGTTATATCTGTTTAGTTGTTGTGTAAATTTTCAAAATTTTCGGAAATAAAATTTTTGTTAATAGTTATATATAATAATCTCACATCTGTTATCCCCGAGGAGGTAGGCAGAGGTATACCATTGTACCGATGTACCCACTTTTCACAAGATATTCTTTGGACCCGTGATAGGTGGTGAGCCCATTTTTTTCTTTTATAAAAAGTATGGACTTACAGACACAAATACAAAGTTACCTTGGAACTTACAATATTAGTCTACATGGGACATAACTACGTTAAATTATTCAAGCCGGTACACAACGATGTACTGGCGTAATTCGTGGCGGAGTGCAATGACCTTTTAAGAGTATAATTCTTATTTTGCGGCTCCCCTAAAAGTGGCGTCGAACACATAAAATGAGTTCTTCCTCAGTCCGTTTCCTCATTTGGCTGGCGCGGTTTACCTCTAACAACACAGTAAGTTCCATAAAGGGCTGGATCTAGGAATTTAAATAAGACATACCTACCCAGTATTTTATTACCGCCTCTTAACGAGTCCACTATTTATTGTTTTATTTTAGGGGGTTTCGAACAACATTAGCTCAGCTGTGGGCTGTTACTGGTTGATGATGATAAACAGCCTCACCAGTCACGTAAAATAGCATTGGTAAATGACCTCTCCTGGTATCCTGGTGATGGCATTTAACAATCTTTGGCCCGTCAGCGTAAAGTTGACAGTCTGTCGGCATTCTACAGATTGCAATTGGGGGAGTGAGCCCAAGAGCTGCACGAGCTCATTCCGCCTTCCCCTTTTTACATTCGGACTTCCAGACACACGGCTTGGCTTCATCCATACTTGGTGGATATCCCACAAAGATCTTTTATTATGCGCACCGCCAAAGAGTGGAACTACCTGCCGGCGTCTGTATTTTCGAGTTCATATAACCAACAAGCCTTTAAGGATCGAGTGAACAGGCATCTTCTGGGTAAGCTCGTCCCATCGTAGGCCTCGTCTTACTTGAGAGGTGTCAAGGGACATCCGGATGAAACGAAGTTCCATCATCATCATCGTGGTCGTCGTCGTCGTCATCATCATCATCATCTCATCATCATTATAAGATTTATCATAGAGCTTCAACTATAGCAAAAAGTGTCGGTCGTTACAACTTTTAGTCTGATTTTTTTCCGTCTAGCCCCCTTTCGCAACGCGCGATAAGAAACTTCGTTCCAAAAAAAATAAAAAAGTTGACCATCTCTGCCAGCCGCATGAACCATATCAACCTTTGAGTATTAAACCAACCGGAGACGCCACTGACAGGCGTTGCTCTCTGCCAAAAAAAAAGTGTCGGTCAACGGGCATACCTTTTATATTCAACTAGTTTTTTTGAGTTAACGGAATGCTCAGATTGGTGAATGTTTTTGTGTGCATCCAGTTCAAGCTAGTGTTTAATTGTTTTGTCAAAAAATGCGTTTTAACATTATTTGTGTGCGTTTCTTCGTCACCCGCACAGAAATTTGCAGAGTTTTTTGCAAAGAAACTAGTGCGCGTGACGTCTCCTGTTGCTTAATACTCAAAGATATCACACCACATCGTAATTTTACTGAATCCGGCCCCTGTAACACGCTTCATCTTGCAAACAGGCAAAGTTCTACTAACCTTGCCCCGGGGCAGGTAATAAACTTAACGAGTCAAGATCTCATTACTGAGTGTGTTCACCCTGTTCATCGTGTTGTGTTCACTCGAAGACAGAGGCACTTTGAGTTTGGATTCCAAATCATTATTTACGTCATCACTACATAGTATAACACAAAGTGGCTTCCCGCTGTCTGTCTGTGTCTATGTATGCTTAGATCAAAGAGGTTGGAAGAAAATTATTCTCTAACTTTTTCTTTAAACGCCTTTGGCTTAGATCTTTAAAACTACGCAACGGATTTTGATGCGGGTTTTTTAATAGATAGAGTAAGAGGAAGGTTATATTATAAGCATTGCACCCGTGCAAAACCTGGGCGGGTCGCTAATAAATGGTAAGGCGATTTCAACATTAGTTAGCGAGCAACTCTTGACAGCGCCACAGATATATTATTATATATTTTGATGCAGAACTCTGCAACACAGTGTACCTATCGTGTTCTCTGTTATTGCAACTTTCGTCAATCGTCTCCATTTCATACAATATCACGGGTAAATTTTCTTTAGGTAGGTAGGTACATTATAATTTCACTAAGCAGATTCAGTGATATTGCAATTACTGGTGAGAAGGCAAGGTTCGTTTCGATTTGCTTCACTGACTACTGTGCAGTGGTGATACAAATTTACCATATGCTATGATGAGATTGTTAGAAACTCTACGGTGCGATGATTTTTTATTTATTTACAATTTGAATTTTTTACAGTTCAATTTTCTGTTATGTCAATTGTCACTCTAAAATAAATGGTGAATATATAAGTATACCGTTGGTTTTCCTCTAAGTTGTGTGTATTATGAGTGTATAAATTAAAAAAAAAATTTTTTTGCAAGTATAAAATCATTCTAACCTTATTAAGAGCAAAAAAGAATTCGTCAGAATTCCTATAGAGTAAAACGATCTAACCTTGACTAAACGGCTAATTCCAGAATAATAACATTACAAGCGCAAAATAAACACAGCATTCAGCCACTAAAACCTTCACCGTTCGCGTTCGTGTCATCGGGTTATTAGGGGTTAACACTGCGCCCGCCGGCCGAAAACATTAAATGAAAATGTTACCACCAACGTGGGGCGTGAAACTCATAAATACGGAACGGGGCAAACGTCAAGCTCTTAAATTGCGAAATTTTTTAGTTTTGTAATTTGATAAAAAAAAAAACTGTTTATTTCAAGAATAAAGAATACAAATGGTGAGGATTATGTGCACCTATGGCGTTGTACAACTCACAGCTCTATACCTATATTACCTATATAATTATTACTATTGCAAAGTGTCTAAATGATGTTAGTTGATGGAAGTTATCGGGGTACATAATCTTAGTACTAATATCAGAGATACGCAAGGACATGTTATTTGACTATCAAGAAGACGTAGAACACACTCATTACTTTCGTCATAAATTTAAATGGGTCGAAACCTCCTCTGTAAAACATAACTTAACTTTTTTAATATTATAAATGTATGTAGGTAGTGTTTCTGTTTATTTTTTGAAAGATCCTCATTGGACTGAATAGATTTTTCAATTTTTTTATTTTACCTTGTCGTTGGTGAAATTTTTGATAAATAAAACAGTGGAGCCATCACCTCAAATATTTATTTGAATTACTAAGAATTATAAATGTGGAAAAAACTCTGTTTGTCTATTACTTTTGTCAGTACTAAACAACAAACTGAACTTGACGAAATTTGGCGGGGAATAACTGGGGTCTTGAAGAAAATCTTAGGCTTTTCCCGGAATGCAGACTGACACCTGCGACCTGTGACTTGAAAGTTACTCAAGACTAACTTTTTTATCTTATACAATCACTCGTTTTGATTTGACTATTCCCAAACATAGTAAAATAAGTCAGTTCATGTTCAGCCTGGTATGCATAAGCCCTTATATGTAGCAAAACAATTTCCCGCTAAAATGTTACAAATGTCCCCGGTCCGTGAGCGCCTAACTTTACATTAAATAAAACAGCTATTGGTGCGTGTCGCTTTGACCGCGAGCTGGATTTGTTATGAGTGTGGACAGGGTTTAAACTGTTTGAGGGTAAGAAGAAACATTGCGGGGAAACATTGAAACATTGTATGTGTAAGATTTCAGTGCACTTTGTAAATAATCCTTGAATTATATTTGCACTAGCTTTCGCCTGCGACTCTAGCGAGTGCACAACTTTGCTTCGACACACGTTTCACGAGTTGTTAAATTGTAAAACACATTACTACAAAACACTGAATTGAGATAAGTGTTTATTCCAGCACGACAAATTTCATTAAGATCGGTAGTAGTAATATTATTGGGCATTCTGGATCAAAATCGATACGACCTCACTCGCGTTGCTCGCTGAGTCGCTCCGTTTTACTACGCTCCTCGGTCGTATCGATTATGATCCAGAATGCCCAATAATATCAAATGAAACACTGCAACACCGCTCCGATAACAGCAGGAAAGCTAATGACTGATCGCTTACCTACGTTAAATAAAACTAAACTTATCCTACAATGTCATGAGAAACGTTTCGATAATCGTGTGGAGCTATTGACTGACATTACGTAAAAAAATTAATTTATACAACCGTTTAAACTTCTTATAAAAACTCACCTGATAAAAGAAAGCCATTCCTAAAATACCATGAACGAACACCGATCACACTATAACTAAACACATGGTAGATATACACAATTCTACAGTTACTTCACTTTTGCAAAGTTTTTAAATTATGAGAGTGATTTAAAGTAGGTATCTTGCACAATATCTATTCACGTCCCAGTCCTGCTAGGCATTGCACTCGATTAGGTATTTCAAAATTATTTAACGGTTTATAGAATTTACTGTTTCTCGTCTGCTACCGAGCAGTCTGAGGATGGACCTAAGTCCTCGCCACAAACGCTGTTTGAGTCCTAGTCGTGCTAGGCATTGCATTTCCTCATTACAGTGAGTTTACTGTATCTCGTCTATAACGAGCAGTCTGAGGATGGACCTGGGTCCTCGCCACAAACAGTGTTTGAGTCCTAGTTGTGCTAGGCATTGCATTTCCTCATTACAGTGAGTTTACTGAATCTTGTCTCTAACGATCAGTCTGAGGATGAACCTAAGTCCTCGTCACAAACATTGTTTGAGTCCTAGTCGTGCTAGGCATTGCATTTCCTCATTACAGTGAGTGTACTGTATCTCGTCTATAACGAGCAGTCTGAGGATGGACCTGGGTCCTCGCCACAAACAGTGTTTGAGTCCTAGTTGTGCTAGGCATTGCATTTCCTCATTACAGTGAGTTTACTGAATCTTGTCTCTAACGATCAGTCTGAGGATGAACCTAAGTCCTCGTCACAAACATTGTTTGAGTCCTAGTCGTGCTAGGCATTGCATTTCCTCATTACAGTGAGTGTACTGTATCTCGTCTCTAACGAGCAGTCTGAGGATGGACCTGGGTCCTCGCCACAAACTTTGTTTGAGTCTGAGTCCTGCTAGGTATTACGTTACCCCTTACAACTCTCTAATAAAATATAAATCTTCGCTGTGAAAATTAAAATAACCTGCGCCGCGAATAGATATTTTCCGTAACGTACTTACAATCACTATCATTTGAGATATTTACGTACATTTGAAATACACTGTTACATAGTCCGCACTTCACTGATCATAATGACAAATGATATTCCAGTATATTTTTTCCCACAGTCATTTTTATCATATGCAGCAAAAAAAAAGAATACACACTCGTACGAGTTGCAAGATTGCAATTCTAATTTGACATGATACTTTTGTTATACATGTTTCGCGTTTGGCTCTACTTGTTTTCAAATTATTTTTAACCGATTTAAAAAAGATAAAAAAAAAAAAAAAGGTTCCCACATAGATACCTAGTAAAATACTGTTACCACCTTGTCCTTACTTTCTTACCAATATTATAAATGCGAAAGTAACTTTGTCTGTCTGTGTGTTACGCAATCACGCCTGTACTACTGAACCGATTTTAAAAATACCGATCGAAATATTTTATATCCGTAATCTTACGGGAACGGGAACTACGCCGCCGGTTAAATCGCTGGCTAGTTTAATATATGTATATATAAATTTAATCATAAAACTAAACTCATAATATAATATCATGTGAAACGTTTCGATTAAGCAACTTTATTGGAATCGAAAACAAAGTGCTTACTCTGTGAAATTTTATATTTTGTTCATCGAACGTTTCCGACAAAAGGATTGCGCTCTTTTGTTATTTGAGACAATTATTTGTCACTTATTGATTTTGCTGACTTGAATATGTGAACGTGTGGTACTTATTGCAATTGTGTGTGTTTTGTGTACACACTGCATTTGAAAATGATATAAATACTCGATATTTATTGCTAAAAATTATATACGTTATTGTGATTTCACCGTGAAAGCTGGTGCTGCATTCGAATTTGTTCGATCCTATTTGAATCCAAAATTCGATTCAAGTGTGTTGCAATAATGTTCGTAAGTTTGATAAAAATATTATAAGTTTGAATTTTTTCATTCAGTTAATAGAATATGTTTATTCATATTTTTTATATTTTGTACGAAGGTCGGAATCGGAGTACAAGAAATCGTACAAACGCGCTTTTCCTGAAGAGGAATCTGATTACGAGTCGGAAGAAACCAAACGGTAACATTGATTTTACATTCATATTTTATACTTTTTGTTTTTATTATTTACTAACGATGTTTTTACTATTCTTTTGCAGCCCTGCAAAGAAAACACCGCCAAAGTCCACTAAAAAGGACAAAAACCAGTCGCTTTTTTCAGGCGATGATTTAGAGTACGATTCAGAGGAAGAGCCTAAACGGTAATTTACTTTTCAACACACTTGCTCATAAAGTGGCTCTAATTTCACTGCAATTAGGCACATAATGACACCTATAATCAAACTGAGACTTTTTGTTTGCTATTATTCACTAGTGAGTTATAGATTTTTTTTTTCAATTTTGTTGCTAGAGTTGCTTTGTTCTTAAAAAAGTTTCGATACAAAAAAGATCGTATTCAATCGTACTAATAAATTAATACACAAATATGGCTTGCTCATTTCATGCAACTTCGTATTTAAATAGATCATTTCAACTTGTACGTGTTTAATAAACAAAACTTTCACTCAAATATAACTTTGGTTTTCTCTGTAAAAACTTTAAATACCCCATTTTGTACGTGGCTAAAACGCTATCCACGACAAACCAAAGAAAAAGAAACCTAATTTTTTTAGTCCATGGCCGATCGCCATTGTAAGATGCGAGCGCATAGGAAAACGAGGCTGTATGGGCCTAGATCCTTTTGCCTTTTCCAAATTATATAAATAAAAAATTGGAAAACCAATTAATTTTCCCCGCCATTGCGAATGATTATTTTAAAATGATTTTTTAGTATTATTTATTCACAAGTGTGTTGAAAAACGTCGTATGATACACGTGTGTATTGATGATTACCGTCCTCGGCTCTCTTATGACCCTCGCCTACGGCTCGGGTCTCAATGGCGCCTCAGCGGTAATCACCAACTTTACTCACTTGTACCATAATGTACTATTGTGTCTCTCTAGTCCTGCAATTGTCAATTGTTTTTTCATTATTTCGGTTTTTGAAGCCTTTAAAGTTAAACTTTTATAAAATTATTTATGTATGCGGATGTTTAACGTAGATTTTCCTTTTGCTCCACAGCACTACAAAGAAACCACCGCAGCAGAAGACCAAGCAAGCCAAAAATAAAAAATCTAAAGCAGCTCAGCCGGCTGTAAGGTAGGTACAATGAAGTCGACACCAGTATTTCTTAGATTAATAGTACGGTATTACCTTATATTATTAAACATCTGATTAGGAACTTTTAATTTGTCTAATATTAGTTTTCTTATTGTTTTAGTGGAAATTCGGCTGCAGATGAGTTGTTTGGGGACGAAGCGGTTCAGGAGACGCATGTATCCCCGCTGTGGTCATCTCTATCGCGACGTGTGGCAGATGGAACCCTTCGCCAGGCCGCCTTACTCGATGGGGACTTCTTTGTAGAAGTAAGGGTGTACAACACCGAAGACATCCGCCATATATCGTACAAACAGCGATACGAGAAGGCAACGGCCAATCTTCGACTGCAGCTCTCCCACAGAGATCCACAGTGGGATATAATAAAGCGTCACTTCGCAGACGCGAAAAAAAAATTCCAATCAGAGGCTACGTTTTACGGCGATAAAAAGCCGTAGTTTTTTTTTCTTTTTTTTTCTTTTTAATTATTATTATTAAAATATATATATTTTTTTTTGTACTTTCTAATTAGTATAGTTAAGTACCTACTTACTAGATACATAATTACATAATAAATAATGAAAAAATAATACTTACTATTTAATTTTTGTACTTAAATTGAAACTTAAACGTTAAAACCTATACATAATTTTACTATAGAAATTTTCCTCAAGTAGTTTACTTTTGATTCTAATTTCATCATGAAAACCATATTTTGTTCAGTTTGTAATAAATCAATCTTCAGCAAAGGTTTTTCTGGTCATTTGCGTAGTATTGCACATAAAAATAATGCAGCAGTAATACTTAACAGTAATATTGAACAAATAAATTGCGCATTCAAAGGTCGTATAGCTAGTTACCGGGTATACTCTGAGGCCACGAGTGCGAACAGGGACGGAGGCGACAGCGGTGGCGCGAGCGCACCTGTCAGCTCTATCCCTCAATTTACAGTGTCGATAGCGCCACTGATTCGTCAGCTGCTAGATACGGCACTGACTAGTCACATAAACATCAAGGTAAACTTTGAATTGTTTGTTAAAGTTATTTTGCCTAAAGACGACGTTATCGAGACTAAGTCTTTTGTCACACAAAATATTTCTTTACATCAATCGTATGATTTTGATGAAGTTATGCACAAATTAATTGAGACTCTTTCTTATAAATTAGATGAATTTCAAGAGACTGGCAGCGGGTGGTCTCTTTTGGATATTTTGTACTTAGAAGTCAATATTAATAAATACTCTCCTTTCAGAGGGTCATCGTTTTTACCTTTGCCAAAGCAAATACAGGCCAAAAAAGCATGTCTTAATATTAAGAACGATGATGAGTTTTGTTTTGCGTGGACAGTTATGGCTGCCTTGTATCCCGCAAAAATTAACGCTAATCGCACTTCATCTTACTATCATTTTAACACCGTATTGAATTTAGATAATATGACATTTCCTGTTTCATTGTCAGATATTCGAATTTTTGAGAAAAATAATGAAAAAATAAGTGTTAATATTTACGGATTGACCAATGGTAAAGTTATAGGACCTCTGTATAAAACATCTACCCGAAAAGAAAACCACATTAACATGTTGTTGTTACAAAAAGACTTAAAGTTCCATTATTGTCTTATTAAAGACTTAAGCAAATTAGTAAGAAGTCAGTTAACAAGACATCATGGAAAACTATTTTTCTGTGATACTTGCTTATTATTTTTTCAAAGTGCTAATGAATGCAATAACCATGTTTGCGGAGGTGTTAAAACTATATTACCTGAAAACGGTGCTGTTGTTCAATTCAAAAATTACTCGCGATTACAAACTTTACCTTTTATTATTTATGCTGACTTTGAAACATTTTTAGAGCCTTGTTCTGAAGAAAAAGGTAGTCATACAGTTAATATACAACAACATGTACCAGCCGCGTTTGCGTATTATATTGTTTGCAGTTATGACAGCTCTCTTAATAGTCTTGTGTCTTATCGAGGTGCTGATAGTGCTGAATCTTTTATTGAGTCATTAGAAAAGGATATCAAGCGAATCTATAATATATTAGAAGAAAAATCCGCTCACCCGACGCCAATATTATTTCATAATAACGATAGGCAAAATTTAATGATTCGGAATATTGTCACTTGTGTTCAAAATTATTGTTAAATGATAAAGTCAGAGACCATTGTCACTTTACTGGAAAGTACAGAGGCGCTGCTCATTCATATTGCAACCTCAATTTTCAAATACCTAAATTCGTTCCGGTGTTCTTCCATAACTTATCAGGCTATGATTGTCATTTATTTATACGTCAGCTAGGTTCCACTCCTGGTATGATTAAAGTTATACCCAAAAATAAGGAAAACTATATATCATTTACTAAATTCATTCATATTTCGGAAAATAAATTTGCAGCAGTTCGTTTCGTAGATTCATTCAAATTTTTAGGCACTAGCCTTGATCAGCTAACTAAAAATCTTGATACGAACGATTTCAATCATTTATTTTTGTTATGTATGAACGAAGAACAGTTTGATTTGCTTTGTCGAAAAGGTGTGTATCCATACGACTATATGACCAGTTGTCATAAATACACGGAAACATGTTTACCGTCAAAAGATTGTTTTTTTAACAAACTTACCAATGAAACTATTTCTGAGAGCGATTACAACCACGCTGTTAAAGTATGGAATAGTTTCAAAATTGAAAATCTTGGACAGTACACTGATTTGTATGTCAAAAGCGATGTTTTATTATTGGCCGATATTTTTGAAAAATTCCGTAGAACTTGTAAAACAAATTATTCATTGGATCCAGCGTTTTATCTGACTGCTCCGAGTCTCAGTTTTGATGCGATGCTTTTTAAAACAAAAATTCAATTAGAACTCATTAATAATTTAGAAATGATTCGAATGATACAAAAAGGTATACGGGGCGGCATTTGTTTGTGTCCTAGGCGATATGCTAAGTCTAATAATAAATATCAATTAAATTTTAATCCGTCCCAACCAGAAACATTTTTGGTATATATTGACTGTAATAATTTGTACGGATACGCGATGTGTAGCTTTTTACCACATTCGAACTTTACTTTGCTTAATGAGAATGAATGCGCACAACTTGAAGTAACCAATATTTCTGATGATAATGAGTTTGGTTACATACTAGAAGTCGATCTTAACTATCCTGAATATTTACACGACTTACATGATGACCTACCATTTTGTGCGCAAAATTTTGTTCCGCCAGGATCAAAAAATAAAAAATTAACTCCGAATTTGTATGATAAATTCAATTATGTTATTCATTACATTCATTTGAAAACATGTCTTAGAAACGGATTAATTCTTAAAAAAATCCATAGAGCAATCAAATTTAAACAGAGTCCATATTTAAAACAATATATAGATTTAAATACAAAGTTAAGGCAAGAATCCAAGTCAGTATTTGAACAAGATTTTTTTAAATTATTAAATAATAGTATTTTTGGTAAGACCTTGGAAGACACCGAACGTAGAGTTGATGTAAAATTAGTTAACCAGTGGTGCGATAAGCGGAATAAAACAAAGAAATATTTTTGTGCGCAAGAACTCATCGCACGACCTAATTTCCATAGTTCAACAATTTTTGCTGAAAACCTTGTTGCAATACAGTTAAATCGTGAAAAGGTTGTTTTGGATAAGCCAATATATATAGGTTTTTCAGTTTTGGAACTGTCAAAGAGTCATATGTATGATTTCCATTATTCGGTAATGAAGAAAACATATGAGGATAACTTATCACTCTGTTACACTGATACAGACAGCTTTTTGTATTTAATTAAAACAAATGATTTTTATAAAGATTTAAAAGAATGGTTTTTATGTTACTTTGATACGAGTAATTATCCCGTAAATAACAAATTCAATATACTTCAAAATAATAAGAAGGTTCCAGGACTCTTTAAAGATGAGATGGGAGGAAATATCATTTTGGAGTTTGTTGGCCTAAGATCAAAACTGTACAGCATTAGAACTTATGATGAGGAAATCAAAAAAGCAAAAGGAATTAAAAAATGTGTGACAAAAAACATTAAATTTACAGATTATACTGACGTTTTGTCGAGTGGTAAGCAAATAAGAAAGAAAAATGTTCATTTTAAGTCCATCAAACATGTTATTTTTACTCAGGAACAAAACAAATTAGCTTTATCACGTAGAGATGATAAACGGTTTATTTTAAAAGATAATATTGTAACAAAATCTTGGGGGCATTATTCAATTACAATGTGATTATTAATTGTGAAATCATTCGCATAAATTTATATATATTTTTAAGTTATAAATTTAGTTAGTTAGTTTAGTTATAAATTTATATTAATTTTAGAATAAACTTTACTGTAAATAATAAATAAATTCTTTTATAATCATTAAACAAGATATTTTTATTAATATTAGATATCCACCCTAACATTATCATATATTTTATATCCTATGCATGTTACCTTCGATTTGTAAATCGAACCCACGACTTCTGACTGAGAAGGTGGGGCACTACCAACTGAGCCAACGAGTACTAAGTGTAAAGAACTGGATTTGCAACAAATTAAATGGAGCTATCGATTCTATGTTTGTTTCACAAAAATGCAAAGGTAATAAATAGGTTTATTCAACAGGTTTAAACTTGTCAATGAATGGAGTAAATGCGTCACACGTGCCGATGCACAGGTGTTATTTTACAAGTCAACGGAATTGCAAGCTTGCATTTGTTCAAGTTCTGACATGAATATTACATTCAACGAAATGCGATTGGTATCGTATATCTTTAATTGTACCGTTACAAAATGATTCAGTTCTTAATTAACGCTCTTACTCGTAGCATTCGATGGCTAATATGTCTGAAAACCAGTATAAAGTCAGTGCAAGTTATGCGGTAGCAGTGAACTCTGAAATTCCAAAGTACGTGATAAAACTAGAAATCATGGACACTATAGACTCTCCGTCCGAAGTAGAATTTAAACTACTTGGAAAATACCAATATTTGGTTTTTGATGAGGGTGACAATATTCTCTACAGGACTCAGCAGCTCATAAATCAAATGACTGCTGAGATCGGAGAACGCTGCGCATCCAGTTAATAATCCAGGTGAGCAAGTGTTTATTTATTTATATTTCAATTGTATACCTACTTATTCACACATTTTTTTCTTGTTTATTCATTATAGTTCTTTTAATTGTTAAAGATATCATGACGGATTGCGGCGATATTGGTCTATGTCTCCCAGAATACGCTCTAGACCCAACCGACCTAGAACAATCCAATCAAGGATTACTTAGTTGCTGTGCCCACCAACCACCGAATCCAGTCAACAAGCGAACCAAGAAAAATAAGTTGAATAAGATAAAGAAGTCACCCACGCAAGTTCAATCATATGTCATTAATAACGAACCAAGAAAAGGGATTCGCTTAATCAAAATATCTGTGCATGATATATCTTCATCTTCATTGTTCCAAAAAAATAAAAAAAGTGACTATGTAGAAGTGATGAACGTGCAGTATGTGATGGAAAACGAACACGATGAAATTATGGATCAAACAGAGAGTGTTATTAAAAATATTTCAAAAAAACTAATAGGATATAATTTTTAAAAATAACTACGTATTACTTAATTTCCATTAATATTGTTAACATTTACTTAAATAAAATGTATATAATTTAGCAAGTTTGATTTATGCTCTAAATTGATTAAAATAAAATGTACTATAATAGGACTAAATGTATTAAACTTATCTTTGTGTCATAATGCTCTGAATGTATCTGTCACCAACTCACCACCTGTATATACCATGTTTTTTGCAAATAAATTTGTATTTGTAATATTTGGTTTTATTTTATATGGGATAGGTACTAAAACTCTTGCAAAATAATTTTCAAACCCGTTTATTATAGAATAAAAATGTTTACTTAATGAAATAAATTAAATACACACATATTATTTGTATTATACCACTTTCTTATACAAAGTACATTTTTAAGTGCACACATTTTTGTATGATGAACACAGTTAAAAACCGATTTTTTATCAGTAGAATAATCATTATACAATTTCATTATATTTGGGCAACCTTTCTCACCCAAATCTACCACTTTACAGTGTGAACACAATTCTTTAATCCACTAAATTTTTTTTAGACCTTTTGTCAAAATTTTTTTGTTACTTATATATGGAGTAACAATGCGTTTGAATTCACAATAGTCAACAAATCCAGGTATGATCAGGAAATTCAGTTTCGCTTTCGATCTCCACTCGCACATCCATGACCGGCCCAGACTTCAGGTGATCGTTTTGTCGAGAGCAGTCGACTACAAACAGTGGGGCCTTCTCTTTAAACTCTTTCACGCTAAGCAAGGGTTCAGTTCGACGACCGTAGTACGACTGTTGGAATCTAGCATATTGTTCATATAATAAAGCAGTTCTATCGTTTTCAAAATTCACGTTAAGATTTTCGTAAGGATAATAAGTTGAGTTAAGGTAAACTTTAATATCGCGTAAATAGCAGTGATCAAACCGAGACATGTCTTTGGTTGCTTTATGTTTTCGATCAGTCTGCAAACCGATTACAACATATCTTGGTTTTTCAATTTGCGATGATGTTTTTATTGCCCAAGTATGTTTCGTAGTTTTAGGTAGTAAAGGATATTCATATAAGTCCCAGTTTCTAAACGTTAACTGTATAGAACGATCCTTTTCCAAGATTTTGAGCAAGTTGATTTTTTCTCTATCGGATACTCTAACATGTGGCACTCGCCACATAATCTGTTGTATCTCGATATCTTTGATAACTTCATCAGCGTTTAGTTTCACTGCGTTGAGGTTCGTGTTACTTCGTAACAATATCAGTTCATGTTTACAATTGATTACTAGTTTTTTATAATCTTCAGCGAAACCGAGAATGTTTTTTAACGGAATAGAAGCCGAAAAGCTGCCTCCATTCGAGGTTGTAGTTCCTTCGATATCCCATCCCCAAGTTTTCGACATTCGTGCCTCATTTTCGTTCATAGATATTAATGACTTGATTGTAGTAGTAATTCCAGCATTTTTTTTTTATCTATTTCAACCCCATTAAGCTCATACCTAATATCTTGGAAAAGATATAACAGTGGATTATTAATGAAGTGAACATTTAAAACTTTTTCTTTTGGGGTGCCTTTGTGTACATGAACGATTCCTTGTAAGTAGAGAGTGCTCTCTGATGGTAATATATACAGGTCTTGTTGATTAATCGGTATGCGAATCTCATCATTTTTGTTGAAACTGGTTACGTAAGGTTTATATGAATGAACTTCGATGCCTTCGATAGCAGTGTCCTGGACTGGCGTATTTAATATATCTAAAATACTACTCATTTTAGTAATCCAATTAATTTAAGAAATTTTTTATTTTCTTCTGTTATTTGTTTTGGTTTTCTTCTATATGTTTTTTTATCAATAGCTCGATCAATACTGATACGTTTGATTGGGGGAGTCATGTATTTATTGTAGTCAATCATTTTTTCTTAAGATGTAAATATAGTTGCACTTCTTCACCACGCAAATTTATGAGGTTGTTATTTATATCCAGTAATCTTATATTGATAGCATTAATATTATATTGATTAACGGGAAAGTAAATAATATTTTTCGGAATTTCTATTATTCTATAACCAGGTGGCACGTTTGGAGCAAATTCGTGAATTATATGACTTGGTTTTCCATTAATATATGATCCGCTAATTATATCACATTCTATTCTCACCACGGTCGTCGATAGAATGTTGACTGGATGTAACGACTCATGTAATATATTTGCCTGAAGTGTCTGATTTCCAAAACCTAATAATTTTCCAAGCGAATTATTTCTCTCAAAGTGAACATCTTTTGTGCAAATCAAAGAAGTTTTTAAAGTATTATTGTTACAGTATAGTTCTATCTTGCCACCCACTATTTTTGATTTTAAATAGTCACAAATGTCTTGAAATTCATAGGTTCCCACAGGTATCTCAATGACACTATTAGAATCAAAATGAAATGTATTATTATTTTTAACAATATTTGGAATAGAATTAAATGTAGATAAATACAAAAGTGCACACTCGTATTCTCCTTCAAGTTGAAGACTGGGAGAATAATTTGTTGATAAAAGTGATGTGTTACCAGTAATAGACAGGGTGAAAGACATTGTGTTAATGATACAAATAAAAAAAAGTACGTCATTTTATATGTTTATTCCAAAAATTCCATAAAAACGCTAAACATAGATGGCCACAATTAACGGTATTGAAGTTTTGATATTTATTGTAGTTATAAAATATATCTCTATTTTTGAAATATTTAATTAGTTCTACTGGAGGTTTTAAATCACCAAAGCTGTCAAAATATTCTATATAGTTATTAAACTTCACATAGGCTACCCAATGAGTTCCCTGGCTATAAGAGTTATCTAAATTTACAATACCACATTCAATATGTCTTGGTGCTTTAGGTAGTTTATCTCTCATAAAAACACCTCTGAAATGCGGTATACCATTTGCATGATTTAGAATGTCTAAATTAGTAAGAGCACGATTAGGCAGCCTTTTATTTAGTTTTTTGGATTTTTTAAGTACAATCCATTACCTTTTTTATAAGGTTTTATGTACAAGCCTTTCCCCAGTGCAATAGACTCCATAATTTTGTTATGTCGTTCAGACTCACGAAGATTTTGCTGTGAGGATTTATAATCATTTACGGTTTTTGCTATCCCAGCTGCACCTCCAGCTAAGGTTCCCAATGCTGACAGCCCAGCGAAAATAGGTATTAGCGGTAGAATACCTCCAGTCTTTGGAAGAGGGATCACTCGTGGAAGACGAATGTTGTTATTTCTTGAAAGCAACTTCTTTGCAGCTGAATGAGCAAATTTGATAGCTGTCTTAGTGTTTTTAGGTTTAAACTTCTTGAGTTGGGAATGTATTTTTCTTATTATTGCTTTAAATGTTTTAACCCCTGCTCCAGTCTTCAACTTAGTCTTCATCACTTTACTAACTAACCAGGAAGCGAGCTTCTCACCTTTGCCTGCATCTTTTGAGTTTAGTCTCTGTTTAGCCATATTCATTAATTGTAAATCAGCTTTATGACGATTTTCTAAGTCAGAAAAGTTTGAATATGCTATATCGTGATGCATACAAGCTTCATCCAATTTATTGATTCCTTTATCACCACGTAGTAAACGTTTATTTAGCTTTGTTCCAGGCCCACAATAATTATAACCAGGTAAATGTAACTCGAACGGTAAATTGTTTATCAAATTGTTAACAAGTCCTTTGCCTTGCATAACTAACCAAATAATGATAACAATTCTCAAACAATAGCCTTTTTATCAATCCAACTGTTTTCATTATCACTAAGACCCAACCATTTTACAAATAATTTATTACCCTTCTTCCTCATAATTTTCTCTATTAGGTATACATTGGGGTATGTAATTCTTTGTAACTCATGCTCATAAAAACTTCCTAAAATTGGTTGATTTTTTAAATCTTCAATTAGATAGGTTACTGGTACAGTATTATTGATTTTTTTTATCTTAAATTGTTCACTGGACCAATTTGGAGTATAACCTTTATCAAAACTAGTCTTATATTTACTTATGCGAACATAATCATCCAAACGAAACTTAATATTTTTTGGTATGTTTATCTTATTTTGAAAAGATTTAATATTTTTCATTATAATATGTTCATTTTTATGGTTGACACTACTAGGCTTATACTTAGTGATGCGGTGTTGTGTATTATTATAACAGCGAACAATATTATCTAAAGGTTCACCAATCCATTTATAACATCCATTTAAACTAAAATGTTTATACAGATTATTCTTTAAGGTTCTAATAAATCTTTCAACTATTGAAGCTTTTTTTACTGAATAGGTTGAATAGTGGTTAATATTAAATGATTTCATCAGTTTTTGGAATTCACTGTTATAAAATTCTGTACCATGATCAGTTTGTAGATTAACAGGCCGCCGATGAGATTTAACTATTAATTGATCAAAGGCATTTGCTATTTCTAACATGGATTTTGTTTTAACGGGGAAAGCCCAAGCAAATTTTGTAAAACAATCTATTACAACTAATATAAATTTGAAACCTTTATTGTATGTCTTTAAGTTTCTTATATCAATTAAATCAGCTTGCCATAAATCATCAATTCCTTTTAAAATTACAGACCTTCTAACGAAATTTCTACGCGCTGGTTTATGTAATTCATTTACCACTTATTGTTTTACCATTTTCACTTTTAGTTATTTGATCTACTTCCTTTTTATTGTAGTAGTTCTCTTGAAAATGAGCTAAGAAACTCTGTATCTCTGGTTTTATACTAATAATGATGTCATCTATTTCATGTTTATCATAAAAACGGTGAGTAATTTGATCAACATATTCTCTGTTAACAACCTCGTCTGCTGCCAGAGGGGCTTTCACACCTTTAAGTGTTGTCATTTTAAAATCGAATTCACCAGTTTCTGTCTTCATCAAAACTTTATCGGATAAGTTTAATATTTCAGACAAACGTAAACGTTTATGAACGTGATGACCGAATTTGTCAACATCCATTTTCCTAAAAAGACAACTGTAAGGTACAAAGAATAGGACTGAAATGAAAATAATCCATTTAATACATAACATTTATTAGAGAATAATACCAGATTCACGTAATTCTTCAATTATAGATATTATTTCATTATCCAATCCAGTGTTTCCAGCATCTCGTGAAGCAATTAATAGTTTTAATCGTTCTACTAATTCGTTAGGATCGTCCCAGTAGATGTAGTCCACATTTTTTTTCCACTTTTTCATAACTGGGAGTCCTGTCCCTATAGGTAGACTACTATCTGTGCTGACAGAAATTTTACGTAACTTAAACAGCGGTTTTATGACATTTAAGTATTTTCTTCCTTTGTTGCTTTTTATAGGCTTATTTAGATCAAAATCTCGTCTATGTGCATTTGTGGCCAATAGCATTAACTTATAATTTTGTGCATCTTGATCTGTTACAAAACTTAAATCAGGCACTTTTTGGAATAATAGCTCTTGTATGCCTCTCGTATTTGCGTATTCACGTCCAGCTACCATAATTTTCTTATCTTTAACAAATACACTACCAGAACCCATCATAAGTTTACCACGTTCACGTCTAACACCATATGGAATATCTTCAAAAGCTTCGGACGATAGCGACCATGATGATACATTCAGGCTAGGGCTTGTCGGTGCAGATTCAACTGTTCGAAATGATTCATTGCTGATATTGCGTCGGTCCTCCACACTGGACACATTTTCATCACTTCCAAAAAAATTTTCATCATAATCAGAAGAATTATATTCGGCTCTGGAAGCATCATCATCATGAAATTCAATTTTAGAATTCCTTCTTAAAATGGTTTTATCATTTTCCGACTCGCTTGACAAATCAGAACTATCTTTTTCTTTTTTCGATTTAATATGTTTAATTTTCTGATCTTTGGACGGATAAGATGTTTCTTTTAAGGTTGTGTTTTTGTTTATATCCACCAATTGGTTGAGAGGATTTGTTAAAGGCTTAAAAACATTTTCTAAAACTTTTTCGTTATCAATCTCAATATTGCGCATCTTTTTAACTTTTCTCTTAACAGCTTCAGCAGCACTAACTATTTGTCTTTTTAATGTTTTTTCCATTTTAAATAAAATAATTAGTAGGTATGTTCTAAGCTCTCAGTAACTTGCGTTGAAATGATAGGGAGTCAAGAAAAAGTGGTATTTTATATCATTAATCAAACATTACAAAGGTATCAAATTTCTTTCTATAGCAACCTTTATTTTTGTTACAATCTTTATTTATTACCAAATAATTATAGGGTTCAGTCCATATTTTTAAACACATATCTCTAAACTCTGTCCATGACATGTCTGTGTTAACATGCTCTTCGTACACGTGTCTCAAGTTCACATCATCTTGCTTAAACAGAACTATTAAATTAGCGTTATCTCTGACTAGCTGTTTAGGGACCTTACTATATGTTTGATTTAAATAAAAAAAGTCTATATATTTATGTCTGCCCATAGCAAAAAAGTCACGTATATTATTTTGGTTTTCACATGCCACGTCATCGAAAACTATAACAGAATTTTTCTTAGCATGCTGAGGACTCAATACTGTCTCATTTTCATGAAATTTTACGTAAGTGATGCCAGGAACTTTTTTTAAAACATGTTCTAAGAATAAATACTTCGGTTGGTGAAGAGTTTTTGAATATACGTAAACATTTCTATAGCTCAATCCGTTTTCATGTAAAAGAAGGCCAATCATTAAATTAGTTTTTCCACAGTTTGATGGACCACAAATTATACAACGAATTGTGTTAGGCAAAAGTTTCCCATGACGATAATTCTTCTTTTTTGAAACTGTACAAACTTTTTCAACGTTCAAGGATAGTGGTTGTTTCACAAACTTCATGTTGTTGTAAGTAATGATATTTTATTAATGACAACTTTCTTTTATCGGGTAGGTTTTTATATAGCGTTTTAACGGTTTAGTTTTTTACGTAATATCAATCACATGATATTATAGGATGAGTTTAGTTTTATTTAACGTAAGCGATCAGTCATTAGCTTTCCTGCTGTTATCGGAGCGGTGTTGCGGTGTTTCATTTGATATTATTGGGCATTCTGGATCATAATCGATACGACCGAGGAGCGTAGTAAAACGGAGCGACGCAGCGAGCAACGCGAGTGAGGTCGTATCGATTTTGATCCAGAATGCCCAATAATATTACTACTATCGGTTCATTGGTTTAGCCTTCAAAACATAACAAACAGATAGGTAGACACTTGCTTTTGCATACCTCTATCTTTTCTAGGTCCACAATAATAATAATAATAATGTTATACATATTGATAAACTGGGTACTTACCAACTGATAAACATACTTAAAACATATTAAACACCCAATCACGAAGTCAATAGGTGTGTTCATTCACACAAATGTTGGCCCCGACCCGACTCAGAAGGAAAGGTCCCAAACTACCAACTTAGCCAACAGACCCTTCAATGTGAGTGGATGTCCAACGCTGCACTTACCAGTGTTTGATCTCCACTTGGGTCTTTCTGCTCATAGCAGTGAGCTATGTAAAAGAGCTATTTGTATAATAATAAAAATACCGACAGAAAAAAAACTTGTATTTTTCGCAAGTAAGTATACGATTATTTATTCACTTTTATAATTGTGTTTTTTTTTAAGAGGAAAGGGGGCAAACGAGCATACGGGTCGGTGTATATAAAGCAACGATCAAACCTGAGCGATCAGTGTCTGCGATGGGAAACTTGATGTGCACACCAAAGCGACTGTGTGCGACCGCTGGTCTGGTTGGTAGGTTTAGGTGTTTTTCTACTTACTTGACATAAATTTGGACTCGGTACGATATGTTCTTGGTATTTATACTTTTATTGCATAGGCCAATGTGCACTCTCTAAGGTATTAGATTTCACGTTCTAAAGTTACAATATTCGTCCAAATCTTCCAGCCTCGCAAACGCGCAGTTGTAAACATAAAGTGTCTGCTTGTAGTGTGTGTACCGTGTGTGTAGGTTTAAGTATATAAAGCTGTCTTGTAGATGGAATGAAGTAGTATTGTATCGGCCTTCGTGTTGTCAATTACTTTCCCGATCACACCACCTTACACAGCGACCCTGCCAGCTTTAAAAAAAAGTGAATTTTTTTTTAGTTAACGTGTCTGTCGCTCTCGCTCCCTCGGTTCGCAATCGCGTTGATCACCTAGATCTGTCCGATCCTTTAACCCAAGCACTATTCCCTAAGCATTGCAACAATTAACTGAACATAACCACACCATTTTATTGGCGCAATAAAAAGGAATAAATATAACTTTCCCCCGTCTCGAATACGGAACGCTTCGTTGGATAATTAATAAAACTACAGTTTAGTTAATCCCTAAGGACTGCCTCGCCTTGTTGGTTGGGTAAACAATTCTTAAAAGTGGTCTTATTGGAGTACGAGTTGGATGGAATTGTTAAGACAAATTTGAAACCACGTCTTACATAATATTATCTCTCTCGTTTAGATGAGTAAAATTAGTAAGACTAGCTGTGAATTTTGATAATTAAATTAAATTTATATGTGTACGACAGCAATATTTTGATAAGCTATACTCACTCCTATATCTCCGAAGGAGTTAACAGATACTTTTGTGTTTTTAATAACCATATTATGCTCTTTAAGCTAATGTAAATAATAGTTTTGTTAGTTAAAACTTTTAACTCGTAAATTCCACTATGGCATTTTAGGGTGATTTCCCTCGCCACTAATTAAGGTAGCACCAATTAGTTTTAATGAATAGATTTTGTTACAAACCTCGCTACTATCGGAAATGGCAGTAACATCGGAACTAATATGATAGCGGATACGCTAATTAGTAATTAGTCTTGCGAACGGTCGGGCTTTCAAATTAATTTCTCAATCATATGGCGCAGAATTTAATAGTCACCTAAATTAAATTGAATATCTCATTTCAGCTCAACAATATGACGTATTACATATCATAACTATACTATACTATAAGTAGGTAGGTTTACCTTACGTACATCAAAATAAAAACGATTTACTTATCTATATAATTGTATAAACTATAAATGGACTGACTGACTGACCCATGAACGCACAACCTCAACTGGTCTTTTACAGTTTTATTTAAAGTCTTTTGATTCTTACCAGAAACACGATGGAGTCATCAGCATAACCTTGTTTTTCGCGCAGTCAGGTAAAAAAAGTTGTTGTGTTAAATTTCGTTCGAACTGTAGGTACATCTTTTACCATTGGATGGCGGTACGATGGGTCATAAGTAGTCACAACCATAACGGGGTAACCATATCTTGTAATATATTGTGTACAAAAAATAAATTGTTAATGAAATAAAGAAATAAATACCTACTTTTATTATACGTTTAAGCGCGTCACACACGGTGAAGATAATATAAAATATATATTATCTTAAAGCATATTTTAGAACATCGCTCACCATAGAAATCCTATGAACAATCACACACGACGAAGTTAATTTATATTTTATCTTCAGTACGTTTATACGCAAATATGGAAATATATATTTCGTATCTTAAGATAAAATATTATAGCATCTGCACCGTGTGTGACGCGCTTTACTCGTATTATAATAGTAAGTATTTATTTATATATTTCTAAAAATAGTAGTTAAGTTTTGTAAAATGTATGCTATTTTTTATGAAATTAATATTTTTTTTATCTCCAAATAGATGAGAAGCATGGTCTCCTAAGAAAGCTATCCTGTCCAGAACGGCATATTATTATGTTAATTCATGCCTCGTTTATAAATACACCCTGTAGGTATGCTTCCAAAAACATTATTAAGGCTCAGCGCAAACTGCTGGAAGCGCGGGGAAGCGCATTTGAAGACAACAATTTAATATAAGCCTCAACGACTTGGACATACGGTTACATTAAAAAGAGCTGCCCTTGAGTTTCTTCCTGGCTCTTCTCGGGGTACTGCATTTGGAACCAGCAACTCGTCGGTGGAGATGGGCTGCTGTTTACATTTAGCCAATCTTCATGGACGAGTTTAGTGCGCCTTGTTATAGACGTTTCAAAGTGTATTTTATATACCTACTGAAATAAATGAATTTTGAGTTTGAGTTTGAATAATTACATGAAAAGAACACTACGCGCGCGGCTATCGGAGCACCCCGTATTTATTCTTTTCATGCAATCATTGAACGTACCTAGGTATAATTCCGAGTCATTAAGGCTTTTATTAAATTGTTGTATTCAAATGCTCTCCGCTGCGCTTCCAGCAGTGTGCGATGGGCCTAAATCACACCGCACAAAGAATCAAATAGACTCGGCAATTTCTGCCGTTTATAACGCCCATTCCGCCTAATTGTTCGTGATAATCTTTTAAATTTATTCGGCGCCAGATTCCGTAATCTTATTATGGTAAATTTGACCGGTCCTTTCGGGCCCTAATTAAGTATTTGAGGGTTTTGCCCCCGGGCTTGTATGTTATGATAATGCTTGAAGAGTGGCCGTTTTCATTGAAAGGGTAAAGTGCTCTTCAGTAAAGGGTTCTTGTATTGTCAATATTTCGGCCTTGACTTATTTATCACAAGGTCGACGGTGAAGGAAAATATCGTGAGTAAACCCAGTAATTTCCAAAATTTATTCTGAGGCGTGTTATAGTGTAACAGATCCCAGTCCGGCGACAGGCTCACCATTTGTGGGTATTTCCAGAAATGGAATACCTCTGCTTACCCCGTCGGGGATAAAATACATGAGCATATCTGACTTTGGAAATAAGATATAGTATGCTTTACTTTTACTAAAGACGGTATTCTAGTATTTCGATCTAGTACCTAATTCAGATGCAATGGATCGTTGTAGGTAGACCAAACTTTGCCATGGGAGGAAAGGCCTATAGCTCAGCAGTGGGATAGACCTGCGTTTATACATTCAAGTAAAATACAACAAGAGCTCTTGGAGTACATTAAACCTTTGTATGAATATCAACTGGTACATGTCCCTACAAAACGTGGGGTAAACGTGTTATGGAGTGGAGACCTCTCGGTAAACGTATTGTAGGACGCCCTCAGGCCAGATGGGATGACGATCTGCGAAAGGCTGCAGGCAAATGCTGGATGCGTCAAGCCGAAGACAGGGCGCTATGGCGCTCATTAGAGGAGGCCTATGTCCAGCAGTGGACGAATGTAGGCTGATGATGATCCTACAATTACTTTGGTCGGTAAAAGGCCTCAGCATATTATTATGTAAGTATGTAAATAAAAGTAATTATTAAGGTTCCCTACCATAAAGATGTCAACGAGATCCTTAACCATTACTAAGACTGCGCTGTTCGCCCGTCTGTCTGTCTGTACCTCAAACCTTGATAGGTAGACAGCTTAAACTCTTCACAGCATTTGGAACCAGCAACTCGTCGGTGGAGATGGGCTGGCTGTTTACATTTAACCAATCTTGGACGAGTTTAGAGTGCCTTGTTATTAGACTATTGATATTTCTAAGTGAGCCTTTTACCTGCTTTTGATACTACAGAAATAAATGATTAATATTATTATTACAGAATGTATATTGCAATTAAGGCTCTTCCAAAAAGTAATAAAAATTAAGAAACTCCATAAAGAAAAACGTGTCTTTTTTATTTTACGGTGGTACCTACGGTCGTTTTCAAGTCCGACTCGCACGTGGGCTGTTTTTATTTACTTTCATTTCCTATCTGTGTCACTTTTCCTACTGAACGAAATTCTGGATAAAGTCTTCAGGAAGTATGACAACAGATTGTCGGAAGGTAACAATAATATTTGCCATAGGTAGTCGCTCGGTGCCCTCGGGGAAATAATAGCAAATGAAACGAACACGTTGGTTGCTTTTATTTTTCAGACATTTTAAAGTATTATTTTTAAAGACCCTTTTGTAAGAACAAGTTATTTACTTTACTATCTGTTTGATACGTCAGTATAGATGGGTTTTAACTTTTTAAGTAGATATAATTCAAGTATATTTAAAAAAAATGTTTGAAGAAAATTGTTGTGACGATGAGCGGAGGTGGAATGTTGAAAAGTGAAGATCTTCGGCCAGGAAAAACGATCGTGCCTGGGGACTGCGGTCCAACGATTGATCAGACAATTGTATTTATAGAAACTTCTGTGAACACTTCGATAGCACGGTTTAGAAACACTCAGAGAGACCAAATTCTAAAAACTGTTTATGATCTACATCGTATGACTGATGTTTTTTATGATGTTTGCAGTAATATTTTAGCATTTATTATGAATCACATACCGACACTCCAATGGTTATAGATAACAATATTATTATATTGTGAATTGTGTTTTTTCTACGGTTTTATTACGATATTTTTTTAAACTATGTATAACATCTAACACATGGATGAATAACATGGGCTCACCGATCACGTAAGAATGTACTTAGTGGTGAAATATAAGTATTTTCATATATGACTCTGCTTACCCCTCGGAGATAAAAGGCTAAAGATGTGCTTGACTTGTTTGGCATTGTCTATTTTGTACAGATTATTTTATGGTGTGGCGTCTGCCCATCAACTGAAAGAAACTGTTTACGATTCGTTTGGTAACCCCTACCAAAATAGCTTCCATTAAATAAAACATTTAGTAAAACTTAAATCTTCAACACGACCTATTCCAATGGAAGCACTGTAATTTCCTTTCCATGGTAATGGTTCTTCCAGCAATTAACAGCGTAAAAATGTTCTAATGGCCTAATATAAGTATAGATGAGTAAGCGTTTTTTTACACATTGCGGAAATGACATACGTATGTTGTGCTTCTCGTAAAGTAATTAAGTACTCTGTGTTGTACACCAATAAAAATATGCAATAAGTGACACAATGGTTTTAAAAAGTACTAGCGGATGCCCAGCGGCGTTGCCCGCGCGGATTCCATTTATTCCCGTTCCCGTGGGAATTTCCGAAAATCCCTTCATAGTGGTTGCCTACGACATATTTAAGACACCTACATACCATATTTCAAATAGCGGGTGCCCAGCGGCGTTTTCCCGCTTGGATTTAGTTTATTCCCGTTCCCGTGGGAATTTCCAAAAATCCCTTCATAATGGTTTCCTATGACATATCAGACACCTTCATACCATTTTTCAAGTTTCTAGGTGTTATCGTTTCGGAGTAGTACGTATTTCTCTTTTTAACCAGTTTTTATATTTTCCCGTGGGAATGAGATATTTTCCTGGAATAAAAAGTACCCTAGATGTTGACCCGGGTACTCAGTTATCTCCATACCAAATTTCATCAAAATCCGTCCAGTAGCTTTTGCGTGATGCGTGCACAACCAGACAGACAGACAGACAGACAGACAAAAATTCCAAAAATTGGTGTTTCGGTATCTACATCGATAACTATATACACTACCGTTAAAATTTTCAAAAAATATTTAATGTACAGACACGGCCCCGTTAGAGTTTTATTATATGTTTAGATAATCGGTTCCGTTTTTTCGCTTTAATCGATTACTTCCAGATAACCTTAGGACTGGTGTTAAATGATATAAGCAGATGAAGGTAGGTGGTGCGCTATAGTTAAAAAAGATTAAGGTACTTATGTATTTAAATTATTTTGCTATAAATACACACTAAGACCCATTTAAGCTTTCAACAAGTGGCTTCTCGACCATTAGCCGAGATTTCTGTGTTCGAGAAGCCACCTAGCCATTTAAAAGGTGGCTTCTCGACCATTGGCCGAGTTTTCTGTGGTCGAGTACCCACCTAAGCCATACACAGTAAGTGGTTCAATGAAATTTTATTCTATCATGATTTCTAAGTAACGAATACACGTTATAGCTACTATTTTATTGTGTATGTAACGGCGTATCTAATAATATCACATGTACATTAGCTGGAAGAGTCATAGGTACACAAAAAAAAGGTTTACCTTTACATTGGTTGGCTGCAAAAAGAAGCGTGGTCGTTAAAAAGAATTATTACAAGTACCTAATAATGATTAAAACTTTACGTTTCAATTTTTAGGTTCGCTAAAATATAAAATTAAGAAAGTAAGTACCTACTTAATAAGTATTAAGTTTTTTCTTTTCTATAATAGCACAAGTAAAAGGATACTTTCGCTTAATTATCGGACTTTAACGGGGATTAAACATTTCAGGTGCTATATAGGCATTAAGTTAAAGCTCTATAGGCTATATAGGCATTAAGTTAATAGTCTCCGGTCCTACTGCGGATTATGAAGGGCAGAGTAGAAGGAGGTCGATCTTATATGGGGGACTAGTTGAAAAACAGTGAAGTAAAACATCGTGAGAAAACCCGCAAGTCTCAGAATGAATTCTGAGACATGTGTAAATAGACCCATGGGCTCCGTTTGTTCCCCACTCCGTCGTCCCCACTGGTGGCGAGTGGGAAAAAAAGTTTCGTTTGCCCCCAGTGGTGACGATTGGGAAATTTTATTTCCCACTCGTTCGTATTTTTTAGTTGAAAAAGTGTCCCTAAGTATTAAATAACAGTTCAGAAATAGTCCCAAGTGGCGCTAGTGGCAAAAGGGCAATGAATGTAGCGGTTGTCAAAGGATTGAAGTGTGCCGAGTTAGGAAATTTATTATTTTTGGATGATTTTTGGTGGCATGCTCTCTTACAATGTCTTCTTTCACTGTCGAGCGAGTGTCAAACTTACCTACGTAAGTTTTATAAAAAGTTTTTATAAAACTTACGTTTTTATTAAAAACTCATCGGGTACATAATTTCACCAGGATTTGAAGCTAAACCTTCTGACGCTAGAGCTCAGAAACAACAGGTAAGATAACTACTCAAGTTTTTTTTAATCTATATCTATACATATATTAAAACTCTAACGGGGTCGTGTCTGTACATGAAAGATTTTTTGAAAATTTTAACGGTAGTGTATATGGTTATCGATATAGATACCGAAACACCAATTTTTGGAATTTTTGTCTGTCTGTATGTCTGTCTGGTTGTGCACGCATCACTCAAAAACTACTGGACAGATTTTGATGAAATTTCGTATGGAGATAACTGAGTACCCGGGTCAACATCTAGGCTACTTTTTATTCCAGGAAAATATCTCATTCCCACGGGAAAATATAAAAACTGGTTAAAAAGAGAAAAACGTACTACTCCGAAACGATAACACATAGAAACTTGAAAAATGGTATGTAGGTGTCTTATATGTCGTAGGAAACCGGTATAAAGGGATTTTTGGAAATTCCCACGGGAACAGGAATAAACTGAAACCACGCGGGAAAACGCCGCTGGGCACCTGCTATTTGAAATATGGTATGTAGGTGTCTTAAATATGTCACAGGTAACCACTATTAAGGAATTTTCGGAAATTCCCACGGGAACGGGAATAAACGGAATCCGCGCGGGCAACGCCGCTGGGCATCCGCTAGTTTAAAATAAATATATTGACATTTCAAATGCCTCTTCCAGACTCAAGTAAAAACCCAACGGTAAATAAGTGCTATATTATACTGCAGTGAATGTCGCTGGCGTGTAAACGCCGCGAACAGTCTGTACGAGGCCTAATGTGTGATTGACACGAAGTGTAAACACCCCCGGGGGTGTGACTCATCCACCGATTTTACTACGTTTTAACGGTTTTATAGCTAATTTGTGCGGAGTATAATTTATTGCACATGTTATAATCCCGCAATTTTTCAGTTAATTTATTATTTACTAGCAGCGCCCCGCGGTTTTACCCGCGTAGTTCACGTTCCCGTGGGATACGGGGATAAAATATAGCGTATGTATTATTCTGACGTATAAGCTATATAACTGTCAAGTTTCATAAAAATCCGTTCAGTGGTTTTTGCGTGAAAGAGGAACAAACATCCATATATCTATACATACAAACTTTCGCCTTGACAATAATAAAGGATAATAGGATGTTGTTTTAGTTTTTCCCTAGACTTTAAAAGAACAATGTTAACCTCCGATAGGTACATATAATTAGTAACGGTCAGATTGTCTGTCTTTACGTAAAAAAAATATTAAAATATTCAGCATCACCTCCCAATTTGTACATATGTAAAATTTATGCTCGAATATATACGCCGCTATAAATAGAAATAACCAGCTTCCAACTTTTCTACATCCGAAAGTGTGTTTGTTGGTTTTTCCTTGTTGTGAATCGACGTGACGTCAAGCGTTTTTGAGTTTTTTTTTGCATAGAGATAGTCGGAGGAAGTTGCTTCAGTTCAGAAGTTAGATAAGCTACATGTTATCCCAGAACGTGAAGAAGCCGCTTATAAAATGTGAATCTATCAACTTATGCAACGGTGATACGTATTACATAACATCACCCAGCTCCCGATTAATTTTCGACCGTTTTCTTTTTACACAAAAAATATTATGTAACCACAAAATTCGGAACCCTTCGTCACACCGCTCGTAATCATAATTGCCTCGCGTAGAAAATATGACGCCATTACGTAAAATTAGGAAACTACCGACATTTTTCATAACTTGACCTCTCTATTACAAAGCGTGACCTCATAAAAGAATATGCAGCATTTTTCTTGCCCACGAAACGAATGTAGCGGCCACATGCATACATTATGATATATCTACATCAACACTGACAAATTCGTCGAATAAATCAAAATGGCGGCGGTAAAATGGCCGCCCTCCAAACAGTTTCACGCAAAATTATTTTGTGTTCGCATTTTATTGGGTAATCTAATTTCTTGTTTTAATTTCGATAGTTTTTAGTTATTTCTGTGGGTTTCGAGATCGCTCATAGAGTACAACGATAATATATACCCTTCTTTTGAATTGGTCACGCCTTGCGGTTTTTGGGGCCTGTTCTTACAAACTAACCCCTTAAATAGCATCACTAAAATAGAAATGCGAGAAGTGTTTGCCATTTACCTAGGCGTCATGAAAAATTCCTATATGGTTTAATAGTTATATTCTCAGCAGATACTTACCTTTATTGACTTTAATAATAAAATAAATAAATTGTAAAATATTTATTTTATTTATTATACCCCGCTCTTTCATTATCAGTATTAAAGTAAGTATCATAATTTAAAAAGTTTATATTAATGTTTGTGTTCTCCATTAATAAAGTCGAATAATAAAAACCAAATCTTGCTATAAATGCCAGGGTTACATCGAAAAACCATTACTTAATTAAATCACGATTTTTATCGGATAATGGGAACATTAGCTTCGACAATTAATAACATAGATTGCTAAAATTGACGCACCTATGACCTATAGACGTTGTATGGGACAAAATGGTCATTGCGGTCAGTATCAAACCAGACAGTTTAATTGGAGGCATTTTTCTCGTGAGTACTGGGCATGAACTGATACTTACTGATGCGAGAATTAAAAAGCAATTTAGTCTATGTTGCAGTTCAACTGTGAAATAAAGCCATTTAAAAAAACTATGAGCTGTGTAGTCTTGTTTTGTTATTATGAAGATAGCAGTCAGTAACGTATGTAGGGTGGCACCCAGGTATGGTGTACTGAAGGGGCGCAGAAATCACAAGATCGGGACCAAGTTTTGGTTCATGCAATGCTTAGAATACCTATTATTTATCGCGTAATACTACTATCAGCAGTATACATACACACCAGATCTGATAATAATCTACACTAATGTTATAAAGAGGAAAGATTTATATTTTTGTATGTTTGTAACGAATAAACTCAAAAACTACTGGATCAATTTTAAAAATTCTTTCACCAATGGAAGGCTACCGTATCCCTTAGTAACAAAGGCTATATTTTACTCCCGTATTCCCAAGGGGACGGGAACTACGCGGGTGCAACCGAGCAGAACCGATAGTATATATTTTTTTTTGTCAGAGACGGGTAAAATTACATAATTTTTCGAGGGCGCAGTTATAGAAGCTCGCACTGGGCGCATAAAAGCCTAGTTTCGGCACTGCAGCAGTATGTTGACAACCAGACAGCCTTGAAGTCAATATCTCATGCACGAAACTCGGGTGAGGCCGTGTTCTAATGAGTTTCAATACCCTCTTAAGCCAAGAAAATGAGACACAATTGATGTTTAATTGTTCTGTCGCGCATTGGAACCGCACGGTACTTCTGATATATACTTTGAACACTAGCTTGATGGTAAAAAAGAATATAGTAATTAAATCTGCAGACCCCATAATTATGAGGCTCCTGTAATAGCACCCCAGTTCGGAGATAGGCACACTCACCTTTCCCATCTTATTTTTCCGAAAAATAAGCCGGTAAAAGCGAGTGTACTGCCCATTTGCCAGTCCCTTTGGGAACTTATGTATTTATCCTTAAAAACTGCGACTACCTAGATATTAATGGCTTTGCAGATTGTTATACTTGTACTCATATAATTGTTAATTTGCTGTTAGTTGTTCAAATAAAATAAAAATAATAATAAATACATATAATCAAACTGCAACAAGACTGTGTCTGTATCTATATCCTTCTAATATTCTAAAAGTGAAAGTTTGTATGGATGGATGTATGGATATTTGTTCCACTTTCACGCGAAAACGTATTTTAATGAAACTTTACAGTTATATAGCATATACATCATAATAACACATAGTCTATATTTTATCCCCGTATTCCCACGGGAACGGGAACTACGCGGTTGAAACCACGGGGCGCTGCTAGTATATAAATAATAAAAACTCTCTGTACTTTAATTTTTTAAGAAAAAATTTAAGGTAGTATTGATTGTTATCGACTTAGATATCAGAACACCAATTTTTCTGTTTAACTGTTGCGTTGTAACCTCGAAACGGATTTTGATAAAACTTGGTGAAGAGAACTAAGTAACCGGGTCAACATTTAGTGTACTTTTTACTATGGGAATATATCTAATTCCCACGGGCAAAATAAAAAAACTGGTTAAAAAGAGAAATACGAAGTACTCCAAAACGATAACACCTAGAAACTTGAAATATGGTAGGCAACCGCTTTGATGGGATTTTTGAAAATTCCCACGGGAAGAAACCGTACCCGCGCGGGCAACGCCGCTGGTTTTTATAATAAAGCTAAATATGTCTAGATGTTATGCTTCATTTGCTAAAAGAATCTAACAAATCTATCTAATACAGTGGTGGTATTATGCCTTGTATTATCAGGACTGCAAATCATCCCGTTTTCGCATTTGCGGAAAGGAATACAATACAATCGTATCGCGTCTTTTTCATACGAACAGGCAATACCTCACTCAGAAATTGGATAAAAAACAAAATATTACGTTCCCGCAGAGATTGATCGATCCACAGAACTATATTAGAGTAGAAGGGATACGACTATTAGAACAAGTAAATTTATTAGAAAAACCAAACAACACAACAAAGTGTAAAAATCATTGAAAATAATTAAAAGCATAACCTTCCTTCTAAGGGCAGGGTAAACGTTATAATTAATTGCACTGTACTATAAATATTTGTGGACTCGTCGCTTCTCTTCGTGCGTCTTTGCAGTCGCATTTTAAACTTAGCTATTTATTTTATTTATTTATATCATTTTACTACCAAAAACTTCGATCAACTATAGTTGCTATAGTTGATCGAAGACCAAAAATGTAAAACCACTTAATACTAATTTTAATTTTTTTACATATACGTGAATTATTAAAAAGCCAATGTAGACTACACAGGTAATTAAAAAAGCCTAAATAATTGTCTCTATTAACAGCAGTGATGGCCTTACTGTTAAAGACCCCGCTTCTCATAATGGTAATCAGTGAGGCTCGGGTTCAAATCTTGGCATGTACCAATGTGTTTTTCAAAACTTACGTAGGTACACATTTATCACTAGCTCGACGGTGAAGGAAAACATAGTGAGAAAACCTCGTGTGTTAGAATTAATTCTGAGTCATTTGTAACAGACCCGGTCCTGCGATGGGCTCACCAACTATCACGTTTAGAGGTCGAATATTGTCGTGAAAACTGGGTATTTCCAGAAATGAAATACCTCTGCCTACTACCTCGGAATAAAAGGCGTCAGATTATTTCTTATTTAATTAACTTTCTTCATCAAAATGCCCTTCTAGTATAATTTGTAGCTATGTCTACGGAGTTCGCAAAGTAGACCTACACTTTCTTCATCTTTCTTTATCTCTCCTTTATAAGTTCACTAGAGGAAATGAGAAACGAAATATATTGATAACCACTTGATAACTATGCCGTTTGTCGAATCGTTTCGAAGATTTTTTGGTAGATATTTTTAAATTAGGAGTTCTTTTTTTGCTGCCAGATTCGCATTTAAAAGTTTAATTAAGTAACTCGACATTTGGAGTAGGTATAATTGTGAATATTTATTTCTTTTACATTTATTTAACTTCATGTGCTAAGAAAATGTACACATGGCGAAATTAATGCCTAAATGCATTATCTACCAAGTATGTACCAGTGAACCATCAGGCTAAGCAGAAATAATTTGGCAGAATTGGCCACAAATAATAAAAATAAACAGTGACACATAACATTAAAAAATAGAGTAAATATTGCTAATTGAAAATGTACTCATATTTAAAGAAATTGTATGTGCCCTTTTTTGTTGGATTGTAATTAATTTTGTATTTAATTTTGTATGTTTTTGTATTTTAACATTGGCAGCACCCTTCCAGGGTTCAAGTGTGTACTTTATATTATTTTACCTAGACTACCTGTAAAATCACATGGAGCAATATATGATATGACTATGACTATTTTGGTAAATCCTAATACTTATATATGTTTATATAATAAACTAATATATACTATATATCGTAATAAACATAAATACAAAATGCATTGTAGTGACAATAACCTTACTTGTGATAAGCGGTTTCAATATACTACGTGATGGAATTATTTTTGATAGAAGAGGGTCATTTATCCAGAGAAAAAATGCAGGGTTCGCCCTGTAGCCCGCCACTCATGCGCGAGGCTCGGGTTCAAATCTTGGTGAAGGCATGCGAGTTTTAAAAACCGGCCAAGTGCGAACCAGACTCGCGCATGAATGGTTCCGTAGCATTATTTATAAAAATGGCAAACAATATCTTTTGTTTGTTGTTTGGGAGCCCTTTAAATATTTATTTTATTCTGTTTTTTAGTATTTCTTGTTATATCGGGAACAGAAATACGTAATCTGTGAAAATTTCAACTGTCTAGTTATCACGGTTCATGAGATACAGTCTGGTGACAGACGGATAGACGGACAGCGAAGTTTTAGTAATAGGGTCCCGTTTTACCCTTTGGGTACGGGTTGTGCCCAAACCGGGTACATGTTGAAACTGTACCCAATATTAAGACCTTATGTACACCATGAATGCAATAAATAAATAAACCGTAAAAACTTATGTATATATATTTATCACTACCTCGGTGAAAACATCATGAGGAAACCAGCAAGTCCAGGAATTGATTCTGAGGCAACACTCCGATGGTGACTACTTGTACGCTACTCGTATCATGTAAACACGTAATCCAAGTGTACTCGGACGCCAGCGTCCAATCAGTATTGTTTTACTGACTCGTAGGAGCTTGCTTGTCTCGTGAAAACGCTTTTGCCTTTGCAATGTCGCTTAGTTCAATGTCTACCTAAAAGCCGTTGCTAATTTAATTGAATTTTAAAATATTTTACGTACAACGACTCAAATATTAATGTAAATTTCATTATGTCGTAGACAATACTACATTGAAGGATAATTAAATAGAATAATGTATAACGAGATGTAGTACAGAGTACTCTGAACCGTTTACTGTTTGACATTTTGACTTGAAAGTTCTTTTGAGGTTTTATTCTCGCTACTCCTATTGTTACCATTATTTTTATTCGAGTATAGCATAGGAAGCCAGCGTGCCCAGCGAGTCAGACTGCGAGACAGATAGAAAAGACCCGTTACATTTAATAATAATAAATAGAATAATAATCTCACGCGTTTTATCCCCATATCCCTCACAACGTTTTCCTTCACCGTCAAGCTAGTTATAAATATCTACGTCCGTTTTTTAATATTATTATTATTATGTGAAGCAGGCTCCTTAACCTTAAGGCTATAACTGCTGCTTAGGGCTACCATTGTAACATTGTAATAATCTATTAAAATCACGCGCGATGCGACAACATCACAACACGCGAAGTGATGATGTCCTGACTGTCTGTGGCTCTATCCAATTAGCCAATTATACGTATTGAATCAAACCAAACCAAACGAAATCGAATCAAACAAATCTAATCATGTATATTTGCCTTGGATCCCTTTTTTATATTACAATTAAGTTGCCGTGACATTTCGAGTAACTGCAGGGTAAACAACCGACTTTTTTAAATAGCTGTATTCTTTAAATTATTTTTGGTACAGATAGGAGTATACTCAAAAAATCCTGTAGTAAGTAATGGCAGCAATAAACATTATAAGCTGGTAGACTTAGAATAAATTTGTTTGCGGTAAAAATACCGATGCCTCCACGTTAAATTGGCTTAAAGACTTTTATGTTTCTAAAAAACTATTAAGTAGCTGGAGGCTGAGAGAGCACAATTACTAATTTATTTAATTTTCTTAGAAATGTACTTCTGGTTACTAAAAATACTTTAAAGATAAGTTTATTACAATCATTATTATAATAACTAGCGACCCGTCCCGGCTTTGCACGGGTGCAATGCTGATACGAAAACCTTCTTCTTGAATCACTTTATCTATTAAAAAAAACCGCATCAAAATCCGTTGCGTAGTTTTAAAGATGTAAGCATACATAGGGATATAGGGACAGAGAAACGACTTTGTTTTATACTCGCCCTGCTCGATGCACTCCTGGCGTCAAAGCCGCAGTTTGATGTGTTTATAGATGGATGAGTGTATGCAAGAAAGTGTTGTCTTTCTGTGAATTTTTAGAATTATAATATTGTGTTCTACTTTTACGTGATTATTTTGTGTTTTGTATTGTTTTTTTTCTCTTTCTCCTGTTGCCTTGTATAGTGTTTTGGCCAAAGATATTATATATATAGAAAGACGTATATATGTCACTAGAGCGCAGAAAATGAGGCCGACAAATGTAGTTAATTAACCATATTTTATTTAGTCTCATTGTATTTCAAGTCGTATTTCAAGCGCAACTCTTGACAGATAGCTGTCTATTTCTTGATTATTCGTTCCGTATCATCTTTCCCCGTCATTGTTGTATGCTATAAATACGCTAACAAGTAAGTATGTAAATGTTGTAGCCACTCGTAGCGGATCAATTTTCAAACGCGCGCAGTATGCATATAACTCATCCTTAGGTTAATATCTTTGGTTTTGGCTCTGTATGTTATGCTATGTAGTGATGTTGCTAGCAGATGCCAACCACCGTAGTTAAACAAGATGTTATTATTGTGTTATAGCAACCCATGATGACATTACCACCTCTCACGTTTAGGTGTCCGAAAATAATGAAATACATCTGCGTACCTCCTTAGGGAAAGAAAAAACTTACAGGTAGGCAGAAGTATTCCATTTCTGGATATACAAACTTTTCACGAGATATTCTTTGGACCCCTAAACGTGATAAGTGGTGAGCCCATCGCCGGATCGGGTCAGTTTACACATGTCTCAGAATTCATTCTGGGACATGTGTAAACAGACCCTGTCCGTTCGAAAAATTTTAATAACAAAATTGAAATACTTCTCCAAACCCTTTGGGGTAAGGCAATTATGAAACCTTTGGGGATAAGGTAGAAGCATATTGTGTTGTATTTTGCTATATGATTTACACTGCGGTTACCTCAAATAATGGGGTGAAGGCAAAATATGACAATTAACATGCAAAACGGTCAAGAATTTTCATTAAAACCCATTTAAGTTTTACATCATTTTGAGTAGGGAATGAAGTTTCTTGTGAAGCGGATAAGGCTGTTTCGTAGCAAGCGCTACGCTTAGTGCTACGAGGCGTAGCACTTAGTAGCATAATTATACCTTGTTACGACGTATTTATTTTTATAGTCGCTGGAAACGAAATGTTTCCAAGAAACTTGGCTAACCACGTAAAAGGTTTGAATAACTACATAGGCACTTGGATTAATTCCATCTTTGTTAACTCGACATATGATCACTTGGGTGAATAGGACATAGTTGTTCTAATTTTCATATCACTTAAAGTCTTTATTTTCAAAAGTTTTAATTTATCTTATCGTTTACCTAGAGGTGATACAAACCTTAAATGATTCTCAAAAACATCTTGAAGTATCAATAAAAATACGAAAGTCTTTTTATAATAACACAAATATTACTTGTCGAATTTATGCGAATATTTTCATTGATTCAATATCAGGCGTCTTTACAGCAATTAATTAGTGATTATTTTAAGTATATCAAGGAATAAACTTCTAAACAATCACCAATAAACTAAAGTTGTGTGAGAATGGTGTACAAAGTCAAAGTTCAAAATTATTTATTTTCAGTAGGTAATACACTTAGAAACGTCAACAAGGCACTAAACTAGTAAATTAAGATTGGCTAAAGCCCATATCCACCGACGAGTTGCTGTTTCCAAATGCAGTACCCCGAGAAGAACCAGCAACAAACTAGCGGGCAGCAATTTTTAATCTTGTGTTCGCTATGGTAACAGAAAAAAAACAAAAGCAGACATCAGCGGTCTGTAAATTTTTATGATACTTTTTTCTATTTCATGAACACAATTACCCTGGGTTTTCACTCAAAAACGGACAGTAAAAAACAAACAAACCATAATAAAAAACAAGCATACGAAAAACGGAGCGAAACTCAAAACCGAATTTTCCGGGACCAAAATTCCGACGTCCCGTGCTCGTCGAAGCCATAAAAAGATAATTGGCGTGTAAAAAGCGGGACATATCAGCCTGTCTTTACCCTGACGGAAGGGCGCAATAAATAACGCGAACGGCGATGGGCGAACGCTATCACATGCACCTGACGATATATCAGCCGTTCAACCATTGCGGTAGCGTGGAAACCGCTTTTTGCCTTTTTTTTATCAGGCGTTCACATTTTCAGACGGTGATCAGTTTCTGGAGTCATATGAGTTTTATTGAATTACAAATAAAATATATTTATAAGCTCATCTCTTATTTAAAAGGGATGGAACAAGTACTCAATTTTCGGAGGTACCCAACTTTTACAAAGGTATTTTTATTTGTTATCATTGTGTCTGTCTACTCCTTGGAAAAAGGTGAGCATATGTATGTAACTAGTTATTTGATTCACATTTGAACACGTGCTTGATTTATTGACTTATTATTATATTTATTTCAGTCAATATCAAAATGTAATAAAGAAAAAAGAAAATAAGTTGGCAGCAACTGATTTATGATCTTTCGAACAACGTTCCATTGGAAACACCATTTATTTTCTTTGCAGCTAATAATACCAGTGTTTACTAGACGAAAACTAATATTGTTTATTATTTTAGTATATTTAACACAATTTATGTTAGTTTACAACAAATTACACAGTAATACCTTACAACGTCAGAAAATTAGTCTTAACAAAACACAAGTTTAGCAAACTAAGTTTAGTGGAAAAAAATACTGATTTTTTATGAGAACAACAACCTTAAATGCTTGTGGTCATAAAAACGCCACTCGGCATTTAGTTCCAGACAATTTTATTTGTCTACTATTGTTGGACTACACAGATAAAGCCAGATTAGGTCCCGCTACCCGCTCCAAACGGGACAACACTCGCTCCATTGTCCCGAACAAAGACTGATAAAGTAAGGCTCGACACTGTCCTGACAAATCATTATTATAGAAGAAAAATATAATCTTGTTTTTCTTCAAAACAACGCGTTGCTGTTTTTGTTAACCGCCTGTATCAGAACTATGGTAATGGTTTTCGGGTGTTGGTATATGTAAGTCTGTTTCGTTGTAGCCTGTGGTCTACATGCTTTGAGGGATTTTGAAGTGCGTTGTGTTGATGGATTCTTCTTAACCTCAGGAGTTTCATCTTTCGGTGCCTGTCTACACTGCAAGTAGGGTAATGGTTTTGTGTAGATGTATGCATATATGTACGTAGCCCAGCGGTTAAAGAGCCCGCCTCGCAAGCGTGAGGTCGGGTTCGAATCCTGGCATGTACCAATAAGTTTTTTAAATATACGTATTTATTAACTCGACGGTGAATGAAAGCATCGTGAGGAAACCCGCAGCTCCCAGAATTAATTCTGAGGCATTTGTAGGTAACAGACCCGGTCCAGCGATGGGCTCACCACCTATCACGTGAAGGGGTTCAATCCAAAGAATAATCTTTATCGCTATGAACGTATTTCCTTATCATGGTACCACCGTTGGGATATCATCTTTGAAACAAAAAATAATAATTAAAATCTGTTCACAAACGACGAAGTTATCTGCGAACACACATAAAAAATACGGTCGAATTGAGCCACCTCCTTTTTTGACGTCGGTTTAAAAAAGATTTTTAATTTTTTTCTGTAAGTCTTTTCAAGCTCGTCTGTACAGATTACATAAGCTTAATCTAAATTTATTTCTGTCCCATTACACGCCTTGTTTTAAAATCATAAATCAAAAGCTCTCTTCTATTTATATTTTACTTTAATTCTTTTCTTCTTTTATTTATGACGAGAAACTTGGGCCTAAAATTATTTTGGTACAAATCTTTCTTGGAATTACTTTTTTAGACAAATTTTAATATAATTTATTGAAGACTGTTATTCTATCATGATTTCTAAGTAACAAATACACGTTATAGCTACTATTTGATTGTGTACTAGCGACCCACCCCGGCTTCGCACGGGTGCAATGCTAACACTAAAACCTTCCTCTTGAATCACTCTATCTATTAAAAAAACCGCATCAAAATCCGTTGCGCAGTTTTAAAGATTTAAGCATACAAAGGGACATAGGGATATAGGGACAGAGAAAGCGACTTTGTTTTATACTATGTAGTGATGATAGTGAAGTGAAATATAAAAACACATATTATTGTAATTCTGTCACTTGAATAGAATATAATAACTTACTGCAACATAGTTATATTTACTGTCTATTATTTGTAATGATTGCTTTTTGGGCTAATTTTTTTTTTCGTTTGATCGGGTATACTTGATGAAATAAATGAATTGAATTGAAATTGAATATACTTCAAGTTTGCTCCCATATAAGTTTTGTGAAAATCTGATGAATAACTGAACTCCTCAACGGACATCAGCAAATCATTCGCTATCAGCGTATCAGGTTTACTAATAGTAGGTAATGGATGTTGAATATACAAATAATAGTCTTTTGCATTTTTTTTTTTTTTTTTATTGTAATACCACTTTATACTCGTAGATAGACAAATGACAACACAATAGTTCTATCAATCAATCGTAGTTTTTAAAAATATTTTTTTCTCGCAGCGCCCCGTGGTTTCACTCGCGTAGTTCCCGTTCCCGTGGGAATACGGAGATAAAATATAGCCTATGTGTTATTCTGATGTATAAGCTATATAATTGTTGTAATACGATATTTGTATTTATTTCAAAACTGCATATATTGTCTGCCATTGTAAGGAAGAGCGGGGTCGCCTGCCACAGGTTTTCTTTAAACTTAATAGGTTGACCCTGGCCTTAGTATGTAGCAAATGCCTTTTTGTTAATTGAAATAAATATTTTTTTCATTTTCATATTTTTTTCATTTTTTCATTTTCAATTGTAAGGTTTCATAAAAATCCGTTCTGTAGTTTTTGCGTAAAAGAGGAACAAACATCCATACATCCATCCATACAAACTTTCGCGTTTATAATATTATTAGGATTAAAAGTCTACTCCAACTTACATAGCTTTAAAAAATAACGTGATATGCACACGGCAAAGTGTCAAACATATCCCCTTTGTTCCGAATCCACTGGCCGTTGAAAGGAAAACCTATACCAACATAACTTGACCTCCCAAACTGAGTTTCTACTCCATTCTTACAATGACTAACAGGTATAGTTACACTGGTTTTGTATAACGGGCATCGATCTTATTTGCTTGAGTACAGCCATAGTTTTTCATGGTGAAAGGATTCTGTGATCAACATATTTTTAGGGGATGGGGATGTAAAAACTGTTTCATAAAACCCTGATTTGGAAGCGGAGATAAGTAAAGACAGTTTATGGCGATGGAGTCACAGGGGATTCCGTACCCAAAGTGTGCCAGTGTGTATAAGGTACTATAGCTCAGCTAACTGCAAGGCCGTATGTCCATATCGTCCATCTTTGGAACCGTTATAGATAGAAACTTGAAATTGTCATGCTCGTTACAACAAACAAATACACTGGATAATTTTTTTTACCGTCTGGAAACAAATATGACGTATAAGGTATCTAGAGCCGAAGTTATACACGAGATTAATTCTTAAATATAGTCATGTTGAATGCAATTTACAAAGTCAAGGAAACTACGCACACTAGTATGTAGCAGCTGGCGGTTGTGGGTAGATAGCGCATGAATGGAAGGTACGAGCCTGTTTCTTTTTAAAATAATATTTCAAATATTTCAGTGTGTAATATTGACTACAATTGAGTACTGTATATTAGTTTAAGCCAGTTTTTTTTACATATTATAATGCCAAATGAATCTATTACACTTACCTATTATACCATATTTTTTTCCGGACGCTAAAAAAAATCAGGCGGTATACAGTATACGGTGTTTTTCAACTCAGAATTTAAAAATGGACGGGTTCTCAATTCGACACGTATGTTTTTTTTATGTTTGTTACCTCAGAACTTATGACTGGGTAAAACTTTTTGGATGATTCTTTTTTTATTTGAAAGCTGGTGCTTCCCGTATGGTTCCATTTCAATTTGGTCCAGTTCCGACAGTGGAATCCATGAGAAAACCATTTTAGTTGAAGTCGGTTTTTTTAATCTTCAGAGTTCTATGTTATTTATAAAACGGTGATAAGGAATCGTTCTTGTGGGAGTCGGAGTCGTACTTAGCCTTTTTTTATTATACACTAGCAGTGCCCCACGGTTTCACCCTCGTAATTCCCGTTCCCGTGGGAATACGGGGATAAAATATAGCCTATGTGTTATTCTGAGGTGTAAGCTGTATAATTGTAAAGTTTCATCAAAATCCGTTCTGTAGTTTTTACGTGAAAGAGGAACAAACATCCATCCATACAAACTTTTGCATTTATAACATTAGTAGGATTTTCTCACATACTGGAACGGGGTTATGATGATGATGCACCTTTTTTAAACTAATTGGTACATGTCTTTACCTCTAGACAAGTTTCAATAAGCAAGCTCTCTGTAAGGTTTCAACGTCACTATCACTATAGTATAAAACAAAGTCGCTTTCTCTGTCCCTATATCCTTATGTCCCTATGTATGCTTAAATCTTTAAAACTACGCAACGGATTTTGATGCGTTTTTTTTATAGATAGAGTGATTCAAGAGGAAGGTTTTGAGTATTAGCATTTTAGTATTAACATTGAGGCGGGTCATTAAAATTGGCATGTACCAATGAGTTTTTCAAAAACTTACGTACATATTTATCACTAGCTCTACGGTGAAGGAAAACATCGTGAGGAAACCCGCAGGTCTCAGAATTAATTCTGAGACATGTGTAAACAGACCCGGTCCGGCGATGGGCTCACCACCTATCACGTTTAGGGGTCCAATATATATGGGTATATCCAGTAATGGAATACCTCTGCCTACCCCCTCGATAAAAAAGGCGTGAGATTATAGAGATTGAGGCGGGTCGCTACTGAACTATAAACAGAGAACTAAGATATTTCAGTGGCCAAAAACTAACAGAGCTACTTTTGAATATAAAGTGTTCATAGGGATATTAGTAAAAGTGATTTATTTCTTTCAAAAAACAATTTAAGAAACAAAACTCTTTTCTGCCAACACAAATCTTAAATTGCTACTTTGAAAATAAAAAAAAGCAAACCAAATAACAAATAGAACAATCGCACAAAAGAACCAGCCAGTCCCAAGATACTTGACAATAATAAAATAGTGAATTAAGCCATTGCTTTTCATTTCAGAAATGAGTTTCTCAAACAATATAGACGGAAGACGAGTAGACAATATTTCTTAAGAACCTTAGACTCGAGAGAGGTAAAATCTTTTTTTTCACATCTGTCTTGCGGTAAGAAAACAGTTTTTCCGGGGCGCACTCATTATTTCGAAACGGAACTATGGCTTAAAGCAGGCCATGGACACAAATATGTAACAGATAAACACAATAAAACTTTTGAACTTATAATATTGCTAGATTTTGAAAGCGACATTGTCCGCGTTCCAGGATAAACAAAAAAAAAAAACTCACGCCTTTTATCCCCGAGGTGGTAGGCAGAGGTATTCCATTACTGGATATACCCACATTTCACGAGATATATTGGACCCCTAAACGTGATAGGTGGTGAGCCCATCGCCAGGATAAATGTGTCTTGTGTTATTCTGTAAACTTTAAAGTTTCATCAAAGTAACTTAAACACATATATTGAATAAAACCTCTTTAAATTAACGGGTGCCCAGCGGCATTGCCCGCGCGGATACTGCTTATTCCCGTTCCCGTAGGAATTCTCTTCTTAGTGCTCACTTACGTCATTTAAGGAACATTTGTGAAAACATTCGTGCTTCTAGACCCAGCGGTTTCGACTGTGCGTGGTCAGTCAGTCAGTTTCTTCTTTTAAGTAATTAAATAATATATAAAAGAAGAATAGGTTAATAATAATAATAGATCACTAAAATTTTTTCGATTGCGTTGACTTCGATTTTTCGCTTGGGTTTTTTGACGGGCCTGTTGGCTCAGTTGGTAGTGACCCTGCCTTCGGAGTCGGAGGTTCGATCTCCGCTCGGAGCCAACATTTTTGTACATGAACATATCTGTTGGCTTCGTGTCTGGATGTTAAGTATGTTTATGAGTTGTGGACTCCTAGTTGTGGACTAAATAACGGTGTGTGAATTGTGTCCCACAATTTATGATTTAGTTTTTATTATTATTATTTTACAGCTCTAAGGAGCACTAAGTCTATGGTCTAAAGTATTTATAATTAATTTCTAATTTACACCAGGCGTTCCTGAATAAAAGGTCTTGACAGACAGATAGACACCAAAGTGCTCCTATGGGTTATTTATTTATTTTTGAGGTACAGAACCCCAAAATAATTGATATTCGTTCTAAGATGGCATTAAAAGAAAATTCATTGAATTTTATTAACTACCTAAAACATTTTGAATCTGATCAAAGGGAAGTGTGTAAGAAAGTGGCTTCATTCAAAATCACCTTTTCTTTTCTGCATTGATTTCAAGTAAAGTGTAGTGTTTACGCTTGGTTTGTCCGTAAAATAAATTGAATGGCGGGCTTTAGGAAATGGCCGCGAGAAATACGGTGCAGCGTTCGGCCGCGATCCTTTCGAACGGCAAATGTCAATTATGGGAACTTAATGTTGATTCTTTTGTTGAGCTTACATTGTTTTCACAAGAAACAGTAAAATGTTAAGGCGATAAAAATGTGTTAGGTTAGGTTATCTACAATAATAATATAATCTACACCAATATTATGAAGAGCATTAATTTTTAGTTTTGTATGTTTGTAACAAATAAACTTAAAAAGTACTGGACTCTTTTAAAAATTCTTTCACCTTAGACTACCCTACAATATCCCTTAGTAACAAATGCTATATTATATCCCCCTATTTCCTTGGGAACGAGAACAATGCTGGTGAATCCACGTGGAACCGCAGGTAATAATATTAATATTTAATATAATATTATAAAGAGGAAATATTTATGTTTTTGTATGTTTGTACCGAATAAACTTAAATCATAACACAATCTCAGATCAAATAAAAAGTAAAGATGAAGCGATGCGAATGGTAAAACTGAAGCCAGAAAAACTACTCCACGCTCTGTGCATTTACGCTACAGACACATTTCCCGATGAGATAATTTAATTTTTTTCGTACGTATTGCCTCAATTGACGAACTAGTTCGAACTGATCGATGTGCGTTGAGAAGTTTGCTTGTAAATTTGTGCGTGCGAGCTTTAATGCACAGAGCGTGGAATAGTTTTTCTGGCCTCAGTTTATCCTTCGCAGCGCTCCATCTTTACTTTTTATTTGATCTGAGCACATAATAAAATTTTTTAGCGACCATTTGGCGGTATAAGGTGGATAGCGCAGGCGCAGCCTATGTTCAGAGCAGCCAAATTAAAACAGCCGTCCTGTACAAACTTAAAATTTTACAGAGCTACATTCCTCTTTGCGAGTAAGTGTCTGTATTTAATTTCTTTTTTGATTAATCTGTGCTCTCAACTGTGCATAAAAGACAATAAAAATATTTGAAATTATTGCATATTTTTTGGTGTACTCGTAGTAGGGTAAAACGTGTAGCCTATCCCAATTTGAAGATGGGATCTAGCGACACCACGCACTTCAAAATCCGTCTGACCGTTAAATTATACGACAAAGAAATAAACTTTCATAGTTACTTAAATGAAAAACATTATCCTTCGTCTCGCGCAGTCGAGTAAAAATAAAGCAAAAGTTAGTTAACAGAAACGACTGTTCCGGATTACAGAGCACTCCATAACGGCTCTGAACTTACCTGCAGTCGACCGAGTTAATCGCCTCTTAGGATTCCTTGCTGGATTAGTTATCTATTTCCGTTTCCGCTATGGCCACGGTCACTTACTGTTACGGGGAAACTTTTTTATAATCTATAGACACCAACCAAATAATAAAATGAAAGTGTATGGCTATGATTTAAAAAAACACTCACAATTCTGATCCCCGAGGAGTAGGATGTATTACGTTTCTAGAAATACCCGCTTTTCACGAGTGTATTCGACCCCTAAACGTGATAGGTGGTGAGGCCATCGCCGGACAGGGTCTGTTACACATGCCTCAGAATTAATTCTGGGACCAGCGGGCTTTGCTCACAGTGTATTCCTTCACCGTCTAGCTGGCCAGACGTACCAATGAGTTTTTCAAAAACTTAGGTATCTCTGAAGATAACTAAGTTTTTCAAACAATGAGTTTTTCAAAAACTTAGGTATCTCTGAAGATACCTAAGTTTTTGAAAAACTCATTGGTACGTCTGGCCAGCTAGACGGTGAAGGAATACACTGTGAGCAAAGCCCGCTGGTCCCAGAATTAATTCTGAGGCATGTGTAACAGACCCTGTCCGGCGATGGCCTCACCACCTATCACGTTTAAGATTCCTAAGTTTTTGAAAAACTCATTGGTACATGCTAGGATTCGAAACCTTGACCTCACGCATGAAAAGCGGGCACAGAGCCACTGGGCTATTCTTCTTACATTCTTGAAACATATTGGGTACTTAGATAAAAATTGTTCTCCAAAGAGGATCTGCGGAATGTATAATATACAGAATAATATGTTATAGAAAACGGTCAAGTGACCGAACGTGAGCCAATATGTCTGCTCTATTATGGCGCCTCTCATTGCTTATATGTCGTGTTAAGTGTCCGAACGTTCTTGTAAGTGTTTTATTTTGTACACCGTGGACCAAACGTCACAAAATATATGTGTATAAAAATTTTCTATTAGTTAGCTCCGTACTATTATGTTGATTTGTTGTTTTTCTTTCTTTATTCGTAACAAACATACAAATCCTTCCTGATAGAAAAAAGATAATAATTGTGATGTATGTATAGGAAGGTAAATGTGTTTTGTCCAGTGACAGTTCTCATCCATTAAATGTGTTATAGCAGACGGACGCGTTTTAATAGCTCCAGGAAAAAATCAGTACCAATCCCAGTAGAAACCTCATATATTTCAATAATAATAAATTGTGGGACACAATTTACACACGGTTATTTAGTCCCAAACTAGGCAGAGCCTATACTATGGGTACTAGACAACTGATAAAATCATACTTAAATTTATATTAAACACCCAGACACGAAGCCAACAGACATGTTCATACATACGAATGTTGGCCCCGAGCGGGTATCAAACTCGCAACCTCCGACTCAGAAGGCTCGGTATCTACCAAGTGAGTCAAGGGCCTGTGCCCGTCAAACTTAATAACATCTTAATTTACGTATTAATACAATGAAAGTTTTTGGCATTATAAAACACAAGCAGCGCCCCACGGTTTCACCCGCTCAGTTCCCGTTCCCGTGGGAATATGGAGATAAAATATAGAATGTGTTATTCTGATGTATAAGCTATATAACTGTAAAGTTTCATCAAAATTCGTTCAGTAGTTTTTGCGTGAAAGAGGGGTTCCGTTGGTACCCTTTGGGTACGGGACCCTACACAAAGGAAAAATTCTAAATGTCAATTTTGACTCAACTTGTATTACTTCTGAAAAAAGAATAACATTTTTATTACGACTAGGTACCAACTGTTTTCGTAAAGGCAAGATTAGAACGAATAGCTAATACTCGTAGAGGCGAGGGAAAATTGCGGTTTTTCTACAAAAGGTCCAGCAATAGTTAATATTATGATGGATGTTTCGGCTTTAGTGAGACCTAAAATTAGGTCTGACTTATGTAAAAGTCTTTGAAGACTTAGCCTTGACCTAGTTTTTTAATACTATGCCTAGATTTGGAAATTCTCTTTCAAAGCCGTAAGTACTCTTAGAGACAGAAACCTTTAATCTTTATTTCAAAGAGGGCTGTCTCTGTAACTTCCAAAGCCAAATGGAATAAAAATGTTATTCGATTATTAAATAGTAGAAAAATTATATCATACCTAGTACTGGGCAGACTGCCCAGTTGTGCGGCACTGGAACTTCATACATTTGGAGTCCAGGCCGATCATATTTAATCTATACATATAATAAAACTCTAACGGGGCCGTGTCTGTACATTAAATATTTTTTGAAAATTTTAACGGTAGTGTATATAGTTATCGATATAGATACCGAAACGCCAATTTTTGGAATTTTTGTCTGTCTGTCTGTCTGTCTGTCTGTCTGTCTGGTTGTGCACGCATCACTCAAAAACTACTGGACGGATTTTGATGAAATTTGGTATGGAGATAACTGAGTACCCAAGTCAACATCTAGGGTACTTTTTATTCCAGGAAAATATCTCATTCCCACGGGAAAATATAAAAACTGGTTAAAAAGAGAAATACGTACTACTCCGAAACGATAACACCTAGAAACTTGAAAAATGGTATGAAGGTGTCTGATATGTCATAGAAAATCGGTATGAAGGGATTTTTGGAAATTCCCACGGGAACGGGAATAAACTAAATCCAAGCGGGAAAACGCCGGTGGGCACCCGATATTTGAAATATGATATGTAGGGGTTTAAATATGTCGTAGGCAACCAATATGAAGGGATTTTCGGAAATTCCCACGGGAACGGGAATAAAAGGAATCCGCGCGGGCAACGCCGCTGGGCATCCGCTAGTGTTAAATAAGATTACACTTACGAATAACTCTTAAACTCCAACTTATAAAAATGTGGTACGATTACTTATTATATTAGTCTGTCCAAGAACTATTGATTTTGCACGGTTTCGTCTTTCGTGGGCAGGTTTAAGTGAGTACCCAAAATACATGTACTTTTGCCGATCTTCTTTATTATTATTACTAATTAAACCAAATTTACTAGTAAGACATGAGATTAAAAAGAGCTGTCCTTGAGTTTCTTGCTGGTTCTTCTCGGGGTACTGCATTTAGAACCAGCAACTCGTCGGCGGCTGCTTCAATTTAGCCAATATTCGTGGACGAGTTTAGAGTGCCTTGTTGTTAGACTATTGACCTTTCTAAGTGTACCTTTAGTACCTGCAGAAAATAAATGATTTTTACTCACATCACCGATCTGTTTGATGTAAGTTCGCCTAGGTCATTCGCTGCTGACTCGGCCATTCACAATCCCTTATATTATATATTACTAGCGACCCGTCCCGGCTTCGCACGGGTGCAATGCTAATACTAAAACCTTCCTCTTGAATCACTCTATCTATTAAAAAAACCGCATCAAAATCCGTTGCGTAGTTTTAAAGATTTAAGCATCCATAGGGATATAGGGACAGAGAAAGTGACTTTGTTTTATACTATGTAGTGATGTCTTGTTAGACGTCTTTTATCCCTCCGCTCAATATGTTCAAACCACCCCACAACTCAATACATATCTCTTGAATTAACGAAATAAAGTTGTATAGTGTTCTAGTTTGAAAACTTGGGCTGATAATAATAAAACCCAACAGTCTTTCCTGCTCACCAATTAATTTGATAAAACTCATCCATAAAAAGTAGCATAAAATATTGGAACCTATTTCGCGGGAGCGTACGCCACCCGGGCTCACTGAAAACTGAATATTCAGTTTCATAGTTCAGTGGAAATGTGAAAACGAACCGCTGGGAACGGTATATTATTCACTTCACTCTGCCCGCGGCGTCGTCTGCATTTAGCAGTTAACTGGATTCAGTTTTTTGCACTATTTTCGGCGAGTTTTAATTGATTTGGCTGTTTGGTTTTAGACTCGATAAGTGTATGGTTGTGCCTGTTGACTCAGTTGGTAGTGATACTGCCTTCTGAGTTGGAGGTCACGGGTTTGATTCGGAGGTTTCCGGGTTTGAGATTGACACTCTGAAAATGTTATAAACAGTTGTTTTTGTCTCGCGATTTAGTTGTTGCTCCCTCATTAAATGTTGTTTAAGTTTATTAGACACGATTCTGCAGACCAGCTAAAATTCCTAATTTTAAGTTAGCATATCCTTCTCCATAAAATACGGAAGAAAAAGGACAGAAACAATTCATAGATTGAAGACTAATGTTAAACATGTAAAAACCAACTAATTTAAACCTTATGAACGTGCTTATCTGTCACTTTTATCTATCACCTTTTTACATCGTCGCTAAAATTGCTAAACACGCCTTATGACAGGACTAATTTTAATTTGACAGGACTAAATATATCTCGTCTCTTTTCTTTTCTAGGAGAAAGAAAATGACAGGACTAAACTAAGTTTAGTCGCTGTAATGCAGAATCGAGCCCATTGACTACCTAAAATGTCCATTGGTCCTAGGAATGGAATATCTTTCCCGACCCCACGGGGTTCATTCACGCTTTAAAATAGTTTTAGGTGATATTGTTACATAGTAAGTTTATTCCAAAAAACCATAAAAACTAAAAGTAATGGAATGTTATATACGATGACGTGATAAGTATATTTTCCATAGATTTACGTTTGGACAGATGATGAAAAATAACTTATTTGACTATGCGATTAATTATCAAATTAAGTACAAACATAACAACAATGTTAATAACATTTAGTTCATTAAATTCGGTTTAACAGACCGTCAGGAATGCGTAGTTTTATGTAGATATTGCGTGTGCTAGTACAGATTTATTATATTGGGTATAACCAAGTTTTAGATTTCAGTTTCCGGGAATCTATTAGCTTTACTTGGAAGTTCCTGTAGGGAAATGGGTAGAGCATGTGTACACGGGGTCTAATGAGGTGAAAGTATACTTATACCAATAGAGCATTGATAGTGAGGGCCTATACCAATGAGTGTTTCATAAACTTACGTAGATATGGTAAAACACCCAATTATTGACACCCCACCAATTTATTGACACCCCAAAAGTTTTATTCAAAATTAACGGAAATTAATTAATTGACACCCCAAAAAATGAAATAAAAAAGGTGGTTTTATCGAACTACTAGCTTTTACCCGCGGCTTCGCTCGCACAGACTAAACCGCTGGGTCTAGAGACTTGAAATTTTGCACATACTCGTAGATAGCTTATACAGTATAGGCATCCACTAAGAAATGATTTTGCAATAATTTAACCCCTAAGGGGGTTAAAGCTAGTAAGATATATAAGTATTACGATTTACTGTAAGACGAAGAGTTTATTTTACTAATTGTTTTTATTATTTTCCGCTAATTCTGCCAAATTATTACTGCTTAGTGTGATGGTTGACTTTGCATTTTAGACACTTTGTACATGCTCGTTGTTCATAAAGTTAAATAAAATAATAAATGAAATAAAAATGTAATGGGACGCAGTTTTTGAAGTCCCATTCGTTTACTATCAAGTTTAATGCACAACGATGGATTCTGTTAGTTTAGGACTAAGTAGTTTTTTATTTTATAGAATCACGAACCTTTGTGATTCCGGATTCAGTTTGATCTCTTAACATGGTTAAAATGTTTGAACTAGAAATGTTTATTCATAAAATTTAGTAACAGGTTGAAGTTTTAGTTAGTTTTAGTTAATTAATATTTTTTTATTTGTTACATGAAAAAGTAATTGGTGTGTCGTGTAAATAGCCAAACATGTGGAGGGGATAATAATAATAAAATAATAATAACAGTCTTTATTTTTACATATATCATTATCATTATCTTATCTTTTCACATTTTATTTTCTCTACATATACAAATTTTGGTGGTACAGTATTGCAGGGATATATAACATGTCATTATTAAAAAGTATTTTAATTATTCTGAATGAGGACTTTAGTCCTCATATGTAATGTAACGTAACATACCTTCATATTTTGTTAGCATAACTTACGGTTAGCGCACTTATTGTGAATACCGTTTTACTAAAATATTCCACTATGTACTTGTGAAGACCTTTTGTTGGCTTTCTGATGTTTAAACTAATTGCTCATTATTATTATTATAGCTGTAGGTCTTCCTAAAATTAATTAAATAAATAAATAAAATGGTTGGTACACGTTGAGACTGGCACCTAATATAGGCGTTAGCTTTTACTTCAGGATCACCAGAGCCCATATATGTAATTCCCGAATGTCTACAGTCTTAATTAAGGTAGCGTATATACATTATTGTTGGGAGCATACCAAAGAGATTAAAATATAATGTGACATAGAGGGGGCATTGGGAATATTTTCACACACAACTTTGAAGCTCAAGCGTCGTGTCAGTTAGTATGAACCCGAGCTGTGTTATTCGGTCGAAATTGAACTAGACTTATTCCACTTGGAATAACTTTTCGGATTCAAATTTTCCTCGCTTTGTCCCCTTTATGACTTATTATATTTTAATCTCTTTGGAGCACACTAATGTCTGAAAGGGTGTAAGGGTGTGTTTTCAGGTGTATGTGGTTGGAGGGGGGGGGGGGGGTTAAAATGGGATAGAAACCCTCAAAACAAGTTATCTACGAAATTCAATATAACCAATATAATGCAGATAAGCACTTACCAGCTCCAGGCTTCGAGCACTTACGGTCTCTATAAACTGAATTATTTATTACAACATTAACAATCACATACCTGTCACTCAAGTCATTGTTGATTTCTTCTTCTTCATAACCCAGAGACTAGCGAGAGCCACTTGTGCAAGCAGATGTTATATTGCATTTAGTCAAAGAGACTAAAATATAATAGGCCAAAGAGGTGACAAAGCAAGGAAAATCTGAAACCAAAAATTATTACTAGTGGACAAAAGTGTAGTGTGATTCGACCGAATGACAGCTCGCGTTCATACTAACTGACATGACGCTTGAGATTTAAAGTTTTTATATGAAAATATTCCCAATGCCCACCCTCTATACTCTATTACTTATATTTTATTATCTTTGCATTTAGTCAACAGATTTTGTTTGCTCCACCAATGTTATCTATCTAAACTAATATTAAAGATCCATTTTCTATAGTAATTATTTATTTATTCTTCCATAAGTATCAATACGAGTACCATGTGGACTATTTCTGTGTTCAGTAATAGCAGTGATAGCCTAGCAGTCAAATAGCCCACTTCTCATTCGTGACGCTCGGGTTCGAATCCTGGCATGTACCGAGTTTTTTAAAAACTTAAGTACATAGGAACGCAGATCCCAGAATTAATTACATGACGTGTAACAGACCCGGTTCGGCGACGGGATCACCCCCTTTCACGTTAAGGGGTCCAAAGGTTATATTGTGAAATGATTATAGGGTGATTATAGCAGTGATAGCCTGAACGGTTAAAGAGCCGGCCACTGAGTTTTTAAAAAACTTACGTAGATATTTATCACTAGCTCGACGGTGAAGGAACACATCGTGAGGAAACCCGCAGGTCTCAGAATTAATTCTGAGACATGTGTAAACAGACCCGGTCCGGCGATGGGCTCACCACCTATCACGTTTAGGGGTCGTATAAATCTCGTGAAATGTGGGTATATCCAGTAATGGAATACCTCTGCCTACCCCCTCAGGGATAAAAAGCGTGAGAAAGTTTGTTTTTTAATAACAGCTAGGGTAAGCTGGGAGGGCCTTACTGCCAATAAGTGATTAGTTCTTATCTGAAAAGCACCAGCATTTATTGGGTCAATTATTTTCAGCTACAAAATATAGGTGCCTATTACTCCATCGATGTCGAAGACGTAAATGTTTGCTAGATGTGCTAAACCTGTTCTTGATTTGTGAATATTCTGACTGATTTTTCAGATTAATGTAAACCTCAATATTTTTGATAATTCAACTACATAAAATTCCCTTTTCTTCTTTTAACACTTTTTTTTTATTAAAAAATGTTTAACAGGATAATATCCTGTTATCTGTACATATATTTGTACATAATTAGTTACTTCCAGCAAAACTATTCATGATTTTTCCCTTATTTGTATACCTACAAATTTGTAAAAACTGAATTTCTATTTTCATTTTACAATTACAGCATTTTTTTTAAATAAAGCAATAAAAAAGTGATGCTATTGAGCACTAAAAATCATAACATCACAAAGTCAGTGCTCAGTAAATTAAATAAGATAGACAGATAAATCATTTTATTGCAATACAATACACACACAAACATTAAAATAAGAGAGAGAAAAAAAGATAAACACATATAAAAAAAACACTATACAAATCAACATTAAATAACAAAATACCTATAATAATAATAATAGATTTAGATGTGTAAAAACTGCATTTCGATTTTAATTTTACAATTATGGCAATTTTTTTAAATAATAAAGCAATAAAAAAATAATGCTATTGAGTACTAAAAATCATGATGTAGATGTAGACTACGCTCATACCCCATCTAGCAACAGTATATTTCGGGGACTTTCCTCGTGGTGCCCGTTAAAGGCTAAAAGCTTCAGTCGGACCGGTAGTGCCGCGGTAAGCGGTTGCGCTCGCGTAACTGCACCTAGACACCCCAGACTTTGTGTTACGTGTTACGAAACTGTGCTCCAGTGGTTCCTGCGAGTTTTTGGTACGGTATTTTTGTGGTTATTTAAAAGGGTTTGGGGATGGGTATTTTTTTTTAATTAAAGGTATATTGTTGTACGTACATGATATGTAAGTATATTGTTTGTTTTTGTTTTAGGCATTTCTATTTTTTGCTGTACTTTTTTTTTGCTTATAAAATATTTGCTGTTTTTGATATTCAGTAAAATTTTAAATATGTGTATCTAAAAAATCATGTAGAGCCAAAAACAATCTTGAAAATAAATTCGAGTCAGTAATTAAATTCCTTTTTAAATATAGTTTTATTATACACTGTTTACGTATCCTCACAAGAAGTTATATTTGTTCAGAAAATACATAAATAATTTCGTATTCTTAGCTTAAAATATATTTTACTAATTTAAAGAAAATCTACTATTTGTATATTATCGTATCTAATGAAATCAAACTTCAACTAATTTGCTCAAGCAGTCTTGGTAAGTTATTAAGTATTCCATTGAAGTGGAAATTGTGTTTGTCCAGACTTGTGTACTTGCGGCTGAGCAGGCGTATTCACGGAGCTTCGATATTCGATACTCGACTCGGAATCGGAAAATCTGTCGAACACTTTCGAGATGGGCTGATGTTGGTGTCGAAAACGAATGTCATATGTGACATAAGGATTCGGAAATTTTTTTAATTGATCTGAATCAAACGGAAACGGTATCATCTGTCGAACACTTTCGAAATGGGCTGATGTTGGTATCGAAAACTAATGTCATATGTGACATAAGGATTCGGAAATTTTTTTACTCGATCTGAATCAAACAGAAACGGTATCATCTGTCGAACACTTTCGAAATGGGCTGATGTTGGTATCGAAAACTAATGTCATATGTGACATAAGGATTCGAAAAATTTTTGACTCGATCTGAATCGAACGGAAACGGTATCATCTGTCGAACTCTTTCGAGATGGACTGATGTTACTGTCGAAACCCAATGTCAGTGACATAAGGATTCGGAAAATTTTTCACTCGGTCTGAATCGAACGGAAACGGTATCGAGCCTCCGTGAATACGCCTACTGTTCACCTCGCCTAATGTGTTTCAGTGACTTCTCCGTCGTGGTTAATATTCATCAGCGTCTGCTTAATACTTGCCAAAATTACGTAGTCATTGCGCTTTCTGTGAAACTATAGCTGCACAATAGGTCTACTAACTTAGTTTCGATTTTAGTTTATAATTTATAGTAGGTACTCATCTTATTGTAAACTAGCGCCCCCCCCTTACTTAGCCTCGGTTTGTATGATAATATCAGTGTTTCTGTACTATATTATGCACTAGTGGTTCTGCACGGTATCACTCGCGTAGTTCTCGTTCCCATGGGAATACGGGAAAACATATAACTTATGTTACTCAGGGATCTTCTAGCTTTCCATTGGTGTAAGAATTTTTAAAATCGGTTCTGTAGTATTTGGGTTTATTCGTAACAAACATAGAAAAATACAAATCTTTCCTCTTTATAATATTATTTATTTATTATTATGCACTAGCGGTTCTGCGCGGTTTCATGCGCGTAGTTCCTGTTTTCGTGGGATTACGGGAATAAAATATAGCCTATGTTACTCAGGGATCTAGCTTTTAGCTTTTAGCATTCTAGCCATTAGCAATTCCATTGGTAAAAAATCGGTCGGTTATTAAAATCGCTCCAGTATTTTTGAAGTTTATTCATGGTTTATTCGTAACAAACATACAAAAATACAAATCTTTCCTCTTTATAATATTAGTTTAGATTTATTATATACAAGTTTTCCTTCTCTATCCTCCCTCACAAACGTTTATAATAAAAATAAATAATACATACATATGCTCACGCCTTTTTTCCAAAGGGCTAGGCAGAGACCATAGACCGATACCTGCTACGAGTACGACACACCTCTCGCGCCTCATCCACATCCATCAATCGGTTCATACATGCTCGTCGGTTTAGGTTACCCTTATCTGACTTAAAAAAATTGCTTCTCTTTAAATAGATATGTAATCTCGGGCTTTTTATCCCTGACGACGTCATTATTATATGTATTCCATTTCAGGAAATACTCACATTTCACCAGTATAATCTTGGAAGTGGTAAACGTTTATAATATTAACATCACCCTTAACTTACATAATGTTCTTGGCACATTGACATGGTTCTTCTTTGGAAGATATTTATAAAACTGTAATATTGTAAAAAAGTAGAGTGTAAAGAAAAATATTGGCTCTTAATCATCGGTCAAGAGCAATTCGGAATCGTATACAAAGGGTTCGGTACCACCGTACAATATTTAAAAATCGAAAACCTGCGCCGTAATTTTTCAGTTTATTCTTATTTTTTTATTCGAGCATTCGAGAGTTTTTTGTATGGTAGACCCTTATTTTTTCATATGTATTAATTATTAACTATTATTCTGTCAAATTATCATCTTGTTTTTATAGTTCTTAAGTTACAGCTAGCTTAAATACGGATGGACGGACAGCGGAGTCTTAGTACCGTACCCTTGGCACCCTTTCGGTACAGAACCGTAAAAACGTTAGTTTCTACAACAGAGTTTTTAACCTACAATCTTTTTCCGCCATTTGAAGCGGTCATACCATCATTATCAACCATTAGAACAACACTATACCTAGTACAGTCAAGAGCACGTGGAGCTTAACACATTGAACTTTTTACGTTCTTATTACAATTGCTTTAAAGGTCAGTCTCGCACTACAAGTGTAAAGCTTCATGTGATCTTGACCGTACTAAGGTAATAGGAAACAGCCTTTCTCGGCGTGAATAAATAAAAAAATAATCACGTTTCTTCCCTAGTAATTTGTAACTTTACAAATCAACCAAGTTACTAACTATGTTTGACAAGTTCTAAGCAATGTTTATTGGTGTTGGTGTGTAAAATATTAAATGTACCTTGAAATTCTACTATATTATAAACGCGAAAGTTTGTATGTATGGATGTTTGTTCCTATTTTACGAAAAAAATACTGAACGGATTTTAATGAAACTTAACAGTTAGGTATATAGCACATCAGAATAACACATAGGCTATATTTTATCTGCTGGAACGGGAACTACGCGGGTGAAACCGCGAGTAGGTATATTTGAATCTCTTTGATGGAATTCAATTTATGGTGGCAAATATATGAACGAAATTAAGGAAATTAGATGAGAGACGCAAGCGGCTCTTTAAGATGTTACTTTCACGATTATTGTCAAGATTAGCCTGACTTTTAATAACATAGAATACTCAAGAGTAAAAAAAACAACTTCAACCTATATAGTTTTCTCATGGATGCTATTGTCAAAACTTTACCAAATTAAAATGGAACCACACGGGAAGCAACAGCTTTCAAATGAAAAAAGAATCATCAAAATCAGTTCACAGTCAAAAGTTCTGAGGTAACAAAAATAAAAAAAACGTACAGTTGAATTGATAACCTCCTAAACGGGACATTTTGAACTTTATGAGAAAAAAACGGGACAATTTCGTTGAATAAGTATGGTCACAAATTGTTGCTACCCTGCGTCACAGTACGTATATTGTAGCGTTTTCAGTTTCATAATTACATGTTAGCGCGCCTGAGAGCTAGCACTAACAGCATCCTGGGTGTGTTCGTGGACCGGTGAGACTCACCGCTTTTGCGTAGTTGGGTGGAGTCCCATACTAAAATTGTAATTTAATTTTGTTTGTTTACTAACACTAGTTCTTAAGTTTGTAATTACTAACATTGGCCATGCCTGAAATAAATTATTATTATTATTATAATCTCATAATCTCACGCCTTTTATCCACGAGGTGGTAGACAGAGGTATTCCATTACTGGATATACCGACTTTTCACGAGATATTGGACCCCTAAACGTGATAGGTGGTGAGCCCATCGCCGGACCGGGTCTATTTAGGTATACATGTTTCAGTTTCTTACCAAATTTAATCAATGTGACATCTTGTTGTTAGTTGTTTGTGTTCTAACCTTACTCATAACTCTGTAACCGACTTCGAAACTTGCAACATGATATTATGTCAGAAGGCCTTTGGGACTAGATAGGGTTGCGAAGCTTTTGTCCCGAATGTCCCGCTGGTCTACCAAATGTCCCGGTATTTGAATTTAATTTATTTTTATATTTATACAACCGTACATATATAGTGAATAGTTCCAAATAGAAAATGTCTAAATCATGATTACCTAAATGCGAACAAAATTTCCTAATGATATTTCTGAATTTCTTAAGTATTTAAAATATATCAGATGAGGAATTCTGGAAAATATAAATAAATTCACAACAGCCTTGCCACAAAATGGTGTGTTAAAAAGTTATAAAGCTTGTGCTAAATATTTCGTCTTCGCTTAGTTATAATTTAGTACAATAATAAAAAGTAGTATCTATGATACAATGTCAAAGCTGTAAGTCCCTTTTATGACAATTTGTTGGAAAAATATTTTTAATAAAATAATGTTTGAATATTTAGGAGTTACTCTCGCCAATTGTCCCGGCTAGTAATTAGACTATTATGGCAACCCTAGACCGGAATAAAATTATTTCAACTTGTCATGTGGTACCTACTCTTTGCACACGGGTCGTCTTGAGGGACTGTCTCTTTCTAGAGTTGGGAACCAACTTCTAGTCGCTAAGGCTGCTCGCTACTGATTGGTTCTCGCTTTTAATTGGCTCGGTTTAAAAACAGAGTTATCTAAGTTGAGTGATAAATGTATCAGAGGTCACTTCTAGTAATACAACTGTATTGACAAATGTAATTTTCCTATTTAAATTAAAATTCTCATCGAAATTAAGGTAAAATCCTACTAATATTATAAATGCGAAAGTTTGTTTGGATGGACGTCTGGATGTATGTTTGTTCCTCTTTCACGCAAAAACTACTGAACGGATTTTGATGAAACTTTACAGTTATATAGCTTATACATCAGAATAACACATAGGCTAACTCATATTTTATCCTAGTATTCCCACGGGAACGGGAACTAGTATTCTGTATTCTAAGTGAGAACCGAAAACTAAAAAAAACTTTGATATGTGTGACGCGAGTACATATAAAAGTACAAGCGTCCTAAAAATTAAATGAGCCCAAACTCGAGGGGTTTACGAGTAGCCATTGAGACCCTAAACTAACATAAGTATGCCAATATCAGCTCAATCGGTTGAAGATATCTGCTTCAAAATTCAGTTGCATTATTCCACCCGAACAAAAATTCTTTGAAAGTTAAATACAAGCTTGTAAAAATTACAAATAGTAAACAATGAAGTTTTTTATTTGCTGGGTAGCCACTTTTAGATCTCGCACCATCTAAAAATGTTGATAAGTAAGTAATAATTTGGCTTAGGTGGCTACTCGACCACAGAAAACTCGGCCAATGGTCGAGAAGCCACCTTTTGAATGGCTAGGTGGCTACTCGGCCACAGAAATCTCGACTAATGGTGAAGAAGCCACCGTTTGAATGGTTAGGTGGCTACTCGACCACATAAGTCTCGACTGATGGTCGAGATGACACTTTTTTAAAGCTCAGGTGGCTACTCGATAACAGAAAACTCGGCCAATGGTCGAGAAGCCACCTTTTGAATGGTTAGGTGGCTACTCAACCACATAAGTCTCGACTGATGGTCGAGATGCCACTTTTTGAAGGCTTAGGTGGCTACTTATTTTATTATAATATGTAACTTGTGATATACATTGATTTATACAAATCGTGTTTGAAATTACAGAAATAAACATTAATTAGCAAGTTACATATACACAAATACAAATAATTAGGACCGTCACTGGTGATAATGATGGCTACTTAAAAAAAAATAGCAGTGATAACCCGGACGGTTAAAGAGCCGGCCGAAAATCAGTGAGGCTCGGGTTCGAATCCTGGCACATACCAAAGAGTTTTTCAAAAACTTACGTACATATTTATCACTAGCTCGACGGTGAAGGAAAACATCGTGAGGAAACCCTCAGGTCTCAGAATTAATTCTGAGACATGTGTAAACAGACCCGGTCCGGCGATGGGCTCACCACCTATCACGTTTAGGGGTCCAATATATCTCGTGAAATGTGGGTATATCCAGTAATGAAATACCTCTGCCTACCCCCTCGGGGATAAAAAAGGCGTGAGATTATAATTATTATTTATTAGATTATTAAAAAAAAACTGATCTAAACAGTTTTCTATCCTTAACAAGCTGCGGGAAAAGACAGATGGTTGATTTTGTAAATTGATAACGAAAAAAGCGGAATAATGTACGGGGAAGGATAATTATCTTGAAATATTAACAAGGCAAGACATGTCGCGGGTGGCCGCCTCAATTATTTATCGCGATAATTGCTCACATCTATTATGCATAGGACTTGCGAAGCGACAGGAATATAGCACTTGTTATTGAGAATTTCTTGGAAAATACTCGTACAACTTCGGAATAAACTACTGAAGTTATGTTATGTTTTAACCCTTCGCTTTGCAGTTGCCGCTGTTAGGTAAAGTAAGTTAAATGGGTTCGGTCGAGAAGTAGATACAGTTTTGATACGGTGTTTTATATAAATGTGGATATATTCCTTTGTAATAGTTTAGTTTTATTCATGATTAGCAGTTCTGTAATAGTTCATAGGTCATAGTTCCCGTTCCCGTGGGAATACGGGAATAAAATATTCCGAGGGGAACGAGGGCAGCCTATATTACTCAGAGATATTCTAGCTTTCCATTGGTGAAAGAATTTTTAAAATCGGTCCAGTAGTTTTTGAGCTTATTCGTAGCAAACATACAAAAATACAAATCTTTCCTCTTTTTAATATTAGTGTAGATAAGCTGTTTCGCGAAATTTTAAATACGCAAGTCCCGTTTCCATGGTAAAATTATAACCCATGTTATTCCCCGAAAAGTCAGGTTTACATTGGTAAAAAGCATTTTAAAATGGGTCCAGTAGATTTCAGTTTATTTGTTACAATCATAACAAATAATATTACTGTAGATTGATGCAAATGAAATGTAGACTCAACGATGCCCAGTGGCGTTGCCCACCCGTAGCCCAAAACAAACAAGTGCCATTGATTGCAAGCACGTGACGTCACAAAGCCTAAACCGCGCTATCGAAATTTTCACATGAATTTGTAGTAGTATACCTACCTACATCAGCCGTTGGATTGTTGCAACGGTTGTCCCCAGGCGCGATCATTCCACCTGGCGGAAGATCTTCCCTTTTCACAATGTAGTAAGCATTCCACCTCCGCTTCAAAACTCAATTTCATACATTGTAGCTAATGGGAATACAGGAATCCTACAGTACCATAATGCCAGGGTACAAGCGCCACAACAAGCTTTGTTAAAAAAGCATACAACATACGAATTTTCCTAATTGCAACAAAAAATAGCAGAGCACTTGGAAAGCGGTAGCAAGGTCTTTTGCCATCTTCTAACGAGGCTAATAAAAGTGAACTGTTATAGTCTGTACCTCTGCCAACGGCACGCAGATGTAACTGAAAACTATGATCATTGTAATCAGGGTTGCCACTTTAGATTTTACAAAAGAAATTTTGAATTTCCCTGTGAATGCTCAAAACTCATGTTATACAAGTACTTATAATCGAGGAAAGTTTTGTATTCTCTATATGTACTTATATAACTAATTGTTAATAAAAAGTTACTACAATGGACAATACAGAATACCTAATAGTACTTTTTCAAAACGGCGTATAACAAACTAAATGACTATAATAGCAAATAACCACCACTGTGAGATTCTCACGAAACTTTTTGCCTCGCACAACCGATCTGTAGAACAAATTGTCGCCGGCGGTATTTCCGGACCGATACGACCTTCAAGAAGAGAGCGTACTGCCACCTCAAAGGCCGGCAACGCACTTGTGACTCTCGAGTTGCAGGTGTCCATGGGCGACGGTAGTCACTTACCATCAAGTGACTCGTCTGCTCGTTTGCCCCCTTTTTATATAAAAAAAAAGATTCTTATTCTTATATAAGTGACAATAAGGCTTCGAGCAGATTTTCTCCAACAAAGAAAAATAACCAAATTTTGTAACCCATTTTAGTAAGTATGAATTGATTAAAAGAACGAAGAAATGTGTTGAGAAGTTTCTTAACCCGCTTCTTCTCTTCAACCATACATGCGGAAGCGTTGAAACTATTTACTCACAATCTTCATAGAAATGACTGTAAGAAATCTGTATCTACTTGGTTACGGAGTCTCAATTATGAAGAAACTGAAACTCTGGTGCAATCTCCAGCTTAAAACACAAGTTACAAAAGCGCGCACACACCCACGAGTTCTATTTTACTTAATCTTAATTTTATTTTACTTAATATTAAAATTTTCTAATTCTGTTATATCTACCTAAGTAAATTTGTCATAAGGTTGAAATCAAATATTGATCTCAAAAGCAGTGTTTGTAAACTTGTTTAAATTGTAGCTGATATCTAGAGCTTAGGGAATTCTATTTTTTATCTACTGTTGTATTTTGAGGCAACATATGAACAATAAAGAATTATTATTATAGGCTATGTTAATTTCCTACTTTGATTAAAAGCATTTTAACTTTCGATTTTTGACTTGACCAACAGCAACATTTGTTGAATGATGTTACCAAAAAATACAAAAAATATCATAATTATAATTTTAGAATTCACCTTTTTATGTTATTATTGATTTAATAAGTAATAGGGCTGATACATTATTCCAAGAAGATATTATAAATAGAGTATTATTTATAATATCTTCTTAAAAGAGCGAATATATTATATTATAATATTGACGGGCTTGTTGGCTCAGTTGGTAGTAACCCTGCCTTCTGAGTCGGAGGTCGCGGGTTCGATCCCCGCTCGGGGCCAACATTTGTGTGCATGAACATGTCTGTTGGCTTCGTGTCTGGTTGTTTAGTATTTATTTAAGTATGTCTATCAGTTGTTCAGTACCCATAGTACAGGTTCTACCTAGTTTGGGACTGAATAACCGTGTGTAAATTTGTGTCCCACAATTTATTTACAATTTATATACAGATTGTTTAGTTATATACATAAATATAGAAAATACAAAAATACAAAACTTTCCTAAATTGTAATATCTTCTTGGAATAATGTACCAGCCCTATATGTAAAACTAAAGATACTTATTAGAAAAAATGCACAGTATTGCGTTATATCTAGCGTAGAGAGTTCCTAGGAATAAATAAAATAAAAATTGAAACATAATAATATTATTTTGTTTCTATACTTTGAAGGCAATAGATTGATAGTGACAAATATCAGCGGGTCCATGTTCCATTATGTTACGAGTACATTAAAATCTATATTTAACCGTCAATTAGTTTTAATGGTTTTAATTTGGGTTACCAATGGTTGGTAGGTGTTACCGATCGTATCTGTGCTTACTAGACAAATGATGGATATAAATAAATATACATATAAACACTCTTTTATGAACCAAATAATGGACGTAGGGGGCAACCTCTAACTATGAAGATAAGGTCACTAACCATTGAACCAACTGATGCACTTGAAAAGAATCATAAAATCTGTTTTTATGAGATAACGTCTTATAAATCGATGAAGACCGGCTGCATGGACGAAAAAGTGTCACGTTCCGCCGCAGCCAAGCGTGCAAGCGATAGAGAGGCACGATCGACCTAAGCGTTCGGCTTGTGACGCATCTATCTCTCTTCCACTCCAGTATGCAATTTTTCATCGATGTTTTCTTACAACGTTATCCCGTAAAATTATCGTCCGTAAATTGACTTTACAAACAACTAATTTTTTTATTAATATAATAATATATTAATATAATGTCTTTGGCACACATATATTGTCAAAAAACCGATCAAGCGTGAGCCGAATTCCCGCACATTTGTTTCCTTAAAACAGTACAATAAAAACACAAGTTTCTTTTATGGAACTCCATGAAATTTTCATTTTTTATATATTTGTTCTTTTAGCTGTCTACCTGTTACGGTTAATGATATTTATCCCACACATACAGACGGACGCTTAATAATAGGGTTGGTACAATCAAGAGCACATGAAGCTTTACACTTTTAGTCTGAGTCTAAGGCGATTGTAATAATAACGTTACAAAGTCCAATGTGTCAAGCTCAACGTGCTCTTAGCTGTACGAAAAGTGCCTTCGGGGTACGAAACCTTAAAAGGCAATATGTCATAATAAGAGAATAAACAAAACGAGTTTACACAGAGACTACGATATACTAACTTCATTTATGAAACAACAATGTACAGGCAGAATATGATGACATTCTCGTTCCTGTTAAATAAAGGTACAAATTCCACGCAAACAAAGAACGCAATGTATGACATGAATTTGTTTAGAGAAGAATTTAAAAGGCCTTTATGCGTTGAAATTATTATATACTAGCGTTCAAGCGCGGTTTCAACCGATTCCATTTGGTTTATATTATTTACTAGCAGCGCCCTGCGGTTTCACCCGCGTAGTTCCCGTTCCCGTGGGAATACGGTGATAAAATATAGCCTATGTGTTATTCTGATGTATAAGCTACATAACTGTAAAGTTTCATCAAAATCCGTTCAGTAGTTTTTGCGTGAAAGAGGAACAAACATCCATCCAGACATCCATACATCCAGACATCCATCCATACAAACATTCGCATTTATAATATTAGTAGGATTTTCTATATCAAAATAGTTCTTCACCGTCTAGACGATTTGACTAGGGGATCATACAGTCTCATTTAGTTATATAGATTTGAACTGATGTACCTCAAGAGCGGTCCCATATAAGTTTTGTGAAAATCTTAAATAATAACAGACATTAGCAAATCACTAGATATCTATATTAAATAGGTTTATAATAGGTTCAGTAATCGTAACAGTACTGTAATGGATGTTGAATATAATAGTCATTCGATGAAGTCGGTTTGTGTATTTTTTTAAAATTTTGTTTATAAAAAAAAGTTTCACTCAAAGAGATTAAAATATAATTGGACATAGAGGGGGCATTGGGAATATTTTCATACAAAACTTTGAAGCATGTTTGAAGCTCAAGCGTCATGTCAGTAAGTATGAACGCGAGCTGTCATTCGGTCTAAATTGTACTAGACTTATTTTTCCTCGCTTTGTCCCCTCTGTGCCCTATTATATTTTAATCTCTTTGGTTTCACTCTAATTCAAACATGGAGCTAGTTATGTATTTATACATATTATACGTCCATGATATCAAATAACAAAACATTCTAAATACAAACAAAAGAAAGCTCATTTTATAAGCCACGCCATTACCGTACCATATGCAGTACTAATATCAACATATGCGTGACTAAAATCCCTTTGTTCTACTTTATTACTATGTTTGGCTTAATTGCAGTCACAACTGTCACTTGAACACTGTTTTTTTTATGTGGGTAATTATTAGTAATTTATGATTAGTGACGAATTATTTATTGGTGTTATTTAAATGGTTAGCATAGTATTCGTATTTTTGTCAGCAGAAAAATATAATCTGTAAGCAGAAATACCCAATTGGTCAGCAACTCATGGCCAGCAAACATTTCAAAATCAATCAGCAATTTATATTATTCTGGATGGCTGTAATTATTTTTGTACAGCATATTAATTATATAAGCTGCAATGAGCTGCTCCTTTTTAATAAAATTTTGGTAAGCACTCGGAGGGTAAGCAAAAAAAAATCATTTTGAGCTGCATATAAAAGTAGCAAAAATACTTTACTACAAAGATTATTTAGGAAGGAATTTAGATTATGCAACTTATTATCATCATCATCACCCCATCATTATCATCTCATCATTATCATCTCATCATCATCATCGTCATCTCATCGTCATCTCATCATCATCATTTAACGTACATTGCTGATATTTCAACAAAACGCAATTCAATTAGTTATTTTGCTCGCTATGTTTTAAATATGCATACCAATCCAATACACGGATTATAGACCTGTTTTCTCTGCTATTCAATCATGAAATCTTGCTGACCAAGTAGTTATTTTGCGGACCAAGCAGTATTTTATTTGCGGAACAAGGATTGCTGCCAGATTTTTTAAATTGCAATCAAAATCTTTGTATGCCGACCCAAATGGTTTAAATGCTATTTTTTGTGGCTCACCAAATTTTATAATTGCTTATAAATTAATTACTTCTCATTATTTATTACGGGCTCAGCTCTACCATCAGTGGTTTTAATGATCATTCAAGTTAAGTGTGGGTTCGCCGTGGTCAGTCATTGGATGGGCAATGAGGTGAAAGTTGGCTGATTATGATTGCTTGAAAATTATTGTGATTTGATGAAAATTTTTTTTATGATTTCGCCAGTTAAGTTTCACATGCAATTATTTTTATTACCAATGGAAATTTACACTTGCTACTGGAGATGAAAATGATTTGCGATTTCATAAGTAGACAGTTAATCCCTTGTCAGTGGGCCCACCGTTTCCGGGAGGGTCCATATACGCCAACACCGAAGAAGCAACAGGTCCTCCACTGACTAAGGGCAGGGGTGACGTATCAAAATTAATTTCATAAGATTTTTCACATCCTACTTATGAAGGCCCATCTGTAGTGAAAATTATGTTTTAGTGTCATCTATAGATACTAATATTACAAAGAGGAAAGATTTGTATGTTTGTTACGAATAAACTCAAAAACTACTGTACCGATTTTTAATATTCTTTCACTATTTTAAAGCTAGAATATCCCTGAGTGTCACAGGCTATATTTTACTCCCGTATTCCCACGGGAACGGGAAAAACGCGGGTGAAACGCTAGTGTTTTTAATAATTCCGGTATTTTTTATGACACTGTTCGAAATGCCGCCCTAGGGGTCAGTGACCTCAGGCGATATCCAACCCCATACTTATTCTAATGTTTGGGGTGGAAAAAATTAACAAAACTTATAAAGGTGAAATGAAGGTATTTCCTGAAATGGAATACCTCTGCCTACTCGCTCGGGGATATTTTTTTTACGAGTATGACTATCATTTTATGTATAAGACCAAAGTCAAACTATCAATCACTACCTACATACTTTAATAGTACCTACACCATGTACCCTATCTCTGATCTGGAAGAGATCTTTAGTAGCCATAAGACTGCCCATTCTGATTTATTTTATTTTCATGTCTCTTTTGTGTTGTTTTCGCAACAAAGACTTATAATATTTTAAAATATACACAACAAATATAATGCAACTCTAAGCTGGTCGTTCGCTTGCACTAGATTTTACCACTGAATTTATCTGGGGTACAGGATAACAGACAGAATGACAAAGAGAGAGAAGTATTAAACTATTTTTTGAGAGCACACTTTCTTTTTAACCGACTTCAAAAAGGAGGAGGTTATATTGTATACCTGTCGTAAAAAACTGTCGTTGAAAACTGTTAATTTTAACAAAATCGTTAAAATAGTTTTCGAGAATGCAATTAAATATTATATACCTAGTATAATATGATATTAACAATATTATTCGAATAAAATACGAATTTCATTTCCCTATAATTAAACATTAAACGGACTGGCCGAAAAGGCTGTTCATATTCATTTTTATATGTTATTTATATTAAAAGGCCGCTTTACACGAAATAATTTTTATTTTTATAGGTCCACTCAAACATTAACGTGTAAGCAAACCACTTCCGATATTAAACCTTACTCCCCATAATTAAAGTACATAGTGAAAAACAAGCACAGTGCGTGCAATGTTCCCCAACGCATATTAATCAACATTTTTTACCGCAGTAAAAGGAATTTTAACTAATTAAATTGTGACTATTCAGAATAATACATAACATCTACGCTATTTTCTGCTTTCAATAATGATATACCTAGTTAAATAAATAGTCTCACGGCTTGTATCCCCGAGGGGGTAGGCAAAAGTATTATATTTCTGAAAGTACTCACGTTTCACCACTATATTCCAATGTTCTAATCCTAATAAATAAATTCACTATGTTCTAATCTCTCAGTTTCATCCATCCTAAGGTGGTCTGGAAGAGATCGCTAAAAGCGATAAGATCGCCCATTGTACTTTATTTAAAATTTAAATTCAAAAATAACTGCCCATTTGTTACGTTGAAACTAAAAACCGCTGAATCTGATTAAAAGAAAGACAGCTTCCATATTATTACCATGAACCAGTTTTTAAAGTGGTCTTTGATATTACGAAAGGAATTAGGCTACTTTTGATCACGAAACGCGGACGAAGTCGCCGCCAAAACCTAGGTTTTCACACTTTGATATATTTATATTTTTTTAAATCGGTCTACTAGTTTTTGAGTTTATTAGTAACAAAAATACAAATCTTTTCTCTTTACAATATTAGTGTAGATGTAGATATAGAACAACTTCTGAGTATATAGAAATTAAAATGTATATTAGAAGCGCTCGTAGCCCTGCGGTGTCAGTGTGTTTGTAACGATCACACTGGTTAAGCAAAGTTGGGCGCGGTCAGTCAGTGGATGGGTGACCGCCTAGTGGCATTTACATTACGAGCGCTTCCGTGTTTTGGAAGGCACGTTAAATTGTTGGCCGGTTTTCGTTGTGTTTCCGCACAGTGGAAGTCGTTAAGCCATGTCAGATACCCTTGGGTGGCTTGAAAAATTCTGACTGTTAAGTGGCCACTAGCTTAACACCATCTCCCAATCCGCGGTGGGCTCGCGTGGGAGATTATAGCCCATACTTCCTCATGTGTGAGGAAAGCCCCTTAGCTCAACATTGGGCTGTTACGGGTTGATGGTGAAAATGTATTTATTTTCTGAGTAATTTTCAATTACCTATTAAAATTATATACTTAGTCAATAGTCTAATAACAAGGCACTCTAACTTTTTTTTTGGCTTGGCTAAATGTAAAATTACAGCATACAATCTCCACCGACGAGTTGCTGGTTCCAAATGCCTGAGAAGAACCAACATAGAATGTGGAACAGTAGTTTGGATGCATTTTAGTAAGGTTGATCGCAAAGACGTTTAAAGAAAAAGTTTCTCTCTCCTAAGATAATGATTTTCTTCCAACCTCTTTGGTTGATCGTTTAACAAAGATGGCTGCCAGTCCTCTTGTCATCTGAAGCCTCGAACACAGTGAATAGATCGGTTGTAAGATTGGATAATGCATACCTACAATCTACATATATATAAAATTATAAGTTGATTGACTGATTGGTGATGTATCAACGCACAGCCTAAATCGCTAGGTCTAGAGACTTGAAATTTTGCACATACTCGTATATAGCTTATACAGTGTAGGCATCCACTAAGAAAGGATTTTGCAAAATTCAACCCCTAAGGGGGTGAAATAAACGTGAGCGAGAGAAGCCGCGTGTAAAAGCCAGTCTATGATAATTTAATAACAGACGAAAACAGCGTTATTCTCGCTGACAAACTGCTTTGTAGTTTGGCGAGTGTAATTTAACATTGTATATTATTTTGTAAAAGGAAATAAATAAAAAAAACGTGCTGACAGCTCCTTGATAAGTTGCCGCGTCACAGGACCTCATAATATAGCCCTCGTTGAGGTCAGCCGTTGCATTCTTAATTTAAAGATTTTCATATACCTCACCTGCGGTTGCAGCAAGAAACATCAAGTAAAAAATTCCAAAATTTAAAAATGTTTAAACTTTTCCTGTGTAAGAGCAAATTTAATCAAATACTTAGTCTCTACCAGGGATCTCTAAGAATGGAAGCAATCTCTTTTAGCGAAGTTACTTGCATTTTCTTAGTTTAAACAAGAGAATGAGATGGCATTTTACCTAATTAAAATGAAGATAGGTCACAGACAGACCCAAGATAGAGATGCGCTAAATTTATACTTTAGTATCGATAGAAGTATTTCCATTTGAATTTTATAGAATTATACAAAGCTTATTTTGTAAAATCAATTTAGCTAAATAATAATACAGTTCGTTCTTAACAAGTAGAACTATGATGTACTAATAAAACATACCTATATTTTTTTTAAAAGTGAGGTCATTTTTAAACAGAAAATCTAGGTCAATCATGTTAATAAATACCTACATTATGAAAAAATTAAAAATGCACGAAGGAGCCTATGAAGTAGGTTCGTACCTAAAATCTTCGTCTCTAAAAGTTATAAATTAAGTAAGTAACTACATTAACGAAGTTCTTCAGAGTTACGTAGCGACATTTACGAATACAATCAAACAAAATTGGCCCACTGACAAAGGCTTAATTTATACACGGGTAAAACGGTACTAAAAAGAAATTTTAACTATAAATACTTTTGCGATGTAAAGCACTGTCACTCAATATTTTGTGGTAGTTACAGGGACTGCCGTTTTGAAGTATAGATGTGCCATATTCCAAAACAAATTATTAGGAAAACATTATTAATAATTAACCAAATTTTGCAAACCACGAAATTTTTTAATTTTTTACTCAATACTCAATCATTTATTGCATTCCATAAGTTTACAAGGTGGTCTTAACTAGTGGAGATCAATTTATGGACCCTGTCTAGGGCACAGCAATAGTAGAAGAGAGGACTACTTTATAGATTAACTAGCGACCCGCCCCGGATTCGCACGGGTGCAATGCTAACACTAAAACCTTCCTCTTGAATCACTTTATCTTTTAAAAAAAACCGGCCAAGTGCGAGTCGGACTCGCGCACCGAGGGTTCCGTACAACCTTGCAAATTTATGGTTTTCGTAATTTTTCCTTTATCTATGCTATAAGACGTTGCTTCGTACCAAATTTCAAGATTCTGAGTTCACGGGAAGCACCCTGTAGGTTTTGATTCCCTTGCAAGTGTCGAAAATTTGCGGCATAAACGGCTGTATCTTTTGATTGCGTTGGCTTAGAAGTTTGATTTTTTCACAGCTTCAAGGGACAGTAGACCTGAGTAATTGATATAAATTTCAGCTTCATACCTCCACGCGTTCCTGAGAAAAAGGGTCTTGACAGACGGACGGACGGACGGACAGACGGACAACAAAGTGATCCTATAAGGGTTCCGTTTTTTCCTTTTGAGGTACGGAACCCTAAAAACCGCATAATAATCCGTTGCGTAGTTTACAAAGGGAAATAGGGATATAGGGACAGAGAAAGCGACTTTGTTTTATACTATGTAGTGATGATGATGTTAAATTTACACCTCCTCTTGACAAAGACTTTACTTAATAAGTTATTGATGTCTTTTATTCATGTAATATGAAATATTTAAACTACATACATTTTTACAGCAATTATGAGAACTCACATAAATATATATTTTTTAATTATCTTCAGACTCTATTCAATTTTACCCACCTCTATTGCTAGCAGGGTGCTTATTAATAAATGTACATTTATTTTAATTAATCTGATAGCAATCAAGGTGATTACAACGTATAGTATGGGGTTTATTTATTTAATATAATAGAGCATTCACCTTAACATTATTCCTGCGGTATGGGGTGTAATTTAGGCATTATTTCTAATGGGTAGTGATTATTTATTAATAAAAAAATCTTACTAAATTATAGCTTTGCTCAAATACAAATTTTACTTAAAACCAAGTCTCGCTTTTATACCAACTTCAAAAACTAATAGATACATAATTCGACATGTTTTTTGTGAATACGTTATTAACGATAAAATGTTATAAATTTTCTGTCTACAGTGCACATACTATGAATTTAAACCGTTTGTATTCAATGTAAAGCTTACATTCCGCCCTGTACATTAATATCACACGCAATTAAAATAGTTTTTTAATAGTTTTTTTTATATTAGCGTGGGGCTCGGGTTTGAATCCTTAAACATGCTGTAACAGGTCAAGCAGGGGATTTCCGCAGCTAAGATCCCGCAGAATTGTTAAAAGACCGGAATAGGTGCACCTTTTATGTTTCTCATTGCACCAAGCATGTTGCTTGGGCCATAGTATTTAAGTATCAATGGATATCGTTAGTTATATACAAAGAGATTAAAAAATAATAGAGAATAGATGGGGCGGCATTCGCAATATTTTCATACAAAAACATTGAATCTCAAGCGTCATGTCAGTTAGTATGAACGCGAGCTGTCATTCGGTCGAATTAGTACTAGACTTATGAAGTTATGACCTTAGGTAATAATTTTTCGTTTCAGATTTTTCTCGCTTTGTCCCCTCTATGTCCTATTATATTTTAATTTCTTTTGTTATATAACAACAATGTTGACAGAATCAATGGTTGTATTTAATGGAGGTTACTTGGCTGTGTCAAGTAGAAATTCGTGTCCAAAATCTAGATTTCTAGCTATTTTGGCATAAGAACCAGGCTAATGTAGCTCTTGCATGATTGTTTGAGGAAAATAATACATCATATATTATTCCTTATTACTTAGCTATACCTACCGATGAAAACGTTAAGTAGTACACATGGCTTAAACCTTATCCCAAGGATAAAACCTAGTCGTAAGCTTTATAGAATTTTACATTATGATGAATTATGTTCCACATAGTTCTTCGCAGGGACAGTGACAGAAGACTGGCAGAATCCCCTCTCTGGATAGCTGAAACCTCGACCAAACGCACTGACATAGAAGCTATTTTTCGCAACAATGTCTGGTAAAAAAAAAAAAACTTCGAAGCATACTGCGGTTCTACCAAGAACCGCAGTATGCTTCAAAGTTTTTTTTTTCTTCTTGAAAGTGCAAATGCCTATATTTTAAAAATGTTATTAGTTTCATAAATTAAAGGCACGAGTTTTTTAGTTGTTGTTATTTAAAAAAGATCAGAAACGTGCAACAAATACATTTCCATATAATATAATAATAATATAATCTCACGCCTTTTATCCAAGAGGGGGTAGGCAGAGGTATCCCATTACTGCATATACCCACATTTCACGAGATAAATTGGACCCCTAAGCGTGATAGGTGGTGAGCCCATCGCCGGACCGGGTCTGTCATTTCCATTCCTTAAAATTTACTGGATCCTTACTCAATAACTATTTTTTTTAAATCTACTTTATTAAATAACTTAAAACCTTGTACAATGCGTCAAAAATATCTTCCAAAGAACCATGTGAAACAGTACCAAAGCTTATCTGCATTTTATTTTTGCAAGTAATAGACTATTGAAGCGAAATAAAGAGCTTACCACACGCGCCTAATTATAGATTAGACAATGCCTCTTCACGCCAGACGAGTCATTAATAATCAGCGATTAAGCCCTTTCCACACGAATTGCAGCCAGCGGTGCACTAATGAGTCTATTGTGTGACGAGCTCGCGAAACCGTTTTTAACGTTCAATTAACTCGAAATCAGAACTCGGATGTGGTCAATCCGAATCACAATTTGGTCATCAGGGAGGTGATTAATTGTCGAGTTGTGATTTGAAATAGCAGTCGGTTGCGTCGCTGGATTCGTTTGTTTCGGGGCCTACCACCATATCTTATTAGTCCTATTATGCTACTAATATTATAAACGCGAAAGTTTGTAAGGATGGATGGATGGATGTATGGATGTTTTTTGCTATTTGACGAAACTATGAAACTTTACAGTTATATAGCTTATCCATCAGAATAACACATAGGCTATATTTTATCCCCGTATTCCCATGGGATCGGGAACTACGCGGGTAAAACCGCGGGGTGCTGCTAATAAATCAAATAAAATACTTCTGTATATATATATATATATTTTAAATTGTGGGACAGTGAGAGCAGTGATAGCCCGGACGGTTAAAGAGCCGGTCGAAAATCAGTGAGGCTCGGGTTCGAATCCTGGCATGTACCAATGAGTTTTTCAAAAACTTACGTACATATTTATCACTAGCTCGACGGTGAAGGAAAACATCGTGAGGAAACCCGCAGGTCTCAGAATTAATTCTGAGACATGTGTAAATAGACCCGGTCCGGCGATGGGCTCACCACCTATCACGTTTAGGGCTCCAATGTATCTCGTGAAATGTGGGTATATCCAGTAATGGAATACCTCTGCCTACCCCCTCGGGGATGAAAGGCGTGAGATTATTTATTTCATTTTTTTATTTAAATTGTGGGACACAATTTACACACGGTTATTCAGTCCCAAACTAGGCAGAGCCTGTACTAGGGGTACTAAACAACTGATAAATCATACTTAAATAAATATTATACACCCAGACACGAAGACAACAGACATGTTCATGCACATAAACGTTAGCCCCGAGCGGGGATCGAACCCGCGACCTCCGACTGAGAAAGCAGGATCACTACCAACTGAGCAAACAGGCCCGTCAATTTATTTTATTTCAAGCTATTTAGATCAAAGTTGTTAGTCACAATGATCCTAGAAATTGATAGTTGAAAAATTACAATATGTGTACAATAATTACAATAAGTAGTTTTTTTTTTGAGGTAAGTAACGCAAACAGTGTGGTGTTACGGAACTTTCAGCAATGAAGTCCGACTCGTACTTGGCTGGTTTCTGCTATATTATTATCCAATTCCTTTCATGTATTTTTTTGTTTATACACAGTTTTACGATATAGTAATTACGATTAAAGACAAAACTAATAAAAATCAAATATTACCGCTGAGTCGCGTGTGAAAAGTTCCTTAATCATTTTAATTGGCCTATGGCCTTCATTATAAGGTTGAGTTGTTCTGGGTTCAAGGTCAGTACATAAATTTTTTTCTGGTTCATCATAAAAATAAAATAAAAATAAATAATCTCACGCCTTTTATCCCCGAGGGGGTAGGCAGAGGTATTCCATTACTGGATATACCCAATTTTCACGAGAATTATCGACCCCTGAACGTGCCGGACCGGGTTTGTTTACATATGTCTCAGAATTAATTCTGGGAGCTGCGGGTTTCCTCACGATGTTTTCCTTCACCGTCGAGCTAGTGATAAATATTTACTTAAGTTCTGAAAAACTCTTTAGTACATGTCAGGATTCGAACCCAAGCCTCACTGATTTTCATCATGTGAAGCAGGCTCTTTAACCGTTAGGCTATCATCACCATCATAAATGGAACACTCTTAGGCGTGTTTGCATATTTGAACTATTTTTGGAACATGGGGGTTTCTCTATACATTTTTTTTCACAACTAAAAATTTAAAAACTCAAAAACTTACGTACATATTTATCGCTAGCTTGACGGTGATATTATTCGAATGTAATTTATTGTTGTGAAGCCTTTCGCAGCTACTTTTGTCGCACAAAGCTGTGACACAATGTGTTATCCTAAAGCAACTTCCACACAATTTCCAACTAAAATCAACACACGTGTTTCTTTACGAAGTGTAGATGTGCCTAACCAAGCAAGATGTGACGTGTTGGCAGGATGAGGCAAATCTCAATCCGAGTTTGCAGGGAAGTTATATTAGTTTGAGCGCGGGAAGTGGAATGAGAGATCTGTGGTGGGATTCTATGCCATCTTGCTACCTTGTGATAAGCTGACTACAACACAGCGATGCCTACTAAGTGGTTAATACTTGAAAAGACTTTAGGGCTCTGTAAACCAACGAGGGACTAACTAAAAGGTTGTTCCGTCCGTCTGTATATGTGTCCTATAGTCGGACATATTATACGAAAACTTTTTGATATTTTTATACTAGATGTCCTATAAAATGGCATTTAGTTCGTAGGCATTTAGTTACAATTTCACGTTTAATGTGACGTTTGCAATTTGAATGGGGATCAAAAATGCGCCTTGGTTCTATGCGCATAAAGAATAGAGTAGTACAACACCAATTTATTTATTTATTTTTATTTTATTTTATTTATTAGGTTTACCAACATTTGTTCACACTGTTACATTTTATAACTATAACGAAAAATACAAAACAATATAATTAGTCTAAGTATGACAAACAGTTATATAATTATATAAAATATACTAGTTTTGGCTGGTTAGAACTAGGTCTAGCCTCTTGTTTTTGATTAAATCTTACCTAACTTTATTGCCCCACCTACCTTCATCTGTTATCTCAGTTACATCCATACTCAGGAAAAAAAAAATCGCTTAAAGCGATAGGATCGCAAATTGTACTTTTTTTTAACATTGCGTCACTTGTTTTATATTTTTATTGGAGTACAATAAAGAAGAGTTGTTACTTACTTATTATACTATCCTAATATAACCGGCTACGCAACAACGGCGCACTTCGGGCTCTAGCCGTAACAGATACATCGCTCGACATCCCAAAGTAGCCCCATCTATAGAACAAGTAGTTTAGCGATCGGTTTCAAAATTGCCCTCCCATTCTTCCCGCTTCGAACAAGTCATAAAGTGACATCGACACAATAGTCTACAGAGCATGTGAACAAATATAATCATAAAATGCGTAGTGCCCCAGTTCGCAAAACTAGCTCGTTTGCACACAACTTGGCGGTGCAAACTTTGTCGTATTATAAAATGGTACCGCGCTGTTTGCGGCGAAAATGTAGCTCAACTATGGCGTTCTTTTTATAAGTGACGAGTTGAGTTTGTTCAAGGGTCCGTGGACAAGTGAGAAACTCTTGGAAGATCATGCTATCCTAGTCTGCGACGTAATTAGTACAGATTCTAACATAAATTGTTGTATACACGAGTGGGTAATTTAGTACGAAAAATTGCCTGTTTAACTCTACTAAGCTACGTCATTCCAGACTATCAGAGACCGCATGCGCACTTGATTTTTATGGGATTCAAAAATAAGAAACAATAATATTGAGAATAAAGATAATACTTATTTGAAGGAAATGTTTTATTTTTATTTATTTATTGCGTCCAGAACCAGATTTCAAGTCCATTTTTGTCCAAAATCAAAAAATTACAAAAGTTGCTCACTCCCTCCTTGTAGAAAGTCTTTCACATCTACTTTTTTCAGTTCCGTTTTTCTCCAAAGTGTAGAAAGTTTTAAAAATTTTAGTTACTTCCTCATTGTACTATCTCCCTGCAAAGTGCAAAAATTCCTTTTCTCTCCAAAGTGTAAAAATCCTAAAAGTTGCTCAATAGTGCAAAAAAAGTCAAGTTAAAAGTCTCTGAAGTGCAAAAATTTTTTCTCCCTCCAAAGTGCAGATAATTATTCTCTTTCTAAAGTGCAGTATGTGCTCTGCTTTTTCAAACATAAACAACAATAGCGCAAATGACATGGTAGGTGCTATAGTTACCGTAGGCGTAAGCAATAATCCCACAGACAACACAGACTGCTAGTCAAAAGGATATGTACGCGATGAGGTGGCATGCACAATGCACTGGCTTAATTATCTATGAACAAGCACTTACAGCTGTGCTGGAAGATCCAGTGAGATATAGAATATACCGAACTTTTTTTACTAAGAAAAATCCTACTAATATTATAAACGCGAAAGTTTGTGTGGATGGATGTTTGTTCCTCTTTCACGCAAAAACTACTAAGCGGATTTAGATGAAACTGTACAGTTATACAGCTTATACATCAGAATAACACATAGGCTATATTTTATCCCCGTATTCGCACGGGAACGGGAACTATGCGGGTGAAACCACGGGGCGCTGCTAGTGTTATATATTTGCGAACTCTCCTATCCCTTTATTAAGAAAACTCAGTAAAACACCATATCTAATTTTCTGATTACAAGATTTTTTTTTGCTGTTCTACAAAAAAACAAATACAAATACAGTAGGTAGACATTTGTCTATCGCAGTTGATGAAGGTGGTTATAAATAAGCATAATAATAATATCAATTTCATTTATTTGCTTACCAAACGGTACTTAAAAGATATTATTACAAATAACATAGGTCTATGATATGTGACACCCTGTAAGAGCACTGCAAAATAATAATCATTTATTTCACGTCCAATGTTCCATAAAAAAAAATGCAATACAATGTCAAAAAATAGTCAAATGACAGGTAAAAGAAAATAAAAATCTAATCAAATTAACATAGAAATCGCTATATTTTTTCAAACCACGTCCAAGCCACATCTAGTTCAACGACATCCAGGCCACACACGATGCTCCGTGTTAATTATCAGAGGGCACATAAATTTGTCGTCCCCCGGTTTGTGCGGCTAGTTAGTCATAAAGCTCGCGGGTTCTGTCCCGGCTACTATCCGGGACACCCTACGTTTACGGGACAGAGTTTGTATTAAATTAGTGACGCACAAACTTTGAGGTTAGTTTTGCAATGGTTTTACCAAAATTTTGCTTAGGTAACATTGAAATAGATATATCTCTAAAATATGTATTCCAAACCAATTTACTTTCGTGTCAGAAAAAATAAAAAGTAAAAAAAGCGTTAGAATTATTTAGAATAGAAAACACACTTACGCTAGTTAGTTTTGAAAATTATCTTAACAGTACTTAAAATAATATATTAAAAGCATATTGTAGGAACAATTTAAAATATTAATTATTATGTTGCTATACTATCAAAAAGTCCAATAAAAGCATAAACTACTTTGCGAAATTTACATAGAATTGCAAATATTTTATAAAAAAAAACATTCAAGTGAAGCCACAAAAACAGCTCTGAGTAACAAACATACTTTTAGAAGTGAAACCTTTACGAGACAGTAGCCACGAGACTTGTCCCGAAGTTTAAAGAAACAAATGTTCTTCAGAGGTCGTTACCCTATGCTAATTGAAATTTAATGGTAAGCTTAACATTTTTATGGATGTCACTTTGTTTGAGTGGTTTATACGCGAGTTGACGGTAATAAATTTAAAAATTAATACCATTTTTAAAAGAGGGGTGTTTCCGGCTACGTGACTCATTATGTAAGGGAAATGGGCAATGGGGTCGAATAATTATAATAATTACGGTATATTGTTCTTTGCTTTCTTCGAATGTCAGACATAGATCAGACATTACCCCTTTACACAGAGGTAGTTTTATCTATATCTATACTTCTATACTAATTTAATAAAGAGGAAAGATTTGTATTTTTGTATGTTTGTTACGAATAAACTCAAAAACTTGTGGACCGATTTAAAAAAGAATCATTAATGGAAAGCTGGAATATCCCTGAGTAACATAGGTTATATTTTATTCGAGTATTCCGACGGGAACGGGAACTACGCGGGGGAAACCACGCAGAACCGCTAGTAATGTATAAGGCTCGATCAGATTTCTAATTTTCTTTTCGTGACAGGTTGTGAGCCAATTGCCAAACCAGGATGCTTTTACACATGACTCAAAAATATATCTCCATTAGTTCATGTTGTGTGCTTGAATATTGATCGTTCATTTTCCGGTCAGTGTGTCAATCGCGTAATAGAGACATTCAGTAAAATCAAATCGATTATTATTATTATTAATTTAATCAGTCGGTTATTTCGGTAACGCTAATAAGTTATGCCATTTCAGTCGGTTCCGGACCGAGAGTGCTTTTAAGCTCAGCTAATGAAGTCTTAATGAAGCATTAATTAAGCTTTATTGAGCATATGACAGGATGCTGGCGAGACAATGGGATTATCTATTTACCAATTCACAGCTTGAACGTTATGGTTAAATTAACAACACTCAATTTTCTTTGTTTATTTGCCAAGAACCGAAGAAATTTTAAATTGAGGCGGCCGAAACTTTCGTGCGGGAAGCAAAGTACTCCATTTAAATTTCCATCTTTTTAAACAATCTCCGAAGCGTCGATTAAGCCGCTTTAATGGCACCTAAGCGCCGACTTCAATACAATCTAATCAACAACACTAATGGAGAGCACGGAATTAAAGATAAAAGAAAACAAAGGGAAGTCGCTAACCGCCTTTCTTTCTTTCCAGATAAGCATCGCTCGGATGTGAGACGCCGTCATGGACCTCAAATATCTGATCCTGATGATCGCGTTTGCGACCGTCGAAATAAACGTCACTGAGAGCCGACAGAACGACAAAAGGAGATGGAAGAACGAGAAAGGGATATATTCGCACTACGTCAACATATGCGATATACAGGATCGAGTGTCCAAAGTACACTGCTACTGTGAGAGCATAAAGATAAAAACCGCTACCAAAGCCGATTGCTGGGTTTTCAACGGCGGCATAGCCGAGGACGATCCGTTTTGGTCGAATTTCTATTCGCAGCCCAAAATAGAAAGGCTAACATTCAATGTCCGAGCGGACGGGGGGTTGACGTACATCCCTGCCAAAGTTATAGTTAGGCTGGAGAGATTGCAGCACCTAAATATACAGTACGCAAACATTTATAGCATCCCATCGTTCGCTTTCACCAATTCGACGACACTGCGAGAAATATCGTTACCAAAAAACAAGATAACGAAGCTGGAGAAAATGGCTTTCGCGCACCTTATAATGCTATCAAACGTCAGCTTAGTGGAAAATCAGATTTCAGAATTGAGACGCGACGTTTTCTACGTCCTACCGAATCTGCAAAAGCTACATCTCTCGAAAAACACTATTAGCGTGTTGCACGACGGATGTTTTAAGCACCTGAGTAATCTGATCAAGTTGGATCTCGACAGCAATTTGCTGACGGTTGTCATCAGGGAGAACTTCCAAGGGCTGTCTAACCTTATTAACTTGGACATGAGTAACAACAAATTAACGATGATAGGAGACTTGGCGTTCGCCGAACTTTGGAGCTTGCAAGAACTCCACCTGGATAGGAACGAAATAGAATTTATATCCGAGAGGGGTTTTGGGGGATTAACACAGTTGAAGAAACTTTCTTTGGCCGATAATAAGTTGGGAATGTTAGACGATGGCGTGTTTGCAGATATTCAAAAGTTGAACATTCTGGATTTGAGGAACAATAACTTAGAGACGTTGAAGCAAGAAACGGTGGAGACAATTTTGGAGAACATGAAGTCAAATTATGCTTTAATATCTTTAGACGGTGAGTTGTTTCAGGACTGTTTCCTCCAGTTATTTGCTTTCCGAGTTTGGTTTATCAAAATTAATTTTATTTGATTTTCATTTTCGAAGCGTACCTAACTTGTTTATTTGGCTTTTATTAAAGAGAATTGTTTGGGTTGTTAAAAATGAGCAGTATTGCGAAAATATTGCTTTGTGAGAGCGAAATACATAAACATACTTATAAATTAATAGGCCTTACCTATTGTGGAAATATATTTGACGGGCCTGTTGGCTCAGTTGGTAGTGACCCTGCCTTCTGAGTCGGAGGTCGCGGTCGATCCCCGCTCGGGGCCAACATTTGTGTGCATGAACATGTCTGTTGGCTTCGTGTCTGGGTGTTTCATATTTATTTAAGTATGTTTATCAGTTGTTTAGTACCCATACTACAGGCTATGCCTAGTTCGGGACTGAATAACCGTGTGTGAATTGCGTCCCACACAAAAAAAAATAGGTAAAAAGAAAAAAAAAGGTATTATCGTGTTTTAAATACGACGTACGACGCGTATAAGTACTTGGTTATTATAGTGATGCATTTCGATTGGCCCGTTTCTGAGTGGTGAGCAGAGTCATTTACTCAACATAATTAATATTATAATATGTCAGTCAGTTTCGTGTATTTAATATGACTTGGTTTAGTACCTACCCACATACTATGCATAGTTTGTAACTTAATATTTGTTTTTCCTACATTTCAGACTTATTGTAAACGAGCTTTAAAAATACGTTATACACGAAAATTTCTGAAATAAATAAAATGTTTCTTTATTTCCCTTTTATACCCAAACTACTGAAACGATTTTAATGAAAGGCAGGGGGATAGCTCGCATATTATGAAAAGATATAAAAATAAAATATTTTTCATTCGTAATCTATATGTCATTATTTATTATATTTTACTTTTCATTTCGGGGCAATTGATATTTAATTGATTTCGGCAAATACCTAGATTAAGTTTTAGCTGTGTGTCATATACTTGACCATTTCCAATATTATGTCTTCTTGCATTTATCGCTAAATCCCCATCAACCGTCGTACCTACATAAATAGGTATTATATGGTCTATCTGTTATCAGAATCCGTTCAACTTTCATATTTATAATTGTTTCATTTATTGTGCGTCCATTAGCTGCCAGTGTTTATTTATATGAACATACTAGCCTTTACCCGCGGCTTCGCTCGCTCCCGTATTTCACCCCCTTAGGGGTAGAATTTGCAAAATCCTTTCTTAGTGGATGCCTACACTGTATAATCTATCTATGTGCAAAATTTTAAGTCTCTAGACCCAGCGGTTTATACCGTGCGTTGATACATCACCAATCAGTCAGCCAGTTTATCATGTTATATATATAGATTCAGTCAGTCATTATTATTTAACAAAGAGACCTTAAAATAAACATAATATCGCGTTTATGCGACACTGGAAGTTATTAAGAATCACTTAGGTTGGCAGTTCGAGCGGAACAAATAACTCTACTGCAGTCATAGCTAAGTTAATTGCCCTGACAATGGAATGGACCAATAACCATCAAGCATATCGTAATAACACAGTTACAAAGCCTGTAATTGGTCGTATACACTCGTCGTATTAGGAAATTTATGTTTTATTGATGTATTCCAAAGCTGAAGTACCAGGTGGAAAAGAAAGTATTTATTAAAGTGCTTTTTAACTTAAAAAGTGATTTTATAAATAAAACTAAAGCCCGTCATCGATTGGGTGACCTGGGTGTGGCAGCTATTTCTATCAGTCTTTTAGTTTCATTATCTACACAATAACATAAAGAGGAAAATTTTGTTTGTTTGTTTGAATGTAATAGGCTTCGATACTACTGGACCGATTTAACCCTAGATCACTACACATGTTTTCGAGTTACACAGTCACTACATATTAGTCATTCTGACTAACAAAATAAAACTACAATAATCTACTAGAAATGACATTTATTAGTTAAAAAAGTAGGTAACAAGATAGAACATGTATTAAAATTTCTTAAAAACTATAAAACACATTAAAACATTATTCCTGGCAGTCTGAGCAGACAGCAATGGTATGATCGCCACAAATGGCCTTCCTGCAGGAGTAGCAATAGACTTTGGTCATCCTGTGCTTCTGGTATGGGCAAACTGCACAAATTTTTCGCTTGTTTAGCTGTCCTTGAGAAGTACTAGCCACAACATTTTCAATCTGTAAGATATCTTTGATACTGGCTTTGATATTCTTCCTCAAAGTAACAGTCTCGTAGCGTTCCCTCAGCCACGGCTCCATCAGATCGTCGGCCAACTTTTGCACGAATGCTCTTCGTTTTAGGGGTTTTTTGTCTTTGCCGTACCATGTTAGATACATGAATGACATATGCATTGATAATGCATAATTTCAGCATATTATAAAATATGCATTGAGGCCATCTATTGGTTTTTCGATTGCAGCTCATACCAGAACAAATTTGATCGACAGTGTCAACAGGTCCTTTGGTTGAATTGTAGAAATGTATCATTTCAGGCTTCTTGGTGCTGGGGTTAATGTTTGGCTGATAGTGCATTGTTGATAGAAGAAACACCACTTTGTTGGATTTCGGTTTATCAGAAGAGACCAAAGATTCTTCGTCATTTGCGTCACTGTTTATGCAGACATCTTGCTCTAAGTTATCTCCTTCTTCAGAGTCCGAAAGATCTCCTGGTGGCCGCGCGAGTTCTGGGTGTTCATTCTCACTGTCAGATTCATTCAACAGCTGCAGAATCTTATCTTGATCCCGTATCAAATCCATCTAAAACAGAATAAACGCCGTTACATAATGTTCAAATACCTACATAATATTTTACTCAACACACTGATAAAATACATAACACTTTGTCTTACATTTTGTTACAACAGCTATAAAATTCTTAGAAATAAAAAAAACACCTTATCTAAACAAGAGAACAATAAATAAACAAAATTATTCAAAACATACCTTGACTCACTTTACACGCGTAATCACTAGACATTAGTCTGCGAGACTAACAATTCGCCAAAACTCCGGAAGTAAGATGCGTGCATACGTAATGCATGCACACAGGGTACTAAAACACCAAATAAGGAAGGTACTGAGCGCGGCAGGGGGGGGGGGTAGTTTCGGAAGATACCAAAACAGCGAATGCGCAGGAACCGTGTCGCCTGTGAGACTAATATGTAGTGATCTAGGGTTAAGAAATCATTTCACCAATGGAAAGCTACCTACATTATGAGGGAAAAACATAGGCTATATTTTTTAGCCCTCGGAAATGGGAACAGCTAGTTCGTTATATTTTACTTTTACCAAGGACTACTCAAGTATTTAGGGATCACAAGTAGACCGTGTCCATCTTCAAGTTATTTCTTTGCTAGCTATATCAATGAAAAATAGTGTTTCAAATTGATGTTTAACAAAACTAATCCTGTAATACTAACAATCCACAAAAGTTCTTATAGAGATTAAGATCTGTGATTGTGAGGATTAAGCGAATAACCAGCTAACTAGCTAAAATTGATACCTACCAGACTTATTGCCAAATATGTTATGGAATAAAAATCTCCATGAGTTCATGGCTCTATGGTTGCTTAGCAACATGTTGTTTTGTCAAGTGTATTTGATTTCTGCAAACGGGAAACCACAGATCATTATTAATGAACAGGGGCGTATACACGTTATAGGAATTCGTTAAATCTATTTTCTTTTTTTTTCTAAATCAAATGGTCTGTAGCAGATTCTTTTTAAATATAAGGATATTAGTTGTAGTAGTATGGTTTTAGTTATTATTGTTAGACCTTGAGGCGTGAAATACTTTTATAGATGTATTACAAAATAATTTCATCAATATTAGCTTAGTGAGATATCTGTGGAAACGTACTAAAAGACAGAATTGAACTCACATTTATAATATTGGTAGTAGTCCAGGCAATGAAGTGGATTTTTGGAACTAACCTAAACTAACTTCGGTTAGGTTTTTTTTTATTTTTTTATGCAAGTAGGTATGTATGTATTGTTTCATACTAGGTATACTACAATCCTGAAAAGTTTCATCGACTGAGGAATTAATTTGAGGAATTAACCTTTATTTCTAGATTGCATTCTCAAAGTTTCCAAAGAGTTTTATTGTTCAGTTTATCTACCTATGTCTTTGTATAGAAAGTCTATTTTTATTTAGTTTCACAACTCATAAAGTCTTTTTCAACCATAGATTTATTATTATCATTTGTCTATTAGTATAATGATTTATTAAGATACTTAAATATTGTACTTAAATATTACTTAAAAATACAAATACCTATTTCATAAATTAAAAATAATTATATAATAATAAATATAAATTAAAATAAAGTAATTAAATTAACCTTTATTGCCTAGACTATGGTCAAACTGACACAATTATTTTTTCCATATATATAGCACTCGTTTAAAATACGTAAATTAGCACTTAACCCCAGTGAATCAGCGCTGCATTTCAGCAGTGACGTTTTAATAGGGCGGTTAATTCGGTGTGCTTCGCAATATTTTCCTCTCAACTGCATTGTGTTGCATCGCATGTCCCCTTTGATTTACTGGTCATGGAAACGCGGCTTACCGAACATATTACATGTGGTTTTGTAGTTGGTCTTGTTAATTAATCTGGGTAGGTTAGTGCAACATTTTCATTACAATTCAACTGGCAGTTTCCTGGGACCCCGACTACGGAAATTTTGGGGATGACTAGGTATGTATTTGTCAGGGATGAAAAACCTATGTACTTCTTCATCGCAAACTCGCATTGCGTTCTATTCGCAGTTGGTCCCATTCGCAGCTAGTCTCTTCGCAACTGGTCCCATTCTCAGCTAGTCTCTTTCGCAACAAAAATTTATCGAGATCCGGCTTAGGCGTGACAAAGTAACAAACCAACTCACTTTCACATTTATAGTATTAGCCATAGTATGATATTCGATATGAAATGAGGTAGATTCGTTACTTGTACAAACTATGGCAATAAGAAGAAGTACGGTATTGTCGTGTAGAGAAATGTCTTTTCAAATAGTACGTTTTGTTACAAATGAGCTAAGTTGGACATTACACTCAACGTAATGGAGCCAAGAATGTAATGAATGACCAATGCTTACGCGTTTCATCTGACGTTTTGCAACTTATGTAAAAAAAAAATCATGAACATATAGAGAGCAGTGATAGCCTTTACGGTTAAAGAGCCGGCCTAAAATCAGTGAGACTCGGGTTCGAGGCGCGAGCCTCCCTGATTTTCATCGTGTGAAGCAGGCTCTTTAACCGTAAGGCTATCACTGCTCTACCTAGATTATAACTTTCATTATTGTAATTGATTTTAATATACTTTTTATTCTAACAGGTAACAAACTAACCTGCGACTGCCGACTCTCCTGGCTCCAGAGACTGAGAAATGAAACTAAAAGTAAGCGTCTCAAAATTGCTCTAGACCGCCTCAACTGCGTCATGGACAACAAACAAAAGACAACCATCAAAATTGCTCTATCTACAACCGACGATAAAAAAGACGACAGAAGCTACGATGACAATGAAGAAGAATTCGATGAAGAAAGGACTTACGATGACACGATGCAAGACCAAGACACAGACGAGAAATCAGAAGTGGAATACCGGAGGAAGCTTCTAGAAATTCCTTCTGGAATGCTTCCGTGTCCAAAGAAGTTGAGTTACGAAGAAGATTACTCTCTTCCTACTCAAGATGAAGTTAAGTATTACAAAACTAGTTCCAGTAATAAGTTAGGGTCTTGTAACTTAATTGGATTAGCTGTACTTGCTAAGTTATTGTAGCCTATGACGTCGGTACTGTATGAGTAGTCTAGGAGTGTTGGTTCGAAAATTAAGTGATATTTTTCTGGAAATAGCTGCTATCTTTTTATACGTAAATTAGTATAGTAAGTTAAGTGTAGTGGTAAAAAAAATGTTGAAGATGCAACTACTTGTTGTTTAAGTTAATTTTAAGTACTTACTGCAAATTATTACCGTGAAATTCTATCCAGAACTTTATTGTCGTGTAGATAGGGAAAATTTATTTTATATAATATATAATATAATCTCACGCCTTTTTATCCCCGAGGGGGTAGGCAGAGGTATTCCATTACTGGATATACCTACATTTCACGAGATATATTGGACCCCTAAACGTGATAGGTGGTGAGCCCATCGCCGGACCGGGTCTGTTTACACATGTCTCAGAATTAATTCTGAGACCTGCGGGTTTCCTCACGATGTTTTCCTTCACCGTCGAGCTAGTGATAAATATGTACGTAAGTTTTTGAAAAACTCATTGGTACATGCCAGGATTTAATTTATTTTATAAATAAATTAATACCAAAAACTTGGTACAAAAGTACATTTCCGGTTTAGTGTCATTTCGGGAGAATAACATACAGATGGACGTATATCAATTCTATTTATTTGGTATAGTTACAGCTATTAAAATTTGGGTTTGATAACAAAAGACAGTAGGTATAAATGATAAAATTTTGAAATTTAAGATATTACGTTAATTATTTTGGTACCGAATGGCAAACATATAATAAGGCATTATACCCATTGTTTTTATATACCCTTTAAATATTTGCTCTTAATTTAAAATGACCATATATTTGTAATGCCGTGTGTCTGTAAACCCATTTATTTCATAACTATTTAATTAGTTCCTTTTAGTTCTGTTCGCTACAGTTTTTATCCCACTGTGTGTGATTGAAACCAAACTTTTCGTAACGTACATTTCCCCGTAGCGTTTTTTACTTTTTAACGTAAACAACTGTGACTCAAACTAAAAAATATGTTGTGTTGTTGTAACACCAACGTGTTGTGGAAGTATTAAATAATGGGGCGTGAGCTTATGGACTATAATTCACAATAGTGAAAGTGATTTCTGTAAATAACTTCAAATAATCTATAATACGGAATATATTTAAAAATATTGTCACATCTTGCACTAGAATAAGTCGTCAAGTAAGGAAATGCAGACACAATAGGATTATCTTATGTCCTTTATCGCCTGTAAGACGATTTTGGTTAACTGGATATCAATAATTTCATGTAAATCTTTGTTGAATAATGTCATAATAATGTTTGAAATAAAAGTGTAATTATTACATAATTATTTGAGTTTTTGTGTAGATTTTACATTGTACACTACGCGGTATGTGTAGGGACGTTTCACTGTTTTATATGGTAAACCTTCGATGTATGTATATAGCTGTCAACTTGAGAATAGCCAATACTCGTTCACTCACACGCACACTCATAAGTATTCCAGAATCGGATAGATATAGAAGTATTCTAGATAGAAAATAAAATATATTTTTCAGAAATATGTGCCATTGGAACGCAGAATAAAAAAGTGTATCATATTTTTTTCTCACAGGTTATTGTAATTTCGGTTCTATTCTAATTTCATAAAACTTATTTTATAATCTTATTAATAGACTGCGGTGGCTGCGCCCTTGCTGCGTTTACGCGGTGCTTTTGAAGAAATTTTAAAATAACTTTTATGTAATTCGAATAGAACACTATTTTCAATGCAAACAGAATACGAGTATATCTGTACAGTGATCTGATATACAACGCGTTACAGAATAAGCGCTATTCATCATACACCCCAATTAGTATACTTATTAATATACAAAAAAATATGATGCCTTCGTATGTACCTTAGTTGTGTCTAACCAACTTTCGTGAATAAAGAGCAATAATACTACGATTTCCATAGATAGCACTAAATTCAGCTATGCCAATTAACTTTTAGGAAAAAATAAACACATTAAAAATAGCTCGAATCGATTAAGTAGTCGATACTGAACAAACTAATTTCAGAAATTGCGCTTATTCTGTTACATATTGTATTTGTACGTCGCGTCCGCAGTCAGACGCTCGACGTCGCTTCCAGCATTTGTGGTATACCACTAACCTAACCTAGCTAATTTCGTAGAAAATAAACATTCATTTTAAAACTGAGCAAAAATAAACCTTATGACTGTTTCACGTGAAGTTATTTTGTGATCTGATAAATTAGTCCACCTAAATTAATCCCTTAATTAAGCCCTTGTATATTGCAAAGCCTTGCAGCTTCTAAATAATTTGTTAGCGCCGTAAATAAATTATAAGCCAAACAAATTGATTTATTATACATACACTTTATGATTTTAAGTTAACAAAGACTGTTTAAGTATCTAAGTAAATTCAGCTATTTATAGGCGAATTTCAATAATAATTTATTCGTTAACAGTGATTTTAATACCAAAGATTCTCACAGAAATGTTGTTTTAGCTTGCTTCACTAAGTTTAATGCTGATGCTAAATACACAAAATGTAAATAATAAGTCTAAATGTTACTTCTAGTTAAAAAGCGTGGACAGAATAAATTGATACTTTTACATTTTCGGTGTTTTATTCCATGATATGATTTTTATCATTTTGAATCTGTTACAGCAAATATAGATAGCTTAGTTGGAAGTGAGTCCGTCTGTCGTCCAGGGGGTCGATTTTTGAATCTCACCAAGTGACTAATTCTCACCGATGTGAGTGATTTCCGAAAGTTCGTATTTTTGAAACTCATCGGTGACTTACATTTGTCATACCTATGATATCGATTTACGAGTGCCCCCACCTCCACTCGTAATTGAAATCACCATGCGATTGTTTTTGACAGATGACGTATGTGCAATCTGTCAAAAGTGCCAAAGTATGTTTTTCGGAAGAATTAGCAGCGGGGCTCGGACTATTTATTGAAAACAGCGTGTGACTTTCAAAAATACGGCTTTTGGAAAATGGTGACATAAAAGTCATCGGTGATAATTTTAGTGATTTTGATATCACCAGTGAGATTCAAAAATCGCACTCCAGAATCTACTCCTGATCAACGGTGAAAGAAAATCTGGTGAGGAGATTGACTTTGAATTACAAAATTTTGCCCTTGTACAAATTTAAACTAATAGTTAAGCAAACATTACATAAAAAAGGCTACTATAAAATTACAGACTACATAGTAGACCAAAATGCATGGGTTTAACCAACTCAGCTCTATGTAAGGCTATTCATTATAATTATTATTGTGAACAATATTTACTAATAAGACTTGAGATTGAAAAGAGCTGCCCTTGAGTTTCTTGCTGGTTCTTCTCGGGGTACTGCATTTGGAAACAGCAACTCGTCGGTGGAGATGGGCTGCTGTTTACATTTAGCCAATCTTCATGTACAAGTTCAAAGTGCCTTATTATTAGACGATTGAGTTTTCTAAGTGTAATTAGCAATTACCTACGAAAATAAATACTTTTTCATTTATTTTGAAGATGTGACAGCACCTCAGTCCAGCGAGCTTAGTAAGTGTCACATTTAAGATTTTGAAAAATACACCTGTGAAAATGGGTAGGTACACCAGTAACGAAATATTTCTGCCACCATCCTCGGGAATAACCGGAAATTACCCTTTGGTAAACGCGTTTTTCATATTTAATTTACTGGCGGGTGCCTAATCCTGATTATAACCGGTCCCGTGGGAATTTTGCAAAAATCTCTTTTAGTGACCACTTATTTCATATAAGGAACCTTTGATCAGTCAGCTATTTATTGTTTTTCTTTTATGTATACAATATGTAACAGCACGCATTACTGATATTAGTTTGTTCAGTATCAACTACTTAGTCGATTTCAGCTATTTTTAATGCGTGTAAAATTTTTCCGAAAAATGAATTAGCATAGCTGAATTTAGTGATACCTATGGAAATCGTACTATTATTTCTCTTTATTTAAGAAAATCGGTTAGACACAACTGAAGTACGAAGGCATAATATTTTTTTTAAATTATTATACTAATTGGGGTGTATGAGGAATTGCGCTTATTCTGTTACGCATTGTATATGTAGTAAGAAAATAGACAATGTAGTTATAATTCTCGCATCACTTGTAACAAAGCAACAAGGCCAAAGCTTGTATGTCTGAGATCGATAATGTGTACTCAGGCTTTGGTTAAGTAAACTAGCTAGACCTATGTGATTTCTAAAAGGGTCTAGCTCTCAGGGGTCCAGGTCAAACGGCAGCCTCGATTGAAACTAACTAAATAGTGGACGTCGAGAAGACAAAATCGACTTAGGAAGAACCGATTCTTACAGCGACTAGTAAGGCTCACTCGATGTTAAGTTTCATGTAACGGGACTGACATGTCTAATAGGACAAATGAACTTTAAAATAAAGTAAAAAATTAGATTAAATCTCCTTTTTTTATGTATTACTAGCGACCCTAGCTAGAGCAGTGATAGCCCGAACGGTTAAAGAGCCGGCCGAAAATCAGTGAGGCTCGGGTTCGAATCCTGGCATGTACCAATGAGTTTTTCAAAAACTTACGTACATATTTATCACTAGCTCGACGGTGAAGGAAAACATCGTGAGGAAACCCGTAGGTCTCAGAATTAATTCTGAGACATGTATAAACAGACCCGGTCCGGCGATGGGCTCACGCACCTATCACGTTTAGGGGTCCAATATATCTCGTGAAATATGGGTATATCCAGTAATGGAATACCTCTGCCTACCCCCTCGGGGATAAAAGGCGTGAGATTATATTATATTTATATATATATATATATATACCCGAGGGGGTAGGCAGAGGTATTCCATTACTATATATATATATATATATATATATATATTATACTAGCGACCCGTATTATATATCATACAAACCGCCCTCGGTTTGTATGATATACAAAAACCATCCTCGCTTATTGCTCTTTCATTAGTGAAAACCGCATCAGAATCTGTTGCGTAGGTATCTAAACTATCTACTAGCTTAATTGATTATGAAGATGAGAATTTAGGGATTATAAAGAGGAAAGATTTGTATTTTTGTATGTTTGTTATGAATAAACTCAAAAATTACTGGACCGATTTTAAAAATTCTTTCACCAACGGAAAAATACAATATCCCTGAGTAAGATAGGCTATGTTATATCTCCGTATTCCCATGGGAACGGGAACTACGAATGAAGCAAAGCAAGGCCGGCACAATTTACACTGACTAGTTAGATAAATATCCGGATATTTACCCCATATAACAATCTCAAAAACATCTTTCTGATGTAGTCGGGTAAACGACACAAAGTAGCCTAGTGTTATTCGTAAGAGTGGCTTTTCGTTGTTTGTCTTTGTTACAGAAAGAGTGTTGACTGTATTCACGAACTGCAGACGTATTCACGGAGCCTCGATATTCGATATTCGACTCTGAATCATAAAATCTGTCGAACACTTTCGAGATGGGCTGATGTTGGTATCGAAAAGTAATGTCATATGTGACATACGGATTCGGAAAACTTTCCGTGGCTGTCAGAAACGCCTAGAATAGAGTTTCCGAAGTCGATAGATTCACTTCGGAAAATTTTACACTCGATCTGAATCTAACGGAAACGGTGTCGAGCCTCCGTGAATACGCCTGCTGGAATCGGTTGACGTTGGTTGAGCATTCTGAGTAACCGGTATAAAATTATAGGAGTGCTTTTTTATAGAGGTAAGGGAGGTAAGGCTACACATTCATCTAACCTTTTTAGGATTTTGGTACCGAAAAATACTGCACGGATACCGGACGAATAAACTTGCTATTCTACTTGTTGAGGTAAAAACAGTATTATCATAGATAAGAGAATACACTGTGGTTAGTGAGCCGGCCTCTCACGCGTGAGGCTCGGGTTCGAATTCTGGCGAGGGCATTTACCAATGAGTTTAAAAAAAACTTACGTAGGAACACATTTATAACTAGACGGTGAAGGAAAACATCCTGAGGAAACCCGCAGGTCACAAAATTCAGAGGCAAATGTCTGCACCTGACGGTTTTGGGGTCGGAAAATATTATACTGAAAAAAGTGAGTATTTCCAACAATGAATACTCCTGCCTACCCCCTCTGGGACAACAAATTCATATCAACATATTTTAATATACTTTATACCTAACTAGCGACCCACCCCGGCTTCGCACGGGTGCAATGCTGAATTTTCTTTGCTATAAACCATCCCTGGACCCACTCGAATCCACACAAAAAAATTCATCGAAATCGGTCCGGCCGTTCTCGAGTTAAATCGTCAGGAAGGAAAACCCGACTTATTTTTATATAGTAGATAAAGGTACCGTTATTTTTAATTCATCCAGTCTCTGAATAATGGTTTTTTTTGCGTAATGTTCTCTCTTGGCCAATATGTTTATCTCACTTTTTTACTTTTTTGCGTAGGTAAAACTCGACCATAACCTCTTTCGTGTTACAGTGAAAGCATAAATTAGAAAAAAAGTATAAATTGTCAACGGCTACATAATAATGCTGGCTACTTTGCCGGATACAACTTAACCTCCTTCGGGTGTAGAATTCTAAAAAGAAAATGCGATTTGAATACATAATTGCTTCGTCAAAGCAAAAATACGCCGAGCGAAAAATGATGGCCAGCCTCTGTTGCTCGCTAATGTAGTGCACTTGACAGTTTCAAACTGAAACAGGTGAAATGTACGATATCTGAGGACAATTCCAGAATATTAACTTTTTTGAGACTAAAACATTTATTTACAAAGAAAAAAACATTTATCTATGTATGTATACCAATAATAAAATTAAAAGAAAGAGAAAAACAAGAAAAGAAAAAATGATTATTCACAGAAATATTTTTTGCAGACACATTACCCACCTGATATTATGATGACCCCAAAGTTTCCGAAGATTTTTCGATACAATCCTACCATCAGGTTGCTAATATTCCTACCAAAACAAGTTGCTCACGTAACTAGTAAACATAAAAGTATTTTTCTGATGAGCTAATAAAAATATGAGTATTGGAATTTTCTAAAATAATATTTTTATCTCTCAAACGGCTAGTCGGACGGAATTTAAATTCCACTTCTATCATTACAAGCACCGACTGAACGTACTCGTAGATCGGGAGCTGAATACAAAAAAGATCGATGAAAAAAAAAGTTGAAGATAAAATACACGGCGCGTCTACGGGTAACAATTACTAACAAGGTCGGGTCGCTAGATTTAATCCACGGCACGTTTGCAGCAAATTGGTCAGTATCCCGGGATAACGATGATATATTCCAGTGTATTTGTATACCCACTTTCGGGCATCCTTTTCGACGGAGGCAGTTTTTTTGGGTATCGCTGTTAGAGGGTGATTTTTTTATTATGTGTTCGTTGTACAGGTTTATTGTTGAGATTGCTGTGTTGAACATCGCCATGATTGGCAGGTGGGTTGGTGGCTTTAGTATAAACAGAGGTTGTTTTTTTTTCGTAATACTATTCCATAAAATTTTACAAAAAAAAATCAGTTGTCTGTAAAGTCGGTTTACTGACGATAGTTGAACGTGACAACGTCATAATAACATACTAATGGAATGGATTGTGCCTATTTGACGCTCGTTGCGCGCTCTCGCTTGCATTGGAACGCCGCATACGTCATACTTTTTCGTGCATGCAGCCGGTTCCATCGAATTATAAGACGTTGTCACGTTAAAAAGTTTTGATCGTATATTACATAGATAATTATGAGTTTATTACGATTGTTCTAAACATATTATATTCACGTGTTTGAGGATTTATAAATTTTCTATACTAATTTATCAATGTTTACTTAAACAATGTATCTGCACTAGAGTAGTTATAGAATGGTAAGTTATGATATAATTATGCTCAAGTCTCCAGTGGTGACTCCATTGTGGGACCAGGGTGCTATGGATGGTAAGTTCTTCATTATCTCTTTTGCCATTCCTTAGAACAATAAAACATTCATCCTGCAAGTTTTAACGTTGAGTGTAATAAAAATAAATTAAATTAAAATGTTACGAAATGTTACCCAATAAAAGTTTCAATTTTCTAACGTACGAGTATAAAACTTCAAGTAACATTTCATTTCCTACTTTTAATGTACGGTACGGAACCACAACAGTTTAAGAGTCCGTTTATATTTGCCGGACCCGTATTTTTTACGACTCGTCCGGTAATTGATGAAAATCGTAATGAGAAAGAGTTTCGGCAAATGTATTCAATTCTCGTTCCAGTAACGGACCGAATTATTTTTAGGCAAAAAAAGTTTAATCGTTTTCTGGATAGCGAGTTCCGAAATTTATTTCTATCACGATTTTTGTTTTATCAAATTACTTTTTAGGGTTCCGTATTCAAAGGGTACTAAAGGTAAAGTATTACTATGCCGCCGATGTCCGTTTGTGTCCGTGTCTAGCAGAGGCCTGTATCTCATGAACCGTAATAGGTATACAGTTAAAAATTTCACATAATGACTGTGTTTTTATTGCCGCTATATCATCTACATTCTACACTACCTAATATTAGATTTTGTTTGTTTGTATTTAATAGGGTTCGAAACTACTGGACCGATTTTCCTACTTAAACGATACCAATCAGTCAGTCAGTTTATCATTTTATATAATTAACAATAACTGCAATTGAGGTCGGAACCTCAGTATCTCATACCATGTAATATATCACATACGTTTTGTCATCTATTAGTCCATTTTTGAATACATCGTCAATACGACTTCACGTTTGATTTTTACACAAATTCGGGTGTGTATAATTATTATGTAAAAAAATATTGAAAGAAATTTTAATTAATTATAACTTCGGAAAAGTTACTTTATTACTATTGTATTAAAATTCCAAATACCTTAATTAATGTAAAAAATCTTCCAATATATCTGTAGTTTTTTTATAGTGTCATAATATTCTCAATTAGAGCCATATCAATCTCTGGTTACTTCAATTAATAACTTCAACGGATGCCACGTCGGAAATTAATATAATAATGCATCATAAATTTTCTCAATCTGGCTCCCGTTCTAATAGCTCCGAATTGTTCTTATAAGCTATTGTTAATTTCGAATCAAGAATAGTTAATTTATTACTTAACGTTAACCTTTAACTCCACAGTTGAGATAAAGCAATAGAAGTATATCTTAGAAATATATCTCTAATTTTTTTTTTAACACCATCGCCGACGAGTTGCTGGTTCCAAATGCAGTACCCTGAGAAGAACTAAGCTTTAGATTAAGGGAAAAAATAAAATTGGTCCAATCGTTTCGAAGCCTATTCATCTACATAGTATAAAACAAAGTCGCTTTCTCTGTCCCTATATCCCTATGTCCATATGCCCCTTTGTATGCTTAAATCTTTAAAACTACGCAACGGATTTTGATGCGGTTTTTTTTAATAGATAGAGTGATTCAAGAGAAAGGTTTTAGTATTAGCATTGCACCCGTGCAAAGCCAAGGCGGGTCGCTAGTTACAAATAAACATACGACAAAATAAATCGCTCCTCTTTATAAGATTAGTGTAGATATCTGTAGTATATGATATTTAACCTTGTATTCCTAGTGATCAAAATTTATACTTTTACTTACTAGTTCTTAGTGAAACACCACAATGGACGACTGAAACGCCAATACTTTTGGGACCTCCCAAATGACCAATAAGGAAAAATAGAGGTAGTATTTAACTTGAAGACGTACTTCGCATGGCACAGACAAAAGAAACTTACCTATCCTTCAATTATTTTGATTAAACTTCACTTAGAAAGTTATTCCAATTAAATCGACCAGCCCGTAGCCAAGTGGAAAACGAAGGTTTCAATGCACTTAGTACGCATTCGCTCAATTTTATAATAATAATAATAATAATAATAAATAATATAATCTCACGCCTTTAATCCCCGAGGGGGTAGGCATAGGTATTCCATTACTGGATATACCCACATTTCACGAGATATATTGGACCCCTAAACGTGATAGGTGGTGAGCCAATCGCCGGGCCGGGTCTGTTTACACATGTCTCAGAATCAATTCTGAGACCTGCGGGTTTCCTCACGATGTTTTCCTTCACCGTCGAGCTAGTGATAAATATGTACAATTTAATAACTATTAAGAAATACGTGTCAGCTGCGTGTCAGTGACTATATGCTACAGTCAAAACTCATAACCGGTCTGATCTAAGAAAGTTTTGTAAAAATAAAAATAAACAATTTAACCTTATGTCCCCGAGAGGGTAGGCAGAGGTATTCCATTTCTGGATATACCAACTTCTCACCAGATATTCTTTGGACCCCTAAACGTGATAGGTGGTGAGCATATTGCCGGGCCGGGTCTGTTTACACGTGTCTCAGAATTAGTTCTGGAACCTGCGGGTTTTCATACACCGTCGAGCTAGTGATAAATATGTACGTAAGTTTTGAAAAACTCATTGGTACATGCCAGGATTTGAACCCGAGCCTCACTGATTTTCATCATGTGAAGCAGGCTCCTTAACCGTAAGGCTATTAGGTACTGCTCTTTTTTTTTGAAGTTCTGTCTGATTAAAAATAAACTGGCCAGTATATAAACAAGCAACCATAGCTCTGGCTCCGCACGCTACACAGGGTCACAGATCTATAACCTAAAGTGGTTTTTACCTGTGCCCTTAGTCAAAACCACTTTTGACTGTTTTCTGCAGTTAAAAGTTTTTGACCGGTTTTGAGTTTTGATTATTATTATTATTAAATTAATACACTAGCACAGCTCTTGAGCTGATGCGTGTAGATCACTGCACTTGTGTTCATTGTAACAACTATACTTCTTAAGAGTGTTGCGTCAATTTTACTTGGTCGCGCTTTAAAGCCGCGCGAGACAAGTCGAGGGCTAATGTCAATTAAATACATTTGTAATTGTATTCGACTTTTCTTTATATTTTACAAACCCACTTGCCTAGGCCCTCTGTAGCTATTTTTTTTTACAATTTACACATGGTTATCCAGTCCCAAACTAGGCAGAGCCTGTACTATGTGTACTAAACAACTGATAAACATACTTAAATAAATAATAAACACCCAGATACGAAACCAACGGATATGTTCATGCACACAAATGTTGGCCCCGAGCGGGGATCGAACCCGCGACCTCCGACTCAGAAGACAGAGTCCTACCAACTGAGCTAACAGGCCCGTCAATTAATAATTTAATTTATACGTTGGTATAATTAAGTCTTCCTGACGTGAGTAGTCTTTGGTATTTGAAGTTTTCCTATCTGACATGTACTTGGGTAGTTTAATAAAGGAAAGTTCCGGATTGTGAAACTCCTTCCTATGAATTACGAGTATGCTAAGTTGCCAGAAAGTTTCTTTTTAAATTCAAAAACTTGCCAACTCAAGAAGTTAAATGTATAAAAATCACATACTGTAAAGCCTTTTATTATCATTATTTTTAAAAAAAATGCATAAATAAGTATGTTCGCGCCTTATTCTTAAGGGGTTGGCAGAGGTATTTCATTCGTAGAAATACTCACTTTAGGCAGTGTGTTTTTTGGATCCCAATCGTCAGATTAGGCGTAGTTACACAATATTATATGCCTCAGAAAATTTAAACTAGTTTTGGGGCCTGGCGATTTCTTCACAACGATTTCCTTCACTTTTGCGTTAGTGATAAGTATTTTTTTCATTTCACACTTTTTGGTTTCTTACTTAAATTTTGTCGTTTTTTTATTTTGTCCGATTCGTGTAGTGTTGCATGTAGTTGTTTGCCGAAAAGGAAAAAGAAATCTATTAAAATACCTAAAAAGCATTATTTTAAAGGTACTTTGTCAGGGTACAAAAGCTATAAGTCAAAATAATAAATAAAAATAACAAAGAAAACTTTTTAATTCATAGCTAGAAATAAATCTTTAGCTTCTCTTATATTTGGAATACAGCCATAAAGTAAGGACCCTAAGTAAGTGACACTTACAAAATATGTATTATTGCACTATTTCTCTGAGGCGGGGTGCAAACGACGTGCACCGAATATTGTCTAGAATAACTTAAGGGCAAGTCACTCTGAACGATATAAAAAAAATACATGTTTTTTTTTTAATAAAAAAGGAGGCAAACGAGCAGACGTCACCTGATGGTAAGTGACTACCGTCGCCTATGGACACCTGCAACTCAAGAGTCAAGAGCACATGAATGTAAATACACTTGAAGAGCGAGTCTGACCTTTAAGGCGATTGTAATAAGAATGTTACAGAGTCAAATGTGTCAAGATCCACGTGCTCTTGACTGCACTGTATTTAATTATAGCTCAAATTTCGTGGCAGTGAACTTTCACAATTATCTAAAAAAGGGAATTTTTTGTTGACTGTATTTACGGAAAGATTACGTAGGATTGAAAATTAATTTAATTGGTCCTTTAATTAATGTTTTTCCATTGGGTCTAAAATAACCTTGATTGAATGATTAATTTAACATAATTAGATTTATTATAACAACTTTGAATAATGTTTTTTTATAACATTTCTAAAACTGAGTAGGTAGTTTTGTACAATTATTATATATTTTATTTCTTAATAAAAAAGACAGACAAAACAAGGCACTCGCTAGTCATATAATATAATACAGAGTTTTTGCGAAAAATACAAATGATAATGTATTTCAAAACATCGAAAGCAATGCTTGTCTGGACTTATCAACAATCTGAAGACTTCTTAAAAATCGTAACATAGACGCCTGATACACACACAATAATATGTTCTTTTGTATTAAATTGAGTTGTTTGTTTGCTGTACTCAATACCGACCAGTATGTAGGTATTTTTGTTATTGATATATTGGCATCCACGACACAGGCCCAGCCTAGTGTGGAGAGGTATTGGTCGTGGTACACCTAGTCAGTTCACTTAGGTGTACCACGACAAAAGTGTTTTGTATAGATCTTCCTGTCCTGAATAATAATAATAATGGTGGGACACAATTCACACACGGTTATTTAGTCTCAAACTAGGCAGGGCCTGTACTATGGGTCATCTAATAGACATACCTCAATAAATATTAAACGACCAGACACGAAGCCAACAGACATGTTCATGCACACAAATGTTGGTACCGGGCTGGGATGGAAACCGCGACCTCCGACTCAGAAAGTAGGGTCACTACCAACTGAGTCAGGCACCGTCGAACAACCGTCTTTTAGCTTTGTCCTTGAATCCGGCTTCCCCTTAACAAAGAAACATATTTAAAGGACAAAGAATGGCTACGCTATTAGTCCCGCCCGATTATCTGACGACGGAGGGGAGCCAGATGGGACTAACATTAACACTGATATTGGGACTGGATATGGATATTACGGGATATATATATAATCTCACGCCTTATTAATCCCCGAGGGGGTAGGCAGAGGTATTCCATTACTGGATATACCCACATTTCACGAGAAATATTGGACCCCTAAACGTGATAGGTGGTGAGCCCATCGCCGGACCGGGTCTATTTACACATGTCTCAGAATTAATTCTGAGACCTGCGGGTTTCCTCACGATGTTTTCCTTCACCGTCGAGCTAGTGATAAATATGTACGTAAGTTTTTGAAAAACTCATTGGTACATGCCAGGATTCGAACCCGAGCCTCACTGATTTTCGGCCGGCTCTTTAACCGTCCGGGCTATCACTGCTCTATATTACGGGATCTGTCCTTTAAATCGGGAGCTGGATTTGATGACTTTTTTCGCAGACGATTTTGATGTTCTTTTTAGGGTTCCGTATGAAGGGTGACAGGGTGACAATATTGCTTCCACTGTTTGTCTGTGTTTCTGTTTGTTAGTGGACTGTATCTCATGAACTTTGATACAGAGTTTTTCAGAATGTTTAAAAAAAAAACTTTTGCTGGTTTAGCACGAAAAATTAAAGAGATACAAATGAATGTTTGTTTTCCACGTAAGCAATGGTACAGAAACCTTATGCGAGTCCAGCTACGACCGGTATAGTACAACGTCAATTGAGTTTTTTTGTTGAAAGTAAATGAAACTGAATTTCACTTATCAAATTAGATTTTTACATACATAAAGAAAATCTTACGCCTTTTACCCTCGAAAGGGTAGGCCATTCCATTTCTGGTAATACCCATGTTTCACCAGTATATGTTGTATATGTAGAAAACGCAATCGTCTCTACATTATTTGGGAACGAACAATTTACCAAGTAACAGACCAAAAATCAAAAATATTTATTTATTTTCTTTATTAAAGAAAAAAACAGCTTATACAATAAAAACTTATAGCTATTACATTAAATAATATGTGAATAAAATATGTGATCCTTTTGTCCTTGCACCTATGATGTTTTAAACAACAATTACATTCAAATGCATTTTAAACGTACATTCTATGTATTACTCATTGATTTCTTACTTTTCTATTAGAACACCTAAGTATAGGAATTTTGTTGGAATTGTCGGCGATGTTTTTGAAGAAAAGCCAGATAAAGAGTACCCGAAACCGACGAGCATGTATGAACCGATTGATGGATGTGGATGAGGCGCGAGAGGTATGCCAGGATCGAAGCAGGTGGTGGGCTGTTGTCTCTGCTTACCCCTTCGGCAAAAAGGAGTGAGCGTATGTATACTATGTATAAGAATTTCAAACACCTTTTAAATTACTTTCGTGTAAGCAAATGTTATTCCCGTCTGCATAAAAGTTGAAATCTCATAATACATCTGATAAATCTAGTATTAATTACAGCTCGGATAATCTCCTTGTGGGAAACTCGTGTTGAGATTCGTGGGTAGTGACCAGCGAATCTGCGAAGAGGATTAGACCAGACGTGATTCAATGTGATATTAAATATGTATTCGGTGACTAGTGTAGACGAAAGTTTGACATGGTACATTAGAAGGTAATATTATAGATTATTTTTAATGGTGTTTATCTCGCGATTTTACTAGCGTAAGTCCCGTTCCCGTGGGAAAGTTATAGCTCATGTTACTCCCAGAAAATTAGTTTTTCTGTTGGAGAAAGAATTTGTAAAATCAGTCCAGTAGTCAGTAGTCTTTGTTTTTTTTTGTTATAAAAATACAAAAATACAAATCTTTCCTCTTTATAATATTAGTGTGGACATAATATAATTAGCGGATAGGCCGTTGCCCGATCGATCAGTCAGTCGGCCAGTCAGTTTCTACTTTTATATACAACGCGTCATAGAATAACGGCAATTCCTCATGCACCCCAATTAGTAAATTAAATAATATAATATATAATATAATATAATAATATAATATATATATATCAATAATAAAATCTCACGCCTTTTATCCCCGAGGGGGTAGGCAGAGGTATTCCATTACTGGATATACCCAAATTTCACGAGATATATTGGACCCCTAAACGTGATAGGTGGTGAGCCCATCGCCGGACGGGGTCTGTTACACATGCCTCAGAATTAATTCTGGAACCTGCGGGTTTCCTCTCGACGTTTTCCTTCACCGTCGAGCTAGTGATAAATATTTACGTAAGTTATTGAAATATATGAAATATATGGTAGCTTGGTTAGCATAAATTTAGCTGACGTATAGAGCAAAGTATATTTAGCTAGTTTGCTTAGAACCGTACGAGCAAAAGCACTCCAGTTTACGTCACCAACCCTGCATTAAAATAACTATTGTTTAGAGTCCATACATACCTATCTATATGAGACCAAGGAGATATACGACTGCATTTATTTAAAAAAAAACTGCTAGCAAATAAAAAAAACTATCAAAGGGCGTGGAGCAGTAATCAGACAGCCAACATTCCATCTCTATGCTGACTCGAATTTACAAGCTCGAAAGTAATACAAGAAATAAAAAAAAACACGGTCAAATATGTCTTGCGCTAGGAATCCCAAAAGGCACATAACGGGCCATTTACACGAGGGCAATCCAGTAAGACAATCCACTAAGACTGCATACAAAAAAAACGTGAGGACAATGGAATGGATTGTCCTAAAGTTTTTTTTGTATGCAGTCTTAGTGGATTGTCTTAGTGGATTGCCCTCGTGTAAATGGCCCATTACAAGACAAATATCTATGGAGGTTGTGAGTGTCCGAGTCGACAGATTGCGACCTAGGAGTACGATTACATTGATCAAAAGTCAAAAATCATTTATTAATTCATTATCTGTAGGTACAAAAAGTACACTTAGAAAGGTCAATACTCTAATGACAAGGCACACTAAACTCGTACATGAAGATTGGCTAAATGTAAACAACAGCCCATCTCCGTCAACGGGTTGCTGGTTCCAAGTAACCCAAGAAGAACCAGCAGGAAACTCAAGGTCAGCTCTTTTTAATATTATATCAGATCAGACCGGCACTGGTGAACAAAAGCCAGATAAAGAGTAAGTATATCCGAAACTGACGAGCATGTATGAACCGATTGATGGATGTAAACGACGCGAGAGTGGTGTGCCAGGATCGTAGCAGGTGGCAATCCATTGTCTCTGACTAGGCCTTCGAGAAAAAGGCGTGAGCATATGTATGTATAGGTACCGTAAATATTGTATACAACCTTTCGTGGCCGGTTCTAAAACAAAAATATATTTAAGTTAGCGGTCTCTTCTCTTGTGCCTTGAGCTTGATATTTGTAGTATATAGTGGTTTGTAATCCACAGTGCGTCGCCCCTGCAAAATATTAAATTGCCATATAAGCTGGACTCCTAGGATGATATGACACACAAAGGAGTAACTATCCTGTCAACTGCATACATTGAACTGCACTTTAGGCGCCTTGGTTACACAGGATGATATTGGTGCATCACATTTCGCTAGCGTTTACTCACGACTTTGTTCGTTTTCCCAGATGAATAGTGGTGTAGAACAGCGGAGATGAAATGCTCTTAAAAGATCATATGCCAGGCAAGGTGTGTTGAAACCTTTTTTACTTGCCATCAGATATTGTGTTTTTTTGTATTGACATTGATTTGAATACTTCATTACAAAACTTGGTTCTATAGAAATATTTGTTTTATTAGGTTATGGGAATTATGCAAATATTCCTTTTCTAAGTAATATTCTTTCATTTAGGGATCAGTTTTTTACCTTTAATTTGTGTTTTGCAAATATGAGTGTCCAAAAAATGGATCGCTTAAATATTGAAAAGCTACGCGGTCTCGAAAACTGGTTGGTATGGAAATTCGATATCAATTTGCAACTTACTATGCATAAATTGCAAGGTATTGTAAAAGGCGTCGAAACTGTTCCTGCACCCTTAAAAGCCGAGGCGAAGGCTGACGAAACTACAAGTTATCAGAGGCAACTTACCCAATATGAAGAACGCGACGCATTACTCCAATGTATCATCGGCTGTAGCGTCTCCACAGAACCTAAACGTCATATACTCACTGCTAAATCCGGTAAGGAAATGTGGGATATACTTCACTCAGTATACGAGCAGAAGAATGATAGAAGATTAGACTTGTTGTATTGCCAGCTGTTCACTTACACTAAAGATGAAGCTGACGACATTGCCACGCACGTCTCTAAGCTGCAGGCATTATGGCAACAACTCAATGACGAATTGAAGGAAGAAGGATCTCTCCCGCAATCACTGTTAATGAACAGGATTCTTAACACACTACCTTCAGCTTATCTTGAATTCAAGAACGCTTGGGAGTCTGTACCTAAGGAGAACAGAAGTATTTCTACTCTTATGGAGCGTCTTCGTCTTCACGAACAACGTCTTGGAGACTTGGATAATAAACCTTCTACTTCCACTTTTACGTCTGAAAATGCTCTTTTATCAATTAAAAAGAAAGACAAAGTCAAGTGTTCACATTGCAACAAAATTGGACATACTCAGAAACAATGTTTCATGCTGAAGAAGCTTAAGAAGCGAAATAAAGGCAACGAAGCCATTCCTGATGATGGTGATGAATTTCTATCTCGACTAGACGATTCAAATTCAAACTGGATAGTTGACTCAGGAGCATCTCACCATATCACGTCAAGCGCCATTTGGTTCAGAAGCTACACACCTTTCGATAACCCAAGAGCTTTACGACTGGGAGATGATCGAAATATGTATGCATACGGCCAAGGAACTATTGATGTTGAAATGTCGGTACAAGGTAAATGGAAACGTGCTCATCTGAATAATGTTTGGTATGTACCTCAAGCAGGACAAAATCTATTCTCAGCTGGTTCAGCCTTGGATCATGGATATATAGAGATAGCTGACAAGGATAAGCGTATCTTCAAAGATAAGAGCGGCCAAGTTAAAGCTGTCAGTATCAGAGATGGTAATCTATATAAACTTTTGATGAGAGTGAAAACTGTTAATGCTTGTGTTGTCAAAGAAGGAACAAGCCTACAAATTTGGCATGAAAGACTCTGTCACCAAAACAAAAGACATGTAAAGGAAATCCTTACACGCAACAACATACAATTTTCACCAGAACAATTTGACTGTGATGGCTGTGTATACGGAAAAATGACTAGATTGTCATTTGGTACAAGGCAACATCGAGGCACAAAACCCGGCGATCAAATTAATGCGGATGTTTGTGGCCCTATGTCTGAATTGTCACTTTGCGGAAGAAGATACTTTGTTGTATTCAAAGATGACTTCACTAAGTTCAGAAAGGTATACTTCTTAAAACAAAAATCCGAAGTAGCCAGTGTACTACCCAAATTTCTTGCTGAAATTAAAACAGCTGGTCACGTTGTTAAGGAACTACTCACAGATGGCGGTGGAGAATTCAACAATGCCGAAGTTCATCGTGTTACAGAAGCAGTTGGTTTACACCACCGAATGAGTATGCCGTACACACCAGAGCAAAACGGCGCGGCGGAAAGAGAAAACATGATTCTTGTTGAGGCAGCGAGAAGCATGCTACACAATAAAGACCATCCGAAGAAGCTGTGGGCCGAAGCTATTAATACTGCAAGCTACGTACTTAACAGAACTGGACCAACACAAATTGAAGGGAAGACACCATACGAGCTTTGGTATAACAAGCCAGCTTACATAGAACATTTACGTATTTTTGGCACGGAATGCTTTGTACATATTCCTAGTCAGAAACGTAAGAAGCTCGATAAGAAAGCTATGAAAGGATATTTGGTTGGATATTGCGGAGATAAAGATGGCTATCGTATCTGGATACCTGAAAAGAATGACGTTATCATCTCAAGAGATGTATTGTTCAGATCAGAGACAGTTTCTTCTGACTTCTGTAAGCTTCCATTTGTTTTTGGTGAGCTTGAAGACCAGGAAACATCTGAAACTACTGAAGCACAAAACGAATTACCTAGTCAGAATGTCCAAGATGAAGCTCAATTACCCGATACCACTGAAGTTGAAACCCCTGTTGAACTTGAAAAAGAAGTACGACATCAATATAATTTAAGAGACAGAAAATGTCTACCTTCCAGTTCTAAATCTAGCTGTTGTGTCTGTCTTTCTGATGATGAACCTCAGACTTACAAACAAGCAATCGATTCAGAGAATTGTGAAGAGTGGTGTACTACCATGAAAGAAGAGATGAACTCTCTCAAAGAAAATAACACGTGGATTCTAGTAAAATTACCTGAAAATAGAGAGGCCCTTAGCAACAAATGGGTTTACAAAATCAAAAGGAAAGTTGATGGTTCAATTGAACGTTTTAAAGCTCGACTTGTCATCAGAGGATGTAATCAAGAGCACGGGATCGACTACCACGAAACTTTCAGCCCTGTTGTTCGCTGGGATACAATTCGCACTATGTTGAGCGAAGCGGCTACTAGAAAAATGCACATGACTCAATTCGATGTGAAGACTGCCTTTTTATACGGCGACATCGACGAGGTTATATATATGAAGCAACCTGTGGGATTTGATGACGGATCAGGTCGCGTCTGCAAGCTCATTAAAAGTCTATACGGCTTAAAACAGGCGCCACGGTGCTGGAACAAGAAATTCTGTTCTTTCTTGTCAAAGTACAAGTTAAAGCAAACTGACTCGGACCCATGTTTGTTTATCAGCCAAGATCGGCAACTCATCGTCATGATCTATGTTGATGACGGTTTGATCCTATCGCCAGATAAGTCATGCGTGGAAGAGTTCCTGAGTGCCCTGACCGCAGAATTCCAAGTCCGCACTTCCGAAGTTGGCTGTTACCTTGGATTGCAAATTAATCGCCTAAGTGATGGGTCGATATTTATTAACCAAGAAGCCTACATAAAAACTATTTTGAAATGTTACGACATGTGTGATGCAAACTCGGTGCTCATTCCTATAGATAAAAGTCAAATGACAGATAATTTTAACTACGACAATGACACGACTGTCAAGAATTTTCAATACAGAGAAATAGTCGGAAAATTATTATATTTATCGGTTGTGAGTAGACCGGATATTTGTTTTGCGATAAATGTTTTATCGAAACATGTTGAGAAACCTGAAAAACGCCACTATGCGATCGCTAAACGAGTCTTGAGATATTTAAAAGGAACTCAGTCCCTTGGTATACTCTACAAGTTTTCGTCAGCTGAAGAAAATTCCTTCGTAGCATATAGTGATGCAGACTACGCCGGAGATAAAGACACGAGAAGGTCGACTTCTGGTTACGTATGTCTGGCCGCAGGGGGAGCGGTGTCCTGGTCTTCAAAGACACAGAGATGTGTGACCCTTTCGACCACTGAGGCGGAGTTTGTGGCGGCCAGCCTTGCAGCCCAGACGGTTATATGGCTCAATCGACTTTACATGGAAGTTCGAGGAACAGAAGTCATACCCACCGTTTATGTGGACAACCAAAGCGCTATCAAGCTTGTCAAGAACCCAGTGTTTCATTTTAAGACTAAGCACATAGACACGCGCTATAAGTTTTTGCGAGAGCTGCATCAAGAGAAAAAAGTCAATGTCCTCTACGTACCCTCGAGAGAACAAGTAGCAGATACGTTTACGAAAGCCCTTCCAAAGGAAAACTTTCTGAAAGCACGAATCTCACTAGGACTGGTGAGTAAGCCTGATCTGATGCAGGGGGAGTGTTGAAACCTTTTTTACTTGCCATCAGATATTGTGTTTTTTTGTATTGACATTGATTTGAATACTTCATTACAAAACTTGGTTCTATAGAAATATTTGTTTTATTAAGGTGATCGTGCATGGGGACCGCGGTCCAACGGTTGATGTTGGACAGTTATATTTATACAAACTTATGCGAACACTTCGATAGCGCGGTTTAGAACATGACGTACCCATCTGCTACACAAAATAATTTAGTAATAAAAGGAGCCCGCTTCTCATGACGATAATCAGAGAGGCCCGGGTTGAAATCATATTATGTGGCAATGAGTTTTTAAAAAACTTACGTACATATTCATCACTATCTCGACGGTGAAGGAAAACATCGACAAGAAACCCGCAGGTCTCAGAATTAATTCTAAGGCATGTGTAACAGACCCCGTCCGGCGATGGGCTCACCGGGTATTACATTTAGAGGTCGAGTTTTCTCGTGAAAAGTGGATATTTCCAGATATGGAATATCCCTGCCTAGGACCTCGGGGATAAAGGGCATGAGATATATTTTATTTATTCTTTTTTCTTAAGTTTATGTCTACCCCTAAGCTAGTTACAACTTAAACGATTCTCATGCTTAGACACCTTTTGCAATGACTATTTAGTGAAAATAAACCCACTTTTAGAAAGTCATTGTGACTCCACCGTTTCGGTATGTATAGTTTAGGAGAAGAACACATTATTCTTTTAAACAATTAAGACAATACAAAGTACAAGTTACAGGGTTTCAGTGCTTTGCTGAGCTGGAGTAGAGTTATAAACACTACAAATATTTATTTTTTTAAGAGATTGTATGCGTTGCATTTGGGTATTATCAATCTATCGAAACGACTACAAATTTAGATGTATGACCTTGTGACACTGTTGTTTCTGTATCTGAAGCGATAACCCTATGATCTGTGGTATCCGAACATGCAACGCAGACTGTGAATGGCTACGAATAAAGTTTATTTATTATTATCACTATCTCTACATAGTATAAAACAAAGTCGCTTTCTCTGTCCCTATATCCCTATGTATGCTTAAATCTTTAAAACTACGCAACCGATTTTGATTCGTTTTTTATAGATAGAGTGATTCAAGAGGAAGGTTTTAGTATTAGCATTGCACCCATGTGAAGCCGGGTCGCTAGTAAAAGATAAAAACCACTGACACACTTTAACACAAAATTATTAACCGACTACGCTACACTCAACTCACCAAAGATTAGGTTAGTGGTATTCTTTATACCCTTGAAAGATCCAAACGGCTAAATAGAGTTTTTTTTTTTCAATGAGGTTTCTATCGATTTTTTCTAAGTTGTGCGATGGTTACAGGCTACTTTTTGGTTTCATAAAACCAAAATGGCGTCGGTAAAATGCAAAATGGCGATAGCAGCATAAGAAAAGTGTATCATATACAACATTTAACAGAATAAGCGCAATTCTTGAAATTAGTTTGTTCAGTATCGACTACTTATTCGATTTCAGCTATTTTTAATGTTTTAGATTTAAAAAAAAATGAATTATCGTAGCTCAATTTAGTGCTTTCTATGGAAATCGTGCTATTATTATTCGATATTTAAGATAATTGGTTAGACATAACTAAAGTTCGATTGCATGATATTTTTTTTATATTATTATACTAATTGGGGTGTATGAGGAATTGCGCTTTTTCTGTTACGCGTTGTAGAATGGAATATCACCGAATAGGTCTTATAAGATCATGATGATATTTCCTAGACTATTTTACAGCCACTAGCTTTGTTTAAGAATTATACAACTTGAAAGTTGGGAAGTTAAGATCTTTACCTACATAATAAATTATTTTTTGTTGCGCGTGATATACAAATCTGTTGAATATTTACGCAGCATGGTTTTTAGAAATTCCCACGGGAACAGGAAAAAACTCGCAGCACGGATTAGCACCCATAAAAATAAGCAATGTGCAAACCAAAGCCACACAGGGTAAAGTTACATCAAAACGGTTCAAATCTGATGCGGTATAACGGCAATTAAACTCGATACGATATTGATAGAGATGGTTTATGGTTACAATAAACTTTGCGGTTAACTCACGAGATAACCTGAATGATAAACTGATTTAGGTATACAGGCTGCGTTAGACCTTGCCTTGTTTTTATATATATAATCTATACATAATATAATATAACTGTAACGAGACCGTGACTACAATTTGAAAATTTTGGCGGTTCTGTAGATAGTTATAAATGTAGTTATCAAAACAACAATTTTTGAATTTTTTGTCTGTCTGTCTGTGCACGCATCATGCAAAAACTGCTGAACGGACTTTAAATGAAATTTAGTTCGGAGATTACTGAGTAGTTGGGTCAACATTAAAATTACTTTTTATTACAGGAAAATATCTCATACCCACAGGAAAATATAAAAAAATGATTAAAAATCGGTTGTCTGTAAGGTCGGTTTACTGACGATAGTTGAACGTGACAACGTCATAAGAAACAGCATTTTCTTATGACGTTGTCACGTTCAACTATAGAATGGATTGTGCCTCTTTGTCGCTCGTTGCGCGCTCTCGCGTGCACTGGAACGACGCATACGTCACACTTTTTCGGGAATGCCTCCAATTTATAAGACGTTGTCACGTCAAAAGATAAATACTTACTACTCCGAAATGATAACACCTAGAAACTTAAACTATGGTAGGTATGTAGTCTTTTATGTCGTAGAGGTTGTAGAAGGTTTTTTTTTTAAATTCTAACGGTAACGGGAATAAACTACGCAACGCCGCTGGGCACCTACTAGTAGACAATAAGGCCTCAAGAGATATTAGTGCAGACAGAAAATATTACATGGTACCAAAATACCACCCTGTACTAAAGTTGTCGAGTGACGAACACAAACCAAATTGGACACGCAGGCGGGTTCCGGTGGAGATTTCCTTCCGAGATAGGTCCTTTGATTAGATCTGGACCTCAGATCGGTCATCCGGACCTCAATTGCTTTGACCATAACCTTTCTTGTTAGCAAGTTACATCTGTAATGACGGTCGGTTTTGATTCAATTAATAATCGAGACCGTAGATGCGTTGTGTTCGTGATGTCATTTATTTTGTTTATCGAAAATTTGTCTCTCTGTCAATGTGCTTGTTACCTTTTCAACCGACTTCAAAAAAGAAGGAGGCTATCAATTCGACTGTATTTTTTTATGTTTGTTACCTTCGAGCTTGAGACTGGGTGAACCGATTTTGATGATTTTTTTATTTGAAAACTGGTGCTTCCCGTGTGGTCTTATTGGATTTGGATCCTGTAGTGTATGCATTTGTAAATATAACTATATAATATGATATACCATATATATTAATATATAGATATATGTAGATTTATAATATATACATAAATACTAAACATATACACATAACATATACAAACATTACACTATCTCGAACGCACCACGTCAGTTGCACGAGAGCCGTGGGCGAGAGTGGACGTGTAGTCATAGTGTGCGTGTGCGAGCCAGTGAACTACTCCTTACACCAGGACGCAGGTCCTACATTTGGCGACGAGAATAAAGGTACGAAAAAACACGTAAATAATGGAAGTCATGCACTTAGATAACGATCGATGTAAACAATTCTTCTCCCGCGCATTATCCGCTTACGTTGTGGAATGCGAATAGATAACTTCAAACCTGTATTGTTGTTGCTATTTTATCAATATAAAACTCGGAAAGAATATTATTATGTAGGTTGTTCAATTATTCAGAATAATATTATGTGCATTTTTGGTACAACCAAATATGTGGGTAAAAAAAAAAAAAAATAATAATAATAATAAAAAAAAAGTTACCTAGATAATAATACGTATGTGTTGTCTTCAACAATAACCGCTTTTACCGTACCCGTACCCTTTAAACGTTGTAGGTAAATAAAAAAAAAAACATTCAAATATTAATCTAGGCTAACAGAATATCAATCTGACTGACAGGGTTATTGTACATACATAAGCATAAACTCACGACCATAATTGATCCCTTTCGGGGTGGTCAGAGATATTGCTACAACTGCCAACTTTGTTGTGTTACATGATATTGTTAAACCGTAAAGTATGTTTTTAATGAGGATCAGTACAGTTATAGCAAATCCATTAGAAATATTGTCCACGTTATTCTTTATGATATAAGAATGATATCTCTTTTTGAATTATCCAAATCGGACCATTACTTACGAAGATATTAAATAATAAACATACTCAATGATCGCGAGAGAGTGATGACGTCACAATGAGGGCGACGCTACCGCGGCGGCTACTCGGTGAACTTCGCTAGAAATTCGGTCATAACTTGGTCAATTTTTGTCGTAGAACAAAAATTTTTGTACTGTATGTTAAGGATTTCTTAGCTCTATAAATCTGCATTCTCAACTAAAAACGTTACGGATCCTCATTCGATTTCAAATTAGAGTAGAGAGTCAGGTAGACATGCAGGATTGTGTTTAACACAGATACAGCGTGTTTTCTGTAAATATGAAATAACAACCTATGTTAACCTACCTACAATTTTAAATTTTGTTGATGGGTATGAATACATACCACCATTAAATTAGTTTTCCGGTTTAAACACATACAAGTGGTAGCAGGGTATAAACAAATATACCACCATTAAACTGGTTATTGGGTATAAATAAATACCACCATTAAATTGGTCAAAATTGGGTATACAAAAATACCACCATTAAATTGGTCATAATAGGGTATAAATAAATACCACCATTAAATTGGTCATAATAGGGTATAAATAAATACCACCATTAAATTGGTCGTAATTGGGTATAAATAAATACCACCATTAAATTGGTCGTAATTGGGTATAAGTAAATACCACCATTAAATTGGAACTAGCCAACAAAACAAATAAATAAATGTACATTCCAGGTCTCCACACACAAGACCTGTACAGGAGATTTCGAAAATGGCGAATACTTTACCGGCCCTAGAGAGACTTGATTTGGATGGAGACATCGCTTCTATAGCTTTCAGATGGGAAATATGGAAGAGATCGTTATCTATCTACCTAGATGCTACTGAAATTACGTCGGCGCCAAGGAAACGAGCTACTCTGCTACACTTTGGAGGCACAGGGCTCCAAGAAATTTTTTATAATTTACCTGGTGCCAACATTGAATCGTCAGAAAATGTTGACGTGTTTAAAGTAGCCCTAGAGAAGCTTGACGAATATTTCTTACCTAAGCAGAGCAAAGTCTACGAGAGACACGTTTTTAGACTTTTGAAGCAGGAAGAGGGAGAAAAGTTCGAGAAGTTTGTGGTAAGACTGAGGAACCAGGCTGAAAAATGCAAATTTGAGTCTATGAAACAAGATGATCATCTAATTGATCAAATTGCAGAAAAATGCACCTCAATGGACGTTCGAAAAAAAGTTTTGACTTTAGGAGATGGCGTTACACTGGAGAAGATAATAACGGAAGCAAACACTCTGGAGGTGGTAAACCACCAGTTAGAAGAGTACGGAAATAAAAATAAGAATCAAGAAATTAACCAAATTATAAAGAGGGGAGAGAATAGAGGAAATCGAAGTGAATCTCAATTTAAAGGAAAAATAAACTGCGGTAGATGTGGGAGCAACTCGCACGCATCTAATAGCGCAAATTTCCCAGCTAAAGGAAAAAAATGTCATTCATGCGAGAAAATAGGACACTTTCGGATGTATTGCAGATCTAGAAACATGGATACACTGAAAAGAAAAAGCGAAGATTCAAGTAAAAAGAAGAATGATACACAAAATTGGAAGAAAAAGAAAACTGAAGGAGGAAAGGAAATTGATTTTGTTGAGAACGAAGAAATAGATTACGTTTTTCAAGTCAATAATGATGCTACAATAGAATGTACAGTAGGTGGAGTTAAGATCAACATGTTGATAGATTCTGGATGCAAACTAAACTTAATAACTGACAAAACATGGAAAGAACTAAAGAACAAAAACGTACAAGTTTGTCAACAAGTCATGAAACCGGACAAGATATTATTACTAGCATATGGAAGTAAAACGCCTTTAGATGTAAAGGGTTCATTTGAGACAGAAATTGAAATTAACGGGAACAAGGAACGATCTACCATTTACGTAATCACAGAGGGAACAAGGAACTTATTAGGGAAAAATACAGCAATCAGTCTGGGAGTTTTAAAGCTAGGTATAGGGGTAAATCAAGTAAAAAATAAGCCCTTTCCAAAGTTTAAAGATGTTGTGATTGAAATTCCGATTGATAATTCAGTGAAGCCCATTTCACAACCTTGCAGGAGAGTGCCAATTCCAATAGAAGGAAAGGTTGATGAAAAAATCACGGAGTTATTAGACAGTGACATAATAGAGGAGGTGAAAGGATCTAAATGGGTATCACCTATCGTACCAATCTTGAAAGGGAATGGTGAGTTACGTTTATGCGTGGATATGAGACAAGCAAATGCCGCTATTATGCGAGAGAACCATCCATTGCCCTCTATGGATCATCTGATACCCCAAATTAAAAAATCTAGATATTTCACAAAACTGGATATAAAAAACGCATTCCATCAGGTGGAACTGCATCCTGAATCTAGGCACATTACAACCTTTATAACTTCTAAGGGTCTATATAGATATAAGCGATTAATGTTCGGCATTACATGCGCGCCCAAGCTGTTTCAAAAAATTCTTGAAAAAATGCTTATTCACTGCGAGGGGGTGGTAAATTTCATCGATGACATACTAGTTTTCGGCGAAAGTGAAGAAGAACACGATTTAAGGCTACAGAAAGTACTACATGTATTAGAAGAGAATAACGTGTTACTTAATAAGGAGAAATGCATATTTAAGAAGCAAGAAGTCCATTTCTTGGGTCATGAACTTACTCAGGATGGAGTTAGGCCACTGGATAAATATATCCAAAGCATCCGAAATTTTCGGGTTCCAAAGACTGTCGAAGAACTTCAGAGTTTTTTGGGTCTCGTGAATTATATAAATAAGTGGATACCAAACCTTGCCACGATCACTGAACCTTTGAAGGAACTCCTAAGAAAAAAGATGGGAAAGAATGCCAATATAGAGAAAATCTGGTTGAAGGAACAAGACACCGCTTTCAATACATTGAAACAGACGCTTACGAAAATCCAATCCTTGGGATACTATGACATGCAGGATACAACACAGGTGATAGCAGACGCTAGTCCTGTAGGCCTTGGTACTGTTCTTGTACAAGTCGATGCAAAAGGTCCTAGGATCATAGCCTATGGTAACCGTACATTGACTGATTGTGAGCGAAAATACAGCCAAACTGAGAAAGAGGCACTGGCGTTGGTTTGGGCCGTTGAGCATTTCAACATTTTCTTGTTTGGAAAGGAATTTGATCTTGTAACCGATCACAAACCATTGGAAATTTTGTTCGGGCCCAAATCAAAACCATGTGCCCGAATCGAGCGGTGGGTATTAAGGCTACAATCATACAAATATAGAGTGATATACAAACCCGGAAAAACAAATATTGCCGACCCCTTATCACGACTATGTAGTCACTCTATTAGTTCGATCCAAGGAGGAGACGTGCATGTGCACCAAATTGTAGAACATTCAAGACCAGTTACAATATCCATGGAGGACATTATAGATTCTTCAAAAAATGACCAAGAAATCTGCAATGTAAAAAAGGGTGTTTATCACAATGACTGGAGCGAATTAGTAAAGAGCTATAAGATCTTTGAGAATGAATTGTGTTTCTACGGAAACATTTTACTCAGAGGAAATAAGATTGTGATACCCCATCTACTCAGGAAAAATGTATTGGATGCTGCTCATGAGGGTCATCCTGGTATCGTAGCCATGAAAGGACGTTTACGGTCTAAAGTTTGGTGGCCACGAATTGACAAGGACGCAGAAAACTTGGTCAAAGCCTGCAAAGGATGCACGTTGGTCGGTTTCCCAAATCCCCCAACACCTATGAAAAGGCGTGAACTACCTGAAGCCCCTTGGATGGATGTCGCTCTAGATCTTTTAGGTCCGTTGCCCAGTAACGACTACCTTTTAGTTGTGATAGACTATTATAGTAGATATAAAGAGGTAAAGATCACTAAGACTATCACGAGCTGCCAGATGATTAAACTACTCAAGGAAATTTTTAGTAGACTGGGGTACCCCATTTCGATCACGGCCGACAATGGGAAACAGTTTGTAAGCAACGAATTTAGAGCATTTTGCAAGGAATGCAATATTGTTGTTTTGAACACTGTGCATATATTCAATGATGTCTCTGTGATCAATGCGGTCAAAACAGGCAGTGATCACCGGATGGTAAGAGGCAAATTGAACCTACACGTGAAGCTGGAAAGGTCCCGGCTGATGAAGTCTACGCTCCGCCCAACACCAGTCCAGATTCAAAATCCCGAACGTTTCCAGCTCGAGTTACAAAACCGATTCGAAAGCCTAGGCGAATGTGAAGACGTAGACGACTACAACAAAAGGTTCGTGGAAACTGTCTATACGGTTGGGTCTAAGTTCTTCAAGGCTCAACGTACAAAAAGAACCAAAAAGATCTCTGACTCTACCCGTATGCTAATGGAGAAAAGAAGTCAGATGGTCCTGCAGTCTCCAGAAGACGCTTACCGGCCGGCTCAATAGGCAGATCTCAAAGTCTCTGACTCGCGACATACGCCAATTCAATACGAACCGTATTGAAGAGGCCATTGAGCGGAATAAGGGCTCAAAAGTGTTCGCACGAGATCTGTCGATTGGGCAAAGTCAGCTGTCGAGGTTGAAGACTGATGACGGCAGAATAGTCTCTTCGAAACCCGAGCTACTGGCAGAGATCGAGAAGTTCTACGGACAGCTGTACACGTCGACACGAACACCTGTTGATAGCCCGAATCGGGACCCAAGGGCCACACTGACCCGACATCGTACCGAAGATATCCCGGATGTCAGCTTGTACGAGATTAGGATGGCCCTTAAACAGCTCAAGAACAACAAGGCGCCAGGCGAGGACGGCATTACGGCTGAGCTCCTGAAAGCCGGCGGAAAGCCGGTCTTGAAGGCTCTTCAGGAGCTGTATAATACCGTCATACTCGAGGGTAAGTCGCCAGAGGCGTGGCACAGAAGCGTCGTGGTGCTCTTCTTCAAAAAAGGCGACAAGGCCTTATTGAAGAATTATAGACCGATCTCGCTTCTGAGCCATGTCTATAAGCTGTTTTCGAGGGTCGTTACGAATCGTCTCGCACGCAGGCTTGACGACTTTCAGCCTCCTGAACAAGCCGGTTTTCGAAAAGGGTTCAGTACCATAGATCACATTCATACGCTGCGGCAGGTAATACAGAAGACCGAAGAGTATAACTAGCCGTTATGCTTAGCGTTTGTTGACTATGAGAAAGCCTTTGATTCGATTGAAACCTGGGCCGTGCTTCAGTCTCTCCAAAGGTGCCAAATTGACTATCGGTATGTCGAGGTGTTGAAGAACTTGTATGAGAACGCCACCATGTCAGTCCGTCTCCAGGACCAGAACTCGAAACCTATCCAACTGCAGCGAGGTGTGAGACAAGGAGATGTTATATCTCCGAAACTTTTCACCGCTGCACTGGAAGACGTTATCAAACTTCTGGACTGGGAAGGACTGGGCATCAACATAAACGGCGAGTACATCTCTCACCTTCGATTTGCCGACGATATCGTCATTATGGCTGAAACCTTGGAAGACCTCGGTACGATGCTCGAAGGCCTCAGTAGAGCTTCCCAGCAAGTGGGTCTAAAGATGAACATGGACAAGACAAAGATCATGTCTAACGTCCGTGTAGTACCTACTCCTCTGAAAGTTGGAGGCTCTACGCTCGAAGTTGTTGACGAATATGTATACCTGGGACAGACAGTCCAGTTAGGAAGGTCCAACTTCGAGAAAGAGGTCAATCGTCGAATTCAGCTCGGATGGGCAGCGTTCAGGAAGCTCCGCGATATCCTCACGTCCGAAATACCGCAGTGTCTTAAGTCGAAAGTCTTCGACCAGTGTGTGTTGCCAGCGATGACGTACGGAACCGAGACGTGGTCGCTTACGATGACCCTTATAAGAAGGCTCAAAGTCACCCAAAGGGCGATGGAAAGAGCTATGCTCGGAGTCTCTCTGCGCGATCGAATCAGAAATGAGGATATCCGTAGGAGAACTAAAGTAACCGACATAGCTCGAAGGATCGCGAAACTAAAGTGGCAATGGGCAGGGCACATCGCTCGCAGAACTGACGGCCGTTGGGGCAGAAAAGTTCTCGAGTGGCGACCACGATTAGGGAAGCGTGGAGTGGGCAGGCCCCCCACCAGGTGGACCGACGATCTGGTTAAGGTCGCGGGAAGTTGCTGGATGCGGGCGGCGCAGGACCGGACGTTGTGGAGAACCTTGGGGGAGGCCTTTGTCCAGCAGTGGACGTCGATAGGCTGACATGATGATGATGATGATGATGAACACTGTGCCATACTGGCCACAAATGAACGGAGAAGTCGAAAGACAAAATCGCGACATTTTGAAGCGCCTTCGGATCAGTCAGATCGAGAAGAAAGAGTTGAAGGAAAGCCTTTGGGGGTATTTAATGATGTACAATAGTACCCCTCACACTGTGACTGGAAAAACACCATCCGAGCTTTTTTTTAAAAGGCAAAATCGTGATAAAATTCCCTCACTAGAAAGCATATATAACAAGACAGATGATACAGAGGTAAGAGACAGAGACAGAGCACAAAAGGAAAAAGGAAAAGAGTACGGTGATAGGAAACGTAAAGCTGTTGATTCGGATATATCTCAAGGTGACAAAGTTTATTTGAAGACAATGGAGAAAGCAAATAAATTATACAGTAGAAAGTGCACGAAACGGTGATTGTACAGTAAGGAATAATGAAACAGGCCAGACGTATAGGAGGAATGTCGTGCATTTAAAGCGAGTAGAAGGCGAATGGAGAACCGTCCCGGATGAAGATACAGAGAATCAAAATGTGGAAGAAAATGAAGAGGAAGAATAGCACATTGAGCTAAAAATATGATTATGTAATTATAAAGAGTAAATAAATAAATTATTAATAAGGAAGGGATGTAGTGTATGCATTTGTAAATATAACTATATAATATGATATACCATATATATTAATATATAGATATATGTAGATTTATAATATATACATAAATACTAAACATATACACATAACATATACAAACATTACACTATCTCGAACGCACCACGTCAGTTGCACGAGAGCCGTGGGCGAGAGTGGACGTGTAGTCATAGTGTGCGTGTGCGAGCCAGTGAACTACTCCTTACACCAGGACGCAGGTCCTACAGATCCGTTCTGACAATGGCATCAATGATAACACCATAGAAATCTTAAATGTGCATTAAATATTGACCAATTTGGTCCAGTTCTAACTAGTACGTAATTTATTTAGTTTTACTAGTTACTAGCGACCCGGATTCATACTGGTGCAATGTTAATACTAAAACCTTCCTCTTGAATCACTCTATCTATTAAAAAAAAACGCATCAAAATCCGTTGCGTAGTTTTAAAGATTTAAGCATACATAGGGACATAGGGACAGAGAAAGCAAATTTGTTTTATACTATGTAGTGATACAACTACTTAAAATCATGGTTAAAATATAGTAACAAAAAGAGTATCTAAAGCTGCTATAGTTTTTTAGTATTTGCTTATTTAAAATTTCCAATTCTGAAACTCCTGAGACCACTTTGCAACATCTTTGTAAGCCCTTGTTCTATCTATAGATCTAAAAAGATAGACTGACTGACTGATTGGTGATGTGATGTATCAACGCACAGCCTAAACCGTTAGGTCTAGAGACTTTAAATTTTGCACATAGATAGCTTATATAGTGTAGGCAACCACTAAGAAAGGATTTTGCAAAATTCATCCCCTAAGGGGGTGAAATAAACGTGCGCGAGCGAAGCCGAGGGTAAAAGCTAGTATAGTAATAAAAAGAGTAGGTACCTAGGGCTGCTATTTTTTGTCGTATTTGCTTATTTTAAATTTCCTATCCTGGACCTCCTGAGATGACTTTGTAACATATTTGTAAACCCTTGTTCTAATAAAAATACGCATAAAATAAACAACTTATAGCGACACTACATAGAACGCGCCAATAGAAGGCCGAGTAACATAGAACGCGCCAATAGACGGCCGAGTTCTAATTCGCGCTATCGTAGTTTTCTAATGAGTTTGTATAAATACAACTGTCCAACATCAACCGTTGGACCGCGATCCCCAGGCACGATCACCTCGCCTGGCGGAAGATCTTCCTTTTCACGATGGAGGAGCATTCCACCTCCGATCCTCCATAGGGTATACTCCTAAGGGTATCACGTTTTTTATATCAGTTATCGAGCCTTCAATTGAAACTCTAACGTAGACGAATTTATCCGAATGAAACTTATCCGGACAGCAATTTATGTTCCGGATAGGTACCTAAGTTATTCGCAAGATAGAATCCAAATGCTGTAGCAAAACTGAGGTGGGATACTGTCTGTCTGTGTTTTTGGTCTGTGTTTTATGATTAATTAATATTAAGTTTGGGACAGAAAGTGATACTTTACGACGCGACACCACGCGTTGCCATGCGTCTTTCTACGACACAACGTGACCTTAGTGGAGGTCATTCGGCAACATTATAAACCTAAATTTAAAGTCTTAAGTTAAGTATAGTATATCTAAAATTGGTGTTCTTTTGAAATCGGCCGAGTATGCTAATTTTAATCTTGTATTTGCTATCTCAAAGTCTTGATATAATAATAATAAATAAAAATTGAAATGTTTTATTTCAGTTTCAACCTTTATTTAACCTCTCAGAGACAATAGATTTTTAATTGTGTTTCGGTTCCAATTGGAACTGGCGGTTCTTAACTGATTAAAGAAACAAAAAAACTTAAGGCTAGTGTTAGTAATGACATAAATAAAGCGTTTTCTTGTTTTTTCATTAGCAGGGAATAAACAATAATGAGAATATCATTAATTCTTTTACATCACTGTGATGGAATAACAGTGGAACGAATCTGGGCAATGCATCATTGTGCAGTTCTAGCGAAACTTATTGCCTCGCACAATCCATCCGTGGAACAAATTGTCGCCTGCAGTATTTCCGGACCGCTACGACCTTCAGACCTTCAAGAAAAGAGCGTACTTACACCTCAAAGGCCGGCAACGCACTTGTGACTCTCGAGTTGCAGGTGTCCATGGGCGATGGTAGTTACTTACCACCAGGTGCCCCGCCTGCTCGTCCTATGATAAAAAAAACTACGTAATAATATTGTTTTAAGTTAAGCAAATAGTTTCCTTAAGTTTCCAACTTCTTCACTTCACTTCAATTCAAGGGAGATTAACCAAATACACACTCCAGACGAGTAGATCCGCAGAGAAAAGCTAGTCCTCACAAAATACGACTGCATTTGAATTTCAGTCTACAAAACTCGATAAAATATATTTATTTCCACCTCATGCATAGTAAATTGCATCGCTGAATAATATTCCAGTTGTCACGCAGAAGGTCGTATGTGCAAAGCGACACTTGACAAACAAGTTCGCACGCTAACCCACAATTAGCCGCAACTTATTGTTAAATCGCATTTAAATAAAATATTAGGCCGGCGTTTTCCAGTTGCAGTGAGTCGGGCGCCGTGTTTAGTCACACAATATGCTGTTTTTTTTTTATGATAAAAAGGGGGCAAACGAGCAGACGGGTCACCTGATGGTAAGTGACGTCCGTCGCCCATGGACACTCAAGAGTCACAACTGCCTTGCCGACCTTAGAGGTGGGAGTAGGGGGAGGGGAGGGGAGGGGAAGGGGGGATTGGTGCCTCCGGTTACCTCACTCACTCAACGAAACGCAATGCATTGCTTTACGCTGGTTTTCTGTGAGGCCGTGGTATTACTTCGTCGAGCCGGCCCAAACGTACCGAAGCATGGCTCTCCCACGTCGAAAACCACGTCGTTTTATGTGTGTCCACGCCGTAGTGGACACACATAAAATTTCACCCAAATGGAGTTGCAGGCAACAATAGTTTCTCTGTCTACAACGCGTCCCAAAATAAGCGCAATTCCTCATACACCCTATTCCCCAATTAGTATATTAATATAAAAAAATATGATGCATTCATTACTTTAGTTTTGCCTAAAAAAATTTCTTAAATGAAGAGCATTAATAGTATGGTTTCCATAGTATCCTTAAATTCAGTTGTGCTAATTCATTTTTCGGAAAAAATTTACACATATTCAAAATAGCTGAAATCGATTAAGTAGTCGATACTGAACAAACTAATTTCAGGAATTGCGCTTAGTCTGTTACATACTCGTATTGTCTAATGGTTTTTCTCGATTAAGAGAACGAATCTCAAAAAGGTTCGATATAGTAAGACACTAAAGTCTCAATACGCTACGAGTCGGTTTAGAACCACGGTTTAGTAGATTCTTTCGTTCACAGAGCGAGCGTAATAAGAACGTAATCAAAACCTTAATAAAGTGGTTTCTTTCGCGTGGCATGCTTACTGCCGCGAGTCAGTCACTGCGGCCGACGGGCAGTCATAGAGGAAAGAACGATTAAAAAACCGGTTAAATCCACTACAACTGTTTCATAATTGTTCTTTGTTCATATCGGTTTTTTTTTCGGTTTCCTAGCCCTGATGCAGAGCATTCTACATCTTGCCTCAGAATCAATTCACTCACGCTATTTTCTTTCACCGTAAAGTTACTATTATATAATAATCATTTGTAAATAGCCCAACAAAAAATTATCTTACATAAAATAAATAAATATAAATAATCCCACGCCTTATATCCCCGAAGTGATAGGCAGAGGTATTCCATTTCTGAAAATACCCACTTTTCAGCAGAATATTCGACCCCTAAACGTGATAGGTGGTGAGCCCATCGTCGGACCGGGTCTGTTACACATGTCTCAGAATTAGTTCAGAGACTGCGGGTTTCCTCACGATGTTTTCCTTTACCGGCGACCTAGTGATGAATATGTAAGCACGTAAGTTTTGAAAAACTCATTGGTTCATGCCAGGTTTGAACCCGTGCCTCTCCATGAGAAGCGGGGTCTTTAACCGTAAGGCTATCACTCCTCGCCTAGATTAGGCTACATACGAGTAAAAGTATGTTTAATAGAGTGTACCTCATATTATTCTGTGAATAAATTCTGCCCAAGGCTTATACTTATACTGGTGTTCTTCACCGTCAAGTTACAATTAAATAATCATTTATTCATAACCCAAAAAATATATTATGGTGGTCACATAAGGGATTCGTTAAGTCGCCCAATCGAGGATAAATAAAAGTTGATTAGGCTAGATAGAAGTAGATTCTAATATTCGGAATTGGCAGTGTACAGAAAAACCCTACCGATTTATGTTACACTCTTTGGTGAACATTTCATGTATTTGTTTTAGAATTAGTTAATAAATAAATAAATAAAATAGAGTAGAACCTTGCTCCCCTAAGTGGAACCGAAGGTTTCATATATTTAATTGGCGTTCGTTTAATTGTAACAATAACTAATAATAACGTGTATTTATTATAGTCAATCAAGTTCTTTGGTGCACGAAAATACATTCATATACATTTGTAATTCCATTCGACTAATCATTACGTTTTGCTAAGCTTCTTGGATAGGTCCTTTGGTACTAAAACTATTTTGAATGTCTAATAAAAGTCAACAGTAACAAAGACATCTTGAGAAAATTACACACAACAGTCTTTACTCTTCGTAATATAAATTTACTAATTACCATGTTCGTAGCAGCTACGCCGTAGCACACCAGTGAGTCGTAGGTGTCGTAGCACAGCGAAAAGTGAGGCACGGTGTGAAAGTCTGCATCGTTTAGTGAGTTCACGCGACTGTGTGCACATGCAACCAAATTCCTTCCGCCAATTACCTGCGGGTGTACCCAGAAAATAATGTCGCAAAAGCTTTATTTTCATATAGAGGATGTCGATAAAACAATAAATATTAAAAAAAAATTATTTAGCATACATTTTTGGTATTATAATAGCGAGCAAATCATAACACTGTTATGAAATGTCAGTATTGATAAGTACTATTTTAATTATCAGGAGTCAAATGAATACAAACAATTCATTAATAACTACGAAGTAATATAATAGCTCAATATTCATAAATAATCTGTTCTTTTTGTCTAGTAGGATTTTTTTTACGCTATAACAGTTTTTTCTTCTTGGCCATTCATATAATATTGCCTTAAATTCTCGTAAAATGTTAATATTTTATAACAAAATATAAAATGATTTTGGTTTTCGAAGTGATGATTTGCTTGCAAATTGTAATGCAGAATACCATTCCATTCAATGCTTTTATTTTTAAATCATTTACACAAATTGTACTCATTTTCTACAGTATAATAACGATAACAGAAAAACTCGTACGTAATTTAGATTTATTAATTAATTTAATTTTAATTTTTACATTCAGATTTAAAGCCTGTTATAAACATTAGTTGACATCACAAACATCCTGTATACAAGTATTTATGTTCATACGTGTATTTGTATGCAGTGTAATTATATTCTTACACGGAAAGTTTATTGTTACAGCTCTAATTCTGTATTTTTTTGTGCAATTATACAATTTTCCCGTAAATTACTGTGTTTTTGTCCGACCGGTCAATTTATATTTAAATGTTGCTTTAATTGCACATTGTCCTGCGTACGTGAATTATGACGGTAATACTTCTTGTGGTTGAATTTAAAGTGTATTACAATTGTAATTACTTTAAAGGAATTAACATTTTTACTTTTTTCCGCGATTTTGTGAGCGACTTAATATTTCGAGGAGTACCTACTTACTTTCTAAAGATGGAAGTTAATTTTCTGCTAAATTTCATGAAATCTTTCCAGTTATTTCGGAGGGTTATACACGAAAACGTAACAAACAGACAGACGTACCTAGTGAGTTACTTTCGCGTTTTTGTTACCTATATCAAAATGAGAGTTTGATGATACGTACAACCACCCTCTTCAAATCGCAATATAATCGAGTCATCTATACATATAATAAAACTCTAACGGGGTCGTGTCTGTACATGAAAGATTTTTTGAAAATTTTAACGGTAGTGTCTATGGTTATCGATATAGATACCGAAACACCAATTTTTGGAATTTTTGTCTGTCTGTCTGTCTGTCTGTCTGGTTGTGCACGCATCACTCAAAAACTACTGGACGGATTTTGATGAAACTTGGTATGGAGATAACTCAGTACCCGGGTCAACATCTAGGGTACTTTTTATTCCAGGAAAATATCTCATTCCCACGGGAAAATAGAAAAACTGGTTAAAAAGAGAAATACGTACTACTCCGAAACGATAACACCTAGAAACTTGAAATATGGTATGTAGGTGTCTTATATGTCGTAGGCAACCACTATGAAGGGATTTTCGGTAATTCCCACGGGAACGGGAATAAACGGGATCCGCGCGGGCAACGCCGCTGGGCACCCGCTAGTATTATCTAAAGGTGAAATGTGTTCCTGAAATCGGTAGCCACGGTTGACCCCGTCGAAAATAAGACGTGAGCTTAATTAATTTAGGGTTGATTGTTCAATAATCAGTTAAAAGTTATCTGAAAAAAAACATCATCATAATCATCATATTCTCACGCCTTTTTTATCCCCGAGGGGGTAGGCAGAGGTATTCCATTACTGGAAATACCCACATTTCACGAGATATATTGAACCCCTAAACGTGATAGGTGGTGAGCCTATCGCTGGACCGGGTCTATTTACACATGTCTCAGAATTAATTCTGAGACCTGCGGGTTCACTGTCTGACACACTAGAAAGGAAAAGTAACAGGTGATGTTTTTTTACGTACATATTTATCATAGTGATAAAGATGTACGTAAGTTTTTGAAAAACTCATTGGTAAATGCCAGGATTCAAACCCGAGCCTCACTGATTTTCGGCCGGCTCTTTAACCGTTAAGGCTATCACTGCTCTTTTTGATTGATTTTGATTTTATTTTTTTACATGCACTAATATTTGCCGCACATGGGGCATACAAACACATTATCTATTCACTTACTGGGTCATTGTTTGGGGGCATTGTAGTCGAGGTGAGTGGGGTTAAATGCTAAATGCCATCACAGACCACGGATCTACGACACCGATGTCGATGTGGTAACACGCACATGAATGTGAGCGGTGCTATTAGTCAGCTGGTATTTACCGCATCTATGAATGTTTCTTAAACTTATTTGTTTGTGTAAACTAACTCTGGCTCCTGCCTTCATCCTTGCGATGTTTTTGTTTACCGTCGAGATCCACTGACAGGCACTGTGGAAGTCGTTAAGCCAAGTCAGATACCCTTAGGTGGATCTCATGTCCACATTTTATGTACAAATACAAATTCTTTTGTTTTCTATTGTTATAGAAAATACACTTAGAAAATCCAATAGTTTAATAACAAGGCACTCTAAAATCGTACATGAACAAGACAAGAGCCAGCAAGAAACTCAAGGGTAGCTCTTTTTAATCTCATGTCTAACTAGTAAATTTAATATGGTTTACAATAATAATTATAATTAACAGCCTTACATAGCGTCGAGTCGGTTAATCCCATGCATGTTGGTCTACTAAGTAGTCTGTAATTTTAAATAAAATCGGCCTTGAGAATTCAGCATACATTTTTCTACACTAAGTATGTTTTTCTGTTAGTGAATCAAAACTGGCATGTTCAGAGTAGCCTAAGCAATAATCCACTCTATTTTTAAAATGTGTAGGTTAGTTGGGTGGGCTGTATTTAAAATCACTAGCCACCCGCCTTCACTTCGCTTCGGTTTAAGTACAAGAACCAGTTTTTTACATCACATTACAAATCTTCAAAGTTCTTGGATTATCTCTTCTATGATATGCATGTATCTATATATATATATATATATATATATATATAATGATAAACTGACTGACTGATTGGTGATGTATCAACGCACAGCCTAAACGGCTGGGTATAGCGACTTGAAATTTTGATTCTAGATAGCTTATACAGTGTAGGCATCCACTAAGAAAGGATTTTGAAATATTCCACCCCTAAGAGGGTGGAATAAACGCGCGTGAGCGAAGCCGCGGGTAAAAGCTAGCTATACATATAAACCTTCCTCTTTTCAAGAGGAAGGTTCGATCAATAGAGAGACACAAACAAAGAGAGAGCAAACAAAATCCGTTTGATTTTTGAAAGCGGTTTTATTTTATACTTTATAAAAATAAAAAAAACATCACGCTATATTTTACAGACGCTAAACGAGCACAATGTATAGTCGACTGAACCTGCGGGCTGAGTTATCCGGTAAGTGTGGGTCGAGTCACCTACGAAAAAAAACTAAATGGGCAACTTAGCCCGCGGGCTAAGTGGTCTGTGGGCTCATATGACCACAAAGCCTGTTTTACGTGCCAGTAACCGATATGTACCACAGACTACCTGATTTGGGACTGAATAACTGTAAAGAAACGACGGCACTTCCTTCTTGACTTCACGGAATATAGAACAACAGTGTCCAAGTCTGAATTATTAATAGCCGCGTTAGGCCGACGCTTCGATTCTATTCCCAGGCGAATGGCAGCCAACCTATCAGCCCGAGACGATGTTCCAGCTATCATTGTTCGCTGTCTGTCCGGCCAAGACAATGGAATATGTAAGACAGAAGTCATGTCCACATAATTGATTGTTAATACTCGTTTTCCTAAGAGGTTAAGTTGGCAGTGGTTCGGTGATGAGACCAATTGAGTTAAGAGAAAGGGTCTTTTTCTTCATGCAAACGTATTCTCATGTTTCGTCCCTGGATTGTTGCATTAGACTTTTTTTACTGACCATGAAGAGTATAGATATTCGATATGTTTGATTTTGTGATATTTTTTATTACTTGCAAGTTACGAAATTTTCAAGCATTCATAAAATACCATAATAAGAACCTAGTCTAAAGACGTCTAGTACCTATACTAAATCAACAACTATTATTATTTATTTTTTTTTCCTTGTAATATCTGCCATCGACTGTGTCATAATCAGATGTTGGGACTGGTTTTTCAATTGTTGTTGGAGGGGCATTTCGGTAAATTGTCTCCCTCAGTCTTGATGTAACGGTATTTGCCTTCTAGCATCTCTGGTCTAACATTAGTATTTGCCATCTTTTTAATCTTATAGTGTCCTTGTTGGTATGAACTAGATCTCTAGCTAGTTGGTTTTTGTGATTTTGAAGCCTCTCCTTGTATTTGGCACAGTATTTGTTTACCTCCTTGACCGTTAGTATTCGTGTATCTCTATATTTCTAGCAAACCACGGTGAGTTTGATATTGTCCTCAATGCTTTATTTTGAAACCTTTGCAGGATTTCAAGGTTGGAGTTACTAGCCGATCCCCAGAGTTGAATCCCATATGTCCATATGGGTTTTATTATGCATTTATAGACTAGAATCTTGTTGTTAATGGTAAGTGGTGATTGTCTCCCAATCAGCCAGTAGAGTTTTTTGAATTGTAAGTCTGCTTCTTTTCTTTTTGTTTTTATGTGGGTAGCCCATGTTAGCCTTCGATCCAAATGAAGTCCCAGGTATCTTACACAGGTCTCCATGGGCAGTCGCTCTCCTCGCAGCTTTACAGCTGGACAGTCTCTTCTACGGAGCGTGAACGTTATTTGTATGGATTTGGTAACATTTGCCTTAATCCTCCACTTTTCCAACCATTTATCTATTTCAAATAGATGTGTTTGTAGTTTTTCTGATGCTACAGCCGGGTCTTTATGGCTTGCAAGGCATGCAGTATCATCTGCATACGTTGCTGTTACTATATCTGCATGACACGGTAGATCTGCTGTATATATTGAGTACAGGACTGGACCGAGCACGGAGCCCTGTGGTACAGATGCCATAATATCACGCAGAAGGGACACTTCTTCACCAACTTTAACTTGAAATTTTCTGTCTTGCAGGTAAGATTTAAGAACCATGTAATATGAATTGGGTAAGAGGCTTTTCAATTTGTATAGAAGGCCCATGTGCCAGACTCTGTCGAATGCCTGCTGGATATCCAAGAAGACCGCAGCACAGTATTCCTTCTGCTCTAGAGATTGTCTTATCTTGTTTACTATACGGTGTACCTGTTCTACTGTGCTGTGGTGTTCCCGGAACCCAAATTGATGGTTTGGTATTATGGCCTTTTCTTCCAGAATTGGCTTCAGTCTTCGCAAGAAAATCTTTTCAAATAGCTTGGATAGCAACGGTAACAAGCTAATTGGCCTGTAAGAGCTTGGATCTGTGGGTACTTTTCCAGGTTTTAGTAACATACATATTTGAGAGATACCCCACAATTTGGGAAAATAATGTAATCTCATTATAGCATTGAATAGCATAGTAAGAAAGACAACCGGTTTTTTAGGTAGATGTTTTAGGACTTCACCAGTAATTAGATCAAAGCCTGGAGCCTTTTTATTGCTTAACATTCTGATTGATTTTTGTAATTCTCTCGGAGTTACAAGTTTTATAGGTCGTGATAACTGCTGATCACTGCCAAGGTAAGCATTTACCTCTTGTTCAAAGTCTGTCATTGAGGAAGTGTTTGGCACAAATACTTGACTAAGATGTTGAGCGAAGACCTCCGCTTTGTCTTTAGGGCTTTTGGCCCATGTTCCTGACTGTGTTCTGAGTGGTGGTACTGCTTGTTGAGGTCTCTTGAACTGTTTTGTGAGTTTCCATAGGGTATAATCGTCACATTTTTTTGCAGATAGAGATGACAGTTTCTGTTGAAATGTGTAGTTCTCATTCTCTGCTATCATATTTCTCAGTTCTCTAGCTGCTTTTTCATATAGCTTTTTGTCATAGGAATTTCTGCTTTGCTGCCAGACTCTCCTTAGTCTTCTTTTCTCAGCAAGTTTCTCTCGTATTTTTAGAGGTACATTAGTTGTTTTGCTTACAGTTTTCAAATACGGTGTACATCGCCAAACAGCTTATTGTATTAGATTAGTTATATAGAATGTTGCATCATCTATATCAGTTTCAGTTTTTAGTTTTAATTGCAATTCTGTTTTCATTTCTAGATATTCGGCAAATAGTGTCCAATCAGTTTTGTGATTATAAAGGGTTGTCTGTGGTTCTCTATGGATTATAGTTCTACTAATTGTACATACTATGGGCGAGTGATCAGAGGTTGTATCCCAACAGCTTTCTATGTCCAGGTAATTATCTGAAAAACCCTTGATGATGAAAAAGTCGAGCAAATCAGGGAGCTTATTGGGGTCTGTTGGCCAGTAAGTAGGTTCTCCAGAAGAGAGTGATGCTATTCTTAGACTGTCCATACACTTCTTGAGCTCTCTACCTCGGGTGGTTATCAATCTTGATCCCCAGTGTGTGTGTTTACTATTCCAGTCTCCTCCACAGATAAATCTATTTCCAAGATTCTTAAAATAATTTTTAAACATATCTTCTTTGATATTGAACCGTGGTGGACAATAAACAGCACTAATATTTATGGAACCATTCTTATCCTGCAATGTGATTGTAGTGGATTGTAGGTAATCTTCCTTAACCTGACTATGAATATGATGTTTGATGTGATTTTTAATCAATATAGCAGTCCCACCGTGACAGGTGCCATCTGGGTGATTGGTACAATGCACATCATAATTCTGGAGTTTAAATATTTTTTTATCGTTTAGGTGTGTTTCAGAGATTAGCATAATATCTATTTTATTAATTTCAAGTATTATCTTTAGCTCATTTTTAATTGGTGTTAAGCCGTTTGCATTCCATGTTCCAATACGTATGGATGTCATTTTATCTTACTGATCAGTATGGTAATTAGGTTTACTAGTGTCCCCATTTGTTGTAAAAATGATTCAATTTTTTGAGTTTGTCTATTAATTGCTTCTAGAAGAGTGATCTCATATTCATTACGGGTTTGGTTACCAGTTTGAGCTGTTTGAGTATGCATATAGGGACGTTGAAATCCTGTTATGTTGTAGTTATTTGAACCTTGGGGTTTGTTAGCATTATTTACCGCTTCACTATAGGAATATGTTTGTTTATTTGTATTCATTGGCCACTGACGATGTTGGTCTTGTTTTAGGGGTACCCAGTTTTCTACATTAAAGGTGTTTGTGACAGGAGGTTGGGCTTGCTTTGGTTTGTTGGCTTCATTTTGTCTCTTCTTATACCTTCTGCCATATATTTCACGGTATACTGAGCACCCTTTATAGTTTGCAGGGTGACTTCCTTCACACAATGCACAGGTGGCTGGAGTATTTTTGTCTTTTGTACAATCTTTACTGTTATGGGTTTCTCCGCATTTCACACACCTAAAAGGTCTCATGCAATAATTTTTGGTGTGGCCATACTGCTGGCACCGTGTACATTGAGCAATAGTTTGATTTCTTTTTGGATCTTCTATTTGGACTTTTTGGTGATAAATATATTCGATTTTTTTTATGGATGGTAGATTTTCATTTGGTATAATGTTTACAAAGAAGACATTGTATGGTTCTTTCGTATTTTTCTTTCGGGCATTAACAATTTCTCCTTTTACCTTATTTCCTGTTTCTTCAATAGCTTCCAGTATTGCTTCCTTTGGTGTTGTATGGTGTAAGTTTTTAATTACAAATGTTTGACACCTATCTTCTTTCTTCGTGAAAGTATGTCCGATCAGTCCTTTGGCCCGTATATGGGTTATAAGTTTTTCATATACTGCTACAGAATTGGAGGAAATAATTAACTGATCTTTTGATGATATCTTATAAGAATACTCATCTTTATTTATCTTCTCTTCGATGAATTCAGTTAGCTGTATAACATCCTTAATACCATACAAAAAAATTGGAGGTGGTTTGGAAATTCTCTTTGGCTTGGGGGGAATTTTTGTGTTGATTATATCATTTTCTTCTTGGGCTACATCTTCATTAAGCAGGGAGAAGCTGTTACTAGTTTCAAGTGCTATTGTACTTTCCATAGTTGATCTGCTTTTGTTGAACAGTTTTTGTCTGTCTTCACTTCGTTTTTGAAGTTTGTGGGTACTTTTGTTTTGCTCTGGGGAGCGGTTTCTTTTGTGGGTTATGTTTGGAATTTGTTGCCAGGGGACAAGACTTGGTTTAGTTTGATTGACTATATCATAGCTACTAGCCTCGGAGGAGGGGTGACTAAGAGTTTGGACTTCATACTGCTGATCATTGTTTGTTTGAGTATTGCAGTGATCTTTGGTTTGTTTGTTGTTTATTTCAACTGTTTCATTTGTTACGGCTCTATAGATATCTCCAGTTGAATTATATCTGGGTCGAGTATCCGTTTTAAATAGTCCCTTATGGAATACTTGTTGGACAAGTTGTTTGTTTGTATGAACTGTCTTAGATTGTTCATGATTTGGTTGTAGGTTATTGTCATTGTTAGACATTGTTACTAATTTATTAGTTATCCGTATTCAAAGTTATTTTTGCCAAACATAATGAAGTGTTTTAGATACTACAAGAAAACAAGCTTTTTTGTTCAAACATTTTTGAGGTTATTTTTCGGTTAGGATTTTTGTGCACTGTTTCCACTGTTTACACTTAAAATTTTTCGGAGATAACAATAATTGCGAAGAATTAGCACTAACAACTATTATGAAAAATAAAAAAAGACATACCTATATGGACTGTATCTTTCTTATGTTGTTTAAAATATCTATTAACTCCTCAAGTTACGGAGACAAAGTTATTTAGTGTAGTCACATACAGATACTGCCATTACCTTAGGACTGAAGTTGACCAACGAAGATTGCTCTTTCGCCTCGATGTCGTGTTGCTATATCTACCATAAATATCAAGAAAAGTAAATTATTTTAAAGCGACGGATCCTTAATAGAAGTTGGTTAGTTTAATCACTGGCAACCTGAGAAATATATGTTTTGTTTAAGTTTCATGAATCTAGTGAGACAGATGTAAATAAATCGATACATAAAGTGACAACTCGAAGAGGCTAGAACCGAATCTCCAACCTCGAGCTAGAGATGTGATAAATCTGCAAGTGAGTATCAAAAAACCCATCGATACATATCCGGACCATAAATATTGAAACATTCGCAAAATTTAAGCACCACTCCACAATCCGAAGCCAACCTCTTTCGAATAAAGTCCACACTTAACGCTTATTGCAGGGATAAAAAGTATATTACCGAGTTCGAAGAACGAAATTAAATGTTTTATTCATGGAACTTAAAATTTTACTTGGACAATAAAAAAATCTATCTTGATTTATTGCATGGGACCCGTATCGCATGGGATTATGCAAATGGGAGCGGTGTATAATATGGCTTTGTGATGGAGCTGATACCGAACGCTTTGCCGCCATTAAGTTTTGAAATATGGTTTTAGATGACTTTGATTTTTGCAGGGCATGGTTTAAAGTGGTCGTTATGGTGGCGTTTAACAGGGGGTTTAATCAATTACAAAATTACAGTTTGAATAAAAAAATCGTGACACTTCACAAGTTGAGTTTTCAACAAAAATATATTAGGTAAGCTATACAAATAAAAAATTTCAATTTCCAAATTTTTGTGACCCCCTAAAAACCATGTTTTAATTTGGTTTAGATAAGTACTACTTACCATATGTTGAGAGTATTATGGAACAAGACATAGTTAGAGAGATAAAACACAGTCTCTTGTATTTATTTTCCTTTCACTACCTCTTCTACACGAATTTTAATCCATAAGAGAGTTATTTTGAAGATCAGTGGTTAATAAACCCGATTCTCATTTCTGAGGCTTGGGTTCGAATCTTGGCACGAACCAATGAGTTTTACAAAAGATTATACGTAGGTATTTATCACCAGCTCGATGGTGAAGAAAACATCATGAGGAATTAATTCTGAGGCATGTGTAACAGACCGGGCCAGCCATGGGCTCTATTACGTTTAGAGGTCCAAACATTAATGTGTCTATGGATCCTAAAAATATACTGGTGAAACGTGGGTATTTCCAGTAAAGGAATACTTCAGCCCACTCCTAGCTCCTACTCCTAGCCTCGGGGATAAAATGCGTGATCATTTATTTTATTTTATTTTATTTTTCATTTATTAGGGAAATCAACGGCGTACATCAATTGTATAGTTACAAAATATTATAGTAAAGTAAGTAAGGCTAATTACAGATTTCCTCGTAATTATAAATAATATGTTTTTGTTTTGTTGTTTGTGCTTATTTTTATATAGTATCTAAGACAGTTTGAATAATAATGTGTTTATGAGTATGTTTGAGTGTGTTAGGTGTGTGTGTGTGTGTGTGTTTGTGTTTGGTGGGTTCGCCAACCCGCCTTCGAGCTCAGCCCTACGATAAAGTATCTTGGGATCGGTGCGGTTGGCCACTGAGCACGAAGGACGGTTCCATTGGTAGTAGTATACGTACCTATGCGTAGTAAGGTACGCGAGATTACGATTTAGTTTCGTAATTTTTCATAAATTTGCTTCCTGAAGTTTGATTTAGAAGAATTAAAAGGATCTAGGTTTTGAAACTTGTTATTATATGCTCGGGTGATGCGCGGTAAAAGAGAATTTTGAGCATAATTAGTGCGATGAAAAGGAACTAGGAAAAGTTTTGTTTGTCGAGTGCGTCGTATGGGTGTATTAAATCCAATCTCGCTTAGTAAAGTGGGACAATCTAGTTTTCCTCTTAGAACGTCGTAGAGTATCATCATATCCTGGGTCATTCTACGCTGTTCAAGGGTGTACATCTTGTGATGATTACAGCTATCTTCGTAGGTACTTGTATAGGAACGAGCTCTAAAATTGAGATATTTCAAGAATTTACGCTGTATAAATTCTACATTTTGAGAGTGCGTAATATACTGGGGGCTCCATATACAACTAGCATATTCGAGGATACTCCTCACATAGGCGTTATAAATAAGTTTAATACAAGAGGTGTCATTAATCAGTTTACAAGACCTCATGATAAAGCCAAGGCTTCTGTAAGCTTTACTGGTAATTATGTCCACATGTTCCGAAAATGATAGTTTAGAATCTAAGTAAATTCCTAAATCACGAACAAGTTTATATCTTTGTAGTGGGGTATTTTGAAGTATGTAGGGGAAATCAATAGCTTTATTTTTACGACTGAAAGTGATTAACTGACATTTATCCACGTTAACCTTGATTCTATTTCTAACGTAATACTCAGACAAACGATCTAGATCATCTTGAAGTTTATGACTATCCAGTTCATTAGATATGTCGAAGAATATTTTGGTGTCATCCGCATACATCAAAAATTTCGAATGATGGAAACATGTGTAGATGTCATATAAGTATGTATTATAAAATAGCGGGCCCAAGTGGGAACCTTGTGGTACACCAGAAGGTATTTTTACGAAATTAGAGCGAAATCCACCGATAACTACAGCCTGAGAGCGGTTTGTGAGGTAAGATTTCACCCATCTGAGTAAATCCCCACGTATTCCTAGATGTTGAAGTTTTTGCAAAAGGATGATGTGGTCCACACGATCGAAAGCTTTTTCAAAGTCAGTATAGACCACATCAACCTGTTTACCGACATCCATGCATTTGTATAGATAGTTAGTGAAGACCCCAAGATTAGTTGTAGTGGAACGCCCTTGCAAGAAGCCGTGTTGTTCAGCAGGTATCTCGTTGTGGACAGTAACATAGAAGGTTTTGTATACCAGTTTCTCAAATAGTTTGCTAAATACATTCAGAATTGAGATTGGTCTGTAGTTCTCAACTTTTAGTTTAGATTCTTTTTTATGGATGGGAACAATGTGGGCTTCCTTCCATAAGCTAGGAAATACACCTTCTCTAAGGGATCTATTATAGATAATGCTAAGTGGTAAGGCTAATACAGACGAGCAAGAGGAAATAAAAGATGGAGGTAAGCTATCGCTCCCTGCACCCTTGCTGTTATCAAGGTCCCGAAGACCTTTCAGAACAATATCCGTGCTTAAAAAGAGAGAATGAACATTAGAGGTGGCCCCGTGACATGGCGCTAGTAATGTTTCAGGGTATTCATGAGCATGAGGTATGAATACGCTATGAAAGAAATCGTTGAATGCTGCACATATTTCAGAACCTGTTGTAATTGTATTGGTTTTATACATTACTTGTTTTGGGTAGGAAATAGTATTTCGTTTTGATTTTATGAACGACCAAAAATGTTTGGTGTCTTTTTTAATATTTTTTGTGCAAATAGTTATGTAATTTGTGAGACACTCCTTGTGAACACGTGCTTGTCGTGCCCTTAATAATGAGAATTCATTGTAATCTAATTTGTTGTTAAATCGTTTCCAACGAGCGTGTGCTTTAGATTTTTCTCGTATTATTTTAATAAGAGCTTTACTGTACCACTTGGGGAAGGAATTCCGTTTATTTGTGATAATTTTTGGTACAAATTTGTCGCGAGCAATATATAAATGATCATACAATAAAGACACAGCAGCGTCCACGGTACCTTTATTAAGTATATCTGTCCAAGGAACGCTTTCAAGATATTTAATTAGTTCGATGTGGTCACTTTTGTTATATTTATATTTAATTATTGTTGTGGGGCGCAGTGCGTCCAATGTAATATCTAGTGCATTAACAGTAAATGATGGGTGAAAAGTGTCCTCAGGAAGAAGCGGGTTGTGGGGCAGTGCAATTTCCAGTGGAAAATTACTAAAAGCTAAGTCAAGAGTATTTCCACAAGAATTAGTCAGAAAGTTGTACTGGGTAAAGCCTAGTGTGGTCAGTTCATTTGTAAGAGTGTGACCTGCGTTTTGTATTTCGACAGAACCACGTTTATGATGTATAGGGCTTAAACTGTTCCATTCTATGTGGCGTAGATTAAAGTCACCCAGTAAAAGGAAGAGGTCATTGGAATTAACAGTTGCGTTTTCGGTTACGATTGAAACAAAGTCGAGAATGCTATTAGCTTGTGATCTATTTTCAGGTATGTAAATGCAGGCTATATGCAGATTATTGTGTGAGTGGATACGCTGCGCAGGAATTGTCACCCAGATCAATTCGGTAGGGGGGCACGAGAAATCGTCACGCACATAAGCACCTAGTGTCCGGTCCACACATATTAATACCCCCCCACCAGTTTTCTTACCCGACAAGTCTAGGCACCGGTCAAAACGAAAGATGTCATAGCGAGGATCGCAAAATTCCGAGTCGAAAACGCCGTCATGGAGCCACGTCTCCGTTAAGGCTATAATGTTGTAGTGGTTGTTTAGTATACTGCTATATAGTTCGTTACATTTAGTTCTAAGCCCGCGTACATTTTGATAGTACATTTGTAAGCTAGTCATTTTTAAATAAGAGAGTAATCGAGACGTATAAAATAATAGTAATAACTATATTACAATACGAAGGATAAGTCAAGGAATCTCGATCTATTATTTTTATTTGAATGACATTCCATATAATGTGCGAGCAACATAGCAGAGGTAGTAAAATAAACATTTTATGAACCGTCTGGTAATTATACCTGCGACGTATTATTGATATTGTAAATGGGTAGGATACACGAGCGCATCGGTTAGACAAGAAGGTCACGCATCCATTCTTAAAATAATTCGGTGTTGAAAATAATGATTGCGATGATAATCTGAGGCTTAAGGGACAACCGGTTACAACATTCATGTAATATGTGGGGAGCGTATTAATTATTATAGTTGTAGTGAGGCTACTGTAATAATATCTAAAAGTGAGAATTAGAAAAAAATGCAATGGTTTCTCGGTTGATAGTACAGTATATCGACGAGCGGACATAGCGCGATCGAGATATAATGCGGATGGAGGACTATGAAACGGCACGCGTACGAAATGTTGGCTGTGTGTGTGATTTGTTCCGTGTGTGTATTTGTTTTGATTTTTTGAGCAGTTGCTGTTGTTGATTGAGCTTAAAAGAGGGTGTATGTGAAAACTGTTAATGTAGGAGTAAATATGAGTGTATCTTAATGCGAACAACAATAGTAATAATATATACTTAAGTCTAATGAATAATATACTTAAATCTAGTGAAGTTTGTTCAAATCTTCTTCGGAGTTTATGATGATGAGTGGAGATTTGTCGTTTCGGCGTACGTAAATCCGGCAGTTTTTTACCCAGACATATTGGAACATCTTCTCCGCCGCAACTGATTTGCATTTTTTGAGTAGGGCTTTGTTGATAATCGTTAAATGTTCATTTATGTACAACGGAGATGGGTCACCACTGATGTGTAAGTCCTTAGTGGAGATGCCTCTGGTCTTTCTGATGCCGGCTAGTATATTATCTTTGTCCAAGCGTCGTTTTAATTTCGCCACAATCACCCTCGGACGACCAGGTACTGGTTTACGTGGTTTGATTCGATGTGCATAGTCTATATCCAGTTCTGTGATTGCGACCCCTGCGTGCTTAGCGATATTTATTAGAATGGTAATAAGATTCTCAGAAGTGGATTCGGGTAGTCCTGTTATTTCAAGATTTAAGGATCGCTCGCGCTGTTGTTGATTGTTGAGATCAGTCTGCATAATGTTAAATGATTTTTTCAGTTCCAAAATTTCAGACTGTAAGATTTTATTCTGTTTTAATTGATCTTCATTTTGTGTGATTCTTTTCTGTAATTTATCAACTCGATCAGATGTGAATTCCATACTGGTTTGCATTGCCGAGATAGTAGCGGAGGTTTCTTGTTGTGTAGTATACATTGCCTGCAGTGAATTTTTCAACTCCGCGTACTCAGTATGCAGTGCGGTCAGGTCCGTCTTTATGTCATTTGAGGTAGCAGATAATTTATTCAACTCCGGCATAACAGTATCCCTGATCTTGTTGCCGATATCATTTATGGACTGATCTATATTGGCTTTGAGACTTTCCATGGATGAGTTCATTCGGCCCATAAAGGTGTTTAAAATTTTCTCAATATCCACATCTCCCTCAGGTTGTTTACGTTTGCGACTACCTTTATTAACGTAGTCAGGGGCAGAGCCTTCCTCATCGTGACATAAAGTCGTTAAGTTTGGTTGTGAGGATACCTTTGGGGGGCTGCGATGGACCGTAGACATCGTGGAGATTAGCGATAGTGTCGTATTCGCTTGATTGTAGGTTGGTACCGGTATTGCTCTGCCGATGCCGGGCTGGTTTTGGTGCGAGGAAGAGGGATAGCAAAAGGGCGCAATGTACGTCCAGCACGTATGTGCGATAAAGACAGCAATTATTGCCTTTTAAAATAGCACACACTACTAAATTAGCACTTATCACTTCACAGTAAGGTTATTAATTGAAAAAGTTACTAATATGCAATATTATAATTTACGAGCACAGGTGACACGTCCACTCTCGATGCGGTGCGGTGCGATTTGATCATTTATTTTAGTGATATTTTTTCCGTCCTAAAAGCTGCCTAAATTATTTCAGTTTAAAGCTACCTTCATTTCTTTCCAACAGTTGAATTAATTACAGTAAATCACCCAGTAGTTTCCATTTTTATAATCCACTTACATAAAATTATATCAATTATGTAGTCTATTGCCAGTAAATTAAAATTAATGGACATCATTCAATGTGTAACCATTGGAACAAATTACAAATGATAAACTATTTACAACATAATAGCACAATTATACATTCACGAACTACAAAACTAAAATTCTCGCTGTTTTCCAATTTAAATACAATAAGTGAGTTACGTAGAGTAAACAAATTCGTTTTATACTAAGAGATTCCACTTCAGGTATCCAATTTATCTGTTAATAATCTTTCGGAAAACATCACTCCTCCGATTCGGTACTAATTTAATTTACTAGGCGAGTGATTGCTGTAGCCGTATACAAAGAGGGGGAGACCTACCTTAAATAGGTTCGAGAACCTTCGATTGGAGGTTTAGAATTTAAATGAAATAATTTCAATTTGGTTGAATAATTAAATTAGATTTAGATGCCTACATAATGCCTCACGCCTTTTTTGTCGGACCATTGGGCGAGTTTTCTGTTGTCGAGTAGCCACCTAAGCCCTATTCCTTACTCTATAGAGGAACTACATTTACCGTTAAACTTTTACAATTAACAACATGTACTACATAGAATTTTTTTACCACTGTTATAGAGTATTTACACAGAATACAACCAACTTTTACTGGCCATTCTGAATTTGCTCAGTTTTTAGTCTGCTTTCGGATAAATTTGTACAGATTCCCGGTACAATTTTGCTATGAGATGAACGCAAATATGTGCAGCACTTGGAGCTGTCTGTTTTGCCGTTGTTCATATTGTTGCTCTTCCTTGTAAACACTTCTATGAATTAACAGTGATATCGTTCAGTATGTTGAAGAAAATAGTGCAATGTTAACCATAGTATATTACACACCTAGGGAAGTAAAATAAGAAACGTCTCAGATCACTTGTAAACATGTGATTTGAGGCTTTCTTATTTACTTCCCGAGGTGTGTATACTTTTTTTCTTATCGACGGAGGCGGTAAGCGGCAACTTTGTTTAGCGCAGCGGGCCAAAATTTGCCGCTTTCTGCCCGGAGAGATGAAAATTACATTTTATAAGTCTGTGGAATGCTCTTGCGGCGAGGAGATTGTGCATGGGGTATATTGATGTTGGACAGTTGTATTTATACAAACTTGTGTGAACACTTCGATAGCGCGGTTTAGAACTTGTGACGTCATGTTCTTTGTTTGCCGTTTATGGTTATTCACTTAGCTTTCTGTAAAATTATTAGATGTCGCTACATGTCTATCATTGATTGCTTTCTGAGGGCCTAGCTAAGAGGCTTCTAAACCGTAATTTTATAATTGGACTTATTTATGGATTGTCAATTTTATCACTTTCACAAGCCTTTGGACGTTCGCCTTTTTGTAGATTTTTCTTTTTGGAGATTAGTAGGTAGTGCGAATCGATTATAGTCTATTTCACGTAGCATCGGTTCGATGATAGTTCACATGCTACTTTCGGCTAATAAGAAATATTGTATTTTTGCAATGATCTTCTTCTTCTTCTTTGGCCTCGCCTTATCCCTTATAGGGTCAGATGTAATTTGTGGTGTCCCTCAAGCTAGCCCGACGCCACTCCAGCCACTTTTCATTACTTTTTAAAATAATAAATATTTTTGTGACATTATTTACAGAAAAAAAATGACACTTTTCACATAAAATTCATTTTATTTAGGGCATGCCAAAATCGAGTTCTAGATCGCATCTGGATCGCATTTGGGCGCAACTCTCCTATTTCGGGTTTGCATTCACCATGCGACTCGCACGTTCGATATTTATCATTCGCTACTCAATAGCACGGCGTTCGTGTTCAATAAATATTCGGCGTTTTCACCGGGAGTGTATTCTTGCTCTAAATTCGAGTCGGCGAGCTTTGACGGAGGTCGGGACATTTTTCTCTTAGTACGTGCGTGAAGATTCGATACGGCTGATTTTATGGGGTCCTGTTACACCGAATAGTCTTGGGCATAGTCTTGGGCATTGGCTGAAATAAAGGTTTATTAATATATATTAATTTATTTTATATCTTATTATTATTATAGTCGTTCGCCTTTGGGAGCGCCCAATTTAGTTCGCAGTCCTACCGAGAACTAGTTCGTTCATTTAGTTCGTTTTTTTATATTTTTTTATAATATATGAAGATAATTTTATAAGGAAATGTTTTTTATATTATTATTATGAATAAATTTAACCATATACTCGTATATACTATAATTTAATAAGCAACTCTTGTAAAAGTGGCGAGATTAAAAAAAATTCAGTCAGCCATGCAGCGCCACTCGATAATAGAGTGGACGCCAGAAAAATACATATTTAAAAGAACTAAGAGCGAGATTGTTGACGAACTAGTTCGCATAGTTCACCTAAAAGAGCGCTCTTTCAAACTAGGTCGTTCGCGAACTAACCAAGACTAACACCAAAAGACTTCTGTGTTTGTAGCGACTGTCGGATTCGTCTAAGTGTCAACTAACACTTACCACAAGACCACATCGCAGCGACAAAATGTGGTCGAATAGTGGTGCGTGCAGTTGCGTTGTGGTACCGACAAAATGTAGTTGTGTCTGCGATGTGCCCGGTCGCTTGAAGGTGGTTGCGTTGTGGTTGCGAAGGGGTCGGTATCACTGACGCGGTCGATAATGACGTCAAAATGTGGTACTTGTTAATTGTACAAAATTGTACGAAATTGTACATTTTCAAATCAAATATGCGGTTACAAACGTGGTGTGGTTTTGGTGTGGCTGGAATACGTGTGGGTCGACACTAACTTTAAAAAAGTTTAGAAATTAGATTCCATACAGAGCAATAAATAGGGTACAAAATTGTACAAAATTTCGTTAGTTTCCTAAATCCCTCCGGGGACACAACTAGTTTTTAAATTATTATTATTCACGTTGGAGCGTAGTCAATTCCTGAAAAAGGAAGTGCGCCCAAAATGAGAGGTGAGCTCATCGCCGGACTGTTATGCTAGCTAGTTCTATAGCTTTCATCATGAAGGAAAAAAGGAAGGCCCTTTTCAAACTATTCTAATTAAACATAGATCACACTCAACAATCGGTGCCCATTTATTATTTTACGGGCCTGTTGGCTTAATTGGTAATGACCCTGATTTCGGAGGTCGTGGGTTCGATCCTCACTCGGGGCCAACATTTGTGTGCATGAAATTGTATGTTGGATTCGTGTCTGGGTGTTTAATATTTATTTAAATATGATTTATCAGTTGCTTAGTATCCATAGTACAGGCTATGCCTAGTTTGAGACAGAATAATAGTTTATAAAAAAAGGTGGACCACGGGCGATACATTTCAATCATAATGATTTTCTTGTAGCACCAGGTGGTCGATGGGTAAAAATAATTGCCCATGGTCCACCCAGGTGGACTCAATAGGTGGACCACGGGCAAGACCCGTGTAAATTGTGTCCCACAACTTATTGTTATTTATTTGTTTAGCTTCTTTCAATCTTTGAACGGTGTAACAGGAATGTACGGTTAAGGCGTATTTCACACTTGATACGCACCAGCGTTCGTGCGCTTGAGACGCCTGTCAGCTTCTGATACGTCGAATAATTTCGAATAGTGTGCAATAACCTTGAGACGAAAATTAAATGGTATTATTTACTTGATTTATCGTAGTAATTCTTTAAAAAGAAGATTGGTTGTGGTCATACTCAATCCTTCTGAATCTCACCCAAGCTCACGTGGGGTGATTCTAGGCAAATATGACTTAATATTTTTTTCAGCAAAAATAAATAATTAATATTAGTTTAAATAATTACTTAAGAATTTACTTTTTAATTAATCAATCTCAATGAAGTACAGATTAACGTACCTATTTACACAAAAAATACTCGTTTTGAAAAATCACACTTGAGATTTGGTCGAGCGAAATATCACACAACTCCCCAAGGCGAAATGAATTGACCCCCCTTATAAATTACTTCAAAGTTCGTCTTCTGTTTAGAAAAAAGCTGTGTCATAATTGAAAGTGTCGTTAAAAGCAATGGCATTTAATTATTTTGAGCAAAAGATTTATGTACCGGTAAACGTCAACGTCAATACGGGCGACGGTGCGGAAAATAACTTGCAATTTATTCCGCCGGCCACGCAGCCTATTCCGTTCCGTGTTTCACTTAAATTTTCGGTCGCATTTTTTGCGGTACTCGTATTGAAGCGTATTTATAGTCATGCGAACCAATTATGAGGAAGATTGTTGTGCTTACTTTATTAGGGGCCTGTACCGTAGCGTATTTTTAACTGACTTCAAAAAGGAGGAGGTTCTCTTTTTTTGATTCTTTTTTTAACCGACTTCAAAAAAAGGATGAGGTTATCAATTCGACTGTATGTTATTTTTTTTATGTTTGTTACCTCAGAACTTTCGACTGGGTGAACCGATTTGGATGATTCTTTTTTTAACCGACTTCAAAAAAAGGATGAGGTTATCAATTCGACTGTATGTTATTTTTTTTATGTTTGTTACCTCAGAACTTTCGACTGGGACCGATTTGGATGATTCTTTTTTTATTTGAAAGCTGGTGGTTCCAGATTGGTCCTATTTTAATTTAGTCCAATTCTGACAGTGGCATCTATGAGATAACCATATAAGTTGAAGATTGAAGTCGGGTTTTTTTACTCTTTAGAGTGGTTATTTATTTGAATGCTGGTGCTTCCCGTAGGATCCCATTTTAATTTAATTCTGACAATGGCGTTAATGAGAAAACCATATAAGTCCTAAATTTGCATTAATTATGTGCGCGACAAATGGACGAATAACTCAATATCACGCCAACCGATATTGATGATTCCTTTTTTAACTGACTGAAAAAAGGAGTATTATTATTAATTGAAGTCGTTTTTTTCCACTCTTTAGAGTTCTATGTTATACAACATGTAACAGAATAAGCGAAATTCCTGAAATTAGTTTGTTCAGTATCGACTACTTATTCGATTTCAGCTATTTTTAATATATTATGTTAAATTTTTCAAAAAAAATAATTATCGTAGCTGAATTTAGTGCTTTCTATGGAAATCGTGCTATTATTAATTGATATTTAAGAAAATTGGTTACAAATAACTAAAGTTCGATTGCATCATATTTTTTTTATATTATTATACTAATTGGGGTGTATGAGGAATTGCGATTTTTCTGTTACGTGTTATATAGGTTATTATCACCGGACGGAACAACGCGGGGAATACCAGATGATGCTTGTACATTCATCCGATAAGTTTCGGTAAGATCTACTAATTTGATAAGTTTCTTCCTTTCTTCGACTCGTTTCAAAATTATTTTACTCAGAACCTGTGTGAACGACGCCCGAGAATCTGACGGGCTCTTGGTAGTATTACACAAGACGATAACCACTGTAAAACTACCACTTATAAAGAAGCTCTGACGCACAACATTGTGTGTATTGAAGACCAGAATGATCAGAAGATAAAGGCACTTTTGCCGAGTAAATTGACGCATCCAAAGTCATATGTAAAAACATGAATTTTGCATGCCAGATTCTGGTGAAATTGTGTGAAACATCTATCATTTTACTGACCATCTTCTTGTACCACATTTCAAGCGAAATAAAGATTATTATTATTATTATGTCAGTCCCACTTGCAAGTTGGAACTTGTTAGTTAGTGGCCATTATTGAAGATTTCCGCTCTTATCCTCGAAGTTGAGCCATTGTACGTATTAAGTCTTTATTACTACACTCAAGCCAGGCACTCTCAGAATGACGGGCCTGTTAGCTCAGTTGGTAGTGACCCTGCCTTCTGAGTCTGAGGTCGCGGGTTCGATCCTCGAGGCCAACATTTGTGTGCATGAACATGTCTGTTGGCTTCGTATCTGGGTGTTTCATAATTGTGTATATCATTTGTTTAATACCCATAAAACAGTTTCTGCCTAGATTGGGACTATATTGACTTAATTGGGACTTAATTGGGACTATTAGTGTTATTGGGACTGAATATTACGAAATATATATTTACGAAAACATAATATTCTATTTTAAAAAGAATATATCACTTTACAAAAAAAATTGTGACAGACATTGTATAAACACTACAAACAAGAATGAACTGGCTGCTTATGTTAGTCGATTATATTAAGTTACCAAATCATTTAAGGGTCAATGCGCTTTACAATAAGATTCCCATTCAATTAACTATAGTTAATCAAAAATTACATAAAAAAGGCTACTATAAAATTACAGACTACTTAGTAGACCAACATGCATGGTATTAACCGACTCGACGCTATGTAAGGCGCTATTAATTATCATTATTTTAAGCCATATTTACTAGTGAGGCGTGATATTAAAAAAGCTGCCCTTGGGTTTCTTGCTGGTTCTTGTCGGGGTTCTGCATTTGGAACTAGCAATTAGTCGGTGGAGATGGTCTGCTGTTTACATTTAGCCAATCTTCATGTAGGAGTCTAGAGTGCCTTGTAATAGACTATTGACATTTCTAAGTGTTATTTTTAGTTACCTACAGAAATAAAACATTTTCATGTCATTTCTTTTCAATAACAACACCTAACAAAACTCCTAACAAAACTTCAAAAACTTGGTATTAGAGACACTCAACTATCCCTCTTCCAAAGCTATCTTTCAAACAGAGTCCAAAGTGTCGTTTTGGATGGTGTGGTTAGCTCTGAACTCCCTATCAATTTCGGTATTCCTCAGGGCAGCATCCTTGGCCCCACGCTCTTCTTGACATTTATTAACGAGTTGTGTAACATAAAGCTGTGTTCGGGAAAAATTATTTCCTTTGCAGATGACACTGCACTCATTTTTACTGCGGACTCCTGGCCTACTGTTTTTGGTATTGCACAATCTGGCTTTAATATTATTACAACGTGGCTTTATACAAATTTCTTAACTTCAAATGTAGACAAAACGAAATATATTACCTTTTCTATCCGAGAAAACTTCAATTACCTAGAATCTCTCTCCATTTCGGCTCACAGACTGCACTCTCCCCACTATTCTAACTGTTCCTGCCCCCACATCGATAAAGTTAACTCAATTAAGTATTTAGGTATCTGCATTGATGAGAAACTTCGTTTTGTTGACCATATAAATTACCTTGCTTCTAAGGTGCGTAAGCTCATTTATATTTTTAAGCATCTTCGCCATGTTGCTGAACCAAAAACAGTTAAAATGGTTTACCTAGCCCTTTGCCAATCCCTACTGTCCTACTGCGTCACCTCATGGGGAGGTTCCGCTCGTACCCATCTTATAAAACTAGAAAGAGCCCAAAGAGCTGTACTTAAAGTTGCCACCTTTAAACCATTTCTTTTCCCAACCACACTTCTATACCAATACTGCGAGGTTTTAACTGTAAGACAATTATTCATTCTCCACACCGTACTTCTTCAACACACAACCTCATCCTATTCCATAAGTCAGACCCGTAACAGAAGGAAACAGATTATTCCTGCTCAAAATCTGAAAACCACCTTCGCTCACAGGTTCTTCTGTTACCTCGGTCCACATCTCTATAATTAAATTAATAAAACCGAAGACATTATTTCACTAAATAGATATATATGTAAAAATAAAGTAACTTCATTTCTCTATAGTCGGTCATATCACGAAACAGAGGATCTTCTATCCCATGTTTCTTAAAATAACACAAACACCCATACTCAAAACCCACACGTAACAAACCCATTTACTTACCCTTACATAGGTACCTACCAACTAGTGGATAGCTGTCTATTGATGTTTTTTCATATAGACGGATATCCAACCCAAGACACCATTACGGCATCGTAGGGCTAGTTGGTAGCCCCCCCCCCCCTAAAAACAGAAACATACTCACATTCAGACATACCTAATATGCTCCCATTCATCACCCACTCCATATATGAAATTATGTGATAAAAATGTGTTGCCCTAATATACATTGTAGACATCCGGGAAGTACATCTTGGGGTTCTGGTGATCCTAAAGCACAGGCTAACGCCTATTTTAGGTGCCAGTCTCCGCGTGTACGAACCATAGTATAGATCCATACAATTGTACCTTTAAATTAAGTATATGTGGAGAAGAAAAATAAAGGTTATTATTATTATTAATAACCGTGTGTAAATCATTACATAGTACAAAACAAAGTCGCTTTCTCTGTCCCTATGTCCTTATGTCCCTATGTATGCTTAAATCTTTAAAACTACGCAACGGATTTTGATGCGTTTTTTTTTTAATAGATAGAGTGATTCAAGAGGAAGGTTTTAGTATTAGTATTGCATCCGTGCAAAGCCGGGGTGGGTCGCTAGTTGCGTCTATAAAAAAATGCCTGCTCAGATTTCCGCACGCTTGTGGGAGAGATGTTCCGGGATGTTGTCTCCATGAGTACATAATTTGGTGTTTGTTCTCTTCCAACCTCTGCATAAAGAGCTGTCTGTTATGGGCCATTTACACGAGGCCAATCCACTAAGCCAATCCACTAAGCCAATCCACTAAGCCAATCCACTAAGCCAATCCACTAAGCCAATCCAAACTGCATACAAAAAAAAATTTGAGGACAATCCATTGCAGTGGACTGTCTGTATTTACACGAGGCCATTAGGCTTAGTGGAATGGTCTCGTGTAAATGGACCATTACACCTTGTGTGAAGATATGCGACTTGTGTCTAAATTGCAATCACGATATTTCTTTTGTAACATTGTAAAATGAGAATTTTATTCCAAAAACTGTTTTCATCTCAAAATGTGTCTATGAAATTAATTTTCAGCGCTCAGAATAGGTTCGAGGCTGACAGCCAATTTATGTAGAACGCTGAATAGCTTTGTGCTAATGTCAAACCTGTTCGACTATCAACTAGTATTTTGTGAGCCTGTAACAATTTGCGTATTTCCATACTGCTTTTATTCATTTTGGTCTTGTCAATTAGTCTTTGTCATTGTGTTGCTTCATTAATTGTTTTCATTTTGTCTGTCTATAAATATAATAAAATTGTGACTGGCCGATGTCTGTAGTCGGTTCATAAGAGATATTTAAGAAAACATAACATAAGGGGTCTTTATAACACCAATAGAAGACACAACCCATTATTTTAAGAATCTTTGTCAAACAAACAAATAGGCCCTCTAATATTTTATAGGTAACGGTACTAAAATAGTTCAAGTTATCATTGTGTTATTAACAAAAATGATCTATATTTTTGAAAATAAATTGGTTGGTATGTTTTATGAGCATTATACAAAAACTACTGCACCAAATCAGATGCAGTTTTCACATTTGTATTGTTGTCGATCTATCTTAATATCTAGTAGCGGCTTCATCTTGGCTAAACATTACCTGTTTTTTTGACTGGGTCAATACAGGGTCAATGTCGCGGTTGTCTACTATAATTCAAAATATTTGATAGTGTCGTTTTCGAATCCTAGCAAGGGCACGTTCTAATGCATTTTTAAAAATGCACGTATCTGTTTATGCATAGCTTAACGTTGAGAGAAGAAATTGTTTAGAAACTCACTAGCCCTACAATTGGTTCGAACATAATATAATAAACGTAACATAATATACTAATATTATAAACGCAAAAGTTTATAGGGATTTTTCACAATGTTTTCCTTCACCGTCGAGCTAGTGATAAATATGTACGTAAGTTTTGAAAAACTCATTGGTACAGTCAAGAGCACGCTAAGCTTGACACTTTGGACTTTGACCCGGCCCTGTGTTCTATGGCGCGCAGTACAAATCAGAGCTCAGCTTAAACTGGTAGTGTCAAGCTTGACTTGCTCTTGACTGTACATGCCAGTATTCGAAGCCGAATTCATTAATGAAGACTGTTAAAAATAACATCACAATGTAAGCAGAGGTGATATACTCACATTTGATAGAAATCACGCCTCATCCAGAGCCTGTTACATAACATTTACAACATCACAATGTGAGCAGAGGTGCTAAATGTTCACACTTGATAGAAAGTGTCGCCCTCTGCAAGAGCATGTTTTATAACACGAAAGCAACTCCTACAAAGTTATAAATCTCCAGTCGTCAGCTCGAGCAAGTTTCAGTAGCCGAGCGAGGTAGATTGATCACTAAGCGCTAAAAAACCGGAGCAACTTGAATCCCTCACTCGCGATCAAAGTTTCCATAATTTTAAACTATAGTTAAAGTCCCGCTTAAACGGTTGATTAACGAGGTGATTTACTAGCTAGTTGCAAGTACTAATTGAACTCGAACGAAAGTGGTTCGGAAAGTTGGACTCGGATATTTTACTTCGTTTTTCTTTCAATCTCGCTTGGCAACACCGCGCACTTTCAATCTGATTTCAAAGGAGGTATGCTTTATGGTACTTAATCCATTTAAACGGTGTTTTAATTTCCAATAACTCTCAACAGTTGCCGTGAAGTTGAGGAATACGCAATTTTTTCAATCGCATAGGTTATAAAGTCAAAGTCAAATGCATTTATTTTCAGTAGGTATTGAATATACACTTAGAAAAGTCAATATTTTATAATAACAAGGCACTCTAAACTCGTCCATGAAGATTGGCTAAATGTAAACAGCAGCCCATCTCCACCGACGAGTTGCTGGTTCCAAATGCAGTCTAATAAAATCTATTTGTTTTAAAAAAAGAGACAGAAAAGTTTGCAAGTTGTGAGGGATTTGTAAAAAGGGTATAACATCTATTTATTTTTTGAAAAAAGAGACAGAAAAAAGTGCGGGCTTTCATCGCTGTCGTAAAAAACACATGTTTTATTGGAATGGGGTTCCGAACGCCTATTCAGGCTTTCTGGCTCACACGGAACATTACTCGACGGACCGTCAGAATCGACCCAAATTAATTCCAACCGAGCTGGTGGTGGCTCCACTAGCAGCGGTTGGAACGCATGAGAAGCTAATGTCACACAGCTTAAAAAATGTCTCCATATTTGTACAGTGGTCGTCCATTAATCACGTGAGGTTCGAAAGGAGGGGGGGTTTAGAAAAATACACGAAATATCACAAGGAGGGAGGGGGGGGGGGTGTAAAGAGATATCACGTTTATTTATTTTTCATTGACCGCGCGATTTCTAAACCAAACAATAAGTAGCACGTGACTTTTTCATCATCATTATCAACCCGTAATAGCCCACTGCTGAGCTAAGGGTTTTTCCTCACACATGAGGAAGTATGGGCTACAATCCATCACGCGAGCTCATCGCGGATTGGGAGATGGTGATAAGCTAGTGGCCACTTAACAGTCAGAATTTTTCAAGCCACCCAAACCCTTAACGGCTTCCATTGTGCGTAAACACAACGAAAACCGGGACCAACAATTTAACGTGCCCTCCGAAACACGGAAGCGCTCTTAATATAAATGCCACTAGGCGGTCACCCATTCGCTGACTGACCGCACCCAACTTTGCTTAACCAGTGTGATCGTTACAAACACACTGGCGCCGCAGGGCTACGAGCGCTTCTTTTTACTAGCTAGCGTGACTTTTTATTGATTCTAATTTTCCAAAATTTTATCATTTCGTCATGGAAAATACCTACTGTCTACCAAAAAAAATAAACTTTATTTCAGTAAGGGGGAGGGTCGTCTAAAACCTCACCAAACGTCACCAATGGGGGGAGGGGGGGTCAAAAAGTTGCTAAAAAAACATCACGTGGTTTATGGACGACCCTACAAGGTTTGTCTCAGTTGGGGTAAAATCTTGCAATAGAATTTTAAACAACTTACTTGTTATAGAGCCATCGGTTATAAAGCCAATTATACCGAGCAAAACGTTTGGTAGCAACACGTGTAAAGTGGGTATTCATCCAACCCGCCACTGTAGGTTTCATTTGAATTTTTTTTTGACAGATTATTTTTTAATTATTGGTACTTCTATAATTTTGTGTTTTCTACTTAACAAAGTAGGTGTCTTGTTTTTCAATTCTAAAAGAAAGAAAGAAAATATATTTGTTGTGACAAATAAATCTTTTCTTTTTACGATTCAATTCTGCAAATCCTATTGTGTAAATGTTCCTTAATTAAAATACATCTTTATTTTATTTGTGTCTCAAGTCTCAACACAATGTTTTCTCTGTCTATCTATTTAGTTAACACTTTTCGTCTCGTTATCAGTAAGCCCCCACCCTACTGAAGTATACTAACCGACAGCACCGCTAACGGGCTACGTGATTAATTAAACGTTTTATTGTTAACATACGGATCCAGCCACAATACATGTACACTGCGCCGATTTGTCAACTGTCAAAATGATCGTTTGTACAGTTGAATTTGGAACGAGGTATCGAGGAATACTTTCCAGATGTTTATGTAGGCAATGGCAATTTTTTTTGCAAAACCTTTATAGCATTGGCGGAGCTTAGCTGTATCCTATATATATTGATCTACATCCTACTATCCTTAATCCTACAAATTTTATAAACGCGAAAGTTTGTGAGTATGGATGGTTGTTGCTCTTTCACGCAAAAACTACTGAACGGATTTTGTTGAAACTTTACAGTTATATACCTTATACATCAGAACAACACACAGGCTATATTTTATCCCCGTATTCCCGCGGGATCGGGAACTACGCGAGTGAAACCGCGGTACGCTGCTAGGATATAATAACAGTACTCTCAAGAGTAAAAAAACCTACTTGAACGAATTATACTAAAGTATAAAATTGAATTGAGAATTGAATTAATTCTGAGACATGTGTAAACAGACCCGGTCCGGCGATGGGCTCACCACCTATCACGTTTAGGGGTCCAATATATCTCGTGAAATGTGGGTATATCCAGTAATGGAATACCTCTGCCCTCGGGGATAAAAATGATGTGATGTGAGATTTTTTTTTTTATTTATGAATTGAGAACCTCATCCTTTTTTAAAGTCAGTTAATTTTTTAATCATCGTCATCAAAATCGGTTGGCTTGAGTTATTCTGATAAAATAAATGCATATAAATACAAACGGCTGAACAGATTTCCATGAAATATAAGCTAAGAACATTCGGGATAAAATTATCTATGACACAAAACAAACTAAACGAAAATTGGTTCATTCGTTTGGGAGCTACGATACCACAGACAGATACACAGATACACAGGCAGACACGTTAAACTATTCTGTTTTTGGATCCTGGCTTAAAAGAACAATTTTATTTTGGAACCAACTTTAAAACACAGAGGTGCAGTAGTTGCAGTACATTTCAATGGAAGGTTTTTTCGTTGTTTGGCGACTCGTTGCGAAAACTTGTTTTATTCCGTTGTAATGCACACACAAAGTATGATACGCTCAGGACTTTATTTTTGAAGGAGTTTTTAGGCTTCCGTAAAACGGGACCCTATCCTAAGATTCCGCTGTCCGTCTGTCTGTCTGTCACCAGGCTGTATCTAGTTATACAGTTGAAATTGATTGAATTGATGATAATGTATTTCTGTTGTCGCTATAACAAATGCTAAAAAACTAAATAAATATATAACTGGACTCCCATAAAAGAGCCGTGATTTTTTCGATTTTTTTGTAGATAATGGTACGAAACCCTTAGTGCGTGAGTCCGACTCGCACTTAGCCTGTGTTTATTGCTTTTATCGATTTCTTCTAGGTCGCGATCACAATCTTGGAATTGAAAAACTTTATAACAATATCTGTACCTAAAATAATATAAGATCGTCTCCAATACGAGTAAGTATACATATTATATTTATACATATTTTACTCTATAATAAATTCTATTCAGGTTTTTGTAAATTGTGTCAGACACAGACAGAAACTATTTCATATTTCAGTCTTGTCTTAACAAAATTTGATATTCAACTAGATCTACATCTGAAATATCTTAAAATGTTTGTTTTATCTTTCTTTCAGAATTTGTTTCGTTGACATAAATGTACTCATATCTACATAATATACATATTTTTAAACTTCTCTTGCTTGCAATCAATTTCGATGATCATTATTAAAATTTATAACAATAAAAAAAGTGAAGATTATTTGTAGTTGTTGCTATAAGCAATTGTGACATACGACATACGGATTACTGTGTATGCAGTGCAGTGCTTACCTTTTATTGACCCTTTTAAAGACTCTATTGATCCGTCACGGTATAATACTCCTTGTGTAGTAAATTTACTTTTCAACCGACTACACAAAAGGAGGAGGTTCTCAATTCGAATGTTTCTTTTTCTGTTACCTCAGAAATTTTGACTGGGTAAACCGATTTTGATGAATCTTTTTTTTTTGAAAGCTGGTGCGCTTCCCGTGTGGTCTTTTTTGGTTCAGTTCTGACAGTAGCATCCATGAGAAAACCATAGAAGTCTTAAATGCGCATTAAGTTTGTGCGGGACAACTAGACAAATAACTCAATATCACGCGTACAAAAAAAATAGTGACAGACATTGTATAAACACTAGAAATAAGAATGAACTGGCTGCTTGTGTTAGTCGATTATCTAAAGTTACCAAATCCTTTACGGGTCAATGTATACGTTTTTACAATAAGATTCCCATTGAATTACAAAATTTGCCTCTTGACAAATTTAAAATAATAGTTAAGCAAAAATTACATAAAAATGGCTACTATAAAATTACAGACTACTTAGTAGACCAACATGCATGGGATTAACCGACTCGACGCTATGTAAGGCTATTAATTATAATTATTATTGTAAACGATATTTATTAGTAAGACATGAGATTAAAAAGAGCTGCCCTTGAGTTTCTTGCTGGCTGTTCTCGGGGTACTGCATTCGGAACCAGCAGCTCGTCGGTGGAGATGGGCTGCTGTTTGCATTTAGCCAATCTTCATGGACGGGTTTAGAGTGCCTTGTTATTATAAAATATTGACGTTTCTAAGTGTATATTTTAATACCAATAGAAAATAAACGATTTTTGAATTTTGAATTTTGACGCCAACCTATTTCGATGATGCTTTTTTTAACCGACTTCAAAAACATAAGAGGTTCTCAATTGGACTGTATTTTTAGTATTATTCGATGAAGTCGGTTTTTTTAAGTATAGTTAATCATCACTACATAGTATAAAACAAAGTCGCTTTCTCTGTCCCTACATCCCTATGTCCCTATGTATGCTCAAATCTTTAAAATTACGCAATGGATTTTGATGCGGTTTTTTTTAGTAGAGTGATTCACGAGGAAGGTTTTAGTATTAGCATTGCACCCGTGCGAAACCGGGGCGGGTTGCTAGTTTACCATATTTCAATAATTCCTTATACAGTTAGCTAGTTCCTAGATAATTAAAAATTAATTAAAGCCAGAATAAGTAGGTATCCGCAACTCTACTTCAGATATATTTTATAACGAACCAATTAAGTCGGCAACGGGAGGATTTAAGTAGATGTTATTAGCTGAGTGAAGTGTAGCAAGCAGCTACAGGATACGAGGGGAAATTAAAAGTTATTCTGAGCTTCTGTGGGCGTGTACCTTGTAGGAGTAATATATGAAATTATTTTCATAATCCGTTCATTTTCTTGCCCTTTTCCTGTCATTTGGGGTCAGCACAGTATACCTACAACGCGTAACAGAATAAGCGCAACTCCTCGTACACCCCAATCAGTACAATAATTTAAAAAATATATGATGCCTTCGTACTTTAATTGTGTCTAACAAATTTTCTTAAACAAAGAACAATAATAGCACAATTTCCATAGGTAGCACAATTCAGCTATGCTAATTCATTTTTCGGAAATTTTTTATCACTACATAGTATAAAACAAAGTCACTTTCTCTGTCCCTATGTCCTTATATCCCTATGTCCCTTTGTATGCTTAAATCTTTAAAACTACGCAACGGATTTTGATGCGGTTTTTTTAATAGATAGAGTAGCTACTACTAGCGACCCGCCCCAGCTTTGCACGGGTGCAATGCTTATAGTAAAACCTTCCTCTTGAATCACTCTATCTATTAAAAAAAACTGCATAAAAATCTGTTGCGTAGTTTTAAAAATGTAAGCATACACAGGGACATAAGGATACAAGGACATAGGGACAGAGACAGCGACTTTGTTTTATACTATGTAGTGATATTGAATAAGGTCATTTTAAATCAAGTGCAAATATTTTAAGGGTAGTACAAATACGTAAGAGAAATAGAAGTAAAAAGGAAAAAATAGAAATAATCTAGGCCTTTTATCCCCGAGGACCCTAGGCAGAGATATTCCATTACTGGATATACCCACATTTCACGAGATATATTGGACCCCTAAACGTGATAGGTGGTGAGCCCATCGCCGGACCGGGTCTGTTTACACATGTCTCAGAATTAATTCTGAGACCTGCGGGTTTCCTCACGATGTTTTCCTTTACCGAGCTAGTGATAAATACGTACGTAAGTTTTTGAAAAAACTCATTGATACATGCCAGGATTCGAACCCGAGCCTCACTGATTTTCGGTCGGCTCTTTAACCGTAAGGCTATCACTGCTCAACAAGAAATAGACTTTCTTGTTCTTTTCGAACAGAAAAAAAATATTGTTTTGTGTTTACATACTTTGCCTAGAAAAGTCAAAAAAGTCAAAATGTTTTATTCAAAATAGGAACTTACAAGTCCACTTATTGAACGTCATTTCAACTCCACCGCTTCAGCATGTATGGTTGAGGAGAAGAAGCGGGGCAAGAAACTCCTCAACACAATATTCTTTTAATCAATTGTTACTTAATACTAAATTGGGTTACATAATTTCGTTTGTTTTTCGCTATCGTATTGCGCTGGACTGGAGGAAATCTGTTCCAAGCATCATTGTCATTTATATAGTCGTCTAGTTTGTAATATGCCATTTTACAAAGTACATGTTTAACATGAGTTTTGAACACAGTTTCAGGCAATTTCAAAATATCTTCTGGTATTTTATTATAAAAGCGTATGCAAAGCCCCACAAAGGAATTATTAATTTTACTTAATCGTGACTGAGGTTGCTCTAGTTTATTTTTATTCCTAAGATTACAATTATGCCTGTCACAGTTTTTAGTATACAGTAATATGTTTTTCCGTACATACATAATGTTTTCATAAATGTACTGACAAGGCATTGTTAAAATATTAATTTCTTTGAACAGTTCTCTTAGGGAATCACGACATCTTAACTTGTAAATGGCGCGTATAGCCCTTTTTTGTAAAATAAAAATAGATTCTGCATCAGCAGCTCTGCCCCACAGCAAGATGCCATAGGACATTATACTGTGAAAGTAGCTAAAATAAACGAGTCTTGCTGTGTCTACATCAGTAAGCCATCTGATTTTTCTGACGGCATAAGCAGCTGAGCTCAGTCTGTTAGATAATGCAGAAATATGAGAATTCCATTGAAGTTTGGAGTCTATCGTTATCCCCAAAAAAACTGTATTATCAGCAAAATCTAATTTGTCATTGTTTAAAATTATCTCATTCTCTACTCGTCTAACATTAGGGAGTACAAACTTTATACATTTGGTCTTCTTAGCGTTGAGCACTAGATTGTTTGCAGTGAACCATGTGAGAATTTGTTGAAGAGTGTCATTTACCTCGTCGAGCTTCTGAGCTTGTCTATCTACTTTGAAAATCAGAGATGTATCATCAGCAAACAACACTATCTTTGACAAACTCTCTACCATGAATGGAAGATCATTTATATATACAAGAAAAAGAAAAGGACCAAGAATCGAACCTTGAGGCACCCCAATTTTTACGGGTGCGCCCTGTGATTTACAATCATTTATTTTTACTTTTTGTATCCTATTTTCGAGATAGGACTGTAAAATATCAAGCGCTTTACCGTTGACTCCATAATGATTTAATTTACATAGCAAGGTCTCATGATCTACGCAGTCAAATGCTTTTGATAGATCGCAAAAAACTCCAATTGCGTTTTGAGATTTCTCCCAGGCATTAAAAATATTCTTGAGTAATGCTATTCCAGCATCCGTGGTTGAACGACCTTTGGTGAAGCCAAATTGTTCGTTATGAAATAAGTTATTTAGATTGAAGTGAGAAATCATTTGATCAAGTAATAACCTTTCAAAAACTTTGCTAAGTACTGGTAAAACAGAAACAGGTCTATAATTTGAGGGGTCTTTTTTCTCTCCTGATTTAAAAAGAGGAATAACTTTACTATGTTTCATTAGGTCAGGAAATAATCCTTTGTCAATATAATTGTTAAAGATATAAGCTAAATATGGTGCGACTAAGGTTATGATGAAGCTACATACCTTAACAGACATGCCCCATATATCTTCAGTACTTTTAAGTTTAAGTGCTCTAAAAGTTTTAATAACGGTATCCGGACTAGTGTGTCTAAATATAAGAGATTCGTTACAGCTACTTACATTTTTTCGTAGAAAAGTTATGGCAAGAGATGTGGATGAGTTAAGGTGTTCTGTTGTTTTAATAGGTATATTAGTAAAAAAATGTTCAAATTCCCTAGCCACATCCTCACTCTTGGTAAATAGGCCGTGGTCCGTTTGAATAGCTAAGTCATGGTCACGTGGTTTCACTCTACCCGTTTCTCTGTTTATTACTTTCCAAACAGCCTTTATTGTGTTATCCGATTTTTTAATAGTATTACTTATGGACATTGCTTTTGCACAAGCACAAACCTTTTTGAATGTTTTAGAATAGTTTCTAACATATTTCACAAACTTTTCATCATGGGTATATGATCGCTTTTCATACAATTCAAATAATTTGACCCTGCTTTTACGAATACCAATGGTAGCCCATTCGCTAAATTTAAATTTATTAGAAAGTATTTTATTTTTAAGTTCAAAATGTGAATCAAATTCCTCGGTTAAAACAGAAAAGAATTTCTTAAAATAGCCGTTTGGATCAGAATCAACAGGATCGGGCAAAGGTAACTTACACTCTAGTGCTCTTTTATATTTCTCTATTAGACCCTCACTATACCGCACTAGAACGTCACTTTTGTCAGTTTTTTTTTTTTTCAAAATTTAAGTTTATTATTCAAACTCATGTAAGCTGCCTATTTATGATTTAATTTTTGACCATTTTCAAAATTATTTGCGGAGCAAGGATTGCTGCCTGATTTTTTAAATTGCAAAACAAAATCTTTGTATGCCGACCAAATTATTTAAATGCTGTTTTTTTGTGGCTCACCAAATTTTATAATTGCTGATCATTTAATTACTTCTCTATTCATATTATAAAGAGGAAAGATTTGTTTTTCGTAACTACTACTGGACCGATTTAAAAAAATATTTCACTGATAGAAAGCTAAAATATCCCTGAGTAACATAGGCTGTATTTTATTCCCGTATTCCGACGGAAACTACGCGGGTGAAACTCTCTGTACGCTTAGATCTTTGAAACCAAGTAACGAACTTTGATCCGGTTTTCACTAATAGAAGGAACGATAAACGAGGAAACTTTTTGTATATCAAATAAACTGGAGCGAAACGAGGGCGGTTCGCTAGTAATTAATAATAAATAAGCTAGAGCTAGCAAAAACAAAAGTTGTTGATTAAACTCTACGATTTTTTGTTGGGGTTCAGCTAAGGTAAAGCTTGTAATAATAAATAATTCGTGTAGGAATTTGTACTGAAGTATAATATATGAAGTAAAGAACACCTATATACAAATTTTGCCAGTACTTTCAACTTTTTTGACGTGACAACGTCTTATAAAAAGTATGACGTATGCGGCGTTCCAGTGCAAGCGAGAGCGCGCAACGAGCGACAAAGAGGCACAATCCATTCCATCAGTATTTTCTTATGACGTCGTTTCGTTTCGTTTCTTTTCGTTTCTTTCGTGTCGTATTTTCTTATGACGTTGTCACGTTTAACTATCGTCAGTAAACCGACTTTACACACAACCGATTTTTTTTTCTAAAATTATATTAATAAACAGTTTAGTTGGATTTGGATGTTTCATTCCCGAAAATGAGGCAATCGGGTAATATTGTTGTTGTTAAATAAGTCAGTTATACTGAAATTATCCATAAAAAATATATTTTTACATACTCCATTCCCATAAAGGTAAAAGTATAATAAGTATAATCTCACGCCTTTTTTTATCCCCGAGGGGGTAGGCAGAGGTATTCCATTACTGGATATACCCACATTGCACGAGATACCTTGGACCCCTAAACGTGATAGGTGGTGAGCCCATCGCCGGACCGGGTCTATTTACACATGTCTCAGAATTAATTCTGAGACCTGCGGGTTTCCTCACGATGTTTTCCTTCACCGTCGAGCTAGTGATAAATATGTACGTAAGTTTTTGAAAAACTCATTGGTACATGCCAGGATTCGAACTTATGGCAGAACTTATACTCGATTTTAGGCAGGCTCTTTAACCGTCCGGGCTATCACCGCTAATAAAGGTAAAAGTCTATACCGAAATAAGTCCTACAGCTTTATACTCAAGGGGGTCTGTAAAGGTTGTCCGGTCTTGGATATACTCACTTGTCAACCGACTTCAAAAAAGGAGAAGGTTATCAATTCGACTGTATGTTTTTTTTATGATTGTTACCTTAGAGCTTTCGACTGGGTGAACCGATTTTGATGATTCTTTTTTTTATTTGAAAGCTGATGCTTCCCGCGTCATCCCGTTTCAATTTGACAATCTAGTTCTGACAATGGCATCCATGAGAAAACCATATAAGATGAAGTCGGTTTTTTTTTGATCCCTAAACCTGAGAGGGTGACAGGATGTATTATAACTTCTTCTTTTTTGGAGACCCTTATATAAATTATCACAATGAGATGAACACTATTAGTACATTATGATACAAGTGTGCTAAGTTGACCATAATATACAACGCGATATTGTGTGCGCACGAGCGAAATCGAGTGCGTCATAAGAAAGCCGCGTATATTATGGTCACAGGCACACGTGTTTCATACGACGTTTTTCAACACACTTGCTTAAAACGAAGTTTTTCTGAGAAAGAATGAGCGTTCTTGCCGGTTTTCCATTTAAAAAATTTTTCATACTTACATTCGGCAAAAGACTATCACACGCGTTTTTCGCCTCGTTACGTATATCCGGCGGAGTTAATAATAGGTTTTCTTCATTTTCTTCACTTGAAGTAGACATTTTCGTTATTATTAAACTTCACAATTTCCAAACTTCGTCACAGCCGACAATTATTTACGAAAAATGGCGCGTTGTTTTTTTTTCTTGCCGCGATACCGATGCGCGCGCAAAGCTAAGGTGCGAACTAGATCGGCCAACAGCCAAGATTAAAATATAATTAAATTTAAATGTAATGTTTAAAACAGAAATAACAAAAAATTTAAATGAATTTAAGTTATTTTTTAATAATAAAGCTGGATTTACCATTTACTGTTATTTTTCGCATAAATACTGTTTGTTGCTAAAATAAAAAGTTATAACCCGACTAAATTATATCGCTTCTTCTTCTTCTTACTTACGACTTGGTACTAGGGTACAAATGTAAATTGGTCGGGTTAATAAACTAAAGGCACTCGTTCAATAATATACTGAAAAAGCACGCGTGTTTAATATCTAGGATTATGAGCCAAAAATCGGTGGAATAAAAACGTCGTTTTGAGCAAGTGTGTTGAAAATTATTATACACAACGTATACTTATAAGCTTGTACCAAAATGATAATAAACTTTCAGTACAATAACGCTATTTTGGTGCAACAAATTAACATCATCGGCAAGCTGTCGGCACGGAAAATGGTTTTGCATGTTCATTTAATAATTTAAAGAGATATTTTCAAACGTCAACTGCATTAAATTCTTAATAAACAACTTTATGCTTTAAAAATACTGGATGGAATGAATATTAATTAATAGTTTTGATATTTCAGCGGCCATGTTCTCCAATCTCCGTGAAGTTTTATTGCGAAACTAAACTAAATATCGAGTAATGATTATAGAATAACGAGTTTCCCGTATTCAACGGTTTCTGATTGAATAATATCAGCGCTCGAATCGACTCTTAAGATTACACTTTGTCCTCTCTATACATAAATTCAACTAATATGATTGTCGTCTTGTCACATTGTGTGAGATTCTACTTACACCACGTCGAATTGACATTTACATTGAAAAGTTTTAAAAAATACACCTTCTGTTTAAGATGGGTTAAAATTTGTCTACGACATTCTGAAGTTAAAGGCAAATCTAAGGACACCTTTTTTTAATTTTTATTGTCCTATATATCGTCCCACCGCTGAGCAAAGGCCTCTCCTCCCTCCCCCCACTTATCCCTATCCTGTGCCTTCGCCGGCCATGTCCTCAAGAAGGTGTCAAGTTCATCCCGCCATCTCCTTCGGGATCTGCCTCGGCGTCAACGGCCAGTCGTTGGGACCCAGTTGGTGCAGATTTCAGATACAGGATAGCACTTCCAAATCCGTCCAACCGTTTTCGCAAAATGCTCACGATATTATCTCCAAAAGCGTTTGCAGAGGTATTCCATTCATGGAAATACCTCGGACCCTGAAACGTGACAGGCGGTGAACCCATCGCTGGACAGATAGTCTCACATACACACAAACCCCCGAGAAAAATTACCCTCATCCTGGCTTAGTCAGGTAAAAATAAAAAAAATGGGCCCAAATTGTGCTCAATATTGGTAGATGTTTGAAGAGTAATCTTTTTTTGTTTATATTACTTTTTATTTGACCTACAAGACTAGTAGTTCTTATGTTTTCTTAACGATGGTTTTTCACCTTCTATCTACCACGTATTATTACAATATTATCACTTGATCCAGCGACATATTATTTATTTAATAGTAGGAAAGTAGGTGAAATTCCCTTAGTAATTTACCTCATACCTCTAATATAGGAAGCCATCAATAATTCAAATCAAAATGAACGACAGTTGTTAACCCTCCCACTATCGCGAGATCATAACAATTTCAACCTCTATTGCGAGAGGTCGAAGGGACCCCACTTAGCGAACTTGCCCGATTTATCCTTAAATTAGTTGAATTTAATATGACGTCATATGTGACTTGTATTATTGTGGTGACTGTGAATTAGGACGCTTTTGGGACATAACGGGTAATGGTTATCCTAACATCAGACATTGCCTTGCTTTGTGTCTGTGAATATTAAAATTGTGTTTTAGGCAGGTAGATACTATAAATGTATATCTAGGTTAAGCTGTATAGGTAAACTTACTATTATAAATGTATATCTTATGATAAGCTCTATAAGTAGGTAACATAACTATTATGCTTGAAAGTATATAGGTAGTTATTATTACTACAGTAGGTAAGTTATCTTATCTCGGAAACTTGGGACGTTTGAAAGGTGTGGCTGGTGTTAAAGCCGACAGCGTAGATGTCTTTTGTGTCACATAATCGGAGACTGTCCCAGACCATCATGTTAAACTACTCGAATCGACTGGACTGTTGGCAGGATATGGAATTAAAGATATGGGCAATGGACTGAGAATAACAGACGTACAAATTATAATTGTCCGAGAATACGAACAATGAAGGTAATACTCTCAAGAAACAAATTCTCTAGAAGCTTAAACGAGCATTACAAAAGTTCAAAAATTTGATGTTGCCTATAAAGTTTAAGTACTTTTGTTAGGTTTGCTGGCGAATGCTTGCGTGAAAATGGGCACAATTTCCTTCAATTTTACAAGAAAATAGGAAACATTAAAATTTTGTTTATTCCTTAATGACGGGCAGAAAGCTAGCTAGCTGGCTAAGTAGACTTTCTGAGACCTTTAGAATTCATATTTTGTATGGACGGCAACAACCTATCTATAAGTAACGAAATGCAGACACAATAATTTAAGATTATCTATGTACGATTGTCTTTGATCTCCCGTGGGACGACGATACTTCACTGGACTGCCCTTTAATTGTTTCTATGATTGTCTTATTTATGGAAGACAAAAGAGGAAGCTATTTTACCCAAAGAACTGGACCCTATTACTATTAAGTCTAGGCCGCCTGTATGTATATCTATTAAAGTTTTAAAGGACCGTATCTTTGGAATAATAATAGATAGTTGCTTAACATTTTCAAAGAACTTTGTTATTACGGTTAATTTACTATAAAAAAAACTTGAGAGGTGTCAAGGAACACCCGGATGGAACAAAGTTCCATCATCATCATCATCTCGTTATCATTATTAGATTTATCATATAGCTTCAATTGTAGTAAATAGTGTCGATCGTTACAACTTTTGGTCTAAATTTTTTCTGCAACGCTCGATAAGAAACTACGTTCCAAAAAATGGGGAATATTTTGGTCAGCCACAATATAGGTCATCAAGCGTAGGTATTCACGGAGACTCGATACCGTTTCCGTTCGATTCAGATCGAGTGAAAAATTTTCGACTTTTTCGATCGAAAATTTTCGATCGACTTCGGAAACTTTATTCTAGGCGTTTCTGAGAGCCACGGAAAATTTTCCAAATACTTATGTCACATATGACATTAGTTTTCAATACCAACATCAGCCCATCTCGAAAGTTTTCGACACCAACATCAGCCCATCTCGAAAGTGTTCGACAGATTTTCCGATATCGAATATCGAAGCTCCCTGAATACGCCTGCTGACCAGTGATCGGAGTAGGTAGATAGATTTTACATACTTGCATTATCATGATATCATAACATCGGCATGTCATTTATTTGGAAATTTCCGGAAATTGTACCGAAATTTCCAGCATATCCTTAATAAAATATGCGATTAACCTCAATGACCTCAAAATAATCTACCTACTCCGATCACTGATCATGACACAATAAAATGAAATGGTAATAAAAACAACAGTCAAACTCGTTCTTCAGCTTAGTCACCCTAGTCAACCCGATCTTCAGTACGTACCGGGCACATGCTCGGAACTAATCTACTACTCCTTGTCTGACCTCTTGGGTTTATGGCCTTGGGCGGAGGCAGTCGCTATAATAATTTGATACGTGTTGCCTTTGACTAACAACCCTGCCTACCGAGGCTCTAATGACATTTACCTACAACATTATGTACTATGTATGCTCATGTTTGAGCTATGAATTATTTTATTAGAAGAGCCGTCTTGGTATAAGAATATCTGTTGGTTCTTGGTTTGTTTGTCCTTCCTTTATGGAGTAACAAAAATGGTGAATAGTAGGTATTTTAATATACCCTAACCTCAAAGAACCTTTGTGCAAAAGTACGATCCTTTTCATAGTAGGGTAACCACGAGTAAATAAAAATAGTGGGGTGTCACCCAGGGGTGACAAAACGGGGTAACCATTAGTCCGGCGTGAAAATTTTATGTTTCCAGACCTTTTTCTTCTTTGGTCAGCCATTTCTTAATACAATATCATAGAAGTAATATAAGTATCATAAAAAATAGCAGTAATATTAGCCTTACGGTTAAGGAGCCTGCTTCACATGATGATAATCAGTGAGGCTCGGGTTCGAATCCTGGCATGTACCAATGAGTTTTTCAAAACTTATGTACATATTTATCACTAGCTTGACGGTGAAATAAAACATCGTGAGGAAACCCGCAGGTCCCAGAAATAATTCTGAGACATATTTTGTAACAGACCCGGTCTGGCGATGGGCACAACCTATCACGTATAAGGGTCGAATATTTTCGTGAAAAGTGGTTATATCCAGAAATAGAATACCTCTGCCTAGCCCCTTCCGGATAAAAGGCGTGAAATTATTATTAAGTATTATAATATCATAGACGGTAAACAAAATCTTCAATTTTTTGAAAGGACACTAACTAGGTGTGTATTCACTCGAGTGTTTTTCTTCCAAAAAAGCCACAACAAAATCTGGGATGTTTGCATATGAAATTGTGTTGGAAATAAGTCAACAATAACTTTATCGATCACTCGAGGATCATCCTAAACAAACAATGCTCATACTAGATCACTTTATGGGAAGTTGTTTTGGCACATACATCTTACCGAAGTGATGCCTCAAAACTATTTCTGGGAGTTTAGTATTCCTTTAAATATTTTCCTTCACCGTCAAGATAAGTAAGTTTTGGAAATTTTATTGGTACCAGGGTCTCATGACGCTATGTCTGGCTATTAATTATAATCCTATTTCAATTTTAAACGATCATTTCTTGTATGTATGTATTTATTTATATTGATTCTTAGAAACAGCTACACCTATTTTGTGGAAATTCTGTATACAGGTATCGTTTTTAGGTTTCCTTACCCAAAGGGTAAAACGGGACCCTATTACTAAGACTTCGCTGGCTGTCCGTCCGTCCGTCTGTCTGTCTTATCTATGTATACGTTTTTACAATAAGATTCCCATTGCATTACAAAATTTGCCTCTTGACAAATTTAAAACAATAGGTAAGCAAAAACTACATAAAAAAGGCTGCTATAAAATTACAGACTACTTAGTAGACCAACATGCATGGGATGAACCGACTCGACGCTCTGTAAGGCTATGGGCTGCTGTTGCTGTTGCTGCTGGTGGAGATGGGCTGCTGTTTACATTTAGCCAATCTTCATGGACGAGTTTAGTGTGCCTTGTTATTGACGTCTCAAAGTGTATTTTGTATACCTACTGAAATAAACGAATTGCGGCTGTATCTCAAGAACCGCGATAGCTAGACGATTGCAATTTTCACAAATTAAGTATTTCTATTGTCGCCATAACAACACATACCAAAAAATAACTATTGACATGTCTAAGTGTTTGTGCAAATTAGGAAAACATGAATGTGTTTTGATGTCTTAAGCGGTACATAATTATCTTGACTATAGATTTTTTTAAATATTCCATGTAGGTACAGACGCGGTTCCGTTACAGTTTCATTATCTGTATATATTAAAGGAGATATCATCTTTATTTGAACCTTAAAAATCATTGGCTATCACCAGTACAAGCTTGTGCGCCATATAATTGATTTCGTGGCAAGCAACGTCGCGTTGTGTGCTTAGTCTCATCAATTCAAGTAATGAATTCTGTATTGACGCGGCCATGTTTGTTGCCTCGGCACTGAACTGATGGGCTGATAAGAGGGGTTGTTGAAGGAAATCTACACCTAAACTTTATTAATCGTAGGTATAGGTTAGTATTATCATTTCGCAGCAAGGACCTTGCACTACAAAAACTTTGGAAGTTATAGATTTTTGATATTTTATACAAAGTGATATAGTAGTGGTTGTTTTTCTGCTTCAGGATTATTGACCGTCAGTAGTACATATTATAACCTATATAATCATAAAGTTAGATAACAAAAATACATATTAATAAAAAAACCTCTGGCTGTGGGAAAACTACTACTTAAATTTTGTGTAGTCGATATATAACGTTTCAAATTTTCGTCGCCTCACCTTTTGCACTTGCCACCATTTTGTAAAATGGGGTGTATTTTTTTCAGCTTATCTCCTATAACATTATACTACTTAAGTATTTTAGTCATGGTATTAAAATTGTGTAAAACAAAAAAAATCTACATTTTATATTAGGCACCTTAGTTTACCTAATTTAGTTTAATTTCATTTTTTGCAATATTATCAACCATTAAATATTTCATTAAAGTACTTATTAGTCAGCTAACTCTTTGACTGTATACATTTATGTGAAATTGGATTGGTAGGAACATACACTAGTTAATTAAATTTAGAGTAAGGTAAAGTTGAGCATGGCCTGTGGGTTGGCGATGACGAATGTTCGCCGTCATTTCATAAATCAACGACAACTGACTGTCTTCGGGCGGAATGATTGCACTTTCATACTGTCCGAGTAGATTGTATCTGGTTAATTTAGTACTTAAACGTAGGCCGTATGTGACATGTAATATGTGAAATAGGTACATAGAGCAGTGATAGCATTACGGTTAAAGAAGGCTCTTTAAGCGTAATGCGCCAGGCGCTTCACATGATGATAATAAGTGAGGCTTGGGTTCGAATCCTGGCATGTATCTGATCTTATTAAAAAGGAGTATTTAGTTTGCTTTATTTAACATTCTTTTTTACCCTAATCCAAAAGAGATAAAACCAAAAATCAAACATATTTCCACAAAGATGTAATAAAGTTACAATTACTTATCAAACAAAACTATACAATAAATAATACGCCGGTTATAGAAACTCGCTTCGACCCGGAAAACCCTTAATAAAATCTACCATCCAATTTATTCTTTCAATCATAAGTTCATAACATTAAGTAAAAGTTACCGATATCCAACTAGCGAGACCCAGAAACTTCGGTGTAACTCCCAGACAGGTGCCGGCAGTTAATTTTATCGAAACAAGCCTAACAATTAGGGCCTGATTTCGCGCCTTCAGTGAAGGTGTTTTATTACGCTCACGGCTGAAACTTTCTGCCTCTAACCGGTAAAAACCGCTAAATTATGCTTTCCCGAAGTATTCACCGAAATAAACTTTATTTCGTATTGTTAAAGCCTAAAGCAGAAGAGCAGGAATCGCAGCGACTGGTTCGGTAACAATTAAAATTCAACTTAAACGAAATAGATATACGACTGCAGTTGCATGGCCCTGTTTAATGATTAAAGTTTCAATAGACTTTGAATACAATTTTAGCTGTATATCTAAAGAACTTTTAGTTGGGTTTTAGAAATAGTTTACTGTTGGTAAACCTAAATAAAGAAATAAATTGTTACGTTGCATGCCTACCACGCAGAATTTTATCTCACTGAAAAAAATGACATTTCGGCGTAATCATAAAATAACGTGACGTTGGTCTAAAACAGGTGCATTATCGTAAAATAAGGAAATAATAGGTTAATACTATGCTATAATCGAAATATATTAGTTGGAATCGAATTGTTTGAGTAAGTAATGCGATATTATGATTCTTTGCATCGTAAAAATTTGTCACACAATATAATATTCTCTTCTTCAAATAATAACTCACTGTACTATAAATTTGTATGATATTGATAAAGTAAGATTATAATTATAAAACACAATGACACCGTCGCCGTATTTTGATAGATTTCCTAGTTGAATATGAAGAAGTATCACCGAAAATACGATGAAGTCCTAGCACCACATTCAATTTTATAGAATAATGTGAATCCTACTAAAATTGATTACAGAATCTTATTTTTAGAGTAAGCATCATATTAATATAGTGATGATTACTAAAATACGACTACAGAATCTCATCTATGAGTATGCATAACATTCTGTGTGATTCCTTAAAAATAATATGATGACAGCACTTTCGGCGCTAGCTCCAATCGCTCCATTCCGCTCACATAATTATAACAAAGACATGATATTTTTTAATTCTTCGTAATCATAAAATAACGTGACGTTTGTCTAAAACTGGAGCATTGTCGTACAATAAGGAAAAGATAGGTTAATATTACGCTTTAATCGAATTAATAAGTTAAGTTGGAATAGGTAATGCGATATTATAATACTTAGCATCGTAAAAATTGGTCACACAATATAATATTCTCTTTTTAAATAATATCTCACTGTACTATAAATTTGTATGATATTTATAAGTAAGATTATAAACATAAAACACAATGACACCGTCACCGTACTTATATAGATTTCCTAGTTGATTATGAAGAAGTATCACCGAAAATACGATGAAATCCCAGCATCATATTATTTAATATTACAGTCATATTATTTTATGCGATAAGCATATTAATATAAGTGACACTACATAGAACGCGCCAATAGACGGCCGAGTTCTAAACCGCGCTATCGAAGTTTTCTAATGAGTTTGTATAAATACAACTGTCCAACATCAACCGTTGGACCGCGGTCCCCAGGCACGATCACTTCGCCTGGCGGAAGAACTTCCCTTTTCACGATGGAGATTCCACCTCCACTCCTCCATACTCCTCTGACCCTCGACACCTGGACTAGACCTAACTGGATATATGATCATCGGCAAATAGTAGAACAATAATAGTGGAACACACTAGTGTTAACGCACACGTAACGCAAACAAGTGTTGTCATACGTTCTCGATAGATGGCGCCATGGTCGAATTAAAACGCACTATCGTTTGACTCAGGGTTTAGATATAAGTAGTTAAGATGCATTTGACATTGTATCCACTCCAGAGTTGAGTGCAAGGTTTCATTAATAGAGAGAGAGGTTCCCCGGCTCTTTTGGACACCTTTGCTATATCTGGATCAGGGAATTTGGGGCACTATTTAGGAAGAGTTTTTTGACATTATCAGAACAGCTGAATTCCATGGTGAGGCTTCTAACTTGACAGTCTCCCCCACCGAGCCTAGCGTGTTACAATTTTACAAAACTGGAAATATGATGAAGTCCTCGATAAATAGTAGGAAATATAATAGTACGTAACTCGAGATATGATGAAAGCAAACATAAATAGTAGTAAACATAATCACATTATGTATGCTCGTCCGACTAAAGCCATGGTGACACGTCATCTTAAATGCAGTTATCATCATCAGACGTGTTATCATCTTTCTTTTTGGTGATATCAGTATTCTCCGTCCTTGAGGTGAATTCATCTTACTTATCCTGATTTCACGTCTTTTATGATTACCAGTTTTCTCAGTGTACTCATTGTTATACCATTCTGTAACGGAATTCAGATACAGGATTACCTATTTTTTATTATTTTGTACTTTCATTTTAGTACATCACCTATACTTTTATCTGTTCATCCAGTTAAACAATATGTAACAGACTAAGCGCAATTCCTGAAATTAGTTTGTTCAGTATCGACTACTTAATCGATTTCAACTATTTTAATGGGTTAAATTGTTTCGAAAAATTAATAAGCATACCTGTATACCTACTACCGGCTGCCTATAGAAATCGTACTATTATTGCTCTTTATTTAAGAAATTTGGTTAGACATCATTAAATTACGAATGCATCATATATTTTTTATATATATGCAAAAAATAATATGTACACTAATAATTAAAGTAATTTTTTATATTAAAAATATATACTAATTGGGGAGTATGAGGAATTGCGCTTATTCTGTGACGCGTTGTATATACATCCTAAGGTTGTCTGACCACCCATTGTACCTACACTTTTTAGTCATTGTGTCACTTGCCACATTATGTATTATTGATGTAGGTACAATAAAAAGTTACTTACTGACTTAATCGCCCGTTCGATGTTGATGCTTGACTGGCATGTGGCTGAATTATAATGGTTATATAAAAAAATACCTATTTCAAATACAAAAATTCAAGACAGGTATGTAGATATTGATAGACACATCTCATTTTGAATTTATTATGAAAAAACTTTCCTTTGAAAAAATGTTTGAACCTTATGAATTGAAGCCTTTAGTTTATACTCTGAGAGTTCATTTTCGCTTTCATCTTTGAAGTGTCATAGGCAAAGAGATTTAAATATAATATCGCATAGAGGGGGCATTGGGAATATTTTCATACAAAACTTTGAAGCCTAAGCGTCATGTCCTTGTCATGTCAGTTAGTATGAACGCGAGCTGTCATTCGGTCGAAATTGTACTAGACTTATTCCACTTGGAATAACTTTTGACTTCAAATTTTCCTCGCTTTGTCCCCTCTATGCCCTATTATATTTAAATCTCTTTGGTCATAGGCTACTTTTAAACTACTTCAACAGAAACAAGGTGATGTTTTTAAAATCTTTTCTGTGCCTTTGACACGCAGTTGGGTTTTTCGTTTTTCTAATTAATGTATTTGTATTTTTATATTACTCATTTCTAACCATGTACCCAATAATAGGTGCTATGTACACATTAAAAGTGACAAATTACACATTAGCTACACACTGCTAGCGTATGAGTGGCGTATGATAACAAGAATAATTGAATTTCTTTTTATATAACAATTCATTACTTCATTTGTAATTGAAATGGACAAAGATGCAATTTTTATTATGTAAGTAACTGTTTTATTATGTATCTGACATTTTGTAATAAAATTCATTACCAACACTCAGTACTAAACAGTACTAATATTCGATAAATATACCCTTGTAAAACGGTTTTAGTGGTTGTATGAAATATTATAAAATATATTTTCCGTATACGTTATATCGATTCGCCTTTGATTTTAGAAAAGTCTTTGAGTATATTTTTCATAGAAATATATTTCGGTTGCAGTTAGTAACGTTAAGCAGAACACACGTTGGACGTTGTTACTTTTTAATACTGGCAGACATTATTGCTGTGATATTTATTAAAAAAAAAACTAAAAATAATGTGCCTTGTAATAAATAATTGGAAGTAACAAATGAAACATTTCTGATTCGTTATGGTGACGGTTATTAATAATATTTGAATTTCAGTTATTTTATTAATCAATTGAGATTTAAATAAAAATGCCGTGTTTATTGTGTAAGTTACTTTAGTTTACGTAAATTAATAATTTTGTTTCCATACTCTCAGGCTCTTAATCTTTTAAAACTATATACTTTTAAAGGGGTTAAAAATCTCTCGAAAAAATTATCGAAGGCAAATTATTATGTTAAATGATTCATAATTTCAAATACGTGTCTGTTAACACTGTTACTTAGTGGTTTAGTTCTACAAAAATTCCCATTCGGCCAGTGGTATGATGAGTCCGACTATAAGAAATTTTACATGGTGTTATTTATTATATTATTATTTCCAAAAATGGAATAGATCGACCTACCCATTTGGGGACCAAAGCGGTGGGTGTTCTATTTTGTTTCACCCGTGTAGTTACCGTTCCCGTGGGAATGCGGGAATAAAATACAGCCTATGTTACTCAGGAATCTTTTAGCTTTTCATTGGTGAAAAAATTTCTTAAATTGGTCCAATAGTTTTAGAGTTTATTCGTAACAAATACCTATACAAAAATCCAAAAATATAAATCTTTTCTTTTTATAATATTAGTATAGACTAGCTGTTCCGCGTGGTTTCACAAGCGTAGTTTCGGTTTCCGTGGTAATACTGGGATAAAATATTGCATAATGTTACTCATTGATAATGTAGCTTTTCATTGGTGGAAAGATTTTTAAAATCGGCCAAGTAGTTTTTGAGTTTATTCGTAACAAACATAGAAAAATACAAATCTTTGTACAATTCTATAAAATACAATACCTCTTTATTGTACACCAAAAAAAACACAATATGGATACCAATATTAACTAAAGTACAGTGGGCGGTCTTATCGCTTTTAGCGATCTCTTCCAGACAACCTTTGGATGGATGGACCTGAGAGATTAGAACTGTGTAGTGTAGATTTAAGTGGAATTATCTGTTTCCAGTAATAGTGTCACTTGTCATCCAAGCAGCAAACTGCTTCCGTATTAACGTTGGTTATACTGATTTGACACCTAACTCCAATATCCTAAGGCCACAATTGTACCATAGTCCTGAAGACTCGGTAAGTCGTATGTTCATTGGTCCATAAAGGGGTATTTATAGCTTTTTGTCTTTCTGTCAACTCCCCTTTTTTCTATAAGGTCTGCAATCGCTCAGGCGCCAGAGGTCTACTTTTGCACCACAAAAAAAATGTTTAAATATTAATAGAGCAGTGATAGCCCAAACGGTTACAGAGTCGGCCGAAAATCAGTGAGGCTCGGGTTCGAATCCTGGCATGTACCAATGAGTTTTTCAAAAACTTACGTACATATTTATCACTAGCTCGACGGTGAAGGAAAACATCGTGAGGAAACCAGCAGGTCTCAGAATTAATTCTGAGACATGTGTAAACAGACCCGGTCCGGCGATGGGCTCACCACCTATCACGTTTAGGGGTCCAATATATCTCGTGAAATGTGGGTATATCCAGTAATGGAATACCTCTGCCTACCCCCTCGGGGATAAAAGGCGTGAGATTATATTTATATATGTAAAACAAATGTTTGCGTTTATGCTTAATTATTTGTCGTTGGTAAACAGTTTTCCAACGGCAAAGTTGAGTTTCATTAACAATTTATGTTTTTCGTATTTTTTAGACACTTATCGTCATGATCTCAAGTGAATTAAAAAATAAACAGAAGAGAAATTTTAATTATGACAAACGAAATTCAGATTATGACGATTATTCAAAAAAATCAACGAATAACATAGCATGGTCTTACTATGATGATGATTTTCAGTAAGTATGATATAATAAGATTTTTTTGATTTTATTAAAAAAAAAAACTATCGTCAAAATTTCTTGAATAATTCTGAAGTTGATGATGTTTTTGTAACTTAAACACTGTACAAGTTGACCTCAATTATAATTATTAAGTAAAGGAACTCGACATTTCATTATTTGTATAATAGCACTAATCAGATTCTGTTTTTTGCAGCCGGTCTGACCGACCCAGTTATGAAAATGTCCAGGATTATTTTACACAATAACTAATGAAGAACATTAAAAATATAAAATATATATATTTTAGTACTGCGCCACACAGAAATGACTAGTCCGTCGCTGACGGAGATCTTTTAGGCTGGTTTTTAGTACAATTCCAATGAAGGTATTGACCTCCGCTGGACAGAGCACTTGATTATCCTGTCATATTTGCGACTCTATGAACTCTACGCCAACACATCGAACACATACCTACATGAAAAAAAAAAATCACATCTATTTAATGCATCCTGTCTGGTAACAATTCCTAGACATAATATGTTTATGTTTTGTTCTCCTCTGTCCGTGGGCACAGCCAAATGTTCATACAAATTGTACTAAAACCAGTTTTAGAAGAACTCTCATTTTCCCAACTGAATTATCTGTGTTCTGTTTTCGTCTTAAAATAGCTTAAGAAAACAATTTTGCCATAAAAGTAGACTTCATTGATTTCATTAATACGATTAATTTACTGTCTTTTGTTTTTTTAGTATATTCATCAATGTTTGTCATACTGGAAAAATATAATAAATCACGTAGTATTTTATTGTTGTCTGTTTCATTTAATCATATTTATATTGTTGCTGAAGGTTATTTGGTCTATATTTTCACTTAATGAATGATTACAAGCTACGAAAAATTCTTTATCAATGAGTTCAAAAACTTTCGTGTGTAATGTGTATCACTAGTTTAGAAGGTGAAGGAAAACTTCTATAAGACACTAGCTCCCCTGGCCAAGTAGCAAACGAAGATTTCATTCGCTTATTTGTGGTAGTCTTGGGCATTAGTCGATCGCCGTTGGGAGCGCTCAATTTAGTTCGCAGTCCTTCCGCGAACTAGTTCGTTCATTTAGTTATTTTTTTATGTATGGAGATAATTCAATAGGGAAATATTTTTTCATATTATAATTGCGAAAAACTTTAAAGAAACTCTCGTAAGAGCGGAAAAAGTAAAAATATTAAGTCGGTTAGAAAAAACGCGCACCTCAACAATAAATAAAAACACAAAAAGAAAATCATTTATTTCAGACAATTAATTTAGTCCATAGTTTGCTAGTTAGTTAGTAGCCTTACTTTAACTTAAACTAGGTAAGTGTGTTAGTACATACAATAGCCATATGCCAGAAAAATATACATTTAAAAGAACTAAGAGCGAGACTGAGGACGAACTAGTTCTAGATAGTTTAAATCATCATCAATAGATCAACTAGATAGGTTCACTTGATCTATAAAATGTTGAAAAACGCGTGCATGACAAGTCGAGCGCTAATGTCAATCTCATACATTTATTTATCATTCTATTCGAATAATCAGTACGTTTTACAAAGCCACTAGACTAGACCCTTAGAAGTGCCCATCTGGCATCAACGAGTATCTGTCGTGAATATTAAATGGTCGCACCGAAAGTATTTCATCAAACAGGGCCACTTTAACGAGTACCGAAGCAAAAATAAAGTCCCAAAAGATCCCTTTCTCATGATAGGTATTTAATTTTATCCTTTTAATGTACCACTTAAAGTTTCCAAGTTGCGGTTAGGGGAGTGAAGTCCGCTGGAAACTTCGGCGTTACCTCGCCGCACTCGCCTGTCCGGATTTCTGGCTCAAACTGGATCCAACCGGATCTGTAGACAAGACAGTTGCAGTTCCCGAGAGTTGTAATCTTGGGACCTTGCTGTTGTGTAGTCACCTCCTTTGGTATTGTTTTCGCAATAACGTGTGAGTTTAATTTAAGAAATGTAGTACTGACTGACATTGCGTCAGCTGAGATAGATTACAGGTTTGTCCCAAGCAAGGGATCGTTGTAAGCATCTCCTAATGTGTAAGATTATATGCAATTTATGATATGATGAAATAAACTTGCATCCTCTATTTATGCTTGTGATATTTCACCATTGAGTTCTTCTAAAACATACATAGATACATATTTCTCACTTTAGCTCGACAGTAAAGAGAAATAACGCAGATCGTGATATCGAGCCATGTGTACCAGCACCCTGTTTCGCCAATGGGCTCACCACCTTCACGTTTAGGAGTTTATAGAGACATCTAAGACACTAAATAGAACTAACTAATGTGCAAATAGATGGCAAAGTTCTAAACCGCGCTATTGAAATTTCCTAATGAGTTTATATAAATACTAGCGGCCCGCCCCGGCTTCGCACGGGTGGACATTTATTTTTTCAACATTTTGGGATGCACAAACAAATTTCTCCTAGCAACCCATATTAAATTATAAAAAAAAATTAGACTTTGTATAGAAACTTTTAAAGAATATTTGTGCCAAGTTTCAAGTTGATAGACGCAAAAAACCCCTCTTCTCTATACCAACTTCAACCCCTAATTTCACCCTTTTAGGGAATGATTTTAAAATAATACAAAAATACGTTTCTCATCATTTATTTTTAAGAGTATTTGTGATAAGTTTCAAGTTGATAGACGAAAAAAAACCACACGTTTCCATACAATCTCCAACCCCGTTTCACCCGTGAGTTTTGAAAAATCGAGATATACCTACTTGTCTTGTTGTTTGTTTTGAGGAGTATTTTTACAAAATTTCGAATTGATACATCCAAAAATGAAGGTATTCATGCAAATTTCAACCCCCAAGGGGATGAAACCCCTTGGAGGATGGTTTTCGATAAATCCTAGAACTAATATATCAAGTTTATTTTTAAGAATATTTGTAAAAAGTTTCAAGTTGATGGACGCAAAAAATAAACTTCTTCTTATCAACTTCAACCCCTACTTTCATCCGTTTAGGGGATGATTTTCGAAAAATCCAAAAATATGTGTCTCATAATTTATTTCTAAGAGTATTTATGTAAAGTTTGAAGTTGATAGACGTAAAAAACAACACGTCTCCATACAAACGCCACTCCCCTGTTTCACCCCCTTAGGGGATGGTTTTTGAAAAATCCGTAAATACGTGTTTTGTTGTTTGTTTTGAGGAGTATTTTTACAAAGTTTCGAATTGATACACCCAAAAATGAAGGTTTTCCATACAAACTTCATCCCCTACTTTCACCCCCTAGGAGGATGATTTTCAAAAAATCCTAGAACTAATATTTCATAGTGTGTTTTGAAGAGTATTTGTGCCAAGTTTAAAGTTGATACACGCAGAAATCACACTATCCCATACAAACTTCAACCCCCTCTTTCACCCCCTTAAGGGTTAAATTTCGTAAAATCCTTTCTTAGCGAGCATCTACACTGTAAACGTAACCTACACACAAAATTTCATGTTTCTATGTTCAGCGGTTTGGGCTGGGCCTTGATTTTTATACTCGTATATAGATAACTGTCCAACATCTCAACATCTCATCTGTAAATATTTCTCCCATTAAATTTTTTATTAAAAATCTCTGCATAATAGCACAGAATAAGTAATAGTGCCATATACCATCACTCGCGAGATGGATGTTTATTGGTTTGTGTGGATGTTAAAATGTATTTTCATAAATCGACGCAGAAGACACAATTGAAGCTTTTGAAATTTCAATCTATTATGTTGTGTTTATCTATGGTATTTAGTAAAGGTTATGTGAGTGTATTGCTGTACAAACTATGGTTTAATTATCTCTTCCCCTTTGCTATCCGCACATGTTACTTCTCAGTGATTTAAAAACCCGTAGAATCATCGCCCTCAAATAATAAAAGAGGGAAATTCAAAATTAGAATAGCGCTTCAACTCGTTCCAATTTCAAATCTCCCGAGAGCCGACCTTGTTTTCGTTCAAAATTACTCGTTTATTTTTTTTTTTCAATTCCACTCCATTCCATGCATCACAAAAAAGTTTGGAACGTCGTTGGCGAATGTGCGAAATTTCATAAATGGCGGCGCTCCCATTGTGGCTGAGTCCGAATCGCTTAATGATAAATGTATTGCGATCCAAATGGACAATAGCCTGTTTTGTGAGGTTGATTAATGGCAGTTTAAAAACCTAAATCGGTACCCTTTCGTCGGTACAAAAAAGTGCGGAAATTCTTTTTTACGTATAAATTGAACAAAAAGCGTTGTCACTTGTCATGCGCTGTTTTTAGCCGGCTTCAAAAAAGGATAAGGTTCTAAATTCAACGGGTCGTTTTATTAATCTTTTTTGAAAGTACACATTTCCGGTAAATAAATATTGTGTCAAAATATTGCGGAGGATACAATGTAAATATAAATTGTGGAACACAATTTACACACGGTTATTCAGTCCCAAATTAGGCAGAGCTATGGGTACCTACTAAACAACTGATAAGCAAACTTCAATAAAAATTAAACACCCAAACACGAAGCCAACAAATATGTTCACGCACAGAAATATTGACCTTGAGCTGGGATCGAACTCGGACTCAGAAGGCAAGGTCACTACCAACTGAGCCTAATTTGAGACAGATTTTTTATTTTATATTAGAGACCTGCCTCTTGTTTGCTACAGACAAAAAAAAAGTATTCAAGCCTTGTCGTAATAATCGCCAAATCTGGCGAACTGTTCTCAAGTGATGGTTTTTCACACTGTAATGGATTTTTATTTCTATAGATAGATATATTATAGTGTACAGTAGTGGGCGAATAGAATGTCAGTCACCGGACTAATATTCTATTTTTATTGGAATCGATCATTCTAATTTCAACGTAATTACGAAGGCTACAATAATCATAATTATGGTAATTGACAAAGTTTGTTTTAATCACAGATTACTGCGATCATTCAACTCGTAACATAAACGCGACGCCTGAAATTATTTTGTCCTCATTCAGGATTGGATTCGATTATAAGTAAAGTTGTAATTTACAAATACAATAAATAAATAAATTGTGGGACACAATTCACACACGGTTATTTGCTAAAATATCGAACCCTACTAACTAAAACAACAAAATTAAAAGTAAGTAGATTACATAAAGAAACTCTTTTAAAACACATTTTTTTAGAGTTATTTTCAGCAAACCCCTTTATTTTGATACCCTTCATTGTAGGAGTAGGTACATTAAAAATTACTTGGCCGCCATCTTGGGTATTCGGCGATGTTAAAATTTAGAATGACGTCAGACAGCTACTAATGCTTTGTCATCCAAAGTAATCCAAACTAAATGTATAAACTTTATGTATATGTCAACGGAATAGTATTTAATCTGTCATTCTATTGCATGAACAATTGAACATATCTGTTAGCTTCGTGTCTGGTCGTTTTAATATTTATCAGTTGTTTAGTACCCATAGTACAGACCCCGCCTAGTTTGGGACTAAATAAGGGTGTGTAACTTGTTTCTCACAATTTATTATTATTATTATTGACCTTTCTAAGTGTATTTTTATACCTACAGAAAATAAGTGATTTTTGACTTTTGATGTTTATCTAAGGCGATAAAGCAGACCGGTAATGATACTAAAATTGGTTCTAAGATATCTCTCTCAACGACCAGTTGGGTTTGTATGGCGCGCCTCATACATAAATATTCAGAAGGTCGCCATTTACTTATTGCGCCGTACCTCCTATCCCCCATTTGGCAGTACTTAGCCTACAATATTCACAAGGCGTGATTTATATTTTATGATGTAGGTACGCGTCGACGAAAAATTAGGACCAAATTCACATTTAGTCTCAAACTAGGCGGTAGAGACAAAAGTACTGGTGAAAAGTAATGTGTATTGGAATGGAATAGCTCTGCCAATCCTAGGTGATAAGGTATTTTTTTGGAGGTCGAGGGTTCGATTCCTACCCACAGCTAATATAGATCCTTAAAAGCGATAAGACCGCTCCCTGTATTTTAATTAATGTTAACAATAACAACTTTATTGTTTTTGGTGTACAATAAAGACTTATTGTATTGTGGTTATATGTAGGTACGTAATTTTTTTGAAAATGAAAATAGTTTTATTTCTAGAAGAATTACTGTGTACAAAGTTTTAACACAATCAAAACAATTTGGCAGTTACACATAAAAAAACACAATGACCAGGAGGTCCCCAAACTAGGCATAAGCACCTTTATCTTGGGGAACCATTTACTTTTAGAACCTATGTGTGTGAGAGGGTAGTTGTATTTTAATTATTTTGTTCAGTGTTAGTTGATTCTTTAAGATTTGTGGAGGAAAACAAAATAAAAAAAAATTGTACTAAATTTGTGTATGTGTATGTGAGTGTGATGTTGAGTATTTTCGGTATTATGTAACTATGAAGGTATATAAATAAATTAGTCTGTTAGGAACAGCTTAAGAAAGAATGGATTCTGTGCTATTATAGTCTAGTTCCTGCAACCATAGCGTAATAATGTGCTTGGCTTTTTCTATCGAGCAACTCTGTACTTCGCAGTGCTTCACTACGTAGTTGTATAAGCTTATGTGGGCGTACCGACCTAATTATATTTGTCATTTCTTTAGGGCGTTGCCTAGTTTGGGGTTGAAAACTATTTGTAAATTATGTTCCACAATTTATTATTAGTAATAAAATTCGTTATGCAAGGAAAGAGTTCACGGATCAAAATAGTGACGTGATAGTGACGACTTCAAAAAGCTAGGGTTCGGAGTTCGAAGAATAAAAAGATCGTGCATGGAAAGCATTACGGATGTGAAGGAAGCGAAAGAAATACTAATATAATACAACAATTAATTCGTTTAAAATAAATATATGGAAACATTTGATAACCTTACAAAAAATCTAACCTACGAAAATTAGCCTACAAACCTAGCCATATTTTATCTCATATCTTTCTTCTACTCTAACACACACAAAAACACATCCCAATTCATTTATACTTACTTCATACTTTACCCTACTTACCTGACCCTACCATATTTAACTGACTACCTTACTTACCTGACCCTACCTTACTTAATCTACCTTGCTTACCTTGTCTTACTTACCATACGTAACAACATAGTTTTCTAACACTATATTGGCAAAAAAGTGGGGACCCCACTCATAATACCAGCGTTGTGGCGTTTCACAAACCGCCGCAGCTTTTGCTGAGAGGGGTTCCGTTAGGACACTCAAATATTATGTTCTGTGTTTTTTATCTTTAAGATTTTTTTTTAAAGGTGTTTCTAATAAATATTTTTCTTTCTTTCAAATATCCAGAGAACGAGTACAGATGCGATCCATCGTCTCTGCCTACCCCTGTGGGATAATGGCATGAGCAGTATATGTATGGAAAGGTTTTTTAAAAACTAACTTACATTTGCATCACTAGCTCGACGTTCGACGACAAAAGATAAAATATTATTTATAATATTTTATTTTGAAGTCTACTTTTCTGGTTATTTTCTGACCTAAATACTTGTTGGAATGGTTTTAATTTAGCCTAGATTCGAGTCTACCCTGGTGGCTCCATTGTTACGTTATATTTAAAGTTTGTTCAACTTTTGCCAGAGTGCGGTTGCTATCACTACCGCAGTATGTTAGCCAACATAGCTTGAATTGCAACTACAAAACATTGTATTTGTCTAAAAATTCTAAGAGATTCGAGATAATAATAAATTATTATTATATGCCACGGCTTTAGAAAAAAATACTAAGTAACATAGAAATCTAAGCGCTCGTAGCCCTGCGGTGCCAGTGTGTTTGTAACGATCACACTGGTTAAGCAAATTTGGGCGCGGTCAGTCAGTGGATGGGTGACCGCCTAGTGGCATTTATATTACGAGCGCTTCCGTGTTTCAGAAGGTACGTTAAATTGTTGGTCCCGGTTTTCGTTGTGTTTCCGCACAATGGAAGTCGTTAAGCCATGTCAGATACCCTTGGGTGGCTTGAAAAATTCTGACTGTTAAGTGGCCACTAGCTTAACACCATCTCCCAATCCGCGGTGGGCTCGCGTGGGAGATTATAGCCCATACTTCCTCGTGTGCGAGGAAAGACCCTTACCCAGCAGTGGGTTGATGATGATGATAGAACTCTAAAGAGTAAAAAACCGACTTCAACTTGTTTACATGGTTTTCTCATGCATGCCATTGTCAGAACTGAACCAAATTGAAATGAGGCTACACGGGAAACACTAGTTTTCAAATAAAAAAAGAATCATCAAAACATACTATCGAATTATCGATAACCTCCTCCTTTCTTGAAGTCAGTTGGCAAACAATTTTATTTACAATGTTAATGTTACAGATTAAAAATACTCTCCGAAGAGGAATTGTGTGGAGCAGTATTTTATTAAAACAACATGTCACGTTCATAAAATATTATGTTGGACCAAAAGTGGGTGTTGCATTAATAGAATACCTGTACCTACGCCCTCGGGTATGAAAGGCAGTATAATATTATTTTTTTATATATTTAATTAAATTCACTAAAGAAAGTAATAGATATCTTAATACATACATACATACATTACTTCATGTTTTTGTACATTTATCATTACCATTCCCCACTGGGGCTTATATCTGTAAATACAGTGTAGGTACATGTATTTATTGATAATAAAATTTCTTATAATACAAGGAACAAACAATAATCTTGCAGATAAGTAAAATTTGCTCAATAAATTTCGAGTAGCCAATTTAAGGGAGGCGCGGAAATGATTTATTGCACCTTATAAAGGGCATTCATACCGTAAAGGAAGCGTAAAGGCTATTATAGTCTCTATAGCTAGTCGCAGCTTTGTCTGAGGTATTCCTAAGTGAAAAGGCGAAACAAAGTGTATACAGTGCAATAATTACGAAAGATGAAGAGCTTGTATTTCAAACAAATTGATTTTAGATACTGTAACCGATAGAGAAGAATGGTTGTGCTTGTATTTTACCCTTCCATAAAATATATACGAATTCCACCAAGGAGTTTCACATTATCAGAATAAACAAACTTTGATCATTCGATCGAACCTATACTTGGAAGCTCTTTTGCTCAATTCGTTTGTCTCACTTTAATACTAAGGAGAAAATGAGTCGCAAGCTGTAGTTCTAATTTTCACCACGCACATGTGGTAGCATTTGCTCATTCGCGCCATTTTCATATTACTATACCTAAGGTCATTTTAAATTAAAAGTGTAGGTTCAAATATGTTAAGAAAAATAGAATTAACATAAAAAAAGAAAGAAACACGTCAGTTTTTTCTGGTTCTTTTCTAACAAAGAAATATTATTTTATCAACATGCTTTGCATAAACTACTTAGATATATAGAAAAAAAGGGAATTTTGGAAATTCCCACGGGAACGAGAATAGACTGGAAGCGCGCGGGGCACGCGGCTGGGCACCCGCTGGTTTGATCTAAATATAGTATGGAAGCGCACAGCAGATAGGGGGGGTCAGTAAATTTCGAGGTAATCCGATTAGAACAGAATATAGGTCAAAGAGCAGGGAAAAGGGGGGATGATGTACTTACATCGGATAATCTTCGAAAACATCCGAGTTTTGCACTCCACAAGTATTTGAATAAATTTATTTGAAAGGCTAGACGTCAACAGCGGGGCCTTAGACAGCCTGAGCTAAGTAAATTGCACGTAGGGTTTGAACTACTTTGAACAGTGAAATAATCTATAATATATATAAAATGATAAACTGTCTGGTGATATATTAACGCACAGCCTAAACCGCTAGGTTTAGAGACTTGAAATTTTGCACATATAGTGTTTTTTTTTACCGTCTGGAAAAAAATATGTCGTATAAGGTATCGTATAGAGCCGAAGTTATACACGAGATTATTATGTAAATATAGTCATGTTTAATGCAATTTAAAAAATCTAGAACAGTACGAAAACTACTATGTAGCAACAAGCGGTTGCAGGTAGATTGCGCATGAATGGAAGCTACGGCCTGTTTCTTTTTAAAATACTATTTCAAATATTTCAGTGTGTAATATTGACTACAATTGAGTAATTTATATTAGTTAAAGCAAGAAAAACATTTTGTAAAAAAAAATAATTAAGTAACACTGCCAAATGAATCTATTCTTCTCTCTCTTCTACACTTACCTATCACACCATATTTTTTTCAGACGGTAAAAAAAGTCACCCTGTATAGAGAGCTTACAGAGTGTAGGCATCCACTAAGAAAGGATTTTTCAAAATTCAACCCATATGGGGGTGAAATAAAGATATGCGACTGCGTCCCCTGAGTGCGTTAAATAGGGGAAGAAACTTGATATGGAAGTTTCTTGTTCTTTCAAACCCTAATCGGGCACACGGTCAGACTGATTTATAAGTGTAGACTCAAAGTTGTTGGAAGAAAAAATATATTTCCAAAAATCTTTTTCTTCAAACGTAGACTATCAATGCCTGATATTTATACTGCATTAATCTAAAAAGATTACAAAGATCTGAATTGAATATATCATTGCATGTTTTGCATAGTGCAATTTTAAAAGCTAAAAATTGAATTACATTTCTTGCTAAATCTTCCCAGTTTTTTGAAAATCCTAATTAACTAAAAATTATATATTGTAATAATGTTAACTAATAAAATTATAGATTAAAGGACGAATGTCTACACAAAACTTTCATATTAAAGAATTTATAAAATACTCCGTTTTGTGATCAGTATTCTGAAAGGTAACACAAATGAATGGTACTAAAATTGTGCTGCAATCCTTCTACAAAAATAGTCTTTATCATTTTTATATTAAGATCCATTATTGGACATGATACTTCACTTTTATGACTTGCAATAATCATGATACTAAATTATAAATCAAGAGTTAAGGAAAACAACGATGAAACCTGCAAGGTTCTTTGGCTAATATAATATGAAAAATGCACTCTCGTAAGGCGATAGACTCACTGCATGTCATATTTTGGGCTTTGAAAAGGGTACAAACTTTTATTACCAAAACTAGAATACAACTGCCACAGCCAACCACCTCGGAGATAAAAAGTGGCCGTGTTTATTTTTTACCAGCGGTTCCCGCAGTAGTTCCCGTTCCCGGTGAGAATACGGGAATAAAATGTAGCCTATGTTACTCACTCAGGGATATAAGAAATTTTACAATCGGTTAAGCAGTTTTTGAGTTTATTCGTTACAAACATACAAAAATACAAATCTTTCCTCTTTATAATATTACTGCAAATGTAGAAATGTAAATTTAGATAAGGAATGTAGACCAACAATTCTCAGTTCTATACGTATGTAAACACGACTAAAGCCCATCCATTTCACAGACAAGTAATAAATTCTGGTCCCTTTGTCCACTAGACTGTACTTTCTCCAGTCGTTGACTTTGATCGGATTTGATTTAAACGAGTCAATGACACAGAAAAAATGTTTGGGACAAAAAGGTGGATGTTTCATCTGGCCGGGCCAAGGTCATACTCGAATCGAGACTTTCACGAACCACTGACTATAAAAAGAAAGAGCCAGGCAATAATATAAATAAACTGTGAAAAAGGGGTCGGAAAGTTCCCGGTGAACACAAATAAATCAGTTGGCGTGTTAGGAATCACGTCCGATCTAACGCAGCTTGTTAACGCGAGTAAACTTGTTCCGCTCACTACCTACCCCGCTAGTTGGGTACACGCCGCGCGAGCGAGAATAGTGCGTCGTCAGCGGGAAAACCCTAAGTCGAGTCGGACTCGACACGATGGGCTCTGTACCTACCACTGTAGGTACAATAAAACATGTTTTAGTATGTCCCCCCTTGATTTGTTACTATTTAGGGTCCATCGGTCTGTCTGTCTGTCTTTCCGTCTGTCACCAGGATGTATATCATGAACCGTGAGTTACAGTTGAAATTTTTAGATGATCTATTTCTGTTGCCACTATAACAACAAATACTAAAAAATAAAATAAATTAAATATTTAAGGTGGCTCCCACACTACAAACGTGATTTTTTTTCTTTACAGATAATGGTGGGGAACTCGCACTTGGTCGGTTTTTTATTTGTTGTTATAGTAAGTATAGTAATACACATTCTTTAAAAAATGTATACCGAATTTCTACTATACTCTTCTACTAGGTACTGTCTACCAATTACATTTCAAGAGATACACTGACACACAGACATATGGATCACTGGACAGCAGATGCTCAGTAATAGGGTTCTGTAATCACCCTTTGGGTACGGAACCCTAAAAATAAGAGAAAGGTCGTCAAATACACTCTATATTTATAAACTGAGGTAGGTGTGTAACCTGTGCTCAGAGTATGGCAGCATAAAAATTAGGTACGTACCTAAATGCCGGAAAACTGGTTATTAAAATAAAATATGATCCGACTCCGAAACCATTTCAAGATAGTAGATTTTTTAAATATTTACACACACCCACAACCACAACTATATATTTAATTTCTCTCACACTACTTGAGCGAACAGACTGATTACAAGGGCCGTTTTATAATAGGACAACTCTATTACTACTTATTATGAAGCGCTCGTAGCCCTGCGGTGCCAGTGTGTTTGTAACGATCACACTGGTTAAGCAAAGTTGGGTGCGGTCAGTCAGTGGATGGGTGACCGCCTAGTGGCATTTATATTACGAGCGCTTCCGTGTTTCGGAAGGCACGTTAAATTGTTGGTCCCGGTTTTCGTTGTGTTACGCACAATGGAAGTCGTTAAGCCATGTCAGATACCCTTGGGTGGCTTGAAAAATTCTGACTGTTAAGTGGCCACTAGCTTAACACCATCTCCCAATCCGCAGTGGGCTCGCGTGGGAGATTATAGCCCACACTTCCTCATGTGTGAGGAAAGACCCTTAGCTCAGCAGTGGGCTGTTACGGGTTGATGATGATGATGATTACTACTTAAGATTGCTAAATGATGTCTCTACTATCTTCTTTGCCTCCTGAATACACACTTAATTAAAATTAAACTCTTCAAGTTAAAATTGTGGTTATGTAAAATATTTAACAATCTAAATAAAACAAAAAAGTATTATCACATTTGAATTTAAAAGTAAAGTAATTTTAAGAGAAGAAAAAAAAATCTCACGCCTTTTATCCCCGAGGGGGTAGGCAGAGGTATTCCATTACTGGATATACTCACATTTCACGAGATACATTTAACCCCTAAACGTGATAGGTGGTGAGACCATCGCCGGACCGGGTCTGTTTACACATGTCTCAGAATGTATTATGAGACCTGCGGGTTTCCTCACGATGTTTTCCTTCACCGTCGAGCTAGTGATAAATATGTACGTAAGTTTTGAAAACTCATTGGTACATGCCAGGATTTGAAACCGAGCCCCACTTATTTTCAGCCGGCTCTTTAACCGTAAGGCTATCACTGCTCTCTAAAAAATAAATCTATAATTAAAATATGTAAGATCACGCGGTATCTAAGAAGAGCTCGAAACAGGTATTCCATTCCTGATAATAAAATAAACCCTTTTTAACTTTGTATTCTTAGGACCTCTGAATGTTGTAGGTTTCTGGGAAACTGTCACATTCCTCACAACCAACACAGGGAAATGATTCACCATAGACCTAGTTATACTTACGCAAGTGTTTGTGAAACATTGTCATGCCCTTGACAGCGTACGAGAGAAAAGTGCCAGAATTTATTTTAAGAAAGTGAAAATGAAAATGTTTTTTTTATTTCTGTAGGTAAAAGGTTAAAAGGCTTGAGACAAATCAAAGAAAACTCTAAAAGCTAAGCGTGCATATTTATTACTTGCTCGACGCTGAAAAAAATTTCTTGAGGAAACCCGCAGGTCCTAGAATGAATTCTGAGATATGTGTAAACAGACCCGGTCCGGCGATGGGCTCACCACTTATCACGTTTAGGGGTCCAAAGAATATTTGGTGAAAAGCGGGTATATCCAGTAATGGAATAACTCTGCCTACCCCCTTGGGGATAAAAGGCTTGAGATTATTTTCATTTATTTTATTTCTATCGATGATCCTTTCTATGAATGTACAGGTACCGTATCTTCCTGTTTTGTTTTTAGTAATTCAAATTTAAAGTACCTACCTCTAACACTTAGGTACTAAAGAAAATAATTATACAGGTATAAGCATTCAGGTCGACGTAATCGAAATGCGAAGTCATGAAATCAACATTTTCATGTAGTAAATTTGTACCTTAACTTTGCCGGCTGAAATAAAAGCCGTCGAGCTAATGTTTTAAATTTTGCCGCGATAACACGAACGGGAAAGTTACCGAATGAAATAGGCGAGTTTGAATTTTTACGGCCTCCTTTTTACATGCGAGATTGTGAGGAAACTTCGGAGGAAATTCAAGAGGTAAGTGATACCGTACTTGTAAGGTATTGCTTAGTTTGACTGGGAATATACAATATGTAACAGAATAATAATAACATATTTATCACTAGCTCGACGGTGAAGGAAAACATCGTGAGGAAACCCGCAGGTCTCATAATTAATTCTGAGACATGTGTAAACAGACCCGGTCCGGCGATGGGCTCACCACCTATCACGTTAAGGGGTCCAATATATCTCGTGAAATGTCTGTATATCCAGTAATGGAATACCTCTGCCTACCCCCTCGCGGATAAAAAAGGTGTGAGATTATATTATATTATTATTATTAACAGAATAAGCTCAATTCCTGAAATTAGTTTGTTCAGTACCTATCGACTAATTAATCGATTTCAGCTGTTTTTAATACGTGTTAATTTTTTCCGAAAAATGAAGTAGCATAGCTGAATTCAGTGCTATGTATGGAAATCGTGCTACTATTGATCGATATTTAAGAAAATTGGTTAGACACAACTAAAGTTCGATTGCTTTTTTTTTTATGTTACTATACTAATTGGGGTGTATGAGGAATTGTGCTTTTTTTGTTACGCGTTGTATAGTTTACTAGCGGGTGCCCAGCGGCGTTGCTTGCGATGAATCCGTTTTTTCCCGTTCCCGTGGTAATTCCCAAATATACCTTCTTAAAAATAAAATAAATAATCTCATGCCTTTTATCCCCGAGGGGGTAGGCAGAAGTATTTAATTTCAGGAAATAATCACATCTCACCAGTATAATCTTTGGACCCCATAACGTGATAGGTGGTTGGCCCATCGCAGGACCGGATCTGTTACACATGCCTTAGAATTAGTTCTGGGACTTGAATTGAAGTCGTCACGTTATTGTTTTAGTATTGTTAAAATTACTTTTCCTACGGAATGCAGACAACGCCACGAGCAGAATCTAGTACAGTTAAGGACTCCAATTTTTAAAAAGTTTTTAATTTTTAAAATGTCTGCTGTACAAATATTTAAAACATGATTAGGGATTTTTCTGCTTCATTATTAATACTATTGATTTTCATTCATCAGGGATTCAAATAACATTGGCAAAAATCCATGTGTTTTGGGTACCCCACTTACACCTGCCCACGGAAGACGAAACCGTGTAAAATCGATAGTTCTTGGACAGACTAAGATAATATGTAATCATACCACATTTTTATAAGTTGAGGTTTAAAAGTTATTCGTTACCTAGTGTATTTTGTAGGATATTATGAGATTTTAGGTACCAAAGACGTGTAAAGAAAAAGTTTCTCTAGGAAAGAAAATTATTTTCTTCCAACCTCTTTGTTAGAAAATAGCACTGCCTACCACATGCCATATAAGTTACTCTATGCTACATAGTGTCAGTCAATGATGGCTTGGGCAAAAAAAATCGATACCTAATATTAAAATATCGATATTTTTCCAAATACATAACTAGCATATTATATATATCGTCGATATTTTTAATGGCGATATATCGACATTTATTTTACAGTATCGAATTCGTATCCATTTTAATATATTTTTAACGCAATTCTGGTTTTGTGTTTCATTTAATGTTAGGTACTAGATACTTGTTTAGACTCAAGCATTTATAAAAAAATACTATTTTCATCGTCCTTTTTTACGAATTGGGGAATATGTATAAATAATAATGTAAAAACTGACGATATATCGATAGTTTTCACTCGATTTTTATCTATAGTATTTAGAAATGTCGATACGATAAATATCAATTTATTTTTTCACTTGGCCATCCCTAGTGAATGACATGGTTGACGTGATTACACGACGTTCAATTTTACCACAACAACAAAAAAGTTTTTGTATTAATCAAAGACATTAAAATATAATAGCATAGAGGGGGCATTGGGAATATTTTCATACAAAACTTTGAAGCTCAAGCATCATGTCCTTGTCATGTCAGTTAGTATGAACGCGAGCTGTCATTCGGTCGAAATTGTACTAGACTTATTCCACTTGGAATAACTTTTGGCTTCAAATAATCCTCGCTTTGTCCCCTCTATGCCTTATATTATATTTTAATCTCTTTGGTATTAATAGATTTCCCAATCGATCGATTCGGGTTTCTATGATATTTCTGTTTTATTTGACTCAATATTTTCAACTGCTAGATTAAATTAAAAATATGGAAAATTTCGACTTGTTATGAGTCAATAAAACAAGCATAGTGTGATACCCCGTGGGTGTCTATTTCAGTGGGTACCAAAGCTGCCGATGTTCTTTAGGTTTGAGATTATCTCTACTTAAGGGCCACAGCACACATATCAACTCGGAAAGGGATCGGCAAAGGCACCGTATCGCCTTTCGCCTCGCCGTCAACCAGGCGTCAACCTAACGTATGCATGTAACCAAAGCGTAGCAGCGGCTCCTGTACGTCAACTCGGCTACGGCTAGGCGTCACCGCGCTTACGCCTCGCCGACCGCTGGATGACCGGGTTGGCACCAAATCAATTTGAATCCAAACGTTGAGTGTTCAATAAAAAATTCAATAAAACTTACGCATAACACGAAAGGAAGTTGCCTTGCGAATGGCGGGCGGCGGCACGGTCGGCAGGCAAGTCGCGGGAGGGGACACGGTCAAGGGTGGACGAAGAGCCGTGAGCTCGCGTACGGAGAGACGTAAGCGGGGGGACAGCGAGCCGTAAGCGCGGGAACTGCAAGTTGACCACTCACCGCATCGCGGTTCGGAGCCTGTTCCGAGGCGAGGCGATTACGTTACGTTTCCCATTAGTGTGCGTTGCAGTAGGGAGTTTCATACAAACAATACTGAACGGCTCGAGGCGATACGGTGACGATCCCTTTCCGAGTTGATAAGTGTGCTGTGACCTTAAAACCGGAGTCTAAAATGCTACTCCTACGATAAAATTAATTTTCATTATGATTCAATAATTACAGCAGATAAACTTTAGACACGAAATAAACTCGTATAGAGGTGTGTAACTTTCTATAGTTTACAAGCTTTTAGGACAACACCTAGAGTTATCTCACTGTCAATTTGTATCAAGATCAATTAAGTATTTTAGCTGAAAACGGTATATGAGCATAATTCATTGTAACATTTGACGATGTCATCAAATTCATCTTCAACCTTTGGCCAATGTTTATAAATAGGTATATCACGCAAAAACTACTACACAAAATTGGATCCAGTTTTCACAGTGGTATTGTTTGTAGGTCTAAATTAAAATCTGATCTGCGGGCGTATTCACGGAGATTCGATACTCGATATTGGACTCGGAATCGGAAAATCGTAAAGTTTCGAGATGGGCTATAGACACAGACATATTTGACATAAGGATTCGACAGATTTTCCGATATCGAGTATCGAATCTCCGTGAATACGCCCGCTGAAGCCGAGTCATCTGTAATTACAGAGTTTTTTACAATTGGGTCAATACCGACGAAGTCGAGGGCAAAAGTTAGTATGTACCTACTTACTTATACAACATGTAACAGAATAAGTGCAATTCCTGAAATTAGTTTGTTCAGTATCGACTACTTATTCGATTTCAGCTATTTTTAATATGTGTTAAATTAAAAAAAAAATGAATTATCGTAGCTGAATTGAGTGCTTTCTGTGGAAATCGTGCTATTATTAATCGATATTTAAGAAAATTGGTTAGATACAACTAAAGTTCGATTGCATCATATTTTATGTATATTAATATACTAATCGGGGTGTGTGAGGAATTGCGCTTTTCCTGTTACGCGTTGTATAAATCCACACTAATATTATAAAGAGGTAATTTGTATTTTTGTAACGAATAAACTCAAAAACAACTAGACCCATTTCAAAAATTATTTCACCATTAGAATGCTACAATACCACGTTTGTCACCACCTATCACGTTTAGGGGTCCAATGTATCTCGTGAAATGTGGGTATATCCAGTAATGGAATACCTCTGCCTACCCCCTCGGGGATGAAAAGCGTGAGATTTTTTATTTATTTATATTTTAATGCTACAATATCCCTGGGTAACATAGGCTATATTTTATTCCCGTATTCCTATTGGAACGGGAACAGTCAGTACTCGCCGATAGACGTAGGCCCTTAGAACCTAAATCACTAACAACATTTAATAAGTACTAGCGACCCGCCCCGGCTTCGCACGGGTGCAATGCTGAATTTTCTTTGCTATAAACCATCCCTGGACCCACTCGAGCCCACACAAAAAGTTTCATCAAAATCGGTCCGCCCGTTCTCGAGTTAAATCGTCAGGAAGGAAAACCCGACTTATTTTTATATAGTAGATTTTAAGTTAACGTCTCAACAGAACATCCTAGAATAATTTCTTCATGAAATATTATAATTAAACTCGAGTAATTACAACGTGAAAGTTTAATATTATATTACAAAATTAAATAATCTTCGTATTTTGCGAACTTAAGTAAACTGAATAAATTAGAATAACTCGGAATCTTAGAAATAATTCTAGTGAAGAGATTATATAAATCAAATTCATGGAAATCCATATTTATATTATTTTTCGTAGAATACACTTTTTATATACATAATACAATAATGTATTTAGACTATAGATATAGAACTAGAACTAATCTACTAATCAGGAATTAAGATAAATTAATAATTATGTCAGACACACGGTTATTCAGTCCCAAACTAGGCAGAGCCTGTTCAATTAATAGTGTAGGGACACTACATAGAACGCGCCAATAGACGGCCGAGTTCTAAAGCGCGCTATCGAAGTTTTGAACCTCAACCACAGCTCAACCGTTGAACTGCGGTCCCCAGGTACGATCACCTAGCCTGGCGGAAGATCTTCCCTTTTTATGATGGAAGAGCATTCCACCTGCGTTCCTCCGTAGTAGTAAACAACACAATTTAATTATTTACACTTAGGGCTGATTTTTCAATCGTCAGATAAATTTTATCTGGAGACTATATTGATGCTGTCACTGTCTGACATAATAGAAAATAAAAGTGACAGGTGATGTTTATTCTTCAGATAACTTTTAACAGACTATTGAAAAATCAGCCCTTAAATAGATATTAAACACCCGGGAATGGAACTTGCGACCACCGACTCAGAAGGCAGGGTCACTACCAACTGCGACAACAGGCTATAATGAAGTTCTAAGTGAAAAATTTTGTTTTGTACCCGAAAACAAACAAATTTTCATGAGAGTTTTGTAGTCTAAAACTGTTTTAATTCATCATCATGCAGTAAATTCTCTATCTTATCGCAATAGTTATAAGTACAGGTTTGGCACGATATATCACCATGCTTGGTTAAGTACTCGACAAAACCACTACAGCTGATTAAGTTAGTTATTTACACGAGCTACTAAATTGTTTTACAAAAGCTAATAAACAGGTCAAGTGGGAAACTTAGTTGTGTTCATGTTACCAAAGTATGTATGAACCAGAGACGATATAATGTACGCACCACAGACAACATAGCAACAAGACACGTCTTCATTATTATTTAATTATTTAATCTAAATAATTTGACTACTATTGTGCTCCTATTATCACAGAATTTCCTGGATTCTGTGCAACTTTTCAAATATTATTATTTATAATTTATGTAAGAGTTCTAACAAATAAAATAAATAAAAAATATATTAATAATTCTACATAATTATTTGTATTTTTGCGTTTATACAGATCATAAAATGGTGGCCAATAGAAAACTGGGCTATTCCTGAATAAGATATTAGGCTGCATTTTACAGAGTCGAGTACAACTTAAATCTTTCAATAGGTACAGTGATTCAAGTGGAAGGTTTTAGTATTAGCATTGCACCCGTGCGAAGCCGGGGCGTGTCGCTAGTTGTAATATAAATAAAAGAAGAAAGTCACTGACTCAATAGCAGGTGCTGGCTTCTGGTGCAGTCGGACAAAAACTGCTGGGTAAACATAAACAATATCTACATTATACCTGACCACCTGACGCTCGTAATTTTTTAAATGTTTTCAGCTACTTTTATACGTTTTCGGGTTTTTATTTCTAATTAAACATAATTGTTATAAGAACAGAAGGCTTCCATACTGTATGTAGTTATAAAACCTATGTTCGATGCGCGACACTGTATTTCTATGTTGCGTCTATCATATTGTTGTCTGTGGCACGAACAAATTCCGTGGTAAAGGTTTCCTTGGTTTAGGTAATATTATGTTGGATTAAAATAGTTGAAGTAAATATTTCAAACATCAATTTTTATGATGACAGTAACTATTATTTATTTTTACTGTCAAATAGTCTAACAAAAAGATAAAAGAAAGACCCCTTTATTGCATTTAAGAGAAAAATAATTACGCAAATCGTTTTCTTAAGGAAAGGTGATGAGTGTAATTGAAGTCAATAAATGTTATGAATGCGACAGTATTAAAATCGACAAAAGAAAACTCTTAATTCCCAAATTTTATTAAGTTGTCAAAAAAGGTGAAAAATGTAAAAAAAATGTCAAATTTAAATAAATTTTGAGACGCAAATCACACACGGTTATAAGGTAAGCCTAAGTATAACTATACAGAGCCTTATATATTACTAGAAGACGCTTAGTGGCGCTGCCCGTTCCCAAGGGAATTAATTTATTGGAGCTAAACAGCAACATAGGACCTTTCACTTATAAATTTACTCAAGAAATATATTTGTGTGTGGTCACGGAAGACCAGCGCTGCAGCAGACTTGTACTGTAGCAGTGGTGACCATTTTTGGTGTATTTTTAGCATAATATTATTTTTAGTTGTACCTATTAATTATTCCACTTACGCCAAAATATACTTTGCTTCGATTTACAGTGCTTTACTCAATAATTCCATTTAACCTTTCTAAGAGTAGGTAAGTACCGGTAAACCAGGGTTACTTTGATCAATTTTAAAGTTTGATAGCCCATAACTTTTTAACCAGTGGTTCTAAAAATACTAAAAAAATATATAATAATCGGTTTTAGTAGTTCATTTGATTAAGTTTAAAAGGAAAAATAAAACATTTATAGATTTTGAGATAAAAAATAAAAATAGCGTGATCGAAGTCATAATGATTTTGGGGTTACTTTGATATCCCCCTTTTTTATCATTGCATTTGAAAGTAACCACAAAAAAGATTTCAAAATAAGACAAAAAATTGAAATCGGAAAATTACCTTTTTTTAATGTAATCTAAAGCAGCAACCTCAAGCCCACCTACAGAAAAGGATTTGACAGTTCATTAGTGTCGCCATTTCCGAAAAAAAAAACTGCCAAAAACCGTTCCGTTTTATGCAATTCGCATTTTTATGTGAACAGGAAGTTTTGATCAAAGTCATCCCGAGTTTGAAAGTAACCCCGGTTTTACTTTTTTTTACAACTCATTGCAGTTAATATGACGAACATACAAAGGTTCAAAATCCTTTCTTAGTGGATGCCTACACCGTATAAGCTATCTATGTTCAAAATTTCAAGTCTTTAGACCCAGCGGATTAGGCTGTGCGTTGATACATCACCAATCAGTAATAATCTCACGCCTTTTATTCCCGAAGGGGTAGGCAGAGGTATTCCCTTTCTGGATATACCTACCCACTTTTCACGAGATATTTTTTGGACCCCTAAACTTGATAGGCGGTGACCCTTCGCCGGACCTGGGGGTCGATTTTTGAATCTCACTGGTGATATCAAAATCACCGGTGACTAAAATTATCACCGATGACTTTTATGTCACCATTTTCCAAAAGCCGTATTTTTGAAAGTCACACGCTGTTTTCAATAAATCGTCGCAATCACAAAATATCACAATCGAGCCCCGCTGCTAATTCTTCCGAAAAACATACTTTGGCACTTTTGGCAGATTTCACATACGTCAACTGTCAAAAACAATCGCATGGTGATTTCAATTACGAGTGGGTGGGGGCACTCGTAAATCGATATCATAGGTATGACAAATGTAAGTCACCGATGAGTTTCAAAAATACGAACTTTCGGAAATCACTCACATCGGTGAGAATTAATCACTTGGTGAGATTCAAAAATCGACCCCCGGGTCTTTTACACACGTCGCAGAATTAATTCTGAGACCTGAGGGTGTCCTCACGATGTTTTTCTTCACCGTAAAGCTAGTGATAAATATGTACGTAAGTTTTGGTAAATTCATCGGTACATGCCAGGATTTGAACCACTCACTGATTATCATCATGTAGCTTAACCGTAAGGCTATCACTGCTCTATAAGCTCTCTTTTATTTTATTTTTTATTTATTTTATTTTATTTATTTTATTTTGCAACAGACAGTCATGTTATAATAATATTTACAGATTCTTAAGTAATGATAGATCTGGAGTGCCGAATTTTAGCTTAATTTTAATATTTTATTTTATATTGTAAGTATCGAGTAAGGAAGAGATACAATGATAGAAATATATACCCATAGGTACTTGATTTTAACGTGATATAGAAATACAGTGAAAGTCCTAATGTTACAAAGGAGATACAATAATCTGTAGATGCTAATTTTGTTCAAAAACAATAGTTTTTTATTTTTATTTTCTTTGTTTGAGCAAATATTCATTTACTTATTTTTATATAAGTGCTTACAATATAAGTTTAGATAGAAGAAAATTATATGCGGCCCTTATCAAGTATTTACCACATTCAAGTGCCTTCTAACTCCAAAGTGCATGTTGTCATTACACTATAATACGCCATTTGCCCCAGAAAACTATTACCGACCTCATGCAAATTACACGGGTCAAGCCAGGCTTGGCCACTATATCTAGTTGGTTTACGTTTTGTACTTGTAACTTTATAAATGTCTGGCTTATCCACTTAGTAGCTTTTGCCTGCGACTTCGTCGTCGTAGTGACCCAGTTAAAAAATCACCCTGTATTTATAGATACTGATGTTTTGGAAGGCACGTTAAATTGTTGGTTCCGATTTTCGTTGAGGCACAATGGAAGTCATGTCAGTCTATGTCAGATATATTGGATGATTTTTTTTACCGTCTGGAAAAAAATATGACGTATAAGGTATTTAGAGCCGAAGTTAAACACGAGATTAATTGTTGAATATAGTCATGTTTAATGCAATTTTCAAAATCTAGAAAACTACGCACAGTAGTACGCGCAGCTGGCGGTTGTAGGTAGATTGCGCATAATTGTTTCTTTTTAAAATACTATTTCAAATATTTCAGTGTGTATTATTGACTACAATTGTGTAATTTATTTTAGTTTCAGCAAGAAAAAAAAAATTTGAGGAAAAAAACATTTTTAAGTAACATTGCCAAATGAATCTATTACACTTACCTATCACACCACACTTATTTCCAGACGGTAAAAAAAGTCACCCTGTATTTGGGTAGCTTTAAAAATTCTGACTGTTAGGTGGTTAGCTCAACACCATCTACCAATCCGCGGTGGGCTCGCGTGGGAGATTAAAGCCCATAGTTATTCATATGTGAGGTAAGACCATTAACTCAGTAGTGGGCTCAATTACGGGTTGATGAAGATGATGATTTATCGAGAGTTAACTCGGCTTTTAAGCATGTACCTACCAAACGGCAACAATTTAGTTGTAAAAACCACATCTAATTTGGTGCAGTAGCTTTTGTGTGTTGCGCGTACAAACATACAGACAAAAGTTTCTAAATTTAATTATTTTGGCTTTAATTGATGTAATAAAGAACCCTCAAATCCTCAAATTAAGTTTTCTTAAATATGTCCTATGTACAGAAAGAGCCGCCAGTTACAATTTTGTTATATGTAAATATATTACCCTGCGAATTTCAGTAGGTACTAGAAATGTAGGTCACTATTAAATTAGTCATGCCGTCTCGGCTACTTCCTAAATTATGATCCGAGCACCTTAAATCGCATTTGGACACAGTATAAAAAGTTGACGACAAATTTGTTGCACCATTCTCAGAATATCAACCATGTTGTACGGAAATAGTTACTCTGCGATAAATTATGTTAGACTTCCTCCTTCTCTCCAGCTCAGCCACTTCATACCAACGATAAGATCGTGCTATTAAGGTTAATATAATATCGGTTATCGGTAAGTTTTGAATAGTATAGTCTGTTTTTTCTTCTGTGGAATTCTGAAGTTTCTTGCAGTCACCACTTTTCTGGAAGCAATATCTACCTATGACTTTCCTACGGGGAATAGCTCTGGTTCATTTTGCAATTTGTTTGTTCTTCAACTTTGCAACTTCGTTAAAAAAAAACAATTAAAATAAAATAAATTTAACGTAAAAAACTTTTTGATAATCAACCTTTTTTTCGAGTTATTCTTATTCAAACCCTTTGATATTAATATGATACCCATTTTGTAGGAATGCATTAAATTTAACTAGTCTGCCATCTTGGGTGTTCCGACATGTTGGATTTAGAATGACGTCACACAGCGAACTATGCATTGTCATCATCAGTCATCAATTGGTTGCCGATATCTGCTTTAAAAGGAGTTGCAAGATTACACCCGAACAAATATACATTGCAAGTTAAAAAAAAGCTTGTAATAAAGAAGTACAAGTACTCTCACCTTAACCCCAAGGGGGTTGGAAGAAACATTTTATTCTTGGAGATAAAAATTTTCATCAGTGCATTTCCTAGTCCAGTGGTGAGCCCATCGCCGTATTCTGGGACCTAGGAGTTTCTTCGTCACTTACGTATGTTTTTAAAAACTCGTCAATAGTCTAATAACAAGGCACTCGACTCGTCCATGAAGATTGTCTAAATGTAAATAGCAGCCTATCACCACCGAAGAGTTGCTGGTGCCAAAAAAAAAATGCAGTACCTCGAGAAGAACCAGCAAGAAACTCAAGGGCAGCTCTTTTTAATCTCATGTCTTAATGTAAATCAGTTGTCTTATTATATGTCTGTCATTGGCAATGGCAGGATGGATAGCCCAAATTTAAACACAGTCAAGCATAAGCTAGTAGGCACATACAATATTTATAGGGTCGCTTTGTCGAATTTTGCGCTTAAACAGTTCATTTGCATAACGTAACAAGTCACGTATCATGCCACATCGAGCGTGCATTCATTATCATGTATTTTGTGAATTGAATATTCACCCCAGTTCGGGGTTCAGTTAGGTATACGCAATTTATTGAATAACTAAGGTCAGGGTCTTGAATTTCTCTCACGTTGTCCCATCGGGGTAGACAGAGGACAGATTTTTTTTAATATGAAGAAAACTGAGTTTGCATTTTTTTAGGGTGCTATAACTAAAGTACAGTTTGTCTTTTGAATCGTAATAGCTAGTCATTTGAAATGTTCACAGAGTGCGTAACGCGTGCGTAAGAAATATTCATAGAAATAAAAATATATGTATTCACTCAAACCCCCCCCCCCCCTCCCCCCTTCAACAAACCCCCACACCCTCCTACTAATCCACACACACACACACATTAGGACCTTACCTTGCTAAATATTTTAAAACTGTTTTTAAAACTTAAATTAATTTATTTTAAACTTAAATTATCTTTTTCTAATAAATTGCACAGAAGAGCGGAATCTTCTGGCACAGGTGTTCTTACTTACACTTAAAAGAAGGTATCACAAAAATCTGTCTTAAAATATTAAAGAAATAAATATATTTTTTTCATTTTCATAAATTAAAGGGGTTCCAAGAAAGTTTTCCTTCACCGTCGAGCTAGTGACAAATAGGTATTTAGGTACTTACTCAAGTTTTTAAAAAACTCATTGGTAATGAGAAGCGATGTTCAGCAAGAATATCACTGCTATTTTCTCTTTTATCAGTAGGTACATTGTCATGACTTACTTCCGTTAAAAAAAATATTCGAAAAAAGTTTGATTAAGTTCCAGTTTTATTTTAGTTCACACTTACGATCGGTGAGACGGCAGGTTTCACGACGCGTTTCATCGGCGGAAGCAATTCATTATTTCGGCCCGTGTCACCGACGGATCGGAGCAACGCACACTGAATTAATAAAAATATAAAATCAAAAAACCTTAGCAGAGCAGAGATAGCCTTACGGTTAAAGAGCTCGCTTCACATGATGATAATCAGCGAGGCTCTGGTTCAAATCCTGGCATATACCAATGAGTTTTTCCAAAACATACGTAACGTACACACTAACTAGCTGGACGGTGAAGGAAAACCTCGTGAGGAAACCCACAGGTCTCAGAATTGATTCTGAGGCATGTGTAACAGACCCGATCCGGTTATGGGCTCACCACCTATCACAATCTTATCTCGTAGCCGGCTTCGAAATGGGAAAAGAACAGTCCCATCTCGAAGCTGGCTACCAAATCTAGCTACGAAGTGGGACGAAGGGGAATATTCTAGTGAAATGTGGGTTTTTCCCGAAATAGAGTACCTCTGCCTATCAGCTCGGGGATAAAAGAGTGAGATCATTTATTTATCATACCATCTATTCGAAAACTGACGTTTTGGTCCTCAATAACAGGGATCAAAGTAAGTCTTTTCCGATAGGATTTTAATAAGAGCGAATAAAAGTGTTTTGAATTTGGAATTAAAAATATCCCGCAACATTCTTAGCCAAAGAGTTTTACAAAATAAGTTTGCATCTAAGGTTGGCGCCACTGTAGCTTAAGTACTATAACAAAACATTAGTTCCATTTTTCGCCGCATTAGGCTGACAAGCACAGAGTAACTTATATATGCTGACAAGGCTGAATGGGGTTCAGTGGTTGTGCCACACTGTCAGAAAAATTGCTGTGGCAATGCGCGCGCTTTCATACTTATTTTTCACAATTTACATTTTATTTTACGCCAAATTTTCGAATTCCGACATCGAATTGTTTGTGTATTTTATATTTTAAAATGAATTTAAGTAGCAGTGACTGCAGTGATAGTTAAATACCGGAAAATATTAAAAAAAGAAGCAAACAATGCCATCAATATTTTTTCACATATAGAGGTATGAAAAGCAGAGTGTATCATTCGGTCGCAAAATTATTTTTACCTTGGGCTACGTACTTTAAACCCCTCACTTCGTTCATGATTCTACATTAGAATCCCTCACTTCATTCATGATTTTACATTAGAATCCCTCATTCCGTTCGGGATTCTATCCTAGAATCATTCACTATGTTCGTGATTTAAAATACCGTTTTGCTCCCTTATGACACAATCTACTATTATTTAAAAAACCTCACGTATTTTATCCTAGGGTATATATGAAGCCAATGCCACAATTTTCCAGTTTCTAATTCTAATTTATTTAGACAAAACTATCGAGCCCTATGCTGAATGGAGTCAATTAGGCTCAATAGATATTAGTTCATCAGCCATGCTTACTGCCTAACCGGTCCTTAATGAATAACAAAAAAACAAAAAATAAACCCCTTTTCTGAGACACTTACGAACAAATTGCCAAAACCTTAAGCAGTATGAATAACACGTTGTGCCAACCCAAATAATGAGAAAAAGATGATGAAATTCTGGTCTCCAGTACAATTTAAGTGCTTACAAGAAATCGTGATATTTCATTTTATACGAAATTGGTTTATAACCTTCACGTCTTGTAATGAAATAAATAAGTTCAAAAGTTTGCACATCATTCTCACGACTTCAATTAACAGCTTAAACTTTGTAGACAGAAAGTTAGCTTCTATTATTTTTATATAAAGTGTAAATTTCTGTTTTATAAAAACATGTTTTTATATAATAGGAAATTGTCAAGTGATGGTGTTATAAAGTAATAGATATTATTATTTATGAATAAGAAAATATGCTCAGTTTACGGCTATGAATTATAGGGGAAGTAATATTTTCATTTTTAGCAGGGAAATGTATTAACATTGTGTGTTCAATAACGAATTTGACAAAAAAATATGATCAGTCGAATAAAAGGCGACGAGAAAAATATAATACTGGATGATTTTTTTTACCGTCTGGAAAAAAATATGACGTATAAGGTATCTAGAGCCGAAGTTATACACGAGATTAATTGTTAAATATAGTTATGTTTAATGCAATTTACAAGATCTAGAAAACTACGCACAGTACTACGCGCAGCTGGCGGTTGTAGGTAGATTGCGCATAAATGGAAGCTACGAGCCTGTTTCTTTTTAAAATACTATTTCAAATATTTTAGGGTGTATTATTGACTACAATTGAGTAATGTATATTAGTTTAAGCAAGAAAAAATATGTTTGAGAAAAAAAAAAAATTTTTAAGTAACATTGCCAAATGAATCTATTACACTTACCTATCACACCACATTTTTTTCCAGACGGTAAAAAAAGTCACCCTGTATATCTAGAAAATCTTGAAAATGCGATTAGACCGTAAAATAAATAGAGTTTTGCATTAATGTGTTGACAGTAACTGAAAAAAATAGTTTCTCTAGAAATATTGGGTAAAACATTTAGGATAGTTTGATTTATGTCACCACATGGATTATTAACTAGTAAATATACTTGCCAGGGTAATGAACCGGCTAAATAAAGACAGTCGTTTAATTTATTACACAATATTTGAATTTGCGATTCAATAACTATGCTCAATATTTTACTTAAAAAAATACCGTGTAGAGATTGCGATGTGAGGCTTGGGATGTGTTATTTATGAGCAGTATGTTTTTCTATATCTTACATTAATTTTATTTACTACATTAATAATAATAATATAATAATTGTGGGACACAAGTCACACACCGTTATGTAGTCCCAAATTAGGCAGGGCCTGTACTATGGGTACTAAACAACTGATATACATACTTAAATAAATATTTAACGACCAGGCACGAAACATTCATTGTATTGTAGTCTAGCTTTTGCCCGTGACTTCCTCCGCGTTCTGGAATAAAAAGTAGCCTCTGTGTTATTCTGATGTAAGCTACTTATTACCTACTCAAAAGAAAAAAAAATACTCGTTAAATTTCTGATGACATACCTAAATTTTTTTTTCAGACATCTATTAAAATACTCTATAATTAAAATTGAAAGCGTTTTTTCTGCTCATTGTCCGTCTCCTCTAACTCAGCTAATAAGCCCCCTCCACACTTAGTAGGCCACATTCAGGCCACCCCGTTGCATACCATTAGAATTCATTGTTATTATAATTTGTACAATTAAGCTATTATGTTGTCTAAAAAATTAACTATTTATTATTCATTTACAAATATGACTTAGCACTTCGAGGTGTGAAATGTAAAGGAAAATCTTTTAGGGAATAAATACCTATATTTATTTCACGCGTTTTTTTGTGGACCGGCTTTTACTTTACGTTTTAGTTTTGAAAGTTATGTACAGGCAAGAGCACGTGGAGCTTGACACATTAGACTTTGTAACGTTCTTATTACAATCGCCTTAGAGGTCAGACTCGCACTACAAGTTTCGTGTGCTCTTGACTGTAGGTATTTTTCACAATTACTACGGGGAAGAAAGGCATCGTGAAGAAACCAGCAGCTTGGCGAAGGCCTCCCTTGTCACGTTTAGGCGTACAAAAATAAACTGGTTTTAAGTGGGTATTATAAAACTTTCAACCGACTCCAAAAAAGGCGGTTCTCAATTCGACACGTATGTTTTTTTTTAAAACTAGTGCTACCCGTGTGGTCCCGTTTAATTTGGTCCAGTTCTGACAATGACATCCATGAGAAAACGATATAAGTGGAAATCGTTTTTTTTTTGCTCTTTAAAGTTATATGTTATTTTACAGGAATTCGCAAAGACATGAGCTAAGTTTCATACAAGGGCGACGTGCCCTCGCTTCGCTTCGGTTTATATTATGATATACAAAAACTTTCCTCCTTACTGACAGTAAACTAATGACAGGTGTACGACAGAAGCAGGGGCTTTTTTTTATATTTATAATTGTAATCGTAATCATCTTTATTTAACATTTGTTACGCAATCAGTGCTTGCTCTTCTTTCACTGTCTGTATTGACAGATGTACGGAAGCAGCAAAGTACGTCAAAATGAAGACGATTGCGATTACAATTATAAAGAGACAATAAGCCCCCAGGTCTTTTAGGTATTCTGTAGGTAATAAGAATTACACTTACAACTTACTAACCCAGACTGACTCTCACAGCTAAAACCAATCTAACAACTCCTCATACATAACTATATTCAACTAGCGACCACCCCGGCTTCGCACGGGTGCAATGCTTATAAGAATTTTCTTTGCTATAAACCATCCCTGGACCCACTCGAACCCACACAAAAAGTTTCATCAAAATCGGTCCGGCCGTTCTCGAGTTAAATCGTCAGGAAGGAAAACCCGACTTATTTTTATATAGTAAGACTAGCGACCCGCCCCGGCTTCGCACGTGTCGCAATGCTGAATTTTCTTTGCTATAAACCTTGTGGAGCCCGAGACCTTTCCAACGAATGCAAAACCATGGAAATCGGTTCGTCAGTTCTGGAGTTATATCGTCAGGAAGGAAAACCCGACTTATTTTTATATAGTAGATTATATTATCAACTGTCTCAAGTTGTTTAAATTATTTTTTGGGTTATAACTTTATTGAAATATGTTTTTAGCTTGTGCTTTTTCCACTTTAATTACACCGACTGTACAGTATTCTAACCATTTGAAAGTCTGATGATTTGAAGGTCTGACCAAATGCCAACAAAGGAACATTTAGGCTACCGGCAGTGCCAAAGAAATATGCTCAAATAATTTTATTCATAAACCCAATCAAAAATAACAAAAACAACATCTCGCCGTTATTAAAATCTACTACATTTTAATAAAATTAGACCCAATAGTCGCTTACATAAAATGAAATTACGCAAAATTGTTTGGTCGCCGGAACCCTAATTGAGAGCCGAGCCGGGCTTAAAAGGTAATGACCACTGAACTCCTCGTTAAAAGTATTACCAACTGTTATGAGCAAATTGCCTCCCGAATAATAAGCGCGTCGTGCCTTTCAGTAATTTATGACAATTTTTAGGGATTCAGAGCTTAATATTGGGTGTCATTTTCTTCATGATTTCGAAAACAGTGATGAAAAGTATTATGTAAGGCTGATTCAGAATTTCTACTGGACTATTGTTATCTACCTCTGTGAATTGCTACGGTTTCATTCAAAGTAGGGATGCAATGTATGAAAATGACAGACGTCGGCAGCACGCGTCTGTCGCAGACTTCGGAAATGGTGCCATACATTATTATGAAATGTATGCGAAAAAACGTATGAATACGTCAACTATTGTCGCGTCAGTCGCATGCGACCGATCGCGTGCGGCTGCGATCGGCTGCGTGCGACTCACGGAACTTCTTTTGCTAGGTCTACCCTTACCCATTGGACGTCATTTCAACTCCACCGCTTCAGCATGTATGGTTGAGGAGAAGAAGCGGGGCAAGAAACTCCTCAACACAGTATTCTTTTAATCAATTCTTATACTTAATACTAAAATGGGTTACATGATTTTTTTTATTTTTCGCAGTCGTATTGCGCTGCGCTGGAGGAAATCTGTTTCAAGGTGGTTTCAAGCATCATTTTCATTTATGTAGGCTATCATTTCTCTTACTTAAATAGATATCTTTTTGGCTTTTCTGTCATACAGATAGTGGCATCAATAAAATAGAAATCTACACAAAGATTTGACTCTATACTTGTAACTCAATGAACTGTAGAGATACATTGCCATATTCATTCAGTAGCGTCAACATTCAACTATAATAGTTTGCGTACACAATGTCCTATCAAAACCTATAAATTGAAACTGTGATACGATTCAAACCACCGAACTGTAATTAATGGAAATGGCACTTTCATGTCTCTAATAAGGCGGTTAAAAAAAGGAAAACTAGTGTAAGGGTCCACCCATAGAATATAATGGAGAAACGTAAGTATTTCTAGGAATGAAATACCTATGTTTACCCCCTCGGGAATAGAAGGCGTGAGATTATTTTACATACTAGTTACAGATTTCTCGGTAGATGGCGACGTCGTAGCAAAATTTATAACTGTCAATATTTTTCGAATGCATGCAAGGTGCACCTGTTTCCTCAAGATTTTCACCAGCCAGGGACATTATAAATATATGCTTTACTTTATGAAAAAAATCTAATTTTAAATGAAAAATGTGTACCGATAGTAGTAGGCATTACCACTACCTACCTACCGTAAACCGTAGAATACCAGCGTTGTGGCACAAGCGGAGCTGGGTCCCTTTAGGCACTTTTGTTTCCGCTGTCTATAATTTTTCGTTTTGTTTGTATTATATTGTGTATGTTGTGACTAATAAATTTATTTTCTTTCTTTATACCTAATTCAAAGAATAGGCCGCTTCTAGTAATTTAATTGCGTGTCTCAAACGCAGATAACACAGCTGAGTGCGGTTACGTCTGTTCTCGATACTGATACACCACACGACGTTCGATATCCGTTTTATTAGCGAACAGATACGGTGGATATTATTAGTGTTGTTATCTGACTTGATATAGCTTAGGATACCGTTTCACTTGTTCATAAAGGTCTCAATAACAAACAACTCTAAAGAGTACATATCATCGATGTTTATATTTTTTTAAATCGATCTACCGATTTTGATAAAATTTAAATGGGATCGCTTCTGAAGTATGATCTACCAAACAAAAATACTTAGGACAATTAAAACCGGTTCATAATTGGCGGAATAATCGCGTAACATACAAATCGGTATCTTCCCAATTTTATTAGTGATCATTATAAATTTCTGTAAAATCACGAAAATAAATTTACAACGGCACATCATTAAAGATAATATGCATTGATATTAACTTTGTATAAGTATTCTATCAAAGTTACTGAAATACAAAGGAGTAAATATTATATTACTGAAATTCGCACGATTACAAATACCTCTGAACTAATTCTGGGACCTGCGGGTTTCCTTCACTGTAGATCTACTAGTATATGTACATAAGTTTTGAAAAACTCATTGGTACAGTGAGCCCTAAAAACCTTCATCATCAAAAATCGGAAAATACACAGTTGTAAAACTTAAATAAAACTGTGACAACACTAAACTCCAACACAAAAACGTAAAATCCCTAGAATGTTCACATGAAGCTTGAAACTTTACATAACATGGGACAAGCCATTTTAATAGACGAGAAATTGAGACCAACGTAACAGGCACGCCTTGAACAAAATCAACCAAATTGGCATGCTCCAGCCAGAGGCAGCCCTGCTTCGATCAGCAAACGTTCCGTTTTCAAAACCGAACTGCAGCCCCATAAGTTTAGAGTCCACATTCGAACGGGGAGTTGTGAAAATTTTAACAGAATTTTCGTTGTGCAAGCGAGTACTTTGAATCTCTACTTTATAAGCAAGCGTAGGGTTGCCGTGTCAAAGTTAATTGGGGAAATAAGATACTTCACCTTTTGTTTGAGCATGTGATTTTGGTTGGAAAATTCGATTTGGTGGTGTTAGGTTTTCGTATCTTTAATGGGAGTTTCCCCAATTCGTATAAATATTATTAGTGTTTTTGATGTGATTGTACTTTCTAGGTGACGCAAAAAACCTAGGGTGGGTAACGGTTAGAATAAAATGTTTTTTTTTCTGTGTGTGTTAGAATCTCGGCAATGGAAGAATTACATCGGCTGTCTCGGTATTAATAAGTAGGTACTATAGAAAAAAGTTCTGCCTGATACATTTAAGTGTAATTTTAGCGAGCAGCTATCTTTTCCCATCCCGTGGCGAGAAAGCCCTCACTTATAGTAACAATGACAATTACAAAAAAGTGTTTCTTTCATGTTTATGACCATTTAGTGTCGAAGAATGGATCGGAATACAAAAAAAAGACTGTTTTACTGGCTTCTCATTATGTAACTCTAATTAGGGTCGGGGTAATAAAATTGAAGCTTACAAGCGACAATTCTCCCAAATGTATCAGGCTTAGCGTTTGCTGATAGTACATACTGAAGTCTATTTAAATTAAGTAGTCGATCCATTACATTCAATATACACATAAATATAGGTAGGTACTCACACTTTATCCTTAAAGGGATTTTCAAAAGTACTCCTGTTCCTGAAGGTACCCACATTAAACCAGTGTATTCTTCGGATCCCCAAATCAGACTGTGAGCCCACTACCGGACCGCCTCAGAATCAATTCATCATCAATTATTACAGTGACGGTAAAGGTAAACATCGCGAGTAAACCCGAAGGTCCTAGTATTGATTCTAAGGCATGGTCACAGAATATATAGTACTAAAGTACAGTAGGCCAACTCAAGGACTTTCCTTTGAGTATTAGTAAGATAAAAACAGACTTCAACTTATATGGTTTTTTCATGGATGCCACTGTCAGAACTGGACCAAATTAAAATAGGACAACACGGAAAGCACTAAATTTTAAATATAAAAATAAAAAAAGTTGAATTGATAACGTCCTCCTTCCTTAAAGTCTGTTGAAAATAGAAATATATGTGTGCATTTACGGCCATCGCTTGGCAATCTGTCGCCAGCGAGCGCCCCTTGCGACTCGCCTATCGAGTAGGCCTGCGCGCTTTAAGCAAATATTTATACCTAGACTGCGGAGTCGGACAGGCCTGGCATAGTACCCCGGTCTGTCATGTTTAGGCAAAGAGATTAAAATATAATAGGACATAGATGGGACAAAACGAGGAAAATGTTAAGCCGAAAAGTTATTCCAAGTGGAATAAGTCTAGTACAATTTCGACCGAATGGCAGCTCGCGTTCATACTAACTGACATGACGCTTGAGCTTCAAACTTTTGTATGAAAATATTCCCAATGCCCTCTCTGTGTCCTATTATATTTTAATCTCTTTGTGTTTAGGGGTACAAACAATTTGCTAGGGAAATATGGGTATTTAAATGAATGAAATACTCCTGCCTGACCCCGCGGACCGTACCGGACCGAGGCGTGACCATAATTATTTATACAATTTCTTTTGTTTGCACTTTCAGTTTTCAACCCGGTACACACGCGTACAAAAAGAAACCTTATTTGCCAACCCTACCCTCTATAAAGTTTCGGAAAATGATGGAGGCAGTGTGTAAGGTAAGCAGTAACTCGGGGCTTGTAGTTTGATGAATTTCATAACGATCGAGTTTGTTGCGAACTCCTAGAAGTATCCAGATTGATTCTGTAAACCTATCAACTAACTGGATATATTTATTGTCTTCGTGTATCACAAAAGGTCGGCCATACGGTAAAAAATTAAATTAAATCAGAGGGAATTATGTAAGAATATCAACGTTATAAAAATAAATTAAAAATACTCTTTTTTTATATCCGGCAGAAGTATTCCAAGCTGGGGTTTTATGGTCTTAATAGTAATAATAAAAAATCTTTATTGTTCACTGTGTACTGTACTTAATTAAAATCTTATAAATAAGGAGGTTCGACCCAACGGTGTATCCATTTCGGATGTACAATAATATTATACATTTAATTGAACATTTAAAATTACAATTTAACAATTTAAGAAATTTACATTTAAACATATTTAATTAATTGTCATTTGTACATTTAATTCTATTTTTCATTCATTCTTATAACAAACTTAATCACAATCACCTTCAATTTAATTTAAATTGCTTTTGACGTACATCTGTTATCGAAAACAGTGTCTATAGAGCAAGCGATGACCGCATGGTAAATGTCAAATGAAGTCGATTATCATTCCAATTATAAATAGACTAGAAGACTTCTGGAAATGATTAGTTTATTAGCATATTTTTTGGACTCTTAGACCTGCAGACGTATTCACAGAGACTCGATACCGTTTCTGTTCGATTCGAGTCGAATCTATCGACATCGGAAACGAATCTATCGAGATGGGCTGATGTTGGTATTGAAAACTAATGTCATATGTGACACCAACTGTCATAATGTGACATTAGTTTTCGATACCAACATCAGCCCATCTCGATAGATTCGTTTCCGATGTCGATAGATTCGACTCGAATCGAACGGAAACGGTATCGAGTCTCCGTGAATACGTCTGCTGATAGTTGGTCGATGAAATTTCTCAGGATTAAGCGCATCACACACGGTGAAGATAATATAAAATATATATTATCTTAGAGCATATTTTAGAATATCGCTCACCATACAAATCCTATGAACCATCACACACGACGAAGTTAATATATATTTTATCTTCAGTACGTTTATACGCAAATATGGAAATATATATTTCGTATCTTAAGATAAAATATTATATCATCTGCACCGTGTGTGACGCGCTTTATAGTTTAAATTTTGAGGAAGGAGAAATAGTTCTTAGGAGCAGCAACAACCTAAAGATTACGCTAGCTTGACATAATTACATTTAAAATACATTTTCTTGATTGCTATTAAGTATTATCACGTTTTTAAATTAATGTGTGTTACAATTAATTGCTACCAGCAGCAGTATTTGAAATACTCAAGAGGATACAAACACGTCAGTGAAAGCTTATGAATGTCAAGTAGAGAGATATTTTAGGATCACAGCAACTGGGAAATGTGTCTCTTATTTCCTTTACAATAATATTTCTGAGCTGTACCATTTTATAACAATTGTAGTTTGAAATTAAGTAATTTTGAGTCGGCGCCAAAATTTAAGGTAATTTAGTGAACTTTGTTCATTGATTCAAAATTACTTAGGTAAACTTACATTAGTTTAAGAATTTAAGTATACAGTTATGAAAGTTAAATAAAAAAGGTTAATTATTTTTTGCTTTTCAGTATTTTTTTGTAAAAAGTTTTTATTTATTATAAAGGTATTATTCTGTGTTTAAATATTCCCAATGAACACTCTATACCTTAGTATATTTAAATCTCTATGATGCACAAGAAGACTTCCTTTGAAAACAGGCTTCAATCTTGCCCGCCAATGCGGGTTAGTAGACATTGCACTTTGGCATGCCTCGGTTTTAAATATCAGGTGCTAGTTCTCACGAAGTTCTTTTGTTGAAAGAATCAATCCATTTTGGGAGAAAAATCACGTCCACAAAAATTTCTTACCAAGTCCTTAATAAGTCACATGTAGCAGAAGGTGGGTAAGGGATGACCAAAATATATTTTTTTACCACTGATTTATTTGCAGATTTTGGGCAGAGTAATAATTTTACAAGAATAATAATAAAGGAGTCGTTTCATGAATTTATGGAGACTGGGCCTGCACCATGTACACCAGTTTTTTAGATAAATATAAATAAAATAAATGTGGTTTTATTCGTGATTTTGCTCATATTTGTCTAGTTCCGTTGAACAATAAACTTGAATTTTCATTAAACTAGCATCGCGGCAACCGAAAAAAAAATTGCGGCCTGACCGGTAAAATGACAATTGACATTATTTTGATGTTTTGACGGACTAATTCACAATAACACGTAAATATGGCTTAAAGCCGAATACAAAAAGAAAGCTGAAAACTTATCAGCGCTTATCGGCGCTTTTCGGCGCTGGTCAATTCTACTTATAGCAAGCAGATTGAAGCAGAGCGAGCAAAATGTCGTACGATGATTGGCGGGCGGCACCAGCGCTGACCGGCGCCTGTCGAAGATTGTCGGCGCTTGTTCATATAAATGCCTGTTAGTTAGTTAGTTAGTTCTCTTTACGCCCGTCGTGGCGCTGTACAATTTCCCATACAAAATTTCTCGATGACGATACGATAACGTTTACCATTCGATTTCGATGCATGTTCGTGCTTAGGGTACGGAAGTTAAAGCACGAATAATTATCGTTATGCGTTCGAATCGACTTCGAGCGGTAATCGAATAGTAAGTGAACAGTTTTAAGGAAAACGGCAGCACGAACTCTATTTTGACGTACGGTTTCGTCTGATGCGATAGCTGGCTATCGAGATCTTACTCACTGACAAAAACATGGTGAGAAGCAAATTCGAGTAACAAGTTGTGGTCATATTTTGTTGATAAATCTTATTTTGACAATGGAACAAGGTTAGGGGGAGGGCCTTAAGTTGTTTAAGTATTAGTAGATAGAATTAACCGAACTCATTGAAATGTTTTGTTTTTTATTATTATTTTAACTTTATTTATAATACCTACCTAAATATATTTTCAATTTTGATTTTTTTACACATCTTTTTATTACTCTACATTTACTGTAAAAGTTATTGTTGGTTGCTTTATTTATTTATATCCAATCCTACTAATATTATAAACGCGAAAGTTTGCATGTAAGGAATGTTTGTTACTATTTCACGCAAAACATATTAAGTGGATTTTAATGTAGGTAACTTTACAATAATATAGCTTATACATCAGCCAATAACACATAGGCTATATTTTATCCCCATATTGCTACGGGAAGGGGAACTACGCGGGTGAAACCGCGAAGCACTAGTAGCAATTATTAATTATTTTAGGAAACTAAATTGACTGATTGTGCCATGAGGCTGAACATAAAGTAGGTAGTTACTCTAAACAACAAAGATTTATTTAAGATAGATAAATTTTTATTAGTCAATATTAATAACAATTTTAAATATCCACCTTTTACGTCTATTCACTCTGAATATAATAAAGTACTTAAGCACTAATCACAACCACAACACACATTTTACACGACTATAACCACTTCAAAAGATTTTAACACTCAAAGGGTCCAAATCCAAACACTTAAAATAACTTACCTAATCATTTTTGTTCATAAACAAGCTCCAAATAGTAAACGTTCGAATACTCAAACACGGCAGTCAAATCATGATCAAAACTTTAATTTTGAATCATGAATTAAAATGTAATAACTGAAGTAGATGCTATTAAGTATTATAATAATAATAACTGAAAGGTCTAGATTGTGAAACAATATACATTTCACTTTTTATTAACTTTTGCTATCAATAATATAAATGAACACGAATCGTCATAGTGTTTTAGAACGCACCATTCGTTCCTTATCATTCAAATCTTGCGTTTAGGTATCGAGTTACTATCGAATAGACGATAGTAAATACTTTAGGTTTCGTGCTGCTATATTAAAAAGTAATCGAATCGAACTGGTTTTCGAATAGTCAATTGTAATTGAAATGTAAACGTAAAAACGTTTACATTTCAATTTCGATACAAGTTCGTGCTTAGGGCACTGCGCCGGTTACCTGCGTAGACCGGCGCCTATAAAGCGCTGATAAGTTTTCAGCTTTCTTTCTGTATACGGCTTAAGAAGTTAGAAATAGTATTATTTCAATATGATTCCATGCGGATCCATTGAAGTTTATTTACTTTTGTGCAAGTTTAATACTTAAATGGAAATGATTTTTAAAATATTTTTCTGATAATCACTAGATTTTTCTCTATCTTTCACGCTGGTGTCCAATGTGCAGGCCCAAGATGGAACGTCTCCTTTTACAAGTAACCGCCATTTTTATATCTGTACAACACTACTCGCATATTGCCAGTTACAATAATTAATTTTTTCACGTATGTTTTTCTTGATCGTCGAACTAAGTACATATTATTTTTGTTTTCAACATATATTTTTATAACTAATAAATAAATAATAATAATCTCACGCCTTTCATCCCCGAGGGGGTAGGCAGAGGTATTCCATTACTGGATATACCCACATTTCACGAGATATATTGGACCCCTAAACGTGATAAGTGGTGAGCCCATCGCCGGACCGGGTCTGTTTACACATGTCTCAGAATTAATTCTGAGACCAGCGGGTTTCCTCACGATGTTTTCCTTCACCGTAGAGCTAGTGATAAATATGTACGTAAGTTTTTGAAAAACTCATTGGTACATGCCAGGATTCGAACCCGAGCCTCACTGATTTTCGGCCGGCTCTTTAACCGTCCGGGCTATCACTGCTCTTTATAACTAAATAAATATATAATATGACTAGACTAATACACAACAGAAAATAATAACTGAAAATTAATTTTGATAATAAAATGAGGTCCGTTATTCATTAAAACAATCCAGGCGTCTCAAATTAACTGGACACATGTTAATTTCCACGTGAGCTGACTGAAAAATTAAACGTCAATTACTTTTAATAGGGTTGAACGTTTTTAATGTGATTTTCACAATAATTAACGTCATTTCAACTGAGGGTTACTTTGAAATATTTTTCGATGTGAGTTCGTGACTGAAATACTGATAATTATTTTATTAAAATGTCATTTTGTCTGTATTTCAATGTGTATAACTCGGTATATTTTCTTGATTTTGTCTTATATTATTTCACCGAGCGAATATTAAAGTGAGTTTATGAAAAAATCATTGGTGCATCACGGAGGATTCGACTATCCTCTACCCTCATTTGGCATCTGAAAGCCGCGAATCTTTGCAGTTTCTTTCCTGTGTACGTTAGTAAATTATACTTCTATGTTTATCATCAAATCGTGCAATGCACAATGGTCACTGATGATTCCCATTGACACTTGACAAAAACAATAGGTAAAAAGTCCTACAAGCATTCGATGACGCTATGTCGTGCTATTAATCATTATTATAAATAATAAAAAGCAGTGATAATGTTGATTTGTTTATCTTTTTTTAATTTCTTATTTTGATTGTATGTGTGTGTATTGTGTTGCAAATAAAATAGTTATCTATCTATCTATCTATGATAACCTTACGGTTAAAGAGCCCGCTTCTCATGATAATAAATCGGTGAGGCTCGGGTTCGAATCCTGGCATGTACCAATGAGTTTTTCAAAACTTACGTACATATTTATCACTAGCTCGACTGTGAAGGACGACGTCGTAAAATAACCCGCAGGTCCCATAATTATTTTTGAGACATGTGTAAACAGACCCGGTCCGGCGGTGGGCTCACCACCTATTACGTTTAGGGGTCGAACATACTCGTGAAAAGTGCATATTGGGTACCTCTGCCCATCCCCTCTATAGATAAAAGGCGTGAGGTTATTCATTTTATTTGATTCAGAAACCGAAGCACAACTCTTGTTTGAGTAACAGCAACGCACAAGCATTCACCAAATCGTCCAGACTCGTAACTTCAACTGTCAAAACCCAAGGAAATGCGGTCGGGAGATACAGCGTGCCACAGAATCATTAATTAACCAAGCTTGATGTTTCCATTGTTGGAATAACAGAGAGAATAAAACGCAAATTATTCGGGTGAATTGTGTACGGTGAACAACATAACAATAAAAATGAGACGCATAAGATAGAGTTGAACGTTATAATTATACAAAGATTATAAATAAAAATAGGTAGATGTCTTCTTATAGCACGGAAACTGAGGCCGACAAATGTATATAATTGGTCTAATTTTATTTAGTCGCATTGTAGCAGCGAATGTTTGCGTTTTTCACCTAGTCGTATTTCAAGCGCAACTCTTGACAGATAGCTTTCTCTATCTTTATCATTAACTCCGTATCATCTTCCTTAGTCTTTATTGTATCGTTTAGCGGTAAGTATGTACATACATGTTGTAGCCACTCGTAGCGGAACAATATCCAAATGCCCGCAGTATGAAAATAAGTCATCTTTACTTTATATCTTTGATAACATAGTTCTAAATAGATAAACATGTGCTAGCTAGACAATGGTATTTTATAAGTAGACACGTTGTACTCTTACATATTGCACTAAATAAATGGCAACAATCAGAGGCCTAATTATCTACAAATTAATTGTCTTTGTTTGACACTAGCAGCGCCCCCGATTTCTCCCGCGTAGTTCCCGTTTCCGCTGGAATAATATATAGCTTATGTTACTCCCTGATAATAAAATACAATAACTCTTTATTGTACTCGTACACCAAAAACAACACAATATAGATACCAACATTGACTCAAGTACAATGGACGGTCTTATCTTAGGCGGAAAACCTTAGGATGGATGAAACTGAGAGATAATGAGATCGTCAAGTTAGAAGCCTCACCATGGAATTGAGCTGTTCTGATAATGTCAAACAACTCTTCCTAAATAGTGCCAAATAGTGCCCGAAGCATATAAATAGTGCTATCATACTTTCGGAGATATTCAGGTCGTTCGGTGAGGCTGCTATCTTGACGTCAAGATAGCAGCCTCATCTCAGTACACAAAAACCACAGCACTGTTCTTGAATAACTATATACCAAAAAACTCTTCTTAAATAGTGCCTTGGATTTGCCAAGTTTCAGAATTAGTGCTTCAAAGGAACCGAAGATATTAGGGTACATTGATGAGGCTTCTAACTTGACGTCAAGCTGGAAGTCACATCATCAACGAGGAAGAATTTCGAATCGAGACTAATGCCAAAAATCTCTTCCTAAATAGTGCCTCCGGAATCAAAACAAAGCGGAACGATTTAACTTGTATTTTAGTCAATAAATGATGATAAACTTCCACGTACATTTTGGATTCGGTACAGATAGGAATAAACCAACTAGATCAAAATGGAGGCTCAGCTTTATAAAGAGCAACATCTCAGAATGTTTTTTTTTTAATTTTTTTTGTAGATAGGGATACAAATTGTGATGATTTATCAAGTATCAGGATGCGGACTGGTTTAGTTTTTGAGATATAACTTTTTGAAGAATTATAACTTAATCATTTATCAAATATAAATAAAAAACGCAATGTCCAATGTCAAACTTCAAAAAAACGTTTAAAAAAAAATTTTGTTCATTGATAAAAAAAAAAGTTTTTTTTAAAACATCGCTTTTATTTAAGTTTTCTTTATATTGTATGTATTCTTGCTGAATATGTAGCAGGTAACTTAAAAAACTAATGAGATGTACAAGATGTTCGATACAGGAACAAGGGAAATAAAAAAAGCTCTATTTTTGGGGTTTGAGCAATTAATTATTAGAAATTTAAAGTATAAAATACATACAATGCACGAGCGCGGAACCGAGCGTGTCTAAGGCAATTGAAAAGACAAGATGGCTTCTTTAACCGGTCTTAGTGAAAGGGTTACCAATTAAAATATGGAACTATCACCCTAATCACAATGTGCTACTGAGCTAAAATAGCATAAGAATTAAGTAATGCGCACAATGCGTACAAGTGGAGCTATACGATTGGCCATTACGGTTTTATACAAATAAATATAAAAAGGTATAACACATTGATGCTCGTGCGTGCCACTAAATAATTAAATTATAAAAAACTACGACTATAAGGTCTGCGGCGTGAAATAGCAGACACAAGATAAAAAAATTCAAATCTTTCTCCCAAACACAAACTTTGGGTAGAACCAAGCCATTGTTTGTGGACTGGTAGGAATTTAAAGGATCCGATGGAGAGACAGTCTGGGTATGCCTTTCCCTCTCGGAGACAGGCATGTATATATTTTATGTAAGTATAATACTCAGGTAAGTATATAAAATATTATGTTTTATATGGATTTTCATTTCCGTTGTTTGATTCTTTCAATCCTGTGGCACAGTTCTTTCATTGCCGTAAGCGCTTGTTTCATTACCGTGCACGTATGTTTCATCGCCGTGGCACAAAATTTTTAATCTGGTATATCTTGTTACTTTTATAAGTTATATGCTACATATTCAGCAAGAATACAAACAATATAAAGAAAATATAAATAAAAGCGATGTTTTTAAAAAAAACTTAAGGATAAAAAAAACACGGAAATGAAGATTTTTATGAGCCTGTTGAAATACACCCTCATCTGCTAGATATTAAGCAAGAATACATTATAAAAAAAACTCGATTTTGTTTGAAAAACTAAAGATAAAAAATCCACGGAAATGAAGATTTCAATGGACCTGTTGACATTCATCCTAATATAAAACAATATTGTTTAAACATGTTTAGGACACGGCGATGAAAGAAAATTTAAATATTTTAATAAATGTGTTCCGTAACAAAACATTAACTATTAAATAAAAATAGGTTTTAGTATAAATAACCAATAGATTTTTATCAAAGAACTAAATTTTTTTAAAACGCCTTTTTGAAGTTTAACATTGGACATTGCGTTTTCTTTGATATTTGAGGTTATAAATGATTAAGTTATAATTCTTCAAAAAGTTATATCTTTAAAACTAAACCAGTCCGCATCCTGATACTTGATAAATCATCACAATTTGTATCCCTATCTACAAAAAGTCTCGCGCGCGCGCACAGCGGTGACACACGCATCTGCATTTTTGTTTTGTTTATTACTTTTTATCGGCGCGCAAGCGTACGTAAATATGTCGAATACAGTGAAGTGTAGTGTTTGTAACATTGTTATAGACGAAATGTTGTCGTATATACAGAATAAATTGTCATCTGTTAGTGAAGACACCCTAGTTCGTCTATGTACGTCGGCGTTTACCGTTACCGAAATTCAAAAGTCGAAGTCATTACTTTTTGACGCTGTTACAACGGCCAAACAAAATATACAGCGGCGAGGTGATGGAAAGGAGCAACGCGATATATACGACATAATAGGCGTCTTCAGAACAGAGGACCCCTGCTCGATACCTGTGTTTGTGGCAAGGCAGTTAGAAAAATTGCCACCAATAACTATCGACCATTTGGACTGCACAAAACTGTTGAAGGATATTGTGCGCTTGCAGAACGACGTGGCAGCTATTAAAGCGGATTACGTTACCTCGGATGAGCTTGAGGACCTAAGAAAGGAGGCTCAGGCAACTAAAAATGTCGTACCATCGCGATTATCGATGTGTAATGTCAACGCGAGACGGGGTGCTTGGTGCTTAGATAGCGGACCATTGGGCATATCGCATCAACATAACTCGACATTAAACGATACAACAAATATGAACAAAGAACAAACATTGTCAAGCGTAGGTACAAGTGAAAATTTAACTTATCGCTCAATTGTTATGTCGGGTAGCCGGCCTACCGAGGAGAACATTGTGTTACCGCCGGCACCCGTTATGACGACAGAGATGAGTCATCGCGCCGAAGAGCTGATTGCACCGGCTGAGCCAGCGCCTAATAAAGGCTCTTCTACCCCGGTCCCATCTCCGCAAAAGATTGAAACGATGCGAAATGATAAGGATGATTGGCAGACCGTGCAATACAAAAAGAAAAAGTCTAATAAACGATTTGAAGGGCAGTGTGGTACGGCCGTTACGACTCACGGAAACTTTAAGGCAGCGGAGCGCAGAGTTCCCATGTTTATTACGAAAGTAGATAAAAATGCTATAGTATCGGAAATTGCTGATTACATTAGGAGCGAAACTAATGAATCAGTGACATTGGAAAAACTAAAAATAAGGAACGAAGAGTACTATAGCGCCTATAAATTCTTTGTCGCTGAATCGAAAGTATCGTTGTTTTTGGACCATAATTTATGGCCGAAAGGTATTATTTTCCGTAAGTTTGTTCATTACAAGCCCAAGGAACCTCGCAGTACTAACGGCAATAAACCAATCGTATAAATAAATGGCAAGCGGTTTGTTTACATTTGCAAGTCTCAACTGCAAAAGTGTTAAGCGTTGTGTTGACGGTGTCAAACACCTATGCAAAACAAGTGCTATAATTGCTCTCCAGGAGACATGGCTGTTGCCGGACGACATTCCGTTTTTGAATGGTATTGACGACAATTTCTGTGCGACGGGAACATCGGCTGTGGACACGACGGCGGGCATGGTCCGCGGGCGACCACACGGCGGCGTCGCGCTGCTGTGGAATAGTGCCGTTTTTCACGACGTATCGGTTGTGCAGTGCGATAATCCGCGTTTATGCGCAATTAAGGTAGTGACGGACGATCGTCTGATTATAGTTATTAGTGTATATATGCCGACCAATAGCGCGGACAACCTACCGGAATTTACGGATTGCATCAGTGCGGTGAGTGCTATTGTTGATGAATACGGGGTCGAATCTGTTTATATAATGGGAGATTTCAATGCCCATCCGGGTGAACTGTTTTTCCGTGAATTAATGGACTACTGCAACGATCTGGATTGGTGTTGTATGGACACACAAAGACTAGGTATTGACTCTGGAACTTATACTTTCATTAGTGACGCTCATAAGTGTAGACGGTGGTTGGACCACTGTGTTGTAACACAGTCTGCGTTTGCATCTGTAAATGATGTGTACGTTAATTATAGCGTGACCTGGTCCGACCATTTCCCACTCATGATACAGTGTAATTTGAAGCTACTTACACCCAAGTTAAATAGATCAGTTGACGTATCTAATCAACACGTAATATGGGGAGGGAGAGGGTCGGAGCAAATAATCCGTTATAGCGCAGAGTGCAACAGGTTGTTGAAGTCTATTGACTTTCCTATTGAGTTTGCACATTGTGCGGATAAATATTGTAGTGAAATTGGGCATAGGAAAGTCCTGGACACTATGTATAAAAATATTGTGACTGTCCTTTGTATGGCTGCGAGGCGAACCACAGGGAGGAAGCGTAAGCCTAAAAAACAGGTAGTAGGGTGGAATAGGCATGTCAGTGATGCGCACGGGGCCGCGGGAGAGAAATTTCATGAGTGGACACTTTGTGGTAGACCAGAAGCTGGTAGGTTATTTAATGAGATGTGTGAAACACGAAGAATATTCAAATCTCGCTTAAAATGGTGTCAGGATCACCAGACTCAAATAAAAATGAATATTCTAGCTTCACAGCACTCCAAAAAGGACTTCCGGTCATTTTGGAAAGCCACGGACAACATGAGATTTCGACCTTCGTGCCCTGTGAGTGTTAATGGCAAAACCGACACTAAAGACATAGCTAACACTTTTAAAGATTATTTAGTTGTCAAATCGCCTCTTGTACTGTCGCAGGATGAGATGAGCGAGGCTGAGACCAACGACGTGGAACCTGGACCGGGATATTTTGCTAAGGATGTAGCTGAGGCTATTAAATCTATCTCCCGAGGCAAATCCCCAGGGCACGATGGCCTCAGCATCGAACATCTTCAGAATGCAGGTCACCACATCACAAGAGTGTTGGCTTTGTTTTATACGCTGTGTGTGAGGCACTGTTATTTGCCCGAGGATATGATGAAAACTGTGGTTATTCCTGTACCTAAAAATAAAACTGGAGATTTGTCCGACACCAACAACTACAGGCCTATATCCCTTGCGACTATTATTGCTAAGGTATTTGATAGTGTGCTTAATGTACAGTTAAGTAAGTACGTAAACATACACCCCAACCAGTTTGGTTTTCGACCAGGGTTATCAACGGAGAGCGCAATACTGTGCCTTAAGCACACTGTCAAATATTATTTAAACAGAAAGACGCCAGTTTATGCGTGCTTTTTAGACCTGTCTAAGGCTTTTGACCTGGTTTCCTACAATATCCTATGGAAAAAACTAGAAGCCATTAAACTACCTAATGAGACCATACAAATTTTGAGGTATTGGTATGGGAATCAGGTCAACAGTGTTAGATGGTCAGGTACTTTATCGGACTCGTACCGGTTGGAGTGTGGGGTGAGACAGGGGGGTTTGACCTCGCCCACACTTTTTAACCTTTATATAAATGAGCTTCTCGAGGCGCTCGGCAAAAGTCATATCGGCTGCCATATCGACACAGTTTGTCTAAATAATTTGAGTTACGCGGACGATATGGTTTTGTTGAGCGCATCGGCTTGTGGTTTGCGAAAACTTTTGAATATTTGTGAGACCTACGCCATCCATCATGGGCTCAAATACAATGTAGGTAAAACACAATACATGGTGTTTGAACCAACTGGTTATCGGATACCCAAAGTACCACCCATCAATCTAAATGGTAGTCCACTGGAAAGGGTGGGGACTTTTAAATATTTAGGCCATGTTGTCACATCAGACCTGAAAGACAACGCGGACATCGAGCGTGAACGGAGAGCCCTGTCGGTGAGGGCAAACATGATTGCGCGTAAGTTTGCGCGCTGTACTAGGGAGGTGAAATTAACTCTTTTTAGAGCATATTGCACTTCCCTCTACACGTGCAGCTTATGGGCATACTACACGCAGCGGGCCTATGGGGCCCTCCGGGTCCAATATAACAACGCGTTCCGGGTCCTGGTGGGGCTGCCCCGCTTCTGTAGCGCATCAGGGATGTTTGCTGAAGCACGCATAGATTGCTTTTATACAACTATGCGCAAGCGATGCACATCCCTGGTGCGCCGGGTGCGGGCCAGCCCCAACCCCATCCTGCGTTTGATAGCCGAGAGGTTTGACTGCCCATACATGAGGCATTGTGACGGCATGCATGTGTCTAGAAGTACCTACTATGTCTAACCGCTGCTTGGGTGCTTCTAGAAACATAATCATAATTTTAATTTTAGTAATTGTAATTTATAACAATTGCATACCTAAATGTAAGCACTAACATAGCTATAAGTACGTACTAACAATATAATGAGTCTAAGTTACTTGAAATAAATAAATGATAAAAAAAATTAAAAAAAATAAACATTCTGAGATGTTGCTCTTTATAAAGCTGAGCCTCCATTTTGATCTAGTTGGTTTATTCCTATCTGTACCGAATCCAAAATGTACGTGGAAGTTTATCATCATTTATTGACTAAAATACAAGTTAAATCGTTCCGCTGTGTTTTGATTCCGGGGGCACTATTTAGGAAGAGATTTTTGGCATTAGTCTAGATTCGAAATTCTTCCTTGTTGGTGATGTGACTTCCAGCTTGACGTCAAGTTGGAAGCCTCATCAATGTACCCTAATATCTTCGGTTCCTTTGAAGCACTAATTCTGAAACTTTGCAAATCCAAGGCACTATTTAAGAAGAGTTTTTTGGTATATAGTTATTCAAGAACAGTGCTGTGGTTTTTGTGTACTGAGATGAGGCTGCTATCTTGACGTCAAGATAGCAGCCTCACTGAACGACCTGAATATCTCCGAAAGTATGATAGCACTATTTATATGCTTCGGGCACTATTTGGCACTATTTAGGAAGAGTTGTTTGACATTATCAGAACAGCTCAATTCCATGGTGAGGCTTCTAACTTGACGGTCTCGAGATAATTTGTACTCGTATTTGCAATAGTGAATAATTTTCAAAATTTTTTCAGTGGTTTAGGCGTTAATTAGTTAATTAAACAAACTCACTTTCGCATCATCACTACATAGTATAAAACAAAGTCGCGTTCTCTGTCCCTATATCCATATGTCCCTATATGCTTAAATCTTTAAAACTACGCAACGGATTTTGATGCGGCTTTTTTTAATAGATAGAGTGATTCAAGAAGAAGGTTTTAGTGTTATCATTGCACCCGTGCAAAGCCGGGGCGGGTCGCTAGTTTATAATATTAGTTAGGATTTTGACAGGGTTTGCAATAAAAGAATAGGATAATTAAGAGAACTCCAGCAAAGTTAACAAAACTTTTTAATGGCACTTGGCGAGGCTGGTGTCCGCTTGGCACGCAAGTGCTGTATACATTTTGTTGGTAGCAACGACTGATTGTGCCACCATAAGTGTCCCAGAGAAATAAATCCTTATGACTATATTAGTCCACAGAATAATAAAATAAGAAGATAAATCGAAAAAACTCTACAGTATATAATAGAACTAGCGGCCCGCCTCGGCTTCGCACGGGTGGACATTTGTTTTTTAAGAGATTTCGTAAAATCCTTTCTTAGCGAGCATCTACACTATAAACGTAACCTACACACAAAATTTCATATTTCTATGTTCAGCGGTTTGGGCTGGGCCTTGATTTTTAGATTTAGCTTCTCCTTTTATATACCTATATAGATAGATAAGCGTAATTAAGCGCAGTTAAATTTGGAAAAAAATACACATTTATATATATATATATACACATAGCATAATATCTGAATTTAGTGCTACCCATGGAAATCGTGCTATTATTACTTACTCTTTATTTAAAAATTGGTTAGGCACAACACAAAAGTTTGAAAGCATTATATATTTTTTATACGAATGTTCTAATAGGTGTATGAGGAATTGTCCTTATTCTGTTAGGTGTTGTATAGGTCTTTTAAATTCCATTTGGGGCTAAACTACACTACGTTGGACAAATCCCGCCCACGGCCATTCAATATTTGCATTATGTGAACAAACAAACCGCAATCCAATATTGACTGTACGATTATAGATATGTTTTTTTAAAGTAATCTGTATTCACATTCAGCCAATATTGGATTGGCTTGAATATTTGTTGGATAACTGTTAAAACAATTGGCCTAAATGATAACAAAGAGAGCTAGTTCGTTTCGAATATAGCGTGAAATTATAAAACCAACACACAAAATCTACAGTAGCAAATCAATAGGTTTTATTCCAATGAAGAGGTACACGGTATGTACGCCACGGCTCCGACCAATCTCTTCCTTCTACGATGACGTGATGAACAGCCAATCCGAAGCGGCCAACGCTAGTTACAGAAACAGTGGCGCCGACGCTCAGTGCGTTGTTCAAAAAACCATCATACAATAGGGTAATTAAAATAAAATAGTCGTTACTTTCGTCAAACAATATTGTGATTACAAAACTTCTAAATAATTTGTTTACTGATACAAAGAGATGCCAGCAGTGACAGCGTAATCCCAAGAGTACCACAAATGAAGCCGAATTCGTTATGACGGATTTAATTGAATATCATTTTAATTGCAATAGTTTCAAGCATCGTCAACATAACGAGAGGTAAAATGTGGTTAAACTTTGTTATATAAATTGGAAAGTTGAGTTCGATCGGAAGTCCCTTTCAAATGTAGGGTTGGTCCCATTCAGAAAGTGTTAAAGGATTTCGGAATAATCAAAATTTTGTATTAATTTACAATTTCTGTTGAGCTCTCTGAAAAGATTAATTTTATTGTTCACGTGAGTTTGTTGCGGAAATCTTTGAAGGAGTTTAAACTTTCATTGGCGTAAATCCAATACAATTTATAAGAGAATTATGAGAAATTGCTTAAGTTAAATTATATTAATGCAATTTATAATTTAGAAGCGACAAGATTGTCACTTACAATTCATCATCATCATCATCAGCGGGAAGACATTGTTGAACAAAGGCCTCCCCTATAGAACGAACTTACGAAATTGCTCAGCGTCCCATGGGTTCACGAAATACGAGTAATAATAAAATTACTGTTTATAAACTTAAAACCTAATTATCCTTTAGCGTTCATAAGCAGTTTGAATTTTTCATTGGTTTTGAATCTTATTTCAATTACGTCGAGTTCAATATTTGGTGGTAACTATTTGCCCTCTGCCCATTAAAGTCAAAACAAAGGAAATTCATCATTATTCCAGAGGACCCTTCATATGATACAGTTTTTACGTAAATGCAAAGAAGAAAAATAAACACAAATTTATTTATTGACAGCCCTATATCGTTAATATCTTAAAGAGCTTAGTATAGGAGCACTGCAACTTCCCTAGACGAAAGTTGGTCGTCAGTAATTTTACTTAAAGGTAAGTATTTTACTTATTGCAGTTTACCGAAGCAAAATTTACATATATAATATAAGAGCTGCAGTTTTTATTTGAAAAAAAGGCCAGGTCAAGAGTATAAACCGAAGAGCATATAAGGAAATAATGAAAGTGGACGAAGAGGAACAAGCAGTTTTTATATGAACCTGAGACTTCTCCATCTCGAATCACGCACCAGTCAAGCATGAGCGTCTCACATTAGATAAAAGATTATCGCATTGTGTCTCTTTCATTATGGTTGCGGTTTATGACGGAGGATGGGCCGATGAAACAACGGCCGCTCAGATGAAAAAAATGAAAAAAATAATGAACAAAAAACACAGGCATTTTTATTCGAGAATTAAACAAAAAATTGTAAAGTAACTAATGCACATACTATACAAGATACTATACAAGCAAGAACATTTTTAAAAAGCCTTTTAGTGCGCCTAATAGAGTCCACTGGGGACCCAAGGGCTGGTGGCTATTTCGCCCAAAGGATTAGCTTGGCTGTTCAGAGGGGAAATGCTGCCAGCATTTTGGGTGCCTTACCTCAACATGGTGCGCTGGAGAACATTTTTTATCTTTAGTTTAGTTCAGTTTGTAAATATTATGTGTACTTTATAATTTATTATTGTCATATTTAAATAAATCGGTTCTTCTTTAACACAGATACTATTTGATCACAAAAACACACAAAATGTTAGTTCTAATGAGGATTGAACCGGAAACCCCCAGTCAATAAGCTATATTATCCTAAACGGCTAAACATTTTGTTTTACTTATAATTTTTAATCGCTTCCTTGAATATAGCTCCGATGTCAATAAAATGTCGAAAACTGATGTCATCTTTTGGATGAGTTTTCAAGAGCGAACCCTATTGGATTAATTTTATACTCATACTAGGCTGTATACATGTTTGCTTTGTTACGTAGAAAATCGGCGTTTACTCGATTTTCTGTCTTTTTAATTTTTATGACAACATGTCGTGATTTTACGTCGAATTTTATGTCATGACATTTTGTGCATGCCTGTTTTTGGCTGAATGCGCAGGAGTCGTTGTCTTCATGTGAAAAAGTCTTTGTGACACAATGACCTAGTTCTTTTTCTTTTGAGATCTTGGCCGTTTTGGTCGACTAATTTTGGAACCGTTTTTGGATACTCTTGTTGGTAAGTGTGAAGATTGATGATGTTGGATTTCTTCAGATTTCGTATACGAAATCAGAGTTTTGTATTATATTCACAGTTTTGTGCTGAATGAGTTGACGACTTTGTTCCGGCCGGCTTCTTGCGATTACGTAACCGGATCGTGGAGTCGATATTGATCACACATCGCTTGTCCTGTGGTCTAGGAAGCCCTAGGCAAGATCATTTTCCTCCGAAAGGTAATATAATGTTCATTTTGTATCACTTGTTGGAAAATTAAGTAAAATTCTGGAATTCCTTTGTTATTCATTATTGTTCTTAAATTCATTGGTTTGATACAGCGGCCGTCCCAGTCCATTTTAAATGGAATTAACTAAATTTTAATACAAACAATGTAATGTTTCCAGGAGGTGTTTAGTACCGGAGGTGTTTAGTACCGCTACATATCTGGTTCGGTTACCTACTTAAAGCAGACGCCTAGCATCTACATGTAGGGGTCGAGCTAGTGCTGAAGTTCCCTTGATTGTACCTACTCAAGTAACCCTTTTATTTTAATTATTCATCGGTCCGGTGCCGTTTCCCACACCGGTGGCGCCCCTTATATTTTGTTTAGATGCATAAAACCAAATGCTCACCTCAAGCCAAGAACCTACTCCTGTATAAGAGCTAGTCCGTGGCATAATTTTAATAGAAAGAATAAACAACCATCAAACTTATACTTTTTTATTTGTACATCTGCAGCGTTCCGCCCAAATTGGTAACAGCTTATGCCTAGGTAAGTATATATAATGTAAATTACTTCCTTTCAATCTTTGTTTGTATCCATCTTTGTTTGTATCCATGTTACAAATATTTTTTTTATTTAGTACTAGCGACCCGCCCCGGCTTCGCACGGGTGCAATGCTGAACTTTCCAACGAATGCAAAACCATGGAAATCGGTTCGTCAGTTCTGGAGTTAAATCGTCAGGAAGGAAAACCCTACTTATTTTTATATAGTAGATTACATTACAACATAAACCCTGTGCTATATTTAATATCAAATGAACCTCGAATGGAACCACTAATCTATACTGCTATACTAATATTATAAAGAGGCGAGATTTGTATTTTGTATGTTTAAATAATCTCATGCCTTTCATCCCCGAGGGGGTAGGCAGAGGTATTCCATTACTGGATATACCCACATTTCACGAGATACATTGGACCCCTAAACGTATTTTGTATGTTTCTTACGAATAAACTCAAAAACTACTAGACCGATTTTAAAAGTTGTTTCACCAATGCCCAATGGAAAGCTACAATATCCCTGAGAAACATAGGCTATATTTTATTCCCGCATTCCCACGAAAACGGGAACTACTTTGAAACCGCGAAAAACCGCTAGTGAAAAATAAAAGTGAAAAAGACGGATTATTTTCCTAAATTAATGCTACACAAAATATTGAAATAGTACATTTCTGCTGGCTCTATTCAACCAAAATAGCCCACGATAACATCTACCGTGAGCACATAATTTGGATAGCCCCATTCCGGGTTCCACAATATCTCTCTACACAAGTATATCCGAATAAATAATAAGGAACAAAGACATAACTAAGTCTCATACAATAGGGGTGGCTTTAATTCGGCCATTTACGAGTTGAACGGATGTAGCGTCTAGTTGTCAGTTATTATCCTCAGATTTTAGTGTCTAGGAAACAATGGGCTCTTTGAAAACCCTTCCTTAAGTGACAAATGGGAGTAAGGTATACTTCCTTAATCCATTGGGAGTTCGTGTTTGGATGTTGTGAGGCTCACTGGTAGATAGGATGGTGAGTGACCTCGTGCAATTTTGATAAGTCTGAGGGTCGCGACAGATCTGCGGAACGTACACTAAGGTTCGGTGAACAACATACATTGACGTTTCACTTTAAAGATAAATGGATCAGCCACCCGCGTTAACCGTAATGTATGTTGTTCACCGAACCTTCGGCGCTGTACGTTCCGCAGACGTGTCGCGACCCTTAGAGACGAGTTTTTTCTCGGAGTACTGCATTTGGAACCAGCAACTCGTCGGTGGAGATGGGCTGCTGTTTACATTTAGCCAATCTTCATGGACAAGTTCAAAGTGCCTTATTATTAGACTATTTTCCTACTCAGGCAGGCAGAGGTATTCCATTCCATTCCGCCTACCCCCCCGGGACGAAAGGCGTGAGATTATTAATAAATTAAATTTTCCTACTCAGGCAGAAATTTCCCATTTCTGGAAATACCCACTTTTCATTTTTTAGCAGTGGTATAGTCTTACGGTTGCTTCACATGATGATAATCAGTGAGGCTCGGGTGCGAATCCTGGCATGTACCAATGAGTTTATCAAAGCTAACGTACATATTTATCACTAGCTCGACGGTGAAGGAAAAACATCGTGAGGAAACCCGCAGGTCCTAGAATTGATTCTGAAACATGTGAGGACGTTTCGGGGTCGAATATTCTCGTGAAAAGTAAGTATACTTAAATATTTGAGATGTTTTCCAATGTATTAGCCCGTGTGTCACTTACAACAGCACTGAACACGTAAAGCCAACATGAGCCTATGGCTTAGGAAGACACATCACACACATCGTCGGTTTTCTGACGGGGCGTCCTATAGAAATACACTAATTTCTATTAACTAATAAATAATATAATAATAATAATATAATCTCACGCCTTTTTTATCCCCGAGGGGGTAGGCAGAGGTATTCCATTACTGGATATACCCACATTTCACGAGATATATTGGACCCCTAAACGTGATAGGTGGTGATCCCATCGCCGGACCGGGTCTGTTTACACATGTCTCAGAATTAATTCTGAGACCTGCGGGTTTCCTCACGATGTTTTCCTTCACCGTCGAGCTAGTGATAAATATGTACGTAAGTTTTTGAAAAACTCATTGGTATATGCCAGGATTCAAACCCGAGCCTCACTGAATTAAGAATAAACTGAACCATTTATACATCTCATCACTCACGACACACACTCGTCCATCCGCGAACAGATAACACTCCGGGGTCACCTCCAGGAGCAAGAAGAAAATGTGATGAAATCATCAATGCCTACAACGACAGATTACTGGTATCTCTACAACAACAGTAACTTCATCAAAGTCAACCGATTAATGTTTGTTTGTTGTTAATGCTGGTTCTTCTCGGGGTACTGCATTTGGAACTAGCATCGGTGGAGATGGGCTACTGTTTACATTTAGCCAATCTCCATGGACGAGCTTAGAGTTCCTTGTTATTAGACTATTTCCTTTTTCTAAATGTAATTTTTAATTACCTAAAGCAAATAAAAACATTTTAATTTTCGTTTATTTCGCATAAATTTCAAGAGACAGACAATTTAGAAAAAAAATTGATTCCTTTTCGGTAACTTACTTAAAGTTCCCTGAACATATTTATTCGGAAATTGTATCTACAGTCTCGGTTATATCTTTTTATCTTATTATTATGTGTTAAGTGCTAGCAGTTCTTCGCGGTTTCACCTGCGCAGTTCCCGTTCCCGTAGGAATACGGGTATAAAATATAGCCTTTGTTACTCAGGGATCTTTTAGTTTTACATTGGTAAAATATTTTTTCAAATCGGTCCCGCAATTTTTGAGTTAATTCGTAAAAAAAATACAAATATTTCCTCTTTATAATATTAGTATAATAATAATAATAATAATGTTTATTAACAGGCAAAAAACCCAAAGTTTAAAATAATTAAACAACAATACAATAAAATAGAATAAAGTCATAAATTATAATGAATTATAAATTAGAATTAATTCTAAGACCTGCGGGTTTCCTCACGATGTTTTCCTTCACCGTAGAGCTAGTGATAAATATGTACGTAAGTTTTTGAAAAACTCATTGGTACATGCCAGGATTCGAACCCGAGCCTCACTGATTTTCGGCCGGCTCTTTAACCGTCCGGGCTATCACTGCTATTTTATGTTATTAACTAATGTACGAGTAGTTAATGAAATTGTGTGAACAAAAACGGGCTTTATCCTGCGGTTATTACGAGATCCAGGGTACCTACCAATTGTTTTAGGTATTAGCATAAGTATAATTTTGTAGGAGACTGAACAATTAATGTAAGACAAAATAGGATAAGTTCACTGCCTAGTTAAATCAGAATGTCAGAATTCCGACATTTTGCGAATCCGTCACTTTGCGAATCTGACATTTTCTGAATCCATCATTTTGCGAATCTGACATTTTGCTATAGAACTAATGTTTTGATTTTATTCCCAACAGGCAAAGACATTAGAAAGAGCACACCTCTCTAAAATTATCTACACCCAAAACAACAATTTAAGACCGGAAATTTATGGAATTATTTATTTACTAACAGCGCCCCACGTTTCATCCGCTTTGTTCCCGTTCCCGTGGGAATACGGAGATGAAATATAGCATATTATGTTACTCGCTGATATTGTAGTTTTACATTGATGAAAGAAATTTTTAAATAGGTTATGTAAAGTAGCCTAGGCGTGAAAGGGTATTTAGCAATTCTAGCCCCCACATTTCAACCCAAAACAAAATTCAACCCCTTCATCATCAACCCTTAACAGCCCACTGCTGAGCTAAGAGTCTTTCCTCATACATGAGGAAGTATGGGCTTTAATCTTCCACGCGAGTACACCTCGGAAGGTACAACCCCTAAATAGAATCTTCAAAAATATCATTTCGAACCCGGAACAAAATTGAAAGAACAAAATGAAACACATTACAAAGAACAAACCTCAACAAAAGTGATCTTACATGACTGTATTAGGGAGGTCGACCTCAAACAGCGCGAGTTCGCGATGCATCGCAGTAAAAAATAAGAGAAAAGTTTTTGGAGCGCGGCGCGAGCTCAAAAGAGCGGGTAAACGCGGTCGGGATGCCAGGGCTGGACTTAGAAACAATAGAGCATTTGTCTGTATCGAAGCTAGACACTTGATATTTACATTAGAATAATAATATAATCTCACGCCTTTCATCCCCGAGGGGGTAGGCAGAGGTAGGTATTCCATTACTGAATATACCCACATTTCACGAGATACATTGGACCCCTAAACGTGATAGGTAGTGAGCCCATCGCCGGACCGGGTCTATTTACACGTGGCTCAGGATTAATTCTGAGACCTGCGGGTTTCCTCACGATGTTTTCCTTCACCGTCGAGCTAGTGATAAATATGTAAGTTACGTAAGTTTTTTTTTTTAAAAACTCATTGGTACATGCCAGGACTCGAACCCGAGCCTCACTGATTTTCGGCCGGCTCTTTAACCGTCAGGGCTATCACTGCTCTTACTTATTACAATCTAATTTACATTAGATTAGATACAATTAGGTATATAATTTATATTACATATTTACATTAAGTTTAGTGCTCGAAGAATTAATTAATAGGACAAATAAATATTTCTTTCTTTCTGTAATTGATATTAGCAATATTATTTATGTTTTATATGTTTTGCATCATTGCAGCATATAAAATCGACCTCCGGTCTTGGAGATCTGTCGTTTCTACATAGAACTGACAAAAGAGCTGCCTTTGAGTTCTTTCTGATTCTTCTCGGGGTACTGCATGAATTGAATTGAAACCAGCAACTCGTCGGTGGAGATTGGCTGCTGTCTATATTTAACCAATCTTCATGGTCGAGTTTAGAGTGCAATTGTTATTAGACTATTGACTTTTCTAAGTGTAATTTTCTATTACCTACAGAAATAAAATACATTTTTATTTCCATTTTTCATTTTTGAAGCGCCATAGACGGCTAGTTCTAAACCGCGCTTTCGAAGTGTTCACACGAGTTTGTAATAAATACAACTGTCGAACATCGTGCATATTACGCTGTCCCCAGACACGATCACCTCGGATGGCGGAAGATCTTCACACTTCACGATGGAAGATCATTCCACATGCACTCCTACACAAACCTATAAACTTTTTAATACTTCCTTATACGTAGTCATATACAACGCGTAACAGAATAAGCGCAATTCCTCATACACCCCAATTATTTTAATAATATAAAAAATATGATGCATTTAAACTTTAGTTGTGTCTAAAGAAAATAATAGCACGATTTCCATAGGAAGCACTAAATTTAGCTATGCTTATTCATTTTTCGGATAAATTTAACACAAATTAAAAATAGCTGAAATCGATTAAGTAGTCGATATCAAACAAAGTAATTTCAGGAATTGTGCTTAGTCTGTTACATATTGTATAAGGCTCTTCCTACGACTAAAATAGATTTGGCTCACCGCGTTTAGCAAAACGGGTTGTTGATTGCAGTATAAGACGCTCATTTCTCAGATGACGCAGCTGTACGTCCCTTTAAATCCCTCTCGATTCAATCGGATTGTACTTTGTAAATGACCCCCATGATCGGACCCCCCATCATTCTTCCCTAAGTACGTGTGCCGGTAAACAACTTTACTTCCTATTTGGTCGACAAATGGCATCGCTCTATTTCGAACAGGGAGAAATAGTGGGCTATATTCTTGATACAGTCGCATTGTTTCCGAAATACTCTGAATCGAATTCTAAACTAAATCTTAATGCACTTTAAATAAACGTACCAGTTGTGATTTTTAGATATTGAAACAGGTACAATTCATTTCATTAGAGGTACTAAGTAGTACATTTTACTTGCAATAATTAAGGATAGTTCACATACAATTTGAACAAAATGCAAGCGTCATCCTAAGATACTTGGAGCTAGCTTGGAGCGGATAAAATGTATGCTAATTTAAAATAAAATGCAGCTCTTCTTAAAAACTCGCTTCTACTGACAGACAAAAAACAAACGTATCAAAAATTTAAATAAAAGATCATAAAAATGACATAAAAAAACAAAGAGTTCGTAACAATACTCGTAAATAACAAAGAATTATAAAGAGTAAAAAACTGATATCTGTGATAAATAAGGACGTACATAACCAAAGTAATATGCAGGTTTACTCATATTAAAAAGTTAATTATCGAAGCCATACATTTCCCATTACATTTTCTCTGACTCAAACGAGTTGTGGTTAAACTACGAGCTTGTTTATTTATGACAGGGAAAACCAGTGAAACGATGCTTGTTTACTCTGTAGGTACAGTGTGTAGAGTTCTGTAGGTCAAATAAAAAAACTAGCACGGAAAGCACATGCGGTAAATGACTATAGTTGTTAACTAATTTTCAAGGAAAAAGTGAATCGGCATTATCTAGAAAAACATGCTCCATCTCCATCCATCTGCATCATCACTTTCCATCAGGTGAGATGGCAGACAAATGGTTTGCCTATTATTATTTAAAAAAAAAGGATTAATGGTACTTTTAAATTTTCATTTCATGAAATAACTTTTTTGACATGATTTGCGATTTCAAAAGTAGCAGGCTAGATGAAGAAGAGTGACTGGTGCGACGTATGAAAAGTCATTTCATATGATTTTTCTTCTGCTACTAGTGAAAAGACCCATCTCTAGACTATAGCTGTCTCAAAAGTTAATGGTTAGAAACAAAGAGATTAAAATATAATAGAACATAGAGGGGGCATTGGGAATATTTTCATACAAAACTTTGAAGCATGTTTGAAGCTGAGGCGTCATGTCAGTTAGTATGAACGCGAGCTGTCATTCGGTCGAAATTGTACTAGACTTATTCCACTTGGAATAACGTTTGGCTTCAAATTTTCCTCCCTTTGTCCCCTCTATGCCCTATTATATTTTAATCTCTTTGGTTAGAAATCAGTAGATGCACAGTGGACTCGATTCTGCAGACCAGCTAAAATTCCTAATTTTAAGTTAGCCTATCCTTCGCCATAGAATACGCAAGGAAAACGACAGAAACAAATAATAGATTATAGAGTAATCTCAAACATGTAAAAACCAACAACTTTGATGTCTTATCTGTCACTTTTATCCATGACCTTGTTACATCGTTGCTAAAATTGCTAAACACGTATTTGAATAAGATGTGAATGCGTTCATAAAGTACAATTTTGTTATTTTGACATTTGTGACATTGTAAATAAATATGGGGCTTATTTCTGTCCCTTTCCTTTCCAAAGCGGTGGAAAAGAATAGAGCTAACTTAAAATTAGAAATTTTAGCTGGTCTGCAGAATCGAATCCATTGCCTCCTTAAACGTACTAAGAATACAAAACTTCCTATTGGACAAGCAATGTTTATCAGTGTGTATTCCAGCCATTAGGAGTTAGTAGCTAGTACATCTGTTTTTACAAATACCTAAAATACAAGGAAACAGTAAAATAAAGTAAGAGCTAGGCAATTTGTGTTGTGGAAGAACAAAACTGAAAAAAATATTTTGACAACAAACATACCTGAAAAAAAATACAGAATCAAAACATCATAATATGTAAAATAAGCATTTTATTAATTATAAATGCCATCATATGCCTCGCCACTGTCAACGCCATCTACCGGGATTTAAATAAAATGTTTTATAAAAAAATCGAATTCGTTTTGTTTTGTAAATTTTTTCCCATAGAAATACAGAACCATCAGTTTAGAATGAGTTCGTGTTGCAATAATAATTTACAGGTTATTGCCGATCGTAAATATTTTTTACGGCTTCTAATGCAGGCTTGCAGCGACCAATGGAGCTATTGGAAACTGCACACAATGATACTTATCTTATTGTTAGTTGGGTGAATTGACATGTTTCCGATTCTCTGTTCGTTTTTAAAAGCCATTCAAAGCCATATTGATTGCTAAACTACCAAAATTGTGGTTCACAACCGATCGAATTCGGGCAGTGACTAAATATCAATCGCCTAGTAACTTTGACAGCTAGTTGACGTGTCAAAAAATTTATAGGAACACTCTATCCTGTCATCTCCATACATTACCCTTACTATCCGTAAGTTGTAGCCCTCTCATCCGTATGTACCAAGCTGTCAGTAAGTTCGCTTACGAATAGTTTTTTATAGGAACACTTTTGAGTTACGCCTCGTAGATAATTCTACCGTCCGTAAGCAAAACGGTTGGTTTCTCGAATATAGGAACTGGGCATAAGTCCATGTTCGAATGGTTACTTTTTTGTCGTATTTTTTTAATTTCTTTTTTTTATTAAGTAAATATAGTTTTAAAGGTGTTCGTTCTAGATATACGAGCTTGGTACTCAGAATTTTCATGGACCGCTAATTACGCACACATTTATATAGAGAGATATAGATGTGTAGCTGAGTCATAATGTTCGATTCGTATATTTATTTATTTATTTATTTATTTATTAGGGTTGCCAACAGGTTAAACACTATAAGCTATTGTTAACATACAGAAAAACTTAAAAAGACAGAGTGAAAACCCAATTACAGGCAAACACAACATGTCGGTAAAAACATTTTCGCTTAGGTCGAATAGGTGATATATGAGCATTTATACAAATAGGCACTTCGCCCACCGTTTTTTTCTTTTTTATATGAGTTACAAGGGGCTCATAAAGCGGCATCTCTTTTTAACTCCTCCATCTAAGTTCCAATCTTGAGCACCGTTCTGTATACGGGCATCAGCATATTTTGTACATTTAAATTACTTTCCCAAATAAATTGTGGGACACAATTAACACACTGTTATTTAGTCCCAAACTAGACAGAGCCTCTACTATAGGTACCAAACGACTGATAAACAAACTTAAATAAATATTAAACACCCAGACACGAAACAGACATGTTTATGCACACAAATATTGGCCCCGAGCGGGGGATCGAACCCGCAACCTGCTCAGACGTCACGGTCACTGCCAACTGAGCCAACACCCCGTATTAGTATTATTATCGCGTGATTTGACGCGATACTAACGAGAAATTGTAGAGTTTTTTTTAATGCATGTGTTTGATGGGACACATATTTTCGAAAGGCATTAATCAAATGTTGTACGCTCTATTTCTGCCGCAGTCCGTGGCTCGGTCAGTAAATCACCAGAGGAGCTCGGACGTACACCACGGGATCTAAGCTCGTTACATTTATCTCAACCTAAAATATTTTATAGAATATTGCTTACCGCTTTATATCTCTCTAGCTACAGGATGAGACCATGATAAACAAGCGATAAGAAATCCTATTGTACTATTTTGTTGATGTATCGCTTTGTCACAAAACTAAAAGTTGTCATATTTAGATAATTACTAAAATTATAGCAACAATAGAATACCTCTGCCTACCCCCTCTGGGATAATAGGCGTGTTTTTTTATAATAACAAAAAACCTAAACTGCAATACGCTGGGACCAAGGTGATGTAGAGTTATTTCACAGTTTTGCACTTAAAAGCAAGTTTTAAGGTCATTCCATCGTAAATCTGAATAATTCCCCTAGTCTACGATTGATTTTAACGACTTAGACACAGTTTAGGGGTACAAAAAATACTCAAAAGTGTTTGATATTCCCGCTATTATTTTAATATTCAAACAGTAAAAGAGTGAACGATGCAAATGAAATAAATTATCAAAACAGACTCATTAAATTCGCCATATGCACATTCTCTTGGTACATGAGTTTAAATAAATAAACAATAAATTCAATAATTGCTCTCGTCCTGATTGATTGTTCAGACCAAAGGCTGAACATAGATATATTATGTTTTTAAGATTTTCTTGTATCTTTGTTTGGGTGGACTTTCCAACTCAAAATTGAAGTAAATATCACTACCCGATTGAGCTGAAATGTTGTATACATGTTTAGAATGCTGTGTAACGTCATTCTAAATCAAGAAAAGTCAAGATGGCGAAGTTATTTTTAATGCAGTCCTAAAATATGGGTATCAAATGAAAGGGGTTGCTAAAAACAACTCTAAAAAAAGCTTGTTCAAATATATTTTTTTACTTTAAGTTTATCATTATTATATTGTTAAATTTATTTAAAAAATAAGATAATTTAAATTGGTGGTTATCTATTTCTAAACTGTCAATTTTTATCGTGGTAGTTAGCATTCTTGCTCATATGAAAATATTGAAATATAACAAAATTACATATATTATATGTAATTTTGTTATATTTGCGGTAAATATATTTCAATATTTTCATGCGTTTTTACTCAACGCTGTATTAAACTTGTCGAAAATATAAAAATAGCTCCCATGAAAACTGAACAGCCTGTACCTTGCACTTTATACTCCCTGTATAATAAACTCGGAGCAAGTCGGCACACGTTTTATTACAACATGTCGGTATCAATAACGTAAATATCAGTAAAATAAGGAATCCGTGAGGAGAGCACAAAGGCTATGGCGCGTGTTTCCGGATTTTCACACAAAATGGCAAAATATGTCTAAACGACACTATTATGCGTTTGCACTTTCGTGTTTCGGAAGGCAATTTAAATTGTTGATCCCGGTTTTCGTTGTGTTTACGCACAATAGAAGTCGTTAATTGGGGCCTCCGGTTACCTCACTCAACGAAACGCAAAGCAAGCATTGCTTTAAGCCGTATACAGAAAGAAAGCTGAAAACTTATCAGCGCTTATCGGCGCTTATCGGCGCTGGTCCATTCTACATAAAGCAAGCAGATTGAAGCAGAGCGAGCAAAATGTCGTACGATGATTGGCGGGCGGCACCAGCGCTGACCGGCGCCTGTCGGCACTTATCGGCGCCGATCGGCGCTTATCGGCGCCGTTCGGCGCTGGTTCATATAAATGCCTGCGCCGGTTACCTGCGTAGACCGGCGCCTATAAGCGCCGATAAGTGCCGACAGGCGCCGGTCAGCGCTGATAAGTTTTCAGCTTTCTTTCTGTATACGGCTTTACGCTGGTTTTCTGTGAGGCCGTGGTATCACTCCGGTTAAGCCGGCCCAAGCGTCCTGAGGCATGGCTCTTCCACGTTATGTCATAAGGCATTTTGATCTAGAATCGACTAGATTTTTTTTATACAGATAGTTTGAGAGATAATAGTTATAGGCTAAAGTAAGCTCCTTGCTTTCTTTAGTAGTATCTTCTTCTACACTGTGTATTCTGTTGTGTGAGGTGAAAAACTGTAACAATCCCACTTCAAGAAGGAGGAGATTTAACAAAAATATGTTTACGTGGGAGAGCCATGCTTCGGCACGCTTGGGCCGGCTCGATTCCACGACCGGAGTGATTTCACGGCCTCACAGAAAACCAGCGTAAAGTAATGCATTGCATTTCGTTGAGTGAGTGAGGTAACCGGAGGCCCCAAACCCCCCCCCCTCCCCTCCTCTCCCCTCTCCCCGTACTCCCACTTCAAAGGCCGGCAACGCGGTTGTGACTCTTGAGTTGCAGGTGTCCATGGGTGACGATAGTCACTTACCATCAGGTGACCCCTGCTCGTTTGCCCCCTTCTATTAAAAAAAAAGAAAATGATCCACGCAAAACCCGTAAACGTGGCACGAGTCTGCGTGAATTAATTTTTCGAAAATACCGTCGAATTGTTTCCGAAATTCATAACAACACAGATACCAGAGATAAAACCCAAATTTGACCTACTAGACGCTATCGGCCTTCAATCAAACACGGCCGGTGTTTGAATAAATTTTTTATGTATTTATTATGAGAGTTTTTACAAACAGCCCTATAAAATAGGCGAGCTTGTACGCTCGTTTATAGGCTCAGGCACGCAAGTTGGTTTCCAGTTTATAAAATGTTGATTATAAATATTATAACCTCAAAATGTTTTGACTTTCGATTCACGCGAACTCTTGTAGCAATTTCAGGTGAAATATGAACGTGATAGCGTGTTACCAGCGCAGTTGTCCGCGTGGATCCTAGTAATTCCTATAGGAATTTAGAAAAATCTTTTCTAATTGGGTTCCTATAATTTCTTGACCAAAGAGGTTAAAATATAATAGGACATAGAGGGGGCATTGGGAATATTTTCATACAAAACTTTGAAGCATGTTTGAAGCTCAAGCGTCATGTCAGTCAGTATGAACGCGAGCTGTCATTCGGTCGAAATTGTACTAGACTTATTCCACTTGAAATAACTTTTGGCTTCAAATTTTCCTAGCTTTGTCCCCTCTGTGCCCTATTATATTTTAATCTCTTTGTTCTCGACAGAACCGTTAAAAAAATCAAGTTCCTAGACCCACCCAATTGAGATGTGTGTTTGTCAGTCAAATTAGTTTTTAAACCGACTTCAAAAAAGGTGAAGTTTCTCAATTCGGCCGTATATATGATGATTCTTTTTTCTTTTTGAAAGGTGATATCCCAAGGGTAGTTAGAGGTCAGACTCGCACTACAAGTGTAAAGCTTCATGTGCTCTTGACTGTACAATGATAAGGATCTGATGATGGCATCCCAGAGAAATCGAGAAGATCCTTCGAAAATCGTAGTGGCGACTACTGCTTTTTTTGGGTGAGGCCAAACGAGCGTAATTTCGGTTGCAGAATTTCGGTTGCAGAAATTCTGCCCGACAGAAATGCTGTTGGGCTGCCAGACGGAGCGTAATTTTGTGAGTCGTGAGTAGCAGAATATAATATCTTAGTTCCCTGTTTGAAGTCGTTTTTTTTTCAATCCTTCTTTCCAAGAAGGTAGAGGTATTCTATTTCAGAAGTTATCGACTATTATTAGTATTTTTTGGATCCCTAACGTGTCAGACAGTGCAACCATTGCCAGAGCCGACATACATATGCTCACGCCTTTTTCCCGAAGGGTTATGCAGAGATAATGGCTCACCAGCTGCTACGATCTTGGCACACCTCTCGCGCCTCATCCATGTCCATCAATCGGTTCATACATGTTCATACATAAACATACCTCAAAACCAATTCTGTAGATTTCTTTAAAGCTTAAGGTTCATTTCCGTGAAGGATTCATCTTCTTTTTACTGTTGTTACTCCAGAAGGTTGGAAATGTTTTTAAAATATTTTCCGATGCTTTCAGACACACTTTTTTGGTTTATCTAGTTAATTTACGTAGTTGTTAAGAGCGTACTAGGGTAACAGGAAGTTGGGCATATTAATCTACCGCTGAGCTGGTTGAGACAGTACACGTGGCAAATGGATCCCGTGTATTTATACTAAATTCCGCAGACGTAAAAGATTTCACATTTTCCCTAAATGTTAGCCATTATTTTATACCTAATCTGGTATTCTGAAGACAAGTTAAACCGTACGCCGTGGTTGTGGTTACTTTTATATAAACTCTAAGCCATGTTTGGGTGGCTTGAAATTTTCTGACACCTATGTGTCAGAAAATAAAGTGTCTATACGCTACTCTAACAGAATCTCCCAAGCCGCGATGTGCTATAGTGGGAGTTTAAAGCGCTTATTTTGCTATTTATTGGAGTGTCACTAGATTATAATAAATAATAATAATAATAATAAATTGTGGGACACAATTTACACACGGTTATTTAGTAAAAAACTATTTTTTTAATTTGTTAAATCTTTTCACGGGCTTGTGTACTCAGTCGTTTTTAAAATTTAGTTACTAAGATTTATGACTATTATTTTAGATACAAAAGTAAGGAACCATCGCAAAATGTCAGATTCGCAAAATGTCGGAATTCTTCCTATTGTATGTCAAAGGTATATTAATGCACTAATAATGTAATAGGCACAATAAAGTTTTAGGATTATTAATCAACTGCTGATAAAATATCGACATTTAGTCAATGGTTTCCAATTTTTGTAACAGGCTTTGAACATATACAAATGGATCTTTCCATTATTTAGTGGCTTTTTAGAGCACTATCGTGAATCCAATCAAATTGACCGATGAAAGTACAGTCAGAAACTTTTAAATATACAATTTAATTTAATATATAAACATATGGCTTGACGTCTTACGTTGTGCATAAACACAACAAAAACCGGGACTAAGGACTTAACGTGCCTTCCGAAACACAAAGGGATATGTCCGCCATATTGTTTTTTGTGACGTCACTCCCACAACATAGATCTAATGCCCCGTTTAGGTTACAGAATAGACTCACATTACATACACAAATAAACTTAAAAATCATTCCCTTCTTCCTCAACGGTGAAGGAAAACTTTGTGAGGAAAACCGAAGGTCCCAGAAATAGTTCTGAAGCATGTGTAACAGACCCGGTCTGGCGAAGGGCTCACCACCTATCACGCTTAGGGGTCGAATAGACTCGTGTAAAGTGGGTATTTTTTTTAGAAATGGTAGACAGAGGGATAAGAGGCGTCAGATTTTTTTTTTTACTTCCTTTCCTTCCACCTTCTCTAATAATTATAACTGCCAAAGTGACTTTGTTTGTTTGTTACGCTGTTACACCTAAACCACTAAACAAATTGAGAGCTACATTATTAGAAAGTAACATAGGCTATTTTTATCCCCACTGGAATGGCAACTAGACGAGTAAAACCATAGGGTGCTGCTAGTTACTTATAAAAAAAGAGGCAATTTATTTTGTAACTTTGACTTTGATGAATTATGCAAATAAGCACTTAAAAGTTTGAACGCAAAAGTTACCATTAATAGCTATGAGAAATGTGTATAAAAGTAATAATTTATGTCTGTTTGTTATTCCAGAAGAAAAAAACATTCTCTATGTGCGTGCTGGTAACCATTATGGTTTAAATATATTATAGAGAGTGCGTCTAAAAAAACTTATTTGATTCTGCAGTAACCAAGTTTTATTTATTGACTAGTGCGGCAGTTGCGTTGTCTTCGCAGATACTGACCCTGTTTATTCCCGTTCCCATGGGAATTTTGAAAAACTCTATCAAATTATTAATAATTAGCTGTTCCGTGCGATATCACATTCGTTAAAAATAAAATAAAATTCCTTATTATGTTAAAAGACATTTATTATTGCTGATTTTTTTTTAATCGGTCCAGTAGTTTTTTAGTGTATTCGTAAAAAAAATACAAATATTCCCTTTTATTAATATTAGTGTAGATGTAGATAATAATATAGTATAATTAGTGTAAATGTAGAAGTGTAGATTACGCATCATACTACGCTTTTCGTAGCAGTGGCTACGCGTCGTAGCAAATAATACAATGCACTAACAGGTGCCCCAGCGGCATTTCGTATCCCTCAGTTGTACGGGAGTCCCCTTAAATATTTATTTGTTAGTATTTGTTGTTACAGAAATACATCATCTGCTAAAATTTCAACTGTCTAACTATAACGCTTCATGAGATACAGCCTGGTGGCAGACGGATAGACAGACAGACAGACGGACGGACAGCGGAGTCTTTTTAATAGGGTCCCGTTTTACCCTTTGGGACGGAACCCTACCTTTGGGTACGGAACCTTTCCTTTGGGTACGGAACCCTACCTTTGGGTACAGAACCCTAAAAACAAGCGAACAGCCACTTGCTAGTCTTGTGTGACTTTTCACAACTCTGAACTTGCTTTCTGAGTCAGATCAGATATCACTGGTTCGATTCCCACCGGGTCAAGATTTTGTGTCCATATATTTATATGTTTAAGTACGAGTAGGTTTGATTTTCAGTTGTTGTACTCATATATTACTCTATGGGTACAACAACTGAAAATCATATCTACTTTGGGAGAGCCTAGTTTGGGACTAAATAGCCATGTGTGTGAATTGTGTCCTAATGTCTGACTTGGCTAGTTTTCCTAAACTAATTATATTATAGCCTTCGCATGTTCTAAACCTAAAAACAACAACAACAGAAACTAGCCATTGCACATAATAATTTCGTATATGAAAATTAGCCAAGACCTTAGGCTACAATATACTACTCGTATCTTAAGTTATAAGAAGAAGTGATATTTTATGTTGTTATAAATAAATTTAAAGACTGACCATTGGAATTGGCACCCATTTAAATCTCACTTTTTTTGTCGTTGAAGTCAACAACCAGGCATCACTATCACTAACACTATATATATATATATATATATATATATAGTATATAGTATAAAACAAAGTCGCTTTCTCTGTCCCTATATCCCTATGTCCCTATGTCCCTTTGTATGCTTAAATCTTTAAAACTACGCAACGGATTTAGATGCGGTTTCTTTTTGGAAGGTTTTAGTACTATCATTGCACCCGTGCGAAGCCGGGGCGGGTCGCTAGTATATCATAATATTGAACTTGGCTCTCATTTCTCATTTATGTTTTTGATGGGATATTATTTTTCTATATTAATAACCCTACTATATTAATCCTCTTCTGTGTAAAACATTTCAGTATTTCATTTCATATCTACCAACAATCTGCATATAACAAAACCATTCCAAATTTGATACGGAAAATAATTTCACGTCTGGAATTTCATATTGAAAACTGAATCCTACGAGTGCCTCCGAGTAATAGCTATGTTGAAACTCCAAATAGTCGGTTTTGTCGAATTTAATAATTGGATGTGGCGGCTACGAGCTTATATGCAACTTATTTTTGGCTGCATTGATTCACTACGTTGTTTGTAATTTCACGTGGTGGTATTTTTGTGGCACAGAGAATGCAAAGGATTAAACGAAACACAGGTCAGAGATTAAACAAAAAACCGGTCCTAATCTCGCACCTGCACTCTTTTTATAGCCGTGGGGGTGGGTAGAGGTATTCTATTTCTAGAAATACCCACGTTTAACAAATATATTCTTTCGACATTATAAACGTGATAGGTGATGAGATTCACCGAACCGGGGTTTCCTCACGATGGTTTCCTTCACCGTAGAGCTAGTTATGTAAACTTTTTCAAAAACTTATAATAATAATAATATGTTTGTAAATGCTTTTATATATTTTACTTTTATGTATATACATATTGTAAAAAGCCTAGCCTAAGACCAAAAATAAATAAAGAGAATAATAATATAATCTCACGCCTTTTATACCCGAGGGGGTAGGCAGAGGTATTGCATTACTGGATATACCCACATTTCACCAGATATATTGGACCCCTAAACTTAAAAAAAAAACCAAGTTATTGGTATGCAATAGGACTCGAACCCGATCCTCACGAATAAGTAGCGGGCTCCTTTACCACTGGATTAAATTGACACGTCTCTACACTATAATAATTAATATACAATATGTAACCGAATAAGCGCAATTCCTAAAATTAGTTTGTTCAGTATCGAATACTTAATCGATTTCAGCAATTTTTAATATCTTCTTCTTCTCAACTTCGTTTTTAGGTGTCCCCACAAAAAAATCGAGAGGCGTTAGATCGGGGCAACGATGTCTACAAAAGGAATTATGACAGTCTTCAGTAGCTGAAAGAGATTTTAAATAATATCCATCCGAGAAAATTATCGGCTGCTACTACCTCAGTACAAAAATGTTTAAAAATACGTGATGCCAGTGTTTTGGGACTTACCGTAGTTTTTGTATTTAAATTTCAGTTGGACTTAAAGAATCTTTTGATCACAATAAAAAATAGGATAGCCAAAATAAAGAATAATTTCGAGTTGATTTTCCTTTTTAGTACAAAATGTATGAAAAAAGTTTTTGGCGATTTCTGTCATTTCTAGTACTCAAACCTTAAATGGTCCCATAGAGGCTTTTGATCCCCACACGAAATAAGATCGATTGGCATAATTTTTTTTAATTTTTTTTAAGATAAAAAACGGGGCAAACGAGCAGACGGGTCACCTGATGGTAAGTGACGTCCGTCGCCCATGGACACCTGCAACTCAAGACTCACAACTGCTTTGCCGGCCTTAGGAGGTGGGAATAGTGGGAGGTGGGAGGGGAGGGGGGGATTGGGCCCTCCGGTCACCTCACTCACTCAACGAAACGCAATGCATTGCTTTACACTGGGTTTCTGTGAGGCCGTGGTATCACTCCGGTCGAGCCGGCCCAAGCGTGCAAAAGCATGGCTCTCCCACGGTTGAAAAATCTGTGAATGCAGTTCATAATATCTTAAAAAGTTAGGGAAGGTCTCCTAAACACGTTTTCCTATAACTATAACGATTAAGGTACCCGCCCTTACTGACCCGTCTCAAAAATCCACCCTGTATAACTCATGTATTAGAAAGATTGTTCTTCCACATCGACGTTTTCGCGACTTGCAAAGCCAGTTTTAGTAAAAATGTGTTAACCTTTTAACCGCCCGACTTCATATCAACTGTCTTGCCCCCAGAGTGCAGCGTCCGGCACAGTAAATTGAAAAACCAGCTAAGTGCGAGTCGGACTCGCGCACGAAGGGTTCCGTACCATTATCTATAAAATAACGTTTTTTCTATGGGCTCCCCCTTAAAATTAAATTTATTTTGTTTTTAGTTTTTATAGTGGCAACAGAAATACATCGTCTGTAAAAATTTCAACTGTCTAACTATCACGGTTCATGGGATACAGCCTGGTGACAGACGGACAGAAAAGTCTTAGTAATAGAGTATCTTTTTACCCTTTGAGTACGGAGCCCTAAAAAACATAAACATTTTATAGTATACATCGCAATTGTTTAAAGTAGATTAAACGAGATGAGGTTTTTGGTTGCATAATATACGACCCTGGCAAAATGGACACGTTAATATTTGTCAGATTTATCCGACGTTGACGGTGAAAGGGTTAAAACCAGTACAGTAGAATCTCTCTTCACAAAGCCCCAGGCTGCTCATAACCAACAAAACGCGGAAAATGCAGTAAACTACCAAAATGAAACTAAAAGAAAAACGCAATCAACATAACACAGTGAGAGTCGCACCTTTTCATTCTTTCGCAAGAATTTTCTGGGTGATATTTTTTTCTTGACATTTAAAAAATTCTTTTGTTCAGCAAAGGTATAATTAAAATTTACACCGCGGCGATGGCAAAAATGGTCAAGTGTATTTTACCGCTTAGTATTAGTGTTCCGTAGCTTTTAATTGTGTTACTTTGAAGGATAGAGATCCTCCAGACTCCAGATAGAAAATTCTGCTTGATTTCTGAGCAACGTTCTACACAGTTCCTCTTTATGATATTTTTATTTGTCATTATCAACCCGTAACAGTCCACTGCTGAGCTAAGGGTATGCCAGAATATTTCAAGTTTCCCAAGGGTATCTGACATGGCTTAACGACTTCCATTCGATTTTATTTGTAAATATTGTAAAACACGATAAGATATCAATATTGTATTAATATTTGCTTTGTAAATATATTATTTACATATATTTACAAAGCAAAAATTAATAACAATACAGAACAATTAATATCAGAAATCAATTTTATTTAAATTACATCACAACGTTCGCTTGGAATCGAAAACAATCCACACATATATTTTTAAATTTCGAAACTTTTTTATGCAAAATTTAAGACAATAGTAATTAAGCACCATTAATTTTAATTGCAATACACACACACATTTATATACCTACATAACATTAGTCTATAGCAATACACCTTACGTAATCATATATTAGTTTAATTATATTTATTTAATGACACGCCAACGACAAAAAGACAGACTGACAGACAGACAATTGCAAATATACAACGCGTCACAGAATAAGCGCAATTCCTCATACACCCCTATATATTATACACTGACTTTTTCTACCGTCTGGAAAAAATGTGGTGTGATAGGTAAGTTTAATAGATTCATTTGGCAATCTTACTTAAAGATTTTTTTTTTCTCGAAAAAATATTTTTTCTTGCTTAAACTAATATGCATTACTCAATTGTAGTCAATAATACACACTGAGATATTTGAAATAGTATTTTAAAAAGAAACAGGCTCGTAGCTTCCATTTATGCGCAATCTACCTACAACCGCCAGCTGCGCGTAGTACTATGCGTAGTTTTCTAGATTTTGTAAATTGCACTAAACATAACTATATTTAACAATTAATCTCGTGTATAACTTTGGCTCTAGATACCTTATACGTCACATTTTTTTCCAGACGGTAAAAAAAATCACCAGTATAAAAAGATGAATTCGTACATTAGTTTTGCCTAACCAAATTTCTTACACATAGAGCAACAATTATTTACGGTTTCCAAAGCTAACCCTAAATTCAGTTACCTACATTAGTTTATTATTCGGAAAAATGTAACACACTAAAAATAGCTGAAATCGATTTAGTTGTAGATACTGAACAAACTTATTTCAGGAATTGAGCTTATTCTGTTACATATTGTATACGAACGACATTCCTAGAGATCCCTGAGCGCTCCTGATGAGAATTTGCATGACTCTGTGACCGCCGCGATATTTTAATTCTAACCCCAAATTCCACAGTCATTCTGACCTAATTGCTCGGAGTAATTTCGCAGCTTTATAAGGGTTAATTTAATTTGTCCCACAATACACTGATGTCCAGCAAATTGTTCTATGTTGAGTTGTTTGTTTTTATGGGAAATTGTGCTGTAACTAGTCAAATTGCGGCGAACGGGAGAGACGTTTTTAAAGACTATTTTAAATTTAATATTGGTCTTTATTCGACAATGATCATCTTAAGACAAACTTAATTTTGAAATATCATAATGCAAGCAGTACCAGACGTTGTTCGCCGGGCGCCGATGATAAGCCTAGGAATCCGCTGAGAATGCGTCTAGGAGAGTGCGCTCGGCGCTCTACATACATGAGTCAGCGGGACTGACCGCGTAACTAACTTGCTATTGTTTACATACTTATTTTGAATTATTTAGCAAATAACATTGGCAAAAGTCCATGTGTTTTGGGTACCCCACTTACACCTGCCCACGGAAGACGAAACCGTGTAAAATCGATAGTTCTTGGACAGACTAAGATAATATGTAATCATACCACATTTTTATAAGTTGTGGTTTAAAAGTTATTTGTTATCTAGTGTATTTTGTAGGTTATTATGAGATTTTAGGTACCAAAGACGTGTAAAGAAAAAGTTTCTCTATGAAAGAAAATGATTTTCTTCCAACCTCTTTGTTAGAAAATAGCACTGCCTACCACATGCCATATAAGTTACTCTATGCCACATAGTGGCACAGTGAATGATGGCTTGGGCAAAAAATATCGATACCTATATTAAAATATCGATATTTTTCCAAATACATAATTAGCATATTATATATATCGTCGATATTTTTAATGGCCATATACCGACATTTATTTTTCAGTATCGAATTCGTATCAATTTTAATATATTTTTAACGCAATTCTGGTTTCGTGTTTCATTTCATGTTAGGTACTAGATACTTGTTTAGACTCAAGCATTTATAAAAAAATACTATTTTCATCGTCCTTTTTTACGAATTTGGGAATATGTATACATAATAATGTAAAAACTGACGATATATCGATATTTTTCACTCGATTTTTATCTATAGTATTTAGAAATGTCGATACGATAAATATCAATTTATTTTTTCACTTTACCATCCCTAGTGAATGACATGGTTGACGTGATGACACGACGTTCAATTTTACCACAATAACAAAAAAGTTTTTGTATTAATCAAATATTTTAATCTCTTTGGTATTAATAGATTTCCCAATCGATCGATTCGTGTTTCTATGATATTTCTGTTTTATTTGACTCAATATTTCCAACTGCTAGATTAATTAAAAAATATGGAAAACTTCGACTTGTTATGAGTCAATAAAACAAACATAGTGTGATACCCCGTGGGTGTCTATTTCAGTGGGTACCAAAGCTGCCGATATTCTATAATATCAGAAAATATATTGCTTTATGTATTTGTCTGTAAATGAGTATATTTGCGCCTAGAAAAACACTTGTCCAGTAACCGTTGCAATAAAACAAACACTTTATTGTGTGTAAAAACAATGCAAAAGATATTCAAATTAAATAAAGTTCATTGGTCTGTATTTACACTTTTATCGATCAATTCCAGATGAACTGAGAGATCATTACTTTCCATCAGGTGAGATAGCAGACAGATGATTTTCCTATTATTAATAAAAAAAAAATAGTACTAAGGTAAACGGGGCACTACGCGAAATTTGGTTGCTTCATAAATAGATAATTATACCTAGGCTTAAAAGTGTTAATATATAAGTGTGTCGACGGTTACGCTGTTTTTCGGAACCATCGAGATACTCGTTGTGATAAATATGTAACTGTTTTTAAAAACAAAGAAATATTGGTACACTAGGAGAGTATCCAATACATGATAGACAGAAGTATCACTAACTTTTAAATAGGGTATTAATACCTAGTCAAGCTAGCCTAAAGGAGTGTCAGAACGAAAATTTACTTGAAAAATGGTCTGAGTACTAACCTAGTAGTATCATCATTTCTAGTACTCAATTGCATCACTGTTTTATTGTTTTGTTATTTAAAACTTTGCTATAATTGTAAAATGAAAATAGAAATATATTTATTTTAAGAGGTGTTTTGGGATAAGTTTTTTAATTAATGATAACTCGCAGGTTAATTTTGATACAGTGAAATACCCTAAATTTAATTAACTGATCAGGGGCCTTATTGGACTCGATTCTGCAGACCAGCTAAAATTCCTAATTTTAAGTTAGCTCTATTCTGTTTCACCGCTTTGGAAAGGAAAGGGACAGAGATAAGCGCCATATTTATTAACAATGTCACAAATATCAAAATAACCTTATGGACGCATTCACATATTATTCAAATACACGTTTTTAGCAATTTTAGCGACGATGTAACAAGGTGATGGATAAAAGTGACAGATAAGCACGTTCATAAGGTTCAAATTAGTTGATTTTTACATGTTTGACATTACTCTATAATCTATGGTTTGTTTCTGTTCTTTTTCTTCCGTATTCTATGGAGAAGGATAGGCTAACTTAAAATTAGGAATTTTAGCGGGTCTGCAGACTCGAGTTTATTGTCTATTTAATGGTCTTGATTTGACATATGTGACGCGTTCAGTGCTTGTTTGATGATTATCTGGCGGTAGTGTCATATGTTCCAAAGAGGCGTCGTATGTAAAAATAAAGACGATAGCAACAGACAATGGCCAGCCATTTTGGAAGCGATACCACTGGAACATTCCAAAATTACTAATACATTCCTCTCAGAGTTCCGCTTAAAGTACTTCTAACGGACTGCTACATATTGCAGCCGTTTTAAAAATGCGCTCCATTATGAAGCCAGCAACACTTCAAAGAGCTTAAGTGCAAATTCCCCCTTTCCAATACACATCCAATGTAAATATTTCAAAGGTTAGGTATTCCAGCGCAAACAGCGCTGAAAGCGTAACGGTGTAAGACACGTTTCCTCCCGTACGTGACGTCTTCATAACAAGCTTATTGTTTCTCTAAAGGGGACGAAAAAATACTTAATAATATCGAGAAAAACGAAATGGGAGTTTTTCTCCTTTTATACGCAAATATTGTTAAAGTAATGTTATTTGTCTAAGGAATTGTTATAGCACTACCTTGAGATGCGTAATAACGTTTTGGTGTAGGTAGATTTGGAAACATACATCGCTTTATTCGGTACCGGCCGGCTATAAGTTGATCGTTAATCACGTAAAATAATTCTTCTTCTTCTCTGTCGCTTCGCTCTTGTCAGAGCGGTCGTGGTCACGTTGAGGCGTCCGTGGTAGTATGGAAGCGGACACAGCTTTCTTTACGATCTCTCGCCATCTCTCTCTGTTTGTTGTCGTAAAATAATAAAGAGCTCTAAAGTTGAGGGGGCTTCTTTTTAACTATACTGAAAAATTACTTTGTTTTCTGGTACCTAACAAAAACTAATATCTACTTACGTTAAATTTACATAATTGTGGGTTGCAAGATTTGCAGCCCACAATATAATTCTAACATGGCGGTCAAACACGCCAGTGGGGACAACGGGAAGTGTTTTTAATAAATTTATTCAATTCCCGTTGTCCCCACTCAATGGGGATATCGTCAATGGGGACAACGGGAATACACCCATATTGAAAGTAGCAGAGTAATTGATTACAAATGATTATTGTCCCACAAAATTATACATTGAATTCAATTTTTATGTACTGTACATGGACATGGTTTCGTATTGGTGATTGTCGTGGTTTGGTGACGTGATTTTGATAATGATTGTGCCAGTTTAATGAATTTGCCAGTATTGGGAACCCTTTCAAAAGTTGTTACTCCAACATGACCCTCATTCTGGGGCAGTCGGATAAAACTCGCGTCGTAATACTGAAATCAGTTCCGTGTGTTTTTGCCCTTCACTAACCTTAATAAAAGGAGTCCATAAACAAAGTTTGAGTGGAATTCGAGAGTATATAAACGAGAGCAGTGAATTTAATTATTAAAAGATTTGGGACAAACATTTAAAAGCAAGCAGTCTGAGAGAGAAAATAAAGGCTTTTTTATTAGGAGATAAGTCAGGTTTAGTTTGTTATTACTTATTATATTATTTCAAAATATATATATAATCTCACGCCTTTTTAATCCCCGAGGGGGTAGGCAGAGGTATTCCATTACTGGATATACCCACATTTCACGAGATACATTGGACCCCTAAACTTGATAGGTGGTGAGCCCATCGCCGGACCGGGTCTGTTTACACATGTCTCAGAATTAATTCTAAGACCTGCGGGTTTCCTTTGGATGTTTTCCTTCACCGTCGAGCTAGTGATAAATATGTACGTAAGTTTTTGAAAAACTCATTGGTACATGTAAGGATTCGAACCCGAGCCTCACTGATTTTCGGCCGGCTCTTTATCTGCTCATTTTATATTATTTTCTTGACATGTAATTTATTTAAGGTTTTTGTAATTGTATATTATGTATTATTGTGACTAATTTAGTACACAGTGTTTATTGTTTGTGGAATAAATATAATTGAATTGAAAAAATTGTATTGAATATTATACCCAGTGTTAGAGACAGGTATGGAACCGTAAACTCAGAACACCATTTGGAAATTAAAATGAGTGGAATTTTTAATTTGCACATTAAATATCATATTTTTTGAAAGATAACGTATCTATTCTACTTATTACGTAAATATATGAAACCAAATATACATATCAAACCTAAAATGGTCGCATTTTACAAGCGGTATTTTTCGTAGCGGAAAAAACATTAGTCTATGTTTCCAATTATTTTTGCCAACCTATCCCTTAGCTGACCTATCCCTTAGCTGTAATGACTTGAGTCAAAGTGGATCATGTTTAGGAGACCATAGTCCAATGGATCAAAAATCTGAATAAGGTCATGGATGTCTTGATGCATGCTAATAGCTTAAGTTAAAGACCTTTGTGCAGGAATAGACTGCTATAAGGTTCGCGATAATACTGATCCACAACTTTCAAACCAACAATACAAAAACACCATCAAATGTATCCAGAATATAGAAGTCCTCTTAATACACAGAATAATCTGGAAAAAGGGTGCAACAAAGCAGCCGACCGGACAAATTAACCGGACATCGCTTAGGTCCGGACTCCGGACGGATTTTGTCGAGTAACGCATACAAGGGTTGGGCCGCAACCCAATTAATTCCGGAGGCACCTTCGGACATGTCTCCCGGACAAGTTTTTCGGTTGCAGAATTATGTTGACCGAAATTTAATCTGCCAAGGGGCTTGGAACTACAAAAGGTATGTTACATATAAAGTGCCCGTCACGAGATTATAAATAACGAAGTTCTACTGTTCTACTGTCTACTAGTTTCTTATACGGGTAATACGAAACTAACATGCAATTTTAACTAATCGGGTTATATTTTAGCGATGTAGAATTAATTACCCGCATCAATCACAGTTGGACGTGTATTTGATCGCTCCTCGTATTTATATATTTTTTTGCTGGTTTAAATGTGTTTTCCTATAAAGTGTTGGACTTTAAATCAAGCTTACGTTCGAGTTAACGCTAAGTGTTATTCTGACAAACTGAATAATAGTTTTTTATCATTGTAAATCACAAAGAAAACAAGTCCTATCACGGAGTGAAGTGTATCTGTGGGTGACACAACAAAATAGATTTTTTTAAGTACCCGTTTCGTCCGTGCCGCTATCACTGAGTGACACAAGCAGCCCAAGTTTTCGCCATCTAAGAATCAACTGCGTTGGCGCAGCGGTCAGAGCCGTGGAGGCTTGATCCAAACAACGCCGGTTCGAATCTCGCCGGAAAGAAATTTAATCTTTTTCCTTTTCTACTTTGTTTGTTTATTTGTTGAGTTAATATTTAAAAAAACTTATCACAATGAGCAATAATACTGTTATTAACTGGGGGTGCTGTAATGAGACAACGAATGGAGACATGATTGTATACAGTGTAAGATGACGTATCATTATGTCTGCATTGCACTTGATGAGCAAACTTTGAATCCTAAATCTTTGGCTGCGTGGGTTTGCCCAGAGTGTGTCGGTAAGATGCCAAAGGAGAGCAAAACTGACAATACACCAGCCCGGAATGTCTCGTCCACCAGGGGCAATAAAAGAGCAGCATTAAACTCGCCCCCCGTGGTTGACCAAGACCCTTCTATAACACGCGATGATGTCCGAGATATAGTACAGGAAATTATGAAAACTAGCTTCGATAGTCTCATTACTAAATTTAACGGCATGCTCCTATCTGCTTTAAACTCCAAGTTGGCTCCACTGCAGGAAGAAATAGCAGATATGAAGTCATCGATGGTGTTTATGAATGAAACTTATGAGAAAGTACTTAAAGAGCAGGAAGAAAACAATAAGACCATTAAGGAGGTGAGGAAGGAAAATGATATTCTCAAGGCCACTGTCACAGATCTTACAACTCGTTTGAATCATTTAGAACAGCATGCTCGCTCAAGAAATATTGAAATACAATGCGTGCCTGAGAAGAACCATGAAAACATAATTAGTATCGTAACCACCCTAGGAAAAACGATTGGCTGTGAAGTAACTGACGCTGATGTTCACCTCTGTACTCGTGTGGCTAAAATCAACCCAAGTAGTGCCTGACCTCGCACAATTGTCGTAAAGTTTGCAACTCCCAGAATGCGCGACAGCTTTTTAGCTAAGGTTATGGCTTATAACAAATCTAACTCGAAGACCAAATTGAATGCAAAGAATGCTGGACTGAAGGAAGACTCTGCTATATATGTAACAGAACATTTGACACCTGCTCTTAAAGATCTACATTATGCGGTTAGAACCAAAGCAAAGAAATTGGGCTACAATTTCGTTTGGATTAGGAATGGACGAATATTTGTGCGTAAAACAGAAGAATCCGAGTACATTTGGATTAAGGACACGGAATCTTTAGTTAAAATTATATAAAGTTGCTTACCTACTTAAGTTTCTTGTTATCTTTTGCATGCAATTAGTTTACCAATAAAAAAATCGATACTTTTACTTTATATTATCAAAACGCTCGTGGTTTAAGAACTAAAACGCATAATTTTTATAGACAGGTCTGCTGTAACAGCTACGACATAGTAGTTATAGTAGAGTCATGGCTAAACTCCAATATTATCTCAGAAGAGCTTTTTGATAAGAGATATACTGTTTTTCGAAGGGATCGAGAGAGCTCTGGCTTTCATGGGAACAAACAGGATGGAGGAGGTGTTATAGTTGCAGTTAATAATAAGTTTAAAGCCAAACGTATGAAAACCTGGGATAGCCAATGTGAAGATTTGTGGCTAACATTAGATATTTCATCTGCTGGGCTCTCCCATCAGATGGCACTATGTGCAGTATATTTGCCTCCACCTGTTAACAGAACTGTTCTCGATCATTTTTTAGATAATTGCAATTCAGTATCTGAACACAACCTTCCGATGAATATTATAGGCGACTTTAATCTTAGGAATATAAACTGGAAAATGGTGCAGAACGATGCGAGTGGATATGTGGCGCCTTCTCTAGGGAAAGTCTTGGTAGATTTTGCATGTTTGCATAGATTCTCTCAACTTAATGATATAACTAATAATAACAATGTTATTTTGGATTTGGTTCTGACAGACATTCCAATGTGCTCAGTTTCAAAGTCGACTAATTACCTGAGTAAAATAGACCAACAGCACCCCCCTTTAGAAGTAATATTCTCTTTATCTTTAGACAAAAAACTTCCGTATAATTCACATACCAAAAAATATAACTTTTACAGAGCCGACTATAACGCAGTTTGCAGTCATTTATTTAAAGTAGACTGGAATATATTATATAAAGATATTATAGATGTTGATGAAATGGTCAGAGTGTTTTATAATGTATTGCGGGAGACTATACACAAATACGTACCCTTAAAATTAACAAGAAAAAAAGGACGTTTCCCGCCTTGGTTTGACTGCAATCTAATTCGCAGATTAAATGAAAAGAACAAACTTAGATGGCGCTATAAATTATACGGTAATCCGCGTGACCTATTAGAATTAGAGCTAGTGAGTAAGCGCTGTGAAATCATTGCTTCTCAAAGATACAAACTATATATGGTAAATTTGGAAAGAGATCTTAAGCATAATCCCAAACTTTTCTGGACTTTTGTAAAAAACAAGCGCGGTGGAACAAGTTCCTATCCTGGAGCCATGAGCGACGGTACGACTACGACGTCGGACGGTACTGTTATTTGTAACATCTTTGCCAAAAACTTCTCACTTGCCTATACTGATCATAATAACTGTTCTAGTGACAATTCTGTTGACTGCCAGGAATCGTCATTATTTGTCATTAAAAATTACGGTCAATCTTTTGCTGCGCCTATAATAAATAAGGAAAACTTACTGAGAAAACTGCAAACATTGGATAGAACTAAGGGAGCTGGACCCGATGGCATACCGCCACATTTTATTATATCATGCGCTCCGGTCTTGGTAACCCCACTTTGACACATACTTGGACACACACACAATGTCTCCTTACGCACTGGAATTTTCCCCATCGAGTGGAAAATGGCAAAAGTGGTCCCTATACACAAGTCGGATGATGAATGCTTGGTAAGCAATTATAGACCTATTTCTATTTTATCTACATTTGCAAAAGTGTTTGAGGCCCTGGTGTGCCCCCTAATTCAGAACCATCTTAATCTATACATAAAAGATAACCAACATGGATTTGTGGGTTCGAGGTCCACGTGCACAAATTTAGTTAACTTTGTGGAGGATATATCTTTATCTGTTGATCGTAAACAGCAAATAGACGTCATCTATACTGACTTCAGTAAGGCTTTTGACAAAGTATCTCACACAATCCTTATCAATAAGCTTTCTTGTTATGGATTCTCAGGCTCTTTTTTGGCATGGTTATCATCTTACCTTAATTCTCGAACCTTCTACGTTGTGGTTAAAGGTTTTCAGTCAGAAAATTGTCCTATTACTTCAGGAGTGCCACAGGGATCTCATCTCGGTCCTGTGCTTTTTAACTTTTTTATCAATGACATTCCTGATTGTTTGAAATATTCATCTGTTTTCATGTATGCTGACGATTTAAAATTTTCAAGGATTATCAAATCAGTTAAGGACTCCAATTTGTTGCAGAAGGATGTGGATAATCTTGTCAAATGGTGTGGAGCAAACCAGATGTTACTGAATCCCAAAAAATGTTATCATATTAAATTTTCTAGAAATGCTAGTGTTATATATGATTTCCAAATAGATAGTCATGTGATCCAAGAGGTAGAGGTGATTCGTGATCTGGGAATTATTTTTGATAGGAAATTGACGTTTCTGGCTCACTATGAAAATATAATTAAAAAAGCTTCTAGGATGCTCGGCTTTGTTATCCGAAATAGTAAGGGATTTAGTATAACTACAAAAAAATTGCTATTTAACAGTTTGGTCCGCAGCTTACTAGATTACTGTTCAGTTGTATGGCGTCCACACTATTCAGTACACATTCTGCGCATGGAACGTATACAAAAGCGCTTCTTGTGGCATCTGGCACGATTAGTTGGAAAGGCAAAACGAGATTTTTCATATGCTGACAGACTTAAGTTCTTTAAAATGATGCCATTGGATAAACGCAGAGATTTAATAGACCTGATGTTCTTATATAAGTTGCTCAACAATAAAATTAATTGTCCGCCACTACTAAATTATTTTAAATTCAGTGCCCCCTCCAGATATCCACGCCATCCGGTATCACCTTTACACCCACCGTTTCGTAGAACCGTCCTTGGTTCCAACTCTCCGGTACCCAGGTTGTGCAAGTTACTGAATTACTACAAAAACGTCGTGGATGTAAACTTTAGTTCTTTGAATGGTTTTCGTCAGAATATCTTAAATTATATAAATTCTATCAATGCCCTTTAAAACCTTGATAACCGATTAATGTTTTGTGTAAAAACTATTACTGCTTATGTCCTTCATTTTTAGTTACTTATAATACTTAAATATATATAAGTATATAAATACATATAAATCTACTGTCTCCATAATATTGCATGCTGTGTTTACTTGTAAGTAGTCACTACACTTAGCTTAAGACCATTGGATGTTATTTTGTAATATTATTGTGTAAGATGACTGTAAGTGAACCAAATAAATAAATAATAATAATAATGTCGCACAGTATATCCGACTATTGTGGTACAGTTATTGTGCACGTTGAGATTGACACATTGGATTTTGTAATGTTTTTATTACAATTGCCTAAGAGGTCAGACTCGCACTACAAATGTATCGAATAAAAACCAGATAAAGAGTATACCACAAACCGACGAGCATGCACAAATCCTTTAGTGAATGTTGAATGAACTGCTAATTTCGTAGCAAGTCTACGAAAGAGGCGTGCATCTAAATATACGTACCTGCTAGCAGCGCCCCGCGGTTTCACCCGCATAGTTCCCGTTCCCGTGGGAATACGATAGTAAAATATAGCCTATGAGTTATTCTGATGTGTAAGTTATATAACTGTAAAGTTTCATCAAATCCGTTCAGTAGTTTTTTCGTGAAAGAGGAACAAACATCCGTACGTCCATACATACAAACTTTCGCGTTTATAATATTAGTAGGAAGTAGAATATATGTTTGCAGCTTTAGACAAATTATTGACGGGCCTGTTGGCTCAGTTGGTAGTGACCCTGCGTTCTGAGTCGGCGGCCGTGGTTTTGATCAACATTTGTGTGCGTGAACATGTGTGTTGGTTTCGTGTCTAGTCGTTTAATATTTATTTAAGTATGTTTGTCAGTTGTTTAGTATCCATAGTACAGGCCCTGCCTAGTTTGGGACTAAATGGCGGTGTGTGAATTGTGACCCACAATTTATTATTATACTCTTTATTTATTTTAGGTCTTATGTTAGGTTTTTTACAGTATGTATATAAAAGTAAAATATAATATAAAAACATTTACAAAACAATATAAAAATTACACATTATAAAAAACCTAACCTAGGGTGCCGCCGGCAGCGGGGCAGAGGCCCAAGCTGCCGGTGGTCAGGGCTGCAGAGAGAGAGGAACTGGCGTACTATCCGCGCCGCACCGCGCTGACCCTAGAATGATATGTTCTCTGAAATTTAATCTTTCCAGGGGTATGGGATTACAAAAGGTATGATAAGTTATAGATCTAATAAATAAAACTAGCTGTCGATATCCGCAAAATACGAATCTATCTGGTTTTCCGATAACACCTATTTATCTTGTGAATTGAATCGTGAGGGGTTGTCGATCCTGGAATTTGTTTCGCGTTTCATGAACAGTTGAATTATTCTGAACTAGGAACCGCCTGTGACTCTCTTTGCTAGCCAAACGTGAACTGATCTACCTTTAAATTAATTTCAGTTTACTTGTTTTTTTTAATACAATACCCCTGTCATGGACAAGGCCTGTGCTAACTATCACCTTTCATACCAGTTATCGCATTTGCTACTTCTCGTACTTTCATTCATCAAACTTTTCTCTCAGAAAAAATAATAAAAGATGGTGCGCTGCAAAGGATAAACTGAAGCCTGAAAAACTACTCCACGCTCTGTGCATATACGCTCACAGGCACATTTCCCGATGACATAATTGAATTTGTTCGTACGCATTGCTTCAATTGACGAACTAGTTCTAACTAATCAGTGTAAGTTGATTAGTTTGCTTGTAAACTAAATGGTTGCGTGCGAGAGTGTATGCACAGAGCGTGGAGTCTTTTTCCAGGCTTAAGTTTATCCTTCGCAGCGCTCCATCTTTACTTTTTATTTGATCTGAGACTATTTCAATATATGTTAAACGTCGTCTTTCTTACTTTTGTGTCCTTACCTATGTATGTCTATCTCTACTTTCTTTTATTTTCTAGGTTTTAGGTGAGCAGGACGAGAAATAACTGGACTGTACAAACGTAAGTTTTTTCTTATGTTTTCCAAATTTTCTTACTTAACATACATATTATTGAGACTATCACATCGACTGATACAGTGTCACTTTTACTACTATTGATGAAAATGCAGTTTTGTTAGTCGAACAATTAAATTGAAACCAGAAACATGATTGTTGAAAGTTTTGTCTGGATTTATTTTTCGAATTTCCTTTTTTTAACTATTAAACGTTCTATATTTGAATCTAGAAAATATATTAAAGGTATTTTATAACACATTTGCTCGTAAAAGGTGTCTTATTTCACCAATTTCAATATCGTATTGTATTTCATTACACCCAAGTGCGGTAAGTGTAATGTAAAACGCACGGTTTATCAAGATGCTCCGTCTTAAAACGAACGGTAGATACTTTTTAAAATTTCAGCAAACAGTTTTTATGTCAAAAAAGTTGTCCACATTTTATGATTAAAATTAGACAATTACACTTTGGGAGATAAAACATAATAAAGAAATATTTATGTACATAATTATTTAATTTAATTAATTTTGACAGTAAATTATAACCATAGATTTAGTATACTTAGATTGGCAATGCGAAAGAGAAAGAAAATAGGTACCCGTGTGTTAGAGCGAGATAGCGAGCGGTAGATAGACGAGACCATTTTCGTAAACGTTACGGGGCTATACCGGGCCGACGTCAGTTGTGAACGAAACAAATCTCGCTTATTTTAATTAAACAGGTATGGTTACGTGTGCAGTACCGGTTGTAATTCATCTAGGAAAGAAAATCCACAGAATTAGTCATTTTACATGTGAGTGCGATTGAAAGATTTAATTCTCTAAATTCAATGATTATAGAAAACTGAAAAACAAACCGTGCACAAATAGATAGGTAATAACATTGCTTTTTATTATATAAATGTTCTGAATGTATAAGAATTGATTTAAGCGAAAAATAAAATACGTGAATTTCTTGTATTTCTAACCTCAATTTTATAGTGATTGTCGTAATATCGATTAACCACATTTCGATAACGTGACTGGCAAAGGTATTAACTACACAATATACCACACGCCCATTTGCTATCGAGAGCCACAAGTTTAGGGAGAGCACTATTTGTCTTGCACACTTCCACGTTACACGCACAGAAGTGTCAATTTTCTAGGTCTCGCCGTACTGGCTCTATTGCCAATCTTTAACGTTAGTATACTAAATCTATGATTATAACCAATTAATCTGTAACAAAAACACAAAAATATTAATTTACTTTATTAGTAATACTGGCTGTTTTTTGTGCCTTTGCCGAAAAAAAAATTACAGCCTCTGCTTACTTGTAGCAATATCACCTCGGCTGTAATTTTCAATCTACCGCACTTATATCATAATGTACTATTACCGAAATGTATGTTTTTTAAATAAATGGTACAACAAGTGGAAACAGTATTTTACTTCTAAACTACGATTGCACTGTGTATAGGGATCTCTTTTTGACCAAGCTAGATTTTGATAGAGAAAACGGTTTTTGTCTTCGTATCTGGGTGTTTAATATTTATATAAGTATGTTAATCAGTTGTTTAGTACCCATAGCACAGGCTCTGCCTAGTTTGGGACTAAGTAACTGTGTGTGAATTGTGTCCCACGAATATTTGAAATCTACGGTACTAGACAAGGCAACAAAAATTATTAAAAAAGTAGGAAAACAAGGAAATTAAGAATAAATTAAGAATAAACTAAACCATTTATACATCTCATCACTCACGACACACACTCGTCCATCCGCGAACAGATAACACTCCGGGGCCACCTCCAGGAGCAAGAAGAAAATGTGATGAAATCATCAATGCCTACAACGACAGATTACTATTATCTCTCCAACAACAGTACTTCATCAAAGTCAACCTATTAATGTTTGTTTGTGCTGGTTCTTCTCGGGGTACTGCATTTGGAACCAGCAACTCGTCGGTGGAGATGGGCTGCTGTTTATATTTAGCCAATCTCCATGGACGAGCTTAGAGTGCCTTGTTATTAGACTATTGACTTTTTCTAAGTGTAATTTTTAATTACCTAAAGCAAATAAAAACATTTTCATTTTCGTTTATTTCGCATAAATTTCAAGAGACAGACAATTTAGAAAAAAAATTGATTCCTTTTCGGTAACTTATTTAAAGTTCCCTGAACACATTTATTCGGAAATTGTATCTACAGTCTCTGTTATATCTTTTTATCTTATTATTATGTGTTAAGTGCAGCAGTTCTTCGCGGTTTCACCTGCGTAGTTCCCGTTCCCGTAGGAATACGGGTATAAAATATAGCCTTTGTTACTCAGGGATCTTTTAGTTTTACATTGGTAAAATATTTTTTCAAATCGGTCCCGCAATTTTTGAGTTAATTCGTAAAAAAAATACAAATATTTCCTCTTTATAATATTAGTATAGATATATAGAAGTAGAATATCGAATAAATATATTCATTACATGTTGCTAGACACATTATATCACTTTGGCTTCCAAATTACTTCTCAAAGTATAAAGAAGCTACGAGAATAAATTCGATATTGAATACCCTAGTAGAATTCTTCACCGAATTACGTACATACCTATTGTTATATTTTATTATTCAATGTTACGTGGGATACTTACATAATTTGTTCTACGTTTGTGTAGAGAATGTAAATACTTATCAAATGTCAAGAGCTTCTCGTATAAAAATAGGATGAATAACTGAGCAAATATATATGCACATAGGTAGGTAGGTGAGACTACAAGAAAATAAAATTAAAGATAGATAAAACTGTAAAGTGAGATTTAGGTATATAATTTTAGGATTGATATCAAAATAATCTTCATTATTTACAAATAAAATCCAAAGTCAGGTTAATTTACTAGAATCATCATCGAAACAAAATATTGAAAAAAAGAAATGGAATTTAGTAATCGCAAATCATAGTCTGGTTAATTGTAGGCAGAGCTCTGACAATGATTCATAATTTTTTTTTTGTGTGCTATACAAACTCATAAATATTATAGAAACATCTTTCCCACAAAAAATATTTAATTATTTCTTAAACGGAATAGGATTTGATACTGTCTTAAGATTATTTGGGAGACAATTAAACATTTTAACTGCCCGGTACCAGACGCTATCTCTTACAATTTTTAATTTTTTGAGCTATTATTCAAGATCTCATATATCAATGACGTGTAGATATTAATGAATATATCAGATGTATTCTCAACCGTGTATTCGATCAGCGCGGAACGTATGGAGAGGACTATAAATATCCATAGTGAATTGACGGTTAGTGCCGCAATAAATAACAGTATCGGCTGCTAATCGATAACTTAGGGCTGCACTGTCGATTGTATCGATTATCGATAGAAAAACTGGACGTGTGTGCGGACAATTGTTATCACTATTTTCGATGACTGTTTACTGTCTATGGAAGTTAATTATAATCATAAATAATACTGACTTTTTTTACCGTCTGGAAAAAAATGTGGGGTGATAGGTAAGTGTAATAGATTCATTTGGCAATGTTACCAACTTTTATACATTACTCAATTGTAGTCAATAATACACACTGAGATATTTGAAATAGTATTTTAAAAAGAAACAGGTTCTTAGCTTCCATTTATGCGCAATCTACCTACAACCGCCAGCTGCGCGTAGTACTGTGCGTAGTTTTCTAGATTTTGTAAATTGCATTAAACATGACTATATTTAAAAATTAATCTCGTGTATAACTTCGGCTCTAGATACCTTATACGTCATATTTTTTTCCAGACGGTAAAAAAAATCATCCAGCGAAAATAAATGCTCTCGGCTTTTATCGCCCGAGGAGGTAGGCACAGGTATTCAATTTCGGGAAGTACCCACGTTTCACCTTTATATTCTTTACCCCTAAATGTAATAGGTGAGCCCATCATTTTAAAATGGAAAATGTCTCGAAAAATATTACAAATCTATATACATAAAATGATAAACTGATTGACTGATTGGTGATGGATCAACGCACAGCCTAAACCGCTGGGTCTAGAGCCTTGAAATTTTGCACATAGATAGCTTATACAGTGTAGCCATCCACTAAGACAGAACTTTGCAAATTTCAACCCCTAAAGGTCAAATAAAAGTGCGCGAGCGAAGCCGCAGGTAAAAGCTAGTAAAATACAAAATGCTCTTTTTTAAACGGTATTTATATGCAAAATACAGAATAGGTAATTTAAATTTTGTGTTTGCATTTTAAATACAAGTCATTACTTCAAATGAGTCGCTACTCGGACGACGACAACAAATTCGATGTTCATACTTATCACATCACTAAATCATTCATTAATTCATGCCTCGATAGAATGGAGTACTGTGGTTCGAAGCCACCAAACCGATGCGTTTGCTGATGGGTTGTGATGTGTTGCCGACCGCAGAGCTGCATGCTTATGTGCGGCCAAATCAAATGTCCAATCATAATACCGAAATTTATACAGTCAACCTCAAACGGGGCAACATTTCAATCTATACAATATAATATAATAAATAATGATTCACGGGCCTATTGGCTCAAAGTCAAAGTCAAAAGTCAAAATTCTTTTATTTCAGTAGGTATAAAAAATACACTTTGAAATGTCAATATAAACAAGGCACACTAAACTCGTCCATGAGGATTGGCTAAATGTAAACAGCAGCCCATCTCCACCGACGAGTTGCTGGTTCCAAATGCAGTACCCCGAGAAGAGCCAGCAAGAAACTCAAGGGCAGCTCTTTTTAATCTCATGTCTTACTAGTAAATATGGTTCACAATAATAATTATAATGAATAGCCTTACATAGCGCTGAGTCGGTTAAACCCATGCATTTTGGTCTACTAAGTAGTCGGTAATTTTATAGTAGCCTTTTTTATATAATGTTTGCGTAAGTTGGTAGTGACACTGCTTTCTGAGTCGAAGGTCGCTGGTTTGATCCCCGCTCGGGGCCAACATTTGTGCGCATGAACATGTCTGTTGGCTTCGCGTCTGGGTGTTTAGTATTTATTTAAGTAAGTGTATCAGTTGTTTAGTACCCATAGTACAGGCTCTGCCTAGGTTGTGTAAGAAATACTATGAAAACTAACCTTCTAATACATACGACATGGTATCAGTTTAATTTAAACATAGGCACAAAAAATGTTGAACACTTAGCTCTAAAAATACAAAGACCACGCGAACATAGGCGCAGGCGGAATCTTTTATTTTGGCAATAAACAAGAAACGCATCAAAACGTTCCGTTATACGCTGTGCCCCGTTATATTCTGTTCCGGCTGAAAACTGCAGGAAATTGGAATGGGCGTTCCGACAACGCTGACGCGTCAACACCCAATAATTTGCAGGATGTTGTCTGAGAGGATGCACGGTTGTACCATAAAACAGGCAAATGTTTATCAATATTGATTTTGTAATGAATCTAAAAAGTAACTACGAATCCTGCGAAATAATATTAAAATTATAGATTAAATATATTATTATACTAGCGGTTCTGCGCGGTTTCACCCGCGTAGTTCCCGTAAGATAAAATAATTTCTCCCGTTTTTTACACATTTACCACTATATCTTTGCTCCTATTGGTGGTAGCGTGATGTTATATAGCCTATAGCCTTCCTCGATAACTGGACTATCCAACACAAAAAGAATTATTCAATTCGAACCAGTAGTTTCGGAGATTAGCGCGTTCAAACAAACAAACAAACAAACAAACAAACAAACAAACAAAAAAACTCTTCAGCTTTATAATATTAGTATAGATTTATAATAATAAATTGTACGACACAATTCACACACGGTTAATTAGTCCCAAACTAGGCAGGGCCTGTACTATGGGTACTAAACAACTGATAAACATACTTAAATAAATATTAAACGACATGTTCATGCACACAAATTTTGGCTCTGAGCAGGGATCGAACCCAGGAAGGCAGGCAGGCAGGGTCACTACTAACTGAGCCAAATGACCATTGACTGACTGACAGCTGAGCAGTACCACCACCACCTGGCTCCATCATCAGATCAGCTCGATGATACAAAATTATTATATTGTCATCCAAACTGCATACACTTGCCAAGTTTCAAGAAGGTATATACGACAATCAGAAGTAGGTTCAATTCGACGACCAATGACCATACATTGAATAAATCTCCACTAACCTCTTTAGTGAAGAGGCCGGCCGGGCCGTGTATTTTACTTGAGGTAAAAAAAAATCTCACTCTTTTTAACCCCGAGGGGGTAAGCAGAGACATTCCATTTCTGGATATACCATCTTTTCACGAGATATTCTTTGAACCCTTAAACGTGATAGGTGGTGAGCTCATCGCCGGACTGGGTCTGTTATACACGCCTCACAATTAATTCTCGGACCTGCGGGTTTTGCTCACTATGTTTTCCTTCACCATCGAGCTAGTGATGAATATTAACGTAATGCTTGAGATATTATGTAATAAATTATTCTCTATATATAAAATGTACGTGGTAACTGGAAACTCATGTTTACCTAAATCTCTGACTACACAGAAATCCCTGTGTGTGAAGTTAGTTGTCCTTATTATTACTTACAGCTACATAAACTTCTTGTCCCCCAATCACAGATGTCATTAGGCAAGTTTTTGCACATTATAAGATTTTTTTCGAAGAAATGAGATTCGGTTATGTTAATTTATAAGATTCGCACTATAAATAAAAATAAATATCTTACGCCTTTTATGTTGAAATAGGTTTATGATATGCATAGGATAATGTAAGACTGGCATATAGAACGTGCTTGACACCATAGATGTATTGACGTTCTATAGATATTTGTATTTAAAAAGAAGAGTATTGACTTTAAATTTGCTTTTCATCATGTAAACACGTCTATTGATAATATACGACTTTGGACTAACGCCTTTCTGATTCTCCACACGTTGGAGCACTGCATTGAAATTTTGCACATAGATAGCTTATGCAGTGCAGGCATCCATTAAGAAAGTATTTTGCAAAATTCAACTCGAAATAAACGTGAGCGAGTGAAGCCGCTGGTAAAAGCTAGTATTAAACAACTTTTGACAGTAAAAGTTTCAACTAAATTTGATTTTTGCGTTATCTACTCTGGGTGTCTGTGCTACACTATCATTTCATCTTAAATAACATAGATCCCTAAGAGAAGAGATCTACATTTAATAATACCCATTAACATAAGTAAGCAAGCTCCAGGACCCTAGGGTTGGCTTAGAGGTTACTAGACGAGCGACCTAACGTTACTTAGGTAACATTTTAAGACCCTAATAACTTTATTCCAACTTTGATTTATTAAAAGTTAGTTCTACATTGACTGCAGTTATAACGATATTAAGTTATCGAATACACAGATTTGGAAGAAGTTTGAGTGAAAATGAAAACTGAGTGGTGTGAGTTAAGTTCATAAGATACAGCTCACTGTTTTCATTTACTCATTTAATCTGAAACAATTTACATTGTGTAGGATTTTTTTTTTTATAATTTTATATCTGCAATCAGTTCTTCAACTATAAGCGGATGTGTTGTATTGTTTGGTGACGTTCAGATGCAGCTCCCCACTGGAAACCTCTCTTCATTATTGTAGCATTTTTATTTACTGAGATCTGTGACTTCTCGTCTTTTTAGTCTTCGGATGTAAGTAGGTTAGTTGCACCGCTAGTTCATTCGGGTGTTTAATGAGCCTTTGTTTGTATTTAGCAGCATGGAGTTTAATTTCCTTTGCCACACTGCTAACCTCAAGAAATTCATGAAGTTCTGTGATGCGTATGAATAAAGGAGCATTCGAGATTTTTTTCAATATTGCATTTTGCACTGTTTGGATAATTTTCAAATTAGACGTGCTTGCTGCACCCCACAGTTGGATTCCATAGCACCAAATGGGTTTGAGAACTGAATTGTATATTAGCAGCTTAATATCGATTGATAGTTTTGAGTTGCGTTCTAAAAGCCAATACAGATTTCTAAATTTAATGTTCACTTCGTCTCTTTTGGTTTGGAGATGCTTCCTCCAAAAAGGTGTAGGAAAATTGACACAAAAAATAAAAATAAATCCTCTAACAATAAAGAAATAAATCAAATACATTATTGAGTCAGCATAAATCTCGATGTCGAATAAAAGTTAACAATGAAGATAATAAGTACAAAATCACAATATTCAAGGTTTAACAAGGTCATTTGTATCATACAAACATTTTTCTAATAAAAAACACCTCAGTCTACTTTTAAATGTAATAACGTCGTCAAGCATTTTCAGATCTGTTGGAAGACAGTAAATAGTATTTGTGATGCCTTACACTGTAGATAGACAGACAGACAGAACGACGGACTGATAGCAGAGGCTTAGTAATAGGTTCCCATTGGCACTTTTTGGGAACGGAACCCTAAAAAGAAGATTAAATGTGTTTTCGTTAAGTAAATTAGAGCAGTCGACAAATTAGAAGAATTGGGTTTCGTCTTTTCCTGTTAGGGGTGTGTCCACACCGAGCTGAATATTTAACGCCTTTTTCCCCTTTTGTATTTCGTTACAAGACAGGGTCAATTAACTATGGATGTAGTGAGCGACTTTAAGTGGGTAGATATAGGCACCTATAAAAATCTACTTACCTAGAGACGCGGCAGCTTGTCAAGCCAAGTTCAAGAAACATAACTGGCAAACAGCGCCGTGTATAATATTACATTTAAAAAAATACTGACATGAAAGTTTGTACTGACATGTAGAGATAGAAGATATAGATAAAAAACTGTTAATCCTACTTATCCTACTAATATTATAAACGCGAAAGTTTGTATGTATGGACCTATAGATGTATGGATGTTTGTTCCTCTTTCACGCATAAACTACGGAACGGATTTTGATGAAACTTAACAGTTACATAGCTTATACATCAGAATAACACATAGGCTATATTTTATCCCCGTATTCCCACGGGGGAAATACGCGGGTGCAGCCACGAGGCGCTGCTAGTATTATAAACGCAAAAGTTATATAACAGTAAAGTTTAGTAAAGTTTCATCAAAATCAGTTCATTAGTTTTTGCGTAAAAGAGGAACAAACATTCATACATCCATACTGTGAATACTGTGAGTATGGATGTATGAATGTTTGTTCCTCTTTTACGCAAAAACTACTGAACTGATTCTGATGAAACTTTACAGTTATATAGCTTATACATCAGAATAACATATAGGCTATACTTTATCCCTGTCTTCTCACGGGAACGGTAACTACGCTGGTGAAACGGCGGGGCGCTGCTAGTAGTAAATAACATCTTTTGAATAGTATGTATGTATGTATGTATGTACTTACTTGAATTTATAGCAATATTCGAAGTTGTTTTTTTAATAATCCCCAAAAACGTTTGTTAAGTCTGAAACGATTCGAGGGGAATATAATCCTTATTATTTCAGCATTATTTTGTTCAAAAACAAACTGTCTCGCAACGAGATTAAAATATTTTTTTGTTTTTATCGAAAATCTTTTTTGCATTTTTCGTAATGGCATTAAGCCTGGGATTAATTATTGAATCACTTATTTTCAAACGATTAGGTACACAATGTGATCATTTAAATAACTTGTCCCATTCGGTGTCGAGACCCTTGGTCCGTGGGGTCCTAGCGCTTTAAGCCTTTTTAAGGAAATAACAAAAAGGTTAGTCGACATCACAGGAGACCGAAGAACTGGCAGCTACCTAGGACAAAGAATTAGTCTAGCTATTCAAAGGGGGAAGGCTGCCAGTATCTTCGGGACCTTGCCTAAAGGGACTCCTTTTAATAATATCTTTTAGTTAGGTATACTATATATATATATATATATATATATATATATATTTAATTTCTTAAGATAATAACTGGTGATTATACTTCTGCGATATGTAATATTTTGATCCATTGTGATTTACAGTTTCTAGCCTATACCTATTTAGAATCTCAGTCAATCACACTACCCCCGACATGAAAATGAAAACGTTTTTATTTTCTGTAGGTAATTAAAAATTACATTTAGAAAGGTAGTCTAATAACAAGGCACTCTAAACTCGTCCATGAAGATTGGCTAAATGTAAACAATAGCCCATCTCCACCGACGAGTAGCTTGTTAGGTGTTTCATTTCATGGCTAGACACGGCTTCTATTACACGTGGGTATGAATCAGTTATGGAGTCTGCGGGTTTCCTTACGATATTTTACTTAACCATCATATTTGTGTACGTAAATATTTAAAAAAAGTCATTGTTACATGAATCTTTACACTTGTAGTGCGAGTCTGACCTCTAAGGCGATTGTAATAAGAACGTTGCAAAGTCCAATGTGTCAAGCTCCACGTGCTCTTGACTGTAATTGCTCGAGATTCGAACACAAGTCTCAAGCATAAGAGGCGGGCACACAGTAATTATAAATGATACAAGTGTAGCAGTTGTTACTTCAAACCTAACTCTACTCAATTCTCGGTATATACCAATGATAAAAAAACATATATTATACAAACGTGTATATAATCACTTTCTCAACGGCATCGTAAGAAAACCTGCAGTTCATAAATTTGGTTCTGATACTTGTAAACCCAGTAGGACGATCACATCACCGGAAATGAAATACGCAAACCTCTGAGTTAAGTTTAAATGTAAACCAATTTAACCTCTCAGACCATGAATCACAGACACAATAGATTTTTAATTGTGTCTTGGTTCCAATTGGAACCGGCGGTTCTTAACTGATTATGTAGATATCAAGTAAGAATTGATTACAAGAATACTGTGTTGAGGAGTTTCTGGCCCCGCTTCTTCACCTCAACCACACATACTGAAGCGGTGGAGTTGAAATGGCTTTGTAACTTGTAAGTCCCTTCTTCTCGAACAAAACATTTTGACTTTGACTTTGACTGTAAAGAAATATACCTTAGGTATTTAGTTATTTTACTTTTAATGGTTTTTGTGTGTCTTTTGTAGTACAATATTTTGTGTCGAGCAGCGAAAGTGGGCTGGTTGTTTAGCTGAATAATGAACGAGAACTCTTTGAGTGGTGAGTGCAATATCCTACAATATTCAATAGAAAACGGTGGCGACGGCGTCCAAAGTAAGCGACCGATGTTTTGTTCGAAAATAATTCGTGTGTATTTATTAAATCATTTTTTTTTTCGTTACCCTCACTAACCTAAACTCACTACTAAATGTGATGATACCTTAATAATAAAATCTATCAATAATAATTGATTCTGAGGTTCGTGTAACAGCATTCCGGTCCGGCGATGGTCTAACCACCTGTCACGTTTGGCAGATTTAAAATTAAATCATAAAAACGTGGATTCACCAGCAATGAAATATCTATGCCTAACCCATAAGGTAAGCTTTTCCACTCTTTTAAAATAAAAAAATAAAACATTTATTTTCTGTATAATATATAAAAAGTACACTTAGAAAGGTCAATAGTCTAATAACAAGGAACTCTAAACTCGTCCATGAAGATTGAAAATAGACAACGCTGCGTGCTGTAGCTAGCTCCAATTTGCATACAGGCATAAAGCGTGTAGTCTATCTGTCAGTATATCATTCAGAACACGCAACATGACATGACGCATTGCGTGTCCACGCAAAAAAGGGAGTCTCAAGAGGCCGTTTCTGAGACCGTAATTCAGTGCAGACACGGCCTAAGTGTCAGAAATGCTTTATTTTACGCCCAAATCGACTTTGATGGCGGCACATGGGCAGTCAAATAATAATTCAATGGGACCTCCTGAATATCCTGATGTTTTGATATTTTATCTCGACGACGGTGAAGGAAAACACCGTGAGGAAACCCGCAGTCAGAATTAATTCTGAGACATGTGTAAATAGACCCGGTCCGGTGATGGGCTCACCACATAGGGGTCCAACGTATCTCGTGAAATGTGGGTATATCCAGTAATGGAATACCTCTGCCTACCCCCTCGGGGATGAAAGGCGTGAGATTATACTTATACTTTGATATTTTATTTGAGTAGTAATATCCCTTAGAAGCATCAGGCGATCCCCGAGCAGGCAACTTTAGGCGATAAGTGTATTGCCATCCAGCGCGGGAATGCCGCCTGTGCGATGGGCACCTTGCCACGGGGGCCTCTTTTTTTCTATCTTTTGTAGTTTAGTTTAGTTCGTAGTTTTAGTTTTACTTTTAGTTTTCTGTTGTAACTATCTCTATGGCTTTATCTTACTAAATTTTCCATCTTAGTATATCCCTGGTTAGGTAACTTATGTATCCACCAGCCAAACACCATCCCCGCTCGATATTTCCTCATGGATGGTCGATATTTCCTCTTGTGTGAGAAAATACTTAACCCAGCAATGGGTTCATTATGAAAATTTCATTACTGGAAGAAACCCCTTCTCTTATTTGAAGGGTTCAATTCCTGATGAAGGCATCTAACGAGTCTTAATAAGTTAGGTGCATATTTATCTTGTCTCGATGGAAGGACATCGACACGGAAATCGGCCTAGTTCAATCCTTGTAAAGGCATCTACAAATATTTAATAATATTTATCACTGGCTTGACGTTGAAGGAAAACATCAGTTAGCCACATCAACCAAAATTGGTTTTAAGCGGCGCGGGCTGTAGTCTAGGTATTATAGGTTATTTAGGCGGTAGTACTTATTTGTTTTTTTTTTTTTGGGATCACGGAAATGACGTGTAGGGTCCGAAAAATACACTAGCGAAAAATGGGTAATCAATAATGTACAGTCAAGAGCAAGTGAAGCTTTACACTACCAGTTTAAGCTGAGCTCTGATTTATACTGCGCGCCATAGAATACACGGCCGGGTCAAAGTCCAAAGTGTCAAGCTTAGGGTGCTCTTGACTGTACTCGTAATTCCCAAGTTGACCCCAACGAGGATAAGAAAGCACAGCACGGATATTCATCTTAGTTCAAGTTGTTATTTCAGTTCAAGTATGTATGATGTTCCAAGAAGTCTATTTGTTTATGCTGTTTATGTGTACATAATATTGTAACTAAATTAATTTAACATGAATATTTGGAGTATTCTTATCGTATCGTATCGTATCTTTTGTTATGCGAGGATTTATTTACGAAAATATCCATGTTTAACCCGCCATTGGTGACGTATATGTCTGTGAGACCGGGTAGTTCGAAAAAATCAAATAATTATTTCACCGATCATCAAATTACATTGTGATTTCGAGTAGCTGCCTTATTCAATGCCCCCTACCGCTAGTCTACCCCGCGACAGCGACGGCGGCTCACTTTGGCGACAACCAACCAAACCAAGAGTTTTGGGGTGATTTTGGTATCATATAAATATATTTTTTTGGTAGAAGTAATACTATTTACGTTTCTTTATTTTATGTTTCCAATTTCATAAGAATGACTAAGGCATTGTTATATATAAGATTATTGCGATATCTTTTAGTTTTAAAAATATTGTTAAAATACCTTATAATTTTAATGCATCTAAAGATATTGTCTAATGTTAGTAAAAAGAGATTTGATTTATGAAATTCCTATGTTTTAGTGACAAAAAAATATCTAATTTCATATACCTTTCCAAAGAAAACTACCATGAATAGTAAATTATAGAAAAATTCGTAGTCAAAAATCCCGGTCCGTGAGACCGGGGACACCAACGATGTAACTCAAATACACGTCACCAATGGCGGGTTAAGGAATGTTGCGCGTTCATAATTTGTAGAAAATTACATAAGAGATGATAAAATTCTTGTGTTTTCTTCTCGAATATGACGGTATTTCTGTGTATGAATATTTTTTAAATATCGTCTTGATGTTTTCTGGGAGTAACATTGGCTACAATTTTCTCACAAGAACGGGACTGACACGGGTGAAATAGCGGATAACAGATATTGGGTTCGATTCTGCTAAACTTATTATTAGTTTACTCCTGTCATTTTCTTTCTCCTAAAAAAGAAGAGATACGAGAGATATTTAGTCCTGTCAAATTAAAATGAGTCAAGGACAAAAACAAACCATAGATTAAAGAGTAATGTCAAACATGTAAAAATCAACTAATTTGAACCTTATGAACGTGCTTGTCTGTCACTTTTATCCACGACCTTGTTACATTGCATCGTCGCTAAAATTGCTAAACAAGTGTATTTGAATAAGATGTAAGTGTGAAATTTTGTTATTGTGACATTGTAAATAAATATGGCGCTCATTTCTGTCCCTTTCCTTTCTAAAGCGGTGGAAAAGAATAGATCATAATTAAAATTACGAATTTGAGCTGGTCTGCAGAATCGAGTCCTTGTAATTTGTACTACACAGGCATCGCCAACTAAGAGTTCCCGAAGTTTAAAGATCGTACTTATATCATGAGTATCATGACACAGCTATAAACACTTGCAACACCTTTCCATCTCCATTTCTCCAAACGACGTCTCTTGAAGAGAGAGAGAGACCGTAAAACGTTAATAAACATCTCCATTCCATATCTCTTTTAATAAGCAATACAGCCTGGGAGATTCCCCGGAAAAGTTTTATTAGTAACGCGAAAATAAAATTTTGTTTAATGTTGTCGTGGCTCGCGGCAGAATGGCCCATTTGATCCTCGAATAATGGGCTCCGAGCAAGACGTAACATCGATGCGGTATAAAGATGCTTTTCAGGATGTACGAAGGTACGAAGTTGGAGGGTAGATGTGGATGTAGTACCTATCTATCGATTTTACAAAGAATACCATAGAACTCTAAATAACCTAACCACTCTAAAGAGTAAAAAAACCGACTTCAATCTTCAACTCATATGGTTTTCTCATAGATGCAATCTGGAAGCACCAGCTTTTAAATAAAAAAAGAATCATCCAAATCGGTTCACCCAGTCGAAAGTTCTGAGGTAACAAACATTAAAAAAAAAAGCCAGACGAATTGATAACCTCCTCCTTTTTGAAGTCGGTTATAAAACAGTTATGACTTGTAGAGTTAAGACATGCGTGATGTAAGGAGTACAGAGATTATTGAGCGCAACCCGAGTTTAGGTCAGAGCCATAGAACGGCAGATTGGAATAGGTAACTCGTAGACGGTTAATCTGTTAGTGTAATTACCGTACTGTCTGTCAATCTACTTTGTGACCTTTTTTAATAAAGTGACTATGTACTTTCTTGTGAAACCAGTTAATTATTACCTACTACCCCAAACTACTAAGCTACAAACTCAATATGCAATCAACGTCATTTCCATTCTTCTTTCTTTCCCCCTCGCCTCTTCACCACATCTGTTTCCTCTTCCAAATAGCCGCATCCATTCCAAATTCAAACCATCAAACTCTAGGTCACGTCCCACGACGCCATTCCCTAGACTTTATTACAAGAAATACATAAAGAAACATATTCGAAAATTTCCTCCTTTTAACACTCGTGCTATGGGAATCGCCCGCCTGATGTCTTTATGATAGACGTAAAAGTTTAATGTTTTGAGAATTTATTCATCGAATTCATTATTGGAACTTCGGTTGATTGCTGGGGTGTTGGAGAATTTCTTTTGAAAGGATTACGTGACACTCTACGTTCTTAGACGGCGTGATCGATTCCTGCCTGAGATCAACGTTTGTGTAAATATTTATCTGCTTTTTTTATAACTGTTGAATGTGTGTCTATATATCAATTTATAAAATGAACACTAACACGGTGACACACAATTTAAACCATAAATATTTTAGAAATAAAAATAAAACTAGTTAGAGCTACACTAAACTAGTTACAGCATTCATAAAAACAAAATAACTAAAGTAAGTCCTCGTCACTAGAATGTTTAAATGATTTAAATAAACTATCAGTAGTACACAATATTTTGATTAAATTATAAATACTAAATTTAGTAATGATTTTTATTTAAGTTTCAGGCAAGCAGTGATAGCCCTGACGGTTAAAGAGCCGGCCGAAAATCAGTAAGGCTCGGGTTCGAATCCTGGAATGAGTTTTTCAAAACTTACGTACATATTTATCACTAGCTTGACGGTAATAATTCTTTTTTCTTCTTTCTTTATTATCAAAAGCCTAAATTTATGTACTTACATTTTGTGTTTTTCCTTAAGTACTATTCAGTTTAGGTATTAAAGTTAGGCTATGTGCAGAAGGAAGGAACAGCTGATATCTAAAATAGGTAAAACCTGAGCTATAGATATCAGCACCACGGTTAAGGGTGCGAGGATAAAAAGTGGGTACGTAATAGGGCTGACAGTACTAATGAATTTCTATACAATTTTAACTTAAGTATAGGCTTCTTAAATTTAAAGAAATAAACTTAGAATAAAAATAAGAAAAAGAAATAATTAAATTTCAAAATAGATATTATGTACTTATGTGTAATTGAGGGTGGGTGAGATTGAGTGAATGATATGTGTGGAGTGTAAGTGAATGTGGGTGACAGATTATTTAAGTAGGGGGCAAGAGGAGTTGTTCTGTATCATCGTATGAGAGATATTGTAACCATTTTTTTACTATGTTTTTACATGAGTCTATGTGAAGCGAATGTATTTGCAAGTTGCGATGGATATTGTTATACAGGAAAGGTCCAAGAAAGCAGAAGAATCTAGGGCTGAAGGATGTATTAAAACAGGTAGTTTTGACAACTATGTGGTTTCGTCTGGAAGAATCTGGAATGTAAGGAGTATGAGAGTGTTGAGGAAGTGTAATGTTTAAGATGAATAATTGTCTTACAGTTAGTAACTCACAGTACTGTTACAGTGAATGTGATGGAAAAAGTCTGGGTTTAAAAGTAGCTACTTTGAGTAAGGCACGTTGGGCACGTTCGACGGTGATAAAGTGAGTTTTTGGGGCTCCTCCCCATGTTGTAATGCAATAAGTAAGTATTGACTGGCAAAGAGCGAAATATATCATTTTTAGAATCTGAGGGTCTGCAACATGTCTCAAGTGTTTAAAAACAAATATTAATTTTCGGACTCTACCAGCCAATATGTTCATATAGGGTTTAAAAAAAAGATTACTGTCAAGGGTGATTCCGAGATACTTAATGTGTTTTGCATTTTCAACCACGGGGCAACTGCATTGGATATCCGGAACATGACCGGAAAAAGACCATGTATTTAGTTTTGTTTACATTTAGTGTAAGTAGGTTCTGATTTAACCACTCCGAAACAACATTGAAACCGTGTTGGGCAGACAAAAATACTTCATCCCATGTTTCACCAGAGAAATACAGGACTGTGTCATCCGCGAAAGAGAGGATATTAGCATTAGGAATATTAAGCTTACATAAGTCGTTAATATACACTAAATAGAGACTAGGTCCCATTATGCTACCTTGCGGTACACCGTAGGAGATTGGTATATCGTTGCTAGTTAAGCCGTCAATAGTAACGCATTGAGTTCTATTACTTAAATAGTCTTTAAATAGCTGTAGTTGTGTTCCGCGAATACCTAGTGATTCTAATTTGTATAGTAAGATGGGTGAAGAAACTGTGTCGAAAGCTTTCGTGAGGTCTAGAAAAATGGCAAGGCATTTTTTTTTCTATCTAGATCTAATACAATGTAGTTTGTTAGTTCGTGGACTATTTGAGAGGTGGACTTTCCTGTACGAAACCCATATTGGTTATTGCTGACGAGGTTATTACTTTCCAGCTAAGTTATGAGCCGGTTATTAATTATTCGCTCCAAGACCTTTGACATAGCTGGTAATACTGATATAGGTCTATAGTTATTGACTTGTTTTCGATCGCCATTTTTAAAAATGGGGTGGACTAGAGCTCTTTTTAATTTATTAAGGAAAAAACCGAGAGAGAGTGACATATTACATATGTGTGTCAATGGAGGTACTATGAGATCAATATAAGTTTTTATGAATTTTGTAGATATGCCATCCCAACCTACAGCGCAGTCATTTCTTAGGGAATGTATAACACCATTATAATACGATGAACTTCCTGTTCGTCTGTAGGCAGGAGTACAAAAGAGTTTGAAGTGGATACGGAAGTTAAAGTGTTAGTTTTACAGGTAATAATCTCGTTTGATAAATTTTCGCCAATGCTGCTAAAAAACTGATTTACTTGATTTAAAGATTCTTCCGGAGTAATATTGGATACTAAAAGTTCACGTGAGCTACGTTTACTTTTGCTCAAAAATGTAATGTCTTTTACCACTTGCCATAGCGCCTTACTGTTTCCTGTTGCTTCTTGTAGTTTAGATTTCTCATATGCCCTTTTGACTTTCTTTAATAAGTTATTACAGAAATTTCTGTAACGTTTGTATGTTATTCGAAGAGTTTCATTTTGAGGTGATTTTTTAGACGGTGAAGGAAAACATCGTGAGGAAACCCGCAGGTCTCAGAATTAATTCTGAGACATGTGTAAATAGACCCGGTCCGGCGATGGGCTCACCACCTATCACGTTTATAGGGGTCCAATGTATCTCGTGAAATGTGGGTATATCCAGTAATGGAATACCTCTGCCTACCCCCTCGGGGATGAAAGGCGTTGAGATTATATTATTATATTTATTATTATATTTCAGGCTTCTTTCCTCCCTTGAAAATCCCGCCTAATTATACTGCAAAAGATTGAATAACAGCGCTTTATATCGCTGAAATATAATGCAACTAATTAAAATTGTATGTTAGTTTCGTAATACCCGTTTATAAATTTAAGTTAATTGAATTTTGTGAACTAGTAACTTTCAGTGAGACCTAAGAAGTTCGTTTATTAATATACTAGCGACCCGCCCCGACTTCGCATGGATGCGATGCTTATACTAAAACCTTTTTCTTGAATCACTATATCTATTAAAAAAAACCGCATCAAAATCCGTTGCGTAGTTTTAAAGATTTAAGCATACATATTGACATAGGGATATAGGGACATAGGGATATAGGTACATAGGGATATAGGGACATAGGGATATAGGGACATAGGGATATAGGGACATAGGGATATAGGCACAGAGACAGCGACTTTGTTTTATACTATGTAGTTATATCTAGAGTACGTACTCGCAAAGGAATTTTTAGGTCTAAATAGCTACATATGCGAAGTATATCCTGACTGCCAGTAAACGTGTTTTACCTTTGTAAATTAAAGTTTCAGCAGTGACCTCTAAAAAGTCAAAAAAACAGAATTAAGTCTATCAGCAATTACATTATGAGCAGAACAAAGAAAGGCAGAGGCGAGCGTGATGGAAATGTTTTAAGGAAAATAAAACCGTAAAAGGTTAGGTGACTCCGACGTAATATGGAGCGGCGGCGTAGACTACTTGTGTTAAATTTTAAGGTTTATATATGGGCATCGACATGGGTAAAAATGTCTCTCTACTAGATAGGTTAACAAAGAATCGTTTATTCAAAGACAGCCTGGCCGCTAGGGAATAGCATGGAAAGAGGGGAAATTTTAATCAACTTCGCGAACCAAACCATAATGACATAAGCCGCTTTAAAGGACGGATGAGCGTAATATCTTAAGACGAGTAAGAGACCGATGAAAAGATAGATATACTGTGTAAAGGATGATAATAATTCAGGACGAAAAATGTTCTGGCTCAAGTTGGAGATGGCCAAGAGACTGATGAATGATGCAACACATACGGCAAATACTTACCACTCTATTGTATGCTATTATTAAGGAAGAGCGGCTGCCTGTAACAGTTTTTTTTTACTTACTAGGTTGGCCCCAGCCATCATTTGTTAAAATACTTTTTAAGAATGAAATAAACTATTTTGATTTTTTTTTACTAATTTATTTTTATTACCTTATCTACTAGTACAAGTGTGATGGATAGTGACATTTTCGATTGACCGGTGTATTGGGCATACATACTATTATTTAGTTATTAGAAGCCTACGTGATTCTCTTACACATATCTACTGATATCTATATCGATGTTTTAGGCTGAAGCTTTGAATTCTTTGAGTTCTTTTTTACGTCTTTTTAACGCAGCATATGTTCCTGTAGTACGCCGCGTTGTTTATGTTTAGCATTATTCACAGCTTTTAGGCATATATTCCTTCTAGCTACTTGAACAGTAAAAATATTAGTACCGCAAGTACTACTGACAGCCTAACTCAAATAAAGATTCTAGACGATTCAGATTCTGAATATACACATACAATAATGCATCTGCTATCATGTGTGGCCACTTCCTGCTTCCTATTCCACGTATGTATTCCACTCTCAGCTATAACTCGAAGCTGCGTGTTGCTTTTTGTGCATTCATAGCTACACATTGAAAAGACAAAGATCATAACAAATATGCAATTGAATCTAATACATTATCCTTACCCAAAGCACTTATTGGCTCGAATACACACGTTTAGTTAACTCCGTCAGTAGATGAACATTACTTTTACAAACAGCCCCTAGTCAGTGGACCGACCGGCTCCCGGTCGTTGTTTACATTTGCCCGTCAGTGTCGCATCCGGATCCCGGACGATCTCAAGTGGTTCCCGACTCCCACGATTATCATTGTGTTGCATAAAATACTTGTTACTGATAATCTCAAGTTACTGTAAACATAAAATCTTTGTGGTAGTGCCGCGAGTCATTTCAATAACAAAGAAATATGAGACCATGTTTTGAGCTCAGACAGAGTGGCTGTTGTTTATACCAATTGTATAAACATTGTGTTGTGTAAAAAATATGTATGGTGACCCGTGATGTTTGCTTTGTATATCATTTGAGAGGATGTATAGTGTAAATAAAATACTAGATAAGAGTAAAATGTTGTTTTATTTTTATAATAATTCAGGTTGTAGTTCAATAAATGGTACCCCATACTGAAAGTCATATTTTAGCTAAAATTGAATATTTTAAAACAAACAAAAATAAAGAATAGATCCTCAATATATTAAAATATAATGTTTTAATCAGAATTATGTATAATTCTACTTAGAATCAGAGAAATCCTAATAAGAATGAATCAATAGCGCTCAAAAATCCCTGTCTGTGGATCGACCGGAATCCGGATCCACTGTTAACTCCAAAATGGCGTAAACGACCTGACACTGTGTACGGGGTATTTGAATACCAAACTTTACAGTAGGCAAGCAATCTACTGATCATCAGTCGGTGTATATATAACGGTTTCGGGTACTCTTTGTCTGGCTTTTCTTCAATACATCGCCGATCTGATCGACATAAGTACGGATAGGTCGCCCTCTGCCGACACGGACATGATAATGGCGGAAGAAGCACGAGAGTCGAATAAATGCGTAGAAATGCGCTCGCTAAGGATCATGAGGAGTACTATTGATTGAGAGAATGAGGAATACTGTAATTCGAGAGCGTTGTGAAAGATAATGTAGTGAATATGATTGAGAAAAGAATGCTCAGCGAGCGGATAAATAAAAGGATATCTATCTATGAGTCGTTTGATGGATGTGGATAAAGCATGACAGATCTGCCAGGTTGGTAGCAAGTGGCAGTCTATTGTCTCTGCCTGCCCCAAAGGGGAAAAGGCGTGAGATTATGTGTATATGTATGTAGGAATGGTAATGTAAGGAGGATGCATGTAATGGAACGGGATGTGTGTGCGAGTGAGACGACGGAAGTGAAAGAGAGAGGAAGAGTAATGGACGACGTGGTATAGAGGACGGACGTGTGTTGAACATAATATTGAAAGTGGAATAAAATAATAATTGAAGTGCCCGACTTTCCTTTTGGGAAATATCCCTCTACAATTTGGGGGCTCGTCCGGGATATTTTTCCCCAAAAAAAAGTCTGCGGCAACGACGGATCGAAGAAAGTGCATCGCAAAACGAAAAAAAATCGTCTTTTGTTTTTTTTTTCTTACGACGACTACGACGACGACGACGATTTTATAAAGACGACGGGACGGCGACAAAAGAAAATAGGACGACGGCGATACCTACGTGAAATTTCGTAAAACGTTGAAGAAATTCGAAAAATGAGGAGACAACGCGGATCTCCATCAGGTGCTATCAATCCCTCTGCCACTCCTTTCAGCATGGTAGATGGGAGCACGCCAAGTTTCAGTGGTGAGGACCCTACTTACTCTTCCGAAAGGTGGGCCACGGACATCGAAGATAACTCAGAAATTTTTGGTTGGACCCCTCAGCAACAGCTGATTGTTGCTAGACGATCGCTCGCAGGCACTGCTGAACTATGGCTGAGAACGGAGACGATACACAAGACGTACGAGGAACTGAAGGCGGCATTGCAAAAAGAATTTCCTGGAACAATAAATCCGAAAGAGATGCACGAGTTAATGGCGGCTCGTAAGAAGCAACGGGACGAAACATGCTACCAGTACATGTTAGCGATGAAGGAAATGGGTAAGCGAGCGAAGTTTCCTGATTACGTAGCCATCCAATATATCATTGACGGGATTAGAGACAGCGAAGTAAATAAAATGATTTTATATGGATGTAATACATATGCGGATTTCAAGGAGAAGTTATCAATTTATGAGAAAATAAAAATCAAAATGCAAAATTCTTATTTGGAGAGACAAGAAAGGCATCCGGCGACGACGTCCTATGTACAGAATCAGCGTTGTTACAATTGTGGGGAGTCTAGCCATATGGCTAATGTATCCCCAAACGGGATAAAATGTTTTGGATGCAACGGATTCGGTCATATCAGACAAGAATGTAAGGCGGCGAGCGGAAGTGGAGATGGCGCTATTAAGAGAGACGGCGGACCGATGGTAAAGCAGTACGGCGCTTTACCAAAAAGTTTTGAAAGATCCGATCAGCGAACTTTTCCGACGCCTCAGACGGTAAAATCGACATCCGACTTCACACGACGGAAGACGGCCATGTTTGGAACTGCAACCAATGACGAGAATTATTTGGGCGGCCATGATGATAAATTTAAGTTGGACGGCGGACATGTCAACCAGGTGTCAAATGTTAATGTCACCGGTACCGAAGATATTTTTCAAATTGTAAACATACAGGAATCGATGCAGAAGTCATCAAAAAAGGCGATTAAGCAATTGATTTTGTGTGAAAAACCGGTTAATGCGTTAATCGACTCGGGCAGCGACGTAAATATTATATCTGATGAATTGTACGACGAAATAAACTTGACGAAGAGTGACGACGGTATGATTTTATCTGGACTAGGACTAACAAGAGTGCGATCATTTGTAAAAATTTACATGACAATTTCAATTGACGGACATAGTTATAACGACGTAATATTTCATATCGTACCTAGAGACTTTATGCCGCATAAGTTAATTTTAGGACAAGAATTTTTAAAAGATGTTGTTATGATTATGATGGAAGGTTCAGTGTTTTTGATACCTCATAACGAAGGATGTTTAATGCGTGTGAATTGTTGTACGAGTGATGTTGATGTTACAGGTCACATTTCTAAGGTAAGGCAGGAAGTGTCACAACTGATTGAGGGATACCAGCCAATTCAAACAAAGAATGCACCGTTAGACCAGAAGATTATATTGAAGGATGATGTGCAAGTAGCTCAGAGACCCAGAAGATTATCTCTCACAGAACAAAAAGACGGTGAAATACAACTAAACCCTGAGAGAGTGGATGCTGTGGTGAGATATCCAGAACCGGAAAAATTAAATCAGGACTTCAAGGTTAAATTGCCGACGGATCCCGTATTAAAGACTTTTAATTCAGTCTGCACAATGATGTCAAACAAGCTCAAGAAGCAGATGAGGAGCTTAGTGCTGTAACGGAGTTGGTGTTAAAGGACGGCAAATTTCATGACTTCTGGATAGATAAAGGGGAGCGAAAGCAGATGTTGTCGACGGGTATTAAAATGAGACAAAAGGAGGATTTGGAAATAATAAATTTATTACAACAAGAAAGTTTACTACAGTATAATGAAGACAGGGAAAAATCGAGAGAGATAGCAAAAGTACAGATAAAGAAGATACCAGGTGAAAATAAGAAAACTTATGATAAAAAGAGGAAAAAGTGAGTGATACGAGTACTGTAACTTGTAATTCTTTAATTAATTTAATTGTAACTTGTAAATGTTTGTTTGTGTAATGGTGTCAATAAGTTGTTTAGATTTTTTTGTTTTGTGATTTATGTTTAAGTTGTATTGTGTAGTAAGGTATTAGGAATAGTATGTGTGATGTATGATGAGATAAAATAATGTGGAGTGTACGGTGGCATATCTGGGGACAGATATGAATGCAGGATGGCCGAGTGTAGGAATGGTAATGTAAGGAGGATGCATGTAATGGAACGGGATGTGTGTGCGAGTGAGACGACGGAAGTGAAAGAGAGAGGAAGAGTAATGGACGACGTGGTATAGAGGACGGACGTGTGTTGAACATAATATTGAAAGTGGAATAAAATAATAATTGAAGTGCCCGACTTTCCTTTTGGGAAATATCCCTCTACATGTATGTAGCTATCTATCCATAACAATAAGGTTACATGGTTGTCCATGATTAAATCATGTCAATGTTGTTACCACTTCGCTAACAACACAAGTTGAGACGTAATCTGGAACAAACTCCGAATAGAACACCTTGTTTTATTAGACTGTGAGAAATACTAAACTGAGTTATGCCTACTCAATGATCTTTGACAGAGGAAAAATAAAAGATTTTCTTCTCTTTTTTGGTTATAACATTTTATGTCGGCCGCTCCGTTTCGCGCCTTACATTAAGAAGTCTTTGTTTAAGAAGATTTTGCTTAACGTCGCAAATAATTTCTTCTAAAACTCGGCAATCCACAAATCGAATAAACGGGTTTCTAACTTCGGCACAATTTCGGTGTTTCCTCTTGGCTGTTAATAAAATTAATTAATGGATATGTATTTTTTCTCATCGACGGCTGTACTAAATTAATTGGGTGATTCGTATTCTAGGCGGGTTTTGCCCTCAGAGGCAGGAAGAGTATAAATTATACGACATTGCCTATTGATCGAATACAAGTCAGCAAAGGGATGGTTTAACGATACTTATTGCTAAGTACTAAAAGTTTAGTTACGCATTTATGCAAGGCTCTTATCCCCGAGGGGGTAGGCAGAGGTATACCATTTCTGGAAATACCCACTTTTCACGAGATATTCGACTCCTAAAAGTGATAGGCGGTGAGCCCATCGCCGGATCGGGTCTGTTGCATATGCCTCAGAATAAATTCCGTTACCTGCGGGTTTCCTCACAATGTTTTCCTTCACTGTCGAGCTAGTGATAAATACGTACGTAAGTTTTGAAAAACTCATTTCTACATGCCAGGATTTGAACCCGACCCTCACTGATTATCATCATGAGAAGCGGGGTCTTTAACCATCACTCCTTGTATTTGGTAATGTTGTCTTAGATGATATATCACCAAAATATGTATTTTAGTAGTCTGTAATTACGAGTAGTTAACTTGCCTCTCATGAGTGAGGCTCGGGTTCAAATTTTGTTGATAGCATTACCAATGAGGTTTTTAAAAAAACTAATAGAGTGCTGCGGTCACGATGGGCTTAAGTTTAGGGTAAAAAAAATCCTCGTTAAAATAGGGTATTTACAAGAATGAAATAGCTCTGCCGACCGCCTCGAGGATAACTGCGTGAGTATGTTTATTTTTTTTAATATTATTTCGGAAGTTTGTTGCATTATTTAAAAATGATATCAAAATTATATCTCAGAATAAGTCTAACTAACTATTATTTAATAATAATATAATCTCACGCCTTTTTTAATCCCCGAGGGGGTAGGCAGAGGTATTCCATTTCTGGATAATAATATACTGCAATACACTTTTCACGAGATATTCTTTGGACCCCTAAATGTGATAGGTTGTGAGCCCATCGCCAAACTAACTATTACAAACAAACAAACTGACTAACTATTCAGAGAAGAAATGCAGCCGGACAGCCTTTTGAGTAGGTACTCGTATCTTCTGTGTGCTTTCCAGTAGGTACCTACGTGCCAATTCTGTCATATTCACAAATCCAGGAATTCCCGTTCCAAATTTGAAACACGTGATTGATTGCGCGATTAACGATTGGTTGACCGCTCGAGCGGTTGTCATGGCAACTTGGCGACCTTTTTACTGCATGATCCACTTTACTGTGACCCCTATCTCTCTCGTTCCCAATTATTGAATTACTCACTTACACAGGTCATTTAAAACTGGACGCGTCAGACGGAACGGCAAATTTTATTTTGCAGCTGTTGAAATGATTTCCGCTTGCGTTCTGAATGTGATTATGAGTTTTTGGATTGCATTTCAAGTGTGTACAGTTTAAGGGGGAGAGCTCACGTGCGTTGATTGGCTCCGTTGACAGTTAGGAAGATAAATGATCGTCGTCATTTGTCATTCACGTCCCTCATGTGCACTCGCCCTATTAAATGCATATTATAATGAGATATTTCCGATTTGATCGATGGTTTTGTCGCTTTTGGCGCTGTTGTATTCTGAACTTATTCTGCAAATGAGGCGTGTTAAGTAAGTCGGCGTTTAGGGGATGTTTTTAGGCTATACTAGTCAAAAATTCTTAACTGTAACGCTATAGGGCATGAGAAAGTCATTCAAGATAAGGAATTATACATTTCGATGAGATCGGCGATCTATTGAAGAAAAGCCAGGTCAAGAGTACCCGACACTGACCGACTGCAAGAAGAGCGAGAGGTATGCCAGGTTGTAGCAGGCGGTAGTTTTTTGTCTCTTTCTACTCCACCTGGAAATACGAGGTACAAGAGGTTTATTCGGAAAATTCTCATTAAGTAGAGATAAAAAAGTATATTTTCATCTCTCCGGGCGAAAAGCGGCAACTATCGGGAAGCTGCGCTAAACAAAGTTGCCGCTTTCCGCCTCCGTCGATAAGAAAAAAGTATAGGTACACACCTCGGGAAGTAAATAAGAAAGCCTCAGATCACATGTTATTACAAATACTACAATTACATGTAATCGGAGACATTTATTATTTTACTTCCCTAGGTGTGTAGGTAATATACTATTGTGCTTTTGCAACATTTTTTAATCAAAATGGGAAATCACTGAACCCCTCTTCATCACTACACATCTAGCTGTCAGGAGGCACATCGATCACTTACCAAAATAAGAGTATTTCGCACAGATCAAGTCCCTGGAGGCCGACTTGATAACAGTCGACAGGGCTACATAATCTCTCAGCACCCTATTGACGAAAAGTAAAAAAAGAAAAAAATTCAGCAGCGTGCAGCGGCATCGATTTTCTTTTTATTTTACTAGCAGCGCCCCGCGGTTTCACCTGCGTAGTTCCCGTTTCCGTAGGAATAAAATAGAGCCAACGCTATAAAATATATATAACGCGTCACAGAATAAGGGCAATTCCTGATACACCCCATTAGTATGTTAATAGTTTTGTGTAACCAAATTTCTTAAATAATGAGCAATAATAGTACGGTTTTCATAGGTAGCTGTAAATTCAGCTATGATAATTGAATTTTCGGAAAAAAAATAACACAAAGGACGTGACGTATGGTACGGATTCCACAGTGGGAGTCATGTAAAGAGCATTTTCAAAGACTTAATATACTCACAGTGCCCAGTTTATATATTTTGGTTTTGCTAACTGATTTCGTAAAGCGACTAGAGGAATATGAGACACCAGAAGACACTGTCTGTCGTCTGCAATCGCGTAAAAAAAACATAAAATTAAAGACGTGCTCCAACTTAAATGTGGTAAGACACGGTATGAGGCAACAAGCGATCAGAATGTTCAACGGTCTTCCAACGGACTTAAAGATCATAAGTAGTGTTAAGTTATTCAAACGGCAGCTGAGGCACTTTTTGTTGGAAAAATGTTTTTATAGTGTTACAGACTTTAATAATTAATTATAGGATTATTTATTATTATTATTTATATTTCGCATACAATTGTAATTGTTTGAGAATAAATGAAATGAGAAATGAGAAAAATTACGTCACAAGAAAGAAAAATAAATTCGGAAATCGAATCAGGAAAAAGGCTGTAAAATTTTAAAAAATATTATTATAACGATTTTATGAAGTGCGTTCTACAACTACACCCGCTGCATTTTAATTACTCTCAATGAGAGATCTTAGAACAAATTCTGTAGGTACTTCTCATTGAATTTGCAGGAACTAAATGGAACTTGCTGAAACTTGGCACAAGTTACCTTTCAATGAGGAATTCCATGTCAGTTGAATTAATTTTCTAGAGATTTCTGTAGATCTTGAGAGTGGAAGATTTTCTCATTATTTTATTAATTTCGCTAGTATTTTTGAAGAGATTTCATTTGTTTCGCACCCACGTTGTACGAGTACCTACTGGCTACACCAATAATATATTCTACTATTAATTGGTTCGTTTCATAGTATAGTATACGATTATAATGTGGAATATGCGGTATTTTGGGACCGACCTTCAAGAAGAGAGCGTAGGCCGTAGGTTCAAAGGCCGGCAACACACCTGTGACTCTTGAGTTGCAGGTGTCCATAGGCGACGGTAGTAACTTACCATCAAGTGACCATTTTTTTTTATAAAAAAAATGTATCTCGACCTCGTCTGGGATAACTCTTGATCTTATTTTTTTAAACGTATCTACTTGTAAAAGTTTATTGCTTGAAATTGATCAAGTTTCGCAATGGAGGAAACTGCGAAACAAAACAAAAATGCTCAAGCCTTACCACCGAAGGGGTCGGCAGATTTATGCCTATGGAAATACCCACATGTTAAAAGTGTATTTTTGAAACTATTAACGTGGTGACGAGTAAATTGTCGGACCAGGTTGCGGTTACAGGCACGAAAGATCAATTCTGGGACCTGCGGGTTTCCTCACGATACTTTGCTTCACCGTCGAGCTAGTTATAAATACGTACAGTCAAGAGCACGTGGAGCTTGACACGTTTTACTTTGTAACGTTCTTATTAAAATCGCCCTAGAGTTCTGAGTTGCACTACAAATGTTTCATAGTACAAAGTTTCATGTGCTCTTGACTATACCTACGTATATTTCAGTAGGATTACAACCCGAGCCTCAAACATGAGAAGTGGGGGTTTCCTAAAAACCTCACTGTTATTAGCTCTGAAGCCGACACCTTATAGCGCGCTGTGTAATATTATGCTGTTACCTAAGGAGTGACTAAGTCTTTATGTAAACACGGTAGTTATTATTGAGCCGGCAAAAATGTCGGCGGTGCGTGAAATTATGCCATCGGCGTCGTTGTATTACGCCCTCATTATTCCGCGGTGCAAGTTACGAGAGGCAGCGAGGAGACGAGGTGACCGAAAGTATTCTTTTACTTTTTTGTACTTCACTAAAACGGTTTTTTTCGATTTTTGGTGTAGTAGTTTAACATAGACTGCCATTAAAATGCTTCTACCTACTTACTGCTAACAAAATTTGATGGAAAAAAAAAGAAGCTTTAAAGTATTAGGTGAAAACCAATCAGTTCACAAAATAAATATTGTCTACTAAGATAACTAGTACATCTAAGACATCTTTAGTACCCATAGTAGGTACAGGCTCGCAGTTTGGGACTGAGTAACCGTGTGTGAATTGCTACAATTTATTATTATTATTAAGAATGAAACTCCTTTAATAGCTGTTAGAATGTGAATATAAAATTAAATTAGGTTAGGTAGGTACTACAAATACAGGGAAAAACCTTTATCGTGGAATGCTCTTCCACCGTGAAAAGGGAAGATCTTCCGCCAGGCGAGATGATCGTTCCTGGACACCGCGGTCCAACGGTTGATGTTGGACATTCGTATTTATAAAAACTCATTAGAAAACTTCGATAGCGCGGTATAGAACTCGGCCGTCTATTGGCGCATTCTATGTTGCTACATCATATTTCGGCAAAGTCGCATAACTCTTAATACGTATACTACAAAGCTAATGCTATAGCGACCATGGGGACTTTGGTCCTATTACCTGGTGTTTAGTTATTACGAGGGTGTTGGTGGGGACAGTTTTATAAGGAAAGTATTTCGTCCCCACAATGTGTACCCCATTTGGCCGTGTCAAAAATGTTAATGTAAAATCCGAAATTTAATTAAAATAAGGGGACTGGTAAATTAAGAACACGGGAACCCTCTGGTCAAGAATTTTTGTTGCTATGTTAAAGTTTAAGTTCACAGAGGATTGGTGTTTAGTACATTTTATCCGGCAGGCCATTTTTTCGAATGTGATATTCAAATAATTATGGTTTGAACCGCGCAGGAAACATTCGGTTCGACGCATACCTACTCGCCAGAAACGCAAAAGGCCAGTGATAAAAACACTGAAATTGCATGCCTATGTACCTCATAATGTTCTCACCCTATTACTTTAAACAACGCATTTTTATGTGCCTGTAAATTAATTTGTGTGTCTATTTATATTTAGGGTATCTCGGAAGCGACTTATGAAATTTTGTATACAGATACAATTTTTAATTTTAAGTTAAACTGCACAATTGTATTTCCTGTAAAAAACGCAATTTTACACCAAATATATATTTTTTAATACGGCCACACACTAATACCTAGATGGCGTTAGTGACACGGGTGTTAGAACGAGCGAAGCTCAGTCTCTCTGGTACTTTGTCAATAATGTAAACAAAACAAACCTAAAATGCTGCTTTGTTAAAACATTTTCTTCCAAAAACACTGCTCATAAATATTCAGCAGCACTTGCTTGCATTTCGAGTACAAACACCAAAAATCTTCAATCCACTTAAACAAAACCCCTTTTAAGATTTAATTTCATTCAAATTAGACGTCTTACTTAACTAATGCACCCTTAAATCAAACATTTTAGCCAAACAAACACAACTGCATGCATCCTCGGCCATATGCACCCTAACCCCTCCAACAATGAGCAATCAATGGCTAAATTAAACAACTGGCTGCTTCTATACCCTCTTCAAAAAATTTGCTAGAAGAGACAGTACCTAAAAGAAAAAAATCATATATATATTTTTTGGCCAAATTTTTGCAGTTAACGATTTAGATCAGGGATGTTGCGAATATTCGCATCCGCATCCGCAAATGCAGAGCTTCCGCATAGATTTGGACATCTGCATCCACATCCGCATCCGCAACAATCAATGCGGATATTCATGCGGATGCGGATGTAATACTAATATCAAAATTTGTAATTAAAGTTTGAAAAAATGGGAGCATCGTACTGAATACTAATTTTCTACACTATCTGTACAAATATTCTAAAGAGGAAAGATTTGTATTTTTGTATGTTTGTTACGAATAAACTAAAAAACTACTGGACCCATTTTAAAAATTCTTTCATTAATACATACATACATACATAATGCTCACGCCATTGTCCCACAGGGGTAGGCAGAGACGATGGATCGCCACTTTGCTCGATCTCTGCATACTTCTTTCGCTTCCTTCACATCCAGCCTTTTCATGCACGCTCTTTTATTCTTCGCACTCCGGACCCCAGCTTTTTGAAGGACGTCACTAATTTGATCCGTGAACGTCCTCTTGGGGTGTCCTCTTTCCTTGCATTATTCAATATTAGCACCATAAATCTCTTTCGTTACTCTTCTTTCATCCATACGTTCTAAATGTCCAAACCAGCGTAACATGCCCTTTTCTATTCTTGTCACTACATCTTCTTTCAAACCACACCTTTCTCGTATATCAGCATTCCTCACTATCACACAATTTCACTCCACACATTTTCCTCAATTCTTTCATTAATGGAAAGCTAAAATATCCCGAAGTAACTTATGCTATACTTTATTCCCGTATTTTCATGGAAACGGGAACTAAGCTTGTAAAACCGCCAAGAACCGCTATCATTAATAAAAATGTTAATAATTACTTTATCATTGTTTTAATTCTTCATTCATATACTTTATTTATATGAGATCTTAAACATCTGCATCTGCATCCGCATCCGCGTCCGCGGATGTCAGCCTTCAAAAATCCGCATCCGCATTCACATCCGCGGATGTGAAAAAATGCGCATCCGCAACATCCCTGATTTAGATATCAAAACACAATCCTTTTTTAAATTGATAAATGGATTTTCATAAAATTTGGTGTGGAAATATCTGAGTAACTGGAAAAACATGTTTTTTTTTTTTATAAGAAAAAAGGGCCAAATGAGCAGACGGGTCACCTGATGGTAAGTGACTACCGTCGCCCATGGACACCTGCAACTCAAAAGTCACAACTGCGTTGCCGGCCTCAGGAGGTGGGAATAATGGGAGGGGAGAGGGGAGGGGAGGGGGGGGAATGGGGCCTCCGGTTTCCTCACTCACTCAACGAAACGCAATGCAAGCATTGCTTTACGCTGGTATGTAAAATACTTTTTACTACAGGAAAATGTCTCATTCATACGGGAAATATAAAAACTTGTTAAAAAGAGAAATACGTACTTCTCCGAAACGATAACACCTAGAAATTTGAAATATGGTATGTAGGTTAATTATGTCGAAGGTTACCGCTATAAAGGGATTTTTGGAAAATACACGAAAACATTTAACAGAATTTTATAATAATAACATATTTTTATTTTCTGTCCACAACAACTTTACATTATACAATGATGCGATGCAGTGCAGACTTTAGAGTGGGAAACTGGATTATTAATATAAGATTGAGTTCCAATCGGCCAAGAAAGAAATAGAGACATTAACAACCTATGCCTCATCTAGTACCCCAAGCTACTTCTGTGGTGGAACAGCGTTCACCCTTGTTTACTCGGCGTGAAGATGCTCGCAATGATCCGCTTATTTCAGCATGGATAACTATGTGATGAACAAAGGAAATCGTGTTGTAAGACTTGTTTTAAAGAGGAAGAACTATTTAAGGTCGTTTTAAATCAAAAGCTAAAGGCACGCATATCACTACATAGTATAAAACAAAGTCGCTTTCTCTGTCCCTATATCCCTATGTCCCTATATCCCTATGTCCCTTTGTTTGCTTAAATCTTTAAAACTACGCAACGGATTTTGATGCGGTTTTATTTAATGGATATAGTGATTCAAGAGAAAGGTTTTGGTGTTAGCATTGCACCCGTGCGAAGCCGGGGCGGGTCGCTAGTTTACAATAAGATTAACTATTGTCCATGTCCGTCCGTAGGCCACTTATAATGCTTGTCCACCCATTGAATTTTGACACTTGACTGTCGTGCTGTAAAGTCATTATGACCCAAAGAGATTAAATATAATAGGACATAGAGGGGGCATTGGGAATATTTTCATACAACACTTTGAAGCTCAAGCATCATGTCAGTTAGTATGAACGCGAGTTGTCATTCGGTCGAAATCGTACTAGATTTATAATAATAAAATAATAATAATCTCACGCCTTTCATCCCCGAGGTAGGCAGAGGTATTCCATTACTGGATATACCCACATTTCACGAGATACATTGGACCCGTAAACGTGATAGGTGGTGAGCCCATCGCCGGACCGGGTTTATTTACACTCATGTCTCAGAATTGATTCTGAGACCTGCGGGTTTCCTCACGATGTTTTCCTTCAACGTCGACCTAGTGATAAATATGTACGTAAGTTTTTGAAAAACTCATTGGTACATGCCAGGATTCAAACCCGAGCCTCACTGATTTTCGGCCGGCTCTTTAACTGTAAAGGCTATCACTAGATTTATTCCACTTGTAATATCTTTTATCATAAAATTTTCCTTGCTTTGTCCCCTCTGTTTATTTTTTTTTAATCTCTTTGTTACGACCTAACGAAAAGAACAATCAATTTTATTTTAGAAAAGATCGTAATACAACCTCAAAGGTAACGCAGTTGTGACTCTTGAGCTGCAGGTGTCCATGGGCGACGGGTCACCATCAGGTGACCCGTCTGCTCGTTTGCCCCTATACTATCGTTAGGAATCGTTTAAGATTCCACTTCGCATTCGTGAGGCTTGGGATCGAATCCTAGCATGTACCATGAGTTTTTCAAAAATCTTACGTATTCACTAGATATTCATATTTATCACTAGATTGAAAGAAAAATCCGGTGAGGGGAGAGCCATGCTTCGGTACGCTTGGGCCGGCTCGACCGGAGTAATACCACGGCCTCTCAGAAAAACAGCGTAAAGTAATGCATTGCGTTTCGTTGAGTGAGTGAGGTAACCGGAGTCCCCAATCCCCCCTCCCCCTCCCCTCCCCTCCTCTCCCCCTACTCCCACCTCAAAGGTAAAAAAAAAAGTTTCAGTTGATTAATAATACCTCTACGTGAATTTAAATATACATATGTAGCGACACTAGACACAACGCGCTAATAGTAGAGTTCTAAACCGCGCTATCGAAGTTTTCTAATGAGTTTGTATACCTAAATACAACTGTTCAACATCAATCAAGTCGCCTGGCGGAAGATCTTCCCTTTTCACGATGGAGGAGACATTCCACCTCCGCTCCTCATACATAAATAACATTCCAATGGTGGATAACAATATTTGATTTTGTGATCTACTTCCACAATGTTGTATACAATTGTCTACTCTTGACAATATAGAATTTTCTAGCCACAAATCATACCAAAACAAAGCCAGTCACTGCGTCATAGCAGAAATAGCTAAAACATATTTATTGTGTCACCGCACGCGTCGCAAATCGAAAACGATAAATACACAAAGAAAAAGGTATTTCTACAAAGTAAAACGCCACAAAGTAACTGTCATCTCAATAAAATACAAAGGAAAGCTATCATTGTGTATTTCTCGGAGTCGAGATGTTCGAGTTTGTTCAGGGTTACGATTCGCGGAGCTTTGTCGTAAATTCTCAAAGAAAACTAACGTGGTTTCCACTTTGAGTATTGAAAGTGGTCTCTGTAGTATATTTATGATCGAGATTAAAGGTCACAGCACACTTATCAACTCGGAAAGGGATCGTCACCGTATCGCCTCGAGCCGTTCAGTATTGTTTGTATGAAACTCCCTACTGCAACGCACACTAATTGGAAACGTAATGTAATCGCCTCGCCTCGGAACAGGCTCCGAACCGCTATGCGGTGAGTGGTCAACTTGCAGTTCCCGCGCTTACGGCTCGCTGTCCCCCTGCTTACGTCGTACGCGAGCTCACGGCTCTTCATCCACCCTTGACCGTGTCCCCTCCCGCGACTTGCCTGCCGACCGTGCCGCCGCCCGCCATTCTCAAGGCAACTTCCTTTCGTGTTGCGCGTAAGTTTTATTGAATTTTTTATTGAACACTCAACGTTTGGATTCAAACTGATTTGGTGCCAACCCGGTCAGCCAGCGGTCGGCGAGGCGTAAGCGCGGTGACGCCTAGCCGTAGCCGAGTTGACTTTGGTTACATGCATACGTTAGGTTGACGCCTGGTTGACGGCGAGGCGAAAGGCGATACGGTGCCGATCCCTTTCCGAGTTGATATGTGTGCTGTGACCCTAAGAAACAAACAAACAAACGAGACAAAAATTATACAACATTTGAAATGTGATACCTATTACGAGAGACTGCCGATCCCACAGTCAAACTGTTGATACAGTTTTGTGGGACAATGTATTTAGCGTTAAGTACTTTGTGTGTGCTTATTAATAAAAAATAATAAATAATAATAATAATAAGAAATACTACCTATATAAGAAATGCAGTAAGTAGGCACCTAAATACAGTACCTAAATAAATATATCATCAACTTCAATAAGTATGACATAAAATAAATATTATTTACGTTACGTTTTCTAGTGCCTAAACAAGGTCCATTATTGATACAACAAATGTAAATCCTACTATCCTATCCTACTATAATCCTACTATATATAATATTATAAATGCGAAAGTTTGTATGGATGGATGTCTGGATGTATGGATGTCTGGATGGATGTTTGTTCCTCTTTCACGCAAAAACTACTGAACGGATTTTGATGAAACTTAACAATTATATAGCTTATACATCAGAATAACACATAGGCTATTTTTTATCCCTGTATTCCCACGGGAACGGGAACTACGCGGGTGAAACCGCGGGGCGCTGCTAGTATTATTATAAACGCGAAAGTTTATATGGATGGATATTTGTTCCTCTTTCACACAAAAACTACTGAACGGATTTTGATGAAACTTAACAATTATATAGCTTATACATCAGAATAACACATAGGCTATATTTTGTCCCCGTATTCTCACGGGAACGGGAACTACGCGGGTGAAACCGCGGGGCGTTGCTATATACAACATAAGGATTACAGTAAATTATTTGATGGATGTGTACTGATTAGTAATGAGGGTGTATTATATGTTATCTCTGATAATATACTAGCATGTTTCAGGATTAAATTTAATAGGTACCTATATCCTGTGTTACGTACATATTTATCACTAGCTCGACGGTGAAGGAAAACATCGTGAGGAAACCCGCAGGTCTCAGAATTAATTCTGAGACATGTGTAAACAGACCCGGTCCGGCGATAGGCTCACCACCTATCACGTTTAGGGGTCCAATATATCTCGTGAAATGTGGGTATATCCAATAATGGAATACCTCTGCCTACCCCCTCGGGGATAAAAAGGCGTGAGATTATATATATATATATATATATATATATATATATATATATATCCTGTGCGCGTTGCAAATGAAAAAAAAAAACCGTACCGCTGCTTCTGATTGGTACTTATGAAATCAGACAAAACTCGGTGATTTTTGGTTTGTTTCGTAAATGTTTTGTCTATGTTAATGTATTAACTAAATTTAAAAAAAAAACAAATTGGAGGCGGAGTGCGAAAAACTTGAGCTTCAAGTGACAATTCTTCCAAATGTATCAATCCGAACTTTTGTAGATAGTAACTAGTTTAAGGAACCAACTGTGCACGTTGCATATTTGTGTTTGGTAGCAACTATGGGACGGTAAAACCCTGAAGCTACGGAGCTCATCAAAGAACTGCTTTGTGTTTAGTCGAGGCTAAAGTCTAGTTCACACTATGCCAGTAATTTAGTCCATTCCTTGTTCGTAGTGCACATACACCTTTACAACTCGACAATATTAGGCTCCTTTGCTACTGCTCCTGTACTTACATACTGAACAAGGACTAGCCTAAATTACCGGCCTAGTGAGACTAGGCTTAAGGGCTGGCAATTACTCTGTCAAAGGATTAGCCAGCTATCCAGGGACCGTTTCCTTCGAGAAAATAATGGTATGGCCGTGCGGCTTTTTGCTCGACTTGGCGGGGTCACTGCCGTGCCCCCAGATCTTACTAAAAGTACTGGTTTTTCAAACATACGTATATGTATAATTTATCCGCAACTTGCTTCGGAACTGAAGGAAGAAAATATATTCTAGCTCGTCCCCTTGAGGAATCGTGCCTATTAAAAATTATTAAAAATCTCCTTTTTAATATGTATCATATTATATTTACAAAATATCCAATAATATATCTATCCATATTTTTAGTTATAAACATAGAATGGAAGCATGCTTCTTTTTTTATTTGTTACACAAACAGAATAAAAACCGACCATAAAAGGTCCAAGATCACTAAGTCAATTAAATAAAACTAAACATCAAACTTCGAAATAAGTGGAAACGTTGCGACACTAAAAACTAAATGCGAAAGGAACTCTCTCTATCTGATTATTAGCTTATCACTGCCACACACTGCTAAGCTTGCGTTTTGGCAAAGAACATAAGCAACTTTTTATTAAATTTATTTATTTACATAAATGTATACCAATTATGAAAAAAACTAGTAATTTAATATACTTCTCAGATTATAAAATTTAAATGTGTTTATGCAATTAAAGTTAAAAACAAAACGAAAAAGTAAATAAAAATAAATAATCTCACGCCCACAGACCAAATGGTCTGTGCTCACGCCTTTTATTCCCGAGGTGGTAGGATAGAGGTATTCCATTACTGGATATACCCACATTTCACGAGATACATTGGACCCCTAAACGTGATAGATGGTGAGCCCATCGCCGGACCAGGTCTATTTACACATGTCTCAGAATTAATTCTGAGACCTGCGGGTTTCCTCACGAAGTTTTCCTTCACCGTCGAGCTAGTGATAAATATGTACGTAAGTTTTTCAAAAACTCATTGGTACATGCCAGGATTTGAACCCGAGTCTCATTGATTTTCGGCCGGCTCTTTAACCGTAAAGGCTATCACAGCTCACTAAGCAAAACGACCAAAGACAATTTTAAGTCTAAAAACTAAATTGAAAAAGCATTTCTCCAAATCGAATAATCTGCCTGAACGATCGAGAACAGATGTGCTAACTTTGTCGAAATGTTAAGTCTATGAAGTCTTAACTCCATTATTTTGGTCGCTTATTCAGTTAGGTCTCGAAACATTTCTGTTTGTTGAAGAGAAAACTGTTTTGCAATAAATTATTGCGATGAGAAACAATTTGCCACTTTTAAATTGTTTGGATGACTACAAAAATATCTATAGGTACATAGGTATATTTGCGGTAGTGTAGATATTTATGTACCAATGGGTTTTTCAAAAACTTACGTACATATTTATCACTAGCTCAACGGTGAAGGAAAACATCGTGAGGAAACCCGTAGGTCTCAGAATTAATTCTGAGACATGTGTAAATAGACCCGGTCCGGCGATGGGCTTACCACCTATCACGTTTAGGGGTCTAATATATCTCGTGAAATGTGGGTATATCCAGTAATGGAATACCTCTGCCTACCCCCTCGGGGATAAAAGGCGTGAGATATATTATTTTTATTTTTAGATATTTATCAATTTAGATATCAATACACCAATTTTTGTCTGTCTGCTGTCTGGTTGTGCACGCATCACGCAAAAACTACTGGACGGATTTTAATTAAATTTGGTATGCAGATAATTGAGTAACTTGGTCAAGATCTAAAGTACTTTTTACAGCGGGAGTATATGTAATTCCATCAGGAAGATTAAAAAACTGGGTATAAAGATAACTACGTACTACTCCGAAACGATAACACCTAGAAACTTGAAATATGGTAAGTAGGTAGGTGTCCTATATTATTTCGTAGGAAATTGCTATGAAGGGATTTTTGGAAATTCCTTCGGGAACGGGAATAATGTGAACTACTAGGTACTGCATGCACGCACTAGGGTTCTAACGAGCGTAACTAACCACAGGACTACTACCTACTGCTCTTTTAACAACTAAGTACTATAGTTTCGAAATTAAACTCGCTTAGTAATCTCTGTGTTAGAATGTATGTTGTATGCCTTAAGGCAAGGACAGAGTAAACGGATATATTGCCTCAAAACAAATATTGTCTCGCTGTGAAGCTAATTCCCAGTGGGTTAAAGCACTTCAATTATACTCCTACGGTAGTTGTAGGCACAGTGGATTAAATCAAACATATCCATGAATTTGATAGATGGTACCTCGATGTTAGGCTTCTCAAAGCTGCAGAAGCAAGAATGTTATGTTAAAATCTCAATATACCTAGTAAGTTAGCCATCGATATCAAAATTATATGACAAATAATTTAACTCAGGATTAGATCGTGATGATATTTTTAGGCGATATATTTTTTGAGCTACGTTCCTTGAATTATTTAGTCACCTTCATCTGCTATTTGGCTAATATCACGCTAACTGTTTAATGGTTAAAACTTACAACCATTTAGCACAGCGTACCAACATACGAAACCGAAAAATGTTTTCCTATTTTTGGTCTCAGCATTTTTGTCAGCAGGATAGCACAGAACAATATTTCCTATTTCCACGCCGCATTTATCACAGTTCACGCATCTATTCGGTAAATTCCGCCGGTGAATTATTATTGTGTAATACTGGCTAAATGTTCACGCTTGTTCTTTATGCGTCTCACTCACGCACATGTGAATCCAGGTTAGAGTTTTCCTCGCAGATGCGACAGTTGTTTTTTATAAGGAGGGTTTGGTTTACAATTTACCATTATGCAGCATTCAATTTCTATGTATATAAATTACTAGCAGCGCCCCGCGGTTTCACCCGCAAATTTCCCGTTCCCTTGGGAATACGGGGATAAAATACAGCCTATGTGTTATTCTGATGTATAAGCTATATAACTGTAAAGTTTCATCAAAATCCGTTGCGAGGTTTTTGCGTGAAAGAGGAACAAACATCCATAAATACAAACTTTCTATCTATCTACTCTTTATTCAGAACAACCTAATTCAAGGTTTTGCAGTTATTATGTTACAAGTTGTACTCCAGGTATTGTGGTTATCGCCACAAGTTGTAGGTATATTGCTAAGTCTGCACGAAAATATGTAAAAGTCGCACGGGGAGCTTACAGAATCGTAAAGAAAATCGTCAAAAATGTATCATACCTTGAAGTCTGTTTATATACCCACTCGCAGATCGATGTTTCTTCAATTCGTAACTGGTTACGAGAAAAGAAGATTTTTTTTCTTTTGTAACTGGTTACAAAACAGAAAAACGTCGTGAGGAAACCCGCAGATCCCAGAATTAATTCTGAGGCATGTGTAACGGACCCGGTCCGGCGATGGGCTCACCACCTATCACGTTTAGGGGTCCAAAGAATATCTAGTGAAAAGTGAAATGGAATACCTCTGCCTACCCCCTCGGGGATATAAGGCGTGAGATTAAATATTATTATTTTTACAAAACACAGTTACTTAGGCGGCCGAAATGAGTATTCATGCCTAAGCGTAACGTCTGCAGAATTATCGTGAAAGCAAATATGCGGATGCCATAATGCAATGAATATACGACTGAAGGTCGCCGACCCACATAGGAATAAGCTGGCCCTCCTCTTTACGAATAAGTGTGTGAGTATGTCTTTACCTATATATAAGTATACTTCTATAGGTACTAATATTATAACAAGCGAACAGACAGACATACAGATAAACCGATACACACCCCCTTCTGTTTTTCTTGGGAGGGTGAGAGAGTTTTGAGACGTATGGTATTTTTTTTTAACCGCTTAACCGATTTCGATAACATTAATAAGTGACTACCTCTGAAGTATGATCTACTAAACAAAAAAATCATCATCAAAATCGATTCATAATTGACGGAATAATCTAATAGTAATAATACAAAAAAGAAACAAAAACACATAGTTTTTTGAAGTCGGTTGAAAATGACAACCAAAATCCTGTAGCAAATAATTTCCAATTTAGTTTCAATGATAATATCAAGGCAATTAAATCCAGCGTAACTCCGAACCCTCTTACAAAAATATTTACGAAACAACACATTACTTACAGCCGAGTGCCCTAGAAAGGGTCTGCCGAAATAACACAATTAATCCTGTACCTTCCATTATTATTATAAGTTTAAACGGGACAGCGTATTGTTCACAAAGGAATCTCTTCTTCCGAATCAACGACTTTTGTGTAAGTACTGCGGTGTAATCCACAAGAGACTTGCGACTGTATTAAAATGACATAGAACTCTAAAGAGTAAAAAAAGTAATTATATAAAAAAATATATTCGAATTGAGAATCTCTTTCTTTTTTGAAGTCGGATAAAAAAAAATCGAAATCGGTTGGTGTGATATTGAGTTTTTCTCCTAGTTGTCGCGAACATACTTATTGCAAAGAACAATGGCAAAAGTCCATGTGTTTTGGGTACCCCACTTACACCTGCCCACGGAAGACGAAACCGTGTAAAATCGATAGTTCTTGGACAGACTAAGATAATATGTAATCATACCACATTTTTATAAGTTGGGGTTTAAAAGTTATTCGTTACCTAGTGTATTTTGTAGGTTATTATGAGATTTTAGGTACCAAAGACGTGTAAAGAAAAACTTTCTCTAGGAAAGCAAATGATTTTCTTCCAACATCTTTGTTAAAAAATAGCACTGCCTACCACATGCCATTTAAGTTACTCTATGCCACATATTGGCAGTAAATGATGGCTTGGGCAAAAAATATCGATACCTATATTAAAATATCGATATTTTTCCAAATACATAATTAGCATTATTATATATATCGTCGATATTTTTAATGGCGATATATCGACATTTATTTTACAGTATCGAATTCGTATCAATTTTAATATATTTTTAACGCAATTTTGGTTTCGTGTTTCATTAATTCATGTTAGGTACTAGATACTTGTTTAGACTCAAGCATTTATAAAAAAATACTATTTTCATCGACCTTTTTTACGAATTTGAGAATATGTATAAATAATAATGTAAAAACTGACGATATATTGACTCTATTAATCTATTAATTTTTCACTCGATTTTTATCTATAGTATTTAAAAATGTCGATACGATAAATATCAATTTATTTTTTCACTTTACCATCCCTAGTGAATGACATAGTTGACGTGATGACACGACGTTCAATTTTACCACAACAACAAAAAAGTTTTTGTATTAATCAAAGACATTAAAATATAATAGCATAGAGGGCGCATTGGGAATATTTTCATACAAAACTTTGAAGCTCAAGCGTCATGTCCTTGTCATGTTAGTTAGTATGAACGCGAGCTGTCATTCGGTCGAAATTGTACTATACTTATTCCACTTGGAATAACTTTTGGCTTCAAATAATCCTCGCTTTGTCCCGTCTATGCCTTATATTATATTTTAATATCTTTGGTATTAATAGGTTTCTCAATCGATCGATTCGTATTTCTATGATATTTCTGTTTTATTTGACTCAATATTTCCAACTGCTAGATTAATTTAAAAATATGGAAAATTGCGACTTGTTATGAGTCAATACAACAAGCATAGTGTGATACCCCGTGGGTGTCTATTTCAGTGGGTACCAAAGCTGCCGATGTTCTTTAAGACTTATAAGGATTTATTATGGATACCATTGTCAGAAATCTTTTGATTGCATTAATTTTGAAGAATAAAGGGCGTGCACATTGGCGTAGCTAGGGATTTTTCCTAGATGGCCCCAGCCATAAATTGGCTGCCCACGGCAAGTTGGTCATTGCTTTTTGAAGACTGTTTTCGGTTGCGGTAATTGAGGATGAAGTTATTTTATGTATGAGGAAGGGTTCACGGGTATTTTTCTTGGGTAGGCCAACAGCTTGGACAATGGCGTGAGCTTTATGTATGTACGTGTGTCCTGAAAACATGTTTTTGTGCGCTTAGACCGAGTCAAAGCGGGCAGGCTAGTTGCTCATAACTCAGACCATTCACACGATAAGGGTCTAACAATGCACCCCGTTTCGCACGTGAGTTGATTCATGGTATCGATCAAAATGATAGATTGGATCAGAATGAGCGGTATGCACTGAGGAGTCTCTAAAAGGTACATTTGGTTTTGGCGTTACAATAGAGTTCCTTTATACCATGTTAAAAAAGCAAAGAAATCCTGGAAGAATATTGGCATCTGTTGCACCGCCTCGCCTACTCGCAACTGTAATGTAGTAAAGGAACAATTTTAATCAAACAATTTTCGCACACAGATAATTCTGTTTTTGAAATAAATAAATAACAATTTGTAACCATATAAGTAGTAGTAGTAGTAGTCATGCTACAAAATAAGTATCGATGCATCCCAATCTGTGAACTATCGAACTTCATTAAAACCAGAAGAATTCGAAATGCGCAAAAATAACAACATACAATAATTCTAAGGAGTAAAAAATCTACTTCAACTTATATAGGTACTTTTGTCATTGATGCCATTGTCAGAACTATACCAAATTGAAATGGGACCACATGGGAAGCAATCATCAAAATCTGTTCACCCAGTCGAAAGTTCTGAGGTAACCAACATAGAAAAAACATACCGTCGAATTTATAACCTCCTCCTTTTTTGAAGTCGGTTGAAAAAAGACTAACTTTGTCACAAACTATCCAACGTCCACAATCGTAATTTACAATAATCTCGCTGGCATCTGCGAGAAGTGGCCATTCACGGCCATCGATATAGGGACAAAAGGTAGATTAGATCTCGATACAATTGGGTTTTGTACTGTCCATCAATAGCGAGGCCTATTATTGGATAATGGTGGCTACATACGATCGGTTTGCATGGTGAAGTTGAGAATCAAACACCTAAACTTTTTTTATATTTTTTTGGTCGGTACACACACGTTGTTTAGTGATTAGTGCGAGTGGCTAGTAGAAACGCGTTTAAAAATCCAGAAAACATAATCATAAAAAATATTATACTGTAACCTTTTTCTGTTTTCATCCGAGGCAATAAAATATAGCCCTATAGAATGTAAATAAGGAATGTAATGTATGTAAAGTGGGTAAATATAACAGAAAAACAAAATGATATTATCCAACAATCACAGTTTTTTTGAAGGTTACGTATTTAAATGTCTAAAATTAAAAAACCTAACGTTAAATAACCTCAGTTCAAAATTCCTAAAATCAACATACCTAATGTTTTAATATACCCAATAAAATAATACATACCCATGAAATATCTAAGATTACAATACCGATTGGACTAAATACCTAAAATTTACATAATATGTATATACCTACCTATATTAATACGAGTATATTTGTATTATTAAAAAGTTGTGGAACCCTCGGTACGAGAGTCTGACTCTAACTTGGAGAGTTTTACTTCATTAGTGACCGAATGTTAATGACACTAAAAATGTAGAAAAGAATGGAATCCACACCATACTAACTCAGTAGCCATATAAGACAATACAAACTGAGCCAACAGGCCATTAGAGGAATGGATAAAATGTTTTTACATATTTTGATCAAGTCATTTTTCTGTTCATTATTTTTATCCCGACTTAAATGAAGTCGAAAAGCGTGATATAATATTTTATTTGATGGCAGCGCGAAGCTTGCTCCATAATTTAACCCAAGTCGTCTCAAAGTAAGTACTTTGCAATTGATGAAATCCGTTGATGGCCCCATAGTTTGTTTATCAAACTTCTCAAAACGAACAAAGTATTTCATCGAGTGGTTTAGAAATATGCAAATCGACTGGATTCGATAACAAAGTTGAAATCTTTAAACTCCAATCGTTATGAAGCCATTGTATTTTAGAATAATAATACTAAAATCCGAAGCATTTCATTTCTAAAACAGATCGCACATTTATGTTTCTTTAACTTTAAAGTGATTTAGAAATTCTTTAACGTTTTCATTCTCTTGCATTTTCTCCGTAACTTTCTTTCATAGCTTTGTTAAAAATCAACTGGTTAATTATGGTTTACAATTACACAGCGTCGAGTCGGTTAACCTATGCATGTCTACTAAGAAGTATGCAAAGAGATTAAAATATAATAGGGCATAGAGGGGACGGAGCGAGAAAAATTTTAAGCCATAAGTTATTCCAAGTGGAATAAGTGTAGTACAATTTCGACCGAATGACAACTCGCGTTCATACTAATTGACACGACGCTTGAGCTTCAAACATGCTTCAAAGTTTTGTATGAAAATATTCCCAATGCCCCTCTATGTCCTATTATATTTTAATCTCTTTTGAAGTATGTAATTTCATAGTAGTCTTTTTTATTTATTATTTGCATACCTATTGTGTTATATTGTTAAAGGGCAAATTTTGTATTTTTTTATTGTTTTTTTTTTGTATATGGCAAACGATTCGATGGGTTACCTGATGGTAAGTGACTACCGTCGCCCATAGACACCTGCAACTCAAGGGTCACGTACGTTGCCTTTGAGGAGGGAGCACGCTCTCTTCTTGAAGGTTTGAAGGTCGTATCGGTGCGAAAATACCGCCGACGACAATTTGTTTCACAGATTGGCGATGGCAGATTGTGCGAGGCAAAAATCTTATTGTAAATGCGTTTATATTAACCGCTGTATGAGTATAATATACTCATATAAGGGTAAATGTATAACAATTATCCTGGAATTTAATACTTCTCCGGATAAAGGCGTGATGATATTTATTTTAATAGAAAATAGTAACCAAAAAAGGAAAAAACTAATTTACCAAACCACTCTACCAGGCTGTCTGCGAGGTACAAATAAAATGAAAAATGTAAACATCCATTTCGCGATGATCGCCCGCTCGGACACTCGTTCAATTTTCGTAAATACCTTTCAATATTTTAGCATTGCTGTCAGAATATACAGCTTTTACTGAACGATGACACACTCGTACCTACACAATATGTAACAGAATAAGCTCAAATCATTCACTATAGTATTCTAATATCTGTGGTATTTTTAATACGTGTAATTTTTTTCCCAAAAATGAATTATCATAGCTGAATTTAGTGCTACCTATGGGAATCGTACTATCATTGCTCTTTATTTAAGAAAATTGGTTAGACACAACTAAAGTATGAAGGCATCATATTTTTTAAATATTGATAATATACTAATTGGGGTGTATGAGGAATTGCGCTTATTATGTTACGCGTTGTATACACACTTACATAAAAGTTTGTAACATAAGTAGATACAATAAGTTCTATATTTTAATCGCTCATATGAAATTACAGTCACAACTAGCGGGTGCTGAATTTTACAAAATACCTTAGTGATCACTTAAGTTATTTCAGGAACCTTTATAGAGGCAGCGGTTTCTACTAATAACTTCAAATGTGCGTGCAACGAAAACGGAAACCAAAAATTTTACGTGCTTTGCTTTGATCGTAACAAACACACTGGTTCAAACATAATAATATGCAGTGACTTTACAATACTAGTATTTCATCATTTGGATATGCATTAGTGAGCCATTAATAAACATCGAATGCCATGGTAGTATGGTATCATATCTACATCTCATTACTTTAAAATCTGTGGTGTGATAGAACGCGCTAATAGACGGCCGAGTTTTAAATCGCGCTATCGTAGTTTTCTAATGAGTTTGTATAATTACAACTGTGCAACATCAACCGTTGGACCGCGGTCAACAGGCACGATCACCTCGCCCTGCTGAAGATCTTTCCTTTTCACGATCCACCTCCACTCCTCCATAGGTGTAACACTTGTATGGTCCCCAATAATAATAATAATTTATTTCAGGCATGGCCCATAAAATGTTAGTAATTACAAACTTAAGAACTAGTGTTAGTAAACAAACAAAATTAAATTACAATTTTAGTATGGGATGTCACTGGTTCGATAATTTCAAGTACAATCGTTGAACTGCGTCCACTCTCGCCGGTGGCTTTCGTGACACTAGAAACACTGCAAGGAACACGAGAGAGTGTACATACACTACAATTTTCAACAATGGTCCAGACCAAAAACACTGCCGCAATAAAACTCAAATTCAATAACACCAAACCGATTCCAGCCCCAACGTCAATCCGTCTGCCCAGTCGAGTAAATATGCGATATCGTAGCAGCCAGCCGATGGGCAATACTGCGATTTATGAGGATTAGTACAGTCGGCTCCGAGGATTATTTACGGGTGTGTTTCTCTGTCTGGTTGGATTTTGGGGGATTGCGATTGGTTATAAAACTCAATTTTGGCAAGCGTTACAAGTACGTTCATTAATGAAGAAAAGTCAAAGTCAAAATCTTTTATCTTCTGTGGGAATAGAAAATACACTTAGAAGAGTCAATAGTCTCTAAACTGGTCGTAAATAGCAGCCCATATCCACCGACGAGTTGCTGGTTCTAAATGCAGTAGGTACCCCGAGAAGAGCAAGCTTTTTATAATAGACTGATAAAGAGTATCTGATACTGCAAGAGTGTGTGACCCGATTGATGAGTATCTTAGCTGTGAACGTCATCTCGTCGTATATACAATTTAATTACTCTTTATTGTCCACTAAAACCAATATCCATACAGAGACAGACCCATAATACAGACCCTGCCTAGGACTAAATAACCGTGTGTGAATTGTGCCCCACAACTTATTATTATTATTTTTATATAAAGTACAATGGGCGGTATTATGTTATAGCGATCTCTTCCACACAACCTTAAATGTATAACAACCTATTTAATTTGGTACTTATGCCTTTTTTCGGAAAAGTATTAATTCTGAGACGGATTCTTTTCTACCAACAACCGTTGAATAAGAATACAATATTGTTTAATAAAAAATGCCCTGTTTATTACTGTATAATAAAATGCAGTATACAAGCAAAAACATATCGCACCCTACCCAAGCACAGCTCCCCATATGTATAGATTATGCTAAGTAAGCTCAAACAAACCCATAATTTGATATCTTCCTTTCATAACTCTCTTATTAAAAGTTCAAAGCCATATTCACTTTTAGGGTTCCTTCGTTTTGATAGGTACCTTTATTGTGGAGAAAAAAATTTTTTTTTTTAAGTTTTGAGGAAGTAACTAACTAAAACTAGTGATTATGCTTACCTTGTCTGTCTGTAGGTTGGTATAGGTACTGCATTCCTGAATATACCTACTTTTCAGAGTATTTTAAGATTAACTTATCACTATCACTACATAGTATAAAAAAACGGCTTTGTGGTCAAATGAACCCACAGACCACTTAGCCCACGGGCTAAGTTGACCCCTTAGTTTTTTTTCGTAGGTAACTCGACCCACACGTACCAGATCAGCCCGCGGGCTCAGTCGACTACTATTTTCCCAATAAGGGTCCATTCAGCCCGCGGGTTCAGTTGACTACTATTTTCCCGGGAAAGGTCCACTCGGCCCGCGAGCTAAATCAATCACTAACATACTGCTTCAACTCAGCCCGGTGTAAAAGTCGCTTTCTCTGTTCCTATATCCCTACGTATGCTTAAATCTTTAAAACTACGCAACGGATTTTGATGCTTTTTTTAATAGATGGAGTGATTCAAGAGGAAGGTTTTAGTATTTAGCATTACACCCGTGCAAAGCCGGGGGGGGGGGGGGGTCGCTAGTAAAAGAATATAAAGTACCTAAGTAAGTAACAAATAATTATTTATGGTACACCAATGATAATTATGTGTCAAATGAAACTATTGTCACTAAAACTAAAACATTACAATAAAATAATACTAAAAATGTTAAGCTTTTTCAAACCTAATACGTACGAATCCCTGTACTAATACAGACAAAACACACTTATCTAATATCAAAACCATCCAATATAATACTCATAGAAATATTACCGACAATGAAAGACCATGGGACCAAAAAAATATAATAATCTCTTTATGAAAAGGGCCCTTGCCTTCTCCTGTGCGTTGAACTATGGACTTAATCGCCTTGTGTTAAAGATGTATCGATAAATATATGCACAAGAGATGTTCTGGGAAGGCAAAATATGTATTCGAGAATATTAAATCATGTCCTTGAGTCTCGGTACTTAAAAAGCCGCTTTTCTTCGTAACATTTTTAAATATCCGTCGAGCAATAGAATCGGATCATTCCACTTCATTCATCTAACATTTGAACACTGTGTGTCGATGTCATTAAAACACAAAACACTCGAAGTGAATAAAGGTCGGTACTTATGTTATGTCACCCAAGTGATGAACTCATATATTTTTGTACCAGATTAAGGCGATATTAATGTACGAGTTTGTTTGTGCTTGTATGTTCCACCACAGCACCACAATTTTAGGTACTCAACTCAACCGATTTAGATTAATAAGCTAGCTTATTCTTTATTACTTATTCCAAGTAACATAGGGTAGGTACCAAAGAGATTAAAATATAATAGGGCATAGAGGGGACAAAGCGAGGAAAATTTGAAGTCAAAAGTTATTCCAAGTGGAATAAGTCTAGTACAATTTCGACCGAATGACAGCTCGCGTTCATACTAACTGACATGCCAAGGACATGACGCTTAGGCTTCAAAGTTTTGTATGAAAATATTCCCAATGCCCCCTCTATGCCCTATTATATTTAAATCTCTTTGATAGGTACCTACATTTTTCCGTATTTGTATTTTAGTTTTACTTACTCCTTTCCACTTATTTAAAATCGTTTTAGTAATATTTTTGGGTTTAAGTTATCCATCGCTAAAGCTTTGTGTACCTACAATGTCCATGACAATGTGTTTTTTTTTGTGTTAAAAATTTTATGTTGTACACTACCTGGTACCCGTGACTCTGTTCACTAAAACTTTAAGATATAGCGTTCCCTGGGAACTGAAATGAAAATGAAAACTGTTTGTGCTTTTCCTGGATACAAATTAGCATATAAAAATTATGTCCTTTCTCATGATGTAAACTACCGTCCTGTGAAATATCACCAAGATTGGTTCACGGTATAAATTTATAGAGATAACTTAAAAAGTTACATAATCCTAAAATTCTATGTTTGACTAAGCTGGTGGATATTTTCTAAATGTAAGTAGGTATATTTAATTTTGACGAAGCCTGATGTAGATATTTTACTTGTATTTTATTATTTTGTATTATTTGAACAACTGACTTTTTGTATATTTAATTCATGATTTAAATAAATTCTTCATTTAAAACACTTATTAAAGGAATATTAAAATTCGGAAGTGGGTACATCCCTAGTGCGGCCAGTATTCCATTATAATAATTCCATAACGAGGGGTGCTGAGATTTCTGATATTACATATTTTTGCGTTTTGACAGCGTGTTTCTAACAAGAGTCGTATTCCGCATTCATTTCAGGGATAATACCGCATTCAACTGTTAATCCGTTGGACTGTTTAGTAATAGTGTACTTGACTGTATCGAAATTAAATTAGAATAATCATTAAGTAAATACATAGATTTACAAAGAAAATAAACATTCATTTACAATAACTACAGATAGAAAATGACCTCCAAAGAGGAACCATGTGGGACAGTACATAGGTTATCCCGTATCATTATTATGGTATTCTGATGTATACGCTATAAGTTATTGTACGTTTCATCGAAATTCGTTCAGTAGTTTTTGCATGGGCCAAGTGTATTTTAAATACTAAATTATAATACGTCATAATAATTAATATATAACATAAAAATATATACAATACAACAACACACCAACAACAACGCAATTGGGGTGTATGAGCAATTGCGCTTATTCTGTGAAGCGTCGTATAAACATGCTCAACAAAACCCTTATTATATTATTATTATCATCATCACTACATAGTATAAAACAAAGTCGCTTTCTTTGTCCCTATGTATGCTTAAATCTTTAAAACTGCGCAACGGATTTTAATGAGGTTTTTTTTATTAGATAGAATGATTCAAGAGGAAGGTTTTAGTATTAGCATTGCACCTGTGCAAAGCCGGGCGGGTCGCTAGTATTATTATAATTACATGGATTGGTCGTTTGAAATAAAGGAGGTTCGATAGCGAGAACCTCGTTACAGAGTTAGGGCGTGTAGAGTTAGAAGCTTAGAAAAATTTTTGACAGTTGCGATTCATTCATTTATTCAAAAAAAATACATTCATTTAATTTTATTCAAAAAAAAAAAAACTTAAAACTAGCATTACAGATTAATCTAAGGCGCTAGAAAAAGCAATAAAAAATATACAAGTAAATTAAAAATAAAAATAAAGTAAGAATAAAATAAACCATTTATACCATCTCGCTCGCAAAACACCATACACTCACGACACACATTCGTCCATGCATCCGCGAATATATCACACTCTGGGGCCACCGCCAGGAGCGCGTTGAGCAGCGCGAGCGCCCTTATCAGTGGCGAGTTGCGGTGTGCCTCTGTCCGCGTTGGCTGTATTGCCAGCAGGCGGTGACTACGGCAACGCATATAGTTGTCTGGTACAAATAGGCGACAAGTCTGTGCTACCAGCAATGGGCAGTCGTTTTCTCCTCGCAACATACGACATACTGAAGTTATCACGGCGTAATTTCGCCTCGTATGAAGTGAGTTGAAACTTAACATACCTAAAAGGAATTTAGTGGGAAATAGAAAAGGTTAATAGCCATAATTCTTTTTGTAGAGAAAACGTAAAAATGCCTTTTGAACTTTCTCCAACAACAACGTATACGTTATTTCGTGTGGAGCCCAGACAACAGAGGCGGTCTCTATTTTGCTCAACAATCCATTGGCTAGACTCCACTTGTAAACCGCATCAATGTCCTCCTGCAATAGACTGGAGTCTACTTCATTGTTGACTACATGCACCAGCTTTAGATCGTCTGCATAAAGCAAACACTTCGAATGTTTTAGAACATTTTCCAAGTCGTTAATCATCAAAAGGAAAAGAAGAGGACCAAGGATAGAACCTTGACTCACTCCCGAACGCGTATGATATGGCCTAGACATATAGCACCCATATCTGACATACTGTTGCCGGTTGCATAGGTAGTTCGCAAAAAATGCTAGAAGCGCTGGTGAAAAGCCTAACAGGCACAATTTGTCGAGAAGTATGTTGTTATCAATTCTATCAAAAGCTTTAGCAAAATCAAAATATATAACATCTACTTGCGCCCCTTTGTCCATTTGTGCTGATATCATATGTACAAGTGTTAATAAATTGGTATCAACGGAACGACCACTCCTGAAGCCATGCTGAGAGTCGCATATGTAAGGCTTAACTTGTCTCGAAATGTGCTTATGGATTATGGATTCAAAGACCTTTGGGAGTGCTGACAATATAGCTTGGGCCTGTAATTTACAATTGAACTAGTATCTTTGGATTTAGGAATAGGACAGACTCTAGAAAGTTTCCATTGACTTGGATATTTATGGGTCCTAAGAGATAAATTAAAAATAAAAGAGATAGGTAATAACAGTTGATCTTTACATGCTTTCAGGATATAAGGAGGGACACAATCTGGACCAATGGCACTTTTGGCCTTTAATTTATGTAATGCATGGTTAATATCAAAATTTGTTATGGAATCTATATGAATATGGTTAGCGGATTTAGATTTTCATATGATCATATGATCTCGTCTTGCAACATTTTACATGAAAATGTTTTTGATGGGATTTTACTATTATTTTTCAACCGACTTCAGAAAAGGAGGTTCTCAAATCTCAATTCAACTGTATGTTTTTTTCGATAACAATACCTCACGACTGGATGAACGAATTTTGATGATTCTTTGTATTTGAAAGCTAGGACTTCTCATGTGGTCCCATTTTAATTTGGTGCAGTTCTGACAAAGAGATTTAAATATAATAGGGCATAGAGGGGACAAAGCGAGGAAATTTTGAAATCAAAAGTTATTCCAAGTGGAATAAGTCTAGTACAATTTCGACCGAATGACAGCTCGCGTTCATACTAACTGACATGACAAGGACATGACGCTTAGGCTTCAAAGTTTTGTATGAAAATATTCCCAATGCCCCCTCTATGCCCTATTATATTTAAATCTCTTTGAGTTCTGATAATGGCATCCATGAGAAAACCATATAAGATGAAGTCGGTTTTTTACTTAAGAGTTCTATGTTATTTACCACACTTTCACGTTTATACTATTAGTAATACACACACCGGCACAATTAGCGGAACAGAAAAAAAAGGGAGTATTTACGCATTTTTGCGTGTTACTGGCCGGCTAAACAAGCTTTTTTTAAATTTGGGTTTTAATTTAAAAATGGAATACTAAGCGACTGCCCTTTTTTTCATTCTTTTGTTTTAATTTTCATTGATTCATTTTTTCCACCGCTTGTCCGTTTTTAGAAGGTTCGTGAATTCCATTTGAAAAGCTTTGAATTGCAGTTTTTGAGGCTTTTGAGTTTTTTCGCATATTGATAATTTACGAGCATCTAATTATGCCTGATTTAACGCCATCAGAAATCATTAGGGCAGATCAAATGAGGAGAAATGGTCAAACCTACAGATCGATTGCCAGAAGCCTTCGTCGATCGTTATCAACGATTTATCGTAGCATCCAACGATACAGATTGACGAATGCTCTAGTGAGAAGGAGAGGACAAGGCCGGAAAAGGTGTACTTCAAGAAGGGATGACCGTTTTCTCCAACTTCAAGTCCGACGGAACACGAGACTAACGGCGGTGCAGGCTCGAAATTTACTGGAAGAGGTACGAGCAGTAAGGATGAGTGAGCGGACAGTTCGTAGAAGATTCGAAGAAGTGGGTATAGGCTCGTATGTGCCCGCCAAAGCCCCAAAACTTGAGAGACATCATCGCACAAACCGTCTACACTTTGGTCGTGAACATCGTGATTGGGACTTCGACGACTGGGGACAGGTTCTTTTTACTGATGAATGCAGAGTTATGTTAAATCAAATTGATGGAAGGCAGCGAGTATGGAGACGCAAAGGAGAACGGTATATCCAGTCTAATTTTGAAAATACAGTTGCATATGGCGGCGGTTCAATTATGGTCTGGGGAGGAATATGTTTAGGAGCTCGTACGGAGTTAGTAGTGGTCGATGGCGGGAATCTGAATGCTGATCGGTATATCAGGGAGATTTTAGAAGAACATGTTGTGCCATTTGCCCCCTTTATTGGTAACAACTTCATTCTAATGCAGGATAATGCTCGGGCTCACAGTGCTCGCACAGTACAGACATACCTAAACCATGTTGGTATAACGGTGATGGAGTGGCCAGCACGGTCCCCCGATATGAACCCTATAGAACACGTCTGGGACTTGCTAAAGAGGAGTGTAAAGTCAAGAATGCCCCCTCCCAATAATCTCAACGAGTTGCGAAACGCATTACTTGAAGAATGGCAGAGGTTGCCCCAAGAAACCATTGATAACATCATCCGCAGCATGCCCAGACGGATGGAAACCCTCATCAGAGCACGAGGAGGAAACACTCGATATTGAACAGTCATTGAAATTGTTGTTAAACTTTGGAAAATCTTGAATTTTCTGCTGTTTCTCTATAATTAAAAATCGAAGAAAAATGCATTTTGTTTAATTTAATTTTTATTTTTATAAAATTTTAAGTATGGTGTTACAAATGAATGTCAAAACATGTTAATTTAATTGTTGTTTCATTTTAAATAATATATTGTTTAAAAATTACATTCATTGTTCTAAATTCCCTCTTTTTTCTCCTTTTTTTTTCTGTTCCGCTAATTGTGCCGGTGTGTGTATAATCAGTAAATACGCTCAAACTTTATACTTTATTTAAACACGTCGTACTAAAGAGTCAAGTACTATTTTATTATGAGGGACCTTATTTTCTTCCCACAAAAGACTATTGTACCTTCAAGTACAATAGGGATTTACACTGATACTTAAAAAGTCGATACAACAACACTTCAAAACTGCAATAAGTTTTCAACAACCCCAAATAAAACAACGCTCTTTACAATAAGTGGAGACTAAGTAAGTACTTAAAGTGCATAGAACAATAAACTTAAGTGTTCTACTACTTAGAATAGCTCAGACTGTCAGGTAGTGAGTCTCTTTTGTACTGTTGAGGTGTGGTCCGTTTAGCGGCGTAGCGTTTATTTGTTTGACGATAAGAAATTTGTTGTGCTTAGTTTTAGATTATGTTTAAATAGTGAGAACAGTGATAGCCCGGACGGTTAAAGAGCAGGACGAAAATCAGTGAGGCTTGGGTTTGAATCCTGGCATGTACCAATAAGTTTTTCAAAAACTTACGTACATATTTATCACTAGCTCGAAGGTGAAGGAATAGATCGTGAGGAAACCCGCAGGTCTCAGAATTAATTCTGAGACATATGTAAATAGACCCGGTCCGGCGAAGGGCTCACCACCTATCACGTTTAGGGGTTGAATATATCTCGTGAAAAGTGGGTATATCCAGGTATAACCATATATTGGTACCAATAAGTTTTTCAAAACTTACGTACCTACATATTTATTACTAGCTCGACAGTGAAAGAAAACATCGTGAGGAAACCCGAAGGTCCCAGATTAATGCTGACACATGTGTACACAGACCCGGTCCGGCGATGGGCTCACCACCTATCACGTTTAGGGGTCCTAAGAATATCTCGTGAAAAGCGGGTATATCCAGAAATGGAATACCTCTGCCTACCCCCTCGGGGATATACCTAAGGCGTAAGGTTATTAATATTTATAATTAATAATCATACAATACCACGTTTTCACGGTACAAGCGTGCTCTCGGATGATTCAATAAATCACCGTCCAATCCACTAATTGCCTTTCGTATCATGTGTTTACATGACGGGCCTGGTGGCTCAGTTGGTAGTGACCCTGCCTTCTGAGTCGCGGGTTCGATCCAATCGGGGCCAACATTTGTATGCATGAAGATGTCCGTTGGCTTCGTGTGTGGTCGTTTAATATTTATTTATTTATGTTTATCAGTTGTTTAGTACCCATAGTACAGGCTCTGCCTAACGTGGTACTAAATAACTAAGTGTGAAATGTCTCCCACAATTTATTTATTTATTTATTTATTATTATAGCAGTCACCTGAATGACTCGATCCAACCGCGTTTGTACCATCAAGACGTGGCTTAAGCCTCAACTTCCTTGTATTCTATTAAAAACAGAGTAATAATAGATAAAACGCCAGGAAATTGTTATAATAATCACTCAAAGAGGCTGCACCTCATTTCAGCTGTAAGTCAAGTGCCGCTCAATTTATCAGAAGATGCAATTGTTTCTCTTTGGAAAAGAAATATTGTTTCATGACTGATACTTGAAAGGTGTAGATTCACAAACCGTTGTTATATTCATAAATTTAGGGCCCAAGCTAAATCGCCATTAATATGTATCATATCCTTAAGAATTGGGAATTTCTTAATGTATTTAAGAAAATCTTAACTAAATTCTTAAATAAAAACTATTATTCCAGGGATAGTACTTTCTGAGATTAGGTTATGCCGCTTTATTGCATGCGTCTGGATTGAAGGCCAAGTTATTTGACCATAACTTTTTTTTTCACGTTTAAGAAATATAAGAATCTTTGCTTTAAGTTTTACCAAATATTTACTAAATGCCCGTGTAAGTGTAATTTCGTTTCGCAATAATTAGAAAAATGGGCCCTCAATCCAGATGTATGTATCTGTTACAGCATCTGATACAGCGATAAGGTCACAACCTATCACGTGTAGGGGTCCACAGAATATAAGAAATGGAATGCATCTGTCCTCGGGTATAAAACGTGTGAGATAATTTATACTTATTACTTTTTAGGGTTCCGTACCTCAAAAGGAAAAAACGGAACCCTTATAGGATCACTTTGTTGTCCGTCCGTCCGTCCGTCTGTCAAGACCCTTTTTCTCAGGAACGCGTGGAGGTATGAAGCTGAAATTTATATCAATTACTCAGGTCTACTGTCCCTTGAAGCTGTGAAAAAATCAAACTTCTAAGCCAACGCAATCAAAAGATACAGCCGTTTATGCCGCAAATTTTCGACACTTGCAAGGGAATCAAAACCTACAGGGTGCTTCCCGTGAACTCAGAATCTTGAAATTTGGTACGAAGCAACGTCTTATAGCATAGATAAAGGAAAAATTACGAAAACCATAAATTTGCAAGGTTGTACGGAACCCTCGGTGCGCGAGTCCGACTCGCACTTGGCCGGTTTTTTAAAATTTAAGTTGTACCCACACAAGAAATGTATTTTTCAAAACACAAACTTAAGTTGATGGTTATATAAGGAAAATTACGTTTAAAAATACATTGATAAAAACAGGGACTTCTACAAATAGAACACATATCATCAGTGTATTTTTAGGGACCTTAGACGTGGCACGTGGTAATTTTTTTATTTATATCTTTTTTATTTTTATTTTTTTATTTATATTTTTGTATGTTTGTAACGAATAAACTCAAAAACTACTGGACCGATATTAAAAATTCTTTCACCAATGGAAATCTACATTATCATTGAGTAACATAGGCTATATTTAATCGCGTATTCGGAACGGGAACTACGCTGGTTAAACCGCGTGGTACAGCTAGTTATTGATAAAAACGCTTATTTCACAATTGACTCGAAGTAGGTAGAATGAAACGATTGCTACATTACCATTAATTTTCAATGCGTCCTTAGGGGCCTCTGGTCAATTTCCATTTGGAGATGAAGATTGCTGGCTATTGGGTTCAAGAAATCCGGTTTTAAATAAATAGACAATTTCGCTGAGATGGTGGGTCCTTCTTAATGAGGTTGAAGATAGAAAAATAAGTCCCTTTGTGAATTTTCATAGCAATTTTATCGAATCTTCCGGGCTGATAGGCATCTAATTTCGAATCTTAAATAACGGCTATACCTATCTGTGAAAAGGTATTGCTTACGTTGGATTTTTTTGTGAAGCAAGTTAGGCATGGGCTCAAGATCGAGCGAAATGGTGAGCGATGGTCCATAGGTCCATATTTATCCTACTATATTACGCGAAAGCTTGTATGTATAGGGATGTATAGATGTATGGATATTTGTTCCTCCTTCACGTAAAAACTACTGAACGGATTTTGATGAAACTTTACAGTTATATAGCTTACACATCATAATAATACATAGTCTATATTTTGTCCCCGTATTCCCACGGGAACGGGAACTACGCGGGTGAAACCCCGGGGCGCTAGTTAGCAATAAAAACATATTACAAAGAGGAATACAATACTCAAGTAAGCCATAAGTATATGGGTAGGGTATAGTATTAGATCTGCAAATAACATAGTACTCTAAAGCAACTCTAAAGAGTAAAAAACCAACTTCAACTTATATGGTTTCTCATGGATGCCATTGTCAGAACTAGACCAGATTGTCAAAAAGCACCGGCTTTCAATTAAAAAAACAATCATTAAAATGGGTTCACCCGGTCGAAAGTTCTGAGGTCATAAAAAACACATACAGTCGAATTGATAGCCTCCTTTTTTTAGTCGGTTGAAAATATGCTTCGATTAGCACAATTAATATACACTGATCACGTCCAAAAACTTGTAACTAAAACAATAGCTTCGGTTATTCGTAACCGATCAAAACTCCAATTTCCGTAATGTATAGAATTCGATAAGAATATTAAATTTAGTCCACGGAACCATTGTTTCGACTACCTACCCCTTATCATTACCCGGTGAGTCAGAGGCACCTGCCCTTAATGTTATTAAATGTATTAGCTTTTAAAACGTGCTTTTATCTTTGATTAAAATTATACCTAATGGAACTTGGATAGGCGCAATATTATAAACAAATCAAATGGAAAATACAAAATGGATGGTTGAATATGATGATGCTTTACCTATCTATATTAATATTATAAAGAGGAAAGATTTGTATTCTTGTATGTTTGTTATGTGTATTGAAAGCTAGAAGATCCTTGAGTAAAATAGGCTAGATTTTATTACCGTATTCAAACGGGAACGGGAACTATATACGCGGGTGAAACAGAACCGCTAGTTTATCTATATGTAATTATAATAATAATTTTAATATTAATTATAATATTAATTATAATATTAATTATAATATTAATTATAATATTAATTATAATATTAATTATAATATTAATTATAATATTAATTATAATATTAATTGTAATAATAATTATAATATTAATTCAAATAATAATAATAATATAGATAGACTAGCGGTTCTGTGCAAGAGGAGAGATGTGTTTGTTTGTTTGTATTGAACAGGCTCCGAAACTACTAAATCGATTTTAGAAATTCTTTCATCAATGGAAAGCTTATATTATCAGGCAATGACAAAGGAGATATTTTATCCTAGTATTCTCGCGGGAACGGAAATTACGCGGATGAAACATAGATATACAGCTCGAAAAAAAAGAACCCGATAGAGTTTTGGGAAGGCAAGAAGGTAGTATCTTAATTAATTGGTCAGAGCCATATGCGAATTTATTTCACTCAACCTGTTCTAACAGTAATTGAAATTCGAAATTTATTCCTAAACGAAACTTCTGAATGATTGATCGATAATTTAAAATCCCCATGAGACAAACGGTATAGTTTTTCAGAATTTCAGTACATTAAAATTTAAATACATTTCATTAAATCCTTTTAAAAAATTTAGGATTAATTGAAGACTAGAAAACTATTTGTAATAATTTATTCTAGATCTAAGTAGGTACCTATGATTCGTTGGATTTCTTTAATGTAAGAGATAATAGTGTCTTATTCTTTAACGAAGTAAGTAGGTAGTTATTCTGTGTTATTATAGAATTATAGAGCACGCTCACACACACTTCGCAAACAGGGTGTGACCTTGTTTTATTTTTCAAGTATTTTTCAAAAAAGTAAAGGTAAGGAAGGAAGTCAGTGAGGCTCGGGTTCGAATCCTGGCATGTACCAATGAGTTTTTCAAAAACTTACGTAAGTACATATTTATCACTAGCTCGACGGTGAAGGAAAACATCGTGAGGAAACCCGCAGGTCTCAGAATTAATTCTGAGACATGTGTAAACAGACCCGGTCCGGCGATGGGCTCACCACCTATCACGTTTAGGGGTCCAATATATCTCGTGAAATGTGGGTATATCCAGTAATGGAATATCTCTGCCTACCCCCTCGGGGATAAAAGGCGCGATATTATATTTATATATATTTATTTATAAGGAAGGAAGTAAAATAAGTAGGTATATGCCGTGAACACTTATCTTTTGCTTTGGAAGCTAAAATCCTACCCTAAAAGGTCGAAACCCAATAGCTTCGCCTTTGTCTCTCCCTAAATAATGTTGCAATACCATTTTCCAAACACCCCACCAATTTGGGGAATCCACGCCCCTTTCGACGCTTTCGACGCCAGTTGACATCTAACCACCGTACGGAATACGTGTCCGAGACGCGCGTGCTCCAGAATATTCCGCAACTTTTTGCGAAGTTCGCCGACTAATTGTGGTTATTATTTCTGTGCGTGCTCCGATCGAGTTGGACGTGATTTCCCGGTGAGTTTCATTGGTTGTTTCTTTTTTCGAATCTTGTTTCTGGTTCGTTATTTCGTCTTTGTTTATCGATTTTTGTTACGTATAATTATTAGTGCTGAGGTCTTTATCGAGTCTTAAATTTATTTATGTCGACAATATTTGAGTACATACTCTAATCATTTTTTGATTTAGATTTTACCTAGGTGTTAAATTAATTTGAAAGGACCTGACTTTTTTTTTATTTTTTTAAGTTTTTGCAATCTATTTAGTTAATTCTAGAACCCTCTCTACGTAGTTTTCTTACTTACATTTCATTAGAATGAAACTAAATGGGTACTCATTATCTGTTGCTACCTTGATACTAATTAAATTTTGGTAAAAAAATTATATTTCCTAAAAGTAATGAGGAAGTATTTTTCTTTTATATTTTAGATTTCATTGTAGTAGACTTTTGGCTTGTTATAGTCTATCTGAAAAATGTTTTGTCTCACCCTTTGTTTAGTTCCTGGATCTAACGAAAAACCTTTTTCCTGAGATAAAAACACGACAATCTATTTATAATTTTCACAAGTTTCTAAGACTTGGTAAATTCATCTACTTTAATACCATAATTAAAGGAATATTAATTATCTATAATATAAAAATGAATCGCAAAATGTTGGTAAGCGCATAACTAAACAACGCCTGGACCAATTTGGCCTTTTAAATGTTCGTTAAAGTTCAAAGATGGTTTTTACGGCGAGAAAAATTCTAATAATTGCCGGAAAAACACTAACAACACGCGGGAACGGGAACGGGAACTACGCGTGCGCTGCTAGTTGAATAATAAACTAGTGTGTTTGTAGTGATCACGCTAGACCGCCCAGTGGCATTACTTATATCACTAGCGCCTCCGTGTTTCGGAAGACACGTTAAATGATACGGGAATAAAATTTAGCCTATGTTACTCAGGGAACTTTTAGCTATTTCCATTGGTAAAAGAATTTTTGAGTTTTTTTGTAACAAACACACAAAAATACAAATCTTTCCTATCTAAAATATTATTATTATAGTAAGTATTGATTATGTTCTGTTACGGGCCGATGACTGCATGACCTCATCGCGGGATATCTTTAGCTGCAAGCGTTGACTAGCGGTAATAGAATATGATTGTCATCTTCCGGAGTTACTGTTCAAAAGTTGTTAACAAGATTCCAAATCCTACAAACATCTTTCTATTTCACTCTCGTACTTCCCGATCGAAGATGTAGCCTATCTTACTCAGTGATAATGTAGCTTTCCACTGGTAAAAGAATTTTTTAAATCGGTCCAATAGTTTTTGAGTTTATTCGTTACAAACATACAAAAACACCAATTCTTCCTCTTTATAATTGGTGTAGATAGGTTCAAGGTGGCTTGGCAAGTGATTTGACCAGTATTGTATAACTAAGGTGGTTTTGCTTCCTTGACCACTGGATAGATACCTAGTCAGCATGCAAAACAGTGCTGTCCTTTTCTGCTCTTTTAAAATTATGCGGTGGTACCAAAGGAAACACGATCACAAATGAAAAGCAAACTCACTATCTAGTTTTGACAACCTCACAGTTTCACATCACCACAGAGCAAGTAAGGAACTTACATAAATTCCGAAACTGTCAAAGTGGTATCTTCGGATAGTAGATCTGTTTCGTACTGGGTAGTTCGAAAGACAAATGTAAGATGCTTTACTCTCTGCTCTAGTGCCAAACTACTGGCACTTAATAATAAGTAGCAAACTACTTCGCTAGTGTAGGCATGATGCCGTAAACAAAACTCTGTCTTACACCAGATACTCTACTTACCAAACTTCAGTCTTAAACATCTGTCTATCTATATACATTTTCGTAATTCAAGTAGCAAAAGTGGAACTGTGGTTTTTTGAAAACACATAGCTTAAAGTATGTAAAACTGCAATCAATTTTAAAATATTAAGACTTAAACTAAACTGACTGAACTGAAAACTCTCCCTCTGCACACTCGCTGCGTTGCCACGTTGAATCGCGATGGACAACCTCTGCATCAGGAAAATAAAATATAAATATAATAAAAGGAAAAACTCATTGACCAAAGCCTCGACTTCACTGCCGTGATATTATATCGCGACTTCCTGGCCACGCTCATATCGGGCATCAAATATCGCGGCAGTGTGGAGAAAATTCGTATCGCGCGCAAATCGCGTGGTTTCGACGTAATCTCATACAAAAATGACGAAAATATCGCTTTGATATCGCGCGCGAATCGCAAACAATTCACAATCGGACGGTGGGTAAATGTAAAGCGTAAATAAATGTATAATTTATTTTCATTTTATTGGCTCCGACGCGACATAATATCGCGGCAGAGGTTTCTATATAGGCTTAATTCACCAACTCATCGATAAACGCACAGCTCGGACCGGTTGGCATGACAAGTGAAATTTTTTACATAATTTGCCTATATGACGTAAGTGAACATCATCATCATCATCATCAACCCGTAACAGCCCACTGCTGAGCTAAGGGTCTTTTTTTCACACATGAGGAAGTATGGGCTATAATCGAGTATGGGCTAGAATAGGAAGATGGTGTTAAGCAAGTGGCCACTTAACAGTAACGTAACGTAACGCAAGACGTAAGTGAACACAAAGGGATTTTTGAAAACTCTCACGGGAACGAAAACAACAGAATGTACCCTAAGTAGTTCCTCAAGTTATCAACAATTGTTTAAGATCGTTTCAACGGTTAAGATGTGAAATAAAAATATATATTTACTTTTTATTTTATTTATAATATATTAAATAATGTTGAATTTGCGGTAATTTATGGGCTTCCAGAACGAAACGTTTTCTTCCAAAAAGTCTCAATCTCTGAATGAAGTTCTATAAAAGTCTTGATATTTTAAATTTGTTTATTTTGTCTTTTCCATTCTGTCTCTTCAACTTCTCATTTGTCCTTTCAAATCTTTTGCCTTTTAACATCCTGACGCTTCAACTCACAGCCTCTTTTCCCAGATTGTTTCCAGAGCTATCAAATTAGCCCAACTTGCTCGTTTTAACTTCGCCGTCAGAGAATCTTTGGTAATATCATCGTAACATTTCGTTATATCATAGCTACAGCTCGAGGACATCGTATTACCATTATACTAAGATAGTTTGGGACAAAAGAGATTACAATATATTAGGGCATAGAGGGGACAAAGCGAGGAAAATTGGAAGTCGAAAAGTTATTCCAAGTGGAATAAGTCTAGTACAATTTCGACCGAATGACAGCTCGCGTTCATACTAACTGACATGACGCTTGAGCTTCAGAGTTTTGTGTCAAAATATTCCCAATGCCCCCTCTATGTCTTATTATATTTTAATCTCTTTGGTTGGGACTATTTTGGGACGGAATCTTGCTGTTTTGGTGGATCGAAGGTTGCTATGTTTGAAGAACAAGTCGGTTCAACGCCAAGCATTACTGTGAAAACAGAATGAAGAGGAAGTAAACAGATTAAAATAAAATTTAAATAATTGAAGGAATTTCGTTCGTAGAATAAACTCGTTTGATGATTGTCTCATCTCTTGGAAATGTTATATAAATGATTTAGTTTAAACAGACTCAGAGCATAACAAATTGTTCCCTTAAACTAACTTTAATCACTCTGGACCAAATTGAGAGATTAAAATATAGTAAGGCATAGTAGACAAAGCGAGGAAAATTTGATGCCAGAAGTTATTACAAGTGGAATAAATCTAGTACGACTTCCACCGAATGACATGCAGCTCGCGTTCATACTTACTGACGTCATGTTGTGAAATGACTTCAAAGTTTTGTATGAAAATATTCCCAATGCCCCCTCTATGTCAATATATTATAATCTCTTTGCTGTGGACGTTTATGAAAAGATTATAAAAAACTACTCTCTAGTTATGGTTGCTACATCAGTATCCGAAACAATGTGATTTTGAACTGTCGTTGTTAGACTCGGCTCATTTATTCTATATATGTATAAGAAAAATATGTAAAGCTCGATTACCACTCATATGTATAATAAAATCGTAACTGGACAATGTTTATACTCACATCACGGTAAAACTAATGCACCAAATTAGATGTGGTTTTCATAAATGTATCGCTAAATGCAGTTGACGATTTTAACTATAACTTTCTGACCTTTCTTGCCTTACCAATAAATAGTAAGGAATTACTAAAATTGTCACACGAATTGATAATAGAAAACAATTGCTACTACTTCACTTCCGATTAATATGATAATTGTCCTAAAGCCGTATACAGAAAGAAAGCTGAAAGCTTGTCGGCGCCGATAGGCGCCGATCGGCGCTTATCGGCGCTGGTCCATTCTACAGAAAGCAAGCAGATTGAAGCAGAGCGAGCAAAATGTCGTACGATGATTGGCGGGCGGCACCAGCGCTGACCGGCGCGAGTCGGCGCCGCTCGGCACTTATCGGCGCCGATCGGCGCTTGTTCATATAAATGCCTCCGCCGGTTACCTGCGCAGACCGGCGCCGATAGGCGCCGATCGGCGCTTGTCGGCGCTGATAGGTTTTCGGCTTTCTTTCTGTATACGGCTTAACACTATTTAGGTATTTTAAAATCTGACGGTTTTGCCCATCTGCGAAAATGCGAAGCTTCAAGCTAAAATGTCTCCATGTTTAAATATTGTTATCAACGTTAGCGCTGACGTCACGCCTTCTTATATCGCTAATTATTTCGGCACCTAATTTAGAATTGGCCTAGTTATCTAGAACGGGAATGCAGCTGTCGCACGTGGTTCTTCTTGGAGGTCATTTTTTATCTGTGAATATTTTGTAAATACCTGTTAAATATACCCAAGTTCCTAATATATTTATAAAATAAAAATAATAATATACTATTAACAACACTTAAAACTTTAACATCTAAAGAAAAACTTCTGTTTTTATCTAGATTACACAGCAAAGTGCAAGTTTTGCTCTCGTGTTCTTAGTAAAAAGACTCAAAAAATCCCTTTCGACAAAGCCGGAAGAAATACGTCAGTTTAACAAGAGATTTTTTAAAAAAGAATTTCCATTGTGAGTGGTCTCGCGAAGCAGAATCTCAACACCAATTACTGTCAGTGCTTTATTAGTTTGCGCTGGGACGGCTTCAGCAACGGAAATATAAGTCCCAGCAAATAAGTATAAATATTTTTTCATGTCTCATGGCGAAAAGCGTCAATTTTCGGCCCGCTGCGTTAAACGAGGTTGTCACTTTCTGCCTCCGTCGAGCATAAAAATAGTATATTATACACCTAGGGAAGTAAAATAAGAAATGTGTGATCTGAGGCTTTCTTATTACTTCCCGAGGGGTGTACATACTTTTTTTCTTATCGACGGAGGCGGAAAGCGGCAACTTTTTAATTGCAGAGGGCCGAAATTAGATAATTAGTTACCGGAGTGATTTGTTCATTATATTGCATTGCAGTAAAAATTCAATTATTTAATATGCATAGAATAGTACATAATATATTGTTAAGATATGATTATTTTATTGCACCACAATATTTTTTCCAATATTATGATGGTTTTATTAATTCTAATATTATGCACTTTTATACGTAGATTATTAAACCATAAATGCTCTATTAGGTAAGACATTCTATATATGGGCGCAAAATAGTTATCTAGGGCGCTAAAAGAGAAAAAGTCTCTGTACATTTCGCTTCAAATGGAACGGTTGCGACCGGGCTCGCCTTTCACGTTTGCCTGATATCTTGGATTTTTTAAACTAAAACTAAAATAACTAGCAGTTCTATGCGATTTCAGTCACATAGTTCCCGTTCCCGTAGGAATATGGGAATAAAATATAGCCTTTGTTACTCAGGGATCTTTTAGCTTTTCATTGTTGAAAGAATTTTCAAAATCGGTCCAGTCGTTTCTAGTCTAGTCTAGTCGTATCTAAAAAAAAAGATACAAACATACAAATCTTTTCTCTTTATAATATTAGTATAGATAAAATTAAAATTTAGATTTTATTCATGTTTGAGCTTGTCAACATTTTGTATACTTACAAAAAATCTCACGCCTTTTATCCCCGAGGGGGTAGGCAGAGGTATTCCATTACTGGATATACCCACATTTCACGAGATACATTGGAGCCCTAAACGTGATAGGTGGTGAGCCCATCGCCGGACCGGGTCTATTTACACATGTCTCAGAATTAATTCTGAGACCTGCGGGTTTCCACATGAAACTTGCATGAAAACACCCGAATAACAAGAAATAATAAACATACAACTTTGCGTTCAGCCGGTACTACTTTCGGAAAGCAAATAATATCATAAAAATATATCAAATTCTTCTACACGACAGCATATTTTAATAACGGAACACGCATATTCCGGAGAAATGGGCACAGGCAGCTTCTCTATTTTCGGAATTGAATTTACTCAGTAAATGAGTTATTCATTTATACATACATACATATATCCTACAATTGTGACTAGCTAATGTCTGTACACAGAAGATATTTAATCTCTCGAAAATGGGTATATACGAAGAAATGGAATACCTCTGCCTACCCCCTCGGGGATAAAAGGCGTGAGATTATTGATTTATTTTATTTTTAGAATATATTTTAATACATAAATAATCTTACGGCTGTAGTCCCCGAGGGGGTCTGACTTCACAGTCATACCCCCTCGGGGACTACAAATTCTGGGGTCTGTGGTTATCATGATATTTTCCTTCACCTTCTATCTGATAGACAAAAAAGTTGAAAGAAAATATGTTCAGCCTTATCCCCAAAGGGGTCGGCAAAGGATCTTCATTGCTGGAAATGATAGATATGTACTAAGTTGGAGAAAAACTCTATGCTAATTTTTGCTAAGACTAATTTACTTCCAGCCGGTCTATCATAGCTTCTTGTTTATATTAACACTGCTTTTAACATTTCATTGCAAGCAATAATTATGACAGCAGAAGTTATAACTGCCCGATAATAACTTACCACCATCTGCAACCAGTACTTTCGCGGAATAACCCAATTAAAACTTTAAAATATTCTAAACAAGAGCTAAATTTTCTTGGGAGCATTTTTAAAGGTTTATTTTAACTATCGACTGTTATTATAATTCAAAACGGGATGTTTATTTTAAGAATAACAATGATTTCTTTGAACGAGCTTCTATTTTCAACCCTTATTAATCTAATTATCATATTATTGCTGTCTGTATTACCATAACCAGTCGCGAATGTTTTTGTGTATAATTTTGTTAAGTTGGTAGCTCTTGCTCTAGTAAAATTTCGGTTGACAATAGGGTAGTTAGTTGACTCTATCGAAATAAAATTGCAAGTAATCTAGACTTTTACACTTACACTAATATTCTAAAGAGGAACGATTTGTATTTTTGTATGTTTGTATGTTTGTAATGGCTGTTAGGCACGCTTTCACGCGTAAACCACTAAAACTATTTTAAAGATTCTTTAAAAAAAGCACACGCCTTTCTTCCCTGATGGGGTAGGCAGAGGTATTCTATTACTGGATATACCCACTTTTCACAAGATATATTGGACCCCTAAACGTGCTAGGTGGTGAGCCACTCGCCGGACCGGATCTATTTACACATGTCTCAGAATTAATTCTGGGTCCTGCGGGTTTCCTCACGATGCTTTCTTCCCCCTTAAACTAGTGATAAATATGTACGTTATTTTTGAAAAACTCATTGGTACATGCCAGGATTCGAACCCGAGCCTCACTGATTTTCATCATGTGAAGCAGGCTCTTAAAGGTCACAGCACACTTATCAACTCGGAAAGGGATCGTCACCGTATCGCCTCGAGCCGTTCAGTATTGTTTGTATGAAACTCCCTACTGCAACGCACACTAATTGGAAACGTAACGTAATCGCCTCGCATCGGAACAGGCTCCGAACCGCGATGCGGTGAGTGGTCAACTTGCAGTTCCCGCGCTTACGGCTCGCTGTCCCCCCGCTTACGTCTCTCCGTACGCGAGCTCACGGCTCTTCGTCCACCATTGCCCGTGTCCCCTCCCGCGACTTGCCTGCTGATCGTGCCGCCGCCCGCCATTCGCAAGGCAACTTCCTTTGGTGTTGCGCGTAAGTTTTATTGAATTTTTTATTGAACACTCAACGTTTGGATTCAAACTGATTTGGTGCCAACCCGGTCAGCCAGCGGTCGGCGAGGCGTAAGCGCGGTGACGCCTAGCCGTAGCCAAGTTGACGTACAGGAGCCGCTGCTACGCTTTGCTTACATGCATACGTTAGGTTGACGCCTGGTTGACGGCGAGGCGAAAGGCGATACGGTGCCGATCCCTTTCCGAGTTGATATGTGTGCTGTGACCCTTAACCGTCACTGCTCTTCTAAAGATTCTTTTACCGATGGGAAGCTACATTATCATGGGGTATATTTTATCCCCATATTCTCAAAACTCATAATTTTTTTTTCGTTTATAAATTATTTAAAGTTCAATTTTTTTTAGTAATAAATACATAAAAAGGTGAAACACTTGAGTAATAAAAATGAGGACGCCATAAATAAGTATTCACTATATTTGCCACAGTAAATTTTCGTTTTGACAGATCCTATTAAGTAATTCATCCAGAAGTAGGTATAGCTTGTATCGTGATGAAAAACGTGGGCTTCTTTCATCCCGGAAAAACACGTACTTCGTCGTACTTCGTTCGGGTCGTAGATAATAAATTGAAAAAATATATAATTTATGAAATGAAACGAAACAAAAGAATAATAACAGCGTCTGCTCACTTGGACAAGACATTGTTACAGCTCCACAATCTTTCCGAGAAATAAATAATACAACATCCTTGTTAGAAATGTACCTTTCCGAAAAGCACGTTCATAATCTTTTGTCATAGACTGCGAAGATTGCAGGTAGGCAACAGGTAAATGTGATTCATGGTAAATATATTTTTAGAAAAAATCTCAAAAGGGCTGTTATGGAATCTAAGGGCGACAGTCCATAAAACAGAGATGGCAATATCGCTAACTCTATCTTCTTTCTCTTTCCACCTAATGCGACAGGTATAATAGAAGGTAAATTTTACTGCATTGAGGGTTTACCCAAACTTTTTGCGGAACTAATTGTTATATTAGTAACGTTCGAATTTTAAAATTGGAAACAGTGCTTGTTGGCGACGGACAATCTTTTTAAACTTGAATTTAATCTTTTTACGTTATTTTATTCTTTTTTGGATTTTTTGTTTTGTGTCATTGTTGTTCTTAAATTTTTAATTTGAAAGTAAGACATTTATTACACATTAACTTTTTATAATACTATTAAGAAAAGTAGCACACACGGGGTGGTGCCCATGTGCAACAGTGCTATCAAATTTTAAGTGTTGCATTAGGACTCTTTTCTTGTATTTTAAAAGTTATTGTTTAAAATTTACTTTGACACAATATCACACAAATTTATACTGTAAAACGTGACATAGGTACCGACTGATTTCCTGACAAACATAGCACACCCTAAATAGGTGGCCCTAGATATTTTAAACCAGCGGTTCTCGGAATAAAGTATAGCCTATATTACTACGGGATATTCTAGCTTTCCATTGGTAAAATAATTTTTAAAATCGGTTCACTAGTTTTTTAGTTTATTCGTAATAAACATACAAAAATACAAATCTTTCCTCTTTATAATATTAGTTTAAAGTATAAGTAGGTATATAGTATAAATATATATTTTAAGTATAGAAGTGTAGATATAGATTTGTAGAAAATGGATGGTCGTTTGTGTTGTTTTGGGGGTTCTTAATTGACAAACAAACACGCAACCAACAAACTTGTTTACTCACAGAAATCTTGAGCCCGGGCCAGAATTGAACTCTCTGCCTCAGAAGTACACTACTAATAAAGGTGACTAGGTGGTGGTATTTATTTCTGTCAAATGATCAGCCTAGCTATCCAAAGAGAGAATGCGGCCAGTCTTCTTTTCACTGTCCCGCATTGTTCCTCTTTGAAGGTAATTTCATAACTGTAAATAAATAATAATAATAAATTTTGGAACAATTCACACACCGTCGTTCAGTCCCAAACTAGGAAGAGCCTGTACTATGGGTACTAAACAACTGATAAACATACTTAAATAAATATTAAGCACCCAGACATGAAGACAACAGACATGTTCCCCATGAACCCGCGACCTCCGACTCAGAAGGCAGGGTCACTACCAGCTGAGCCAACAGGCCCATCATCGTCAAATGTATTATTAATACTAAATAAAACGATTGATTAATAGAATGAGGAATAGTGTAATCCGAGAGTGTGTGGCTTGAAAGAGGATATAGTGACTAAGATTAAGAAAGGAATGCTCAGGTGGTTTGGACATATCGAACGGATGGATGAAAGGCGTCTAACGAGACAAATATACTATAAGGAGATTGTGAGAGGCCGAGTCGGCGGAGGGTGACCTAGGCGTACTTACATCGATCAGATCGGCGATGTATTGAAGAAAAGAAAGATAAAGAATACCCGAAACCGACGAGCATGTATGAACCGATTGATGGATGTGGATGAAGCGCGAGAGGTATGCCAGGATTATAGCAGGTGGCGGGCTATTGTCTCTCCCTACCCCTTCGGTAAAAAGGATTGAGCATATATACTAAATATAAAATTAAATACTTATTCAAATCACGCTATAGGTATAAGAACACAGTTGTGTTACAAAACAAAGTTTTGTTCTTTACCTTGCGCCTGCAAACTCCAGAACTCGCGCATTTATCAAGTTCCCCACTTCGCCCAGAGGACAGTATTTTGTTTGCCTAAATTCCAGTATTTGTGGTTCCTTAGGGAGATCTTCTCGAGCCATCTGGCAAGATGAATAACTTAGAAGGCCAAGGTCAGATGAATGAATGGACAAATCTGGCTTTAAGGTCGCTTTGGGAGTTAAGCTTTTTAGGGTTAACGTTGATGAATATCTTAGTTTCCTTGAGGTTTCAATCATTCTGTTAAGGACCGGATATATCTACTATATGTCGTCATAATGAGAAAGTTTGGTCTGTAACAAAGAGACTTAAATAGGTATAATAAAGCCATTGGGAATATTTTCATTTTGGATTCATAAAACCTGGACATATTTCCATTACACATTATTTCCATTTGAAACTATAAACTAATAATTTATGAAAAGCGCCTAATTATAAGTTTTAAAGCCGAATAGTAGGCTTAATTAATGTTTTACAGATTTTAATTTAACCTTGCATTGCATTGATCCAGTGTTTTGGTGCAGCGCTCTAATCCACGAGTTGGAAATATTTAGCTTAATCATAGCTAAATGATTAAGCTTAATATTTCCAACTTTACCTACTACATATTATTTATGTAGGTATATGGAACACTAATTTGACAGAACGTGTTTTGATACCTAAATCCATAACTGTGTACACTAGCGGAGGAGACTATAATATTATTATACCTATGGAGTTTGGAAAGCTATTCTATGAATGGAATAGCTCCCATTGGTATATAATTAATATAACGTGCTACCTAATCCTATAGAATGTTTGATCCATATACGAGTAGGATCATCATTAACTCGGCTCCAATACAGCTGATCCAATTGTCATCAATTACCTCCGATATTCGTATTGATTTCTGCCAAAATGGCACGAATTCGAGGCTTGGGATATCTGCTCAAGAATATAATGGAGTCGGCTCCAATCAGAAGATGGAGGTTTTGAATTCTCGTAGGAATTAGAGGGGTGATCCAAGACTTATCAGAGAAGACAATTATCGAACTAGGTACCTACTTAATTCCGGAGTGAATTTGTGTAGGTAATATTTCTTTTAAACATTACATTTTGAGCAGTGACAGCCCGGACGGTTAAAGAGCCGGTCGAAAATCAGTGAGGCTCGGGCTCGAATCCTGGCATGTACCAATGAGTTTTTCAAAAACTTACGTACATATTTATCACTTGCTCGACGGTGAAGGAAAACATCGTGAGGAAACCCGCAGGTCTCAGGCTACATGTACATACAGATAAGTACTTAAGTACATACATGATACAAACAACAATAATAACTCTCCTCCTGGTGCAATCGGGTAAAAGTTTACATGTATTTTTCCCTCGTAAATATTTAATTAGTTCGTGAATTCGCGATAATAAGTTCATTGTTTTTTCATACTAATAACATGCAAAAAGATTGCTTGCCAATACTTACATTTTGTGAGTAAGCCTAAGAGCAATTTGATATTTATGTGAGCATAAGCAGTCACCTAGTCCTGCAAAATCTATACAAAATTTTTACTGCTCTTTTGTCTTCTAAATCCTAAAAATAAGAGGACAGACCAGGGATTAAAAAGTTTGAATCTGTAAAAAAAGTAAAAAGTTTTTTCTCTATTCGTGTGACCAGTACGCGGTTGAGTGGCGTTAACTTCTATGTGCAAATAAAAAGTGTAAACGAATGTGGGTCGCGGTGTTTTATTTTTGCACACTTTGACAGTTTTGTGCAACGGTCGAGTAGTTGTAGAATGAGTAGAATGAGTTTTTAGAAACTTACGTACTACATATTCATCACTAGCTCGACGGTTAAGGAAAACATCGTGGGGAAACCCCGCAGGTCTCAGAGTTATTGCTCAGGCATGTCTAACAGACCCAGTCCGGCGATGGGCCACCACCACCTATCACGCTTAGGTGTCCAAAGAATATCTCGTATAAGAAGTGGCTAAATCCAGAAATGGAATACTTCTGCCTGCCCCCTTGGGGATAAAAGGCGTGAGATTATTAAATTTTAATAATTTTTAGGTGATTAATTTATAACTATTTACTGTGAATTCACAAAAGTTAAGCTGTGAGCTAAACTTATTACGCCGCCGGACCGGGTTTCTGCTACACACGGTTTAGAACTAATTCTGAGTCCTACTGGTTTCCTCACGATGTTTTCCTTCGCCTTAGAGAATAATTAATATGAACGTTTCGGAAAAAATGATTGGTAGATGGCGTGGAGACGCCAGGATTCGAACCCAAGCCTCACGCAAGAAAAGCAAATGAATAGGACAATAAAGTTTTGAGTAATCGCGATGACAGTCCTTAAAGGATTTTCCCGGCTTCGTCTCCTTGCTAACATCTTATTATAAATGTTCAGTAAATTCTAAAGACAAAAAGTTGGATAAAAGGCTTCTGCGTCTAGACGACTTTTATGTAAATGCAAATAGACTTTCAGACTTGCAAAACGTTTAATTAAACCAACGCTGTGTATAGCTACCAGTATCACAAGCCAGAGAAAAGATTGTTTTAAAAAATACAATATAACGTAACAAAAAAAGGACTATATGAAAACGGCAAGCCTCCTTTTATAAAGTTCCATATTTTCAAACTTTACACGGCACGGAAAATCTCGGCGGCAAATTAAAAATATAAAAAACAAAGGCTAAACATTATGCGGGCCTTTTTGAGAAAAACGTCAACAAAGTTATTTAAGAAAAAAACAAAGGACGGCTCAATTGTCGTCGAGTGAAGAATTTGTTTTAGGTTATTAAAAGGGTTCCGTAGTTTTAATTAAGAGTTGTTTAGTATTCTCTTTTTTAGTGCTCTTTTTTGCTGAGGGTTGTGTATTACGATGTACTTATAATATCTTAAATAATATTTTTTAACACTGTCATTAAAATATATTAAAGACTAGGAGGCGCCCAGTGTTGCAGTTTTTCCGTTCCCGTGGAAATTTAGCGAAAACCCTACTTATTCAACGCGTTTGTCATTTATGGAATCTACTGTATTAATTTCAACTGTTGTTCGTTGATGAGTCTGTCAGTCAGGGGGCCAATTCTACTAAATGACAGCGGTGATAGTTGTATGACAATTACATGATTGTGGTCACTCAATGGTGATATTATGTCAACACTTGACACTCAATGGTGATATTATGTCAAATTTTGACATAATATCACCATATTAGTATAGAGTATATTATGTCAAAATTTGACATAATATCACCATTGAGTGACCACAATCATGTAATTGTCATACAACTATCACCGCTGTCATTTAGTGGAATTGGCCCCCTGGTTTTCTCTCTTTATATAATAACTAGATGTCGCGCGGTGCGCGAGGCCGCAAGCGGCCACGCGTGTCTCTGTGGGATCGTATTTTGACAGAAAAATTAAGTAATTTTGGGCGCAGATCTTGTTTTAGCCATTTTTGATAATTTTCTATGTGAATTTTGTCTTTTTTTAGTATAAGTCGAAAAATAATAAAAATTTGTAAAATATTTTTTTTTCATGGCAACACTGCTTACTGAGACCCACAATCGCTCCATACAACCCAACTTGCCAAAGTGTTGCCAACTTGCCTAAAACTACCGATGGAAACTATAAAAATCCATTTTTTTCAGTAAAGAGAGAATACCGGGGCGGCCATCTTGTTTTTTTAGTTTTTCGGATTTTTCTGGTAAACTACAGGATATGCCCTGTGCAATGACACCAATCACGTTTCTATAGCATATTGTCATCTGGGAGATCAATTCGGGTCTTTTGAGGTCTACCCTAAAAATTCAATCGGCCATAACTTTCAGTGTTGCCAGGTGAAATTCAAAAAACCTACAAAAGGTCATAGTGAGAGATAAAATGTACCGTTGACTGTTACTCGTTTTTGCAAAATGGTAAAATTTCGAGTTTTGACTTTTTGCATTAAAAGTAAAAAACTACGCCAAATTTTGAGAAAATTGTTAAACATGGCAACACTCCGTTATAAGACCTCTAACCCCGCCATACAAGCCAACTCGCTCAGGTGTCGCCATCTTGCCGAAAATCAACATTCAAAATCTGGTAAAATTCATCTTTTTCTTTGGGAGCCAATCACAGGGCGGCCATCTTGGATTTTCAGTTTTTTGGATTTTTCTGGTAAACCACAGGACATGACCTACGTGATGACACTTAAAACATCCCCTTAGCATATTATCATCTTAGAGATCAATTAGGGTCAAGTGGGGTCTAAAACCACTCTAACTTTGAAATACTATAACGCGGCCGCCATTTTGTTTTTTCAACTTTTTAAATTACATTTCTAAATCATCTAAACATTTTAACCGATTCTAAAAATTTCAACCGGATCGGCTTAAAAACAAAAGAGATACGATAGGCAAGCTTGGCCGCCATTTTGTTTTTTTGAAAAGTCGGAATTTTTCCTGGGTCACCCCGCCATTTTGAATACTTTTCCCTTAAAAGACTTTTCTCCAAAACGACTCCTTCTGGGAGAACAATTATGTCAATCAGTCAGTGAGTGAGTGAGTCAGTGAGTGGTAGTCGAGCTTTATATATTATAAATAGCGGTTCTGCGCGTTCCCGTTCCCGTGGAAATACGAGAGCAAAATATAGCCCTATTACTCAGGGACATTCTAGCTTTCTATTTTTACCGAATTTTCAAAATCGGTCTAGTAGTTTTTTAAGTTTATTCGTAACAAAGATACAAACATACAAAACTTTCTTCTATGTAATATTAGTATAGACTAGAATGTAGATAATGTAGTATAGGCAATAATTAACAAAATAATGTTTTTTCTCCTATTTTAACGGTTCAATATTAACCGTTGTGTAAGTAAATAATTTTGAAAATATTGTGTCTGCCTTTCGTGGTTTGACGGAATAAAAACCAATCTTTCTTTATAATCGCCACAGAAAAAATTGTCTTACGTAATTTTGTACCAGTAAATAAAACAGAAAAATACACAACCCTAACAGAAAACCGAGAAAAACAAACCATGAGTTTTTAATTAAAAAGAAGTGACTACTCAGTCTCAAATATCGAACCCGCAATAACCGTTTAGAAGCAACAAAAAGTTACTGGCCATTGTCCTCTTTGATTAGCGACCTCCTTTCCGGAATAGAGACCCGATGTTTTTAATTAAGAACGTTGACAGACTTGTGACGCGTAATTTTTCAAGACCCTCTTTAATTTATTCTTAATATGTTTGTATAACAAAGTCCATTGTTATTAATACAGAGGCTTATGAAGTAGGCCTGTGATAATTAAAGGCAGGCTTGTTTTTGGCTTTTGTGGTTTTGTACAGTCAAGAGCAAGTCAAGCTTGACACTACCAGTTTAAGCTGAGCTCTGATTTATACTGCGTGCCATAGAATACAGGGCCGGGTCAAAGTCCAAAGTGTCAAGCTTAGCGTGCTTTCGACTGTACTACTGATTTTCCGCTAAGGAACATTTTAGCAATATTCTTTGGAATGCAAATAGGAATTTTTGCGAATGGGACCTTTTGAGAACGGGACATTCTGCGAAACAAACAAAAAATTAAATATTAGTGTAAAGTGTAGATACATACAGACCAGAAATACATTACCCTCGTTCTAGTACGGTCGGGTGAATACAACACGAAATCAATACCGACAATCTTACTTAACATTTTTATTTATGCAAGCCAACCCTAACAGAAAGGCACTTATCAAACAAATGATAAAATGGGCCCTTTTTATTAAAACTCGTAATGAGGTTCACTCACGTCATGCATTTTTGTATCAGGATCACTTATTGAGCGACACGACACCGACACGACTCCGATACAAATATCGACTTACATGCTTACTTAAATTACATGTCAGAAATAGTAGGTCTTAGACTAGTACAATAGGTTCAATGTAGTTTTTCTAAGAGTATAGCATATAGTTGCATTTGTCTCAGACTAGCTGTTCTACACGGTTTTACCCTCACAGTTCCCGTTCCCGTAGGAAAACGTAAATAAAGTATAGCCTGTTTCTCTCTGATAATGTAGCTCTTCGACGGTGAAGTAATTTTTAAAATCGGTCCAGCAGTTTTGAGTTTATTCGTTACAAACGTACAAAAACAAAAAATCTTTTCTCTTTATGATATAAGTGTAAAAAGTCAAATTAGCTACAATTACTTCTATCCCTGTTTCAGAGGGTACGTTAAACCGTTCCGTCCCTGTTTTCGTAGCGATTACTTGTTGGTTTAAAAAATTCTGACAGTTAGGTTTTACTAGCCCAATACAATCTCTCAAGCCGCAGTGGGCTAGTGACAAAGATTATAGCACATTGTTCCTCACGTTTGAGGAAAGACCATTAGCACAGCAGTGGTCTGATACAGGTTCATGATGATAAATACATTCATGTAAAAAATAAAGAGCAGTGATAGCCCTGACGGTTAAAGAGCCGGCCGAAAATCAGTGAGGCTCGGGTTCGAATCCTGGCATGTACCAATAAGTTTTTCAAAAAACTTACGTACTTATTTATCACTAGCTCGACGGTGAAGGAAAACATCGTGAGGAAACCCGCAGGTCTCAGGGGTCAATCAACTTTTAAAGTACTCCTTTTGACATTTTCTATCAAGAAGATTTGAAAAAAAAAATTGCAGATAATTACTGAATTGTAGTTGTATAATGCTAGAGATAACATTAAAGTTACTAACTTTAACTGTTGCCGCGATGATTTCTTGATATTTTTTGAGTTTTTGACAAAACTTGGTAAGGGTTCTGATCGTGGTTCTTTTGCGTTACCGAATTAAATAATAATTTTAAACAAATAAAACAGAAATATATTTATATTAAATTATATTTATTTCTTTGAAATAAGGAAACCATTGTCATATTTATAGTCAGCCTTTGACTTATTCTAAAAATGAATCAAAAAGTGGCACTTAAATTATCACTGCGTTACTTTGGTCATATTGAATGCTTAACTTTCAAAAATATTCCACTTCTAATCAAATCAATCTTACTTATTATACTCTATGCCATAAGTTAGATCGTAACGCACCAAAACTGATGACTTTTATGTATGAATAAGAATAATTCTAATATGAATCAATCAAAACATATCTAAAATTCTGGGGACATTAAGTAACGCCAGAGAAATATGAATAGTAACGCCAGAGAAAGGCTTAAGAGTTTGCTTGAGTAAAAAAACGCTTTTTCGTCAGAAATCTACAATGATGATGCACTTGTAGCGGCACTACATAGGACGCGCCAATGGATGGCCTAGTTCTAAACCGTGCTATCAAAGTTTTATAATGAGCTTGTATAAATCCAACTGGCCAACATCAACCGTTGGACCGCGGTCCCCAGGCACTATCACCTCGCCGAGGAGCATTCCACCTCCGCTCCTCCATATTGGTGACACCTGGACATCAGCGCAACCTTCTCCTAGACTTCAGTGAAACCTTCCTGGACACCAACGCAAACTTCAGAAGCAGCAACGCATCGCCATCACTGTCATCACTCCTACAGCAACCTTTACTCAAGGTCAGCAGCAGCAGTCGCACAGAAAGCCAGAATCTTGCCCAATCAGGTCCATACGTAGTCGATGCACCGTGCTACCTGGTCCTGCAGGCATATCACTTACAGCCACAGCACTCGGCCCAAGCAAAGTTCACCGCAGCCCACGTCTGAATTTAGAGCAGCTGGTCACCCTCGCCATCGTGACAGTCTCTGCACAGTGAACTACGGGTGACTTCAATAGTCGCAGCAACCCGCTCAGTCTCGGCTCACCGAGACTTGGAGCAGCACTGGAACTTGCAAGCTTAGCTACGAAGCAACGACGCCGCACAAGAAATCGACCTTCTGTCTTGGAGGGGGAGTTATGTAGCGACACTACATTATCATCATCAGCCTATAGTAGACTGCTGGACATAGGCCTATCCAATTGCACGCCATTCAACTTGATTTTCAGCAACTATCGTCCAGCTGCCACCAGCCACCCTGCGATGATCGTCGCTCCACCTAGCCTGAGGGTGTTTTTTTGGATGATTGCCGATTCATATGGTTTCCACTCTAGAACATGTCTACCCCAAAGGTCATCTGGGCACTTCAGATTGCTTATTCTACGAGCTATTTCGTCAACTTTGGTTCTCTTGCGGATCATTTCGTTTCGGATTCGATCCCTCAGAGAGACACCAAGCATAGCCCGTTTCATAGTTCGCTAAGCAACCTTGAATTTATGTACCAGTCGTACCGTCATAGAACGTGCCAATAGACGGCAGAGCTCTAAACCGCGCTATCGAAGTTTTCTAATAATGAGTTTGCATAAATACAACTGTCCAACATCAACCTTTGGACCTCAGGCACGATCACCTCGCCTGGCAGAAGTTTTTCCCTTTTCCGATGAAGAAGCATTCCACCTCCGCGCTCCTCGGAAGTTTCAGAATTGAGATTTTATATTAAACTCATGTTTTTTTCAAATATTATCATAAAATACTTGGCATTTTCGCTTAACTCTTTCCTTATATTCCTTATAGCTTTCATCGTCTTTCCATCTTTTTCATGTCTCTTCTGTTCCTGTCCATTCTGTCCATCCTCTCACACCCGTAATTTCTCTATGCTTTTGCTTCGCTGCTTCATGTTTCTCCAAATTATTTTTTTAACGTTCTCTTAAGTTTGTGAATTTGTGTAGCATTGCTGTTATTTTTTAGGAGCCGACCCTGAAGTAATTAAAATAAGCTTTAATCACTTCATGGACAGTTCCTCGTACGAATAAATAACAAAGGCTATGCGTAAAATATGTAAGATCTTCACGATTCAATTCATATGACATATTGCCATACATTCTCTAGAGTTACTGGTAACGCAAGAGAATTTTTCGGTAACTCGAGGGAAAAATTAACAAATAATGAATCTTAAATCAATAATAATAAAAAGAAACCGTAATGTTTCAACGGATTGCCAAGATTAGACTCAAAACACATTTGATTCAAGTAGTAGTATCAAAATAGTGTAAAAACTTAACAAAATTTACGTGGTTACGCAGCAGAACAATAATAAACCCACGCGCACCGTTCAGGACGTCCCTAGCAACTTGCGGCGGTTTGGCGCCAAATAGACATTGACACATTGTGCCTACGAGATATTAGACAACATCGCTTGTTCATCTTTGTTCGATTAATGCCATCTCTTGATGAGGGGAAGAATTTTTTGCGGAACGCAGTGGAATAGAAATTTTACGCAGACTTAGGGACACGGTTTATAATATTTTTATAAAAAAAGGAAAAATAAATGACATCATATTTTTGACTACATAGGAGAGCTTGTCTAATTATGCTTCTATTGATAACTTAAAATAAAGCGCGGTCAAAGAAATTATTTAAATAAATGTATGGTTAAACATCCATACTGTGCTTGGGGACACAGTTTTTTCATATGCATACCAAATATTTTCCACTGCGTGACCACAAAGATCTACATGATTGTTGTAAAATTGTTTGATTTAATATCAGAAACATATTATGTTTACATCTAAGATGCATAAATAACCAAGACATTATTAACATTTTAATTCTGTTTTACATTTTTGCTGTTCATCGTGACAGGGACACGAAAGGAGTGCCTTAAAAGTTGATTGACCCTCAGAATTAATTCTGAGACATGTGTAAATAGACCCGGTCCGGCGATGGGCTCACCACCTATCACGTTTAGGGGTCCAATATATCTCGTGAAATGTGGGTATATCCAGTAATGGAATACCTCTGCCTACCCCCTCGGGGATGAAAGGCGTGAGATTATATTATTATTATTATGTAAAAAATTAAATTTTTAGGGCACAAAAAAGCCTCCCAAGAGTATCTGACATGGCTTGACAATTTCCATTGTGCGTAAAGACAATGAAAACCGGGACCAATAGCTAAAAATGTCTTCCGAAACACAGAACATAATATGTTTATTACTTGTGTATAAAGACGTATTGAACCTATAAAATCTTACAGAAACTAGAATAACACGTCATAGACTAAAACCGGCGTCTCGCGCGTCGTGTCGTCCTTTTCAAAACACACATTCCGTTCACGCCTCCCCACAAATTAGAGAGAGTGCATGGAGTGTGGACGCACCACAACTCAGTGTGAAATACGACCGTTTTAGTGACAGACACGCGGCCTACTCTAAACGCCATTAATTTTGGCCTAATGATACGTTATTGCATTGAATTTTTGATTAATAGTGTTCCCCATTGCACAATAAGTAATTAAGCTGGGTTAGGTGCTTTGTCGCATGCTTGAGAGACTTGTTAGAGTAGGTACAATACTTTTTTGATACCTATATACCCCATACACCCATACACTCCTACCTACAAGTGACAAACGAAGTTTTCATTCTCTGAATCCTCGATGTTGACCCAGCTACTCAGGTATCACCACACCAAATTTATTCAAAACCCGTCCACTAGTTTTTGCGTGATGCGTGCACAAACACACAGATAGACAGGCAGATAACAATTAAAAAAAAATGCGTTTTGATATCTACATCCATAACTATCTACAGTACCGCAAATTTGTTTTAATAAATATTTCATGTAGGTACAGACACGGTCCCGTTACAATTTATGTATAGAGATAAGGCATGAGCATAGAATTTTTATTTTTATTATTTTTCCTATCAAAAGTAGCATGACTCGGCGTCTACATGTGCTTCTCGTTCATCTTTGATACACGGTCGTGATTCATATCGGTTCGTCTCGTATCATAGTAGGTTATCAAATAAAATTATACAACGCGTAACAGAATAAGCTCAATTCCTCATACACCCCAATTAGTATAAATTATGATGAATTCGAACTTTAATTGTGTCTAAACAATTTTCTTAAATAAAGAGCAGTAATAGCACGATTTCAATAGGTAGTACTAAATTCAGCTATGCTAATTGATTTTTCTAAAAAAAAATACACCTATTAAATATGGCTAAAATCGATTAAGCTGTCGATACTGAACAAACTAATTTCAGGAATTGCGCTTATTCTGTTACATTGTAAAAATACGTAAAAGCAAACTCATGTAATGTAAATTTGTAGGTGTTTAAAAAGAGAAATCGACGGTGCGTTTTCCAATTAAACGAAATTGTAGCTTCTACTTGATTGAACTACGGTATTACGCTTAATTCCAGCCGCTCCCAATCCTTCTATAAATTACAGAATTCTGAATTCTAGCATTAAGCTTATCCATTGAACCTCTTTCTTTGTCACGGGGATTTCATAAATTATTATCCATTACACTAATCCGCATTGCAAATGCAACATATTATAATATTTCTCTGATAATAATTTCGAGAATTAATCTCGCTTGGAATATTCCAGAGACAATCTCTAACGAACCTTTTTCTTGTTTCAGAAAAGGCAAAGGGATGACGACCGTCGGTCAATATTTGCTGCTAGCTCTAGCACTGACCTCAGTGCAAATATCGTACACTGAAAGCCGTCTAAATGAAAAACGGAGGGACAAAACTGAAAGGCGATACCACTCCGCGCAGAACAAAGACAACATATGCGAGATCACAAACAGGGATTCTAAAGTACACTGCTACTGCGAAAGTACTGAAGTCAAAACAGCTACAAGAGCCGACTGTTGGGTATTCAACGGAGGCATAGACGAATCCGACCCCATATGGGCAACGTTTAACTCCCAACCGTATTTAGAAAAACTGACTTTCAACGTTCGTTCCGACGGGGCGCTAAAGTTCATTCCCCTCCACGTAATACACCGCATGAAGAGATTGCAGAAATTGTACGTGCATTATGCAACACTTAACAAGATTGAGAAGAAAACGTTCTCCAACATGTCTACGGTAAAGGACATAACGTTGATGAACAACAAAATAATGGAGCTAGACTTTTCCGCTTTTACTAACCTCCCATCGCTCGTAAACTTGACTATAAAGGAGAATAAAGTTACGGAGATCCAGAGAGACGTTTTCGTTGATCTACCTAGTCTGAAATACCTCGATCTGTCATTCAACATCATAAATTTAGCGCGCGACGGTTGCTTTGAGCATCTAAGCACGTTAAGCGATCTGGTGTTGGAGGCTAATTTAATAACAGTATTGACTAGAGACACTTTCCGGGGGCTCGCTAATTTGACCCGATTGGATCTGAGGTCAAATAAGCTGTCCATGATCGGTGATCTGACGTTCACGGAGCTGTGGAATCTGAATGAGCTGCTGCTTGATAATAATGAGTTGAAGTATTTGTCGGAAAGGGCGTTTGATGGATTAGCGCTACTCCAGAAGTTATCGATGACCGGGAATAAATTGAAATCAATTAACGAAGGATTGCTCGAAGGCGTTCGGGGGCTGGAGTTATTGGATTTGAGAAACAATGAGGTGGAATTATTTACGTATGACACAATTAAGCCGATAATTGAAAACTTGAAGATGAAGACTTCGGTGCTTTATTTGAGTGGTGAGTACAACCTGTTTTACTGTGCTATAGTAAAAATCTTTATAAGGATAACACACAAGTCTAACGACTTAAAAACGATTTCAACGAATAGCACTAAAGCATATAATCGATGTTTTAGACTTTTGTTGATTTAAAAAAAAATTAAATGAAACTACCTCTGAAGTATGATCTACCAAACAAAAAAAGAATCATCAAAATCGGTTCATAATTGGCGGAATAATTGCGTAACATACATACAAAAGAAAACATACAGGCGAATTGAAAACCTCCTACTATTTTGAAGTCGGTTGAAAATAAAGTTTATTACTATTGAATGTAAGAGATTGGACTCTTGAGGATATATCTCATACTTCGAATTTCATCAAGATCAATTCAGTAGTACCTACCTATAGCATTTAAAAAGGTAATAAACACACAGACAGAGTTACTTTCCCCTCATAGTATTAAGTTAGGATTTCAAGGATGGACAAATATAAAAGGTAGCACTACCATTATGACGCATGTCGCAACCACTTTTCATATTTTGTCGCTGGACTCTGCGACATCGCGCGTGCGCTCTTCTTGCAGCTCAGATGTGTGCAAAAAAATCTTCTCTTTGTAATATGTTCTAGAGGCAGAAGATAGGAATCCTACTCATATTATAAACGCGAAAGTTTGTAGGTATGGATGTCTGGATGTTTGTTCCTCTTTCACGCAAAAACGGATCGGAACGGATCTTAATGAAACTGTAAAGTTATATAGCTTTTACATTAGAATGACATTAGAATTACACATAGGCTATATTTTATCCCAGTATTCCCACGGGAACGGGAACTACGCCGGTGAAACCGCAGGGCGCTGCTAGTTTGACTATAAAAATATCTCTAGCACCGCACCATAATTTTATTAATCCAAACTTATTCACTGAAATGAAACTGGCATTTGCAAATTACAATGTGGACTACATTTTCACTTTAATGGTCTCTCATTATAATATTTGATATAGTTTTCCCATTGTCCATCATACAAAGTAGAGCGCCATTATAACCATATTACGAATATATTTGGTTCTCTAACATTAATTTCATGACATGTATGCTTAACGCACTCATGGGAAGATAAATAACTATATTTTGCGTTAACAATGGTTATTCCCTACAGCAGGGGTCGGCAACATTTTCAGTTGGAAGAGTAAAAAATTACAATATACAAAATGTCTAAGTTTTTAAAGAGCCACAAAAAAAAATCTTGATAACTATAGGTAAATAGTACCTACTTGCATAAATAAAGTTTTTTGATAAAAAAAAACTAATCTATTTATTCATATACATGTAGTGTTTTTTCACAAAAAATTTGATAATGTACTTATATGTAGGAATGGTAAGCAGGATGCATGTAATGGAACGGGATGTGTGAGCGAGTGAGACGACGGGAGTGAAAGAGAGAGGAGAGTAATGGATGACGTGATAAGAGGACGGACATGTGTTGAAAATATTGAAAGTGGATTATAATAATAATTTGAAAGTGCCCGACTTTCCTTTTGGGAAATATCCCTCTACATATATATGGTTTTATTAGATAATCACATCGGTTATTCCAAGGTTATTCAATGTTTTATAATATTTTGAACTATAGAGCCGCAGCTTCACATCCAAAGAGACGCATCTGGATCGCGAATCGCAGGTTGACGACCCCTGCCCTACAGGGATACGGACCCTAACAATAGCACCCTCGTATTAAGGACAATTAATGAGTGTTGCAGTTCCCAGTCAACAATGGATATTATAGGATAACTCGATTTGGGAACAATGGAATATTTTTTATTAAAAATCAACAAACGAATTTTTCCCATGATTTTTGTTATCGGCGCGTGTTTCGGATTTAGTCGCGAGTGAGTTTATTTATAGCTTTTTCTGTTTATGCCATGAACGTCGTGAAAGATACCCTAGGGCTTTCAAAATCAAAGTTACCCAACAACTGGTGGCCTAATGGTTAAAGAGCCTGCTTCACATGATGATAATCATTAAGGCTCGGGTTTGAATCCTGGCATGTAAAACTTACGTACAGTACCTAGATATTTATCACTAGCTCGACGGTGAAGGAAAACATCGTAAGGAAACCCGCAGGTCTCAGAATTAATTCTGAGCCGTGTCTAACAGACTCAGCCCGGCGATGGGCTCCCCAATCACGTTTAGGGGTCCAAAGAATATCTCGTGAAAGGTGGAAATATATATAAATGGAATACCTGTGCCTCCTCCCTCGGGGATAAAAGGCGTGAGATTATTATTACTGAACTCACAGTCATCATAAATTGTATTTTTAGATAAGTTTTAGTACAATTCTAGAACCTGCAGCTTTCTTCTCGATATTTTTGTTTCACCATCAAGATAGTGATAAAACTGTATAAGTAATAAAAAATATCATCACAAAGTCAAGCGGTATACTGTTACGCATGTATTAAAGGTTAGTTTTTGTGAAAACGGTCCCAGATACACCCATTTTGATGTTATTTATAGCCATCGCATAAGTACTCGTGAATTGTTCATAAGATTGCCCGTACAATTTGCTGCCGGGCAATTTTATGGGAATGGGCACCGCGTGGTATCATAACGCTCTTAGAAAATATTGTGCATTTACTCTGCGGAATATCACAGAATTAATGTGCGGAGCGGTTTAATGTTTTATTACGAGTATCTTAAAAATGTAATTTCTTTATTAATTTAATCAGTATATATTAATTAATAATTGAAATAGTAGTAAGTAATAAAATAGAAACTCGCATACATTAACCAAGAGGTGTTGATGCAAACGGACAAGTAAATAAGTATAGTCGTAAATACAGGCTAGCATAAGGCCAACCCTTAGTGTACAACACAAGTAGATAGAATAACATAAAATTAACAGAAAAACAAAGAAACCCTATTCTAATATCTTAAATATATATAGTAATATAATTAGAGTAATTATATGTAATTATATGATTTTATCTTGATATCAACATTTATAATAAACTAGCGACCCGCCCCGGCTTTGCACGAGTGCAATGCTAACGTTCTCTTTACATAAAGTCAACAGTAAGTAATCAGAAGCAAAAAATATCTATAAAATATAAAAAAATAAAATCTTTAGATTTTTTTTTAATTTTTTCCGTCGATAAAAATGTGTCACCCATTTTCATAAGTGCACTTTATGGAGACTCACACTGTATATATATATATATAATGGTAGTGATAATAATAATAATATTATGTAGATTAGAGTAAAATATAAATCTTAAAAATGATAGTGATCTGTGGAGTGATAGGGGACTGTATATGTATGCTGTGAAATGATAGAAACACGTAAAATAATCTATCTATCATCACTACATAGTATAAAACACAGTCGCTTTCTCTGTCCCTATATCCCTATGTCCTTATGTCCCTATGTCTTTATGTCCCTTTGTATGCTTAAATCTTTAAAACTACGCAACGGATTTTGATGCGGTTTTATTCAATAGATAGAGTGATTCAAAAGGAAGGTTTTAGTATAAACATTGCACCCGCGCGAAGTCCGGGCGGGTCGCTAGTATATATATATAAAATGATAAACTGACTGACTGATTGGTGATATATCAACGCACATCCTAATCCGGTCTAGAGACTTGAAATTTTGCACATATATAGCTTATACAAAGTAAGCATCAACTAAGAAATAATTTTGCAAAATTCAACCCCTAAGGTGAAATAAACGTGCGCGAGCGAAGCCGCGGGTAAAAGCTAGTGTCTTATAAGCAAAATATGATTATAATAATAATAATAAATTGTGGGACACAATTTACAGACGGTTATTCAGTCCCAACCTAGTTTGGGACTGAATAACCGTCTGTACTATGAGTACTAAATAACTGATAAACATACTTAAATAAATATTAAACACACAGCCACGAAGAACGTTATTTCAAATTTTCCAGGTACCTAAAACCCTTTAATACCTCAAAGCTAAGAGATAATCTTAAGATAGACAAGTGAAGACAAGATACCCTTCTAACAAGACTTCATGATATGATAATCCCGTCTTAAGTTATTATGTATATTAATATTCCTAAGACCAAATGAAAAGCACACATATTACTTAAGAAGAACATTGTACTCCCAGAGTATACGTAGTTGTAATTTATTAGAGTATAAATAATCTTTTGCAAAGTAAAAATAAAACAGTAAGTCAGGTTTATGCAACTATATGTATTCTGAACGCAGCAGTATTTGTGCCTTATTCACTTTATACTGAGTCTTGAACGTAGTTATTTATATACATTTACACTTCTACATCAGATGTTTGTATTTTTGATTCTTGTTTTTTTCAATTCAATTCATTTATTGCAAATCATAATTAATAAGTACATTCTTACGAGTAAATACAGATCTTCTTTAAGTAATTGTGACACCCTGTAAGGGCATAGGAATATAATATACTATATAAATCTATTATGGTAATTTCAAGCAGGTTTGAATCTAACTGTATGTCTAATTTGTATGTTTGTAACAAATAAACTCAAAAACTACTGAACCGATTTAAAAAAATATTTTACCAATGGAAATAGAAGCAATACAATAGCTAACATAGGCTACATTTTATTCCCGTATTCCCACGGGAACGGGAACCACGAGGGTGAAACGAAGGTTTAAGAGCCCGTTTCTCATGCATGTACTAATGAGTTTTTGAAGAATTTACGTACATATTTAACTCTAGATCGACGGTGAAGGAAACATCGTTAGAAAACCCGCAAGTCCCAGAATGGATTCTGAGGCATGTGTACAAGTAGCAGTAACCCAACGGGCTCACCACAGGTCACGTTTAGGCATTCAAAAATATACGGGGGAAAAGTGGATGTTTCAAGAAATGGAATAATTCTTCAGATTGTGTGCAGTCTGTACCCGGTGTGGTGGCTGCTGCTGGTTCTTCTCGGGGTACTGCATTTGGAATCAGCAACTCGTCGGTGGAGATGGGCTGCTATTTACATTTGGCCAATCTTCATGGACGCGTTTAAAGTGCCTTGTTATTAGACTATTGACCTTTCTAATTGTACTTTTTGTACCTACAAAAAATTAATGATTTTTTACTTTTTTGACTTTGGTCCGGTTGTGAGTAAAACCTGAAAACCTCTCACGTTTAGGGTGTCAAAGCGAAGTAAAAACTGAATACTTCCAAAAATGACATACCCATTTCTACCTCGGGGATAAAGGATACTAGTTGCACTAGGCACCTTGTATGAAGATTACTTACTGTTTTGTTTTTACTTTGCTTTTGTCTGTAATATTGCGCAGCATAATACTGGAATTTGTTTCGTTGATATTATTATTCGAAAATGAAAACTTGGTAAAGGATATTTTGTGTATTTTGTCAAATGCAAAGTCATAAAATAAATTTGCATTTCGATAAATGTTAAATAGTGTGTTTAGGTCGTACCTCCTTACTAAACTATTATGATGACTTCAAATTTTCAAGAAAAGCATCGTTAGATTATTTTAATCAAGTATGTATTTTAGAATATACAAACTCACAGGAAAGTTTTAAAAATTGCTGACTTTAGACCTTGTTTTGATTTGTGTTTTCCTTAAATATTTTTAAAAAATACGTATTTTTGGCTTGATCAGCATTAAATCACAAAAATTAAAAGCAGATATTGAAAGGAAAAAGGAAAATATTATGAGAGAAACCCAAAAAAATATGCTTGTTGCGAGCTGAAATGTATTCTCAGTAAAATAAATACAGATTTTTAAATAAAAATATACGCTGGGACTCGTCAGGGAATTCTAAAATGCTATACTTTTATTTACTTTTTACTTTTCAGTTAAAAATATTATTACTGTAAAATACGACCGAAAATATTATATTTATCAAATACGAAGTTTTCACTGGGTAGCTCAGTGTATTTTTCTGTAAAACAATTTCCTTTTGCTAATATTATTATACCTTGATATGAGTGTTATTAAACGTTCTGAGAACGTATTTCAGTCGTTCATAAACATGCAAAATCTCATCAAAGCCGTATTGATTGAGAGAACTAAGCTCGTGTTCGCTTAATGCATTTACACACAACATCGCAAGACTGAGCGACAAGCACTATTGTAGTTTTAACATTGTACTAAATTATTGCAAAATAGCAGAAGACGCTATCAATGGTGTATTACATACCTAGGGAAGTAACATAAAACTTGCCTCAGATCACAATATGTGATCTGAAGCTTTCTTATTTACTTCCCAAGGTGTGCATTCTTTTTTTTGCTGAAAGCAGCATATTCGTTTAGCGCAACGGGCCGAAAGTTGACGCTTTCCGCCTGAAGAGATGAAAATTTATTTGTTTTTCTTATTTTACTTCCCTAGATAATATGTAGTCTACTATTGCTTTCCAATGTTCTTGACGACTTCGCATTGCAATTTGTAAATGCCAGAGAGTATCAATATCTATTTTACTGTCGGGTGATCATCTTATACCGCTAACTGCTTACTTACGTTGCAAACACTTCATCATTTACGTGTAATAGGTATGTATGTATTTTTTGATTAGGAGGACTACTATTTTGTCTTTAAGAATTAGATTTCAAAGATACTGTTTCTCTGAATTTTAATCAATATACTGTTAGGTATATCTTCTATTTCTACCTAATGTACGAGTACCTATGTTAAATCCGAAAGTAACTCTATCTCCATCTATGTGCTATATTTGAATGGGTCAGTTGTTAAATCGATCTTGATTCAATCTGATAGCAAAATAGCATCTTAAACAAGGTGCCGTTCCGTAGAGAAAGTTATAAGAAGAAAATATTCACCTATATTTATTCTCAGAACACCGAGACAATTATCCATTGCAGTCGTGAAAAATTTACTAATAATCAATTTCTGTTACAGGTAACAAACTGAAGTGCGATTGCCGTTTGGCGTGGATTCAGAGTCTAAGGAACGAAACAAAAAGCGAACCACTACAGCTAGCCTTAGATGACGTCACTTGCGTTATCACCAGAGGAAACACTAACCCAGTTGAAGATACCAAAGCAGAATTAGAAGACGAAGTGAACGAACTGCAGAAAAGCGGTGCCGAAGAGGATTCTAAAGCTACAACTGAGACAGTAATCGATCAAGTGGCAATAGTAGATATGCCAGCTGAAGCTCTACCATGCCCCAGTGAGTTAAAAGGAGAAGATTCGCTAATGTTATCGTCAAAAGATGACAGTTACTGGAGTCCTAGTGCTGGTTCACGGCTGTTATCAAATCTGTTCTTTATTTCAACGTTATTAAGTGTGATTTTACATTAAGTGGTTAAGGACACAGAGGGATTCTGTGATTCGATTGGTTTTAGTAAACTAAAAGATCAATTGATGAGGCAGGAAAATGAAGATCTCGCGAAATAAGTTATAAAGTGTAAGGAGATAGAAATTTGCTGCCCAACCAGAAATGTTTTGCGCTGTCAGCACTTTGTAAAAGTATGTTAATTAATTATATTTTAATGTAATCGAATCCGTACACCAAAATTTTATACAGTCTCTGAGATCATGTCGAAGCAAATTTTAATAGCGCTACTTATTTTTAACGTACTATACCCAACGTTTTGCCTGACACACCTTCAGCAGACATATTTTCCCACATCGGGCACCGTGCAACTACAAAGTTCTCACTTATAGTGACAATGGCAATTACAAAAACAAGTTTCTTTCATGTTTATGACTATCGTGCAGTGGAAAGCATTGTTATTAATTAAAAAACTGTGTTGCTGTAAACAGCATCCTGTGTGTGCTTCTGATTGCTTAGCTCCAATTAACTTGCCTAAACTAGAGATTTCAAGCGACAACTCTTCCAAATGTATCAGGCAGAACTTTTGCCGATAGACACCAAAAACCGCATACAATATAGTAATAACTCGAGTTTTTCCAATATCGAACATAATGTGGAAATATACCCTAAATTTGTACTAAGCTCTTAAGACGTGTAAAGTAGTCTCAAGACTTTTTGTAATTCTGCCGAACTACTTATAAGCTTGATTCTACGTAAGATTAAGAAAGAAGACTGGTTAAGTATATTTAATATTGTAAATTATTATCTAGGCTAGTCATTTACCAGTTTAGGTTACCATTTTAAAAATACCAGTGATTCTTCAGGTTGCGTTAAAAATACCAAGGCAACATGCATTGAAAACAGTATGGTATATAATCAAGGATACATTAAGACTTGTCTAAATAAATAGTACCTAATTTTTTTAGCTGAAATAGATTTTAAAAAACAGAATGAAATAAATGAGATGGAATTACGCCTTACAGCTGATTCATTATCAATTGAATGTGAAGCTTTTTAAAGGATGTCTAACAAACAAGAACAGTTCTCATATCAACCATACAAGATGATCTAATTGACATAATTAGTTTGAAGACAAAGATAAGAGGGAAAAATTTAATTGGCTTGCAATTGATTTGTTCCACGAGTAAATTACTGTGAAGTGAAGGGTACAACGTGAGCTATTTCGGTAAAATAGTGATGTTTCTTTGATCATTAATACTAATTGAAGTAAAAACGTTTTAGTCTTAGCTGCGGTAGGTTTTGACAATATCAAATCAATCACTAGACTATCTTCTACACTATAATGTATACCAATATAATAAAGAGGAAAGATTTGTATTTTTGTATGTTTGTAACGAATGAACTTAAAACTACTGAAACGATTTTAAAAATTCTATCACCAATTCAAAGATTACTTCTCTGGGAATGGCTATATATTTTTTAAAGAAATGGGCACACTGGTAAAATCACGGGAAACAACTAGTGCATAGTAACCTTTCCATTAGTAACATTTCTTTAAATTCGGTTCAGGTTCGGTTCTATTTATTACAAACAAGCATAGGTACAAATGTGCAAACATTTCTGTATCCTTAGTGTAGAAAAATACTAGAATACATTGACCTTATTGTATTTTTATAATTGTAATCGTCTTTAATTAACATTTGTTACGCGATCAGTGCTTGCTCTTCTTTCACTGGCTGTATTGACAGATGTACTGAAGAAGCAACGTACGTCAATATGAAGAAGATTGTGATTACAATTATAAATTATTGTCTATTTATAATTGTAATCGCAATCTTCTTCATGTTGACGTACGTTGCTTCTTCAGTACATCTGTCAATACAGCCAGTGAAAGAAGAGCAAAGAAGTCCATTTGTTTGGGCTTGGTATTTTCAAAACTATATTTATGTGTTGCGTAATTCTGTCTCTATTATATACCTTCCAAAAGACGTTCTAGTTTCTTCATCACGGTCTCTTTTACAAGAATTTGTGTAGAATAATCAAAAAGTCTGTTTCACGACTGTTTCGTAAAGTACCAGTAACAATGTCGAGGAAAAGTTGTAAATATTTAATCGTTAAGATTTGTTTCAATAGGGTTGTGTCCTACCTAGTCAAATCAGTTACTTTTTACGATCTGTCAAAACGAAATTTTACTATGGAAAATGTACTGAAATAGCAAACCGTGACGTCATAGTTTGTAGTACTCAATTGCAGCACTTTTTTTGATTGTTTTATTATTTTTAAATTTGCTATAATTGTAAATTGAAAATCGAAATACATATTTTGAGGTGTTTTGGTATAATCTTTTTAATGTATGACTACTCGCAATTTAATTTTGATGCTGTCAACTACCCAATTGTGATTAAATGTAAATACATTTTCTGTCTCACATCAAAGCACTACGTGTGAGCAAGAGAAATGTATTATAACGGTTTATCAATGTAAAAAGTTTGATGAAATAAGATTATTACGTAAATAAAATTTTCAGATAAATTAACTTTTGTTGTATTTATTTCCTACATAATAATAAATAATAAATTGTGTTACACAATTCACACACGGTTATTTAGTCCCAAACTAGGCAGGGCCTGTACTATGGGTACTAAACAACTGATAAACATACTTAAATAAATATTAAACGACCAGACACGAAGCAAACAGACATGTTCATACAGACATATTTTTGCATTTTTTAAATAAGACAAAAAATTGCTTTGTTCAGCTGGCTTATCTAATACTAGCGGTTCTGCGCGGTTTCACCCGCGTAGTTCCCGTAAGATGAAATAATTTCTCCCGTTTTTTACACATTTACCACTATATCTTTGCTCCTATTAGTCGTAGCGTGATGTTATATAGCCTATAGCCTTCCTCGATAACTGGACTATCCAACACAAAAAGAATTATTCAATTCGAACCAGTAGTTTCGGAGATTAGCGCGTTCAAACAAACAAACAAACAAACAAACAAACTCTTCAGCTTTATAATATTAGTATAGATTTAAAATAATACGTAGGTATACTTATTACTCTGGTGAAAAGTGGGTATTTCTACGAATGGAATACCTGTGCCGACCCCTAACTTTTTTTAGTCAATACCCGTAATGCACAATAAAAGTTGAAAGGAAATTTACCTAGGCACCAAAATTTTCTAATCCTGGCATGTACCAATGAGTTTTTAAAAACTTACGTACATATTTATCACTAGCTCGACGGTGGAGGAAAATATCGTGAGGAAACCCGCAGGTCTCAGAATTAATTCTGAGACCTGTGTAAGCAGACCCGGTCCGGCGATGGGCTCACCACCTATCACGTTTAGGGGTCCAATATATCTCGTGAAATGTGGGTATATCCAGTAATGGAATACCTCTTGCCTACCCCCTCGGGGATAAAAAAGGCGTGAGATTATACTTATTATTATACTATTATACCAAAATTTTCTGCAAACTATCCAGAGATAATTCACAAAGGCGTCGACGAATTTCCTTACCATTGGGACTGTTTGAAGTTTTGTACGTGTCAACCAGATCCACATTTAGTTTAGGTGCAAACGTGTTGCTGACACGCGCCGAGGTTTCTGTGTCCAGTAACGGCATCCGGACACTGTCCCCGGTTGCTACTTCTCAGTTGGAAACTGGTATGGTTCAGTACTTTATGTGCAACTCTCACAATCGTATGGAAATTTTTGAATTTGCTCGTATCTTCCACTGACGACATTTAGTTTCTAATTGGTTTGTTACATTAGCCAATTTAATACTCGACGCTATGTTAGGCTATTTTAATTATTATTGTAAACCATATTTACTAGTAAGTCATGAGATTAAAAAGAGCTATCCTCGAGTTTCTTGCTGGTTATTCTCGGGGTACTGCATTTGGAACCAGCAACTCATCGGTGGAGATGGGCTGCTGTTTACATTTAGCCAATCTTCATGGACGAGTTGTGTGCCTTGTTATTAGACTATTGACATTTATAAGTTTAGTTTTTGTACTTAAAAAAAATGTTTTTTTTTTTGTTACATCGAACACTTTTTTATGATCGGCAACCATGCGTGTCTTGTAATAATAATAATAATAAATCGTGGGAAACAATTCATATACGGTTATTTAGTCCCAAACTAGGCAGGGCCTGTACTATGGGTACTACACCTGATAAACATACTTGTACCAATATTAAACCACCAGGCACTTGTGGAACGTCGAAGCAACTTTACTCATAATGTCTACGTGTAACCTGTCTGCGCAAGGTGCCACCATCTTTGAAAAAACTATCATTATGAAGTTCAGGAACGTTTTGTTTCAAGCTTAAAACAACATTAATCTGATTCGTACTGCGAGATTTTAAAACAATATTGTTTTATTCCTGCATAGTGGTGTAAAAGAAAGAATTGCTCATTATTGTCCATTCTCTGCTATAGAGAGCCTCATTTTACATAGCATGATCACGTTCATACCGTGTTCCGAAACAAGCTTCAAAAATGCATGTTATTGAATTAGATACAAAATAATATTAAAACAAGCTTACTTTATAAGGACGTCATGGTAAGATGGTAGCAATATTATACTGTATTAAGCTAGGTTTTAGTATCAAAATTAATTGTATCAAAACAAAATATTCACTAGTTGCTAGTCTTCGACGCAGAACCACGCAGAATTCAAAAGTGTCTTCATTTTCGCAGCACCTTATAATAGTTCATACATAGTGGATTAGATAGGTACCTCTATTTTCCTATCTATAAAAATAAAATACCTATCACCATACACTTGGGTGGTTTCTGGCATTCTGGCAGTTAGGTGGCCACTAACCTAAGAACATCTCCTAATCCGCGTTGGGCTTTGGCAGAATCTGGATACTTCTTCATGTGTAAGGAAAGCCCCTTAGCTCAGCAGTGAACTGTTATGAGTTGATGATGAGACGCCAGACATGGACGTTTTGTATTCGGTAAGATGAATATCATTCAAAATATATCTATTTAGAAAGATTAAGAAAGTAAATGAAACCTGTGGTTAAAAAGACCGCTACTCATGCGTGATGCTCGGGTTCAAATCTTAGGCATGTACTTTCCAACAACTTTTTTAAAACATATTTATCACTAGCACGACGGAACTCGTCACGACAAACTTCGTGAAGAAACCCGCAGGTCCCGGAATTGGTTCTGAGGCATATGTAGCAGCATCCCGGTGAATATCTGTCACGTTTACAAGTCCAAAAAATATATTGGTCAAAAGTGTATAGGTACTTACAGGAATGAAATACCTCTGTCCATCCCCTCGAGGATAAAAGGAGGATAAAAGTCGTGACCATATTTTTGACGTCAAAACGTCTTATAAATCGATGAACGCCGGCTGCCCTCACGAAAGAGTGTCACGTTCCAGTCGAGTCTGAGTCGAGAGTGCAAGCGAGAGCGCGAAACAAGCGCTAGAGAGGCACAATCGGCCTAAGCGTTCGGCTTTTGACGCATCTATCTCTCTTCCACACCAGTATGCAACTTTCATCAATGTTTTCTTATGACGTAATCACGCAAATTTATCTTTCGTAAACCGACTTTACAAACAACCATTTTTTTTCTTTTTTTAAATCTGATTTAGATAAACAAAAGGATACAATCGACCCCTTCTATTGTAGATCGCAAATTTATGTTAAGTGACTACAGAATGGTGCTCTTGGTAGATTTTATGGGGAAGATTACCATTATATTCTCCATTTCACAGATTTCGATAAGGAAGGCAAAACGAGAGATAGAACCACTTTTGTTAACTTTTGAACTCCTCAAATGCACAAAGTAGTTAGTAGTTTTTAAGGGTCTGCCGAGAGTGAGGACTAAGAGTTTTTAAGACATACTAGGTATATGGTGTGACGGTGAAGGAAAATAGTCCACAAGGCCATGTGGCACCTCAATCCCCTGACGGATTCAACACTTTTCGAAAAACATCGCTGCCAATAGCTTATCGCTAGCCTATAAGTACCAGAAAACCTTTACATTGAAAGGTAATATAATAATAATAATATAATAAATTGTGGGACACAATTCACACACGGTTATTTAGTCCCAAACTAGGCAGGGCCTGTACTATGGTACTAAATAACTGATAAACATACTTAGATAAATATTAAACGACCAGACACAATAATTCACTTGATTCTGGCTGACCAGCTAAAATTCCTAATTTTAAGTTAGCCTATCCTTCTCCATGGAATACGGAAGAAAAAGGACAGAAAAAAACCATAGATTGAAGAGTAATGTCAAACATGTAAAAACCAACGAATTTGAACCTTGTGAACGTGCTTATCTCGCACTTTTATCCATGACCTTGTTACATCGTCGCTAAAATTGCTAAACACGTATTTGAATAAGATGTGAATTCGTTCTTATGGTTCAATTTTGTTATTTTGACATTTGTGACAACAAATAAATATGGCGCTTATTTCTATCCCTTTCCTTTCCAAAGCGATGGAAAAAAATAGATCTAACTTAAAGGCACTAACTTAAGAATTTTAGCTGGTCAGAATCGAGTCCAATGTTCTTCAGCCATTCAATTTTAAATATTCTTATTTATTACGTGTAATAAGTGTCACATTAGGTATGTTTTACGTAAGAGGACCAAGAACAATGTCATATTTAACACATTGTTAATTATTTTTAGGTAATAAATAATCGAATCAACTTTAAAAAATAATTCGCTGGTATGTGGAATTTGACACGTAAATTTGGACACTGTACTCATGTATATACGGCATATTTTTTGATCTGATGTATATTACAAATGAATGACTTAAGTATTATATGTATTTACAATGTATTTTTTAAAAAACGATCTGAATGAACATTATGGAGTACCTATTGGTATTACTGTATTTTTTAAAATATTCAATTTAGAAGTAAAATATGCAATTATTTAGTTTTACAGAAAGTAATAAAACATGTTTTTACCTAAGTATTATAATTTTTACAATGATTTTTTAAAAATATGATCTGAATGAATATTTGAATTGGTATTACTGTCAATAATGTTATTACATATAACTATAACTTTTTTAATAGTCAATTGGTATTGTTTTGAATAATTTTGTATTACAGTAAGTTATTAATCTGTTATTATTTTTTACCATTTTTATTGGAATTAACTAGTCTCAAGTACCTACTGTGAATTTACTTCTTATTTTGTACACACTCGAAAAATGAATACCGCTGATCACAGAAGTAAAGCTAAGGAGAAATCATGCTGGAAACGCTTAGATATTATAATTTATAAATAACTAGCCCCGCGCGGTTTCACCCGCGTTCCCGTTCTCGTTCCCATTCCCGTTCCCGTTCCCGTTCCCGCGTAGTTCACGTTCCCGCGTAGGTCCCGTTCCAGTGGGAATATCGGAATAAAAAGTATCCTATGTCCGTATCCTGGTTCTAAGCTACCTCCCCACCAATTTTCAGCCAAATCGGTTCAGCCGTTCTTGAGTTATAAATAGTGTAACATACACGACTTTCTTTTATATATATAGATAATAATAAATTGTGGGACACAATTCACACACGGTTATTAAGGGCCTGTACTATGGGTACTAAACAACGGAAAGACATACTTAAATAAATATTAAACGACCAGACACGAAGCCAACAGACATGTTCATGCACACAAATGTTGGCCCGAGCAGGGATTGAACCCACGACCTCCTGCTCAGAAGGTATGGTCACTATCAACTGAGCCAACAGGCCGTCCTAGGTACCTATTTATTAAACTAAAATAAAACAATTAAAACAGGTCGCAATCTGCAATGCCTATAAAAATATATCGATTTGTTTAAATCAGCAATGAAGGTAAGGGAGAAAATTATAGACTTTTCTGTACGCCTTAATGAGTATTCAGAAAAAGTTTCAGAGCAAAAACACATTTTCGTATTTACAATTACTGTTGTATCATGGCCATAATATCTGTTGTTGGCATGACAACGCCAGCAGATGTACATAAAAATCTGGAGCTTTATGTATAGAAACAGAATAAATAAGTTTCTCTTGTATCCTGTTTGTAGATACTCTTTAAGAGCGGGGCGGGGCTATTTATGTTTTGTGATTATCTACCTATACATACCTCTATAATAAAACTCTAACGGGGCCGTGTCTGTACATTAAATATTTTTTGAAAATTTTAACGGTAGTGTATATAGTTATCGATATAGATACCGAAACACCAACTTTTGGAATTTTTGTCTGTCTGTCTGTCTGTCTGTCTGTGCACGCATCTCTCAAAAACTACTGGACGGATTTTGATGAAATTTGGTATGGAGATAACTGAGTACCCGGGTCAACATCTAGGGTACTTTTTATTCCAGGAAAATATCTCATTCCCACGGGAAAATAAAAAAACTGGTTAAAAAGAGAAATACGTACTACTCCGAAACGATAACACCTAGAACTAAAGCCACTGGGCATCCGCTAGTTTACACAAAATAAAATGTTTGTAAAAGAACTTGCTTTTTGATTTTACTTATATAGGAAAAAAATACTTCAAGTAATGTCTGTGTTATTAGAATAATCTGTCAAATAACTCTTAGTTATCAAATATCTCTGTTGAAAGAGGACCTGTTAGTAGTGATGAAAATCTTTGATAAAAATGAAAGAAGATGTCACGTAGGAATTTAATTTTCGGGATGAATCTTCACGTTGATAAATTAGTCTGCCGAATTCGTAGTCGCTGATAAAACTTTCCACTCCTGCAAATTGTTTAGCAGACGTTTTCGTCTCTTAGCCAAATTAACTTGGTAAATCTAATAAAACTACGATTAACCTACTTGCAGATCTTTAGGTCCAAAGTTACTCAAGGATTCAGATGTAAAAGCTCAGATATTTTGGTCTAAAAAAGCAAAAGTGGAATTTACACGAAACTCTTGGGCTTAAAAATTTCCCGAGGTAATAAGTACAAGTATTTTTACTGGGTTCTTCGCTACCCTAACAGCCCCCTACTTTTGAACCTCGATTATGTTTCACTTTCAATATGCTTTCTACACATCGTCACTATTAAGTACATAAACACGTCGTAGGTTTTTTTGAGACTCATCTGGTTATTTTTGACACCGTAATACTTTAGCATATTATATAGTAGGTACAAAACTTTATGGCTCAGAGTAGATGCGCTCTGTATTGTCTTGTAGGTGTGTAGATCAAGAAAGTATAACATTTACACACACACTATTGCATACATTATTGCTGTCAGTTTTTTGGCACACAAAGGGTTTTGGCGCGAACGTACGCCGTCTGTGACGTGTGGACGGACGTCGTGATGATCTATCTGCAGATGAGTAATGACGTTCATTGACGCATCTGTCTACACGTTTAGAAGGTTTTAAACTTTTAACATTGTTTAAAATTAACTCAGTTTGTATGAATGGTCAGGTAAGTTAATTTGCTGCTCTATTTATGTTATACTTATGAATTATTATTATTATTTATTTTTATCCCCAAGTAGGTATGTGTGAATGTTATTTACCTATACCTGTATATTTATTTATGTAATAATATGTAAGAGTATGTTCAATAATATATAGTGCACCGTCTAACCTAGTTCTAATCTCTTAGTTTCATCCATCCTAAGGTTGTCTGGAAGAGATCGCTGATAAGACCATCCATTGTACTTTAGTTAATGTTGGTATCCATATTGTGTTGTTTTTGGTGTACAATAAAGAGTTATTGTATTGTATAGAAACCGGAGCGCAAAGCAGTGACAACTCCCGGTCCTGAGCCGCTCGCATATCTATCGGCTTCACGCGGGTCGTTGGTCTACCATTCTGCCATTCTGTCTAGTTAGGGATTAAATAACGTTGTGTAACTTATGTCCCACTATTTTAGGTACTCGAATTCTCGGCGACAAGTTAGTGAGAACCCGCGGTAGTCTCGAAGCGACACGATTCTCATCTCGGCGGATGTTAATGCGACGCCACGTGATGGCCACCATTTACCGTTATTACGCTGCCTTTAGAGGAAATCTCTCTATCGCCACAAAAATGACTTTTGGAATAACTTATTTTGTCACCTTCCATATTTCTTGAACGGCTTGTTGTGATTCACTCGTAAGCTCCATGATGTATTTGCATTTTTATTTAAATTGATGTCGTCGCGTTATTTAGGGGAATGGGTGGTAATATTTCGTGCGAGAGAAGTTTGTTTTGGGCTTTTTGGCGGGAATCCGAAGAGGGACGTGACACTTTTTGTATAATTTTCATTTTACTGTACATTTCGGGTTTTGACTCATATTAGTGATAGTATATGTGGCAACTGCCCGTGAAAGTGTGCAGAGAATGGGAATGAACAACGAAGTCTTAGTAAAAGGGTCCCGTTTTTACCATTTGGGTACGGAACCCTAAAAATGAAATAGTTTTAGATTTATTAACTGCAATAAAGTTACCACACTAAGAAGATGCAAGTACTGGAATTGTTTATTGCATAAACAAAAAAAAATTACACGCTTTTTACACCCGAGGGGGTAGGCAAAGGTATTCCATTTCTTGAGATACCCATTTCTCACCAGAATACTCGACCCCTAAACATGATAGGAGGTGAGCCCATCGCTGGCCCGGGTCTGTTACACATGCCTCAGAATTAATTCGGAGACCTGTGGGTTTCCTCACGATGTTTACCTTCAAAGTCGAGCTAGTGATGAATATGTACGTAAATTTTGAAAAACTCTTTGGTACATGCCAGGATTTGAGCCCGAGCCTCACTGATTATCATCAGGAGAAGCGGTCTCTTTAACGGTAAGGCTATAACTGCTATTGTGTGATCATTACAGAAACAAAGCACCAATACCATTTCAATATGTTGTTATTCCCAGTAAACTTATGAAAAATTCAATAGCTCGTTGTGAAAATGAGCAATTACCCATCGACGATTTGCTTTTCAACTAGACAGACTGCACTTTTGCGATGCATCAATTACTACAAGCTAAGACTGTTATTTTGTTTCATTGACGTTTAAGGTGTAAGCGAAACGGCCTTATATGCCTAATTCAAAAAAAATGGAGTTTGTCAATTCGTTTTTTTATTATTTTTATTAAAGACTGAATAGTTTTTCAAGAACTAGTTGTTGCCCGCGGCTAAGTCCGCATGTCATATAGTAGCTTTTTGTTTTATCTACATAAAAAGTAGTACCGGTCCTTTATCAAGATGTCAACTATTATCTAGAAAAATTTCATCAAAACTGGTTTACTGGTTGTGGCACGTATTTATTGTTAGTAGGGAGTAGAAATTTCAGGTGTCCATTTGTCCGTTTGTTTGTAAATAGTCCCCGTGATTCAGTCCATTAAGGCCTCACTACTTATCATAGGGGTCGAAAGAATATTCTGGTGGGACGTGGGTATTTCCGGAAATGGAATACTTTTGCATACCCCTTCAGAGATAAAAATGCGTGTTATTTTGAGATTTTTTTTAAAATTTTTATTTCACACCGGCATGTGTCAGGGGGTAAGATAAAAATAAAAAACATAAAACGGGCACTATCGTAATTATGGCCGAGAAGTTTTCTTACTTAATGCACATTTTTTACCTTACACCAAACCCCAATCTAGAATTAGAACTCCTAATTTATAAATGAGCAGTACTACAGGGTATTTATAGCCCCTTTCAGCGTATTACTAGACAATTATCCGCAGCAGTTATCGCTGTAACCGACAATTATACTCGTAGTTTGAAACAATGTATATTTTATGAGACAACGTTACGACAATGTTACGTTAGGTTGGACATGGGTATTTGAGTGGGGGGGGGGGTATAATTATCACATGCCTATAATGTGTAATTATGATAAATATATGTATAAATTGGGGTGCTACTAACGTTTCGGAAGCTACGAGTTACAGCTATTTAAAAAAATACGGTTTTTTTCCCCGAGGGTGTATAGTATTCAATTCCTTTAAATTTTCATCTGTAGGATATTTTTTAGACCCCTAAAAGTGACAGTTGCTGATATTTTCAAGCGATTTCAAAAACAGGGGGTTCTCGAATGTTTTTTATTTTTTTATTTTTCAGTTTGTTGCCTCAGTATTATCGACTAGATGAACTGATTTGGATGATTTTTTTATTTGAAAGCTGGTGCTTCCCTTGTGATCCCATTTTTATTTCGTCCAGGTCTGACACTGGCATCCATGAGAAAACCATAAGACTCTTAAATTTGCATTAAATATGTTGCAGTAATGGACGAATAACTCAATATCAAGCCAACCGATTTCGATTATTCTTTTTTTAACCGACTTCTAAAAATTTTATTGTATTTTTTTGCTTATTAAATTGTTAAAGTCGGTTATTTACTGTTTAGGCTGTGCGTTGATATATCACCAAACAGTCAGTCAGTTCATTATTTTATGTATACAGAACAACTAAATCACTGACATTTCAACACACACACATTCTATTCACACACTAATCACTATGCAGGAATAAAACAGTATTGTTTAAAACGGCATGGTGTCTATCTTTAAATACTTATAACAATTTTCAAAAAAAATGTACTTTCATAGACTAAATAAATTGTAAAATCTATATGACCTAAAAAAAGCTCATCATGGTTCACGATTAACGACTAGAACTAGTTTCTATTTAAATATTAGTATCGCACTGTTGATCAATTAAAAAAAGACTGACCATAACATCAATTTGCAACAAAGAACGAAACGCAACACCTTGTCAATACAAAATTGTACCAAAAACTCATTGTTAAACCCCCCTCTGATTCCATTGTGGGGTGAAATAACAACTCAATGCTATTTCGAACACAACTGATCCACAATATTAAAGTTTGTATGGAGAGTCGAATTACTTTTTTTTATTAAAAGCTACAAATCAAGTACCTACTGCGTTTATAGAGGGGGATTTTATTATGAAATTATATTAATAGGTTCATTTATAAAAAGTTTGCTATTGGAGCAGTGATAGCTTTGTTGGAAGTGTGTCCGTCTCATACATTAGGACAGGGTTTTATTCAGGGTCGATTATTCTCGTGAAAAGTGGGTATGCCCAGAAATGGAATACCTCTGCCTACCCCCTCGGAGATAAAAGACGTTAGTTTTTTTATTCTTTTTTATTTCGAGTTAGTTATAAATATGTACAGTACGTTTTTTTTTAAATCGTAAGTTATAGGCCTTTACCAGGATTCGAAGTAATTCACACCTATCTAAACTTATATGTACGTATGTACTCGTATATACAAGGTTCATCTCGATGTATTTTCTCTCTAGGAAGCTCAGCAGCGACTTGAGGTCCTTGAGGGCTTCGGGGAGCGAACTCCGGGATCCAAGGTGCTTCGCCCGGTATTGAGCCACGCCTTCGCACTCAAACAGCACGTGCACAGCCGTTTCTTCTGCCTCCATTCTCTGCTCAAGGGGCTGTCTTGGACACCTAAAGTAAACTATGGCCCCAGTTACCGTACGTAGCTGTTTCCGGCTCAGGTTTATCAGGGTCGGTCCAGGTGTGGTAGCGCAGCTCTCGCCTGTCTACACTCACTCAGGCCGGTCCAGGCGCTTTTCGGTTCAGCCTATGTGCACTCCAACAGCACGTGCGCAGCCGTTTCTTCTGTCTCCATCCACGCTCTGCACAAGGGGCTGTCTGTGCCACCTAAAGTAACCAGATGCTTCTAACCTTAAAAGCTATTTTGTTTAGATATAAGATTAAAAAGAGCTGCCCTTGAGTTTCTTGCTGGTTCTTCTCTGGGTACTGCATTTGGAACCAGCAACTCGTCGGTGGAGATGGGCTGCTGTTTACATTTAACCAATCTTCATGGACAAGTTTAGAGTGCCTTGTTAATTAGACTATTGACTTTTCAAAGTGCAGTTTTAATTACCTAGAGTAATAAACCAATTTTCATTTTTCATTTTTTTATTTGATTTAGATCTATCTTTTTACATTATCATACAGGGCAGGGTCGCTGAACCAATCAGAAACCCAACAATGTCATTCTTTTAAGGTCCACCCTCTTTTGTGTGAGCTCAATCGGAACGTTTCCGTGACGTAATGGGACACAAGACGGGACAAAGTCCAGGAAGCCATGTTAACAAGCGTCCAAGCTCTGGGAATCGTACCGTAAGATCAGGGATTACTCATTTGTCTGTTTCCCATTTGATGAGTTTCAGCATTGTTAGGGTGCTGCCACATGGGCAGTTTTTGAGAAATAAAAAAATATAATTGTATGGCTTAGTCCTGGGCATAGTCGTTCGCCATTGGGAGCGCTCAATTTAGTTCGCAGCCCTACCTCGAACTAGTTCGTTCATTTAGTTCTTTTTTTTTATTTTATATTTATTTATGGAGATAATTCTATAAGGAAATTTGATCTTATTATTATTGTGAAAAACTTTAACCATACAGAGAATATAATTTTACCTATATAATTTAATAAAAAACTCTTGTTAGGAGCGGCAAGAGTAAAAAAAAAATTGTCGGTTAGCCATGCAGCGCTCCTCCACAATAGAGCGGACGCCAGAAAAATACATATTTAAAAGAACTAACAGCGAGATTCTGGACGAACTAGTCGCATAGTTCACTTAAAGACCGCTCATTCGAACTAGGTCGTTCGCTAACTACCCAAGACTAGTATGGCAACAGTTGCTCGACGTTGTGGAACAATAAGTAAGCTGTTTTTTTTTATAAAGTTTATTTCTTCTAGTGAGTGCGTTACTCCAGCGGAAATTTGTCGAATATCGGCATTTGAGGGATACAGATAATTAGTTCTCCGGCTTCTGTAAATGTTGTGCAGATTTAAAAATTTGTATTGCTTATAGTTTTTGAGTAATTCAAGAAAAACAGTTTCCGCTGGAGTAACGTTACCCCAGCGGCAATTTTTTTTTTCTAGTGGGAATATTGAAATAATTTTTATCTACATAATTAGTTTTCAGGACGGAGTAAATGTTGCGACTTAATTTGAATTTGTATCGTTAATGGTTCCGAAGATATTAAAAAATTTCAAAATGCCGCATTTTTGATGTTTGCGTTTTTCGCTGAATTTCGGAAATGGTTAAGCGCACTATCATAATTTTTTGTACATGACTTCTTATGTCTTATTCCTAATTAGTTGTGAAATAAAAAATTAAAAATAATTTACCGTTTAGGAGTTATGTAAGCAAATAGAAAAACCCTCTAATACGTCCTAGCACTTCGAATAAGAGGTCTAGAGACTTGTTTGAAACGTTATTTTGTAGCTTGCAACTGCCTTCAGGTGTTTGTGAAGTTTCATTAGTATCCTATAAGTAATTAATAAATTATAATGAAATTTAGCTCAGTTTGGGCCTCGACGCGCAGAGCGTTATTTAACCCCCTATTAATGGACTTTCTTGTGGGATTTTTTAACCGAATAATACGTAAATAATTAGTTATATAGTTCAATTTTATACTTGTGAAATTTCAGCATCGTACAATCAATAATTAACGAGATAATCAAAAAATACACATTTTAAGTTATTTACCGTGGTAAACCGACCGAGTTTAGATGGTCACAGAAAAGCGGCCGTTTAGTACATTATGCTAACATTCTAAAATACGTAGTATAATAGTCTTTCAAGTTCGGTACAGACGCGTGCATTATCTTTTGAGTACCTATTGATTTAATTTAATTTTTTTTGGAGTTTCACATGAACATTTTATATATTATGCCATTATCCTAGCAGTCTGCTATACTTAAATCGAGCTAAATCTTCGTACCTATTAACAGTTATTATTAATGTGTAGCATTAATAATAACTGTTAATAGGTACGAAGAGTAGCTTCTTAACTTTTCTTCTTTTTCTGTGGGTTACTTGTTCCACCAAGAAGGACATTAATTGGTAAACAAGGTAGGCTATAATGTATTATATAAACAATATTATTATTATTGTTTATAATTGTATATTATACTTATACACTCGCATCATGAAAATAATATAATAATCTAATCTCACGCCTTTTTTTATCCCCGAGGGGGTAGGCAGAGGTATTCCATTACTGGATATACCCACATTTCACGAGATATATTAGACCCCTAAACGTGATAGGTGGTGAGCCCATCGCCGGACCGGGTCTGTTTACACATGCATGACACAGAAATTCTGAACGGATTTTGATGAAATTTGGTATGGAGTGGAGATAACTGAGTACCCGGGTCAACGTCTAGATTACTTTTTAGTTCTGAAAAATATCTCATTTCCACGGGAAAATATAAAAACTGGTTACAAAAGACAAATACGTACTATTCACCTCGAAACATGAAATATGGTATGTAGGTGTCTTAATGTAGTAGGCAACCGCTATGAAGGGATTTTTTTTAAATTCTCACGGGAACGGTAAAAACAGGATCCGCGCGCGCAACCCGTTGTTTGAAATATCGTATGTATAGGTGTCTTATGTCGTAGGCAACCACTATAAAGGGAATTTCAGAACTTGCCACAGGAACAGGAATAAACTGGATCCACGGCACCCGCTGTTTAAAATATCATGGTCTTAAATGTCTTAGGAAACCACTATAAAGGAATTATAGGAAATTCCCACGGGAACGGGAATAAACTGGATCCACAGCTCCCACTATTTAAAATATTATGGTCTTATGTGTCTTAGGAAACCACTATGAAGGAATTATAGGAAATTCCCACGGGAATGAGAATAAACTGGATCCACGGCACCCGCTGTTTAAAATATCATGGTCTTACATGCCTTAGGAAACCACTATGAAGGAATTATAGGAAATTCCCACGGGAACGAGAATAAACTGGATCCACTGCACCCACTGTTTAAAATATCATGGTCTTATATGTCTTAGGAAACCACTATGAAGGAATGATAGGAAATTCCCGCAGCAATGGGAATAAACTGGATCCGGGGGGGGGAAAGCCGCTGGACACCCGCTATGTAGTAAAATTTTACACGCGAGATTTAAAAAATCTTTCACCAATTGAAAGCTCACTTTTCTGGGAGTATTATATTATAGATTAGAATTTTCCCACGGGAACGGAAATGAAACCCTGGGATTAACTCGTCGAACCACTGAAAGATCAGGATGAGGCTGTGATCGATCGGCAAAGGCAACCTCTCGACTCGACGATGACAAGTCAACATTTAATTCTATTTCATCAAACATTCTTTTTCGAAATTTATATAGGTAGGTATGGCAGTGACAAAACATCGTTTTTGAAAATTAGTACTTAGCATAACAAATGCAATGAAAAACAACAATATTTTTTTAATACCATCTATTCGAAAAGTGACGTTTTGGTCCTCAATAACAGGGATCAAAGTAAGTCTTATCCGATAGGATCTTAATAAGTGCGAATAAAAGTGTTTTGAATTTTGAATTAAAAATATCCCGCAACATTCATAACTAAAGAGATTAACAAAATAAATTTGCATCTAAGGTTGGCGCCACTGTAGCTTAAGTACTTTATCAAAACATTAGTTCAATTTTTCGCCGCATTAGGTTGACAAGCATAGAGTAACTTATATGCTGACAAGGCTGAATGGGGTTCGATGGTTGTGCCACACTGTCAGAAAAATTGATGTGGCAATGCGCGCGCTTTCGAATTCCGACATCGAATTGTTTGTGTATTTTATATTTTAAAATGTATTCAAGTAGCAGTGACTGCAGTGATAGTTAAACACCGGAAAACTCACTACGTTCGGGATTCTATCCTAGAATCATTCACTATGTTCGTGATTTAAAAAAACGCCCTTGCCGTAAAAATATAGTTTTGCTCCCTCATGACACAAACTACTATTCCCACGTTGAAGTGTTATTTGTTTTATTTTTTCAATTAACAGCTTTTTATTTGCAAGCCATAAAAATATAATTACATATATAATAAATACTTTTCCAATAAATAAAAGCAAGTTTCATTGCGATGGAACATTAAAGAACATTTAGCACAATTACACCTTAAATATGTTTCTTTTTGCAATCATTATGTAACACGCTTTTATTTATTAAAAAAGTGTTGATTATATTATAATGATATTTTTCTTATCATGTTTAAATTATTATTTTTAAATTTTTAGTTCTTTTTATATTAATAAGAAAATAATAAAAGCTTGTTTTTAAAAAAATAAATATATTTTAATTTTTCGGAATAGTGATGCTATTTAATGTTATTATTGATAGCGGGTGTCCAACGGCGTTGCCCGCGCGAATCCAGTTTATTCCCGTTCCCAGGAGAATTTCAAAAATTGATAATAATACCTAAATTGATAACTATCTATACTAACGCAATAATTTAGTCCAGTAATAATTATCTGATTTAGTTTTTGAAGTTGATTTATATTTATGTTGTATAAAAAGATGCTCGCAGAATAAATATACCTAAGTTCAATGACTTTTTATTTTTCGTATTTTTTATTAAAAGGTTTTATAGAAACCTGTCAATACCTGTCAATAAGTTTTTTTAACACTTGTGTACGCAATTGTAAAAAACCTTATAAAACTATCCTATATATTTAAAAAGGTTAGCATAATGTACTAAACGGCCGCTTTTCTGTGACCATCTAAACTCGGTCGGGTTACCACGATAAATAACTTAAAATGAGTATTTTTTGATTATCTCCTTAATTATTGATTGTACGATGCTGAAATTTCACAAGTATAAAATTGAACTATATAACTAATTATTTACGTATTATTCGGTTAAAAAATCCCACAAAAAATTCCATTAATAGGGGGTTAAATAACGGTCTGCGCGTCGAGGCCCAAACTGAGCTAAATTTCATTATAATTTATTAATTACTTATAGGATACTAATAAAACTTCACAAATATCTGAAGGCAGTTGCAAGCTACAAAATAACGTTTCAAACAATTCTCTAGACCTCTTATTCGAAGTGCTAGGACGTATTAGAGGGTTTTTCTATTTGCTTACATAACTCCTAAACGATAAATTATTTTTAATTTTTTATTTCACAACTAATTAGGAATAAGACATAAGAAGTCATGTACAAAAAATTATGATAGTGCGCTTAACCATTTCCGAAATTCAGCGAAAAACGCAAACATCAAAAATGCGGCATTTTGAAATTTTTTAATATCTTCGGAACCATTAACGATACAAATTCAAATTAAGTCGCAACATTTACTCCGTCATCACAACTGATTATGTAAATAAAAATTATTTCAATATTACCATTAGAAAAAAAAAATTGCCGCTGGGGTAACGTTACTCCAGCGGAAACTGTTTTTCTTGAATTACTCAAAAACTATAAGCAATACAAATTTTTAAATCTGCACAACATTTACAGAAGCCGGAGAACTAATTATCTGTATCCCTCAAATGCCGATATTCGACAAATTTCCGCTGGAGTAACGCACTCTCTTCTAGTCGCTCTGTACCTAAAACATTACTCGATATAGGAATTTCCGTAAATTTCTTAGTGTTATGACGTTTTTTTTAGCTAAATTTTTGCCCGATGCCTACTTATGGATAGGTATAATTTAAATAAATAAATTGTGAAACACATTTCACACACGCTTACCTAGCCTCGAACTAGGCAGGGCCTATACCATGGGTACTAAATAACTGATAAACATACCTACTTAAATAATTAGTAAACGACCAGACAAGAAGCCAACAGACATGTTCATGCACACAATTGTTGGCCCCCGAACAAGGATAGAACCCGCGACCTCCGACTCAGAAGGCAGGGTCACTACGAACTCAGCCAATAGGCCTGTCAAAAAGGTATAGTTGAGCAATCATGAGAAATATCTTAAAAATGCGGCAATATCATTGTTATTGCTTTATATTAATATCATTATCCGTATTAAACAGTGTCGAGGACATAAATTGTTGAATATACAGGTGTTTGCGTGATGCACACACAAACATACGGACAGACAGACAGAAATTCTAAAACCTCTCATAAAAAGTTTCCTATGTACAGACATCGCCCAATTACAATTTAATTATAGTTATAAATAAATACACATATTATTAGGGAAGCAGGAATGTGTAATAGTAGATTGTTATACAAGGGTCGGAAGGAATCAATTCCCATACGAGGTATTTAGACGCCCGAGCGCAGCGAGAGCGGATATAGTCCGAGTAGGAATTGATAACTTACACCCGCGTTAAACACTCTACTTTTCATTTCGAATTCAAGGAAAGTAAACAAAAAAAATTACAATTTTACAAAAATTCAAACATGCGAAAACGCAATAATACCTACAAAATATACTAAACATAATACCTAAAAAAAAACAAAATTGTCAACAATATAACCAAAGAGGTTGGAAGAAAGAGAAACTTTTTCTTTTAAACGTCTTTGAATACTACATCATAGAGTACCTAACCTAAATAACATTACAAAAATAATATACGAGTACAAATCCTTCCTGTTTATATGTATGTACTTTTAGCCGAATAATAGTGTTCTGTGCTTATTAGTGTCGATGAAAAACAAGATTTTCAATTTCTGAACAGCTTACCAAATTAATACTCTTTTTTTAATTTTAAATATGGAACGCGTACCGCCCCGCGCGCGAGCTATTCTCTGTTGTTCATACCTACAGTCACAAGGCCGAACCTCTTTTTTCTTATTCTAATTGATGTAAAAAGTTTCGTATCCCTACTAAGTACCCAAAGAGGTTGGAAGAAAGTCATTCTCTTTTCTAGAGAAACTTTTTCTTTAAACGTCTTTGCCAGATGTACACCTAGTACTATTTTTTTTTAATTCATTCCCGCCCTAAGGCCGGAAGCAATTTCTATGAGTCTTTCCCGATCGAGGGCGGGAATCACAGCCCTGAATCTCTCTGTGGTGGGAATCATCGCTTCCGACCCGGTACTCAGATCAAACATAGGTACACTACTTTCCGAGTATGAGATATGAAAAGATATAATCGTACTAGGATTTAGGATAACGGTTCTTTCAAACTAGAATAGAGAATGGAGTACTTCCCTGTATTATTCAGACAAACATATTGAAGCGGTGGAGTAGCAATGACTTTCAATAAGAGGACTTATAAGCCCCTACATTGAATAAAAACTTTTGACCTTGACAACGTGTGGAATGTTTTTTATTATTTGGTTCACAAAACTGATTATAATCCGACGATATTTAGATATTTGGCAGGAAGATATCGACGGACGCTATATCTTGACGGACGCTATATCGCAGGACGATCTTGATGCAGAATATAGCCTATCTTTCTTTCTTTCTTACTTTCTTTAAAGAACATCAAAAGGACGTGATACTCTAATGTTCACGCGGATAGAGGCAATAGCTATTATAGTAATAATATAATGTTTTAACTTTTGTCAGAGATGAAAGTAGTATATACCATTCCTCAAGATCCAATCTTTCTGGCGAATTTTATCATTGTTGGTAGAGTGATTTAGCCGTGAAAAGGATTCCAACACACAGGATTACTTTTGCATAAAAGGAACATTACAGTGTTAATATAGTGAGGATTGCTCTACATATTTATAGAAAGGGATAATACACCATATTTCTTAGTTATTCAACAAACAATAAATTCTAAAACCAGTGGAAACTAATTTCCGGTTTCCCAAATGTATATCAAAATACCCGATTTTAAAGTCCATATTCAAATTCAACTAAATATGAGATAGAGCATAAAATGTCAAATTTATATTAAAATGTCTAACGGCTTCAAAGCTACCCATGCACGTTGCGATCGATGTGGTTTCAGTTTTAAAAGGAAAGTCGTAAAAGTCCGATAAAAACCAGAATTGGTACTCGTATGCACCCGAAAGAGCGTAATTTATTTCGGATGTAAGTACGTGGGTAGATGTTGTTTAATAAATATAATAGATTTTTTAAAGTTATAATGAATAGCCTACTAAAGTACCTACTAGACCGATTTTAAAAATGTTTCATCAAAAAAACCTTAATTTAGAGTAACGGGCTATAATTTTCCAACTGGAAAGGAATTTTGGGTAAAATCTCGGACAAATATAAATAAATATTTTCAGAAAATAATCGTAAAGTAGCAAGTGCCTAGATCGCCTCGGTACAACGTTCGAGGCTGGACGGATATTGAAATTCTCCCGTTCCATGCTGCTTTAGCTATCATAGAGCAGGAAAGTGACAAAATCAGGGCATATAGTTGGCTCACAGGGCTGTTTAAAAGTGTCACCAGCTCAGCGATGAAAAACATCGTGAAGGAACACGCAGGTCCCAGAATTGATTCTGAGGTATGTGTGTACAGAACCCCGGTCCGTGGTCCCGCCTGTCACGTTTAGAGTTTTAAAAATATAATTGTGAAATGTGGGTATTTCCAGGAATTAAATTCCTCTGCCGACTCGGGGATAATGTCGTGACCATATAAAATACCATCCGATCAACTGATTGTTTGCCGGCGTCCTAGTACACTCGTATCACTTGTTTACATGATACAAGTACGGACAGAGTGCAGTCCTGGATTAGCCTAACTTAGGGCAACTCGTCGAGAGACGCACCAGAGGCGACCGAGAGAAAAAAACGAGCACACGAAACTTAAAGCAATTTTAAAATCCTGGCTTTTTAAATTGTCGTTGACGTTCGTTTCGGTCGCAGTCATGACACCACTTCATACAGTATTAATATTTTTTAAATTAATCAATGCAGTTCACTTAAGGATAGGGAGGCCCACATGGGAAGATTGCTTAGGGCATCTAGTTACCTTAACCCGGCACTGAGAGAGTGCGCTTGTACTGTGAAAACGCGGCTGTAGTATCAATACTTAGTTTACAAGCGGTTTAAAAACAGAATACAAAAGTTTTGTTTGCTACTTGTCAGCTGATCTGAAATTGAAACATGGCAGGTTTTTCGCCAGGGCTATCACAGCTCAAATAAAGCCAAAACCAATACTTTTTAGGGCTTGTTCCAATATTTTCTTTTTAATCTGTCGAAAAATGTTGTGCGGTGCCGTTATTGCGTTTTAGGGGAAAAACACCCTTTGTCTAAAAGCAATCCCCGTAAAACGCGGACGTGTGTGCACTGTGGTTTAGTACGTAGCGGTCTCATAACGCTACTTCATATTTTGAGGTGCTTAAGGTGCAGTTTTGTTAATCCGACTACGATTTTTTTTAATAAATCATTCAATCTGACTGGTAAATCAAAGGAATCTTTTAAGAAGATGAATAAGAAGCCGATAACTTTAGCATTTGTCTAAAAAACACTTGAAAAGTTAAATTCTTCAGTTTTAGCGTATGTACAGTCAAGAGCAAGTCAAGCTTGACACTACCAGTTTAAGCTGAGCTCTGATTTATACTGCGCGCCATAGAACACAGGGCCGGGTCAAAGTCCAAAGTGTCAAGCTTAGCGTGCTCTTGACTGTACGCAAAATCAGCTGCGTCAGGTCAATGACCTCGCCGGAGCGCCGCGCTGTGCAAATTCAGAATGTTCTTACTTTAGAAAATTGCTCAAAAGTAGTAAGTATTTTATTTTTATGTATTTATTTTACTTTTTAAATTTATGCGGAATGTTTATCGTTTACTCTGTTACCTCCTAATACAATTCTCTCGATTTACCAGTCACACTGTAGGTACCTATGTAAGTATATTTATTAACGAGGGTCGCAGAGGTATTCCATTCCTGGATAGTATCTCTTTGGAACCATGAACGTGACTGGTGGTTAGCAGATCACTGGACCGGGTTGCTGTTGTACAGTCGAGAGCACATGAAGCTTTGCACTTGTAGTGCGAATCTGACCTCTAAAGCGATTGCAATAAGAACGTTACAAAGTCCAATGTGTCAACCTCTACGTGCTCTTGACTGCCATGCCACAGAATCAATACTGTGAGACCAGCGGGTTTGCTCACGATGTCTTCCTTCACCGTCGAGCTAATGATAAATATTATGTACATAACCACCACCAACGACATTCGAATCCGAGACTCAAGGATGACTCATTAACTATGGGGATGTCACTGCTCTCTCCATATTTTTTTTTGTCGATAGGTACTATCGGTACTAACAGAAAAACAAAAATCATCTCGTTGCGGGAAAACAACAATACAATACAATTTCACGCTACATGTAAACAAACTTGGGTATCATAATAAATAAATTACTTAACAGTACCAAACTAACCATTTTCTATCTTCAACAGAATTAGCAGTGACGAAACCGCACCTTGTCTTGTGTCAACGCGTTGCCGCGAAGCGTAAATAATAAAGACGCGACGCTTTCCGCATCCGAGACATCCACATCCAGCCAGCTATAAACGTGTGCATGCGCCCTTATTATGTCTCTGTCACCGCTTTCCAGATGAGTCTGCTTATTTGAGCGGCAGAAAATTACTACGGAAAATGATAGTTTGGTTTTAAAGTTACACAGGCCTAGTTTAGTATTTGTTTTTTTATCGTAAACGCTGGAAGAATACGATCTACATTCCGGCTTGTATTTTAAAATAGCTGTAAACTTAAGTCCCGTTCCCATGGCAAAATTGTAGCTCATGTTACTAAAAAAAAAAGATTCAAAAAGTTTATTTGTTACAATATCAATGTCAGTCAGAAAATTATAGCCAATGTAAGTAAGCTTACCATTAGTGTAAGAATTTTCAAGAGTCGCATCTGTGAATTTAACACAAAAATTTAAAAAATATAGTTCCGGTTCGAATACAGGGATAAAATATAGCCTATGTGATATTCTGATAGCTAAGCCTATGTGTCAAACAAACAGCCACTTTTGCATTTACAATAATTGTACGAAGGGATTAGAATTTGGGTATTTCAATTCGAATATGGATATGGGGGAGCGGAGGTGGAATGCTCGGAATGCTCCTCCATCGTGAAAAGAGAAGATCTTCCGCCAGGCGAGGTGATCGTGCCTGGGGACCGCGGTCCAACGGTTGATGTTGGACAGTTGTATTTATACAAACTCATTACAAAACTCCGATAGCGCGGTTTAGAACTCGGCCGTCTATTGGCGCGTTCTATGTAACTCGGCCTTCTATTGGCGCGTTCTATGTAGTGTCGCTACATGGACTTTGGATTTAATATTCCCCTACTCAGCTACTACCAAAGAGTGTTTGGAACGGAAAACAAACAGATTCGGCGCGCCAAAACTTCCCTTAAAGATTCCATACGTTTCGAACAAATACGTAGGCACATAATATGATAATTTCGAACAAACATATTTCAGTAGAATCCAATTTGAATAGAAGTCTGCAGAAGTCGGGTAACATTCAAAACTCTTTAATGTTCAGCCCAATTAGGTGCATTATTGAGGATGAGAAAACTTTTAAACGGTTCACTCGCATCCGAACCGATTTCGCTATACGTGACTTTCTAATTGCGTAATAGATCACACTACGTGCTATGTGACATTTGAATTATTACCCGAGGTCGAATAGAATGCGTTTCATATAATAGTTCCTACGCCGTTATGTTGGTTCCCCTGTCTCTCAAGAGCATAAAGACTCTGACAACACACATTCAATACTTATTTGCGTTATTGCCAACATAACGGCATAGGAACTATTTGATGAAACGCATTCTACGTACTAATACTCTACCGTATGATTGGTTATAAATCAATCCAATGTCCAATAAATCGATGTACAGTCAACAAAGTTGTTAGGGTTACATGGCCAGTAAGTAAGAACTCTTTTTTCTGGTGAAGTCATAAATAAATCTTATTTGATTAATGTTTATTTTGAAAGGTATCTTTTATCCGTACAATTAAACAAAAAAAAACTATAAATACATTTAAGGCTTTAAGAGAAAACTGAATCTTAGTTTCTGGTCATGTAACCCTCACAATTTTGTTGACTGTACGATGTAAAATGACGAAAATTTATTTTTTTGGAAGGCAGAGAAAAGAAATACATTCCTAGAAATATCCGCTTTGTAAAATTTTTTTTTGACTCCTGATTGTGGCAGGTGGTGAGCATATTATCGGACCGCGATGCTGTTACATGTATGGTTCAGAATCAATTCTGGGATCTGGTTTTCCTTCACCATCGAGCTAGTGATAAATGTTTACGTACACAGTTTACGTAACAGAAATACATAATCTGTGAAAATTTTAACTATCTAAGTCTCACGGTACATGACATACAGCCTGGTGTCATACGGACAGACAAACAGACAGACAGACAAACGGATGAACAGTCGAGTCTTAGAAATAGGGTTCCATTTTACCTTACTTGTACATACGGGTACCTACGGAACCCTAAAAACGGATGGCAACGCCGCTGGCTGGTAGTGCTGAAACAAAATTGAAAAGAAAAGTCAAAACAGGAAGAGCCTATTCCGAACACGAGTACAAAGCACCGTTAAAGATTAAGATAAGACTGTATAGCACCTGATAACTTAACTGCTTGAGTGGAGCGTTTACATCGCGCCAGTGATTCAGACAGTACTTTTTTTTTTTTGAATAATAATAAATTATGGGACACAACAAAATTCACACACGGTTATTTAGCCCTAAACTACTGCAGGACCTGCAGGCGTATTCACGGAGGCTCGACACCGTTGCCGTTCGATTCAGATCGAGTGAAATTTTTTCCGAAGTCGAATCTACCGACTTCGGAAACTGTGTTTTAGGCGTTTCTGACAGCCACGGAAAAATTTTCGAATCCTTTTGCCAAATATGACAATCGTTTTCGAGACCGACATCTGTAAGTAGCCCATCTTCGACAGATTTTTCGATTCCGAGTCGAATATCGAAGCTCCGTGAATACGCCTGCTGTAATAAGGGTACTAAAAACTGATAAACATACTTAGATAAATATTAAACGACCAGGCACGAAGCCAACAGACATGTTCATGCACACAAATGATGGCCCCGAGCGGGGATCGAACCCGCGACATCCGACTCAGAAGGCATAGGGTCACCAACTGAGCCAACAGGCCCGTCGAATATAAATCGATGAACGTCAGTTGCACCCACGTAAAAGCATGACTCATTGACATGTTCGACCTGAGCCGAGCGTGCAAGCGAAGAACAAGCGATAGAGAGGCACGATCGGCCTAAGCGTTGGGCTTGTGACGCATCTATTTACTATGACGTTATCACGTAAAATTAAACTGTCTTTAGAGACAACCAATTTTCATAATATGAAGACAAACAAGAAGACGGGTCTTCTGATGGTAGGTGACTTCTGAATATACTGGATGATTTTTTTTACCGTCTGGAAAAAAATATGACGTAAGTATAAGGTATCTAGAGCTGAAGTTATACACGAGATTAACTGTTAAATATTGTCATGTTTAGTGCAATTTACAAAATCTAGAAAACTACGCACAGTACTACGCGCAGCTAGCGGTTGTAGGTAGATTGCGCATAAATGAAAGCTACGAGCCTGTTTCTTTTTAAAATACTATTTAAATATCTCAGTGTGTATAAATGACTACAATTGAGTAATGTATATTAGTTTAAGAAAGAAAAAAAAATTTTGAGAAAAAAAATTTTTTTTAATTAACATTGCCAAATGAATCTATTACACTTACCACATTTTTTTCCAGACGGTAAAAAAAGTCACCCTGTATAAATTACTATATAAACATAAATTGTCGCTTCATGTTTTACTAGCAGCGACGTTCCCGTAGGAATACGCCGATAAAATATAGCCCATGTGTTATTATGATGTATAAACTATATTGCTCGACTTGGCGGGGGCACTGCCGTTCCCCCAGATAACTCTAAAGTTTCATTACAATCCGTTCAGTACTTTTTGCGTGAAAGAGGAAGAAACCTCCTTACATCATATATACAAACTTTACGTTATGATACCTTTATATTATTAATAAGATAAGAAGTAAGAAGGTCATCCATCACCAATATATTCATAGGTCCCTAAACTAGACGTGACTGAGTTATACTTACTAATAAATATCATATATTCTTAAACTGTTCTAGCTCAGAATAAGAATTTATCCCATCCTGTCCTACCAGTAGTTTGGACGGTTTTTTTCAAATCGTTAGACTGACTGAGATCATAGAAATGATTGGACCTATTTTTTTTCCAAATTGTTAGACTCTATCGGATGATCGAACCTTTTTGAAAATTTATTTTCCACATTGTTAGACTAGAACTTTGTAGACTCTCTCTAATTCGAGTTCTCTCTTAACCTCTCAAGCTATAAAATAAAACACAATTGATTTTTAATTGTTAATTGCCTATTGAAACCGAGCGGTGCTCGACGAATTTAAAGTCTAGAACACACTGCCGCTATTTTAAGTCGGTTCTGTCATGTCAAATCGCATCAGTGTGGAAAAAATTCGGATCGCCAACCGTCCGATTGTCAATTGTTTGCGGCAAAAGCGAATCGCGCAAGATTCAATTATCACTATCAATCACTATTACTATTATATAGTATAAAACAAAGTCGCTTTCTCTTTCCCAATATCCCTATATCCCTATGTCCCTTTGTATGCTTAAATCTTTAAAACTACCCAACGGATTTTGATGCGTTTTTTTTATTAGATACAGTGATTCAAGAGGAAGGTTTTAGGGTTAGCATTGTACCCGTGCGAAGCCGGGGCCGGTCGCTAGTATATAATATAATAATAACGATAAAGCCTTTAAATTGCAATGATGCTCACAAGATCTAGTTGCCTGGCTCCAAAACTACGATCCCATATACTATGACTAGCTAGTCTAATATTTATTTCGAGTTACAGGAATTGTTGTGAATAACTCAATTTATATTTTGCAATAAGAAAAATAAAATATACTTACTTACACAAATTGAAAAAGAAAAAAAAATTGAGAAAGAGCAGTGATAGCCCGGACGGTTAAAGAGCCGGCCGAAAATCAGTGAGGCTCGGGTTCGAATCCTGGCATGTACGAATGAGTTTTTCAAAAACTTACGTACATATTTATCACTAGCTCGACGGTGAAGGAAAACATCGTGAGGAAACCCGCAGGTCTCAGAATTAATTCTGAGACATGTGTAAACAGACCCGGTCCGGCGATGGGCTCACCACCTATCACGTTTAGGGGTCCAATATATCTCGTGAAATGTGGGTATATCCAGTAATGGAATACCTCTGCCTACCCCCTCGGGGATAAAAAAGGCGTGAGATTATATTATTATTATATATAATAATGATAAATTTATTCAAAAAGCCTCTATGTTGCAATGATGCTCACAAGATCTAGTTGCCTGGCTCCAAAACTAGGATCCCATGTACAGTCAAGAGCACATGAAGCTTTACACTTGTAGTGCGAGTCTGACCTCTAAGGCGATCGAAATAAGAACGTTACAAAGTCCAATGTGTCAAGCTCTACGTGATTTTGACTGTGCCCATGATCCCATGAGTAGCTAGTGTTACAGGAATTGTTGTGAATAACTCAAATTATATTTTGCAATAATCAAAAATAAAATATACATAGATAAAAAGAAGACATTCTTCTTAATACGTGTTTGCAATACACAAATTGAAAAACCACTCGATAATCTCGCATCTTACCTGCTCAGCTACTCTACATTGTAGAGTAGCTCTTACATCTAAACGGTGCTCTACTTTAAATGTATTGTCCACAGATAAGTGGCGAAAAGGGTTTGTTTCAAGGAAAATTAGTGTCGTCAGCGCTTAGTGCCCTTAAAATTTTATTTAGGCTAGCACTTTCATAGCACACTTTGCCTCTAAACGTTTTAAGTTCAAGGTTATATAAGGATTTGTGTCACGTGGATGCTTTTTCCCGCTCCTGTGGGAATTCCTCAGAATCCTTTCTCGAATGCCTAAATTATCAAAAAAAACATGTAAACCGACTTTGAAATCAACAAGTATAGTTATTTACCTAAAAGTAATCCTAAATGATTTTAAAGTTTAAATAAAAAAATAAATAATAAATAATCTCACGCCTTTCATTCAGAGGTATTCCATTTCTCGATAAACCAACTTTTCACGAGAATATTCAACCCCTAAACGTGATAGGTGGTGAGCCCATCGCCTTTTAAAAGTTTAATACTTCAACTTTTTAAATTATATTTATAAATCATCTAAGCAATTATACAGATGCCAAAAATTTGAACCGGATCGGCCGAAAAACAAAAGAGATACGATAGGCAAGCCTGGCCGCCATTTTGTTTTTTTGAAAAGTCGGAATTTTCCCGGGGTCACTCCGCCATCTTGCACACTTTTCTCAAACATGACTTTACTCCAAAACGACTCCTTCTGGGAGAACAATTATGTCAATCAGTCAGTGAGTGAGTCAGTGAGTGGTAGTCGAGCTTTTTTTTATACCTATTATATAATTTGCATGTAATTGAAAATGTACCTATTTTTAAAGTAAATTAAATTAAACTTCATTAGGTAAATAAATATAACTTAATTTGTATAATTATGGAAATATAAAACTTGTTATAAGTAATAATAATTAATATTTTTAAACAAGTTATGCTATGATATATACACACACCGGCACAATTAGCGGAACAGAAAAAAAAGGGAGTATTTACGCATTTTTGCGTGTTACTGGCCGGCTAAACAAGCTTTTTTTAAATTTGGGTTTTAATTTAAAAATGGAATACTAAGCGACTGCCCTTTTTTTCATTCTTTTGTTTTAATTTTCATTGATTCATTTTTTCCACCGCTTGTCCGTTTTTAGAAGGTTCGTGAATTCCATTTGAAAAGCTTTGAATTGCAGTTTTTGAGGCTTTTGAGTTTTTTCGCATATTGATAATTTACGAGCATCTAATTATGCCTGATTTAACGCCATCAGAAATCATTAGGGCAGATCAAATGAGGAGAAATGGTCAAACCTACAGATCGATTGCCAGAAGCCTTCGTCGATCGTTATCAACGATTTATCGTAGCATCCAACGATACAGATTGACGAATGCTCTAGTGAGAAGGAGAGGACAAGGCCGGAAAAGGTGTACTTCAAGGAGGGATGACCGTTTTCTCCAACTTCAAGTCCGACGGAACACGAGACTAACGGCGGTGCAGGCTCGAAATTTACTGGAAGAGGTACGAGCAGTAAGGATGAGTGAGCGGACAGTTCGTAGAAGATTCGAAGAAGTGGGTATAGGCTCGTATGTGCCCGCCAAAGCCCCAAAACTTGAGAGACATCATCGCACAAACCGTCTACACTTTGGTCGTGAACATCGTGATTGGGACTTCGACGACTGGGGACAGGTTCTTTTTACTGATGAATGCAGAGTTATGTTAAATCAAATTGATGGAAGGCAGCGAGTATGGAGACGCAAAGGAGAACGGTATATCCAGTCTAATTTTGAAAATACAGTTGCATATGGCGGCGGTTCAATTATGGTCTGGGGAGGAATATGTTTAGGAGCTCGTACGGAGTTAGTAGTGGTCGATGGCGGGAATCTGAATGCTGATCGGTATATCAGGGAGATTTTAGAAGAACATGTTGTGCCATTTGCCCCCTTTATTGGTAACAACTTCATTCTAATGCAGGATAATGCTCGGGCTCACAGTGCTCGCACAGTACAGACATACCTAAACCATGTTGGTATAACGGTGATGGAGTGGCCAGCACGGTCCCCCGATATGAACCCTATAGAACACGTCTGGGACTTGCTAAAGAGGAGTGTAAAGTCAAGAATGCCCCCTCCCAATAATCTCAACGAGTTGCGAAACGCATTACTTGAAGAATGGCAGAGGTTGCCCCAAGAAACCATTGATAACATCATCCGCAGCATGCCCAGACGGATGGAAACCCTCATCAGAGCACGAGGAGGAAACACTCGATATTGAACAGTCATTGAAATTGTTGTTAAACTTTGGAAAATCTTGAATTTTCTGCTGTTTCTCTATAATTAAAAATCGAAGAAAAATGCATTTTGTTTAATTTAATTTTTATTTTTATAAAATTTTAAGTATGGTGTTACAAATGAATGTCAAAACATGTTAATTTAATTGTTGTTTCATTTTAAATAATATATTGTTTAAAAATTACATTCATTGTTCTAAATTCCCTCTTTTTTCTCCTTTTTTTTTCTGTTCCGCTAATTGTGCCGGTGTGTGTATTTTAAATGTTTTATTACTCGTTAACATTATAAGTAATTAGATTATCTGCTAACCAAATCTTAAGATAATACCCTGAAACTACCCTGTTAGTATATTATGTAAAGACTAGGTATATAGCGAGAATACTGGCGCATCTAGTACCAGCGCATGGGCTAATTAATTTATCAGTTTAATTGATATTCGAGCGTCTATTAATCTATTATAATGTGTAACATTAGGTAACAAATTATTGCTACCTACTCGACTTGGTAATTCGGACAGGGTGACGCCATTTTGGGAGTAAGACTTCCCTTATAAAGAACACTGTGAACCTCTAGGGAATAAATAGTAGTAGAAAGTGCCTACGTATTTATTTTTAAGTATAATTATTGTAAAAAAAATACGATCCCACGAACGGCGATGTATGTGATAGGTGGTGTGCTTATATCGAAGAGACCACATGACACAGAATCAGAGTTTTCGCTCGAGATTTCTGGAAGTGAGAAAAAGGCTCGAGAAATCCACTTCAAGTCGAGATGAGAAGAATCACCTTGAGAAGTCTTGGACCCGAGAAATTAATCCGCAAACCAAATTTAATTGAAAACTTCCACATAACGCTATTCCTGTAAATAGTTAGGGAGCTGGCGAGCATGTCGGTATATGAATTTTTTACTTTTCGAATCGATACGGATTGAAGTTTAGATCAATACGAATCGATTTGTCTTTGTGTTTTTGCGCTACATAGCGCAGCGGCGTTTTGATTGCACATGTCACAATCGTTCTGAAACGGCTTTTTGGCGGGATAGTTTTCATTTTACTGTATATTTCGTGTTTTAAATCATAATATATTAGTGAGAGTAAACTACGTGTCAAATTTCTGTGTAAGTGTGCAGTGCACGGAAAATTCGATAAAATTCAACGGATGGACATATTTGGATTGCCTCAAAAAGTCACAATGAAGTCTTCAGTCAAAGTCATTTTACTGTTGATAACCAAGGAAGGGATGTAAAAGTGTTGAAGACGAAGATTTTTTTGGTGTATGGTCTCTGAAGCACAGCAATTTAACTAAGATATCGTGAACAAACACAGGTGACCCGTCTGATCGTTTGGACCCTTTACTCTCATTAAAAAAAAATGGACAGACTTTTATTACGATTAGAGGAAATTCAAAACAGATGAGGCTGTATGGGCCTAGATCCCTTTGCCTTTCCCAAATGGGATAAATAAAAAAAAAACACTCTGAAACCATACCTATCTGAAACACACAACAGACAACCTGGGGGCCAATTCTACTAAATGTCAACGGTCTTAATTGGATGACTATGACATATCAATGGTCATACAATGGTGTTATTTTGACACTTTTCAGAGCAAATATCACCATCGACTGACCATGTCATTGTCATTGTCATCCAACTGTAACCGTTGAAATTTTGTAGAATTGGCCCCCAGAGCTCTCTGACTTCTTTAGTACCTACTTAATTATTTTTTTTAAGTTTTATATGATTCAAGGTTTTATTCAGGTTAGTGGCCACCTAATTGATAGAATTTCATGCCAAGTATCTGACATGGTTCGACTTCCATTGTGCGCAAACAAACACAAAGTTATGTGTATAATAACCCCCTCCCCTTCCCCCTCCCCTCCCTCTCCCCCTACTCCCACCTCAACGGCCAGCAACGCAGTTGTGACTCTTGAGTTGCAGGTGTCCATGGGCGACAATAGTCACTTACCATCGGGTGACCCGTCTGCTCGTTTGCCCCCTTCTCTCTTACATATAAAAAAAATCTTGAATATTCATTAGTAAATTGCACCCATGCGAAGCCGGGGCTGATCGCTAGTCAAATAATTGTCAGACATATCCGGTTGCAATTGTATGAAATTAGTTATTATTATTTTTATCAGTCAAGCTATTATTAAATAAGCATTAACATAATTATGGACAATTTATTATGACTTTGATACTTCACAATGAAAGTTGATTCCACTGTATCTGTTTTCATGTCGTAATAATTAGGATAATTAAATACAATAAGGATACATGTAATTAAATTGTGTTTATATTATCGGAATATTTTATGCTTGCTCGAACACGCTTTTTGATTTCATGTCTTGACGCGTTTGTGTATTGAAACATGTTTACTTATTATTTACTTAAAACTAGCGACCCGCCCCGCTTCGCACGGGTGCAATGCTGATACTAAAACCTTCCTCTTGAATCACTCTATCTAATAAAAAAACCGCATCAAAATCGGTTGCATAGTTTTAAAGATCTAATCTAAGCATACAAAGGAACAGACAAACAAAAAGCGACTTTGTTTTATACTATGTAGTGATAGTGAAGTGATAAAACAGACTCTCATAAGTCTCTCCATTTTATTTGTGCCCTTCAATTTATTTATTAACTAGCAGCGCCCCGCGGTTTCACCCGCATATTTCCCGTTCCCGTGGGAATATCAGAATAAAAAGTTACTAAACTTTTTAAGGAAATAATTATCATCATATTTTAATCCTATTATCCGTATGTGTAGGCGTTACAACGACATAATGAGTGAGCATTCTTCTATTGACATATTTAACCATAAACCACATAAATTTATAAATGATATCCGCAACTTGTTTCTTAATAATTTTAATAATAATTCTTAGGCTTCCATTACATACCAACTAACTGCACATTTATTACTAACTTATTACTAACAGCTAGTTACGTAAGGTACTTTTAATAATGTTTTAACACAACTAACCCTCACCTTTCTTAAATGAGATACAATTTGTTCATTCTGTGCACACATCTTGTGAGTTGCAATCTAGTTTTAAATTTTACTATATAATTTGTAAAACTCTGTATTTGATTGTAACTTGTTTTGTGAGCCATAAATAAATAAATAAATCATCATCATCAGCCTATCTTAGTCCACTGCTGGACATAGGCCTCCCCTATTGAGCGCCATAGCGCCCTGTCTTCAGCTCGACGCATCCAGCATTTGCCTGCAGCCTTTCGCAGGTTGTCATCCCATCTGGCCTGAGGGCGTCCTACACTACATTTGCCGAGTCGCGGTCTCCACTCCAGAACACGGTCACTCCACTTCAGCTCGCTTATTCTTGTCCCTACTTTTAATCAAAACCCTTTTGACTTTGTATCTTCGTTGTGTGAAGTACTAAAATCATAATAAATTGTCTTTAATTAATGTTTACCTTTAAGTACCGACGTGCGGTCTGACAGGCCTCGACAGCCACTTGACATGCTACTTTACTCGTTTCCCCGCGGAATTCCGATCCCTGTTTTTAAGTAGCTGCAAGGACAGTGCCCACGTTGACATCGAAACGGAAAGACGTGACGTCGCGCGCGCATTTGGTGAGTAATTACGATTTGAAATTCCGACGCGGCCTCTCAGGCCTCACGTCGGTACTTACGTAATTTTTTTGTTTTATTCCTTTGTTACACTAAACTATTATTTTTTCAGATATTCTAAACTATGGATAGACCAGGACCTTCAGGTAGTAAAAGAAATAGTTCTGTGACAGATATACAGCATTCAAAGAGAACTTGGATAGAAATAAATGAATCTAATCCGAATTATATGTAAGTGATTGAGGGCTGAATTGCGGATAAAGACACCAGCGGATCTGAGGTTGATAACGTTGACGACGTTGCCGAAGATTTTTGTCCGGAGCACAGTGAGCATGATACGGATACGAGCACTGATATTTCTGATGCCAAAGAAGCTCAACCTGAACACCTGGACGTTTTTTACCGGATTTTAAATATAATCTCCATCAATTCTCATCTTCTACATGATGTCCATGAAGGAAGACAAACTGATAGAGGAGCTTTCATAAAAAAATTTGCTCGACAGTTGGTATTAGAGCACATGAAGCGAAGATTTTGTAACCTAAGATTGCCCTAAGAACTTAGGATGAGTTTGGTAAGAGTACTTGGTTCTGGTAAGCCAGAGCGATCTGAAGATCAAGCCGAAGATGTCAAGACACGCAAGACTTGCCTCTCTTGTCAACCTAAACTAAAAAAAACGATGTATAAGTGCTATTCGTGCAAAAAACACATTTGTTTACAATGCACGAAACAAGTGTGCGCTGACTGTGCTTAGAATTTAAGGTGTAGTTCGACTGTGGACATTTTTTGCAGGCAGATGCTGGATACGTCGAGCTGAAGACAGGGCGCTATGACGCTCATTAGGGGAGGCCTATATCCAGCAGTGTACTAAGATAGGCTGATGATGATGATGATAATTATTTCCTTAAAAAGATTTTTCAATTCAGTAGCTTGTGATTGGAGTCTCTTTTTAAGCATAAAAATGTCTGTGCCAGGAGGCTCCGCTCTTTCATAACAGTATGTAAATCATATGTAACTTTACATATTATAATATTTAAAGTTTAGGTACGTTTACGTTTAGGGGTCCAATGTATCTCGTGAAATGTGGGTATATCCAGTAATGGAATGCCTCTGCCTACCCCCTCGGGAATAAAAGGCGTGAGATTCAAGTCCTTATAAGTCCACTTATTGAAGACAAGGGGTACAACCTCTATAAGGATAGGATATACAGGTAGACCTAACCACCGTAATAACCATAGGCTTAGTTCTTTAGGAATGGAACCCTAATAAGGGCAAACAAACACTTTTGCATACAATTTTATGTTCTTATATATTTTTTGTCAGGTTTATGGTTTTTTTTTAATTATTTCTCTGTGTAGGTCATTTAATTTCATAGTGAGATAAGGAAACGTTGTGGTCTGAAAGAAAATTTAGTGACAAAAATTTAGAAAGGTATGCTGAGATGGTTTGGCCATGTCGAGAGAATGAATGAAGAACGATTGACGAAAAAAGTGTATAAGGCGAGTGTGAATGAAAGTTTTGGAAGGGGTAGCTAGACGTTCCGAGACCAAATCAGGGACGTCTTGAAAAAAGGCCAGGTCAAGAGTACCCTAAACCGAAGAGCATGTATGAAGGGAATAATAAAAGTGGACCAAGCGAAACAAGTATGGAAGGATCGTAGTAAGTGGAGAGAAGTGGTATCTGCCTACCTCTACGGGAGAGAGGCGTGATTATGTGTATTTATGTATGTATGTTTAATAAAATAAAATAAATGGGAAAAGGGCAAGTAAATGATGAAATTATGATTTAATAAAATTAAAAGACCATTACTAAATTTAATTTCATCCTTTCTGTTATGTACTGATTACCTCGATTAAATCGTCATTTACTCTCCACGTTCAGTTGATTTCCAACATGTTTTTAGCAAGTATATTTATTTACTTGACAATTTATGTTTCAGAGGGATTGTCTATAGATTTAGGCCCAAAGAATTCGGAGAGTTATGTGAGTAATATTGTTTAATAGCTAACCCAATAAAACATATTTTATAAAAATCATCTATATTTTTTTTATGAAAATCTAATAGTCATCTAAATCTAATATAATACTTATATAAAAATCGAATATATAGTAAAACACTAGCGGGCTGTTTGTGCATGAAATATTTTTTCAAATTTTTTGCGGTTGTGTAAATAGTGTTGGTTTTTGGGCATAAATTGACAGATGTTTCGGGATGTACTTACAACGGATTTATTAAGATTAAAGATTGCGTCACGTGCACACACACAACGGCCATAGCAGAGACAACGAAAAGTAGACAGTTCTCAAAATCGAATATGAACTATAACAGTTAAGATTGCATTTCAAAATCATGCTACAACAGATAGTTATAGAAATAGATACCAAAACAGATTTTTTTAATATTTCTGTCCCTCTTGAAATATGGCATACAGGTATCTTATATGTCGTAGGCAACCGCAATGATGAGATTTTTTTAAATTCCCACGGGAACAGGAATAAATTGGATGCGCGCAGGTAACGCCGCTGGGCACCCGCTATTATTGAAAAATAACTAATTCAATATTTTGGATTGAATTTGTAATTTCTGGTTGCAGGGTGCGTACGACATACAATTTCTAAATCCAGAAGTGTGCAAAGGTCCAAAAAGTAAGGACATTGCCAACATGAGCATAACGATTGAAGTAAACGAGAAAAATGACTATCTAGCAACGATGAACCTGACCATGTTCGGGTCTTACCTTATGAGTGAGGTAGGTATGTTTCCATAAATTCCACAGATTGGTACAGTAAATCCTAATCCTACTAATATTATAAACGCGAAAGTTTGTATGTATTTGTTCCTCTTTCACGCAAAAACTACAGAACGGATTTTGATGAAACTTTACAATTTTATAGCTTACACATCAGAATAACACATAGGCTATATTTTATTCCCGTATTCCCTCGGGAACGGGAACTACGCGGGTTAAACCGCGGGGCGCTGCTAGTAATACATAATTATTATATACTCGAAAGTTTGTATGTACGGATGTTTGTTCCTATTTCGCGTAAAAACTACTTAACGGATCGTGATGAAACTTTACAGTTATATAGTTTATATATGTACTCGTACGCGGGTGAAACCGCGGGGCGCTGCTAGTTAGTATATTATCCCCAAAAGGGGTGAAAGTAGGGGTTGAAATTGGTATGGAGAAGTGTGGTTTTTTGTGTCTATCAACTTGAAACTTATCACAAAAATTCTTTGAAAGTCTCCATAGAAAGTTTTTTTTTGAGAATTCACTAAGGGTTTCTTGGAGAAATTTGTTTGTTATCATGAGCACATGCATACCCTTTGGTATCAAGACCTAATTTAAAAACAACCTATATACAACGCGTAACAGAAAAAGCGCAATTCCTCATACACCCCAATTAGTAGGTATATTAATATAAAAAAAATATGATGCAATCGAACTTTAGTTGTGTCTAACCAATTTTCTTAAATATCGATTAATAGCACGATTTCCATAGAAAGCACTAAATTCAGCTACGCTAATTCATTTTTGGGAAAAAATTAACACATTAAAAACAGCTGAAATCGATTATGTAGTCGATACTGCAGACGTATTCACAGAGACTCGATACCGTTTCCGTTCGATTCGAGTCGAATCTATGGACATCGGAAACGAATCTATCGACATCGAAAACGAATCTATCGAGATGGGCTGATGTTGGTATTGAAAACTAATGTCATATGTGACACCAACTGTCATATGTGACATTAGTTTTCAATTTTCGAACGGAAACGGTATCGAGTCTCTGTGAATACGTCTGCAGTATCGACTACATAATCGATTTCAGCTGTTTTAAATGTGATAATTTTTTCCCAAAAATGAATTAGCGTAGCTGAATTTAGTGCTTTCTATGGAAATCGTGCTATTAATCGATATTTAAGAAAATTGGTTAGACACAACTAAAGTTCGATTGCATCATATTTTTTTTATATTAATATACCTACTAATTGGTTGGTATTAAAAACTAATGTCACATATGACAGTTGGTGTCACATATGACATTAGTTTTCAATACCAACATCAGCCCATCTCGATAGATTCGTTTCCGATGTCGATAGATTCGACTCGAATCGAACGGAAACGGTATCGAGTCTCTGTGAATACGTCTGCTGAACTTTGAGTATTAAACCAATCGGAGAGGCCACTGACAGGCGTTCCCCTCTGCCAAAAAAACGTGTCGGTCTTTGAGCACACCGGTTAAATACAACTAGTTTGTTTGAGTTCACGGAGTGCTTGTATTGGTGAATGTATTTGTGTGCACCTAGTTCAAGCTAGTGTTTAATTGTTTTATCAAAAAATGCGTTTGTTTTAACATTATTTGTGATTGTTTCCTCGTCCCCCCCGCAGAAATTGGCAGACTTTTTTGTTAAGAAACTAGTGCGCGTGACGTCTCCTGTTGGTTTAATACTCAAAGCTGCTGAACAAACTAATTTCCGTTTGCGCTTATTACATGTTGTATAGCCTAGGACACTCTGGTTTATGACGAGTCTAAAGACACCTCATTTGTTAAAATCTCGAAGAGTTTCGGCTGTACGAGGTAATTAACACACGTTTTGGAAACATACATACCGAATGATATACCCTTCCTTTTGGATTTCGCTTCCATTTGTGAAAATTTTAACTTCTAACTATCACGGTTCATGAGATACAGCCTGGTGACAGAACGAGAGATAGACGGATGGACGGGCAGCAGAGTCTTAGTAACAAGGTTCCGTTTTAGCCTTTGGGTACGGAACCCTAAGAACTGATTAAAAAGAGAAATACGTACTGCTCCGAATCCATATAACCTAGAAACTTGAAATATGGTATGTAGGTGTCTTATATGTCGTACGCAACCGCTCTATATATAAAGGGATTTTCTAACATTTTGGGTTGCACTTAGAGTAATAAATATTATATCTTTATGCCGGACATAAGTAGGTAGGTACTTTGAATTTGATTTTTTTTTAGAACGAGAATAAACTGGTTCCGGTTCGATCGATCGAAATAATAATAATAATTTTATTTCAGATAATTCACATCCTTAAAAGTAGTTACACACAAAAAAAATCAATGAAATATAAAAAATAAAATAAAATCAGACATAATTGAGTACTATTCAGTACATGAATCATACTGCAATGATTCATTTATTTATTTATTCAAACAACATAAACTAAAATTACACAAGGCTACAAATGTTATCAAAAAGTTCACAAGGAAATTAAATATAAAAATAAAGTAAGGATAAACTAAACCATTTATACACCTCGCTCGCAAAACACCGTACACTCGTCCATGCATTTGCCAATCATCCGGGCTACACAATCCGGGGCCACCGCCAGGAGTGCGCTGAGCAGCGCAAGCGCCCTTACCAGTGGTGCCCTTACGGTGTGCCTCTGTCCGCGTCGGCGGTATTACTGACATGTACTGACAGTCAAACCTGCTCGAGAATGCTCTCAGGATGGTGTTGGGACTGGCCCAAGCCAGCCCCACTAGCCAAGTGGCATTGCACAATCTAATCGAATGATCTTCTAGATTGACATGTATGGGATTGACATTAGCGTTAGAGCTCGTTGGCAGGTCATCATCATCATCATCATTAGCCTAGATTCGTCCACTGCTGGACATAGGCCTCCCCTAATGAGTGACATAGCGCCCTGTCTTCGGCTTGACGCATCCAGCATCTGCCTGCAGTCTTTCGCAGATCGTCATCCCATCTGGCCGGAGGGCGTCCTACACGACGTTTGCTGAGTCGCGGTCTCCACTCCAGAACACGTTTACCCCAACGGTTGTCGATTCTTCGCGAGATATGGCCTGCCCACTACCACTTCAGCTTGCTAATTCTTATGTCGATAACTTTGGTTCTCTGTCGGATGTATTCGTTACGAATCCTATCTTTCGGAAAAACTCCGAGCATAGCTCTTATCACCGCTGACAAGTGCTTATATCAAACCCATACATATCAATCTAAAAGATCAGATTAGATTGTACAATGCCACTTGGCTAGGGGGCCAGGGGTGTGCACCGCTATCTCTTTGAAATGTATTCTTTTTTTGCAGATTCGCATAATAGTGTCTGCAATCAAAGGGAACCGTAAGAATTTGCTGTGGAATTACCGACTGAAGAAGCCCTGCGAACATTTCGTAGTCGGTGACTTAATAGAGATGAATTTTCATACTAAAACGTGCTATATGAAAAAGGCAATTTTTATACACCTATCTATATACACTTACTTATAATAAAACTGTAAAGAGACCGTGTCTGTACATGCAATATTAAAAAAAAATAGCGGTAGTGTGAATAGTCATCGATTTTGTTAAGAAAACAACTTTTTTTTATTTTTGGTTGTCTGTCTGTCTGTGCACGCATTACGCAAAAACTAGTGGACGGATTTTGAAACACGGATAGTGTTATTTCTTTATGTTATCATTTATTTTTATTTATTTAACTTCATGTAGGTACCAAGAAAATGTACACAGGGCGAACTTAATGTCCAAAGGCATTATCTACCAGTCAACCATCTATAGATGCTTATAAGCAGAAATAATTTGACGGAATTGGCCGCAAATATATAATATCGTGGGAGAGCCATGTTTCGGCACGCTTGGGCCGGCTCGACCGGAGTGATACCACGGCCTCACAGAAAATCAGCGTAAAGCAATGAACTGCATTGCGTTTCGTTGAGTGAGGGAGGACTCGCACTTGGAGGGTTTTATTTTTTGTATTTCCGTAGTGTACCAAGCTTTTAGACCCGCGAGCTACCATAGGAGCCTAGTGAAATGAATATTTTTGGTTTCCTTTAAAAGACTATTTTTTTACAGGCAAACTACAGTAACGTTCTTAACTTCTCTCAATTTGCAAGGAAGTTTTTTGGAACTTCGTTCTTCTACGGTAATTTCCATATTAAGTCATACGCTTTATCACCGACAGGAAACATCTTGTGTCTGATCGTGACTACGGTTTTTAAGAAAAAGGACTAACGTAGACTACAAAAGTTAAACAATAAATAATAATTTATGGCACATGTGGGTGCATTTGTGCTGTAACCCGATGAATTTAAAATTGTTGATTGTTAAGACAAAAGTCTGCAAATGTGTGAATTTATGTATTGAATTATTACAGTACAGTGCGGCCGTTATAACTTGCCTGCTCTAAACATAGATCCGCTTGGCTTTCGCCTGCGAAAACCGCCTCATATCGCCAAATAAATATTTGCGCAACTTCGGAGCTGCCAAGCTAAAACGGCCGTTCTGTATCTTGACTCCATTTAAAAGCATATTATGATACTTATATGTTGTTATAATTTAATAAAATGTTGTATGCAGATTTAATAATATTATCTCAATTACAATTATATAGTAACGTTTTCTTCAGCTTTTTATTACTGCTGTTTCTGTTCTTATCTTAATGAATAGGTAAATTCTAGCATTTTCCATCTTTGAGAGATCACCGCTAAAATATTCACTAATATGGGCAAAATCCAGGTTAGTGAAGATCTTTTCGAGCTCAATGATACTGTCAATCATTCTCCTGCCTGATCCTATTATTTTAGAATGCAGTATTATCACCAGTCAAAAGCTGTCATTTAGTGTTCCATGACATACTTACTGCTATTTAAAATGACCTTCATGCAGCAGATGCCAAAGGCTTAGTTTCTGTGGGATTCAATCCATGTTACCTTGTAGCTACATCTGCGATACTTCATAGAACGCGCCAATAGACGGCAAAGTTCTAAACCGCGCTATCAAAGTTTTATAATGAGTTTGTATAAATACAACTGTCCAACATCAACCGTGGGACCGCGGTCCCCAGGCACGATCACTTCGTGTAAAGGATGATCTTCCCTTTTCACGATGCATCAGCTTTCCACCTCCGCTCCTCCTCTTGTCAAAACGTGGAGATAACAATCTTTTGTGAGAATATTAAATTTTATTTCAGTTATCTATCATTTGTTTATTAAAGCATCGCATCACATTGCACCGATTGTGTAATAAGTAATTTTCATATTTATTTGGCTTGACATAAACATTATTTAGTTATTATAAATCTAGATACCAATCACAATTGCATCGCTTATTTACTTTTATTATTTGGGTTTAAAAACATTACTTGACCTGCTAAGGCCCGAAGGTTCTAAGGCGCATGGAACATTGGCGGAAGCCAAAGCCCTGCGCACAATGTCGTTGAGCGCGTGGTGTCGGGGGAATCTGCCTGCACATCGACAACAACTCAAAGCATGGTGTCCTCTACTCTCCACCATGGTGCCGCAGACGCATAAATGGGGTTCGCAAACGTCGCAGCCCAGACGAAGAGCAGTAGCCACCCGCAAAGAGTCACAGTCGAGGAGGGTACCCAGGTGTGGCGAGGGTAGTGCGTGCAGCCACGCCCCTGACTCAGGTTTTGAAACTGCCAAAAGCCTTGCCTTATCTACGCCCACAGCACCTTCTACGAGCCCGTCGAGCACCCGCCTCACACCTACGTCGTCCCACAAACGTTGATGGCAAGGTTTCTCTGGTACGCGCGCAGCATTGCGAATAGGAAGGGAAGCCTGGTCCCATTGTGCTGCGTTAAGGGAGACATTCAGCAGACATTCAACAGCTTTCTTATCTACGTTATCAAACGATTCCATCTGCAAAGGGTACAACCACGTAGGCACGGTGCGCAGAAAATAAGTAAGTTTAGGGACAGCGAAGCATACACGCAATAGGATGAGAGCGACGTGAGCAGATAATTTCTTAAGCCTGTCCTTAGCTGTCAGGAGAAGTTGCCTTCTCAGCTCTAAAAGTTGCCTTCTCAGCTCTCAGCGAAAAATTCGCACTTACCAGTGTTGACCTCCAAACCCAGTTGCTTGAATCGAGGCAGAAGTGTAAGCAAGTCCTGTTCCACCACCTCGGGCCTACCCCCGAGAATTCCATCATCAAGGTACCACATATTTAAGGACGATTGAAGGCCAAAAATTGCTTTGTGGATCGCAAGACTAAAAGCCAAGGGGCCCAGCGGATCCCCCTGCTGCGCGCCAACTTGGGAAAGAATAGCAGTGTCTTGATAGAATAGGTTTGAGGGAGATGAATATATTTGAAAAAGAAAAGGAAATAAAGAAGGCACCTTCTCCCTGACTTCATTCAATAAAACATCCCGTTCTAAGGAGTTAAATGCGTTTTTTAGGTCCAATTTAATAATGACACAGTCCGCATTCCTGGAGTCTGACGAAAAAGCTCGTGCTGCGTGGATCGCGGCCTCGCAGCCCAGTTTTGTTCCGAAACCCAACTGGCATGGTTGCAAGTAAGAGGCCACTTCGTCTCTCACAGCACAGCACCCAAGTTTTGCCGCCAAACGACGAAAAGTGCTGCCCACCGCAATTGGTCGCAGACCACCGTCCTTTTTGGATAAGGCGCACAAAGACGCTCCGTAAATGTACGGACAAACCAAACTATTTACCTGACCTTTAAGTAGGAAATTGCTTAATTTCGTCAGGCCCTCAAGCAGTCGAAGTCCACTGTCACCAGCTGTTACTGAGGAGAGCTCCTTTAAATGTACTGGCCGAATGCCATCCAAACCTGCGGCAGAACTACTATTAAAGGACCCAATGGCCTGCACGACGTCCTCCAACTTGGCTTGATACGCTGGAATGGTCCCATCCGGCGCCAATGGAAAAGCCAACGGCCGAGAAGGAGGTGGATGCTTGGACTGTAAAGTGGCAAGCGTCTCCGGGCCTGGCGGCGCCACTTCGTCCTCTGACATGAGCACCCGCACAGCACCTCTCAGGTCCCCATCAAAAACTTTGCCCTCAATTGTCTTAAATAGTGAAGGTGACCTTTGAGCCCCCATCTCGAACCCCGTGATACCTGTATCGTCGACACCCGCTGAATCAATATTGCGCTTTACCTTAGTGGTAAGATTACCAGGGCCCTTGCCTTCTGGTGCCCTTAGCGCAGTGTAGGAAAAAGTTAATAGAGCAACCCAATCCGCTGTCTCATTGGTATCTATACATTTATTAATGAGATCGCTCAATTTGCCTGCTGCAAGGTTCCGTGCACCTTTGGGGATATGCCGTAGCACGCGCACTGATTGCCTAAGAGTGGCTAGGTCGTTCAGGCCTATAATATCATTTATTTTTTTGTCCGTGTTCATCCACGGGCGGCGCTGGGCATTTGTCCCTTGCAAGCACCCTTTGATACTTTCCTGTAGCCTCGGCCCGAAAAGTTTTTTTTTTATTTATTTCTACGCCATTTGGCCCAGTTCTTTTGCATGACAATTATGTATTTGTCTGTATCGAAATTATAATAATAATAATTGTTCATAAAATATTAACTACAAATAGAATTAGATCCTATGTAGCTAGAGTAGGTACTTAGATACCTGTATTCTAGTGCCAGTTCCCTCCCAAAAAGACTTGAACAAAGTTACAATACAATAACTCTTCATTGTACACCAAACAATATAGTATGGATATAAACATTAGCGATCTCTTCCAGACAGCCTTGGGATGGAGGAAACTGAGATATTAGAAAGTTAGTTCTCTTAGAATAGATTGCGAGTAATCATTAATTAAGAGATAATTCCAATACACTACTAAAATGTATTTAGATATGTATTTATATAACAATTTTAGCAAAATTTTAAATAATAAAACTACCAAAAGTGATGCAATTGAGTACTAACAGTTATGATATTACAACTCAGTATTCAGTACTTTTTCCATAGTAAATTTCCGTTTTGACACATCATAAAAATTACCCATTTCACTTTACAGACAAATACCTCATTTAGGCTAACAGCCCTATGATTTAGTTTACCACACCTGGTGCATGCAGGCGGGTACCTACAACTTTGTTCTTTGAGTGTATTTTTGTTGATCTGTAAACATTTAGCTGTCTTTCGACACTTTCTAAAGCGTTTGCTTCTAGAATTATTTTTGGTTATCGTACTATATTATATAGTATTTCACATAATATCACTTAACGTTAATAATTTCTTTCTCAGTTTGGACAACGAGCACTTATCGATAATTTGGTGTTCCTCGGAAGAGAACTGAAAATTTGCAATCTATTGTTGTTAGCAGAGTTGCTCGTCGTCAATATATTGTATTAGAAACTTTTAAATATATTTCTAATTCTCTTTGACATTTCGCCCACCGTATACTGACGGTAGCGGATCCGCCTTCACCATCAAATGAAGACATGATTTTTTTTTATCGTAATATGATTGTTAAACTGTGGTAATTACTAGGTATGTACTGTAGGTACTTATTATTAAAATAGAATATATTGAAAATAATTTATAATTGTAAAATAGGTTTCCACAATTTTGTTTGCGTAATATTCTACTTTTATATTTATAGCTGCTGCAGCATTTTCAGTCAAAATTAATACTTAGTAAATATTTATTTATATAGTTTTATTTAATTCTGAGACATGTTTAAAAGACGCGGTCCGGCGATGGGCTTATACCCACCACGTAACACGTTTAGGAGTCCAAAGAATATCTCGTGAAAAGTGGATATCCAGAAATAGTATACCTCTGCCTACCCCGTTGGGGATAAAAGGCGTTAGCTATTATTTATTTTATTTGTTTATTATATTTATGATTCGATTTATTCTTTGTTTTTTTTTTTTTTTAATATATAAATATTTCTGTATTCTTGGATATGTTTATTTAAAATAAATAATTGATGATCTAAGTAATAAATAACACAGTCTAACAATCATTGTTAAACTGTTTTAATAATGTTGTTGCCGAACGATGTGGACTGTATTAAAAGAATATGAAGGAAACTCACTATTATGGAAAAGGACATGTACCGGAAAGGTGGGGTCGCAATGACTTTCAATAAGTCGACTTATAAGCCCCTTCATCGAATAAAACATTCTGATTGTTTTTTTTTTTTTTTTTTGTGTTTTTTATTCATTCATTAGTGTATTGGATCGTGCAGGTATGATTATTACTTGTTCTATTCAGAGCGTGACCTACTGAATATAGCTCATTAAACTGAGAAAGAAATTTAGTCACGTTTATTTTTAGCACCGGCCGATAGTTATCCATTTGTGCACACCAGTAACTATCGCACCCCTGCTACTGAGTGGTTATCAGTTGTACTCTTTTATTCCATGCACTTGCATATTATACAATGCACAAGAGCAACTGCCATGTAGTTTGTTGTTTTTTCAAATTGTATATAAGTAGGAAATACATGGAAGATAATATGTTTATTCAACATTGTGTAAATAAGACGTATCTTGCTACAATATTTAGTTGAAATTCGCTTTGTCATGTAGATATGTTAACGTCTTTATTCTGTAATGACTAATGATAATATTCGAATGCCACGACTGGTAGGTAGTTACATATTTATCAAATAATTACTTTTGTATGAAATAATGATATGCTTGAGTTATGCTACTACAATACAAAAATAATCTTGAGACTGATCTGGCTATCCATAAGGAATGTTATTTTTATTTGAGACGGTCGAATGCATAATTACAGGTATTTATGTTATTTACAATGTTTTACGCACGCATACCTTCCTTTTCCTTTTTTATAATTATATAGTTATTATATAATTAGATTTAAAGAGCTTCGCAACATTACGATTTACACCTTTTATGCGCCTTGGCAATATACATTGTATTATACGCCTTGGTATAATGCACACTTCTGACATAATAGCACCTTTATGCTCCTTGGCAAAATATATGCACCTTGGCAAAATATATGCACCTTGGCAAAATATATGAACCTTGGCAAAATATATGCACCTTGGCAAAGTATATGCACCTTAGCAAAATATATGCACCTTGGCAAAATATATGCACCTTGGCAAAATATATGCACCTTGGCAAAATATATGCACCTTGGCAAAATATATGCACCTTGGCAAAGTATATGCACCTTGGCAAAATATATGCACCTTGGCAAAATATATGCACCTTGGCAAAATATATGCACCTTGGCAAAGTATATGCACCTTGGCAAAATATATGCACCCTGGCCAAATATATACACCTTGGCAATGTAACAAACAACACATAGACCAGAAAACGAAACTACTTTGTGTATGTCCATACTCAGGTCCAACAATATTAGCTCATAAGTTTTATTTTGTATTACTAGCACTATCTACTTTTATTGACCGAAGTAAAATGATTATTATTATAATTACCTACCTACTATCAGTAGTTATAACTATTCAATTTCAAACAACTATTTTCAATATAATATGTTTGTAGGTACCGTTCCGATTTTCATCGAACTACCTCTTGATCTTAATATCGCCTTTGTAGGTACCGTTCCGATTTTCATCGAACTACCTCTTGATCTTAATTACTTATTTTGTCAATAGATATTTATCTTGGTCAGTTCTACCCATAACACAAAAGATCATTTAGGTACCGTTTGATTTTCCAAACTACCTCTGACATTCGGTGTTAACCTCTAATTGTTATTAAATAATCCACATTTTAAATATATATTTATCTTTGGTACTTAGAACCATACGATATAATGGTATTTACATTTATAATTGAGGTATATTACTTCACTCTTAGAGCATCTTAAATGCTCTAAGACTCCACTAAATGTTTTTTTATTTATAGTTAACCACGCATATTTTCTTTTTAATTTCATAATAACACATTATTAAGAATAATACGAGTATAACGTATTTACTTTAAAATTTTGCTGTATAAGAAATTTTAAATTTAGAAAATGATTAACATGATGAATTATTTTACTTTTAGTAACTAGGTATATATAATTCCATAATATATATTCTTATATATTTATGACTTCATACCTTGTTTTAATAACAAAAAGAGGCATCATCACCGATGTGTAAAAAAACAAATGTTTTTCTATAATTATGTAATATTACAATTTAGGTACCAATCAACTTAGTAGACCAGTTTCATTTGACAGCATTACCGTTTTAAATTAACACATTTATCAGCCACTTTTAAAAGTCAACTACGGGTAGTAGAAAAAAGTTTTTATAATTATTTTTTTTCTACTATCTTAATATTAATAGGTACTTAATGCTGGATCAAATACACTTCTAGAAAGTACTTACAATAAATACTAATGAAACGAAGGTATTTCCAGAAATAATACTATACTTCTGCCCACCCCCTCGGGGCTAAAGGCTTCAGTTTTTTTTTATTTTTTTTTAAATAAAGTACATACGAATATTACAATTCATCAAATCTTTTACAAAACTGTTTTTTATGTACTATGAAAAAAACAAAGCTAACCTGTGTTGCGATTCGATGGTATAGCAATATTCTTAGATCAAAACAAAACTGGCCGTATTGTCGATTTACCTCTCTTATTGTGATATATTTATTAGTACGAACCTTGACAACATTAGTAGGCAGTAGGCTGGCAGGGTCGCCACTTGTACTGGTTCGATTTGGTAATAATAAAACACCAACTGCTTGTACAACAGCCTACTCGCTTGGCGGTCCGACGTCGAGTGCGCGGTGAGCGCTAGCTCCCCGCGCCCCCACTACCGCTCGCCCTGCGAGTATGCTTGTTTAATCTTTATCATTATTTATCTATACACTACAAGGCCCAAAGCTCCAAGGCGGTCCGTTTGCATTTGCTGAGATGCCGGTTGTGTGGAGCTAGAGGAAGCCACTATACAATATGTATCAGAAAGGTGAAATAATATTGAAGGGTGTATATGTATATCGTGTAACGAAATACCTACAAAAATATCAGATCTAATATAGCAACTTTTTTCTTTCATACAAACTTAATAATTACTTTTTATGTGTGAATTTTCGCCAACCCTGTGATTGAAGGATAAAAGCGTACGGGCTCCGTACGCGCTAGTGTCGTTGACCGTAGTAGTGGTATAGGTAGCGCTGCGCGCGCAGCTGATCGCTCGCGCCAAGCGCCGGTCGCCGCCCGCGCCTTAACATACCTACCTATTTTATTCTAGGGTAAATGTTATTGGAAATAATAAAAGTTATAGCAGTAATCATTTATTAAAAAAAATTAAAGGTAACAGCGTAGTTTTTATTCAATAATAAATTTAACTGATCAAAACATTGTCATTAAATAAGTAATACCTACCTACATACTAATTATGTAGTTTCATCAAACTTTTACACTTTGGGATTAGGGTCCAACCTACTATTTGGTTTACACACACATTAATACCGCACAATAACTCAAAATGTCCACCAGACGCAGGTCCCGGTACCACGAGTAGGCGTACAGGTGCGCGACCTTGGGGGGTTTGAGCGCGGAACGAACCAGCCTCGCGCAGACGCACACACACACCTGACAAATTCTCTCGAAGCAGCTGAAGGATAGCATCCGCTGCTCATCCAGCAGTCTACCTTCAGCGAAGCGCACGTGACACAGCTCCCTAACTTGACTGATATTGCCGTCAGGAGCACCGACACAAAGTCATTTCATAAGATTCACTTGAATAATCGCGAGACACTGTAGCGACTGTTGCGAGTCATATTCTTTGATTATAACACGTCTTCACTCGTTGATAGATAGGAAGCAACTAAGTTCATTGATTTGAAAATGAAAGAATTTGCCGATTTCCTAAAATATTGTTGTAGGGTTCAGTTGAAAATTAAACATAACCCTATGAAAATAAAAGACGTAAAAATAATTTTAAGCGATACAAGGATAATGAACCAATTAATTACACAATTTACTTTTGCCAATTGTGAAATAATAATAACGTGAAATAAGATAAAATACTTAGAATTAGGAATATTTTTTAAAACATACGGAACCACTCAATAAATAGAGGGTGGAGCTAGAGTCCTTTTAGTAATGCCGCCGCCGGCCCTTTGACCTTTGCGCAGTGTCCTTATTGGCCAAAAAGGAGCGCGCGAGCGTTCCTAGTGATCAATGGATTTTTCATTGATCTAAGACCGCAATCCACGTGGACTAACAAAATTCTATCAAAGACTAATAATGTCAGATATTTACGTAGGTAAATTAGTAGGTTTTCTTTAAAACTATGGGAAAAAAAATAAAATAATGATGGAGTATTATCGGGCCTGTTGGCTCAGTTGGTAGTGACCTTCAGAACCGGAGCTCGCGGGTTCGATTCCCACTGAACAACATGTTGGCCTACAGTTGTGTGAATGAACATATCATTTTTCTTCGTGACTGGGTTTTCAATAATTATTTAAGTATGTATTTCAATAGTTATTTAGTACTCATAGTGTATAGGCTCGGTCTAGTTTTTCGTAGGTAAAAACACGATGTCTTATCTGTACCATGTTTAGTCACTTAAAAGAGAGTTCAACAGCATTTAGCAGCTGATTTAAGGGTTGAAAATGATTTTTTTTAATGATAACTTCAACGTTGTTTTACTCCAAATTTATAGTATATATTAAACAAGAGACATTTTTCACGAACTGTATATGAGCTACTTTATATGACCCTTAATTATTATTTCACCTTTCTGATACATATTGTATATATTATTATAAATATATATATTTAAAAACGCCTCATCGAAATCGTAGTCGCATCAAATCGTGTTTTACTTTTTGTATATATTTAATAATTTATTAAATATAGGTATACAAAAAGTAAAACACGATTTGATTTGATAATAATTTATTAAATATATACAAAAAGTAAAACACGATTTGATGCGACTACGATTTCAATGAGGCGTTTTTAAAAAAAGAAGAACTAGTTCATTCACTAAAGATCGAATGATGACTTTTTCTTTGTTCTAGGTACTGAATGCAAGGGTCATAAAAATATACAGCTATCGATGCTGACAGTCGTGTTGTTTATTAGTGATTATCTAATTTCTATTATAGTTAGTGTGTTTTCTCTTGCTTTACACTAGGTTTAAAGTGGTTCGAACAAACAGGAATATTAACTCAGATTCTGCCCGATTTTGAGTTGAACATCTATCGGTAGCCCCAATCCACTGTTATCTTGAGGTCTCATCAATTGGATATTGTATGAACACCTCCGTCCATGGAACATATACGCATGTTAAAAATAACAACATAATGAGGCCTTTTCGGTGACAGCTGACTTGAGTATACAAAGGTGTCAATAGATGGTGCTGTGAAGAACTTTCATGGAGCTGTCATACTGCCTATTTAGATTAGTTTCTTTCTAAGGTGTTAAAACTTGTTGTTCTTAGTGGGTACGGTGAAGGAAGGCTAAGATTTTTCTTTTTGAGTTATATATTTTGTCACAAATGTCTCCATCCGTGTCTTCGCCAAAAAAAACAAAATTCACTACGAAAAATGTACTGAGTAGTGGACTCCAATAACTTTTTGATTGTTTTACTATTTAAAAAATTGCGAGAACTTGAAATGAAAATCAAAATGCATTTACGAGCTGTTTTCGGAAAAGCTTTTTAATTAATGATTATTGGGAATTCAATTTATTTTTACTGCAGGTCCAGGATGTCGACATTTTTGACAAATACTTGACTGTAATTATAAATAAGTTTCATATGTATTGTGCCGATTTTAATTTTAGTGTTTTATTACTGTAAGTCGATTAAAGCAACGGGCGCTTTGGTGTACACTGTAGGCCTGTTTCCTAAATGTCATCAATAACTAAATACATAAATAAATGTTGATACAGTGAAATACCCTATTGTGTTCCGTTGTTGTTTAATACATTTTTTTATTTATAAGTACATAAATGGGTATGTTTTACAGGGTAACTTCACTGTTTCTATGAACTTCTCTGAACAGCGAGGAATTTCTTCGGAGGGTCCTTCTACTACGGCGAATACCAACTGAAAACGTATACGTCCTATCGAAGACAGCCAACTTGTATTGTTCAATAGTCACTATGGTTTTTACGAAAAAACGTGATACACATCGTACTTAAGCTTTTAAACTCTACTACAGAATATATAATAGTTGAATCTACGAAGTTTATACAAAATGGTGTATTTTTGCGCTTTGGATACGGCCCACCCAAATTCCGGACAGTGCACTGATTTAAGCGTAGGTATATGTACTTTCAACCAATAATAAACCAAAAAATAGAAGAGTAGTCTATATATAATTTATTTTTATTCTGTAGGAGTTCAAATATTTTTTAATTAACACGTTACATAATTATTCTTATTTATTTTTATTTATTTTAAATTAAGTACTTATTAACCTTTTTCTATGATTTTTTATTTCATTATTTTTAATACGAGTAGATGAAGCTTAGGTCAAAGAGGTTGTAACATATTTCTCTCTTTACACTATATCTTCAAACGTCTTACTACGGTAGAACTCCGATAGATCAGTTAGTATGGGACAGCTTTACCCGGCTCTTATAGCGGCGTCTCTTTCTTACTGTGCTTAAATGGACAGCCATACTTATGTTATATTCTGTTGTACGACTATCAGAATTATATTTTCCATATCGTCTTTTACTTTTGTACAATAAAAAATCAAGCACAAATTAATAGCTATCTATACTTCTATACCTACTATAATAATATTATAAAGAGGAAAGATTTGTATGTTTGTATCTTTGTGACGAATAAACTCAAAAACTAAAAAAAAAAAAAAAAATCTCACGCCTTTCATCCCCGAGGGGGTAGGCAGAGGTATTCCATTACTGGATATACCCACATTTCACGAGATATATTGGACCCCTAAACGTGATAGGTGGTGAGCCCATCGCCGGACCGGGTCTGTTTATACTCAAAAACTACTTGACCGATTTTAAAAATTCTTTTACCAATGGAAAGCGAGACTATTTCTGAGTAACATAGGCTATATTTTATTCCCGTACTCCTACGGGAACGGGAACCTCTGGCATTTTATAATTTTGTATATTTTATCGAATGCCAGTTTACAATATAGGACATAATCGCTAAACACAAATTAACCCACTGCTGGCGCTTACTGAATGAGTATCCGATACAGTAATCATTTAGTTTGGCCGTTAACCCGGTCACAAAGCCACGTGATCGCCAACTAGATTCAGGTGTAGTGAATTAATTTAAAACTCGCCATGATTTAGTGCCTGTTTCGGACGCTATTTGGCTATGGATGTCGCGGTGTACGCGGTGTACGCGATTAGCATTTAAAGGGTTAACTTCGGTGTTTTGTTTGGAAAAGCTGAATAGGGTTGTGTCCTGCCTAGTCAAATGAGTTACTTTTTACGATCTGTCAAAACGAAATTTGACTATGGAAAATGTACTGAAATAGAAAACCGTGACGTCATAGTTTCTAGTATACTCAATTGCAGCACTTTTATTGATTGTTTTATTATTTTTAAATTTGCTATAATTGTAAATTGAAAATCGAAATACATATTTTGAGGTGTTTTGGGATAATCTTTTTAATGAATTACTACTCGCAATTTAATTTCGATGCTGTCAACTACCCAATTAGATTGGTCACGGAGACGTATTCCATTACTGGATACACCCAAAATTCACCAGTTTATTTTTGGACTTCGACTGTAGCGTCACTACAAACAACTTGGCTCTTAAAACATTAGTGTTATAGTGGATTCGATTCTGCTTTACAGCCACTAAACTTATTTTAGTTTAGTCCTGTCTTTGTCTTACCTCATAAAATAAAAGGGATAGAAGATAACCTACCGAATTTAGTCCTGTCAGGGGCTGTATTTTAGTCGTGATTTCTTTACTTATGCACCAAATACGTTATGAAATGCCTCACTTGACAAGACTAAATTTATTTGACAGGACTAAAAATCTCGTATCTTTTCCTTTCTAGGAGAAATAAAATAACAGGAGTAAACTAAAATAATGTTTAGTCGCTGTAAATGAGAATCGAACCCAGTGACACATTCGTTTATTAATAAACTATACTGACATCTTGTTTAGGTACTTTGTTTTCCAAAGAGCCAACAACTTAGAAACTACATGGAATATTAAGCTTGAGATCCTCTATGTTTATCTGGCAGCGTTTTTCTCCGGAAAGAAACACCGTTACAAAAAATTTATAGGAAAAATATCCTTAATTTCGAAATAAAACATACATTAATTTTCAAAAATGAGTAAAACTGCATTCATAGATCTTTGATTTGCTTAGGGATGAAATTAATATCTTTTATTATTTTTATATTAATAATTTACAATATCGATCGAAAAGCTCATTCTTAAGCTCATTTTTATTAAATATCTTAAGATACTTATAGTATAAAAAAAAAATTACTGTCCTAGTGATTTATTTACCTTTCAATACAGTTTTGAAAATTAAAAACACGTGTCACCTCTTTTCTCTTTTGTCCAAGATTGAATCAAAAATACTTGATTTTTACGTTTACAAAATTTTTAAATAATTTTAATGTCACGTAATGTTACTGTACTTATTATCGCCCATCAATAAATAATAAACTCATTTTGATTGCTGATTTTAAAACAAAAAAATTAAAACTTGCTTTTCTCTTTTTTTTGGGGGGTTCCTAACATTTATCATTTAATTTCGCATATTCTGCCAATTTTCGTGAATATTTCAAGCATTTTTCATGCATATTTGCATGAATATAACAAGCTTTTTATGTTGCATATAATCCGGTCTCTGGTCATAACAATATTAAGTGTTCCTAAGATATTGGATGAATGTTGTCAAAGCCACATAAATACCACTAAATTTGACCAGTGCAATATCACCCTAATGCAAGAAACAAAAAGTTTTAAAGTAGGTAGCTCTTTTTTATGTTGACAGATGTCAATCTGTCAATGTCATGCTGACAGCTGTCAAACTGAGTTACTGACGTACCCACTAAATTGAAACACTAGACTAAGTATCCAAACTTATTCATCACTCGCAAAGATTAGGCACTTAAGCAGAGCTTGCCCAACTTGGGAGCACATGGCCCAAAGTTTCATAACACCACTGCTACTATACTGTAATGCGTGAATGTAATTAAGTAAAATGCGGTGGTGTCGCCGAACACCAAACTTTGTCCTCGGCATTACGTAAACCACATGGCGGAAGGTAAGGAGAAATAAACCTAACATTGATCTAGTTTTCTTGGAAGTAACCGTCTAAAAAGTTTTTGTTACTTTGAAGATAAAAATTGAGAGCAAAAACTTTTAAATAAATAAATTTTAATAAATTAACTATGTACCTTTAGCAATTTTTTATGTCATTTCATTTATAATATAACGAATTTGTAATTTTACGTAATCTCACCGGCCATGATCATTTGCTAAGTTATTCAAGTTTAGTTGTATGTTTGTAACGAATAAACTCAAAAACTACAGAACTGATTTAAAAAATTCTTTTACCAATGGAAAGCTGCAATATCCCTGAGGGAACGGTAACTACGCGGGTGGAACCTCGCAGGACCACTACTTAGAAATATTACAAGTAGTCGACCAAGACCCCGCCCGGAGCCATTAAAAAAGCGTCTCTTCCACCGACTCTATGACGTGGCAAAAAGCCAACAACACTTGCTTGGAGCACTTCGCTTAAAACAAATTACCTCGAGGAAAGGGTTCATCTATTTTTATTGTGCCCTCTTGCGGCACACGGCGTTATGCTAGCGTCTACACTAATTTGCGACAATGTTCTTGGCTTCCGTAAGTGCAGTTTATAAGCATGTAAAGTGACATATTTGGCAGCCATCTCATTTTTAGTCATGGAATGGTGTAGGTTTACGAAAATGCAAGTCGGAAGATGTTTTAAACCCTTTTAAGCGGCAAGTGTGTTGCCACCATAAATTGAATAATAATAATAATAATATATAATATAATCTCACGCCTTTCATCCCCGAGGGGGTAGGCAGAGGTATTCCATTACTGGATATACCCACATTTCACGAGATACATTGGACCCCTAAACGTGATAGGTGGTGAGCCCATCGCCGGACCGGGTCTATTTACACATGTCTCAGAATTAATTCTGAGACCTGCGGGTTTCCTCACGATGTTTTCCTTCACCGTCGAGCTAGTGATAAATATGTACGTAAGTTTTGAAAAACTCATTGGTACATGCCAGGATTCGAACCCGAGCCTCACTGATTTTCGGCCGGCTCTTTAACCGTCCGGGCTATCACTGCTCTTATAAATATAAATTGAACTATAGATAATAATTATGTAATTAAGATAAGTTTCAATAAATAAAATAAGCAGTGATAGCCTTACGGTTAAAGAGCCTGCCGAAAATCAGTGAGGCTCGTACATGTGGCATGTACCAATTAGGTTTTTAAAAACTTACGTACATATTTATCACTAGCTCGACGGTGAAGGAAAACATCGTGAGGACAGAATTAATTCTGAGTGTAAATAGACCGGCAGGCGTATTCACGGAGCTTCGATATTCGATATTCGACTCGGAATCGGTATCGAAAACGAATGCCATATTTGACATAAGGATTCGGAAAATTTTCCGTGGCTGTCAAAAACGCCTAGAATACAGTGACAGATCGAGTGATCGACTCTGGAAAATTTTACGCTCGATCTAAATCGAACGAAACGGTTTCGAGCCTCCGTGAATCCGGCGATGGGCTCACTACCTATCACGTTAAGGGGTCCAATATATCTCGTGAAATGTGGGTATACCCAGTAATGGAATACCTCTGCCTACCCCCTCGGGGATTTGATTTTTAGGGGGTTAGATTTTTTAAATTTTTATTTATAAGTTTCAAAACCAATGAAAATTAAAAAAGCCTAAGTTGGTTTGGGTTGAAATCCCTGTTGTAGTGTGAAAAGGAAGAGGATTTTTTTTTATGATAAAAAAGGAGGCAAACGAGCAGACGGGTCACCTGATGGTAAGTGACGTCCGTTGCCCATGGACAGTATGGACACCTGCAACTCAAGAGTTACAACTGCGTTGCCGACCTTTGAGGTCTATAAAATTGTAACTGACCAATGTCTGTTACATAATACAGAATACATTTAAGAAAATTTTATATGAAGGGTCTTTATAATATCAACTAGATGTCGCGCGGTGCGCGAGGCCGCAAGCGGCCACGCGTGTCTCTGTGGGGTCGTATTTTGACAGAAAAATAAAGTCTAACTTTGGGCGCCCATCTTGTTTTAGCCATTTTTTAGTACAAGTCAAAAAATAATAAAATTTTATTAAATATTACTTTTCATGGCAACACTGCTTACTGAAACCCACAATCGCTCCATACAAGCCAACTTTCCAAAGTGTTGCCAACTGGCTAAAAAATGCCGATTAAGATTAAGAAAATTGAAATTTTTCAGTAAAACAAAAATAACGGGTCGGCCATCTTGTTTTTTCTATTTTTCGGGATTTTCTAGTAAACTACAGGATACACCCTATGCGTTGACACTAAACACATCCCTGTAGCATATCGGCATCTGGGAGATCAATTCGGGTCTTTTGAGGTCTACCCTAAAAATTAAATCAGCCATAACTTTCAGTGTTGCCAGGCGAAAATCAAAAAACCTACAAAAGGTCATAGGGAGGGATAACATGTTTCACTGACTGTCACTTGTTTTTGCAAAATGGTAAAATTTAGACTTTTGACTTTTTGCGTTAAAAGTAAAAAAATACGAAAAATTCTAGGAAAATTCATCAACATGGCAACACTACGTAGCAAAACCTCCAACCCCGCTATACAAACCAACTCGCTCAGGTGTCGCCATCTTGCCGAAAATCGACATTCAAAATCTGGTAAAATTCATCTTTTTCTTTAGGAGCCAATTACAGGGCGGCCATCTTGGTTTTTCAGATTTTCGGGATTTTCTGGTAAACTACATGATATGCCCTGTGCGATGACACCAAACACATCCCTTTAGCATATTAGCATCGGGGAGATCAATTCGGGTCAAGTGGGGTCTAAAACCACTCCAACTTTGAAACACTACTACGCGGCCGCCATTTTGTTTTTTCAACTTTTTAAATAATTTTCGTAAATCATCTAAGCAGTACTACAGATTCCCAAAATTTGAACCGAATCGGCCGGAAAACAAAAGAGATACGATAGGCAACCTTGGCCGCCATTTTGTTTTTTTGAAAAGTCGGAATTTTCCCGGGGTCACTCCGCTATCTTGCACACTTTTCTCATATATGACTTGACTCCAAAACGACTCCTTCTGGGAGAACAATTATGTCAATGAGTCAGTCAGTCAGTGAGTGAGTGAGTGGTAGTCGAGCTTTATATATTATAGACTAGATGTCGCGCGGTGCGCGAGGCCGCAAGCGGCCACGCGTGTCTCTGTGGGGTCGTATTTTGACAGAAAAATAAAGTCTAACTTTGGGCGCCCATCTTGTTTTAGCCATTTTTAGTACAAGTCAAAAAATAATAAAATTTTATTAAATATTACTTTTCATGGCAATACTGTTTACTGAGACCCACAATCGCTCCATACAAGTCAACTTTCCAAAGTGTTGCCAACTGGCTAAAAAATGCCGATTCAGATTAAGAAAATTGAAATTTTTCAGTAAAACAAAAATTACGGGGCGGCCATCTTGTTTTTTCTATTTTTCGGGATTTTCTAGTAAACTACAGGATTATACCCTATGCGATGACACCAAACACATCCCTGTAGCATATCGGCATCTGGGAGATCAATTCGGGTCTTTTGAGGTCTACCCTAAAAATTAAATCAACCATAACTTTCAGTGTTGCCAGGCGAAAATCAAAAAACCTACAAAAGGTCATAAGGAGAGATAAAATGTACCGTTGACTGTTACTTGTTTTTGCAAAATGGTAAAATTTTGAGTTTTGACTTTTTGCATAAAAAGTGAAAAAATACCCCAAATTTTGGGAAAATTGTTAAACATGGCAACACAACGTAATGAGACCTCCAACCCCGCCGTACACGCCAACTCGCTCAGGTGTCGCCATCTTGCCGAAAATTGACATTCAAAATCTGGTAAAATTAATCTTTTTCTTTGGGAGCCAATCACAGGGCGGCCATCTTGGATTTTCAGTTTTTCGGATTTTTCTGGTAAACTACGGGATGTGCCTAAAAAGCTGACATGCCGCTTGTAACTGTACGATTTCGGCAACCATGTGTCTAATTCGGGTCAAGTGGGGTCTAAAACCACTCAAACTTTGATACACTATTACGAGGCCGCCATTTTGTTTTTCTAAATTTTTGAGTAATATTTGTAAATCATCTAAGCAATACTACAGATACCAAAAATTTCAACCGAATCGGCCGGAAAACAAAAGAGATACGATAGGCAAGCCCGGCCGCCATTTTGTTTTTTTGAAAAGTCGGAATTTTCCTGGGGTCACCCCGCCACTTTGCACACTTTTCCCCTACATGACTTGACTCCAAAACGACTCCTTCTGGGAGAACAATTATGTCAATCAGTCAGTGAGTGAGTGAGTGGTAGTCGAGCTTTATATATTATAAATAGAAGCCAAAACAGTTAACTTTAATATAGTTAATTATGTTTGTACTCGCATCACTCAAAAAGTACTAAACCAAATTGGAGGCGGTTTTCACAGTTGTATTGTTCCTGCTATCACTGCTATATATTTTCCTCTTTATATTTATAAAGATACAGTAATTTTACTGTATCTCCGTTAGTGTTATTATTTATACTTATCATCAAATATTAATAAAATAAAAATCCCTCGACTACTACACACAAAAAATACTCAGAGCGCGCCGTCAAAGTCGTTCATTCATTCATTCTTTCATGCGTCACAATTTTGCAAATCACCGAAGCCGGTTTATTTGTCTATCAAGAACCGGATTTCTGTTTACAACCTTCCATTCAAAGGCATTTGAAGAAAAAGTTTCTAGGAAAGGGATTTTTTTTCTTCCAACCACTATGCTTACAGTCATATTAATACTTATAATAAAACCAACGCCACAAAAATTTCGCAAAAAATGTGCCTTCGTTCGTAGAGTTGTGGTCTTAAAAAAACCTTACAGTTATAGGTACCAACCAACAGCGTTTAGTAAAATGGATCTACCCTCCACACACACTGTACACAACTGGTATAAATAGAGGTAGCCCATTGAAGGAGGTCAGATCCGATCACCGATCACATTCGATCTCGACTCTCGACACGAGCAACATCTTTCATTCTTCAACCCTCATCGTCCTCGACGTCACCCAGTGACAGTCACAATCGCTGTGAGTGATATGCCTCTGCAGGACCAGGTAGCACGATGCGTCGGCTGTGTATGGACCTGATTGGGCGAGATTCTGCTGACCTTGAGTGAAGGTTGCGCTGATGTCTAGACGTCGAAAGGGTTTTTCGTGAACTTGTTGACGTCGGACTTTTCCTCGTCAGGTCACCAGTTTAGCGGCAACGATTGTGGCTGCCACTGGGTGGAGTCGAGGAAGATGAGGGTTGATGATTGAAAGATGTTGCTCGTGTCGAGAGTCGAGGTCGAATGTGATCGGTGATCGGATTTGACCTCCTTTAAGGCTACCTCTATTTATACCAGTGTGTACATAAATAAGGAGAGTAGATACATTTTACTAAACCCTGTAGGTAAACCCTATACAACCCCATACAATAATATTAAAAAATGCTTTGACTCCAAAAACGATGAAATCTGATGTTTAAAATCTTTCTCGCTAATACATTAAGGTAGCTCGGTGTTCTGAACTTTTTAGTAAATGTGAAATATCTTCCAAAAGTTCTATTTTGCAAAAGACGACAGAAACTTTTCTACGGCACTCAAGTATTATTACTTTATTACTTAAACTAGCGGATACCCTGCGGCGTTGCCCGCGCGGATTCCGTTTATGCCCGTTCCCGTGGGAATTTCCGAAAATCCCTTCATATTGGTTGCCTACGACATATTTAAGACACCTACATACCATATTTCAAATAGCGGGTGCCCAGCCGCGTTTTCCCGCTTGGATTTAGTTTATTCCCGTTCCCGTGGGAATTTCCAAAAATCCCTTCATACCAATTTCCTATGACATATCAGACACCTTCATACCATTTTTCAAGTTTCTAGGTGTTATCGTTTCGGAGTAGTACGTATTTCTCTTTTTAGCCAGTTTTTTTATTTTCCCGTGGGAATGAGATATTTTCCTGGAATAAAAAGTACCCTAGATGTTGACCCGGGTACTCAGTTATCTCCATACCAAATTTCATCAAAATCCGTCCAGTAGTTTTTGAGTGATGCGTGCACAACCAGACAGACAGACAGACAGACAGACAGACAGACAAAAATTCCAAAAAATGGTGTTTCGGTATCTATATCGATAACTATATACACTACCGTTAAAATTTTAAAAAAATATTTAATGTACAGACACGGCCCCGTTAGAGTTTTATTATATGTATAGATAGAAAAATATTGCAACTTTTAAAATGGAATGTCACCGTACCTGAAAATAAGATTTAACACTTTTTATCATGGAAATAAATAATAATAATAAACTCACGCCTTTTATCACCGAGGGGGTAGGCAGAGGAATTTAATTTCTGAAAATTACCACGCCCCCTAAACGTGATAGGTGGTGAGCCTATCGCCAGACCGGGCTCAGAACTAATTCTGAGACTTGCGGGTTTCCTCACGATGTTTTCCTTCACCGTCAATCTAGTGAAAAATATGTACGTATGTTTTGAAAATCTCATTGATACATGCCCACTCCAGGATTTGAACCCAAGCCTCACTCAGGATGCAAGTTTAGTAACTGCTCTTTACTAATAAAAAAATATTACAGCAGTACCAATCAAAAACCGTTCGTAATTCGTTGCGGACTTTCCATAACAGACTTGGACGTAGGACGAAAACGAGCAACTGGATTGAACCGGATTATCCGGACGCCCTTATCCGTTAACGTATTTTACTCAACGCCTCTACGGATTAGATCGCAACACCTGTTTTTTGATTTACGCCCTTTTGTTGTTTTTAAGTCTTAGGGCCGTTGAGCCGGGTTTAGAAAAAGGACAGGTCCTCTACAAAGGACACTTTCGTAGTTTTATTTGGGCTTTATACAACACGAGGGTGTTACACTTGACATTAATTTAAAGGGTAACTCTTATTTATCTTTAATATACCTTACAAACATTGCCAAACAAATTGCTTGACCAGTTTGTTAGTTTTAAATTAAGGGGTCAGTTTGGAGGTGAGGTTTTAAACGTGGGAGAGCCATGCTTCGGCACGCTTGGGCCGGCTCGACCGGAGTGATACCACGGCCTCACAGAAAACCAGCGTAAAGCAATGCATTGCGTTTCGTTGAGTGAGTGAGGTAACCGGAGGCCCCAATCCCCCCTTCCCCTCCCCTCCCCCTCCCCTCTCCCTACTCCTACCTCTAAGGTCGGCAACGCAGTTGTGACTCTTGAGTTGCAGGTGTCCATGAGCGACGGACGTCACTTACCATCAGGGGACCCGTCTGCTCGTTTGCTCCCTTTTATATCTTAAAAAAAAAGCAATCTGTCTACATCTACACTAATAATAAAGAGGAAAGATTTGTATTTTTGTATTCTTGTATTTTTGTATGTTTATGACTAATAAACTCAAAAACTACTGGACCGAATTTAAAAATTCTTTCACCGTTGGAAAGCTACAATATTCCCGAGTAACATAGGCTAGGTATATTTTATTCCCGTGTTCAAACGGGAACGGGAACTATGCGGGTAAAACCACTCAGAACCGCTAGTATACAGAATGACTTTTTTTACCGTCTGGAAAAAAATGTGGTGTGATAGATAAGTGTAATAGATTCATTTGGCAATGTTACTTAAAAAAAAATTTTTTTCCTTATTAAACTAATATACATTACTCAATTGTAGTCAAGAATACACACTGAAATATTTGAAGTAGTATTTTAAAAAGAAACAGGCTCGTAGCTTCCATTTATGCGCAATTTACCTACAACCGCCAGCTGTGCGTAGTACCTACTGTGCGTAGTTTTCTAGATTTTGTAAATTGCATTACACATGACTATATTTAACAATTAATATCGTGTATAACTTCGGCTCTAGATACCTTATACGTCATATTTTTTTCCAGACGGTAAAAAAAATCATCCAGTATATTTGGAGCAAATTGTCGAAAGGAGCTCTGCTGGAAGTGAGCTTGCTTATCATGCGTGAGGTCTGGGATAGTAAACTTTAGTTTGTCAAAAACATACATATTTACCACTAACTCGATGGTGAAATTTTTGTATGGTGGTAGTATTATAGTGTAGAGCCTGTCGTCTGCGAATCGACAAAAACGTGACCCTTTTTTTCCACACACACACACACACAATATTCTAATTGTAACGAATTAATGTTGCTCTGCCTAGTTTTGAACTGAATAACCGTGTGTAAATTGTGTCCTGCAATTTATTATATTATTATTTTAAATATTTCAATAAAGAGAATTATACTGTCACTTTTGGAGATAGAGGCACTTTTCAACTGACTTCAAAAAAAGAAGGAATTGGTGTCATTCGTTGAAGTCGGTTTTTTACTCTTTATTATTATTAGGTGTAGGTCAGGGAGTAGGTGCTTCGTAGATCACTGTACTTATTCCCCAAGAATTCAGAATTCCCCGGCGCAATACACTCGCAAACCTATTTGGGAAAATCAATGTCCAGCCAGACTTGGACAAAAAGCCGGAAAACGTCGGAGGAGCATTGGTTTGAGGAAAAATTGCTTTCTACTAGATGAGTTTACAACACTAAGCGACGTCCACGACTTCGTTCACCCGTATTTTTAACCGAGTTTTAATATAGGTTCTCGTTGTTCAAAAAAGCGGTTCTGTGTGAAGCTTTGAGTATTAAACCAACCGTAGACGCCACTAACAGGCTTTTCCCTGCCACAAAATAGTGTCGGTCAACACGCATACCTGATAAATACAACTAGTTTTATTAAGTTCACGGAGTGCTTGGATTGGTGAATGTATTTGTGTGCATCTAGTTCAAGCTAGTGTTTAATTGTTTTGTCAAAAAATGCGTTAGTTTTAACATTATTTGTGTTTTTACTCGTCCCCCGCGCAGAAATTGGCAGACTTTTTTGCAAAGAAACTAGTGCGCGTGACGTCTCCTGTTGGTTTAATACTCAAAGGTGTGAAGCTATGGTTATTTTTTTTTAAATAGATAATGTCTCACTCAAGCCTGTCATAGCTACCATTGCATTTATATTTTAAAAACCAAGTTTTTTTCATATAATTGAACATCTGTGTATATATTTTGTTTCACATATCTACTGCCTTACTTATATGGCACACCAACACGATATTGGTATCACATAAACAATTGAGACAAGAAACAATATTTTCTGATTTTCTTATATAATTCTCATAATTTAAGCGTAAGAGAATTTTTTGTCATTTTTATCATCAAAACCAATACCGCATCCATTCATTCACGCGTTACCGATATTCCCGTACCGGTAACAAGGTAAAATCGGTAGCATCTGCTCAATTCCCCAGTTTCCGGTAAACGAGCGAAATTTAACCCTCGTACTTGTGTTTTCATTACACTGAAAGGAAAAAGTATATAATATAATGTCCAAAATATGAAGCCGTTACTTTTGGGTTGCGGCTATACTTTTTCCTAACGGAACCCTTGGCTCAGTTGACTGGCTTCGTAGTCAAAGGTTCGATTCCCGCCCGGGTTCAAAATCTAATCTAATCTCAGTTTGTCATCTATAATAACGCCCTTTTTGTCTGTTATTAATTTAGCATAGATTGTAGGTGTCATGAATTATCCAATCCTACACATATCTATAATATCTATACACTAATTTATAACAGTAGGTACTTGCTTTCTTAAATTCTTTAACAAACTCTTGCAAAAACAATGCATCAGTTGTCAGTCTGTCTGTTTGTCACAGCATATATTCCAGGAAAACGTTCTTAAGATTATGTTTTACCGTTGATTTTTACTAATGTGATTTTCTTTTAGGTAAATATGGAATCAAAATAGTAAGGTTCCTTAGAAACCCTTTAGGTAAAGGACCCCAAAAAGAAAACTCATTTGTATACCAAAAAGTGTATTCAATTGTGCTTGGTTTAGGACTTTACTCTACTCAATAAATATTTACGAAACCTCAAACTCTGTACAAAGTTGCGAAATTAAAATTTTGTAAAGCGTGCATCGCTGTTTAAATACGGGTTCCATACATTGTAATTTTTTCCTCAAACTTGAACCTTTAAAGAACAAGGATGAACACGATCAACTAGCTGTTTTGCCTGGTTTCACCAGCGTAGTTCCCAATCCCGTGGGAATAAGGGGATAAAATAAAGCTTTTGTTACTCAGGAATATAGTAGCATTCTAGTGGTAAAAGAATTTTTTAAATCGGTCCAGTAGTGTCTGAGTTTATTCCTTTTAAACATACAAAAATAAATTTTCTCTATCATATTAGTGTAGATGACCAGTCATCGACTAGCTACAATTCAATTTAATCCTACTAATATTATAAACGCGAAAGTTTGTATGTATGAAAGTTTGTTCCTCTTTCACGCAAAAACTACAGAACGGATTTTGATGAAACTGTACAGTTACATAGCTTATACATCAGAATAACACATGAGCTATAATTTATCCCCGTATTCCCACGGGAACGGGAAGTACGCGGGTGAAACCGCGGGGCGCTGCTAGTTCTTTATATGCTAATCACATGGTGAGTACATTCATGGTATTTTATATTACAGCCAAGACTTGTGGTTGTGATACCCCGTAGAGGCACTGCAATACAAGAGATCACCACCTAAAGTTAACTATGTTATCTTGTTTACGGCGAGTAGTGTCGTGAAATGGTCATCTTTGAAGGCATAAGGCTTATAAACGAGCAATCACAAAATTCCAGAAAAAATATATCTTAAGCATTGATATATAATCTTCATTTTCATAGTTTGAAAATGTTGTAGAACATTATTTACTATATGAAAAAAATTATTGCAACAAGGCTGTTTTGAATTTTAAATTCGCTTCTTCTTCTAAACTAAAATAGATATTTTCATAGCTCTTGCGGGAAAACATTGGTAATTCATCTATCTAAAATTTTATAGTTCAGTTTTTTAAAAGACCAATTAGTTTTTACGCAAATTACGAAATAGCAGTTTCACCACAAATCGTCTCTAGCGGGTCCGTGCGGGGGCGACGGGAGTCAGTCCCGCGCTGACATTCAAGGAGAGAGGCTGCGCGCCGCGTTGTCGCTGCGCGCTCGAATTTTTACGCATTTTATGTGTAGTACAGTGTGCAAAGAGGGATGTCTTTTAAACTTATAACACAATAAATAAATATGAAAAATTGTTACTGGTTTATAAAAAAATTAAATATGTCGAATTTCGTAATATTGGTGTAAATATAGTGATTAATAATTTTTTACTCAATTTTTTTTTTAAATCTCACCGCCTACCTCTTCCAAAAGCTTAGAATATGAACACAATAACTTGCATGTACTTATAAAAATAAACACGTAAGGCTTTCGCAAAGAATAATTATAAATAAACATAATTCTACTAAAACGTTGAACTATGCATTTCTATATATACATACATATTATAATAAAATTGTAACTGATGTCTGTACATATATAAGATATTTAAGAAAAACGTATGTGTTTGGGGGTCTTCATAACGGCAATAGAAGCCGAAACTATTATTTTTAGAATTCATCATAACAAGTAATAACAAACATCATCATCCTTATGAGGCAGTCGGGTAAGGGATACAAAACATAAAAATTGATTCAAGGAAACAATAGGGGTGTTTTATTTGTTGTTGGAAACCTCAATTTATTGAAGTGGAACTGAAGATAATGGATTTTCAACCGACTTCAAAAAAGGAGGAGGTTCTCAATTCGGCTGCATGTTTTTTTTTGTTTGTTTCCTCAGAACTTTAGACTGGGTGTACCGAATTTGGTGATTCTTTTTTTATTTATAAGCTGGTGCTGGCCGTGTAGTCCAGTTCTGACAATGGCATATAGAGATATAAAGAAAACCATACAATTTAAAATCTGTTTTTTACTCTTTCGAGTTCTATTTTATTAATGCAAAACATTACCATATTAACCATAGTAATGTAAGCAACGGATCCGATCCGGTCCGATGTGACCTGATCCGATCCGGTCCGATGTGACCTGATCTGATCCGGTCCGATGTGACCTGATCCGATCCGGTCCGATGTGACCTGATCCGATTCAGTCTGATGTGGTCTGATCCGATCCAGTCCGATGTGACCTGATCCGATCCGCTGCGATGTGACCTGATCCGATTCAGTCTGATGTGGTCTGATCCGATCCGGTCCGATTTTATGTGATCTGGTCCGATCCCATCCAATATGATGCAATCCGGTCCGGTACTATCCGGTTTGGGCCTATCGGGTCCGATCTGATCCTATCCGACCTGGTCTGGTCTGATCAGATCGGTCCGGACCGATCCAGTTCAGATCAGATCGAACCCGAACGGATCTAACCAGACCGGATCGGACCACATCGGACTGTACCCAACCGGATCGGATCGGACGGAAAACACCCAATTCGCAAATCACTATAGATGTTCCTATAATATTTGAAGAGTTTCCTTGATTTCTCCAGACTCCCATCATCAGATCCTGACTTAATGATAGTGGGTGGGAACAACACCCGGAAAGTATAGGATTTCAAACAAAAAAAGAATTTTCGGAACCTGTCCTGTCGACTTCGAGTAATCGGGGAAAAACCGACAAACTGAGAACCTCGCGCTTTTTTTGAAGTCGGCTAATAACATTATTAGACACAATATAAAATGAGGAAAAGATGTACAGTCAAGAGCAAGTCAAGCTTGACACTACCAGTTTAAGCTGAGCTCTGATTTGTACTGCGCGCCATAGAATACAGGGCCGGGTCAAAGTCCAAAGTGTCAAGCTTAGCGTGCTCTTGACTGTACATAGACAATGTTTATTACCATGATCCATGTTAGCTTTCACGAATCTCCTTCATTAAATCGTTTTTTTTATTTAAGCAACTTAAAAAAAAAGAGAAAGTTATCAGTGTCGAAATCTTTTATTTCTTTTTTTGTGTGTTCCCAGATTACTCGAAGACTGCTTGCTGCGATTCGGGAAATTGTTTTTTCGTTTGAAATCGTATACTTTCCAGGTAGAACCTTACTCATCAGGTCAGGATCCGATGATGGGATCCTCGAGAAAAAGAGGGAACTCTTCCAATATTATAACGCACCCCCAGAACGAAAGTGACCTAAGTCAAAAAACGCAATTTGTGGGAAATGAGCAAGAAAGTTTTCAAAAGCGTGTAAATTTGAATAAACTTAATGTATCTTTACCGTGTTTCATCGGAAATGATTTCTTTTTCGCGGGTATATGTATTGACCTTTAATGTACATATTAGTAACATCATATTCAATTTAAATGTATTTTAAATATTTATTTTGACATTAAACATAAAGTAGTTCCAAATTACGTCACTTTATGGCAAAAATATATACTACTAAAGAGGCCTCTACCTATAAGTGTCTTTCTTCTTTTATTTAATGTTAGCACTAAAGTAACCCAATCTAAAAACAGTCAATAAAATCTAATAGATATTTTGTTATAAACAGACTTATTTCAAAAAAGTGGTCAATTTAGTACAAAAAAAGAAATGTTATTTACTTTTACAGTATTTCTAATAAACTGGCATAATTCGAGATACGTCGATGTTGTACTCGTCTACTCGCGACCTCTTCTGACGCAATACTAGTTCGGTCTCTTTCACACGACATGCATAGGTAAATACCGTGATCAACTAAAGTGACCGATTTATCGGCAGTCCCCCTTTTACTTATAGTTTGGTGTCTTTTTCTCCATAGGGGTTTAGAATAGGCTGTTTCAGGACTTTCAGGTCAGTTTATAGCAAAATCAGAAAATACAGGAATTTTGAGTTGGGTCACTTTCATTCTAAGGGTGCGATAAATCTATGAATATTATAGTGTACACCTATTGCAATTTGGGTTTAACTAGTACATTTACTCTTGGTAAGCACCATTTGGTGAAGTGGAACTGATGATGAAGACCAGATTGGGCTACCTCAACTACTCAATGATTAGTATTTTATTTGTTGCGATTGTATTAATAACTAGTGGCCCGGGCAGACGTCGTTCTGCCACCGTATAAACCATCCCTGGACCCACTCTAACCCACACAAAAAGTTTCATCAAAATCTGTCCAGCCGTTCTGGAGTTTTAATCAGACTAACGAACATCAATTCATTTTTATTTATATAGATAATAATAATACTTTTATTAGTATTACTTTGATAGAGTTGCCAAGCATTTTATGCTCGTCCGTCACAATGCATACTACCTATGGTTAGTGGAGTTGATGGTGAAGTGGCAGGAGAACTCTTCTACAATTTTGCTTTCTAGGTTTTTGTTATCAGTTTATTATAATTACTAAAAGATGTTTGGTGTTTGAAGTAACGTTCCATTCACAAAATGTTTTGTTATGAATGTTAGATCAAAGATTCATTTGTATATTGATGCAAGTTTCGTTTTGTATTGTATATATTTTATTACTGACCCTACTGCGTTATCAAGACGCGTGGTCAAAATGCGGGGAAGCGCGGAGCGGGAAACATAAGCTCCGCCCTGAAGCCCAAGGCCGCTGGCGGCTACAGTCGCCTAAATATCGTAAAATTAGACCAGTTATTTTAGTACTCTATTTGATGTGTTTGTTTGGCCTGTATAAATAAAAATACAAGGCAAAGGCTTGATAAACAGAATTAAAATGCGGAACCCTAAAATGTTTGCCATACTTTATTTATTCCTCTTTCGACATCTCATAACGGAGTTTGAGAAAGTTATCGAATTGTTTCCGAAGCCATGTTCGGTGTTCGACGTTTTGAAATTGGATTGTAAAAAATGAATTTTGCGAACCTTGGAAAGCTTTACAGCTGATTTCAGATTTTTTATTGTGTTGAACGGTGAAGGTAAACATCGTGAGGAAATCTTTTGGCACTCGGTCGTTATAGAGTTCGATAACAAACAACTCTACAAGAGTAAAAAATCGACTTCAACAAATAGCACTAAAACATATCATCAATGTAATCATTTTTTAGAATTTTGTAGATTTCTTAAAAACCGCTCTACGATTACGATTTTGATGAAATTTTAATGGGACTACCTCTCAAGTATGGTCTACCAAAAAAAAAAAAACAATCATAAAAATCGGTTCATAATTACCGGAGTAATAGCATAAGATACATACAAAAAAACATACAGTCGAATTGTGAACCTCCTCCCCTTTTAAAGTTGGTTGAAAAGTAGGTAGTAAGTTCTTAAAATAGGTTTGAATCCTAGCAAGGGCATACCAATTAGGTTTTCATAAACTTAAGTACATATTTACATATTGTCAGCTCAGGAACATATCACATAATATCTATAAAAATATTTAATAAACTCCCAAAAACCATAAGTGAAATAGACAACCTACCTGTTTTTCACAAAAAACTGAAAGATTTTTTGCTAATGAACGATTTTTACACATTGAAGGAATATTTTGATAAAAATAATGATAGAAAACCTTAAAAATTAGTATACCCATTTGTTTAAAGACCTTTCCTTTACTTCACATTGTTTTTAATTTCTAATTGTTTTTGATTTTTGTTTTGAAAGTCCATTTTGTATATATATTATTGTATTTTTATATTGCTGCGCCCTTCCAGGGTTAATGTGTGTACTTTATAATTACCTACCACCTGTATAACCACATTTCGCAATAAACGATATGACTATGACTATTTATCACTAGGTTGACGGCGCAGAAAAACATCGTGAGGAAACCCGCAGATATCAGAATTAATCTGAGGAATGTATAAAAAACCGATATTAAACCGACTTATATGGTTGAGAAACAAGGACGACATTGTCCACACGGAAAGCACTAGCTTTCAAATATAAAAAGAATCATCTAAATCGGTTCACCAAGTGAAAGTTCTGAGGTAACAAATAAAAAAAAATCGAGAACTTCCTCCTTTTTTGAAGTCTGTTAAAAAGTGTTTTTTTTTTTCACGAATGGTATTACATTACCACTACCGCCTACCCCCTTAGAGAAGTAAAGGCATATTAATTTTATTTGTTTACTTGTTATTCATTAATAATAGGTACGACAAAAATATTTTTCCCAATAAGCATTACCTGAGAACTCATAAAAGTGAAACGAGACCGTGTCTGTCCATGTTTATTTTTATTTTGCGGTAGTGTATAGATATCGAAACACCAATTTTATAAATTTGTATTATGTCTGTGTGAGCATGCATCACGCAAAAACTGCTGAACGGATTTTGATGAAATTTGGTGTTAAGATAACTGAGTAACTGGGTCAACATTAGGGCAACTTTTTACTATAGTGAAAAATCTCAACTCCACTGAAAAATACAAAAACAAGTTAAAAATACGTACTACTCGAAACGATAATTACACAACCTTTCAAGAAAATCCCGAGAGAAATCAAACTCAACAAATGTTCCACAGAAACAGGCAACAAACTTATATTTGCTCAGACGATATTTAGACTCGTAAATTGGAATTTTGTCAAGTTTTAAACGAAATAAATCATTCAACCCTTAAAATAATCCTAGGTCCGTTTCTTCGAGCCTCTCTTGGCCCACCAGCCATATTTTAAAATTTCAGACAAAGCTCCCAGATTTACGATAGGACTGTTTAAATTGGAAAGTTCGGGAAGATGCATAGCATCCCCCTGTGAATTAATGTTGGATTTTTGCACGAAAAGCGGAGAAATGCGACTGACAAGTACAAGTCTTGTTACTGACACATTTCAGGGACTTCAATTGAGTATTTTAGTAGAATATTGTTCAGAAAACATAAAATTATAGTCTAAGTTGTGTCATCAAAAGAAAATTCCAAAATTCGTTTAGAAATATTAAAGATAAAAAGGTTTGTAATTTTTTTCAAGTACATACAATCTGATCTATCCTTTATGTTATACAAAATAAGATCTTTTTATTGATTAGTGACATCAATATTCAAGTGAATATAGTCAACTTTGTACCCATATAACTTTTTGTTACTGAATATACTTAAAGAAAGATTTCACATAGTTTCTTCAGAAATAAGAAACTTTGAAATATGTCACCTTTCGTGGAAGAACGTCGTAAATGGAAAATACCCAATGAGGATCAGTACAGTTATAGCAAATCCATTAGAAATATTATCCACGTTATTCTTTATGATATAAGAATGATATCTCTTTTTGAATTATCCAAATCGGACCATTACTTACGAAGATATTAAATAATAAACATACTCAATGATCGCGAGAGCGTGTACGTCACTGTGAGGGAACCAAGTACGGCCGGCCGGCCGGCACTCAATGATCGCGGGAGAGTGATGACGTCACAATGAGGGCGACGCTACCGCGGCGGCTACTCGGTGAACTTCGCTAGGAATTCGGTCATAACTTTGTCAATTTTTGTCGTAGAACAAAAATTTTTGTACTGTATGTTAAGGATTTCTTAGCTCTATAAATCTGCATTCTCAACTAAAAACGTTACGGATCCTCATTGAAACTGGTGGTGGAAGATTCAAGATAAAAATATGGGTAATAGCAATCTAGCAGTAGCTTATGATAAAAAACAGTCCAGTGTGAGTCGAACTTACATATATAAGTGTTCAGTACCACAGTATAATAAAACACGTTTCTTGAATGAAAAAACCCTTTAATGTTGTCAATTTTTTTAGCAGCATTTGCAGTCGGATAAAAAAATATGCCACTCTGGTGATAAAGATGACACCTCATGTCTTCAACCAGTTTAGACTATAGGATAGAAAATACATTCATTTATTTTAATTAAATTTGGTCTGAGTATTCGATTTGTATTAGTAATAAACACTAATAAAGCCAATCAAATTATTATCGAGTTTTCACATGAGCAATGACTGAAATTGAGAATGAATTAAGTTACTAACAAAACATAATGAAAAACTACACAAAAGCTTTTAATTACGGTTATCAACCGACACATTAAATAAACAAAAAATAGAACGACAGGTTTTGTAAAACTCAAAATAATCATCTACTTGTACCACAAAGACCTCGTTTGTTGCAATTTGCCAAGAGGATTCTCATGTCTCCTACAAGTGTTGTTCTTTGTGATCCAAGGCCCGTATTGCCTCGGACACTGTTCCATTAGAGAGCAGGTAAGCGTGTCTTTGCACCATCCACACTGGAACTCCTTGTTCAACCCCTGGCAATCGACACAACTCGTAGCTAGAGTGTGGCAGTTGTACACGATAAGGAGTATCATATCGGAGTACGGTTCCGCCCCTCCCCATATCAGCCTCAAATACCCAATGGCTACATTTCGACTGATCTTCAGAACCATCGTATCACAGTACACTGTGTTCTTATCCAAAGAACCGGCGACTTGTATGATCTTCCGTTCGAGGTGGATCTCGCAGACAATGTTCCGCTCATACAGAGTCATATCGTCCACTTTCAACTCTATCTTCATGAACCTCCTAACGTTTGCTGGGAGGAATACAGGACCTCTGGTCACAAGTTCTGTGCAGTATCGATTCGTACCGTCTTTCTTCCAGAGGTTGTCTAGAAAGACCTTCTTCGGACAGTAAAGGCGGGCGTGGTTTGTACAACCTATGTCGTGGCACCACTCACATTGGAAGGCAGCGCGTTTGCAATCGTGGCAGCTCTTGAAGGAACGACAATAGCTGTGGATAGTCAGCCTTTCGACGTTCAAGTCGTTGAATTTCTGCTCCATAGGATCCGCTATCATGATAACTACAAAGATTGTCAGAAGATGGCGCAGCAGCTTAGACTGGTGAAAGACTATTAATATCATGGTATCTTTTTGAACCTGCAACAAACAATGTGCCTAAATACCACTTGTGGCCTATTCTGTAAAGCCAGTTGTGACCTCAAGGTCACCTTGGACATGAGCGCAATGCTCGGTTAGTGTCAGCACAGAGAAAAAGGAAAATTTAGAGCAGTTTAATAGTAATGAAATATTATCCGCCGCCTTCAATATTAAGTGGAACAATATTTTAAAGAGTAAACGTATTCATAAGACTGAACTACTCTCATTGCAGACAGAAATATGAAATTCAGCTGTGTAGCACATTTGGTTGTGAAACCATTGCACTGCGACTGCAACTTTTAATTTAAACAAAAATGTAACTCTTAATTATGAAATGTTTTTCACTTAAACTTCTAGGATCTTATTTGACTTCTTTTATAAATTAAAATCTTTTTCGATCTAATAAAGTACGTAAGTAATCTTAAAGTACCTTTAAGAGATATATAAATATGTATAACAGTAAAAACACTCACCAATATTAATTATAATCTTCAAATTCAAATCTAGAACTCTCATCCAGCTCAAGTATCAAACTAACACCAATTAGAGCGACCAAATCCATTAAAATTATTAATCACTATTGTTTCATAGTTTGTAAACAACCGCTCAATTTGCTATTGTTCTAGATCTCATAAGGTGTAGATCATTGCATCACTAATGTGTAATGTAACCGTCATAAGTCCACACATAATATTATAAATCCGATAGAAATCTGTGTGTCTGATTGTTACTTTTTCATGGTTTATCAAGAAACCGAACTTTACAAAATTTGTCAAGCTTATATCTTGTAGAAGTGCATTTGGTTACTTTTTATGGAAACACGAATTAAACTACAAATTTATTTTATTTTATTTTATATTTATTTGGAAGACCAACAGCTAAACAATACAGAATACTTAGAACAAATACAAAACAGAAAGCCAATTATAGGTCTTCACAGGTAAGAAATAATATATAAATAATGTGCAATATACTACTACTTACAAGACATGTACTTAGTCCTAGTAACGTTATGGTCAAGTATCATCATTAATCTAAGTTATTCACTTTTTATCTGTAATTATTGTAAATTAATGTATATTTTCTTTGTAAATAAATGTTATATAGATAGTACTTAAATACTTATTCCAAAAAATGCCTGAGTAAGAAGACGCCTTGCTGCCGCAACACTAGTATTAAACAAATCTAAATTAACCGTTTTAGATAGCGTGCTAATTTTACTACTCGCTCGCACTATATACGTATTATGTAAGTATCTGCTCTTTTTTGTGGGTGGAACAAATGTTTTCATAAAAAAATAAAGCGTCCTTGCTCCTTTCCGTTACTGAAGATGATGCACTTTAAAAAAATTCACGTAATATTCATCATCGTACATCATTTACGTTAGCAGTAAAAAAAAACTGAATTAAATTAAACTGAATTAATTAGGTTAAAGAGCCGGCCGAAAATCAGTGAGGCTCGGGTTCGAATCCTAGCATGTACCTATGAGTTTTTCAAAAACTTACGTACATATTTATCACTGGCTCGACGGTGAAGGAAAACATCGTGAGGTAACCCCGCAAGTCCCATAATTAATTTTGAGACTAAAAACACGGTCCGGCGATGGGCTCACCACCTATCACGTTTAGGGGTCCAATATATCTCGTGAAATGTGGGTATATCCAGTAATGGAATACCTCTGCCTACCCCCTCGGGGATAAAAAAGGCGTGAGATTATATTATTATTATAAAAACTGAATACGGAACCATTATGAAATGCAATTGTTTTAGTTGTCAGAATTTTAATTACCACGCCCTTGGCTAAGGCTTAATAATATGATCCCTTGGCATACGCTTATTATTACATCAAATGAGAGTATTGAAATTACAGCAAAGCTTTTTTTTTACTCCATTTGAAATTTAATTTTAACAAACTTCCGGGATGAACCTTTGTCCTTCTTCAAGATGCCATCTGTTATGTTTTAGCAGAATTTTGTCAAGAACCGTTCATTGAATTACACTTGAAGAAGTAACAGAGTGAAAGTAACTTTCCCACTAATCATGTTAATAGGGTAGGAAATTAAAGCCGAGATTTTCTCCCAATTAAAGTGTAAGTAGAACTAATTCAAAGTTTCATACAAGCATAGCCTCGGTACGTCAAGTGTTTCTGTAAGTAAGTAAGTAACAACTCTTTATTGTACACCAATAAAAATATGCAACAAGTGACACAATGATGACGATTTCTTCCAGACCACCATATTATTATGATGTATGTAACCGAGATAAACAGATGAAGGTAGGTGGTGCACTAAAGTTACCAATGGATTAATTAAGGTACCTAATTATATACATAAACCGTTTTCTGTAGGCTCTTTATAACTAAAAAGGTTTGATACTGTAACGTAACGTTAAAGTTTATCACTAGATCTAAGGTGAAGGAAAACATCTTGGTCAACAATGAGGTCCCCGAATTGTGATTCTGAGGAATGTGTAACAAGACCCCAGCAACTGCCCAGAACTCGCACCACCAACACCAATAGTGGTTATTTGCAGGAATTGAATACCGCTTCTAAGCCCTACAAACGCTGCCTAAAATAGAAAGATCCACGGGGAATACCCACGTAATTAAAGACATCCATTGTCACTGTAGTCACCGTAATATTAGATCTATCTTCTAACTGCCGCTTAACATTCTACAAGTAGAAAAGTTGCTTGTTATCTTGCAGCTGGCAAGTGATCTTGCTCAAAGTCCACTTTAAGAAGTTATTGTTACACTTTTGTCCGATCACGCATTTCTCAACTACAGGGCACCACCCACATTGGTATTTCGCTGGTAACAACTTACACGAGTCGCAGTCACTAGCCAACGCATCACACTGGTACACCACCATCGCCATCTCATTAGAAAATGGAGCAGCACCTCCCCAAATAAGCCTAAAAATCCCTCGATCCGCCTCTTGAGTGTCCAAGGTAAATGGGTAACAATACACTATGCTATTAAGAATCAACCCTTTGACATGGAAAACTTTCTGGTCGTTGTCGAGCCGAATTTGGCAAATGATCTCTTTGTCGTAAATAACAGGGTCAACAGCGTGTAAGCTGACTCGTACGTTGATGATTCCTCCAGCAGCTATAAGAATGGGACCGTCGTGGCTTATACTTGGGCATACTTTGACGTCGGTGTAGTTCGGCTTGTCTAATCTGTTACCAGCTAAAGGGCACAACACTTCGGGGTTGTCAGTACAGCCAAAGTTGTGACACCAACCACAGGAATACCAGCTGGTTCTGACACAGTCTTCGCAACTCTTGATGGAGCGGCAGTATGTGGCCGCGTCTCTCACCATGGAGGTTTCCAACTCTTTATCTGACTTAACGTATTTGAGGAAGGCTTTCAGCTTGACCCTCTCTTCGGGTGTAAAGCGGTCGTCTATATGTTTGTCGTCTGCCATATTATCAATCACTTTGAAACTTTCGGCCAGTAACGGTTCGTTGTCCAATTGGTTTGTTTCTGTTAATTTTACTGCAAGTAAAATTGTTAAAACGGCAAACATCTCGCCTGGCGCTAGTTAGAAGTTCTTCTGGTGTGACTACTTTTCCACTCGATCTTTATTATTATAACGAAGCATATTTTGAATAATATTGAATCGGTAATGTTGTATGTTTTAACTATGTCAAGAGGATTTATAATCATCTGCAAGTACCTAGGAAGTATGTTTAATCTGATTCTTTGCCGCTAACATCGGCATTGATGATGAGATATAACTTGAATAATTATTGTTACGTATTACATATTATATACCTACAGGATGTGTTTTTTCTTGCAGATCTCTCGCTCGTCATCAACATCCATTATACGACTCATACGCTCGTCGGTTTAAGTACTCTTTATATTAGTTCAAATCAATTCACTGTCCTAATTTGAATATGACTACCAAAAATATCTTAATGTTACAAAAAGTAAACCCCTTTCCTTCTAAAGTCCCTCTAAACCCCTAGCCCCTCTAAGTCCCTTTAAACTTGTTAGTTCGTCCATATTGGCAACAAGGAATTTTTGCCGTCTATGGCGCTTTAGTTAGTTCTATGTAGTACCACTAAGTGTCGCTACATCACTCCCCCTCCAAGGCCGGAGGGGCTCATTTTTAATCCCAAGTATGGATCACTATTTAAAACTCGTATAAAAAAATTAAGAAGGATGCAGTCAAAGCAGCAGTGACTGTGTCTGAGAATTGTTGCTTGACGGGATAAACCAAAAGTAACTGCTTTGTCGTCTGTGGTAAAAAAAGGGACCGTCAAGTTAGAAGCCTCACCATGGAATTGAGCTGTTCTGATGATGTCAAACAACTCTTCCTAAATAGTGCCAAATAGTGCCCGAAGCATATAAATAGTGCTATCATACTTTCGGAGATATTCAGGTCGTTCAGTGAGGCTGCTATCTTGACGTCAAGATAGCAGCCTCACTGAACGATCTGAATTTTTTGACATCATCAGAACAGCTCAATTCCATGGTGAGGCTTCTAACTTGACGGTCTCTAAAAATATTATTATTATATGGCATAGTAGTTGCCTATTCTGAAGGTGAACAAGTAACACTCTGTATAAAAGAGATTATTGAAGAAATTCTTATAAGTTCCCATTCACAGCATTCTAGTTCATATTGAAATATTTTTCTCACATGATACTTATATATTAATAACAAGGTAAGAGGTATCACTTTCCACCAGGTAGCGACGCAAGCCGTCCCCTTCTACGCTGATCGACACAGTATTCCAATATCTGTGTCGACACTAATATTATAAAGAGGAAATATTTGTATTTTTGTAACGAATAAACTCAAAAACTACTGATTCGATTTCGAAAATTCTTTCACCAATGGAAAGCTACATTATCAGGGAGTAACGCCCCCGTATTCCCACGGGAACAAGCACTACGCGGGTGAAACTGCACGAAACAGCTAGTACTTTATAATTAGGTACGCCATCGTACGAAGAAAACAATACTGTTTTAAGCTACTTTCAAGAGATGAATGGTAGGCCCTCAAATTGTAACATGCTTACGTAGTAAACTCCAGAGTGAGTAAACATATCCCCCCATACCACATATAAATTGAAAAGGTTTTATTATTAATCAAGCAAATTACAATTATAAGTTTATGTAGCAAACTAGGCTGTAACATTTGTAAATGTCCCTAAGAAAATATTTTTTTTCTTCTTTATTCAGCTTCCTCCTCTTCCTTCTCCTCTTTCTCAGGCTCTTGCTCTTCACCACGATCATTGCCGCCATTACCTTCACCACTAGTAGCATTTTTACCCTCCTTAGGATCCTCAGCCCCTTTCTCAGTAACATTTCCTTCCGTTGTAGTTTCAACGGTAGTCCTCTGAGTAGTAGTCATCTTATTTTCGCATCCAACGTACACATTCACCGATATCGGCATGTTGTATGTCGATAAGCGGAGGACGACGTACTTCTTTTGGAGGCCTCCCCTTATGACTTCCACGCGAGGGCCTCTTCCCATGCCCAAGCGGTCGGATACACGTACGTAGGTTATCTGAAACGAAAAATCGTTTGCTTAGAGTAAATAGGGGAAAAATTGAAACCAGCTTTACAGAGCCAAGTATTTTGGCTTGGTATAGGATAGCTGTTAAGCGCTTTGCCAAGTTATCAAGGTACAGTCAAGAGCACGTGCTCGACACATTGGACTTTGTAACGTTCTTATTAAAACCCCATAGAGGTTAGACTCGCACTACAAGTGTACAGCTTCATGTGCTCTTGACTGTACCAAGAAATGTTTTAAATTTATTTGTGGCAATAAATATTATTTTCCTTCTTCCTAATAAAAACATACGTTAGTAAAAAACTAATTCCGGCAAGCAGCCGTAATCGATCAGGCCCCCTTTGCTCATAACAAATCAGAACGAACCCTTAATGTCGCAGCAAGTATGAACAAGATTGTGAGTCACCACCGGGGCGTCCTATCTCTGAAATAGTCTTACTGCCAGAATCATATAAGTAACCTGACTTGTATTCCCGTCAGGGTAGTTCAAAAAACATATGAACTTATTTTATCATTAGCACGACGGGGAAACTCTAGTAAGAAGTGGATAATTTTACCTCTACTCAGGGAGGTAAGATACGGGACTTGAGCCCCGAAAGTTGCGAGCTCAAACATAGTCAAACTATTTATCTATTGAAACTTCAGATAGTGTTACTTATAAGATTATGGATTAACATAACATAATCTCACGCTTTTCATCCCCGAGGGGGTATATAGGCAGAGGTATTCCATTACTGGATATACCCATATTTCACGAGATACATTGGAACCCTAAACGTGATAGGTGGTGAGCCCATCGCCAGATCGGGTCTATTTACACATGTCTCAGAATTAATTCTGAGACCTGCGGGTTTCCTCACGATGTTTTCCTTCAACGTCGACCTAGTGATAAATATGTACGTAAGTTTTTGAAAAACTCATTGGTACATGTCAGGATTCGAACCCGAGCCTCACTGATTTTCGGCCGGCTCTTTAACCGTAAAGGCTATCACTGCTATGATTATGGATTATTTAGATGTAATACTCACAGGACATTTAAAAACTCTCCCATACTTTGCGTACTGCACTCTAAAAGGAACTCTTGGCTTAAAAAGATTATCTTGAGCCACTAAGAGGTCATTCTTCTTAAACATACCCATATAGTAGTTACATATTGTTATAGTTATTAAAGACGAAAAATATACCAATAAAGTATATTTCATATTGCTTTTGCAAGTTTGCTATAAGAATGTAATCAAAATCTTTAAAATAACATGATTAATTTAAGTGTTTTTTTTTATTCAAGCAACACATTTCCATTTTCGAATCGTTTTATAACATTAATTTGTAATTGATTCTAATAGATTTTTCCATTTTCCGGCTATTTACTACGTTCTTAATTTAAATTTATCGTTTGTTATCGCTAATTATACACGTGTTAAAACAAATGCACACCGTAATTCTTACGGTGTTTTCACAGTATTCCAAAACTATGTAGTTAGAGTCCCGGTACTACGCTAGTACTTTTTATTATACTGTGCCGGTACTAAGCAAATGGTATTCTAAAAAAAATCGAATAGATTGGCAAGTAGGTACATTTAAAGACAATCGGTAGAGCATGGTCGATTAAAATATATATATAAAATATAATCTCACGCCTTTTTAATCCCCGAGGGGGTAGGCAGAGGTATTCCATTACTGGATATTCCCCACATTTCACGAAATATATTGGACCCCTAAACGTGATAGGTGGTGAGCCCATCGCCGGACCGGGACACATGTCTCAGAATTAATTCTGAGACCTGCGGGTTTCCTCACGATGTTTTCCTTCACCGCCGAGCTAGTGATAAATATGTACGTAAGTTTTTGAAAAACTCATTGGTACATGCCAGGATTCGAACCCGAGCCTCACTGATTTTCGGCCGGCTCTTTAACCGTTCGGGCTATCACTGCTTTATTAAAATAAACCGTGTAAAAACGATCATTACAGTTGTTCGTATGAATCATCAAATTCAATGAAAAAATTAAGCACCCAGTTGTAACTTTTATATCGTTTTTGAGATAGCAAAAAGTGCAACTACTACTAACTATATTTAAACAGGTCCACTGAATACGGGTCCGTCCCTGAATTGTGTACGAAACAGTATGCCGTCGACAGGTATAAGAAAATGTCGATATTGGCACCATATGGGGAATTTTTATGAAAGTCCACACATGTACCGAATGTTACCTTGCTGACAATTTGACAAAATATTTGAAATATTGCTTTTTAGTTTAAAGGTACAAACACGGGTCTTGCGTGTATGAAATTATTGTGATTTTCTATCGGTAAATCTCAGATTTATATTGAGATGACAAAGAGCAGTGATAGCTCGCCTATCATGCTTGGGTTGGGTTAGAATTTTGTTTGTGTTTTATTTGATAACTAGCGACCCGCCCCGGCTTCTCACGGATGCAATGCTAATACTAAAACCTTCCTCTTGAATTACTCTATCTATTAAAAAAAACCGCATCAAAATCCGTTGCGTAGTTTTAAAGATTTAAGCATACATAGGGATATAGGGACAGAGAGATAGTGATTGCATTTAAGTAGTTTTAGGCTTTAGTTCGATTATAAGATTTGATTTATTAGTGTTAAGTAGAATAAATAACGGAACGTTACAACATATTTATCAATAGCTTGATGGTGAAGGAAAACATTGTGAGGCGACCCGCAGGTCCCAGAATTAATTTTGAGACTAGTGTAAGAGCAACCCGAGCTCGCTACCTGTTACTTAAGTTTCAAACTATAGAAACGTGGGTATTTCCCGAAATGGAATAACTCAGTCGACCCCCTTAGTGATACAGGCGCAAGCATATTTTTTTACCTTTGAATGATTTAATTAATTACCCTTGTAAGATATAATCCTACTAATATTATAAACGCAGAAGTTTGTATGGATGGATGTATGGATGTTTGTTCCTCTTTCACGCAAAAACTACTTAACGGATTTTGATAAAACTTTACAATTATATAGCTTATACATCAGAATAACTCATAGATTATATCTTATCCCCGTATTCAAACGGGAACGGGAACTACGTGGTGTTGTAGGTACATAGAAATCACTGTTCGCCGTCCATCAGCTTGTTGAAAGAACATCACACACAACAACATTTTATGGTCATTGGGTTCGATTCTGCTTTACACCGACTAAACTTATATTAGTTTACTCCTATCATTTTCTTTCTCCTAGAAAAGAAAAGAGTGTACTGTGGCGACCCCAAATAATGAAAAGGGCAACACAATGATAAATATGTGTTCTACACTTTAAATACAGTTAATATAGTTAATTTAGATGTTAAGTACATTTTATTTTGATCTCATTCTTTAGTTAATTTAATTGTTTTGATCTCTTTCTTTGGTTTATTTCGTGTCATTGTTTAGCTTGTTTCGTAACCTTGTTTGTTTTAATTCGTGTACCTAATTGTTAAATTTTTATCATACATACATTATTTTTATTATGTTTTTAAGAATGTTGTAGACACCTGTAATTGGCCTAGCACACTGTCTTAGATTTTTTACTCTTTTTTTGTATAATTAATGTGTATATTATGTTGTTGGTGTTTCTTATATATAATAGTACATTATGATATAAGTGCGGTAGGTTGAAAATTACAGCCGAGGCGATATTGCTAGCCCGAGCCGTAGGCGAGGGTTACAAGTAAGCAGAGGCTGTAATTTTCAAAGCGCACGTATGTCATACGACGTTTTATAACACATTTGCGAGGAAATAAAATAAAACTCCGACTATGGTAAACGAATAAAAACAATACAGCGTTAAGAAAAAGCGCGCGGCGCGCATCAGCATTTTTTTTTTAGGCAAAGGCACAGAAAACAGCCGGTATTACTAATAAAATAAATTAATATTTTTTTGTTTTGTTACAGATTAATTGGTTGTAATTTATTGTCAAAATTAATTAAATTAAATAATTATGTACATAAATATTTCTTTATTATATTTTATCTCCCAAAGTTAATTTTAATCATAAAATGTTGCCAACTTTTTTGACATAAAAACTCTTTGCTGAGATTTTTAAAAGTACCGTTCGTTTAAAGACGGAGCATCTTGATAAACCGTGCGTTTTACATTACACTTACCGCACTTGGGCGTAATAAGATACAATACGATATTGAAATTGGTGAAATAAGACACCTTTTACGAGAAAATGTGCTATAAATCTATACATATAATAAAACTCTAAAGGGGCCGTGTCTGTACATAAAATATTTTTTGAAAATTTTAACGGTAGTGTATATAGTTATCGATATAGATACCGAAACACAAATTTTTGGAATTTTTGTCTGTCTGTCTGTCTGGTTGTGCACGCATCACTCAAAAACTACTGGACGGATTTTGATGAAATTTGGTATGGAGATAACTGAGTACCCGGGTCAACATCTAGGGTACTTTTTATTCCAGGAAAATATCTCATTCTCAGGGTAAAATAAAAAAACTGGTTAAAAAGAGAAATACGTACTACTCCGTATAACACCTAGAAACTTGAATAATGGTATGAAGGTGTCTGATATGTCATAGGAAATTGGTATGAAGGGGTTTTTGGAAATTCCCACGGGAACGGGAATAAACTAAATCCAAGCGGGAAAACGCCGCTGGGCACCCGCTATTTGAAATATGGTATGTAGGTGTCTTAAATATGTCGTAGGCAACCACTATGAAGGGATTTTCGGAAATTCCCACGGGAACGGGAATAAACGGAATCCGCGCGGGCAACGCCGCTGGGTATCCGCTAGTAAATAAATAAATGATATCTTCTATCCCTTTTCTTTTTTTGATAATACAAAGACAGGACTAAACTAAAATAAGTTTAGTCGGTGTAAAGCAGAATTGCCCCCGATTGCTTATCATCCTGTTCTTGCTATGTCTGGAGTTAGTTGACACTTGCGTACTTATTTATTGATACCCGTAGCAAAAAGTTGACAAAATGAAGCTAAAGAATGTCCGCCAACTTTTTGAAAGCTTACTAAATAAATGAGAAGGTTTGTTTCCTTGTATCACGCAATAACGGAGCAAACGTCAGAATGAGAAACTTAAAAAAATCGATCAGATTGGTATAGAGCAGATTAAAAAATAAAAAAAAATGAAAATCTCACGCCTTTCATCCCCGAGGGGGTAGGCAGAGGTATTGCATTACTGGATATACCCACATTTCACGAGATACATTGGACCCCTAAACGTGATAGGTGGTGAGCCCATCACCGGTTTTAGAATTAATACTGAGACCTGCGGGTTTCCTCACGATGTTTTCCTTCACCGTCGAGCTAGTGATAAATATGTACGTAAGTTTTGAAAAAGTCATTGGTCCATGCCAGGATTCGAACCCGAGCTTCACTGATTTTCGACCGGCTCTTTAACCGTCCGGGCTATCACTGCTCTGAGCAGATTAAATAATAATAATAATAATAAAAACGTTTATTGCCATATTTTTATGGGTTTTACAAACTAAAATTAAATTAGAGAGTAATTTAGTGACTTAGGCTACTTTTTGACCCAACATTGAGTTTCTTATACATGTAACAGAATAAGCGCAATTCCTGAAATTAGTTTTTTCGACACTTAATCGATACTTAATCGATTTCAGCTATTTTTAATATGTGTTACATTTCTCCGAAAAATGAAGTAGCATACCTAACTGAATTTAAGGCTACCTATGTAAACCGTACTATTATTGCTGTTTATTTAAAATGTGGTGCCCCGATAAGAAACATCAACAAACTCAAGAGCTGCCATGGCTCTTTACGTCAGATCTATTAAATTAAGATTTACAATAATAATTATGATTAATAGCCTCACATAGAGAAGAGTCAGTAAATCCCATGCATGTATGTCTAATATGTAGTCTCTAATTTTATTAAATGCAATTTTCAACCTTCTTCAATAAAGTAGGAGGTTGTCAATTCGACACGTATGTTTTTTATGTATGTTACCTCAGAACTTTCGACTGGGTAAACCGATTTGGATGATTCTTTTTTCATTTGAAAGTTGGTGCTTCCGGTGTGGTCCCATAAGCTGAAATATTTTTTTTACTCTTTATAGTTCTATTTTACATAGCCATTTTTATTGCTTAACTATTGAATGTTTCAATAGACTACTTACCTTATATCTCAGAATTCGACGAAGCCGAAGGCAAAAACACTACTTCCAAACATTACCAGTTTTATAAATAGTCCTTTAATCTGATTTAAGGACATCATATTAACATTAACACAGCTATTACTCCACAATAACACTATGGGGTATCCCGTAACTTTTGTTGGCGCCCTAAAATCCGGCTTTTACACTAATGTGTTTATTATAAACGATTTCCTTCCCCTTAGAGGGGACACACGAAGCTATATTGCAACGGAAAACGCAGTAGGCGAAATGAAATACTCTCGCATTACCTGAGGTACTACATTCCTGAAACTACCCTCGTTTTACACGCTTCACTTGCAAATAAGAAACTAAGTAAGCTCTAGCCTGTACGGGGTGTTATATAGTGTTAGATAGAATTATTGTTTGTCACTTAGAAAGTACTATATCTACCTACTACTTAGTAACAATACTTAGGTACTAAATAAAAGTAAGTAAACAAATTTTGTAAGCTGATTAGGTAAACCTAGTTCTAATTTGTCGTATAGACTTGAAATTTTGTAACAGTGTGAAATTTAATCTGATGATGGAGCCAGGAGGTAGGTAACGGAACTCTGTAATCTCTACTCGTGAGACCCTCGAGTTTTGGCTCATTTGATTTGTTCCGAAAAGTGCCATACGTTAAAAGTATGCACACAAATTGGTGCTTTACACACGAAAGAAGGGTAAGGCTGTTTGTTCCGGCTAGCTATTTTGATCCTCGTCACCCTCAATTTCAGATTCGAAGTCGCCTTTATCCTCGCCAGAAATATCTTCTTCATCCGAGATCTCTTTCTTTCGATATTTTTATTCATTTTAACTCTAAAACAGTAAAAATAAATAAATACACACAAAGTCAATCAACCATCAAAAGTCACACAACAACCTACGTGCGGTCTCGGAGACCGCTGGTGAATTTTTTTTACTTACCCTGGGCAAACACGCGCGCGTACACACTCGCCGAGCACAAGCGAGATACTAATTGATGTGTAAAAAAGGTACATGAACGCGCTGTGACGCACGCCACTCACGCGTGGTAATATTTGAATTTGAAAATTCGTTGCGGTCTCTGAGACCGCACGTAGGTGGTTAAGGGTTAATGCAACCGTGGGCTTTGTGTGATGTTCACGGCAGTATTATGACCCTTGTGTACCCATATACTATATAGCAAGATGTGTCGACGTATGGGGATGATAATACTGCAAATGGTCATGGTAATGTGGCGTGAGGGTGCACTTTTATGCATTCGGGTACAGACACCCATGCTATCGATGTGTATTCAGCCTTTTCATGTCCGTTGAAAGCATAGAGGCGGGATGGAAAAACCAATGCTGCCAAAAAATGAGGTATTGCTCAAAAGCTGTGGATAGCGTTCAATCTTTGAATTTCGCAATAAGTAGGTACCTACGTTTTTTTTAATGATTATTAATGATTATTAATGATTGCGCTTGATTGATTGAGCTTGCCCAGAAGATGCCTGTTCACTCAATCCTTAAAGGCTTGTGGGTTATAAGAACTCGGAAATACAGACGCCGGCAGGTGGTTCCACTCCATGGCGGTGCGCATAATATGAAAAGCGCAAGGGATTTTCATCGTAAGTTAGTAAAAGGTTGTAGATAATGTAATAATAAGTAATTATAGTTCAAAGCTAGGCGCGAAACAAATCAAATGCGAGCCATCTGGAGGAGTTTATTTACCTCCTGGCTCCATCATAAGATCAATTTGATGTTATTTTATAATCCAAACGATACAATACACATGCAAAGCTGTAAGTCTATAAAATTATAAATAGTTTTAATTCTTAGAATTAGCCAAAATTAAATGAGATTAAACGATGTTCTTCAAATTCTCATTTACTTAAAATTATTCGCATAAATCGTAGCAGACGATTCTTTAAGAAATAGAAGCATAAATTCAAATTTATAAGATACTGTTACATCCCATGTAAACAGATATCCACCTGTCATACGGAAGCCTCGGCGAAAAACAACAACCAATGTAAGCAGTATCATTCCATTGTACCTTATACTCAAAGGCATAGCGTATAGAATAGCTTGAAAAATATATTTCATTATTTCCTTTGCAAAACAGCTAAGGAATGTAATACACTGACGTCACTGCTTCCCGAGCATTGTAAAGCAAGTCACACACTTCGTCCCAAGCAGAAGCAGCACGCGTCATGTCTATCTTAGCGTCGCTGAAAGTCGTACGAAAGTGGTATAAGGAAGGAGCATAAATAGATGCAGTTAAACTTCAAAAATTAAACGAAATTCAAATGTCATTAGAAGACCTAGTTACCTATGTGGATTTATAGGGGTGCACGATAGTTGCATATGACCTATGTCCAGCAGTGGACTAAGATAGACTAAGATAGACTTAGATAGATAGATGATAGTCGCCTCCTCTATTGTAAATTGCGTTACATTACTATATTTAACAATTAATCTAGTGTAGGTATAATTTCTTCTCTAGAATACTTATACGTCATAATTATATTTTATTTTAAGAAAAATCGTCCAATATAAACCGAAGCAAAGTGAGAGCGGGTCACTAGTTGTAATCAACACTAATATTATAAAGAGGAAAGATTTGTATTATTGTACTTGTGTATGTTTGTAAGGAATAAACTCAAAAACTATTGGACCGATTTTAAAAATTATTTCGCAAATGTAAAGCTACAATATCCCTGAGTAACTTTGGCTGTATTTCATTCCCGAATTCCCATGAGAAAGGGAACTACGCGGGTGAAACCGCGCGGAGCCGATAGTTATTTTGTTTTTTGAAAAAGTCGTGTGGCCCGGAGGTCTGGAGCTTATCAAAGAGCTATAAGCATGTTCGGTCGAGATTTCAGATGACTAGAGGACTGGCAGTTACCTCTATCAAAGGATTTAAAGAGTAAATACAGCCGGCACCCTGAGTAATGTTCGATACGGTTTCTCGTTCGATGTAATTTTTTATCAGCAAATATTCTTTATTTATATTCAGTAACTAGCTTTTACTCGCGGCTTTATAATAATAATCTATATATATAAAGAGAGAAGTCCTGACTCACTGACTCATCAACGCCCAGCCTAAACCCTTAGACTTAGAAAGCTGATTTTTTTCACGGATATTGTTTTTAAGACGTAAAGTAGGAATAAGAAAGGATTTTTAGAAATTCAACCCTTAAGGGGGTGAAAAAGGGGTTGAACGTTTGTATGGAAAACCTTCATTTTTGGGTCTATCAATTCGAAACTTTGTGAAAATACTCTTCAAAACAAACAACAAGACACGTGATCCTATATTTTCCAAAAAACCTACCCTAAGGGGTTGAAACAGGGGGGTGGAGTTTGTATGGAGACGTGTTGTTTTTTACGAATATCAAGTTGTAACTTGACAAAAATACTCTTAGAAATAAATGATGAGATACGTGTTTTTGGATTTTTCTAAAATTGTCCCCTAAAGGTGTGAAAGTAGGGGTTGAGTTTGGTATGTATGGAAAACCTTCATTTTTGGGTGTATCAATTCGAAACTTTGTAGGAATACTTCTCATAACAAACAACAATACACGTATTTCTGGATTTTCCAAACAACCCCCTCTAAGGGGTTGAAACAGGGCGATGGAGTTTGTATGGAGACGTGTTGTTTTTTACGTCTATCAAGTTGAAACTTGACACAGATACTCTTAAAAATAAATGATGAGATACGTGTTTTTGGATTTTTCTAAAATCGTCCCCTAAAGGTGTGAAAGTAGGGGTTGAGTTTGGTATGTATGGAAAACCTACATTTTTGGGTGTATCAATTCGAAACTTTGTAGGAATACTTCTCATAACAAACAACAATATACGTATTTCTGGACTTTCCAAACAACCCCTCTAAGGGGTTGAAACAGGGGGATAGAGTTTGTATGGAGACGTGTGGTTTTTTACGTTGAAACTTGACACAAATACTCTTAGAAATAAATGATGAGATACGTGTTTTTGGATTTTTCTAAAATCGGCCCCTAAAGGTGTGAAAGTAGGGGTTGAGTTTGGTATGTCTGGAAAACCTTCATTTTTGGGTGTACCAATTCGAAAATTTGTAGGAATACTTCTCATAACAAACAACAATATGCGTATTTCTGGATTTTCCAAACAACCCCCTTTAAGGGGTTGAAACAGGGGGATGGAGTTTGTATGGAGACGTGTTGTTTTTTACGTCTATCAAGTTGAAACTTGACACAGATACTCTTAGAAATAAATGATGAGATACGTGTTTTTGGATTTTTCTAAAATCGTCCCCTAAAGGTGTGAAAGTAGGGGTTGAGTTTGGTATGTATGGAAAACCTACATTTTTGGGTGTACCAATTCGAAATTTTGTAGGAATACTTCTCATAACAAACAACAATATACGTATTTCTGGACTTTCCAAACAACTCCCTCTAAGGGGTTGAAACAGGGGCATAGAGTTTGTATAGAGACGTGTTGTTTTTTACGTCTATCAAGTTGAAACTTGACACAAATACTCTTAGAAATAAATGATGAGATACGTGTTTTTGGATTTTTCGCGAATCACCTTCTAACGGACTGGACTGCGGGGGTTGAAGCGTTAATATGGAGAAGTGTGTTTTTTTTTTGCATCTATCAACTTGAAACTTGGCACAAATATTCTTCAAAAGTGTCCATACAAAGTCCACTTTTTTTTTGAGAATTCACTATTGGTTCCTTGAGGAAATTAGTTTCTTAGTATGAGCATATGCATAGCCTTTAGTATCAAGAACTAATTCAAAAATTATAAACCAGAGAGTGTTCTAGGCTTTACAACACATAAGAGAATAAGCGCAATTCCTGAAATTAGTTTGTTCAGTATCGACTACTTAATTTATTTCAGCTAATTTTAATATGTGTAAAGTTTTTCCAAAAAATGAATTAGCATAACTGAATTTAGGGCTGACTATGGAAACCTTACTGTTATCTCTCTTTAATTAAGAAAAAATTGGTTAGACAAAACTTAAGTACGAATGCATTACCAATCTTTTTATTAGTATACTAATTGGGGTGTAGGAGGATTTGCTCTTATTCTGTGACGCGTTGTAGGTAATATACCTATGGGTGATTTTAATAACAAAAATATAAGCCCGCTTCTCATTCCTGAAGCTCGGGTTCCAATTCCGGCATGTACAGTCAAGTTTTAATGTCGCTTTTTGCTCGACTTGGCGGGGGCAATACCGTGCCCCCAGATAAGGATCCCTAATTCTTTTTCGTCATAAATAAAGCATATGTTACTCAGGGATAATGTATCATTCTAATGGTGAAAGAATTTTTGAAATCGGTCCAGTAGTTTTTAAGTTTATTCGTTATTAACATACAAAAATACAAATATTTTTTTATTGTAGATAGATAGATAATGTAGATTATCCTTCTTGACATATTTTCTAAACGCAAAGGAATAACAAATTCCACGCGGACGAAGTCGCGGGCATTAGCTAGTATAATAATAATATAATAATATAATCTCACGCCTTTTTTTTTATCCCCGAGGGGGTAGGCAGAGGTATTCCATTACTGGATATACCCCTAAACGTGATAGGTGGTGAGCCCATCGGCGGACCGGGTCTGTTTACACATGTCTCAGAATTAATTCTGAGACCTGGGGGTTTTCTCACGATGTTTTCCTTCACCGTCGAGCTGGTGATAAATATGTAAGTACGTAAGTTTTTGAAAAACTCATTGGTACATGCCAGGATTCGAACTCGAGCCTCACTGATTTTCGGCCGGCTCTTTAACCCGTCCGGGCTATCACTGCTCTGCTCGCGGCTTTACTTACTTTTATTTCACATCCTTAGGGGTTGAATTTTGCGAAAACCTTTTTTAGTGGATGCCTACACTGTATAACTCACCTATGTGCAAAATTTCAAGTCTCAAGACCCAGCGGCTTAGGCTGTGCGTTGATACTGATGTATCAACAAATGATAAACTGACTGACTGATTGGTGATCCAATCAGTCAGTCAGTTTATCATTTTATAATATATAGATAGATGTATAAAATATGTACACCAATATTATAAGGATTAAAGATTTGTATTTTTGTATGTTGGAAGTTGCAAGGAAAAAACATACTGCGCCGACCCCAAATAATGGAAAAAGGACAAGTAAATAAAGATAATGATGTAACGGACCAATTTCACCAATCCAAAGCTACATTATCACTGAGTAACATATGCTATATTTTATTACCATATTCCCATGGGAACGGGAACTACGAGGGACAATATAAACAGGAAATATTAGATTTTTTTTGTTTTTATTGAATAGGCTCCGAAAGTACTTGGCCGATCTGAATAATTCTTTCACCAATTCAAAGCTTACTTTATACTGCGAGTAAGATATTATTTTCTCACGAGACTTAGAGTCAAGCAGGTGAAATCGCAGGAAACAGCTAGTCTATTCATAAACTCATTTCCATTTGAACATTTCGAAACAGTTGAAAATCATAACTCTGGCAAGAAATCCCAAGCAAAACCGCGAGTACAATTAGTGTAAGACATATTTGCGGTTAGAAGTATGTCAACAGAGATAGATTGACATGGGTTGCCTCAAATATTTGGGTAGGCAGTTACCTTGCAGGGCTATTACCAAGGGAACAGCAGACAAGGAAGCTTCAAAGGCTTTTGAAATGTCTTGTTTGGGTAATTTTCAAATAACAAACACATTTGAAGTAGTAATTAGACGAGTATACACTTCAGGGTCAGCGCAGATAGAGGAAGCTGTGACGAAACGACTGCTTTAGAAACCGAAAATGGACAGTTTCAGAAATGGAATCCCTTTCTTTTCTCAGTGAAAATGCATTACTGCATACCGACCGATCCGGGGGGGCTGACCGGTTATATATGTGGGGCTTTGCAGAATAGTGCTGCCATACCCACTAAAAACCCAGGGATGTTCCTCCTAGCCGCTTCGTACCCAGCCATGGCACCGCGGTTATGCATCCGCGGCTGGGTCACGGCCGCCCGCAACACATTGCGGGGCCTCCTCGAGGTGGGGTCAAGCGACACCCCCCCCTCCTATATCCGCGTAAGACGCCCCGGAACACCAGGGACGCCTTCCAGCACGGGACCTCTCCGCGCGAGAAATGGAATCCCTATGCCAACCAGAGTTACAAGAATACAACATTTTGACGGGCCTGTGGGCTGAGTGACCCTGCCTTCTGATTCGGAGGTCGCGGTGTCGATCCCCGCTCGAGGCCAACATTTGTGTGTATGAACATGTCTGTTGGCTTCGTGTCAGGGTGTTTTATATCTATTTAAGTATGTTTATTAGTTGTTTAGTACCCATAGTAGGTACCTGCTCTGCCCAGTTTGGGGCTGAATTACCATGTGTGAATAGTGTCCCACAATTTATGTATTTACTAGCAGCGCCCAGCGGTTTAAAATATAGCCTATGTGTTATTCTGATATATAAGCTATATAACTGTAAAGTTTTATCAAAATCCGTTTAGTAGTTTTTGCTTGAAAGAGAAACAAACATCCATACATACAAACTTTCGCGTTTAAAATATTAGTAGGATTAAATAAAGACAGAATCAAAAATCCTGAATAAAATTTCACTACACTCAGATAAATAATGAAAATGACTCCAAAACACATAAAGTACTGTATATTAGGGAGAGGAACCGGATAAACCCGAGCAATTTTCCGATTTCACGTTTGGAAGGCACCTGTGGCGCGCGAAAAATGAATACCGCTGATCACAGAAGTAAAGCTAAGGAGAAACCATGCTGGAAACGCTTAGTTAAAATAATTTATAAATAACTAGCTGTCCCCGCGCGGTTTCACCCGCGTTCCCGTTCTCGTTCCCGTTCCCGTTCCCGCGTAGGTCCCGTTCCCGTGGGAATATCGGAATAAAAAGTATCCTATGTCCTTATCCTGGTTCTAAGCTACCTCCCCACCAACTTTCAGCCAAATCGGTTCAGCCGTTCTTAAGTTATAAATAGTGTAACAAACACGACTTTCTTTTATATATATAGATAATAATAAATTGTGGGACACAATTCACACACGGTTATTAAGTCCCAAACTAGGTAGGGCCTGTACTATGGGTACTAAACAACAGATAAACATACTTAAATAAATATTAAACGACCAGATACGAAGGCAACAGACACAAATGTTGGCCCCGAGCGGGGATTGAACCCGCGACCCTAGACTCAGAAGGCAGGGTCACTACCATCTGAGCCAACAGATAGGTACGTCAAAAAACAAAGCAAAAAAGGAAGATACGATACGGCAAGGAAGATGCATTCATAGCAAGCAAGTTTTATTTTTGTTTTAGGCTATTCGTACACTTCATATAAGCACATTAAGGCATTGATTTCAATGTATTTCCTTCTCGTCGACTATAACGTACTGTCGATACGTTTGGCCCGATCGAGACTGCAGCGAATTATGTTCCTTGGACCTAATCGGTGCTGGATCAACCTTTTGTGCTTTTTTTTGTGGGAAGTGGGAACGCTATAGCACGATATGTTAATTATTTATTTAGAATGATTAACAAAACAGAAAGTGACATTAAATTTTTAAAAAAACCGGCCAAGTGCGAGTCGGACTCGCGCAACGAGGGTTCCGTACAACCTTGCAAATTTATGGTTTTCGTAATTTTTCCTTTATCTATGCTATAAGACGTTACTTCGTACCAAATTTCAAGATTCTGAGTTCACGGGAAGCACCCTGTAGGTTTTGATTCCCTTGCAAGTGTCGAAAATTTGCGGCATAAGCGGCTGTATCTTTTGATTGCATTGGCTTAGAAGTTTGATTTTTTCACAGCTTCAAGGGACAGTAGACCTGAGTAATTGATATAAATTTCAGCTTCATACCTCCACGCGTTCCTGAGAAAAAGGGTCTTGACAGACGGACGGACGGACGGACAACAAAGTGATCACTTTTCACTAAGGGTTCCGTTTTTTCCTTTTGAGGTACGGAACCCTAATAAAATAAACATTGGGAGATCAAGCCACAAAGCCAAAAGATGTGCATACACTATGACAATTACAGGTCGTAAATTAAAAAAGAAAAGAAAAGAAAGGGAAACAAACCAAAACCAACGACTTAACCAAATAAATTGGTGATTTAGGTATGATATTATAATGTTGTCTTATCGCTTCTAGATTCTTTATATCTTTGTAACACCCGGTCTCCCCGGACAGCTGCCAAGTTGAATGCAGATATACTGGATTGAATTAAAAGTTTATCAGAGAGGGATTCTGCGTTATTTATGAAAGCCTTATTTGAGTAATTGATGAACAATTTTCTTAAGACTAGCATACGTGCGTTGCATCTTTAAATAGAAATTATTGTTCTATCTAAAGACGCAACCCACGTGACGCTAAATAAAATTGCTAAGCTCACACCCAAAAGATGCCAGTCATAAAAAAATAAAAAAATATACATTTTTTTTTTTACTTTTTACAATTATTATACGAAGTGTCTACTAGTAGTCCAACAAATTCATCCGATTAGCGGACGCCTAGTCATATATATACAACATGTAACAGAATAAGCGCAATTCCTGAAATTAGTTTGTTCAGTATCGACTACTTATTCGATTTCAGCTATTTTTAATATATGTTAAATTAAAAAAAAAAATCGTAGCTGAATTTAGCGCTTTCTATGTAAATCGTGCTATTATTAATCCATATTTAAGAAAATTGGTTATACACAACTAAAGTTCGATTACACCATATATTTTTTAATTTAATATACTAATTGGGGTGTATGAGGAATTGCGCTTTTTCTGTTACCCGTTGTATATCGTATAACCAGCTATTCCGTGCAATGGCTGGCACCGTAATTGTATAAAGGACAATTCTCATAGAAATTCGAATTCCATAAAACTTGATAAACTCTTTCCAGTCTCTTTGAAATTTTCTCCGGAATAGTAGAATTTCCACGTTTCCTTCCATACACCTCTGAAAAGTACGAGTGCTCAGAAAATATGAACGAAGCTGAATCTTCTATCTGTTTTAGAATTGAGATAGTAAAGCTAGTGAAAGAGTAGAGCAAGATAACGAAAAGTCCACTGCAAAAAAAAGAATGTGCTAGTGTTGGGCTCACCACCTATCACGTTAAGAGGTCCAAATAATATACTCTTAAAAAGTGGGTATATCCAGAAATGGAATACATCTGCCTACCCCCTCGGGGATAAAAGGCGTGAGATTATTATTATTTCTATTCTAGTGTTAGATCATTGTCATAATCATTGTTGAGTAGCGAGAAGATTTATAAAACGAGAAAAAAGTTGTGACGGTTGCACTCTTTATTTATTTAATTTCAAGAGCTAAAAGTATTTACATCTATTAGTTATATGAAATGTTTTGGTTGTGATCACATTTCATTATTTAGAAATTCACTTTATTAATGATAATAGGTACTTATAGGTTATAATAAAATAATGCAAACACATTGAACTTATGCTTCAAAAAGTTTTCTAGCTTTATAAAATTTTATCAACAACAGTAACAATATTATATTATTCAATAATATAGAATCAAACCAATTGTTATTGGATTTAGGATAAAAGTAGGCACCTACACACATAATCTCACGCCTTTTTACTGCCGGGATATTCTGTCCACAATATGGACAGCACTCCTGCAACGAGAAATTTTAGAATATATTAGCACCCAGAATGATTTCACTATGAGAATTCGCCCAGCACTGCACTAGTAGTTTTGATATCCTAGACACAACTCCCGACAAATGAGAAAATTCAGAATGTTTTTGCATCAGTAAAGTTTCCATTACGAGAATATTCTCGGATCACGACGCTATTTGATCCAGACTAGCGTGCAATGCCCACGTTGTCAAATATCTTCAAAGTACACTAAATTCTACTTTGCGTATAAAATACGGCGTCAGATTCCGCCTCATTTGCTCGCCGGAAGAACTCAAACAAATCCCTCTTTTGACATTCCTTTTTATTTTTGGCTTCTACATAACGTAATCGCTTTCACGGCGACAGGTTTTCTATAAAATGAAAAATGAAAATGTATTTTATTCTGTAAGTAATAAGAATTAAACTTAGGAAATTCAATAGTCAATAACAAGGCACACGAAACTCGTCCATGAAGATTGGCTAAATGAAATGTAAACAGCTGCCATCTCCACCGACGAGTTGCTGGTACTACATGCAGTACCCCGAGAAGAACCAGCAAGAAACTCAAGGGCAGCTCTTTTCCATCTCAGCTGCTCATGCAGCTCAATCTCATAATCTTTTTATAGAATAGAACGATCGTGTATAGTGATAAGCGTACCCATTGAACCTACGTTAAGTTTAATTTACTTTGACGGGCATGTTGACTCAGTTAGGAGTGACCCTGCTTTTTAAGTCGTAGGTCACGGGTTCGATTCCCATATGGGGCCAACATTCTCTGTAAGCTTCGTGTCTGGGTGTTTCACACTTATTTAACTATGTTAGTCAGATCTTTAGTAGCCGTAGAATAGGCGCTGCCTAATTTGGGGCCAAGTAGTGTGTGTGGATTGTGTCACACAATTTAAAAAATACTATTACTTTTCCATGTGGTTTTTATAGTATAAGGGCAAACAAGTAGATAGGTTACCTGATGGTAAGTGACTACCGTTGCCCATGGACACCTGTACCTGTCTATATCTATCTAAGTATACTATAATATTATAAAGAGAAAATATTTGTATTTTTGTATCTTTGTTACGAATAAACTCAAAAACTACTTTACCGATTACCGATTTTAAAAAATTGTTTACCAATGGAAAGATAGAATATTCCTGAGTAACATAAGTTATATTTTATTCCCGTATTCACACGGGGATGGGAACTACTCAGGTGAAACCGCGCAGAACACCTAGTGTTTAATATATTGTAAGTAGAATATGCTTGGTGACCTTTGAGTTAATTAAACCAACAGGAGACGTCACGCGCACTAGTTTCTTTGCAAAAAAGTCTGCCAGTTTCGGCGGAGGGGACGAGGAAACAAACACAAATAATGTTAAAACAAACGCATTTTTTGACAAAAAAATTAAACACTAGCTTGAACTAGATGCACACAAATACAGTCACCAATCCGAGCACTCCGTGAACTCAAAAAAACTAGTTGTATATAACAGGTATGATCGTTGACTGACACTTTTTTTTGCAGAGGGGTACGCCTGTCAGTGGCGTCTCCGGTTGGTTTAATACTCAAAGTTGGAGACTGTTCAAAACGATACAAGGGTCACTGAACTCAACCCCCCACATTTCAAAACTTTTTTAATAATATCTCAGCGAAAAATTTCTCGGAACAATTTGAGAAAACTATAGTCCACGAAGTGCATAAAGGGGCTCTGAACTGATCCCAGGGAATTAATTTAATTTCTTACAAAGAGTTTTTCGTGTAAATCTTCTGAGCAATTGCGAGGAGGATCTTTAGAATATTTTCTGTTTCTAATTATAAAGAAAAGTTCTGTTCAGTTTGTTTAATTTGCAGCGATGTAAGCTGCATTTAATTCCACTCAACTAAAAAAAAATACGCTTTGTAGCTTGTTTGTAAGGCCTTGGTTTTAAGCTAGGTATATAATGGTATAAATATGATATATATATTATAATGAAACTCAAACGGTTCCGAGTCTGTAAATGAAATATTTTTTTTTTAATTTTAGCGGTAGTGTATATAGTTATTATCGATATAGATACCTATACAACATTTTTTTGAAATTTTTGTCTGTCTGTCTGGTTGTGCACGCATGACGCAATAACTACTACATGCACGGATTTTGATGAAATTCGGGATGGAGATAACTGAGTACCTGGGTCAACATCTAGGGGACTGTTTATTCCAGGAAAATATCTCACCTTGGGCACCCGCTAGTTAAATAAATAAAATTCATGTAAAATTTGTTAAATTCACGACCAGACCACGCAATAGCGCTGAAAATTAGATGATTCAAGCGATATACTCGTAGTGTTTTTTTTTTACTCGTAGCGTCAAGACTACTTGATGGATTTTAGAGAAGTAAACGTAGGTATTTTAGGGTTCTGTACCTGAAAACGAAAAATGTAACCCTTGTAGGATCACTTCGTTGTCCGTCTGTCTGTCACTCAAGTCTCAATCACATTTGACTGGGTTTTTTAAGATAAATGTACAAAAAAAAATTTTTTTCACAATTCCTAGGTGTGAAAAACACTATAGTGCGGGTAATTGGGCACCTCTAGGAAACCCATAAAACTAAATTCATAAACCCTAATTCTCCATAAAATTGCCGACGGAGAAGTAATAAACAGCCTTAATATACGGTCACATAAGCCATCATTCACGTGGCCGTCCCTGTATTATACAGGTAATTATGTACGACCGTATAATGTACGGCCAAAGATAACATTCAATTACGTAGACATTATCAGTGTTACGGCTATGACCATGCGTCGCATTAATCAATGTTCACGGAAATCCAGCTATAACAGGTCTAGCCTAGCCCGTGGCTACTGTTTTAGTATTATTTTTAACCGACTTCAAAAAACAGATCAAGTGCGAGTCCGACTCGCGCACTAAGAGTTCCGTACCGTTATCTATAAAAAGCGAATCAAACTCAAACTCAAAATTATTTTATTTCAGTAGGTATAAAAATACACTTTGAAATGTCAATATAAACAAGGCACACTAAACTCGTCCATGAGGATTGGCTAAATGTAATCAGCAGCCCATCTCCACCGACGAGTTGCTGGTTCCAAATGCAGTACCCCGAGAAGAGCCAGCAAGAAACTCAAGGGCAGCTCTGAAAGGGCAGCGCAGAATGAAAGGTAAATTGCGGTTGAAATCGTAAACGTGACGTATTAAACAACTAACTAGACTACTTAGGTGCTAGATCTCGTTCAAACCAATTTTCGGTGAAAGTTTGCATGGTAATGTGGGCTGTAATTCACAACTTCGACATTTATTACAGCGAATTTTACATCATATTTTATTTTTAGTTTTATCATTCTCTTATTTTAGAACTTACAGGGGGGGGGGGGGGAGGTCACATTTTACCACTTTGGAGGTGTCTCAAAACTATTCAGTTTAAAAAAAAATGACATTAAAACCTCAATATAATTTTTGAAGACCTATCCATAGAAGGGGGACACGTATTGGTTTTATAAAAAACATAACATTTTGAGTTTCAGTTCTAAGTATTTTGTTTTTTTGACCCTCCAAAATTTTTTTTTTCAATTTTTATGTCAAAATCTTAATGCGGTTCACAGAATACATCTACTTACTTACCAGTTGCAACAGTATCTAGTTCTTATAGTTTCGGAAAAAAAGTGGCTGTGACATACGGACGGACAGACAGATAGACAGACATGACGAATCCATAAGGGTTCGGTTTTTTGCCAAGGAGATTCATAATTCGACTATGTTTTGTTATGTGTTTTACGCGATTATTTCTCCAATATTATGAACCGACTTTGATGATTCTTTTTTGTTTGGTAGATCATACTATAGAGGTGATTCTATTTAAATTTTATCTATACATATAATGAAACTCTAACGGGGCCGTGTCTGTACATGAAATATTTTTTGAAAATTTTAACGGTAGTGTATATAGTTATCGATATAGATACCGAAGCACCAATTTTTGGAATTTTTGTCTGTCTGTCTGTCTGTCTGTCTGTCTGTCTGGTTGTGCACGCATCACTCAAAAACTACTGAACGGATTTTGATGAAATTTGGTATGGAGATAACTGATTACCCGGGTCAACATCTAGGGTACTTTTTATTCCAGGAAAATATCTCATTCCTACGGGAAAATATAAAAACTGGTTAAAAAGAGAAATACGTACTACTCCGAAACGATAACACTTACAAACTTGAAATATGGTAAGTAGGTGTCTTATAGACTTAAACAGGCAACTACTATAAAATGATTTTTGGAAATTCCCCTGGGAACCGGAATAACGGGATCATTGGGAACCTAATAAATTGGGTCTGCTAATTGTTATATCCATACTCTTTTCTGCTTTGCTGCTATTTTATTTTTCTTTGACACTGTCTTAGTGACGTTTTTGATATTTGTTCAATGCAAATGTGAATTGAGTTTTGTATTTATTTGTTACAAAATGAAGAAGCTAAGAAAAAATATTACCAGAAGATCATGTTGAAACTGAAATTACAAAGAAAACCTAATAAATACCAATACAGAACAATACAAATGTCATGCAAACAGAAGGAATGCACGTACCAAGGTCAGTCATCCTTTACACATTCTGTTACTCCAATTAAAAACTGGTTAAAAAGAGAAATACCTACTAGGTACTCCGAAACGAATACATCAACTTGAAAAATGGTATGTAGGTGTCATATGTCGTAGGCAATCGCTATGAAGGGGTTTTTGAAATTCCCACGGGAACGGGAATACACTAGATCCACGTCTGCGACGTTGCTGGGCACTCGCTATCTTAAATAAAGAGCAACAAGACTACGGTTTCCATAGGTATCCCTAAATTCAGTTACGCTAATTCATTTTTGGAAAAAAATTACACATATTATAAACTAGCGGTTCTGCGCGGTTTCAGTCGCGTAGTTCCCGTTCTCGACGGAATACATGGACTATATAGCCTATGTTACTCAGGGATATTGCAGCTTTCCATTGGTGAAATAATGTTTTAAATCGGTCCAGTAGCCTTTGAGTTTATTCGTTACAAACATACAAAAATACAAGAATAAACCTTTCCTCTTTTTAATATTGGAAAATTTAGATTAGTGTAGATGTAGATAGCTAAAACCGATTAAGTAGTCGAAACCGAACAAACTAACTTCAGGAATTGCACTTATCCTATCCTATCCTACTAATATTATAAACGCGAAAGTTTGTATAGATGTGGATGTTTGTTCCTCTTTCACGCAAAAACTACTGAACGGATTTTGATGAAACTTTACATTTATATAGCTTATACATCAGAATAACACAAAGGCTATATTTTATCACCGTATTCCTACGGGAATGGGAAGTATTTTATCCCTGTATTGCTACGGGGACGGGAACAACGCGGGTGAAACCGCGGGGCGCTGCTAGTCATGAAATATGATGCAGTTTTTTGTCCGGCCGTGTACTATCTTTTTCCACCCCGTGGCGACGAAGCCTTCTCTTATAGTAACAATGACAATTACAAAAAAGTGTTTCTTTCATGTTTGTGACCATTTAGTGTCAATGAATGGATCGAAATAAAAAAGAGACAGTTTTACTGGCTTCTCATTGTTTAACCCTAATTGGGTCGGGTTAATAAGACTTTTGCTTACAAGGGACAATTCTCCCAAATGTATCAGGCTTAGCGTTTGTTGATAGTACCTATTTATTGATAGATTTGACTGTTTCATTCATTTTCTCTGAACTATACAGTGTGTGTACTGTGGTGAGTCCTATTTTGGGCTTCAACACCTTTTAAGCCCGGGCTACGTTATGACGGACAGGTTAATCAGTGTTCGTCAGTGCGGCGGGCGCACAGATTGACTTTCGATTAGTTGTAGGTATAATAGGTCGACCCTAACTTTTAACAAAAAAGTACTTACAATTATTAAAATCCAACCAAGTGAGAGTCGGACACCGTACAGTGGAATTTCCATTGTTTTTGAAATTTTCTTTGTTGTTATAGCGGCCATAGATTCCATGACTCGTTAGTTGTTTAAGAATACACAAGCTCTGAAAGATTTCCTTTAAAAAAAATAAGATTTTATTTCACCACTTTTTAGCTGTGATTACCTACTATATATATATATTTATGCCAAATTACATGTTTCTAGTCAAAGATATTATATATAGAAAGACGTAGATATGTTACTAGAGCACGGAAAATGAGGCCGACAAATGTAGCTAATTAACCACATTTTATTTAGTCGCATTGTATTTCAAGTCGTATTTTAAGCGCAAATCTTAACAGATAGCTCTATTTTTCTTTATTATTCGTTCCGTATCATCTTTCTCCGTCATTGTTGTATCCTGTAAATACTCTAAGAAGTAAGTATGTACATGTTGTAGCACACTCGTAGGGGATCAATTTTCAAACGCAAGCAGTATGAATATAACTCATCCTTACTTTAATATCTTTGTTTCTAGTGGTAAAATTTTACAAGTGAAGCTGTAAACAGACATGACAAAATTATGTGTTCCTTGGTGACTGCATATAATAATTTTTTAAACTTACTCCTCGACTTGTGTACAATTTAGTAACGCCTAAAGGTGAACGATACGCCGGTAGCAATAACATGCGACGCAGTGTGTGAAACGTCTTTATTATATCTGTACCTGTCAATAAAATCTATATCTACCTCTGAGATGACAACCTATACTAACAAACTACGAAACACGAAAATATTAACATAATTTTAAATTCCACAATGTATATTAATTCCGCAGCGCCCAGCCGGCTTAACGCAAACAAACAAATTTTAATTTCGGAAAGTTTTTATTAAAAGTAAATGTACCACAGCTCCGTTTGTCTTATATTTATTGTAGTTGTTTTAAACTAAAATGTACTTTATTTTTACCTGATCTCAGGGGACAGACGCTGCCAAAAGGTCGCAGGTTCTATTCTCGCCCGGGGCCAACAATTATGTGGATAAAAATATGTATTGGTTTAGTGTCTGGGTGTAATTAAACACACATAGACCGCCCACACACTGAAGTGGGTGAATATATGTGTTTAAGTATAATTACCAGATGTGATGTAAGTGGGCTCTGCCCATAGTGCTGGACAAAAGAACCGTAAACCTACTCGATACTCTTCTTTTAAAATTTTCGTTTAGGGGTCCAAAGAACATCTCGTAAAAAGTGGGTATTTCCAGAAATATAATACCTCTGCGTGCCCCCTCGGGGATAAAAGGCGTGACATTTATTTTTGAATAATAATAATACTTTATTTCAGATTTACATCCATATCACTAAAAACTAAAACTAGGTATTCAGAAATACTGAGTGTCTAAAGTCTAGGCAGAAATAGTCAGCCATCGTCTATAGGTGGTGGTGGGTATGACGTTTTTGCACCTTGCAACCCTGGACATAAACGTCGCTATCCTGCTTCTCTGGATGGCATTGAACGTGTTCATTCGAGTCTTGAAAAACATTTCATTTCATAAATGAAATCAACCAACAATGATAGACTATCATACTTCGAGTTTCGAAATGAAACGTTAGCGTATTAGAGGAGCAAGTCATCTCCCTACCAATTTCATAAAGATTGGTTCAGCGACTTAGCTCTGAATATTAAAAATAAATTACTTTATTAAGGCAACTTAGACCCTATTGTGTTAGTAACAATGCTCTTATCCTATGTTTAGAATTAATTAATAAATCAAACTAATTAAAAGAATAATGCCAGTCCCTTTATGCATTTGGTGCGGTAAGCACTCTCACACAGTTACGCACAATGGACGCATCGTACCTCCCGGCAATACACTCAGGATGGAGTTGGAGCTGACCCGCAGCCTGCAGAGCGTCGAATGTTTAATTGGTAACCAAATGCCATTTTACGCTGACGGATATAAGTTTGTCTTCGATAGACGCCTGAAGATCTGTGACTTCTGTTCCAGAAGATATGACCACTATCAACAGAGCTAACATTCCACTGTCTATGGGCAATCAAATTGACCTCAACTCTATATCGCATTATACCATGAAAGTCATACCCTCTGGCCCGCATAACTGCTCTGCTCACCTAACTAGCGCCCGTATAATTATTATGAACGTTTTCATAATTATTACCCTTTGAGCTCAAATTGAGCGTCTAAAATAAGTGCCTGTATTTCGGAACAATGAGAAGGTGTGTTAGGCGTAGCGCACACTGAAACGCGGCGGAAGTTATAACTTCTACAACGACTAAACTAGCTATTGTCGGCGACTTCGTCCGCAGTCTCAGGTAAAAATAGCTTATAAGGATACATCAAGGTACAACGTTTATTCCTACCAAATTTAATCAAAATCGCTTGAACGGTTTTGCTGTGAAAACAAAATTACTTTTGCGTTAATAATGTTAATAATGTCAAAATCATTTATTTTCTGTAGGTATGGAAAATACACTTAGAAAAGTCAATAGTCTAATAACAAGGCACTCTAACCTCGTCTATGAAGATTAGCTAAATGGAAACAGCAGCCCATCTCCACCGACGAGTTGCTGGTTCCAAATGCAGTACCCCGAGAAGAGCTAGCAAGAAACTAAAGGGCAACTCTTTTTAATCTCATGTCTTACTAGTAGTAATAATATTCATTGAGATTAGAATTCGCACTGTTGCGAAATCTAATCTCAATAATTACCTATGTATATTTATACTATTAAAACACAATATAAGATAGACTGTAAACCAAATTACAGGTGACCACAACATGTTTAAATCGCACATTAAACGAGTTAATTAAATATTAGATTTATTCCACTTAGCCCTGATTCTGCTCTGTTGGGGCCTCCGGTTACCTCACTCACTCAGCGAAATGCAAAGCAAGCATTGCTCTTGAGTTCATTCGTTACAAACATACAAAAATCCAAATCTTTTCTCTTTTTAATATTAGTGTAGAAGGCATATCGTACGAAACCCTAATTTTCCGAGTCCTGCATAGCACTTGGTAGGTTTTAGTAGTAAAATTAAACTTCCATAGCCTCAATATGACCCAAATTACTTAGAGCTACTAAAACTGTTTGGTCCGTTCGACCCTGAGTAAAATTTCGACTTTCATTCGGACTATTACGATCTATTCAACGTACACCAATAGCAATTCTAATTATGACCGTGTTTAATTCTCATTTCACGAATAAAGGTCTAATTTAACCGGCCTTTGAAGGAGTGTTCCACTTTGCTCTTAGCACAGGCTAAGGGTTGCGCCACATCTGCGGAACGTACAGCGCTGAAGGTTCGGTGAACAACATACATTGACGTTTCACTTTAAAGATAAATGGATCAGCCAGACGCGTCAACCGTAATGTATTTTGTTCACCGAACCTTCGGCGCTGTACGTTCCGCAGATGTGGCGCGACCCTAAGTTGAGTATAGACCAAGATATAATTGAGGTTCTTGGCCTGAAAACATTTTATTACTTTTCCAGGTAATAATCCACTATATCTACAAAGGATATAAACCACTTAAATTTGAGAGAAGATTGGTTTGGAAGGCGAGACCAAAATCGCTGTAAATAGTATATTACACACTTAAAGAAGTAGAGAGGTGTGCATACTTTTTTTGCGAGGTGGAAAGCGGCAACTCCGTTTAGCGCAGCGGGCCGAAAGTGTCCTCGTTCCGCCCGGAGAGGTGAAAAATTAGTTCTTACACGCGCAACGTCACAAGAATTTCTGTAAAGTAACTTGTATCAAAACCGGAAAAAGTTACTTGTAACTTGTCATTCGTGTTTTGACAGAGTGTCGTAGGTATAGAGCTGTCAGAAATTTATCACACTTTCGTAAGTATGATTCGCATAAGATGGTCAGTTTTTAATCTGTAAAGAACCGCGGGTTCCAATTGGAACCGAGACACAATTAAAAATCTATTTTGTCTCGGATGCTTAGATACTGCATCAGTCAAGCTTTTACAGCCACATTATTGTCATGAAAAAAAATACTTTACTTCTTTTTAAATTAATGTAAGCTTTTTAAAAAGAGAATGAAAGAAAACACACTACGTCGTTCACAAAATATATTATATAATGGCAGACGGTCAATACAGAGACATCTTAACCTGTCACCTAAGTGAACAATATCGAGGAGAAAACTCAAATGACCAAAGTGGAATAACCTATTCTTTAGGTACCTACTTAGGCCTTAATTATTTAGGCAGTAGTGGACCCCAACGAGTTGTGGCTAACTTTAATTATCTCGACCCCCCAGTTTACGACCCCCCGATGAGTAATTCCGAGTGCCCCCGAGATGAGGACTGGAAGATCTTATTTTAATGGGCAGTAAACAAATGGGGAATTGCACTGTAATCATGGGCAATTGGACTCTTGAAGGCTGGTCATTGAACTGCTCGATCTAATTTTATTTGTTATAGCTTTTTTAAATTCTGTTACACATGCCTCAGAATTAATTCTGGGACCTGCTGGTTTCCTCACGATGTTTTCCTTCACCGTCGAGCTAGTGATAAATATGTACGTAAGTTTTTGAAAAACTCATTGGTACGAACAGGATTCGAACTCGAGCCTCACTGATTTTCATCATGTGAAGGCTCTTTAACCGTAAGGCTATCACTGCTCACCATTTATTACGTTTAGGGGTCCACGGAATATCTGGGAATATCCAGAAATGGAATAGGTACCTCTGCCTTCGCCCTCGGGGATATAAGGCGTGAGATTTTTTGTATTTTTTTTTAAGACAAACGTTATGCAAGTTCTTTCCTGAATTGTAGCCAATGGTTTATTCTTGTATATGCACATGTTTTCGTTGTAGTGACTACATCTTTTAATTTTACTTGTGATTTAAACTGTTTTGTTAGTAACTGTTATGTGCGTATAAATAAATAAATAAATTCTGATGTAAAAACTATTATCGTAGGTATTACTGTAGTTTCATCAAAATCCGTCTTACAAACTTTCTCATTTGTAATATAAGTATGTACTTATAGTGGCGTTGCCCGCACGGATCCCGTTTTTTCAGTTCCCTTGGGAATTTTGCAAATTGTGCGTTAATGAGCCAGTCTGTACATAAATATAATTAAAAATTTAGGGGCGGGTTACTTAGGTATTGTAGCTACTGTAATTATTAAATAAAAATGAATAAATTTTAGAAGTTTGTAATGTAAAAACCAACATAATTTATTATATAATTGCAATTATAATTTTAAAATTTAAAACCCCCTACATACACAGATAAAAATATTTTCTTCCAACAAATCTAAGAACAGTCCCGATGAAACCATGAAGCTTATTTGTATATTTCTTCATGTTGACATACTCGTACGTTGCTTCTTTCTTATATCTGTCATTAAAGCCTGTGTAAGTGAAGCAAGCGGTGATCCCGTAACAAATGTCAAATAAATACGATTGCGATTAAGTTTGTAAATACATAATAAAGTCCCATATTGCAAAAAAAAATCATTTTTGGAACATCCACAGATAGACACAGGCTTTAAACTTTTAACACACAGACAAACTTTTTCACAGCCATAGGTCATACGCTAACACTAACTACGAACACAAGCCACGTGTTTCTGGCATTTTGCATTGAAATTCCTTAATTATTTCTACAAATACTGCCTCTATTGTGAAGACCTGAAAATAATTACTTATTTTAAAGGCTGTAAGTGCCATAATTGTAAATCATGCGCCGTCGTGAAGTCCATACAAAGCAAAGATTATCCGTCGCTGTCAGCACTCGACAATAACTCCAACACAATACAGCCTGACCATAGTCCGGCTACCCACGCCCCCAGTGCAAGAGATGAAGTGTAGTTATAGTGCTGGCTACTTCGTTAGAAATACGGGACTGCTTTACGGGACTGGCGTGGTTACTTGCAACTTTTGAAGATGTGTGATACAATGGCAAAAACAAAAAACTATACGCAAGACACACTGAGTATTGTTTTGTTTTATCTAAATTGTAATTCTGAAACTTTAAATCTGTAAATATAATACTAACAACGAACATTTCGTTAGCTCATTACGAGATATTTGCTTGCATGTAAAGTTCATATTAAAATTATTGAGATTGTTACTAATATGAATAGTTTGAACTCTGTTTGATGTTGATGCCCTGATGTTAAATAAGTTAGGAGTGTGTTAATATTTTGGGCGCTGTTAAAAGTAGTTCCGACTTGCATCACAAGATGGCGCATTTATCTTACTCTTTTGATAGAAGTTAAACAGCTGGTAAGGCAAGTAAAATATTTGTAAGCAACAAAAATATTTACCTAGCCAAAATCTTACTAACATTGTAAAATAACAAAAGCCCGTATTCTCATAAATTCATGAAAATAATTCAAAGGCGTACAATCAATTTAAATATAAGTAATGGGAATTGTGAATTCATTTACAATTCAGCACCATTTAAATTACACGCTCATTAACTATATTGAATACGACTTCAAATATAAAATCACTGCTATTAACGCCCAATTTGTTAAATACAATATTATTATACTAAAAATGTATAGCAAAATCGAATTTCATAATACAAATATCCAATATTAAACTAGCGTGTCACATGTGAAACGTAGGTATTTCCAGAAATAAAATACCTCTACCTGCCCTCTCGGGGATAAAAGGCGTGAGATTATTATACATACATACATAAAGCTCACGCAATTGTCCCACAGGGGTAGGCAGAGACGATGGATCGCCACTTTGCTATTATTAATTATTTTATTTTATTTTCAAAAATATCGGGACAAAAATTCGTGTGTCCCGCTTAAATATGGACAATACGTCCAGTCCAGTAGTTAGAAAATATAGTCCTTTTGTGATCATTTGTGCAGATTTTCGAAACCCTGCTTCTGACTTATGGTTGATAAGGGTTGTTGTGGTCACGGGTAGAATTTTTAATGACCACCGACTTCGAAGGCATATCAAAGTTGTATGACAGTACCAACGGGACCCTATTGCTAATCCTACGTTGTCTTTACGTTCGTCCGTCTGTCTATCAAAGGGCTGTATCTCATGTATTAAGGGTATACTGTTTTACTTTTGTAATAGGTAGACATTAAACAAATACAAAACGTGTTTTTGTTTGTCCGCTATAGGGAAGTTTTTTTTGCGTTTTATATTGTATTGTTTTATTTTGACGAGCCTATTGACTCCGTTGGCCCCTGCCTTCTGAATCGGAGGTTGCTTGTTCAATTCCCGCTCGGGGCCAGCATATTATGTGTGGATGAACATGTCTGTTGGCTTCATGTCTGGGTGTTTATTTATATAAGAATGTCTATCAGTTATTTAGAACCCATAGTACAGGCTCCGCCTAGTTTGGGTCTAAATAAAAGTGTGTAAATTCTGTCCTACAATTAAAAAAAGACGACGATTCTAAAAAGAATATTAATGTTTTCCGTCAAGTCAGACAATATCTAATCTTGCCCTTGTTTGTCCGTGGGATAAAAGGTTGGCTAGACCATAATGTACAGACACACAGCTCTATTACAACTGTCTAGATTAAAATCACAAGCCTTAGAAGTAATATCAACAGTCCAAGAGACTACGCAAATGAATATTTGAGCAGCTCACTTCAAATACACTCGCTGCCACTGCAAAATATACAACGCAGTTACGCGAAATCACACAAGATAGGGTTGCGCAATCGTCAGTTTGAAACCAATTCGAAATAAGCGACCAAGAGCCCCGAGGGTTGTAAAGTATTCGCTGAGTTCTAAAAAACTGTGCTAGTTACAGACAGTTTTATTCCAAACTAGCGGATGCCCAGCGGCGTTGCCCGCGCGGATTCCTTTTATTCCCATTCCCGCGGGAATTTCCGAAAATCCCTTCATAGTGGTTGCCTACGACATATTTAAGACACCTACATACCATAATTCAAATAGCGGGTGCCCAGCGGCGTTTTCCCGCTAGGATTTAGTTTATTCCCGTTCCCGTGGGAATATCCAAAAATCCCTTCATACGAATTTCCTATGACATATCAGACACCTTCATACCATTTTCCAAGTTTCTAGGTGTTATCGTTTCGGAGTAGTACGTATTTCTCTTTTTAACCAGTTTTTTTTATTTTCCCGTGGGAATTAGATATTTTCCTGGAATAAAAAGTACTCTAGATGTTGACCCGGGTACTCAGTTATCTCCATACCAAATTTCATCAAAATCGGTCCAGTAGTTTTTGAGTGATGCGTGCACAACCAGACAGACAGACAGACAGACAGTCAGACAGACAAAAATTCCAAAAATTGGTGTTTCTATATCGATAACTATATACACTACCGTTAAAATTTTCAAAAAATATTTAATGCACAGACACGGCCCCGTTAGAGTTTTATTATATGTATATAGATACAAATTTACAGAATAAAAGAATTCTGACGGCATCGGTATGTTATTAGAGCTTGCCTATTTAGGGATTGTTATGATTAACTAAAATACTTATATAAAATCTTTTTTTTTAACTCTAAAACGAAATATTAACCGATAGAAAGTAAAAAGTTCTTAAACTATAGAAACCGTCATTTATAAAAGAAAATTAAATTAATAATACTACGAGTAAATCCGTAGCTTTCCTTTAAAAGTAACTTCGGTTTACTTATAAGATTTATTTATTTATTAAATTGTATCCGCCTAGTGTGACATCATTTATCTTTTGATGGATACGTAAAATAATACACACTTCCGTAGTTTCAAAGCTATGATCAAACGAAAGTACAGTACAAATAAAATAACTTTACCATCGGAAAACAAAACTATTTCGGAACTCGAATTTCGCAACCCTATAACCAGCGCGCCCCAGCGTGGGCCAAATCGCCTCCACGATATCAGTTGCTTACTCAATTGTACTCATTGAACGACACTGCAGGTGTGCACTGAGACCAACTGAGACAATATTAAATTACTTTATGTTGTATAAGAATATATATTTACAGTAGAATAATTTTATTAGCTACAAATAACCGTGAGTGAATGTGTCCCACAATTAATATATTATTACTAATTTTAATATTTTGCATCTTGAGGAAGATAAAGGTTAATTTTAGGCTTAGGGGGGCCTAATACTGAAACGCGGTCGCAGCTGCGAGTAAAAACTAGTAAGTAATGAAAAAGTTAAATTCTAGCCCAAAATACGTCGCCCCGTTCGGTACGAACCAATATGCGCCCCCAGGCCAAATCGCGTGCTCAGTATCAGTTTCTTACTCAACACGATATTTGATAGTGTAAAAAATAATTAGAATCTAAATAAAAATAATAAATAATAATTCTTTTTCTTTATTATGTAATCGAACAATAGATGGACTGTCGAAACATTCACATAGTTTTGGTTGCAATTGATTAGGTACTTCCTCAAGACGTCACAGAAGCCTGTGTGACGCCATCTTGTACAAAGAACATTTTATTTATTTCCGATTTATAGGAAGCACTTTTACTATGCTCTATAAACACTGTTAATTAAATAATCTCTGACAATTTGGAAACCTCGTACAAATACTGTATTGCAAAATTTTCATGCCACCCAATTCCGGCCCAAAAATTCGTCGCCCCGTTCGGTACGAACCAATGCGCCCCCAGGCCAAATCGCGTCCTCAGTATCAGTTGGTTACTCAATTGCAGTGATTTGAGCACCGTGCACTGAGCTATTCGGCCGCACTGAACACCCCGATGCATTAATATGGAACTTCAAGGAAATCGTTCTGAATTGGGCATTGGAGTGAATTGAAATTTGAACACTCTGTATTTCGTTGGGAGTGACGGTTTTACTAGAGAGGAGACAAGTAACTAATCAGATCAATTACTTATAGAATACTAGCAACGCCCCGCGGTTTCACCCACGTAGTTCCCGTTCCTGTGGGAATACTAGGATAAAATATAGCCTATGTATTATTCTGATGTGTAAGCTATATACCTGTAAAGTTTCATCGAAATCCGTTCAGTAGTTTTTGATTGAAAGAGGAACAAACATCCATCCATACAAACTTTCGCATTTGTAGGATCTGAATATCGGCTGATCGATCAACAAGGTCTAGTAGCATAAAATTTACCCCCAAAAATAAAATTTAAAAAATCTCACGCTTTATATCCCCGAGACGGTAGGCAGAGGTATTCCATTTCTCGATATACCCAATTTTCACGAGATGTTCTTTGGACCCCTAAACGTGATAGGTGGTGAGCCCATCGCCGGACCGTGTTTTTAGTCTCAAAATTAATTATGGGACTTGCGGGGTTACCTCATGATGTTTTCCTTCACCGTCGAGCTAGTGATAAACACAAGTATGTAAAATAAAGGAAAATGGGTATACTAAGAAACGTTTGTTCTCACTAGTTCGATTCATTAGTTCGAGCGTCGAACTAGTGCCATTTTTTTTTTCATTTGTTTTACCGTTGAACTACTGAGATTTATGCAGTCGGAAGTGAGTGGCAGTGATTCATATATATTTTGAAACTGACGTAATATTTTGGAAATACTTTTTGGAGAAACTGAAACTATTCCAATATGACTATCTCTGCTCTTCAGAACTATTTTCTTAGTATTAAAAGAGTTTGCGTAACAACTCAAATCAATACAGTAAGAAAAACCAACGTATCTACCTACATACATACATACATAATGCTCACGCCATTGTCCCACAGGGGTAGGCAGAGACGATGGATCGCCACTTTACTCGATCTCTGCATACTTCTTTCGCTTCCTTCACATCTATAAGCCTTTTCATGCGCGCTCTTTTATTCTTCGCACTACGGACCCCAGCTTTTTTAAGAACGTCACTTACCTACCTACGTATTGGAATAGCGAAATGTTAGAAAAACCAGACTCTACTTTAAAACTAATTTCATTTTAAGAAATTCACAAAGAAAATCGAGTAAGTACAATTGTGCACAGAACTCGTTCCTTATCTGAAAATAAAGGAACCGTCGTGTCGGTCTGAACCCCAGCTAGAAATCTGGGAGCAGAAAATACTTCAAATAAAGTCTCACGATTTCTATTGTTCTATTAGTTTCTAAGTACTCCTGTTTCTGATTCCGACATTTAACTGTATGGCTCCAGACATCATTCGAAATGTAGCTTTAGAAAGTGGATGAGTGAAGTGTTTGTTATGGCAGAATGATCGGAACGTTTTGTCAAAACATGGGTTCGAAAAGATGGGACCTTGGGGCCCTGCACCGAAGCGGCTTATTAAGGACTCGAGGTCGAGGTATCTGGCGACCGCAGAGCGAGCGGCTTCCTATCGCAAAGGCTGAGTTTAGCCATTCAGGGCGAGAATGAATGCTGCCTGCCTGCTAGGCACAATGCCACCTAGAGGAGAATAAACAGTACTCTGGTAGTAAAAAAAAAAGTATAGAAGTATAGATTACCAAAAAAAAACCAGCTTAAAACAATGCGTTGCATTTCTTTGAGTGAGTGAGGTAACCGGAGGCCCCAATTGAATACCCCCTCCCCTTCCCCCTCCCCCTACTCCCACCTCAAAGGCCGGCAAAGCAGTTGTGACTCTTGAGTTGCAGGTGTCCATGGGCAACGGTAGTCACTTACCATCAGGTGACCCGTCTGCTCGTTTGCCCCCTATTTTATAAATAACCGGCCAAGTGCGAGTCGGACTCGCGCACCGAGGGTTCCGTACAACCTTGCAAATTTATGGTTTTCGTAATTTTTCCTTTATCTATGCTATAAGACGTTGCTTCGTACCAAATTTCAAGATTCTGAGTTCACGGGAAGCACCCTGTAGGTTTTGATTCCCTTGCAAGTGTCGAAAATTTGCGGCATAAACGGCTGTATCTTTTGATTGCGTTGGCTTAGAAGTTTTATTTTTTCACAGCTTCAAGGGACAGTAGACCTGAGTAATTGATATAAATTTCAGCTTCATACCTCCACGCGTTCCTGAGAAAAAGGGTCTTGACAGACGGACGGACGGACGGACAGACGGACAACAAAGTGATCCTATAAGGGTTCCGTTTTTTCCTTTTGAGGTACGGAACCCTAAAAAAAAGAAAAAAAAAGGTTGCTTACAGTCTTTTAAAGATTCATTTGAGCAAACAATCAGCCATTACCAACTAAGAAAGGCCAAAACGATTAATGTTACAACTGTTATCTGCGAATCTGCGATCCGGTTGCGAACTCGGATCGTTACAAAGTGCTTATCTAGAGTAGCCCTTGAAGAAGGCCTAGATGTTGGGTCGAGCTCGATTTAACCCACAGCCACCTCGATTAGTCATTTACTTGGTCCAAGTTAAATGTTGCAGCGATTTTGATCAGAATGATGATATGTTTTTAGTTTGTTTTCATCGGGGTGAGCCTGAACATGATTAAGATTTGATTCTTAAATGGGTTGTTTGGATTTAGTAATATTAGGTAGGTAGGTACACAGTTATCGACTTAACTAGAAGAATAGACTGCTCGACAGTGACACGTAATAGTGACTGTGCTTGATTTTATATTGCACGGCACATTAGAGGATAAGACGAGTTCGTCCGATGAAATGCGTTACGTTGCGTTCCGCCTTCGATAGATGTCGGTATGCCACTTCACTATTGATTTACTGCCGGAAACTTTTTGAAGCTCCGAACAAAAACTCTCCAATTATTAAATCTGGAGCTGGTGCCCTGACTCAAAATTGGTATATTCAGTCAATTGAAATTTAAATAATCTATGCACCAACAGATTTCTTATACTTAAATGTACATAATCCAGACATGTTATTACTTTTAGTAACTAAATCTACAAAGATGTACCTACAGCATCTTTGTCATCTTTTCAGACATTATTGTCTGAAACTACTAATTCTCAAGTTACATAGTCATATTAGTTAGTGTTAAATATATTTTATGCACCAATCGTCTCTACGTGACATTATGAAAAGGAAACTGTCGCGTAAATAAAGTTTTATGGTTTGCACCACATCTTAATGTAGTGTCGAACTTCGGGAAGTCGTTCAAAGGGTTACCGTGTGGCCTTCTCTTGAGCTCAGCAGTTTAATTTAATGTATTGATAAATTTACATTCACAGCAATACAAACATAAACATTCAATTTTCCCTAAAAATATCTCAAAACATTATTACCTTAATTAGTCCATTTGGTTCAATAGATCCATTTGAACAATTGATCGAATTAGTCAATTAAGTCCAACAAAGCCATTTGAACCATGGATCCATTTGGATTTCGTTCACTTGGATTCAATGTGGATATACAATATAAAAACACTAACATAGGTACTTGTATCTCCATTTGGTTCAATATATCCTTTTGAACAATTAATCCAATTGGTCCATTTAGTTCAACAGATCCATATGAACCATGGGTCCATTTGGTTTTGGTTCACTTGGATTCAATGCGGATATACAATTTAAAAACCCTAACATATTTACTTGTACGCACTGTTGCAGATTCCAACAAATTCCTGAAAAGAGCATACAAGGCATCTACGAATTTATGAGGAGGGGTTAAAATTGCATGTCAAAAAGTTTTCCACACAATACATCCAATTTGCGAATGGGCTGAGTTGCATTTTGTGAGTGACGGTAATGGCGTTCGATATTGACATATTTTTAACGATGAAAACGTCGATATCTTCTTTTGTTTTAGATGTCATTGCAGGTAGGACGCAAATGGACGAATATTGCAGCAAGTTTGGACGTCATCTTTGGGCTCTGCGATGTAGTAAAAAAAAACTCACGCCTTTTATCCCCGAGGGGGTAGGCAGAGGTATTCCATTTCTGGATATACCCCTAATAAGCAAACAATAAAAAAAATATGTTTAACTGCTTCACTACATATTATAAAACAAAGTCGCTTCCCGCTGTGTGTTTGTCTCTCCCTATGCATGCTTAGATCTTTTAAATTATCCAACGGATTTTGATACGGTTGTTTTTAATAGATAGAGTAAGGTTTTAGTATGAGCATTGCACCCATACGAAGCCGGGGCGGGTCGCTAGTTTTCAATACGAAGCGGGCTCTTTAAGAAGGGCTATCACTGTTCCATTTTAATATATTATTCAATAATATACGCATACTGGATGATTTTTTTTACCGTCTGGAAAAAAATATGACGTATAAGGTATCTAGAGCCGAAGTTATATACGCGATTAATTGTTAAATATAGTCATGCTTAATGCAATTTACAAAATCTAGAAAACTACGCACACTACTATGTAGCAGCTGACGGTTGTAGGTAGATTGCGCATAAATGGTAGCTACGAGTTTGTTTCTTTTTAAAATACTATTTCAAATATTTCAGTGTGTATTATTGACTACAATTGAGTAATGTATATTAGTTTAAGCAAGAAAAAATGTTTTCTTGCTTAAACTAAAAAAAAAAAAAAAATTAAGTAACATTGCCAAATGTTACTTACCTATCACACCACATTTTTTTTTCCAGACGGTAAAAAAAGTCACCTTGTATATTGGAAACTGTTTAAATAATCTGGAACATATTTGGAGGCCCAGATTTGATGATGATAAGAAACTTATGCACATGTTTTCCAATCACATAACTATGTAAATGAAACCATTTAACGGGTACTGATGTCATAATAATAGTTCTTATCGCCACGAGCAGCGGCTCACGCACGCAAATAATACTTATTTTAATTTTATGTGATTATGCTTATACTCCATAATATGTATGGTTGAGATAAGTCCTCGTCTGTTTTCGATAGCTTTCGAAACATTGCGGTTTTACAACAATGGTTACTTGTATTTCTTTGTAATTTCCACACAATGGAAGCGAAACTATAAGTCGATTAAATTACTACGAATACTGTCTATGTACATTGTACAGTCAAGAGCACTAGAAGCTTTACACTTGTAGTGTGAGTCTGACCTTTATAATGATTGTAATAAGAATGTTACAATACAAAGTCCATTGTTTTTTTGAATTGCACTTTGTGTAATAGTAAAAACACTTCAAGCAGAATATGGTATGTAATGTGAATAACATAGAACTCTAAAAAGTAAAAAACTCAACGAATGATACTCAAAAATACATGCGAAATTAAAACCGCTTTCTTTTTTGAAGTCGGTTAAAAAAAGAATCATTGAAATCGGTTGGCGTGATATTGAGTTATTTGTCCATTTGTCGCGCACATACTTAATGCAAATTTAAGACTTATAATATGGTTCTCTCAAGGATGACATTGTCAGAACTTGACCAAATTAAAATGGGACCACCCGGGAAGTACCAGCAGCAAATAAAAAAAGAAACATCAAAATCGGTTCACGCAGTCAAAAGTTCTGAGGTAACAAACATAAAAAAAAAAAAAAAAATACAGACGAATTGTTAACCTCCTCCTTTTTGAAGTCGGTTAAAAAAGCTCCGAAATGAGAACCAGGATGCATTGACGACAGCTAATAATCTAAATAGTATGGATTCATTTTGATTGGGACTCCTAAAGTTTTCACACAATTTTCATAATGAAGATTCAAACCGAAAACACGTTCAACTAAATGGGAGTCGAAAGGGTTAATTGCATATTTAGCCAGCTGTTAAAAACTGCCAATCTGAATTTCAAATATGATCGCAGTTTTACTAAAACCCCGGTCATGCTTTATTAGGGCTATTCCCTTCTGTTGCCATAAAAGACAATCAAAGAAGATTACTCAATTAAAAAAAATATTTTTGGAACACAATTCGCACATCTTATTTGGGAATAGTTTAGGAAAACTAGGCAGATACTCAATCAGCCTGTCAGTTTGTTTTTTCATATATATCATGGCCATATCTTAGAATTCATCACTTCATGATGTGGTTAACTTAGAACTGGTGACTTCATTAATGGGGTTAACTTAGAATTTATGACTTCATGATGTGGTTAACTTAGAATTTATGACTTTATGATGTGGTTAACTTAGAATTTCTGACTTCATGATGTAGTTAACTTAGATTTGATGACTTCATGATGTGGTTAGGTTAGGTAAGACTATTTCATAAAAAGGTATACAATATTCTCATGACCTGGCCGGCTACATCGTAAAAGAATCAATTCTAATATTCTAATTAAACTTCTTGGGGTACTGCATTTGGAACCAGCAAATCGTCGGTGGAGATGGGCTGCTGTTTACATTTAGTCAATCTTCATGGACAAGATTTGTGTGCCTTGTTATTGACATTTCAAAGTGTATTTATATACCTACTGAAATAAATGAATTTTGAATTTGTATTTGAATATATTACCACGACATATACCCATACAGATTCAACATTTATTTCTGCTTGAAACTAGTACAAACGGGAACAGACCATATCCAATTCACTATTGCAACTAATTAAAACTTTAGTTTAATCCGAGATTCCCATTATACTTTCAGAAACGGCGAGTTGGGACCCTGCCTCTGTCCAGGGTCCAAACCGCACTGTAATAACGAGGTAACAGGCAACTTGCCGCGTTGCCCAAGTTTATTCAATTAGGAGACTAATTACGTTAATCTCATCGTCATCACCCCGACTGCTTCCTTGTTCAGGAAGACACGTTAAAAAATTTTTTGGGACACAATTCACATACGGTTATTTAGTCCTTAACTAGGCAGGGCGTTTGTACTATGGGTACTAAAAACAACTGAATATTAAACGACCTGGGGGCCAATTCCACTAAATGTCAACGGTTAGGTATAGTTGGATGACAATGGTAAGTAAATGGTGTTATTTGGCACTTTTTAGAGCAAATAACACCATTGCCTGACCATTGATATGCCATTGTCATCCAACTATAACCGTTGACATTTAGTGGAATTGCCCCCCAGATATCCTTGGATGGCCTGAAGAATTCTGACAGGTGGCCACTAGCCTAACACCATCTCCCAAAACGCGTTCGGCCGTGGGAGATTATGGCCCATATTTCCTCATGTGAAAGGAAAGACCTGTAGCGACACCCAGCGGTACTGCATAGAACTAACTAAACGGTAAGTTCTACACCGCGCTATCAAAGTTTTCTAATGAGTTTTTTTATACAACTGTCCAAAATCAACCGTTGGACCGCGAACCCCAGGCGCGATCACCTCGCCTGGCGGAAAATCTTCCCTTTTCATTGAGGAGCATTCCACTTCCGCTCCTCCATAGACCCTTAGCTCAGCAGGGCTGATGCTGATGATGACCCACACTGCTGGGCTATATGAGTCTTTCCTCATATGTGAGGAAGTGAGGTGTGATCTCCCATGCGAGCAATATGCGAGTTGGTGTTGGCCCTGTTGGTAGTTTTGAACTTTGATCTAGAATTAGTTGGCTCAGGCGTCGCGTCGCCGAGAATCAGAAATAAATAACAGTCTTGTCTGTCTAGTTAAGTTAAAATATGTTTTCTTTGATATGTTGGATGATGAATAATCAATAGGTATAGCACTAAAAAGACTATAATAATATAATTTCAGGCAGGCGAGGTATTCCATTACTGGATATACCCACATTTCACGAGATACATTGGACCCCTAAACGTGATAGGTGGTGAGACCATCGCCGGTAAAAAATAAAAAGACTATTATTTGCATATTCAACATCCTACCTACTGTTACTCAACCTACGCTGACAGCGAATGATTTGCTGATGTCCGTTGAGGAGTTCCGTTCTCCACCAGGAGTGCGATTTTTGAATCTCACTGGTGACATCAAAATCGCCGGTGACTTTTATGTCACCATTTTCTAAAAGCCGTATTTTTGAAAGTCGCACGCTGTTTTCAATAAATCGTCGCAATCACAAAATATCACAATCGAGCCCCGCTGCTAATTCTTCCGAAAAACATACTTTGGCACTTTTAACAGATGTCACATACTTCAACTGTCAAAAACAATCGCATGGTGATTTCAATTACGAGTGGGTGGAGGGACTCGTAAATCGATATAATAGGTATGACAAATGTAAGTCACCGATGATTTTGACCACCCTTGAGGTAAATTCGAGCCAACGGAAAAAAAAATCGGCCAAGTGGGAGTCGGACTCGCGCACCGTGGATTCCGTACAAACCTATAGGTATAAAAGTAAAAGTTCACCCATCACGACAAAGAGTCATAAAAATTAATAAAAATATGTTTACTACCTACATGATGTACCTAACTGAAAGTTCATGGTTTTCGCAATTTTTTCTTTATCTGTGCTTTATGACATTGCTTTGTACCAAATTTCAAGATTCTGAGATAACGGGAAGTACTCTGTAGGTTTTGATTCGCCGAAAAATTGCTGAAATTTGCGGCTTACGGTTGTATCTTTTGATTTCGTTGAGTTAGAAGTGATCCTATAAGGGTTCCGTTTTTTTCTTTAGAGGTCCGGAACCCTAAAAACATACGTAACGAATTCAGAACCTCCACTTTTATTGAAGTCGGTTAAAAACAGACCTTTCTTTAATCAAAACAGTTACAATAATAGTTCCCACGAATTATTGCAAATGGTTCATGAATATCCATATTGAATAAGCAGATGTGGATAATTTATTGAACATACCTGATTTGCAAACGCATTAACATAGATATTAATATGTTATAGATAGAAACCATAGACAATTGAACCATGTTATGACAGCATGCACCTGCGAACTGAGTCAATACTGGTAAGACACTGAATAAACTACACTATAAACGGGATATTTAAGGTCCTTTTAAATCAAGTGCAAATATGTTAAGGGTACCTATAAGTGCAAAATAATTAACATATAAAGATAAACGAATTAAAATGAAAAGATAAAAAAAACGTTACTTTCTTTTCTTGTTTCTTTTTTCTAACAAAAGTAGTATTATTTTGTAAACATGATTTGCGTAAATTTTCACTACAACACTAAAACGACAGTTTTGTTGGCATTTTTATTTATTTTGTAATTTTCGCGCAATTTTAGATTGTCTAGGGGTGTATCGTTCTACAGCATGTTATTTTGTTTTTTATTTTTTGTAATAATCGATGTTATCTAGTAAAATAAGTGTTAATGTCACAAACGCTGGTGTACCAAATAAATAATACATACATACATTACAGCTCACGCCTTTTTCCCACAGGGGTAGACAGAGACGATGGTTCGCCACTTTGCACACTTCCCTCGCTTCCTTCACATCCATAAGCCTTTTCATGCACGTTTTTTTTTCTATGCACTCCGGACCCCAGCTTTTTGAAGGAAATAAATAAATACGTGACATAGGTACTAATAACTAAAGTTCACGAAGAGTCGCCGATAACTGCTAGTCTTCTAGTTCTTACTTGCGCAACCATATTTGTGAACGAAATGGGGAAACTTAACTAGTTAAATACGCACGTGACTGTGCAGAAGTGAGCTGTGATTATCTAGCAAATAGTTTTCTAAATCGTTGCACACTGCAGCTCTAAAAGACTCTCGAAAACATTCAACCGTCTTGCCAAGCGATTTTGTATATCTTGAACTTATAATATTATGCTTTAGATAAGTCACGTGTTTTTCGACTATTGCTAGAAAACCAAAAAAGATTTCACAGAAAAAACGTGTTAAATTTATATTTTAATATCTGACGAAGCCTGTTACGGATGACGGTGTTTAAAGTTCATTTAATACAATTTAATTTTTTAACTTAAACAAATTTATTAAAATTCAAAAAGAGATGTATTTGTAAAGTATTAACATTTATTTAAAATGAAAAATTCATGTTTGTTTTTGAAGCAAATTTTTATGCATCTCGTGTCAATTGAAAATTCACAATGTAACTAATTAAATTATGTATTTACAAAATACAAATAAGATCATGAAGACACAATATAAAAATATTTTTATCAAATATATACAAAAGTAATAATATATTTTAACGACAAAAAAAAACATTCACAAAACCCACTGTAGTTTCACTGTCTCAAAAACTTTGAGCTTCTGCTTACAGCCAGTTGTAACTTTTCTAATCTAAATTTTCAAACATAGTAACTTGTTTTCGTTTTCTAGTATTATAATATAGCCTACCTACTTATGTCAAACTGTGGCATACGGTATGCCGCATACCTCTTTTAGACCGTATGCCCACGTATGTGCTTTGAATTACAGTATTCATTCACATAGCCTATAAACCTGATAATAATGGCAATAATAACCATTTACTTTAGGCCACTATAGTAAACAAGTTTGAACTAGACATGCGTAGTATAGAATAAACATGAATTTGTCATTGTCAGCAATATGGACAGATAATCTTGTTTTGTTCATAATCGGTATATACTCTCTTGTCTTAAATAAATAATAAATAGAATTGAAATGCATTTTACAGGATAAGTACCTACCTAGTTCGTAGGTGAAAAGAAACAATTTAAAACAACTTTCTTAAAACAATCTACTTGTCCAACACTTACAAGTTTCAAACTTGACAACAACTGTACTTATTATTTTGAACGCATCAACAAATTCAACAGTGCTCTTCTCGCAAAACTCTTCTCAATAATTTCCCAGAAGGATTTCTGGGTAAATTATCTAGGAACACTACTTCCTTTAACCGTTTATAAGGAGCAACTCTTTCCTTAACAAACTCCTGTACTTCATCTCCTTTGACTTTCACTCCTTCTTTCAAGACCACGAAAGCTATTGGTGCTTCCCCTGTCTTTTCATCTGGAACTCCTATAACACCTGCATCTAAAACCGCTGGGTGTCCTTTCAGTACGTTCTCCAGCTCAGCTGGTGGAACTTGAAAACCTTTGACCTGGAATGTTTAAAACAATTCCTCAATTAGTCTTACACGAATGCAAAATAATAAAATGTAAAATTGCACCATCATTTTGAATAACATTAGTTGGTAAGATAAATCTTCGTACTTTTTGGCTAAGTTACCTCTTGGGCGATGACATTAATTTTGTAAGAAAAATGCATAATGAGAATGTGGAAGGTAAAAAAAGGGGGAAGAAAACAAGGAAAATATTTGAGAATTGTGTGAAAGATGATATGTGCAAGAAAGAAAATAATATAGATATAACGGTTAGTAGGGATAAAAGATAAGGACAAAACATATTGCGGTGACCCCAAATAATAATAAAATAGCGAAAAAAAATTCAAGTAATCCGTAATTAATTTAATCTAAAATAAACAACCCAAAAAAGGAAGTTATCTAACTGTTAAATGATTTAAAAGTTATTAATTACTATTTTTTAAATACATGAATCTTCCTGCTAGCAGTTTACTACAATAACAACATCAAAATATTCTTAATTCAAAATATCATTTTGTATTTACCTCAGCAAAAACGAGCATATTGAGTCGGTCAGCCCTGGATATAGCTCCATCTTTTGCTCCATCTTTTGCAGCTCAATTGTACTTGAGTACAAGGTATTTCAAGATTTCCAATTTGAATTTTGAGTTCTAACTTAGCACCATGGATTTATTCATTGCATTACAAACCTTAATAAGCTCTTTAAGTCTGTCAGCTATAGTGATCGTTCCGTCTTTGTCAATGGTTGCTAAGTCTCCGGACTTAAACCAGCCTTCTTCGGTAATGGCGTTCCTCGTTGCTTCAGGATTGTTTCTGTACCCTTTCATAACTTGAGGACCACGGATCAGAAGTTCGCCCACCTAAAATTATATTTCTTTTCATAATAAAATTAGTTTACACTATTTTTTACAAGCACATCAACATGGAATAACGGATATCATTATAGGGAATTACATTTTTTACATTACATACCATATTTTGCTAGAGTTTTTTTACTATTATAAGTGTACAATTCAAATATATTTGATAGTTTTTAAAACAAGCTTAGCACATTCTTAAGAGTTTTCTTTATATTCACTTGAGTTCATATCTGTTGATGTTTTGATTTACCTAGTTTGAGCTCCTGTTTTCACTAATGTTCATCGTGATGAACATTGTAATGAACTTCTTAAAAATTTTAATATTAATTTGACATAGGTATATAAAGACTGTGGAGAAAATAAAGAATTTTCATTTTTCATGTATTAAACAATTCTACTAAGTTCCTCGTTTTTAAGTAACGATATTATATGTAATGTTTTCATTTGGGTTCCACTAACCTCATTTGGACCAAAAGCTTTCATATCAGAGTCCACTATTTTCAGTTCAGTATTTGATACTGCGTAACCAGATGAAGAATAACTCTTAGACCCAGGTACACTTGCTGTAGCTAGCGGAGAGGTTTCTGTTAGCCCGTAAATCTGAATCACATCAGTACTTGGCTAAAAAGTAGGAGAACAAAAGTATTATTATCCATATCGATTAAAAATATTAGAGACTTGCGATTCTGCGCGGTTTCACCCACATAGTTCCCGTTCTCGTGGGAATACCGGAACAAAAAGTAGGTAGCCTATGTTACTCAGGGATCTTATAGCTTTCCATTGATGAAAGAATTTTTAAAATCGGTCTATCAGTTTTTGAGTTTATTCGTAACAAACACACAAAAATACAAATCTTTCCTCTTTATAATATTAGTATACTAGCGACCCGCCCCGACTTTGCACGGGTGCAATGCTTATACTAAAACCTTCCTCTTGAATTACTATATATCTATTAAAAAAAAACGCATCAAAATCCGTTGCGTAGTTTTAAAGATTTAAGCATACAAAGGGACATAAGGACATAGGGACATAAGGACATAGGGACATAAGGACATAGGGATATAGGGACAGAGAAAGCGACTTTGTTTTATACTATGTAGTGATGATACATATGGCTTGTATGTTTTTTTTTTAATTTTGCAGAGTTAAGTATGTTACAGAATTCAGTAGAATAATAGAAAAATAAATTTAACAAAAAAACAATATGGCACCGAAAAAATACGAACCTTAGTTTTATTCAATAGTTTCAAAATATCATTCAATGGCAATGGCGCGGCACCACTCATGATTTTTTCCAAAGATACAATGTGTTCCTTCTTCACATTTTCATTATTAGCTAAGTACATAACTAGGAAACAAAATGCAAATAAGTATGTTAAATCGGCGATGGGCTCACCACCTATCACGTTTAGGGGTCCAATATATCTCGTGAAATGTGGGTATATCCAGTAATGGAATACCAGAGGTATTCCATTACTACCCCCTCGGGGATAAAAAAGGAGTGAGATTATATATATTAAATCATCTATATTTATCTGTATCTCAAATTCTCAATGCATACATTTTTCGATTGAATGTTCCGTCATATTGTAATAATACTGATCTGATCACTACAGTCCTACTATAAAAAGGCGATAATTCTTACAAATGTCACTTAAAGGGGTCCGAAAAATGCAGTCTGATCTCTGTAATGTAATGGAATAAACTTGCCGATTTCCTATGGTATCGGGGGTTTTAAGATAATTACTCGCTACGTTGCAAGTTGTAGCAATATATCAATGTAAAATATAGTGTACGATAGTGGAACCAGTGTCCAGTTAAAATAAATTAAAGTGCTCTCTGGTACCACTGGTACGAAGGATACACAAGGTGTTTCAGAATAAAATTGTGCGTCATAATATCCATGATGCTGTTATGAATGATTGTAACATGATGATCGTATAACGAACATTTAAAACCAAATGACTAAATTAACAAAATAAAAACATATTACGAATAGATCTTACTCATAGGCGGCACGGCATACAATAAGCTGACTCTGTGATCCTTGATGGCAGACAAAAAAGAAGTTGGATGGAATCTGGGAACAGTCACAAGCTTGGCTCCAACTGACAGCTTGTGCATCATCAATATAGACAATCCATACGAGTGATAGAATGGCAAAGCACAGAGTACTGATTCTTGATAAGATTCTGAAGAAAGAAATATCACCATTGATGTAAATTATCTATGGTAAACCTGTTGAAAATAACCTAGCTTTTCATGCTCGGTTTTTAGGTTTGAAATTTAGGTACAGATCTATCATTAGATGTTAAAAGAAAATATCTTCGAGGTTCAAGCATATCTTTTAGTCTCACGACTTGACATTTTTAGTTTAGAGATCCGAAATGTAAAACTGACTACCAGAAATAAAAATAATCTGCTTTCCCTTCTAGTGTTTATGTTTGAGTGTCTGTAGGTGAATTTTAAAAGCTTACAGATTTATCATAATTTCTAATTGAAACACGTTTTACCAGTCATGAATAGAAAACGCTATATAAATACCTAGTTAAATCAAGTGCAAGATAGAAAACAAGCCATGGCAATCACAACTGGTTGGTTTACTTCAGATCACTATTTTAAAAGTACATTAAACTTCTAATAAGGCTTTTTGAAATCTGCTCTTTGTTAGTCTCCCTGTCTCTTGAATCAGATGTCAAGGGTTCAATCCCCGCCTGTCACCAATATTTTTGTTGGTATCGTATCTGTACCGCTAGTGTGTTTATTAGTCATCATTTGTAAAAAGTTCAACCTGTGTTTGTCAGCTTATTAATTTCTTTAATATCAGCACCCTTTCATAATATATTAAAACAAAATTACTCACTAGTAGTATCATTGTAAAGTTTAACTCCTTCGACATCTTGCTGTAAACAATTAACAACAATATTCCTATTTGTCAATTCAACGCCCTTAGGTAGACCTGTAGTTCCAGATGAATAAGGTAAAAGTGCCACATCTTCTGGCTTTCTGTTTACTTCTTTTAAAATACCGTGATCTATATTGCCATCTTCTGCAAATTCTTTAAAAGATATCGTCCCTGAAGGCAGGGATTCTTGATCAGTCTTTATAGTGATAACAGGTACATTTTTCTCGGCTAGTTTTAATCCTTCTTTAATAGTTGCAATACAGTCTGTAGATGTTATTATTACTTTGGGATCCGATAGAAGTAGTTGCCTTTGCACTTCATCTGAAATTGATTGCATTATTTCTTTATTAAAGTATGTTGTGTAAATATACTGGTAATTTTTACGGTAGTTTGAAGGAGTAGGATTTTATTCTTGTTTTTTTTTTCTTAATAATTAATTTTCACTTTTCCATATTATTTTAAAACATAATAATAAATAATCACACGCCTTATATCCCCGAGGGGGTAGGCAGAGGTATTCCGTTTCTGGATATACCCACTTTTCACCAGATATTCTTTGGACCCCTAAAGGTGATAGGTGGTGAGCCCATCGCCGGACCGGGTCTGTTACACATGTCTCAGAATGATTAAAATATACTCTACACTCATCTTACTATATCAAAAACTATCTTGAATGATATCTATAAAAAAAAACATATTTTTTTACAATATTTACAGAAAAAATATCCTCCAAAGAAACACGTGGAATAGGACTCCAAAAACTATGTAGGTACATTATCATTTTATATTGTTAGGTTTATAGAATCTGTTTCATCTTTTGGAGTTTCTAGTCTTAATAATGGCTCTTTTCTTATCTCCTTAACATCATCACCAGCCTACAATTGAACAGACAACTTTGCACTAAACTAAACGCACAATCCGTACACAGCTGTCACTACAATACCGGACAACAATCTACCATAGCAAAATCAACTTACACGCAGTATAAATAGGGTTGATAGTGGTCAGCTCTGCTCCAGCCTGCAGGGTCCCGAGCACGGCGATGCAGTAGTCCGGAGAGTTAGCCATCATGGCGCAGACCACATCACCGTCAAGGATACCCAGTTTCTTCCGAAGGCTCACAGCGAGGTTTCGCGAGTACTTGAACAGCTGGTGGTAGGTGTACTGCTGGTTTGTCACGGCACACACCTGGAAATTTCAATTCTAAAGTTTATTGTGACATGTTTGCATTAGAATACACTTATTTACATACAAGTCTCTACTAATATAATAACACTAGCAGCGACCCGCGGTTTCACCCGCGTAGTTCCCGATCCCGTGGGAATACGGGGATAAAATATAGCCTATGTGTTATTCTGATGTATAAGCCACATAACTATAAAGTTTCATCAAATTCTGTTGAGTAGTTTTTGCGTGAAAGAGCAACAAACATCCATACTCACAAACTTTCGAGTTTATAATATTAGTAGAATTGAAGTGTATGTCTGTGATTTCAAATTAAATAGGAAAATTTAAACTGTAGTATACTATGCCTAATCAAAATAAGAATTTAGAATAATTGTAGAATAGCTCTGACTGAAAATCTGTTTTGACTCCGAAACGGTTCAACGTATTTCAATGGACATTTTATTGATTAAAGAAGGAATTTTAACAAAAACTTGTGTGTATGTTACATTTCGATATTAAGCAGGGTTCAGAAGATATAAACATTTTATTTTGATACACTCAAGAGGAGTAAACAATAAATTTGGGGGGCATTTAGTACCTAGTGCTACGTGAATAGTTTTGTAATACATATTTAATTAAGATTCAATTAGTTTATTTTCTGTTTCTAGCTAAGGAATTTGAAAACAAGGATGATGCCTACAAATAATATTTCCAATGCGATAGAGATATAGATGATAACGAGGCTTTGTGGTCATATGAGCCCACAGACCACTTAGCCCGCGGGCTAAGTTGCCCACTTAGTTTTTCTCACTCAACTCAGCCCGCTGGTTCAGTCGACTACTATTTTACCGATAAGGGTCCATTCAGCCCGCGGTTTCAGTTGACTACTATTTACCGGGAAGGGTCCACTCAGCCCGCGGGTTCAGTTTACTACTATTTTACCGGGAAAGGTTCACTTAGCCCGCGGGTTCAGTTGACTACTATTTTCCCGGGAAGGGTCCACTCAGCCCGCGGGTTCAGTTGACTACTATTTTCCCGGGAAGGGACCACTCAGCCCGCTGGTTTAGTCGACTACTATTTTACCGATAAGGGTCCATTCAGCCCGCGGGTTCAGTTGACTACTATTTTCCCGGAAAGGGTCCACTGAGCCCGCGGGTTCAGTTGAATACTATTTTCCCGGGAAGGGTCCAAAACAGCCCGCGAGCTAAATCAACCACTCGATACAGAAAGAGAAGGGAGACATAATATTGGCAAACTTACCACAGCAGTTTTATCTGCCCATCTCTCCAAGTTGCTCCACACATGTTCTGGTATAGTTTTACTAGGCAGTTCCAACTCTTTGAATGGTGATTTAACCACATTATCAGCAGTCCACAAATCTTGTATTCCAAGAACAGAAAAACTTCTAGAACATAAGAGTCTTTTAGTAGTTTGTATCACTTTTGTAACCGACGTCATCGAAAAGTTAGAGAATTTAATGGGTATTTGTAAATTAATCGGCACTTTTTATAAAGAACCGAAAGAGAACACTGGTATAGAGATACGAAATTACTAAAATAAAATTTTTCGTTTTGATAACAATGTTTTATTAATGATGATAACCAAACTGTGATAAGCTTGAAGATATTCCGAACCAAAAACAAGTCTGATTCTACACACATCTACTCGAATTGCCGCCAAGGCAGCGAGTGTATTGTACTGGTTTCTTTGAACAAGAGTCCAAGGTCCGCAAGTCACGGTATAACTTGTCTTGTCCTATTATTTTGTGGTAATACAGTCAAAATACACCTTGCATTCAAGTAAGTGATATAATTATTTTTTTATCACCGTAAACTATTAAAATATGTACACGCGGAAAACTAGTATCTATAAATTCAACGTAACAATGGATGAAGTTGGTAAACTATGATTTTAGGATAATATAGAGATAAAAAATCGTCAAAATGCGAGTTGAACTCATGTACAGAGGGTTCCGTAACACCACGCAATATATTTTGTGTTTTAGTTTAGTTTAGTTTACCGGGGCAATTTCAGAACTGACGTTCCAAGTTGGCCATTGTACATACTAGCAGCGCCCCGCGGTTTCACCCGCGTAGTTCCCGTTCCCGTGGTAATACGGGGATAAAATATAGCCTTTTTGTTATTCTGATGTATAAGCTATATAATTGTAAAGTTTCATCAAAATCCCTTCAGTAGTTTTTGCGTGAAAGAGAAACAAACATCCATCCATAAAAACTTTCGCGTTTATAATATTGTAGGATTTTTTATATTTGCGATATAAATTTATCAAAAAACTTTCTTAGTTCGAGGTCCTTATATTTATTACTGCTCCAATGGACGTCGCGACCGACAAAATTATTTGATATTCATTTAAATTTGATATACAAGTTCCTAAGAAAAACGAATCTCATAGACAACAAAGTGATCCTATAAGGGTTTTTTTACTATTGAGTTACGGAACCCTAAAAACACATATTATTATCTACTTAGTGTTTACCTCGTGTGGTTGACCTACTATGTATACCGACCGGTTCTTGGTCACTCTTCTTGGACACATATTAATCAAATAAACGCAAGTTCCTACTCAAAATCTTAAATCTATATCTATAAAACGATAAACTGACTGATTGGTGATTTTGGTGAATATCAACGCACAGCTTAAACCGCTGGGTATAGAGACTTTTGCACATAGATTACTTATACAGTGTAGGCATCCACTAAGAAAGGATTTTTCAAAATTCAGGTGAAATAAACGTGCGCGAGAGAAGCTATATTGTATAGGAAAGAGATCAAATAATAATAAAAAATAATATATTATTTATTGCTTACCTATATAAGCAGTGATAGCCTGCTTCACATGATGATAATCAGTGAGGCTCAGGTTCGAATCCTGGAATGTACAGTGTACCAATAAGTTTTTTAAAACTTATGTACATATTTATCACTAACTCGACGATGAAGGAAAACATCGTGAGGAAACCCGCAGGTCCCAGAATTAAATCTGAGACAAATAAAGACAGTAAAGTATTTTTAGTCTCATTTTAACCCCCTCGTGGATATAAATCATTATAAATCATAAATTTTTGATTTATGTAATAATATTTTAATAATAACTAAGAGTAGCTTTACTTTAGTTTACGGTAGCTTTGCTAATAATTTTCTTACGCAATTCACCCATGGTTATAAGTTAATAATTTTAATTACTAGTTTATAACTTTATGACTTAATAGCATCCTTTATAAATTAAAAAACAAATCCTGACTGATTGTCATCATAACCGGAGAGCATAGCCACATAATTGTATAATAACAGTAATGATTCTGAAATCCGGCTCAACCGGAGTGATACCACGGCCTCACAGAAAACCAGCGTAAAAGCAATGCATTGCATTTCGTTGAGTGAGTGAGGTAACTGGATGCCCCAATCCCCCTCCCCACCCCTCCCCACGCCCCCTCCCCTCCCCTCCCCCCTCAAAGGCCGGCAACGCAGTTGTGACTCTTGAGTTGCAGGTGTCCATGGGCGACGATAGTCATTTACCATCAGGTGACCCGTCTGCTCGTTTTCCCCCTTCTCTCATAAAAAATAATAATAAAAAAATCAGACTATCATTTTACTATTACACTCGTATACTTTATGTTCAAACGCTTCTATTTGAGTGCTGCTTGGAAGCTATTGGGGTTCCGTATATTATTACACTAGCGACCCGCCCCGGCTTCGCACGGGTGCAATGCTAATACTAAAACCTTACTCTTGAATCACTCTATCTATTAAAAAAAAACACATCAAAATCCGATGGGTAGTTTTAAAGATTTAAGCATACATAGGGATATAGGGACAGAGAAAGCGACTTTGTTTATACTATTTAGTGATAGTGATATCAGTTTTTGTCCATAACTTCGTCCGTATTCCGGAAAATAAATTAAATGCTAATACACACACAATAACAAGAAACACTTCGAGATAAGAGCCCAAACCTGCACTCGAGTCCCATCAGTGGCCTCCACCTTTCAGACGAGTTCAAAATCTACTAGTTGATAGTTCTATCTATAAAGATAGGTATATATATCTATATCTATATCTATACATATAATAAAACTCTAACGGGGCCGTGTCTGTACATTAAATATTTTTTGAAAATTTTAACGGTAGCGTATATAGTTATCGATATAGATACCAAAACACTAATTTTTGGAATTTTTGTCTGTCTGTCTGTCTGTCTGTCTGTCTAGTTGTGCACGCATCACGCAAAAACTACTGGACGGATTTTGATGAAATTTGGTGTGGTGATAGCTGAGTACCCGGGTCAACATTTAGGGTACTTTTTATTCCAGAAAAATATCTCATTCCCACGGGAGAATATAAAAACTGGGTAAAAAGAAAAATACGTACTACTCCGAAACGATAACACCTAGAATCTTGAAATATGGTATGAAGGTGTCTGATATGTCATAAGAAATTGGTATGAAGGGATTTTTGGAAATTCCCACGGGAACGGGAATAAACTAAATCCAAACGGGAAAACGACGCTGGGCACCCGCTATTTGAAATATGGTATGTAGGTGTCTTAAGTATGTCGTAGGCAACCACTATGAAGGGATTTTCGGAATTTCCCACGGGAACGGGAATAAACTAAATCCAAGCGGGAAAACGCCGCTGGGCACCCGCTATTTGAAATATTGTATGTAGGTGTCTTAAATATGTCGTAGGCAACCACTATGAAAGGATTTTCGGAAATTCCCACGGGAACGGCAATAAACGGAATCCGCGCGGGCAACGCCGCTGGGCATCCGCTAGTCTACACTAATATTAAAAAGAGGAAAGATTTGAATTTTGTGTTTGTGACGAATAAAATCTAAAACTACTGGACCGATTTTCAAAATTCTTTCATCATTTGAAAGCTACATTATCAGGGAATAACATAGGCTATATTATTTCATTTCCGTATTCCCACAGGAACGAACGAACCACCACAAAACTAACAAACTACTGCTATTATTAAATATGTGGGTGTGTGTGTATATGCGTGTGTGGGCATATTTTAATGATCGAAATGATTCCGAGATGATATAAATAAGCCAGTAGTTCCACAATAACCTTCGTGAAATAACCTGGAAGAACAAAGTGGTTACTGCGAGCGTGTCTGATACTTACAGATAGACAGAAGAAATAAATTTTACTTACGGTACCCTAAAAGCTGCATGATCATACTAACAAGTCAACAAAACGTAGTATAATTACAACAGCGCTTTATTGAGTCATTAGTTTCCAAGTATTACTATAGTAAATACATATTATGTGCAGTGCTGTGGATATCTTATCATTGTGAAAAAATATAATAGGTATAGATAACAATTTTTAGGTAAAATAATTCAATATAGTGTACATAAAAATAAAATAATAGTTTTATGTACATACACTATTACAACGTACAATGTAAGTACTTACATAAAATAGTTAACTTTACATTGTAATCACAGATTACAACAACATAACATGTAAATGTTTATTTATAGGACGATACAACAACATTTTATCTATACTTCTATACCTACTAATATTACAATGAGGAAAGATTTGTATGTTTGTATCTTTGTTACGAATAAACTCAAAAACTACTTGACCGATTTCAAAAATTCTTTTACCAATGGAAAGTTAGAATATCCCTGAGTAACATAGGCTATATTTTATTCCCGAACTCCTGCGGGAACGGGAACTCCGCGGGTAAAACCGCGCAAAACCGCTAGTGTTATCTATAAAAGTAGAGACTGACGGACTGACCGATCAAAGGACAGCCGAAACCGCTGGCTCTAGAAGCATTTGCACAAAGGTTTTTTAAATGAATGAATGCAGTAAGTAGGGAATTTTAGAAATTCCCCCAGGAATGGGAATAATCAGCAACCGAGCGGGCGACGCATCTATGATAGTATGCTCTTATATTTTTGATTTTATTTAAGTAGTTAGTATTTAAATCTGTGCTTAGATTTAAATACTCAGTTCTTCAATATCCTACAAAAAAAACTTGAGGGCAATGGAATGGATTGTCCTCAAGTTTTTTTTTTGTATGCAGTCTTAGTGGATTGCCCTCGTGTAAATGGCTCATTAGAGAGACAGTTGAATGGCATGACTTTCTAATAATAAGTTACGAAATATATACTAGGCTTAAGTTTTGAAATAAATATTATTATTATTGTTATTATTATATATCTTAGCTAAAATCACGTCAATAAGTTACTGCGTTAGTATGTGAATAAAGGGCAAACCAATTTGTAAATTCTATTCTATTCTAGGATTCATAAATATTAAATTAAAATAAATATAATTCACTTATTAAATAATTATTATATTTTAGTATTATAGAAAAAATAAACACATTACTTACACTAAAATGTATTTAAAAAATGTGTTTCATTTTTCTTATTAAATTGAAAGTTATAATTAAAATTTTATGATTTCTATATATTTTTTCCAATATCGTCCATAGAAACATTTTATAGGTAACTTTTACCCGCGGCTTCGCTCGCCCACTTCTATTTCACCTCCTAAGGGGTTGAATTTTGCAAAATCGTTTCTTAGTGGATGCCTCCACTGTATAAGCTATCAATGTTCAAAATTTCAAGTCTCTGGACCCAACGGTTTAGGCAGTGAGTTGATATATCAGCAATCAGTCAGTCAGTTTATTATTTTATATAAAAAGATATTTTCATTATGTAATTCGGGTATTGTTTTTATCAATGAACCTTTTTTAAACTTGGACCGAGTGTGTTTATCTAATCTCAGGGCTATTAGAAATTCTTCTAATGGCTTTGATAACGTTTTATCATTTGGACGGATGTAGCTGTTATCTTTGTTGCTTTGTATTTCGATCTCATAAATATAGTAATATGGTTAACTGCATATTAAGATATGTTGTGATACATTCACTCGTTATTGCCAATTTCCGAAACTAACCACTGTTAACCATTTTGGAATACCTCTGCCTAGCCCCTCGGGGATAAAAGGCGTGAGTTTTTTTTGAATAATGTAGAAAATCAAATCTAAAATTCCAGATAATGAAGGCATCAAGATTGTTGACAAAAACCGGTAAGAAGTTGCTACCTTCTAGAAGTTACTCGGTACTCGGAACACAAAGGAGTCTGTGGACAGCTGACAACGTGGTTATATCGCCGTTCAAACATGTAGAACAACCTACTACGACTATTCCAGAACATGTTTGGACTAACTTGGAGAAATGGGCTGATAAAACTGCTGTGGTAAGATTTATGGTATACTAGATTTTTGCCGCGACTTCGCATACTTTCCGGAATCAAAAACAGCCCAACTGTTATTTAGTTGTTTATGCTATGTAACTGTTAAGTTGCGTTAAAATTAATTCAGTAGTTTTTCGTGAATGAGCATCAAACATACATCCACACAAACTTTCAGGTTTTATAGGAATTAGGATATTATGATCAACATTGTGTCTGCTTTCCCCCCTAGCCAAGTGACAAATGAAGGTGTTATTCGCTTAGCTTGTTTTCACTTAATTGTAATAGGCAATAACTATTAAGAACTTCGTGTCAATTACTATATTTCTTTAGAGTGTTGTATCAATTTTACGTGGTTGCAGAATCAAGTGACTACCAGTCCTATTATAACAGGACTGACGTCACTTGATTCTTCATCTCTGGAGTATCTTATGCTATAATTTTAGTTCCTTTTACACTCAAAATCAAACAGCCATTCAGTTTCATTTCCATCTATGGAGGAGTGGAGGTGGAATGCGCCTCCATCGTGAAAAGAAAAGATCTACCTTTAGGCGAGGTGATCGTGCCTGGGGACCGCGGTCCAACGGTTGATGTTGGACAGTTGTATTTATTATTCACTCATTTATTATTTACTCTTGAGAAAACTTCGATAGCGCGGTTTAGAACCTTTGCCGTCTATAGCGTTTAAGATAGATCTATGTAGTACCGCTAGGTGTCGTTACATAAATTACCTTCATCGAGATCACTTACTTCAGCAAGATTTAGACACAAACACATATTATTCACTCTGAATAAAACCATTAGATAAACACAAATATTCACTCCGAATAAAACCAATTGCACCATATTTGCAGGTGTGTGCAGTAACCAACCAGCAGTACACCTACCACCAGCTGTACATTAACTCGCAAAACCTGGCCGTGAGTCTGAGAAAGAAACTGGGTGTCGTAGACGGTGATGTGGTCTGCACCATGATGGCTAACACTCCGGACTACTGCCTCGCCGTACTTGGGATCCTGCAGGCTGGAGCCACACTCACCACCATCAACCCTGTTTACACTGCACGTGAGTTGGTTTAATTATAATAATAATTTTGATTGGTATATAAAAACTAAATCTATTTACAAGTAAATAAACTGAAGTAATAGACAAAGTGCAAGTGTCGTGAGGCTAAGGTTCAAACTATTGTGGCAGGCAACAGCTGAACTGCTTGCTAATCCCCATTTAAGATGACAAGTATGCCCTTTCTTCCAAAGAGGCATTAACCAAACTTTTAATAATATAATCTCACGCCTTTTTTATCCCCGAGGGGGTAGGCAGAGGTATTCCATTACTGGATTTACCCACATTTCACGAGATACATTGGACCCCTAAACGTGATAGGTGGTGAGCCCATCGCCGGACCGGGTCTGTTTACACATGTCTCAGAATTAATTCTGAGACCTGCGGGTTTCCTCGCGATGTTTTCCTTCACCGTCGAGCTAGTGATAAATATGTACATAAGTTTTTTTGAAAAACTCATTGGTACATGCCAGGATTCGAACGCGAGCCTCACTAATTTGCGACCGGCTCTGCTCTTAAATGAGTTCTTCAATAAGTTTAGGTACATAATTATCACTAGCTCGACAGCGAAGGAAAACATCGTGATGAAACCACCAAGTCCGAGAATTAATTCTGAGGCATGTGTAACGGAGTCTGTCCGGCAGATAAGCAGAAAAAAAATACAGTTTCTTTTCTAAATTGTTTTTAGATATACATATAATAACTAAACTTTAAATCTCTTTCAGATGAAATCCAAAAACAATTAATATTATCCAATCCCAAAGTAATAATAACTTCAACAGCTTCTATTGCAACTGTCAAAGGAGGCCTTAAATTATTGCAGAAAGATATACCGATTATCGTTGTAAAGGCTAATCAAGAGAATTTGCCTTCTGGGACGATATCTTTTAGAGAATTTGCAGAAGATAACAATTGCGACCACAGTATTCTAAGAGAGGTTAATAATAAACCGGATGATGTGGCACTTCTTCCGTACTCTTCGGGTACTACTGGCATGCCTAAAGGCGTAGAGCTAACAAACAAGAATGTCATCATGAATTTCTTACAGCAAGACGTTGATGAAGTAAAACATTATCATGATACAACAAGTAAGTGTTGTTTCAGTTTTGGTTTTGGGCTCAAATATTATTTCAATATTGGCTCTCAAATCTAAACTTTATTTAGTGCCGATGTGGACTGTTGATAGCATTAAACAAACCTTAGTGTTTATAAATAAAGTGAAAAAAAAACAAGCGAAAGAGATTACAGTATTTTGAAATGTCCTTAAATGATGACATATCTTGGATTTGGACTACATAAACTATATCATTAGTTTATGTAGTCCAAATCCAGTCATGATATGACTAAAACATTCTTGACGGTAATGGAACATCAACCATCCATAATTGAAACTGGCAAAGGTCTGTTCAAGGTCAATTGACCATTTTTTTTTAAATTATGGAATATGGTTTTTGAAGACAGACAAAATAAATTGTAAACTCACAGAACACTGCTTGAATGATCGGGGTTGTCTCCACGGATCATGGTATCAGATTGCATTAGCCACGGATCACGGCGAGTTGTATCCACCGATACCATGATCCGTTTCCAACAAAAAAAAACATTAATATTTTTACCCACAGATCACGGTATCCGTAGCTACATGAAATAAATTATATAAGTTTTGGAAGCTAATCACAGTGTACAGAGATAAATAATATAATATTGTATTTTTTCGAACACAAAATTATGTTTATTGCATTTTCTAACTGAAAAGAAGTTATAATTTTAAAAAACAATATAAAAGTATATTAAAACATCATTATAATCAAATTGTTTTTATTTCTTTTTTTTTTAATTATAATTTCTTTTCATTTAGAAAATGCAATAAAAATATTGTGTGTTCGAAAAAATACAATATTAGTATAATCTATATCTATATCTCTGTACACTGTGATCAGTTTCCAAAACTTATATAATTTATTTCATGTAGCTACGGATACCGTGATCTGGGGGTAAAAATATTAATGATTTTTTTGTTGGAAACGGATCACGGTATCTGTGGATACAACTCGCCGTGATCCGTGGCTAATGCAATCTGATACCATGATCCGTGGAGACAACCCCGAATGATCTAATACTTTATGATTTTAAAGCATCTGTTATTGATGACAATGTATTTTACAGAATCCTATCAAGACTCGGTAGTGGCAGTACTGCCATTCTTCCACATATATGGATTGGCCGTTATAATGCTGCACAAGTTATCAGTTGGACTCAAGCTTGTATCATTACCGAGATTCCATCCAACCACTTTTGTGCCTGCAATTAAGGATCACAGAGTCAGTCTACTATATGCGGCCCCTCCTATGAGTAAGTTCAGTTATCGAGTATATTTTTGCCTGAACGAAGTGAGACTCTTTCGTCATCTTGATTTACAAAACTGAACAATAATCATAATAATAATATTTGTTTATTTCAAAACTTAGCCTACGGGTGCATTAGAATGCATTTTCGTTAGTCAGGTTTTCTATTAGTGGCTGCTTATATAGATGAAACTCTGACTCCTAAATTATGATGCCCTGTATCATAGGAGTCAGCGCTCCTCACAATTAGGTGTCGGTAACACAGAAACAACTAGTATTAATACAATTATTTTAATAAAAAAATAGTTGATGACCACTGATGAAAGCCTCTCTTCTAGTATTGTTTTTGGGAAGTCATGCAGATGTAAAGAAAGAACACGTTGAATCTATAGAAAGAATTGTTTGTGGAGCTGCAGCACTACCAAATAGTGACGTTTTACAACTATTGGACAAAACCAAGGTATGAATTTACACCACCCTCAGCAGTATTGATTTTAATGACAACATTTTGCCATTGTCTTCCTACGTTATCTCAGCTGTATTCATTTCTTTACCATAGAGCTAGTCATTGTGTACGAAGTTTTCAAAAAGTCATTGGTACAGTCCTAGGTTAACATAATAATATCTCCCATTCCATAGTGTGTGAAAGGCAAATTCTTTTTTTTACTATCCTCTGTTTTATGTTGAGTTGAACATAGTAAACAGTTCAGCATTCAGCATAGTACTCCATTCATCTACTATCATAACTTGGGTTTGGATTATGCCCAATAAACAAGCCACGCCTCCGTGCCCGTCGGAGTGGGGAGCGTGAGGTTTTTTCGTTACGGAATTTCTGGATTCGGTCCCCGCGCTCAAGGCCCGCGATAGACGCTATGCAATAGCTTAATAAATAATTAAATTAAAGTGGAGATTATGCTATAATGTACTTTTGCATGAGAGTTTCTGGTATAATGTGTGAGACTACATAATATAAATTATCATCTTTATATACCACATTTTGAGCAAAATAAATTGTTTCTGTTTCTAAATATTTCTTGTGAAGTTCAAACGACCTGAAGGCGGATTAAAAATAAAAATAAAATAAATAATCTCACGCCTTTCATCCCCGAGGGGGTAGGCAGAGGTATTCCATTACTGGATGTACCCACATTTCACGAGATACATTGGACCCCGGCGCATTATCTTAATTTATTTTTGTCCTTCCAGCCAACCACGAGTCTTGTCCAACTTTATGGACTAACAGAAACCTCACCATTGGCCAGCTGTAACGTGTTTGGTTCAAATAATTATGCGTCAGCTGGCTACGCATTATCGAACACAGAATTAAAAATTGTAGATACAGATTTGAATACTTTAGGACAAGACGAGGTGAGTGGTCTTTTATTTTTACTGTTTTATAACAGGTACATAATGGTGATGATTCTAAGTAAAACACGTGTACAAGTCTTGAGCTTGTATGTTTTGATGATGAATCATGTTTCTTACTAACTCTTAGTTATACTCCTAATGCTAAATAACGATCTTAAATGCAAGATTCCTTAATAAAAACTTCCGTACCAACAAAAGTCAATTAACTCAGAAAAAATCTTTGAACGAATAACAAATATACATAATTGAAGGATGGCGAGCTTTGGATCCGAGGTCCCCAAGTAATGAAGGGGTACAGGAATAATCCTGAAGCAACAAAGAATGCCATCACCGAAGACGGCTGGTTCAGATCTGGAGATTTAGCGACCATTGACAAAGACGGAACAATCACTATATCTGGCAGACTCAAAGAACTTATTAAGGTTTGTACAGTTGAGATAATTTGCATTATTGTTTCATTAAATCAAAAATCGGTAGATGAAAAAGACCTTTTCTGAGAGGCACTAAAAGTGATCCTATATGAGTTCTACTTGGACCTTTAGCATAATTATGGTTCCCCAAATGAATTGATGTAACGAGACAAGTAATCTTACCAAGATTGTAAGATGTTACACATGCTTTCGAATTCAGAAAAAATAAATGAATACATTAGATATACTTGATTTCACAAATAATGACGAACTACAGTAGACTATAAAAAATCACTAGTCGCAGGTTCATAAAATGTAGAAGCGAAAATAAAAAAAGACCAAACGACATCGTTTACACCTGAAAGCTACATAGGAGCTTATTTCTAAGTCCACTTGTTGAAATTCATTATTATGACGACAGAAATAGAGACAGTGTCATATCCATACATTTAGAATTTTTTGTCATATCTCGCTGTATGATTCATATCTCGCTCTAAATTAATCCCGCTATCACCAAGTTACAAAGACATAATACGAAAAAAAAATGTATTTTCAGGTTAAAGGCTACCAAGTACCGCCAGCAGAACTGGAAAGCGTCTTAAAAGACCATCCGGCTGTTTTGGATGCAGGTGTAGTGGGAATTCCAGATGAAAGGACCGGGGAGGCTCCAAGAGCTTTCATAGTGTTAAAAGAAGGGCAGAAAGCTGAAGCTGATGAATTAAAAGAATTTGTAAAGGGAAGAGTTGCCGTTTATAAGATGATAAAAGACGTCTTGTTCGTAGATAGCTTACCAAAAAATCCTTCTGGGAAACTTTTGAGAAGGGTTTTGCAGGAAAAGTATTGTTGATTGTTGTAATCTATTTCGGATTTCGAATGTATAATATGTTAAGTAAGTAGGAAATCAATTTAACTTGTCAAATAATGGGCTTCACAGGTCTATGATGCATATTCCAACGACTTTTTAGCGCCATAGATATATATCATTTTTATACAAGAGCAGTGATAGCCTTACGGTTAAAGTGCCCGCTTCTCATGATGATAAATCAGTGAGGCTCGGGTTTGTTGTAAATGAGTTTTACAAAACTGACCTATGAACACATTCATCACTAGCTGGACGGTGAAGGAAAACATCGTGAGGAAACCCGCTTTAAACCCGTCCCGACCCGTCAGGTCTCAGAATTAATTCTGAGACCTGACGTGATGATTATAACGTGATAGTTGCAGAATATACTGGCGAAGTGGGTATTTCCAGAAATGGAATGTCTATGCCTACCCCCTCGGGGATAAAAGGCGTGAGATTATTTATTTTTATTTTATTTTTTACTATTCAGTTGTGTTATCACACATCATCGTTGAGACCTAAGTCGTTGTTTAAATGTAATTAATTATATTAAAGAGAATACATTGAATAATTTATAGCTATGACGACTACTTTATTTATTTTCACCTGCGAATGCACTTGAAAAATTATTTGAATGATTAAACACACTCATCTTTCTGCCTCATGCAAGTACGCACTGAACGTTATTAAACGAATTTAAAGTCATGGAGTAACTAGCTGTCAGTATTGTAGCTTTCGGAAGATATTGGTCGATCAAATACTGCATTAAAAAACCTACAGCTACAGTACGACCGTTTTAACTTGGCTTCTCTGAACATAGCTTCGCCTGTGCAAACCCTCTCGTACCGCCAAGCGGTCGCTAAAAAATTTTATTGCGCGCAACCATTTGCGCAACTTCAGAGCTGCCAAATTAAAACGGTTCGTTGAAGCGTCAGGGTCATCACTCTTATTTTTTGTAAAATTGTTAAGTTTGCATTTCGTTTTATTAAGTAGGTTTTTTAATAAGTATATTACAATAACGGACTCGATTCTGGCTGACCAGCTAAAATGTATAATTTTAAATTAGCTCAATCCTTTAAAACTGCTTTGGAAAGGAAAGGGACTGCTAGGCAGCTGCTACAGTACAGAAAAGTGTGCATTCTTTTCTAGACTTTGTAAATTGCATTTAACATTACTATATTTAACAAAACCTCTAAGACCAAGCATCCGAGACACAATAGATTTTTAATTGTGTCTCGGTTCCAATTGGAACCCGTGGTTCTTTACAGATTAATCTCGTGTATAAGTTCGGCTCTAGATACCTTATACGTCATATTTTTTTCCAGACGGTAAAAAAAAATATCCAAATAATATACAAACATCCGAAACAACTATTCGGTGACTCGCACACTACGTTCTTAGTGGCTGAGTCACCGGCTCATTACGATGCCTTTCAATTGAAAACGAGAATAAATTTTGTTATTATACCGTATTGCATAATTATGGTAGTTTGAGTGAACTATTTGTATTCATATAACCACGCTCTGGTTCGTTCCTGGTGCAAAGGTTAGCTGCGCGTGGCGATTATTTAATTTCTTTAATTGGTGTATAAAAAATTAGTAAATTCAAATCTAAAATTGTTATAAACAAACTTTAAAAATGTATCATTCTTTAAGTAAATAACTTTAACGTAGTATATTTTAATGCATTGAATAAAAATTCATACGGACGTTTAGAGGATCGCCCTGGTCTTATGCCACTTTGCCGTAAAACTTATGCTTGTTTACTACCTGGTCAAGTGGTGGAAGAAAACAAGTCTACTAATACAATAAACGCGAAAGTTTGTATGTATGGATGTTTGTTCCTCTTTAACTACAAACCTACTGAACGGATTTTAATGAAATTGTACAGTTATATACCTTATACATCAGAAAAACACATAGGCTATATTTTATCCCCGTATTCCCACGGGAACGGGAACTACGCCGGTGAAACAGGGCGCTGCTAGTAAGTACATAAAGCTTTATTTCACACAAATGTTACCTGACTTTTTATTGTTAGAATTTAGTTTGTTAAGAGTTCGTGACGAGTGACGCGATCGGGGGGTCCGTCACCCGCGGTAAGAGGTCCCGTGCTGGAAGGCGCCCTCGTATTCCGGGCGCCTTAAGCAGAGATAGGGGGGGGTCCGCTTGACCCCTCCCCGAGGAGGCCCCGCAATTGGTGTTGCGGGCGACCGTGACCTGGCTGCGGATACGCGCACCCGCTGTGCCGCGGTCAGGTCCGAAGCGGCGAGGAGGAATATCCCAGGGGTTTTAGTGGGTATGGCAGCGCTAGGCTGCCGAGCCCCACATAACCCTCGCCCCCCCCGGGCCGTGCGGTATGCAGCAATGCATTTCCCCTGGGTAACCAAAAAAAAGGATAAGAAACTGTACACCAGCCCCCCTAGCCAAGTGGCATTGCACAATCTACTCGAATGTTCTTTTAGATTGATAGTATGGGATTGACATTAGCGTTAGCGCTCGTTGGCAAGTGCTTATGTCAATCCCATACATGACAATCTAAAAGAACATTCTAATAGATTGTGCAATGCCACTTGGCTAGGGGGGTAGGTAAGTTTCATTTCCATATCTCAATTGATGAATGAACTAAGCCTGACGAAAGTAAAGAGAAAAAAACGCATGAATGGTGCATGCATTAACTTAAGTACTTTACTTAGAACTGGTTGATTTGTTCACTTGAAAATATAAAAACGAACAAAAGATAGGAGATTAATTAATTATGTACCATAAGAATAAACGGTTTAGTTTAGGAGAATTATTTAGACAAAAGTTTATCTATCTATACTAATATAGAGGACATATTTGTATGTTTGTTACTAATAAACTCAAAAACTACTGGAGCGATTTGAAAATTTCTTTCACCAATGGAAAGCTAGAATATCCCAAAGTAACATAGGCTATATTTTATTCCCGTATTCCCACGGGAACTGGAACTACGAAGGTGAAACCGCGCAGAACCGCTAGTGATTGGGTATGCTAACAGTAACATAGCATACCTAATATGTTTTACTCAATGAGATTAAAATATAATAGGGCATAGAGGGGACAAAGCAAGGAAAATTTGAAGCCAAAAGTTATTCCAAGTGGAATAAGTCTAATACAATTTCAACCGAATGACAGCTCGCGTTCATACTAACTGACAATGACGCATAAGCTTCAAAGTTTTGTATGAAAATATTCCCAATGCCCCCTCTATGTCCTATTCTTATTTAAATCTCTGTGGTTTTAATGCAATCGTTTGAATTCGCTTGGGTTTAATTGTAGGACACAACACAAGTCACACACGGTTATTTAGTCCCAAACTAGGCAGATCCTGTACTATGGGTACAACAACTGATGAACATACGACCAGACACGAAGCCAACAGACATGTTCATCCAAACAAATGTTGGCCCCTAGCGGGGATCGAACCTGTGATCTCCGACTCAGAAGACAGGGTCACTACCAACTGAGCCAACAGGCCCGTCTCACTGTTGCTAACTACTCTTATGAACTGAATTACTGCTTTAAAACTACTTAATAGTCCAGTGGTTAAAGAGCCCGCTTCTCATTCGTGCGGCTCGGGTTCGAATCCTGGCTATGTACTAAATGAGTTCTTCAATAAGTTTAGGTACATAATTATCACTAGCTCGACGGTGAAGGAAAACATCGTGATGAAACCCGCAAGTCCGAGAATTAATTCTGAGGCATGTGTAACAGACCCTGTCCAGCGATGGGATCACCGCCTATCACGTTTAGGGGTCTAAATAATATACTGGTGAAGTGGGATAAGAAGCTTGAATTTTTTTTATGATAAAGAATTGGTACAATAAAATATGGACGAGTTTAGAGTGCCTTGTTATTATAAAATATTGACGTTTCTAAGTGTATATTTTAATACCAATAGAAAATAAACGATTTTGAATTTTTGAATTTATGTACAAATGCTCTTGGATGTGAAGTTAATGCTAAAAATAAAACTAAATAACCTATACCGGGATCACTGTAGGTTTTAGACACTTGAATACCGATTGAACGATGGCGAAAAAAGTCTGGGAAGCCCTATGACACTGGGCTATGTATTCTGTTACTAATATTCATGGATTTATAATCTGAAATATATATATTTTTTAATTTGAATATGACAGATCGCAGCACGGCCAGCACCCCTTCTCCGACCGCGCCGGGCGCACCACGTGTAAAGTGTGCCTTTTTTCGGAGAATTACATTAATTAACTACGCTTAGAGCCTTAGGGTCGTCAGTCGTTACGTTTTTTAGGGTTCCGTACCTCAAAAGGAAAAAACGGAACCCTTATAGGATCACTTTGTTGTCCGTCTGTCCGTCCGTCCGTCCGTCTGTCAAGACCCTTTTTCTCAGGAACGCGTGGAGGTATGAAGCTGAAATTTATATCAATTACTCAGGTCTACTGTCCCTTGAAGCTGTGAAAAAATCAAACTTCTAAGCCGCGCTACGCAATCAAAAGATACAGCCGTTTATGCCGCAAATTTTCGACACTTGCAAAGGAATCAAAACCTACAGGGTGCTTCCCGTGAACTCAGAATCTTGAAATTTGGTACGAAGCAACGTCTTATAGCATAGATAAAGGAAAAATTACGAAAACCATAAATTTGCAAGGTTGTACGGAACCCTCGGTGCGCGAGTCCGACTCGCACTTGGCCGGTTTTTTTTATTGTAAAGTTTAATGTTGAATTCTAAAATGTTGAAATAATCAAATTAACTAGTTTAAGAAATTAATTTTGATGTAAAGAAAGTATTATATTACACGGTATTATAAATTATGGTTTGAAAAATACTTTCGTCTATCGTTTTCGTTTTTAAATTTTATTGACTTTTTTTTAAAGATCGCAGGCGATCCGACAGAATTTTAAACCGACTTCAAAAAAAGAAGGAGGTTATAAATTCTTATGTTTTTTTAAGTTTGTTAGGTACCTCAGAACTTTCGACTTGGTAAACCGATTCTGATGATTCTCTTTTTATTTGGAAGCTGGTTCTACCCGTGTGGTAAAATTAATTTGGTCTAGTATCAATGGCATCCATGAGAAACACATATGTCTTTTTGCATTAAGTACCTACGTGCGCGACAAATATCACGCTAACCAATTTCGATGATTCTTTCTTTAACCGACTTTAAAAAAGGACTTCTCAATTTGACTGTATTTTTAAGTATTATTCGTTTAAGTTGTTTTTTTACTCCCTACTATGTTATACGCATTTAAATCTAAAATGTAACCACTTCTGAACGCGGCAACCCTGACCAACTGCATAGCGAAAACCACTTAGAGAACCCGTTATGGCTGTCTGTGTGAGTGAGTCGTTATACTTCAGCTTATATATTTACTGTGCCGCGTGGCCAGTCAGTCAGTCAGTCGCTATTCCCGCGTCGCCTTGGCGAACGCTCACCGCTTTACGATCGCTTGTGGCTATTGTTACTTAATATCATAATTGTGTCTAATATTCTTATCCTCCGATTCTACCTACAAACTTACTGTGCTATCTCTGTTTCATCTTCCATTCTCCTGTCCTGCTTGATTTCAACTTAGGATCGAGTGAGTTGTTGTTTTCTTGCTTTACTGGCTAACTTACCTACAAATGCGTCAATTTTTTTTATGACAACTATTGACGTTATTTGTTAGCTTAATTTAAATTTACAGCAGCTTAACTTATGCGTCAATGTAAATATTGTGTTAGTGAGAATGTATATTTATTGGATTTCAATTTATTAATAAAATCTAACGTAAAATTCCAGATACTGAAGGCATCAAGAGTGTTGACAAAAATCGTAATCGTTAAGAGGTACTCGGAACACAAAGGAGTCTGTGGACAGCTGACAACGTGGTTATATCGCCGTTCAAACATGTCGAACAACCCACTACGACCATTCCAGAACATGTTTGGGATAACCTGGAGAGATGGGCTGATAAAACTGCTGTGGTAAGTTTTTATGGAACTCGTTATGCGATGTATTGAAGAAAAGCCAGATAGAGGTCGAAACCGACCGAGAGGTATCCAGGATCGTAGCAGGTGGCGGTATATTGTCTCTGCCTACCCTTTCTAGTAGTTTCCCGTGAAATCGCTTGCTTTCTGAAGTAAAAAGCAATGTGTTATTCTGATAACTATTAAGAACTTCGTGTCAACAACTCTTCTTTATAGTGTTGCGTATAAATTTTACTTGATCGGGCCCATACATTACTTATATTCTAGTCGGCTAACGTTAGTACAAAGCCTTAGCCTTCAGTGTGTGAGTCTATTTTTTATCAGTTTTTATTTTTATCAGTATTTTTTTTTATAAGTTTAATCCCATTTTTTAATAACTAAGACAATTATTTAATCCTATTTGTCTAGGTTCAGTTTTAAAAGTAGCATTAGTGAAGTCACAAAAGGCAAAATGTTTGTGAATTGTGACGTCCAGCCAGAGGGCAGCGCCAAGTGGCTATGTAGAATACAAAATATTAGTCGAATAGAATGACTTATTCATGGATTAGGTTCGACTTGTCGTGCGTGTGGCTTTATAGCACGAAGAAGTAAATTGACGGAATACTCCAAAGAAGAGTCACTGAAACGAAATTCTTCAAAGTTAGATTAGAATTAGGCCAACGCTAATTTAGCGAATAAAACCTACGTATGCCACTTGAGGTATAGTCAGTAGTCGACTACATCTCCGGAGAATCCTTCAACATTTATAAATTTTAGTTTTTTTGAAAGCAAAAAGCGATCCAGTTGCATACGAATATCCGTCTTCTTTATCGAGATCATCATTAACATCAGTAAGATTTAGACACAAACACTTATACACTATAAATAAAACCAATGGCACCATATTTGCAGGTGTGTGCAGTAACCAACCAGCAGTACACCTACCACCAGCTGTACATTTACTCGCAAAACCTGGCAGTGAGTCTGCGGAAGAAGCTGGGCGTCGTAGACGGTGATGTGGTCTGCACCATGATGGCTAACACTCCGGACTACTGCCTCGCCGTACTTGGGATCCTGCAGGCTGGAGCCACACTCACCACCATCAATCCTGTTCACACTGCGCGTGAGTTGTTTATTAACTTTTTCCGGCAATTCAATTATTTCTGTAGGCAAAAGAATGGGTTGTCTATAAAGTCGGTTTACGCACGACAAGTTTACGTGATAACGTCATAAGAAATAAATGCGTCACCATCTGAACGCTTAAGCTGACCGATCGTGCTTCTCTATCGCTTGTTCCGGGCTCTCGCTTGCACACTCGGCTCAGGCGGAACGTGACAATGAGTCATGCTTTTTCTTGCGTGCAGCTGGCGTTTAACGATTTTTAAGACGTTGTCGCGTAAAAAAAATCACTTAGAAACGTCAATAGACTAATAACAAGGAACTGTAATCTCGTCCATGAAGGTTGGCTGAATGTAAACAGAAGCCTATCTTCACCGACGAGTTGCTGGTTCCAAATACAGTACCTATCCCGAGAAGAACCATCAATAAACTCAAGTGCAGCTCTTTTTAATAATGTATTGATAAGTTATAATTTGTTAATAATTATGATTAATAACCTGTAAGTAAATTCTGATTATAATTTCTTTATCATACAATAAAGCGATGTTAGAGGACCAAAAATGGTAGGGTCTCAACATAATAGCGACCATGTAGGTAGACAGTAATTGAAAAGAACTATCAAGTACACTTCCCGTTCCGTACATATTTCTAGCAGGTACCTCCCCGATAGTATTCCATATTACTACTGTGGTTCTTTAATATTAATTATGCTATAAAAGGCAGGTATAAATTAATTTACCGCTTATCAAAACACTTGAAATATCGCAAAATATTTCGAGAGGACTCTTTATAACCCAAATTGTAAATATTTAGCACTCACCTAAGTTTCATTACGGGATCGTTAAATTGTACAGAGTTTAAATTAAAAACTTTCAATTTATGTTTCAATTTATTTATAGTAACGAATTCATTTAAAAAAATTAAATAATAGATATTCAGATTGTTTTAGATAGTAAGCCTTCTGAATGAAAAAAACAACGTTTAAACTTTGCCGAAAACGACGAAACGAAACGAAACGCGGCAGATGAGACCATTTTTCAAGGAGCCGATCTACCGACTCATGTACCCACAGTAACTGAGTCGGTAGATCAGTTATCTAGGGGTACCAACATCAATCAGTGGATTGAAGAAAAAGTATCCTGTGTGCTAACTGATTTCATACACTACCTTCCATTGAGCAAAAAACATTCACATTTTTTACTTTTTTTTTTTACTTAGTAGGAAGTAGCATACCTAGTAATAGTACATCTAGTAAAATAAGAATTTAGCTTCAATTTAAAACTTGTTTTCTTTCTGAATTGTTTTTAGATGTGCATCTAATAGACCATTTTAATTTCTTTCAGATGAAATCAAAACTCTATTCATATTATCCAATCCCCAAGTAATAATAACTTCATCGCCCTCTATTGCAACTATCAAAGAAATCCTAAAGTCATTGAAAAAAGATATACCGATTGTCGTTGTAAAAGCTGATCAAGAGACACTACCTTCCGGGACGATATCTTTTAAAGAATTTGCAGAAGATAACAATTGCGACCACAATATTCTAAAAGAGGTTAATATTAAACCGGAGGATGTGGCACTTCTTCCGTACTCTTCGGGTACTACTGGTATGCCTAAAGGCGTAGAGCTAACAAACAAGACTGTTATCATGAATTTCTTACAGCACTATTACAGCACTATTACAGCACTGTTGATGAAGTCAAACATTACCATGATACAACAAGTAAGTATTAATTGAGATTAAATTTTGAGATGTACGTGATCGTAAAGACATTAACAATGTGCGAAAGAGATAACAGTATTTTGAACACGCCCATAAAAGATAGCATATCTTGGATTTGGACCACAACTTAACTAATGAAATGATTAAGTTATTCTTGATGGTGATAAAATGTCAGCCATCTACAATATATACTGCCAAACATCTGATGTTCAATCAGCCGATTCCAATGAATTGAAAATAATTTTATGTGAAAATGGTTTTTGCGAAGACCTAAACAATGTTAAGGATGATTTATTATATACTGGTTAAATGATCTGTTACAGTTTTAAAAGTATCTATTATTGATGATAATGTATTTTATAACACATTTGCTCGTAAAAGGTGTCTTATTTCACCAATTTCAATATCGTATTGTATCTCATTATGCCCAAGTGCGGTAAGTGTAAAGTAAAACGCACGCATGCTACGTCTTAAAACGAACGGTACTTTTTAAAATCTCAGCAAAGAGTTTTTATGTCAAAAAAGTGGTCAACATTTTATGATTAAAATTATCTTTCGGACATAAAATATAATAAAGAAACATTTATGTACCTACATAATTATTTAATTTTGACAGTAAATTACAACTAATTAATCTGTAACAAAAACACAAATATATTAATTTACTTTATTAGTAATACTGGCTGTTTTTTGTGCCTTTGCCTAAAAAAAAATGCTGATGCGCGCCGCGCGCTTTTTCTTAATGCTGTATTGTTTTTATTCGTTTACCATAGTCGGAGTTTTATTTTATTTCCTCGCAAATGTGTTATAAAACGTCGTATGACATACGTGCACTTTGATAATTACAGCCTCTGCTTACTTGTAGCCCTCGCCTACGGCTCGGGCTAGCAATATCGCCTCGGCTGTAATTTTCAACCTACCGCACTTATATCATAATATACTATTACAGAATCCTATCAAGACTCGGTATTGGCAGTGCTGCCATTCTTCCATATATATGGATTGGCAGTTATAATGCTGCACAAGTTATCAGTTGGAGTCAAGCTTGTATCTTTACCAAGATTCCATCCAACCACTTTTGTGCCTGGATGGATGGATCGAGGAATTAAGGATCACAGAGTCAGTCTGCTATATACGGTCCCGCCTATGGGTAAGTTCAGCTATCGAGTATATTTTTAGTCAAGCTTAGTAATGTTCTTATGGCGTCTAGATTTAGAAAACTGAACACTAGTATTACAAAAGTTTTTTTAATAGAATAATAGTTGATGATCACTGATGAAAGCTTCTCTTCTAGTATTGTTTCTGGGAAGCTATCCAGATGTGAAGAAAGAACATGTTGACTCCATACACAGAATTGTTAGTGGATCTGCACCAGTACCAAACAGTGATGTTTTAAAACTGTTGGACAAAACCAAGGTATGAATAAAGTTAATTTGACTCTCTTACACACAAGATGCAACCTCCATTGTGGATACAACATTCAGATTATCGAGAATTGTGATCGTGTACTGCTAAAGCAGACTTATTTTATTGGCATCGTCTTTCCTCGCTATCTCAGATATTATGTTGATTTCCTTTATCGTGAGGAAACCCGCAGGTCTCAGAATTAATTCTGAGACATGTGTAAATAGACCCGGTCCGGCGATGGGCTCACCACCTATCACGTTTAGGGTTCAAATATATCTCGTCAAATGTGGGTATATCCAGTAATGGAATACCTCTGCCTACCCCCTCGGGGATAAAAGGCGTGAGATTTTTTTTCTTTTATTATTTTTTTTCCTTTACCGTAAACCTAGTCATTGTGTACAAAGTTTTGAAAAAGTCATTGGTACAGTCCCAGGTTTGTAACATAGTAATATATTATCCCATTCCATATTGTGTGAAAGGCAAATTCATTCATTTTTTTTACTGGCTTCTGTCTTATGTTGAATTGAACGAACGACATCAAGGCGGATTAATATTGCCAATTTATTTTTGTCCTTCCAGCCAAATACGAGTCTTGTCCAAATATATGGACTGACAGAAATCTCACCATTGGCCAGCAGCCACGTGTTTGGTTCAAACAATTACTCATCAGCTGGCTACGCATTATCGAACACCGAAATAAAAGTTGTAGATACAGATTTGAATACTTTAGGACCAGACGAGGTGAGTGGTGAAACCTTTATTGGTCTGTTACTGGTGTAAAGAGCACGTGGAACTTGACACATTGAACTTTGTGACGTTCTTATTACAATCGCCCTAGAGGTCAAACTCGCACTACAAGTGTAAAGCTTCATGTGCTCTTGACTGTACAATGATAAGTGTAAGCAAAAAAGATGGATTTATTTAAAATTTGTGTGTTTGAATGATGACTCCAGTTTCTTGCAAGAACCCTTGGTACGGATACTTGAACTACTTAGTCAAAATGCAAATATGCAGGATTTCGTATAACAAAAACGCATTAGACCTGCCTACACTTACGTAAAGGAGTCAGCTTAATAAGTTATAGGCATAATAAAATATGCAAAATTACAGGCTGGAGAACTTTGGATCCGAGGTCCCCAAGTAATGAAAGGGTACAGAAATAATCCTGAAGCAACGAAGAATGCCATCACCGAAGACGGCTGGTTCAGATCTGGAGATTTAGTAACCATTGACAAAGATGGAACAATCACTATAGCTGGCAGACTCAAAGAGCTTATTAAGGTTTGTAATACGAATAAGCATCTAATCGATCGTAGCAGTGATAGCCCTTACGGTTAAAGAGCCGGCCGAAAATCAGTGAGGCTCGGGTTCGAATCCTTTCATGTACCAATGAGTTTTTCAAAAACTTACGTACATATTTATCACTAGCTCGACGGTGAAGGAAAATATCGTTAGGAAACCCGCAGGTCTCAGAATTAATTCTGAGACAGAATTAATTCTGAGACATGTGTAAATAGACCCGATCTGGCGATGGGCTCACAACCTATCACGTTTAGGGGTCCAATGTATCTCGTGAAATGTGGGTATATCCAGCAATGGAATACCTCTGCCTACCCCCTCGGGGATGAAAGGCGTGAAATTGATATCTCATCGTTTTTTTGGCAAAAGGCTAAAATCAGTAAGTTCACTTTAAAGCAAAAACATTTTAAACTTCACGAATATACAGTTATAGATAGGTATGTATAAATTGTCAAAACCGAGTGCAACCTTACCAAAAAAAATATGCAGCTTAGAGAGAATTTTATGCTCGAGTTGGTAATACGTGTTATAAATAAATCAATAATCATTAGATGTAGAAAAAAAGGTAAGTCACCAAAAGTAATCCCATCAGGATTATTTTACGACTTTTAGCATAAGGATCCACAAAGGAACGCATGTAACAAGACACCTCATCTTACCAAGATTGTCAGACACTGACGGGACTCAGAGCAATAGGCAGGGTAGCTGTAAAATCAGTGCTAGCGAGATTATAATTATAATGTAGGAGAGAAAATCAAAAATCAAGAACAATCTAGTCCAATTATAAAAAGTCATTTCTATTGCAAACTACGACAGAAACATAGATAGTATGATTTATGTCTCGCTCCCAACATTATATTAGCAGCCACCCGTGAAAGACCTATGAAACAAAAACGATCGATGATTTTTTTTCCAGGTCAAGGGCTACCCAGTACCACTAGCAGAACTAGAAAGCATCTTAAAAGAACATCCAGCTGTTTTAGATGCAGGCGTAGTAGGGATTCCAGATCAAAGGACCGGGGAGAAACCAAGAGCCTTCGTAGTGATAAAAGGAGGGCAGAAAGTTGAAGCTGATGAATTAAAAGAGTTTTTAAAAGGAAGAGTTGCCCTTTATAAGATGATTAAAGATGTCGTATTCCTAGATAGCTTACCGAAAAATCCTTCTGGAAAACTTTTGAGAAGGGTTCTACAGGAAAAATATTGTTGATTGTTGTAGTTTATTTTATGTATGTGTAAAGTCAGTAGGAGATCGCTTGAATGTGTGTGATCTGTCTAATTATGTGTTTTACAAGCCCATGATGAATGTTCCAACGATTTGATAGCGCCATAAATATTACATAGTAATTTGTGGTTTTGCGACACTCTATGTAATTTTTGTACAGTTATGTATTTTAGAACAAAGTGGTTGGCGTTTAAATGTGATAATATTGTAATAAATACTATGATGATTTTATTGCTTCATTAGTTATTTTTACTTGCGGTAAATTATTGGATTTTTTTGTAATGTTTAAACATTACATACTCAACTTTATGCTTGATGCAATTACGCACTAGACCTTATTTGAACGAAGTTCAAGTCATAGAGTAGGTAATTAGATAACTTTCCAGTTAGTTTTCTAACTCCCGGAAGATGTAGGTAGATCAAAAACTGCAGTTATTGGAACAACCATTGCCGTAACATTTTTATTACGTACCTATGTTTTGTACTACCATTGATTTCGTTAAATTATTTTAGTTAGTTATTTCATTATTTATCTAACAACATAATATCTTCTGCACACCACATTGTCAGTTTTAGTACTTTTACTACAAAGAACTCTCAAAATACATAATAAGAATTTGATTCAAAATCAAATCTTTAAAAGTATTTGAATTTGGAGCGACCCAATTAAGCAAATGAAAATTAATGTAGCATCTAGTACTGGTTGCTTTTTGGAGCATATTTTTTCTGTAATTATTGTAAATAAATGTATTATTTCCTGTTTCGGTAGTTCCCGTTCCCGTAACAATACGGGTATAAACTGTATCCTATGTGACTCCTTGATAATGTAGCTTTCTATTGGTAAAACAATTTTTTTCAATCTATGCCATAGTTTTTGAGTTAATTCGTTACAAACATACAAAAATACTAACCAGGAAAGATTATTAATCTTTCCTCTTTGTAATATTAGTGTATAAGTGTAGATATTAATTTTAATAAATTCCTAATCTAGCGACTTGCCCCGGCTTCGCACGGGTGAAATGCTAAGACTAAAACCTTCCTCTTGAATCACTCGATCCATTTTTAAAAAATAAGGATCAAAATCCGTTGCGTGGTTTTAAAGATCTAAGCACACATAGGGACAGACAGACCAGCGACATTGTTTTATGCTAAGTGATGTTACATTATACATATAGCATAAATACCATAGCACAAATACCTTAATAGGTACGTCATCGTCTTCCGAGCCCCACGTCGCATCGGAGCCGTTCAAATATATCTATTTAGGTACAGCTGACTGAGTCTGACGTCGATTCCGCTTCGCACGGTACATTTAACATTGCTCTCGACTCGCTTCCGAACTCGATAATGTTATGAAGAATACATTGTTAGTACTTTTTGTTGGCGTCTTAGGTTGTTACGATTATTTTTATACTTTTAAAACATGTATTATTAGTCGGATGTTGAACGAAAGAGGTCTAAAGAAACAAAACGACTGTTCGTTTAGAGTTGCGTTTCAAGTGAAAAATGAAGATTCGATTTTTAAATCTAAATCAAAATAATTTCGAAAATTTAATATTAAGTTGATAAACTTTTTAATTATTACATACTTAACACTAAATAAAAAACATTTCGAAACCGACGAGCTTGTATGAACCGATTGATGGATGTGGATGAGGCACGTGAGGTATGCCAGGATCGTAGCAGGTGGCGGGCTGTTGTCTCTGCCTACCCCTTCGGGAAAAAGGCGTGAGCATATGTATGTATGTACCTATGTAAAAAACATTTATATGACAACTTAAACAAATAACATAGAACTCTAAATCTATTTACAATAATTTACATAGACACTATAAAGATAAATAAAACATCTCTATTCAAAAAGCCCGCCCCGTACTATTCCCGGTGCAAATTGTTTCGAAATAAAAAAAATAATAATTTTGCTAACCGACTATAAATTCTAAATTCAGCATAAGGAAAAGTTGGGTAAGTTAACTTCATAAAAACTAAGTTTTTTCTTATTACCTAATCAATTCTTAATACAAATATGTGCGCCAAACATTATTCCAACTATAATTATGAATCAAAAGTTCTGTTTAGTTCAATGATACTTTACGAATATCTACACATTAATAGGTACTAAATCTACTAATTTATCAAACGCGATGTTTTTTACTCTTTCACACAAAACTACAGAACTGATTCAAATGAAACTTTAAAGTAGGTAATATAGATTATACTTCAGAATAACACAGGCTACTGTTTTGAGGAGAAATACCTATTATGCTCACGCATGGTAGGCACAGGTATCTATTCCAACTTCGGAAATACAAACTTTTTGCCACTACATTTTTGGACCCCTAAACGTGACAGGCTACAAATGTCTCAGTTTCAGTTCTTAAATGCGGGTTTCTTTATGATGTTCTTCTTCACTGTCGAGTGCTAAATATGTTTAAAAAATCGTAAACAAAAACGGTACAAAATGTTAGATCATATTTGCAACCTTCTAGTAGACCGCGCTCCTTCATATCTTACAAAAGAAAAGTAAGTACCCACTGAATTTGTTCACATATAAAGTGACTAAAAAAATGAAGCATAAAATGTGTCAAAAACAGAACGTGAAGATAAAGATTTACAAACCGTGTGTTTCTGTCTTCACCGTCGCTGCGTCGAGTGATAAATATGTTATAGGGAGATCACATACCTAAACATTTATAAGTGGAGTATATCAAACTGACCACCATATTAAGTGTTAATAAAGCAACTCGTAGCAATGTGTAATATTCGCTAAGCTCATCTGAGAGCAGTCAAGTATGTTCCAAGCGTTCTCAGAGCACTGGTTTGATTAAACTTCCTGCGAGAATTCCAACAACTTCCAGGCTAGGTTGGGTCCTAAATAATTTGACCTAATTTTAAACAAATTACAGAGCGCTACGGAAATTAGATTCAACACAGGTAATATGGTAGGTATAGAGCGACCAGGTTTATAGACAAAAAAATATTATAAGCTTATTGCTTTATAAATTAAGTGCAAATATTTTAAGGGTAGGTACAAATATGTAGAAAAGAAATAGAATTAACATATTATAAAGAGATTAAAAGTAAAAGTAAGTTAGTTAGTTTTATTGTTATTTTCCAGTCAAATAATTTTATTTTCTAAACATGCTTTCCATAAACTCCTGACTACTGCACTAAAATGCTACTTTTGTCCGCTCTTTTACATACATACATATTCTCACGCGTTTGTCCCGCAGGGGTAGACAGAGACAACAGCCCGCCACCTGCTACGATCCTAGCATACCTCACGCGCCTCATCCACATCCATCAATCGGTTCATACATGGTCGTCGGTTTCGGGTTCTTTTTTATTAAATCGCCGATCTGATCGATGTAAGTACGCCTAGGTCGCCCTCTGTCGACTCTTTTAATTAATTTATTTATCTATTTAGTGTTAGATTTTTGACGTGACAACGTCTTATAAATTGATGGAGTCGGCGGCATTCCCGAAAAAGTGTGACGTATGCGTCGTTCCAGTGCAAGCGAGAGCGCGCAACGAGCTACAAAGAGGCACAATCCATTCCATCAGTATTTTCTTATGACGTTGTCACGTTCAACTATCGTCAGTAAACCGACTTTACAGACAACCGATTTTTTTTAATAATCGATATTGTGTAGTAAATTAGCTATAAAGAAACTAAAAGTCTATGCCAAAAGTAGTTTCCTGTTAATTTTAGATCTACCCTTTAAATATTTGCACTTTTTTAATAAAATTTAAAATGACCATGCATAAAACAAATGAAAATTTTATTGCAGTGATAGTAGGCCTATAGTACCTAGTAGTTTTATGCGTGAGTCCCGGGATCGAAAAGAATAAAGAAAGAAAAGTTTATTTTAAGAGTCTGTACCACTGAGGTTTTCATACAACAAACGTGTTTTTTTAATATACCGTGTTATGGAACATAGGCTATATTTTTATCCCGTATTCCCACGGGAACGGAAACCACGCAGAACCGCTAGTAGAATAATATAATTACACTACTGCATTGGTTGAGTAACCTGTGGGAGATTATGGTGAATACTTCCTAATGTGTTCTTGTTACGGGTAGATAGATGATGATGATGTGATTGGGTGAGTAACCCGTAAGGATATTTGTAACTTAAAATAAATAATGTAAATCGAACCGAGAACCCAATGCGAACCCGCTTCCAAGTTCATCCCAAAATTTAGCAACACCTAAATAACTTCGTAACAACTTCGAGAAACTTCCAGAAGCTGCCAGATCACTCGAGAAATGTATTTTTCATTTATTATTAAGTAATTTAATTGGGAAACTTGGCGGCTGGTAGGGATGTAGTGCTGTTGGGTTTTTTTTTTTTATAATCGAGTTTTAATAATCTATTTGTTAAATAAGAAAAATCGATTATTAATAAATCGATTATATTTTCACACAAGTTAATAGATTTTTTGTAAACAGCACCATCTGTGTGATGAATGACGAAATTTGAAGTAAGTTCACTAGTTTATGTTAAAAAGATAAAGAAAGTGAAAAAAAATCATTATTCATACCTTCTTAATATCCTTTTTTTATCTTATAATCGATTGTTAATGATCGTTTATTTTTAATAAAATTAATCGATCATTAAAAATCGATTATTATACAACAGAGAAAAATCGATTTTTTCCATCAATGTCACATCCCTAGCGGCTGGTAACTGATGAGGGTAGACTCGGAATGAAAATGTTATGATGTCGTTATTAATGGTGCTGGTTCGGTGCGGCGGAAAAATAGTTTATTTGTTCCTCAGAAATGTTAGTCATCTCTTAGATGAGAGCGTTGAACCGGTTACAGAGTTGCCGATGATGTGATAGGTATTAATAATTCTCTATTAATATGATCAATGCGAAAGAAAATTTGTCTGTTTATCACGGCTAAGCCGGCGAACCGATCTTGATGTTTGGAAGGACGATAGTTAAGATGTTGATCAAGAACGTAGGCTACTTTTCATCCCTGCAAAAAAAACAGCGTAAGGGACGAGATTAACTAAAATTATCTAATAATTTTAAACAAAAAAACGATATTAAACAGGAAACTAAAAAAAGTAAAAAGCATTAGCCGCCACTACGATTTTCGAAGGTTCCCCTCGATTTCTCATAGATGCCATCATCGGATCCTGGTTTTCTTATCATGGTATCACCGTTGAGATATAACCTTTTCAACAAAAAAAATGATTTATCAAAATCGGTTCATAAATATAATATTATAATCTCACGCCTTTTTTTTTTATCTCCGAGGGGGTAGGCAGAGGTATTCCATTACTGGATATACCCACATTTCACGAGATATATTGGACCCCTAAACGTGATAGGTGGTGAGCCCATCGCCGGACCGGGTCTGTTTACACATGTCTCAGAATTAATTCTGAGACCTGCGGGTTTCCTCAGGATGCTTTCTTTCACCGTCGAGCTAGTGATAAATATGTACGTAAGTTTTTGAAAAACTCATTGGTACATGCCAGGATTCGAACCCGAGCCTCACTGATTTTCGGCCGGCTCTTTAACCGTCCGGGCTATCACTGCTCTTTTTCATAAACGACAAAAATTATCCGCGACACACAAAAAAAAGGCTGAATTTCTTTATTAAAGTCGGTTTCAGAACGGAAATTGTGTAAAAAATTCTTAAATTAAACTTATTTAACTTAAGTAAAAGGCAGATACCCACCCTATTGCAGTTGGGATATTGAGTTCTTTTTATCGTTTGTCAAAACGCAAATTTACTACCGAAAATGTACTGACTACTTACCTATAACGTCATGATTTTATTAATCTTACTTCCTTAACCTTAGTTCAATTTTCATCACTTATTTATACTTATTTCTACCATTCTATGACGGACCATTTACACGAGGGCAATCCAGTAAGACAAGACAATCTACTAAGACTGCATACAAAAAAAACTTGATGACAGTGGAATGGATTGTCCTCAAGTTTTTTTTGTATGCAGTATTAGTGGATTGTCTTACTGGATTGCCCTCGTGTAAGTGGCCCGTTATGATAGTTTATTATTCCCTGGTGTCATATGTCAGTAGTATCATCGATTTGTACCGTTACAGACTTTCATAGACTCTGGTAAACATTTGTATTAATAAAACTACACGCGCCACAGCCTAGCTCGTCAGACACAATTTTGCGCGGGATTCTTGGCAGTTCCTCGTGACGTCACGCCTAGAGACGTAGTTGCAATCTAGTTGCTCTAATCAATATTTATGGGTAAACAGTACCTGTGTTGTCAGGGAGAAAACCCCAAAGAAGTGATTTTTTTGTTGATAAAACCTCCCGTCTGTTGTGTCATGTCAAAATGTGATCGGATCGGATAGTTTGGTGGCAGCAGTGATGAGCAGCCTTACGGTTAAAGAGCCCGATTCTCACGATGGTAATCAGTGAGGCTCGGTTTCAAATCCTGGCATGTACCAATGAGTTTTTCAAAACTTACGTACATAGGTATTCATCACTAGCTCGACGGTGAAGGAAAACATCGTGAGGCAGGTCTCAGAATTATTCGATTCGGTCCGGCGATGGGCTCACCACCTATCACGTTTAGGGGTCGAATATTCTCCTGAAAACTGGGTTTATTCGGAAATCTAATACCTGCCTACCCCCTCTGGGATAAAGGCGTGAGATTGTTTATTTTATTTATTTATAGTTTGGTGTAGTATATAGATAGATAACGCCGAAATAAAGTAAACAAAATATTTATTAAAATCCTGGCACATGGAAGAAACCATTTTTTGTCAATTACAAAATCTTTAAATCAATCTAAATTTAAATAGAGTAGTGGCCAGCGTTATACTTCGACACCGCTGGTGGTAGTGGCGTGACAAAAGTTTAGACGAATCGGCTTTAAGGGTAAGAACCTCTTAAGGCCTTTCGGGGTATTTCCACCGCCAAATCACCCGTACAATGACAACGGCACATTTCTTCTGCTCTGTGAGCTCTGCGTCAAACAGATGATTTAAAAACGGTTCGAGCCGTAATGTTGGTAACCCTGTTAATGGACACACTGCTGTGATTGTTAAAGGGCATTTTAATTCTTTTATGTTGGCAGAAACTTCTATTTTGTTGACATACTGGACAGCAACATAGGTACATATTACAGTAGTAGGTACATATTCATATACACGCTATAAAATGGAATGCATGTGATTCAAGTAAGATTAAAATATTGCGTATGCAACTGGCTGTCAAATATGTTAAATAAAAGAATAAATAAAATAAATAATATCAAACCTTTCATCCCCTAGGGGGTAGGCAGAGGTATTCCATTGGACCCCTAAACGTGGTAGGTGGTGAGCCCATCGCCGGACCGGGTCTATTTACACATGTCTCAGAATTAATTCTGAGACCTACGGGTTTCCTCACGATTTTTTCCTTCACCGTCGAGCTAGTGATAAATATGCACGTAAGTTTTTGAAAAACTCATTGGTACATGCCAGGATTCGAACCCGAGCCTCACTGATTTTCGGCCGGCTCTTTAACCGTAAGGGCTATCACTGTTACTCTCTGTTATGTTAAATATGTTATTTATTATACTATGGCTTCACTGACTTCTATTATGGCTTGGATAAACTGGAACTGAAATTTAATCAATAAACGCTGATGATGTCAAAGGAAAAACCGATAAAATTAGTTTTAGAATAAGAATAAACTCAAAGTCCGCATCATAAAGCCAGGGTAAACCCCTGGAGAGGTGAAACGAACCGATCCGTCAAACTTCCACAATTGTACTTTTATTGCGATTCCCCAGAGGACGACCCACTTCCTACTCTAAATACAACTCAACATTTGACATCACGGAGTTTTTTCACATATTTCATAGGCTTATTCCTTTGGTGGTTTATTTGGTGTATATTCTTATCTCTAAAGTAGAAACTGACTGACTGATTGCCTGACTGATCAACCAACTCACAGGCGAAACCGCTGAGTCTAGTATTAAATAACGATTGTCTATTTCAGATAGCGTGGGTTCTTTCGACTAATAAAAAATATTGTATTTTTGCAATGATAAAATAATTATTATTTTTAATCCTAATATTTTTATTAGTTTGAAATAGTAAAACGGAAAAATGTGAACTGCCACCGAAACCATGATGATATTATGTGAAATAGAGCATAGCGGGTGCCTAGAGGCGTTGGCTGCGCAAATCCTGTATATTTCCATTCCCATGGGAATTTCCAAAAATATTTTCTTAGTGCCCACTTACGACATGGAAACTTGCCACAAAACTTCAATCAGCCAGCCAGTAAGTTTCTTCTTTTATATACCAGTATATAAAAGTAGAAAAAGAAAACGGGATGGTTTAGAAACATGAAATTTTGCACAAGAGTTCCTTAAATAACATAGATGAACACTAAGAAAGGATTTAAGAAAATTAATTCTATTAGGTGGCTAATTTCATCGTTTTCTATATCTTCCGCACCAGAGCAACGGATCAACGTGTTTTGTGATAGTGATAGTGGGAGGACTGGAAACTGACTATCCCGGATGCGGACCAAATCCACTAAATAACCATGTGTGGATTGTGTATCTCTGTATATATTTTTTTTGTTTCTTTTTTTCTTCATTACTCTCTATCCTCAACAGCCGTGTGTCACAACCGACGTGCTGCCTTCAAGTAATTTTCCACTTGATCAGTCCCCGACTTTTTTCTCCCATTCTGCTCCCCGTCGCAAGTCAAGCGTGATCTTATTGGCCTGCTAAGAATTCTAATAAAAGTTAGGTACATCGGGTTAGTGCGTCCTTACCTTTTACGTTTTCCGGAATGACACTTGTTTTAACTGACACTCCGTTTGAATTGGGTTTTTATTTTCTGTTGTATTGTTTTTCTTTAGATAATGCCAGCTTTCTGGTGGCCTGAAGCTGGATTCTAAACTGACAACTCTTCGATATGCGCCTCTGGTTCTCATGGTTCCATTGTCTCTAGCCCAAATGGCACAAACATTTAGCCCTCATTGAGGTCGGTATATCATCTTTCTCATGTGTGAGGAAGGACCCTGAGCTCAGCAATGATGTGGTGTATAAGATGATGTTTCGAAGTGGCGCTATCCCCCCCTTGTGTGAATATACTCATAACAATCAACAACTTAGAGTGTTAGTGCTTGTTAGTTAGAGTGTTACTAAAGGTGTTAAGACTTTTATTTAAACACTTCTTTTGGCAAGTGCAGGCTCAAAACGTGCCAATGTAACCTTTCTCCTACCCAAACCTTTCTCCAACGACAAATCCGAAAAAAACGCTCCTTTCAATAATTATTTTTAAAGATATAGAATAGAATTACTTTCAAAAGATTCTATCGTCATAAGAAAATTTTGTAGAAAAATCTGTGTAAGCCGATTATAGCACTTCAATCCTTTCATCGCTCAAAAGATTTTCATTTCGTTTCTCACTAACGAGTCTTATGAAATCTTGATCAGGTATCGACAGAGGGATTCATCCCAAGTCCCAACTGGATATTAGAGAAAATTAATTGTGAAAAAGCCTTGCTACCTCTTTGAATTTATTGGAAAAGGTTTTGTAATAATTAATTGGTTTCGCTTAGAGACATTTTTTATTAAAATCCTGGAAACTGGTCTATAATCTATTGGATCTAAGTCGGATGGGTTGGCTTAAGGCCTTGAGGGAGTAGGACATTAATGAAGAGAGGACATTGAACAATAAGAATCATTGGATCTGTTTAAATAAGTATTCTTTTTATTATGCTTTTGTTGCAACTTGCAAGGCCCAGAACTTATTCAGGCACCCCGACAATTTTTTGAAAATTAATGCCATTGTAGCGACACTACATAGAACGCGCCGACAGACGGTCGGGTTCTAAACCGCGCTATCGAAGTTTTCTAATGAGTTTGTATAAATACAACTGTCCAACATCAACCGTTGGACCGCGATCCCCAGGCACGAACTCGCCTGGCTGAAGACATTCCCTTTTCACGATGGAGGAGAATTCCACCTCCTCCATACCATAAAGGTTAAGTAGGGCATGGAATTTTGTATGGAAGATTGCCATTTTTCCAACTCCCATCCTATTGCTGTATAAAAATAATTATAAAGAGCAGTGATAGCCTTACGGTTAAAGAGCCGGCTAAAAATCAGTGAGGCTCGGGTTCGAATCCTCGCATGTACTAATGAGTTTTTCAAAACTTACGTACATATTTATCACTAGCTCGACGGTGAAGGAAAACATCGTGAGGTAACCCGCAGGACTCAGAATTAATTCTGAGACATGTGTCTATAGACCCGGACCGGCGATGGGCTCACCACCTATCACGTTTAGGGGTCCAATATATCTCGTGAAAAGAAGGTATATCCAGTAATCTAATACCTCTGCCTATCCCCTCGGGGATAAAAGGCGTGAGATTATTTATTTATTTATATTTATAAAAATAAATTTAATTTAGTGATTGAAGAATTCAAGTACCTACTTTCATGAATGGTTTGCGCCAGGGATGTTGCGAATATTCGCATCCGCATCCGCAAAGGCGGAGCTTCCGCATAGATTTAGACATCTGCATTCGCATCCGCATCTGCATTAACCAAAGCGGATATTTATGCGGATGCGGATGTAATACAAGTTGTGACAAGAAAGAAATTGGGCGGGACCCGCGAATGGCACGTGCCGTTTGCATGAGACAATGACCAATGGGAACGAAAAAATTGGTGACAAGATCTGACGCATTTGTTGTGGTACATCCTTTGTTTCTTGTAACTAAATTATTACGTGTTTGTTTGCGCTGTGGGTTACTTATCGTGAAGATATATATTTTGAGTGTTATTGTGATCAGTGATCATTGTGTGTAGATAATTGAGTATTGGGAAATCTTTATATTAGTCTTAGCTCAGCTTATTAAATTAAATTCGCCAGGAAAATGCCATTATGTTATACCGGTAAAACCTACGTTTTATTGTAGGTAAAGTTGTTTTATAACAGTATTCTTAATTTTTCCAGTGAGGTTCCTGTTATTAATTGAGTAGAATAGAATATTTCTTTATTTGCGTCAAACTTGGGTACAGATGAAAAAATACAGTTTTTGCAGTGCATACATGTTCACTATAATTAAAAGACATGCAAACACCTTTGACATAATGGACCTAGTGCTCCATTAATTGAACGGTTCCTTTTTCAATTTTTATATTTTTTTTCTAAACGCTTCCGATTATTATTTCTGTGTTGTGGCAGAACTTAAATAATGACCTGTCAAATAGTTTTGTAATTTTTTTATATTCACGGGAATTATATTCTGTAATTTTAAAAAAATATACGTGATGATTGAGAAAAAAAATGTCTCGGCGGTAAATGTAAGTATTATTTATTTATTTTTGTAAAGTTATTAATTTTTTTATATCAGTTTATCCATAATATTATAAACTATATGTTAGTTACAACAATATATAAAAATCTGAAGGTGTTCATATAAATATTGAGTATTTTTTGTACCGTTCCATTTTTGGAACAGTAGGAATGTATACCTCTGTAACATACTCTATGAGAGGGTAGTATTGTTTAGGTATGGTATGGGTTTTGTTATGCTTACTTTCTATTTATTTTAATTTATATTGATTGTAATTGAGATTATATTACATTTTGATAAAGATGACACTGTTTTGGCGGCAAATTTGTATACAACACGTCAAAAACGAAGATATCGGCGATGAAAGCTAGAACTGCACTAACCCAGCACGGTGTGTCGCTTCGTTATCTGTTTCGTAAATGATCTAGGGTTAGATAGAGAACGATGCACTATCTTTCACTACTCCACGATGTATTTCTAACCATACAAAATGTATGAGACCGATAGGCTTCTGGCACGTCACGACATTCCGAGCTGATCTAGTGTTTTTCGAGCTGAAAAATTGAGCGGTATAAAGTACCTTTGTAGGTCTCAGTTATGAGCAAGGGCCATATGAAACCATAGCAATACTTATGATTTACTCTCATTTACAAGGAATATTGTGAATATATATCTTCAAACAAAACATGCAACCGCGACCTCCTTGGCCTCAAGAACGCCGCTGCCTAGGTCTTTAGTTGTAATAAAAGGCATTCCAGTCAGTATAACATTAGACAAGAAGACGCACCATCATTATATAGAGTAAAACAAACAAACCCGGTGCGGATTGTGTCTCAAAAATACAAGGATGAAGTGCGATACTTGCAATATATAGCTCTGCATAATAAATGTTCCATTGATTTTCATAATAAATAATGATTTTCTATTATAATACTATAAAAGATAGCTTCGGTATATAAGAACATAGAAATAATAATCAAAATACACTGGAATTTCCTGTTATTTACACTTTTATTTATATTTCCTTTAAATCATGTATGAAAGAAAATACATGGGCCTATTGTCCTATTGTTCCATTTTTGGAACGGTACTGTAATAAAAAAAGTAAAAAACGAGATTTTTTTTAATCGATATTTTTGGGTTCTATAAGCTATTTGTATGCCCTTCTATGTGTTTGATACCAATTTAAAAAAAAATTTTGAATTTTTTGAATTTTGTGACTACGAGGGTTTATGTTACAAATTCTAAACAATTCCCCATGCTGTTTAGCAAAATTCATGTTAGATGATAATGTCAATAAGCCATTAAGGTCTTTTAAGAATGATCTGCAAGAGTCAAAGCGAGATATTCCCGTTATTGCTCTAATATTTTTTTTCTGCGGAATGAATGCTCTACCTACCTACGTTTTTTACTGTTTCCCCATAGGATGATACCTTTACCTATAGTAAGATAATTCTTCATTCATATACTATATTTATATAAGATCCCAAACATCCGCATCCGCATCCGCATCCGCGGATGTGAGCCTTGAAAAATCCGCATCCGCATTCGCATCCGCGGATGTGAAAAAATCGGCATCCGCAACATTCCTGGTTTGCGCGCTCGCAAATTGCGAGTAGCAGAACAATATATCCGATAGCGAGACATTTCCGCAAATCCATAGTAACAGAAATTCGGAATCAAATTTGATACGAGTAACAAAAACAGTTCTCAGCTCCAGGGTGAGCTTATCAAATAAATAAAGTTAAACTCGATAAGTTTCCGGAGACCTTCCCACCGGGCTCCGGGAAACAAGGAAAGTTGCCACCGCAAAATATGGGATTTTATTTAAAAGGCGAGTGGAAAACTAGCTACTTTACAAAATAAAAACATTTATAAAAATGTCTACGCATTTTATCTCCCAGGAGGTATGCAGCATTTCATGTTTTCGTTCACCGTCGAGATATATACATATTATGTAAATACCTAGGTTTTTCAAAACTCATTGGTACAGTCAAGAGCACATTGTCAGATTGAAACATTGGATCTTCATTGACGAGTTTAGAGTGCTTTGTTATTAGACTATTGACTTTTCTAAGTGTATTTTATATACCTACTAGCAACCCGCCCCGGCTTCGCACGGGTGCAATGCTAATACTAAAACCGTTCTCTTTCTCTATCTATTAAAAAAAACCGCATTAAAATCCGTTGCGTAGTTTCAAAAATTTAAGCATACATATGGACATAGGGATATAGGGACAAAGAAAGCGACTTTGTTATATACTATGTAGTGATCTATCTATATACATATAATAAAACTCTAACGGGGCCGTGTCTGTACATTAAATATTTTTTTAAAATTTTTACGGTAGTGTATATTGTTATCGATATAGATACCGAAACGCCAATTTTTGGAATTTTTGTCTGTCTGTCTGTCTGTCTGTCTGTCTGTCTGGTTGTGCACGCATCACTCAAAAACTACTGGACGGATTTTGATGAAATTTTATATGGGGATAACTGAGTACCCCGGTCAACATCTAGGGTACTTTTTATTCCAGGAGAATATCTCATTCCCACGGGAAAATAAAAAAACTGGTTAAAAAGAGAAATACGTACTACTCCGAAACGATAACACCTAGAAACTTGAAAAATGGTATGAAGGTGTCTGATATGTCATAGGAAATTGGTATGAAGGGGTTTTTGGAAATTCCCACGGGAACGGGAATAAACTAAATCCAAGCGGGAAAACGCCGCTGGGCACCCGCTATTTGAAATATGGTATGTAGGTGTCTTAAATATGTCGTAGGCAACCACTATGAAGGGATTTTCGGAAATTCCCACGGGAACGAGAATAAAAGGAATCCGCGCGGGCAACGCCGCTGGGCATCCGCTAGTACAAAATAAATGATTTTGTATTTGTAGCGTACTTTTTACAATCGCATTAGAAGTCAGACTCGCACTACAAGTGTAAAGCTTAAAGATCTTGACTGTGCATCCCCTTGTCAGGATTCGATTCAAAGTCTTGCGAAGCGCGCTTTTTAATCGCAATTTTTGAAAAAATAAAGAAAAAGTTCGTAGAATGAGGTATTCTATTTCTGGAAATACCCACAACATACAATACAATACAATACAACAACTCTTTATTGTACACCAAAAACAACACAATATGGATACCATGATTAACTAAAGCACAATGTAGGTATAATACCCATGTTTCACGAATATATTTTTTGCACTCCTAAATCATCAATAAAACTTCTGACAACCTGCGAAAGGAGACGTTTCATGAATGTATGGAGACTGGGCCTGCACCATGTACACCAGTTTTTTAGATAAATATAAATAAAATAACTATAGTTTTGTATTTTTGTACAATGTGCAGGCCCAAAATGAAACGTCTCCTTTCGCACTTTGTACAACGCGTAACAAAATCAGCGCAATTCCTAATATAAAAAAAAAAATTATGATGCCTTCGTACTTTAGTTTTGTCTAACCAAAAACACGTGTCTCATCATTTATTTCTAACAATATTTGTGATAAGTTTCAAGTTGATAGACGTGATACGTGACGTGAAAAACCACACTTTTCTATATCGATTTCAACCCCTACTTTCACCCCTTTACGGGAACAGAAATACGTACCTTTTTGTTTGTTGAGGAGTAGGTATTTTTACAAAGTTTCGAATTGATACACCCAATTATGAAGGTTTTCCATACAAACATGCAACCCTGCTTTTTACTCTCTTATTCCTAGTCTACGTCTTAAAAACAATAGCTGTTAGAAAATTCAGCTTTCTAAGTCCAAGGGTTTAAGCTGGGCGTTGATGAGTCAGTGAGTCAGGACTTCTCTCTTTATATACCTATATAAATATATAAATAGATAGAAGTTTAAACATAGCGATTATAAGCGACAAAGTGAAACAGAGAAACTGCTATTTGAAGTAATTATTAGTATCACGTCATGTTTTCTAAATATTCCTGATCTTATTGACCCTGCTTATTTTTCGTGAACTCACATTCCTATCTATCGTATGAGATTCGTCAAACCAAAGTCGACTTTATTTCAATGCGTTTATTGTGGCAATTCGAAGAGTAACTTGGTCTTCTCATATCTATATTTAAAGTCGATGGTAGAATCTTAGGCTCATTCTAAGCCCACATCTCTTTCATCATGCATCTCAAATTCGTTTGTGTTCTCTTATCGTGCGTTGTAGTAAATTGCTCTCCAAAATTGACATGTTTAAACGATGCAGACTTCACCACAGTTGATGATTTGACGGAAGCTATTGGTGAATGGCATTCTCAGTCATTTATGGGAATGGGATGTCCCCTCCCAACTCACAAAATTCGAGAGATATCCCCCGAAGAACTGGAAAATATTAAATCTATCTGCGGCGATAAACTTGGTGATTTCAAATTGACATTACGTATCAACTCGGGGCAACAGGAAATAGGTACTGCACACATTGGGAAGAAAGGGAATACCACATACGTTGCTGAGAGTTGCAAATACATTGGCGAAATATATTTAAAAAAAAACAATGAGTACATGGTTATTAATAAGCCGACGAAGAAAGGCATGACACCATTTCTGATGAAAATGCCGATCGGACAGACCCAGCAGTGCGTTTTAACGACGGAAGACCGTTCATATTTTTGTTAACAAATGTGGTCTATGTTATTCATATGTAAATAAAAATATAATAAAAATAAATTGACGTGTTTAACAAATTTGTTTTTGAATCTATATCTAACCTGATTGGTAAAAATAAAAGATAGACGGAGATGACGGGCCTGTTGGCTCAGATGGTATTGACCCTGTCTTCTGAGTCCGAGGTCGTTGGTATCAGTTGTTTAGTACCCATATTGTCCTGATACCGCGAATCGTTCTTTTGAGTTTAGTAGAGGACAAAATCTAGTATTTATTTCCACAAGCTTACGTTACGTTATTCGCAGATCGTTTAGCCCACTTGTATATAAAAGCTAAACGGTTTCTCGCCAATTACATCTAGAAATTATTATTGTGTAAATTGAATTTTGTAATTTTAAAATTGATACTTATTGACATTCTATATCTGACATTTTATTGACATTATTTTGTAATTTTTAGTTTGACATTTGTACTCTTTGTTTTTGTAATTTGTGTTCAATTTCTGACGTACATGTGTTTTGGTGTTGACTGTAAACCTGTAATGTATCTGAATAAATAAATAAAATAAAATAAAATAAAAAACAACATGTTTCATGACAATTTAAAATGCATTTTTCTCGTTTATCTTAGTTTTTTTTTTCTCTTGGTTTTAATAATAATAGATATAAAGGCCGCTACTAACGTACATTAACCTCCTTCTTGCGTATGAATTTCTTTATGAATTTTATTTTTACATATTTATATTGTTAATGATACGACAAATAGCGGTTATGTTGTTTAGCTGCTTTCAAACTTCCGAAATCATATCCAATTAAGAACGATAAAATATAAATAAAGCCGTTAAACCTTAATAGTCGCTTTTTTAGTAGTATCAGATAGATTTTTAACTATTTAACATGGACAAAACTAAGTAAGAGGGCGGTTAGTTCCGTATGTTATAATGGGACCGCCTTTTTATGTAGCAATCATAGTATGAAAAATCCTAATTATAATAGTAATAATATAATCTCATAACTATAATAATAATAACATAATTATAATAATAAGAAGAAAAACTTACGTACATATTTATTTATCACTAGCTCGACGGTGAAGGAAAACAGTAAGGAAACCCGCAGGTCTCAGAATTAATTCTGAGACATGTGTAAACAGACCCGGTCCGGCGATGGGCTCACCACCTATCATGTTTAGGGGTCCAATATATCTCGTGAAATGTGGGTATATCCAGTAATGGAATACCTCTGCCTACCCCCCCCGGGGATAAAAGGCGTGAGATTATATTATTATTATTATATAAAACTACTTTCTAAGTAGTTCTCGTTCAAAACCAATTTTCGGTGGAAGTTTGCATTTTAATAAAGTTTTGTCCTTTTGAACTTCAGTGATATATCCATTTGACATTTTAAACTTTCGGTATTTTAACTTTAAGTCAAAAAACCATTAGGTATTTTGATTTTAGGTATTTTGAACTGAGGTTATTTAACGTTAGGTTTTTAATTTTAGACATTTAAATACGTAACCAATTATATATTTTTTAGTTTTCTCATTCTCTTATTATTCAGTTTAGAAAAAAAATATGAGAAACTCATTTTGTCGACAAGGAAATTTTAAAACATATACGTAGTGTATGTATATGTATATATACCTAAGTATAACGTATATCACTACGAGAGGTGCCTCTCGCTAGGACGGTGGCTTTCAAAAGAGCATATAGCTTCATGATTCAAAAGTACTTAATTAATTTCATAGAAAATCCTTTGATCGAATGTTCACTACGTCGAAAAACAAGCACTAGCAAAGCAACACAATATCTAAGTAGGTAGGTACATATTGGCAATTTAGTTATTGATAACTAACTATTCTGTTTGTTGGGTGTTATTTACGTAAGTAGAGCAATAGCAATAGCACGATAACCTTAACCTGCTTAAAAAAACTGTTCTGAGGGCAAATTAACAAAACAAATATTGTTATTTCTTCAGCAGGAAAGTCTAACTCAAAGTCAAAACTCATTTATTTGTGTAGGTTAAAAAACACATAGAAACGCAAAGAGATAAAAATATAATAGGGCATAGAGGAGGCATTGGGAATACAAAAACTTTGAATCTAAAGCTTCATGTCAGTTAGTATGAACGCGAGCTGTCATTCCTCATGTCATTCGGTCGAATCGCACTAGACTTTTGCCCACTAGTAGTAGTAGCAAAGAGATTAAAATATAATAGGGCATAGAGAGGACAAAGCAAGGAAAATTTTAAGCCAAAAGTTATTCCAAGTGGAATAAGTCTAGTACAATTTCGACCGAATGACAGCTCGCGTTCATACTAACTGACATGACGCTTGAGCTTCAAACATGCTTCAAAGTTTTGTATGAAAATATTCCCAATGCTAGGTCCTATTATATTTTAAACTCTTTGAGTAGTAGTAATATATATAGAAGCTTTATATATTATAAATATTTTTGGCTTCAGATTTTTCTCGCTTTGTCCTCTATAAGCCCTATTATATTTTAATCTCTTTGCATAAATTTGTTACTGAATAAAACATTTTTTTTTAAATTATAAATGTCAATCTACACTAATACTTGTATTATAAAGAGGAAAGATTTGTATTTTTGTATATTATTTAATGAACTCAAAAACTATTAAACCGATTTAAAAAATGCTTTCACCCATGAAAAGGTAGAAGATCCCTGAGTAACATAGGCATATTTTATTCCCGTATTACCACGGGAACAGGAACTACGCAGGTGAAACCTGCGTAGTAATATTATAAATAGGAAAGGTTTGTATTTTTGTATGTTTTTATCTTTGTTACGAATAAACTCAAAAACTACTTGACCGATTTTAAAATTGAGTATAGGTATAACGCACAGGTATAACGCGTAACAGAAAAAGCGCAATTCCTCATACACCCCAATTAGTATATTAATATTAAAAAAATATGATGCAATCGAACTTTAGTTATGTCTAACCAATTTTCTTAAATATCGATTAATAATAGCACGATTTTCATAGAAAGCACTAAATTTAGCTAGGATAATTCATTTTTTTTGAAAAATTTAACACATATTAAAAATAGCCGAAATCGAATAAGTAGTCGATACTGAACAAACTAATTTCAGGAATTGCGCTTATTCTGTTGCATGTTGTATAAGCATGGATATAGATAGATAAAGATAATATTGAAGTATACCTAGATGTGTAATACGTATAGATTTTACCGAACAGTAATCTGAAATTCGCAAATAGCGACCTACATGTACTCAATTGGACTGAATGCAAGTGCGAGCGAGATAGAAGACACGAATATCAATGATGACCGCGACAGGTGTCGAAAAGTACCCCCCAAAAAGGGGATGTAGAATTTTTATTGGCAAAAAGAATTGCGCTCCATTTCTGTGTTATGCGGTTAGGAAGTTTACACATCAATATTGCTGCTGGTGTTATGAGGGCAAATAAATATGATAGCAAACCGTTGATTAGTTATCTACATAACTATACATAATATGTAAATCACTACATACATATTATAGTCTATTTCACGTAGCATGGGTTCGGACAGTTCACACTTTTACGATTTACGCTTACTAATTTTGACATATAACAATATATGATTAAAAAATAAATAATATTATTTTATTATAGCAGTGATAGCCCGGACGGTTAAAAAGCCGGCCGAAAATCAGTGAGGCTCGGGTTCGAATCCTGGCATGTACCAATGAGTTTTTCAAAACTTATCTACCTACATATTTATCACTAGCTCGACGGTGAAGGAAAACATCGTAAGGAAACCCGCAGGTCTCAGAATTAATTCTGAGACATGTGTAAAAAAAACCCCGTCCGGCGATGGGCTCACCCTATCACGTTTAGGGGTCCAATATATCTCGTGAAATGAGGGTATATCCAGTATTGGAATACCTCTGCCTACCCCCTCGGGGATAAAAGGCGTGAGATTATTTATTTATTTTATAGTTTTAGTTAACTCATAACATAACGCATAACAAAGTAAAAGTTCGTTGTTTACTAAATGCATAACTTCTCGTGACTAGGACTTTACTGCCATGAACTAGGCCAAATGAAATGCGGACTCGCTTCAGCAAGAAGACCCATCAAGCCTTAATTACAGCAACACCAAAGTAACTATTTCCTTTTGAGAGGATTATTTTTGTCGTCAGTTCACTAATTAATTAAAATGTTATGACCATATTTTATTAATAGCAGCCGTTTTGTTTTGTTAACTGGGAAAATTAGTTTGAGTGACTACTGACAGCATCATTGTATAGTGTTCTTCAACCATCTGCTTACCTGATGAAAAGTATTTTTTTATCAAGTACCTACTTGAGACCCGCCCCGGCATCGGTTTATCTGAGAAGCCTTCCTCGTTTATTGCACTTTCTATTAAGGAACACACAGTAGACTTAGACAGACAGAAAACTGAAGCTAAACTGAACTAAAGAATACAGTTTTCGAAACGTAGTTCCCTTTTGCCACTTGGCTACCAGGAACAAAGAAGAAAAGCATTTTTTCTTTTTATTTCTAAACACACAAAACCTATGGGCAAGATAGAATATTATATACAAATATTTTATCAAATAAACCTTATAAATAACATATAGGGTCCAAAGAATAAAATGCTGAAACATGACATTTTCAGGAATGGAAAACAAGGTGCGAGAATATTCATTTTATTTTAACGAGTTGCTTGCTTTTGCTCATTGCTACTTTTGCCCCCGAAAAAAACATATGCTTGCAGATTTTAAAAAAGTTAGTTTTATTTCCCTTCGGTCCTCTCAATCCTTTCATTTAGTCGTCTGCTTCTATCGATAGCGAAAGAAACAATTAGATTTAAATTTTTTGAAGACTTTCCCCACAATCTTTGCTTTGCCTCCTGCGGCTATGGATCCAATGTTGTTGACAGTTATTGAGCAAGAGAACTATACAAGGTGACTTTTTTTACCGTCTGGAAAAAAATGTGGTGTGATAGGTAAGTGTAATAGATTAATTTGGCAATGTTACTAAAAAATTTTTTTCTTGCTTAAACTAATATACATTACTCAATTGTAGTCAATAATACACACTGATATATTTGAAAGGTGTAAGCATTAAAGATTTTATTCATCCAAGTCAAATATAGGTCAATTACAATACATAGGTACAAAAGTGATATCACTAATACCACTAGTCAAAAATGCCCCCCCGAGACGTACCAGCAGCAAAGGAGCCCATGACACACATCGCGTTGCCGCGTTGTATGGCAATGGATAACCTTTGCAGCAGGTAAGCCCCGGAGCGAGGGTCACAGCCCCTCTCACGAAGCCGACGAAATAGTATTTAAAAAGAAACAGGCTCGTAGCTTCCATTTATGCGCAATCTACCTACAACCGCCAGCTGCGCGTAGTACTGTGCGTAGTTTTTTAGATTTTGTAAATTGCACTAAACATGACAATATTTAACAATCAATCTCGTGTATAACTTCGGCTCTAGATACCTTATACGTCATATTTTTTTCCAGACGGTAAAAAAAATCATCCAGTATATAGGTACTTCGGTTCCAGTAACAAATAAAGCAGTTATCAAGTATTCCTCGTTTAATATGATATCAAGAAATAATATAGGTAATATATATATTTTACTTTAGGTAAGTAGATAGAACTAACCACAAGGATGGACCGAAGACGGGTCATTATACCAATGCTTAGGGGAAGCTTATGTCAGCTAAGTTAAGCAGCAGTAAGCTGTGTTAACAGAAATCGAAAATGCCGTCGCTTGTTATAACACATTGCTGCTTCCGTCCCCTTGGCATCTTCATGCTCACTGGCGCCAAAACTCCCGATATCTGTCTCTTCATCACGACGTAATAGTCTCCCATCTTTCGAAATTCCATGATCATGATATAGTTGCAGCCTGGGCTATAGTAAGTATTATTTCCTTTAGTCCCTATGAATCCAGCCACATATTCTTCAGAATCTTTCCATGTGGAAACATACGCCAATTTGAAGTCAAATTCCTGGAATTTCTCACCGCATCGTCGATTAATGTCTGTTTTGTCTTCTGGGGTTACGACTCTGATTTTGTCTGAAGGAACTGAGCAGTTCGGGGGCTTTGTATGCCACTCACCAATAACTTCAGTCCAATCATCGACGGTGGTGAAGTCTGCTGCCTTCAAACATTCGTCGTTCGCAAAGCACAGCACTTTTACGAAAAAGGTTACGAAGAAACAATACAAGAGCTTCAGGTGCATGTTGGGGCAGATGTCCTTACAGACTGGCACAGATAACACTAGTCTGGATTGAAGTGAATTGAATTATCCTTGGACAGCCCACTGTGAGGATACGCTATTATAGACCTTTTGAGCAAGTTAGACGCTATACAGCGTGTCCAAGTTAATCGAACTATCACAATAACAAAAGATGGACCGTTTTCTGTATTGCGTACCCAAAGGTGGCACCATATTACTAAGCCTCCACTGTCTGTCTGTCTGTTAGTGGGATGTATCTAATGAACCATAATAGGTAAACAATTTCCACAAATTGTGTTTGCGTGGAACTCTTCGTGTTCGAGTCCGACTCACACTTGGCCGACTTTATTTTACTTTTTTTTTTCTTCTTACCTAGAGGTAGTCTAGTGTAGGTAATACGTCTAAATGACAGCTTGTATTCGTAGAAAAACAACGCTTGAGATCAAAGTTTTTGTATGAAAATATTCCCGATGACTGCACTTGACTAGTATATTTAAATCTCTTTGCGATTTTGTATGAAATTTTAGCAAAAAGGCTACCTTCATCGCTGGAGCCTGTTACTTTACCCTGGGTTGATGAATGGTGTTGTTCGTTATGTGGTTTCCTTTATGCAGACACAATACAATTGTCAATTGCCATTTTCCGCCTGTTGGTGCAATGAATGAATCGGATGCAAGAATGGCAACTACAATTCTAGAGATTAATTTATTTCTGACATCATAAAAACACGCGGTATAATGTTTTTAATATAACTTGCTCATCCCGCAGTTTCATCCGTATTAGTGTACAGCATACGATAATTGGAAATACTTTAGGAATCCGAGTAGCAGACCCAGAGATTTACCTGCAGATTACCTCTAACACACAAATGAATGCCCCTGAGTTTCTTACTGGTTCTTCTCGTCTCGGTTTACTGCATTTGTAACCAGCAACTCTTCGGTGGAGATGGGCTGCTGTTTACATTTAGCCAATCTTCATGGACGAGTTTAGTATGCCTTGTTATTAGACTATTGACTGTTCTAAGTGTTATTCTTATTACCTTACAGAATGAAATACATTTTCAATTTTCGAATACCTCTCTTTTGATGTAGGTGTACATAAATAAGAGTAACATAGGGAACGTATAGGTAATTTGATTCCAATAAGAAAAACACAAGAAAGCAAGTATTTATTTTGAGGCTACTTACAAACATTTTAGATATGTTTATTGATTTTAGATATAGGTGAAGAATATAGAGGTTCTAAACTATGTTGAAGACAAAGAATCAAAGAATTTTCATTACAATCAACATCACTAAATTTTTCATTTATTTTCACTAATAATTTTAAATACAATGTCCTTACAGGCGTACCCACATCGACAATGTAAACGATGACATATTATTAAATGTAGTAACAATTCAAATTTAAGTAAAAATTTATATGTAGTCACAAAATTATAAAATACTAAAGTCAAACAATTAACAATAAATAATATCAAATAATTTAGCCTTCATAATGTGAAACAATGTAAAATTAAAATTGTCAAACTATGTAAAATTTATAATGTAATAAAAATGTACTTATAGATAATGAATAATCAAATCAGAACAATAGAATATGTTTTCGAATATGTCAGAAAAAAGAATCAATAACAGAAATCAATACGGCTTGACTTTGCTTTAATGCATTTCTGCTTCTTCCCACTTGGCATCTTCATGTAAAGAGGGACCATTTCTGAAAGTTCTGACGACGATCTCTCCATTAGAAAATAGCCTCCTATCTTTTTAAATTCCAAAGGATAGACTTCCGTGCAGCTTGGGACATAGAAAGTACTATTTCCTTTCGTTCCTATCAAACCTGCCACGAATTCCTCATCTTCTTTCAAAATGGAAGTATACGCCAATTTGAAATCATACTCTTGGAGTTTCTCTCTACATCTCTCTGTGATCTTTGTTTTGTCTTCAGGGTTTATAAATTTTATTTTGTCTGTCTGTACTGAGCAGTTCGGTGGCTTTGCTTGGTAGTGCCATTCACCAATAACTTCGGTCCAATCATCGATTGAGGTGAAATCTTCTGCAAACAAACATTCCAAGTCTGAAGGAAAGCACTGCACTATAACAAAAAATAGTAAGAAGAAACAACACAAGAGCTTAAGATGCATGTCGAGGAAGATGTACTTACAAACCAACTGAGGCATTCTACTTGTATTTGAAATGATCGCTGTAAATTGCATTATCCTATACGACGCTATACGGGGTGTCCAAAAGGAACTCTGATAAAATATAGTAGATACAGAAAAAAAATCACGCCTTTTATCCCCGAGGGGGTAAGCAGGGGTCTTCCATTTCTGGAAAAGCACGTTTTACCATTTTATTGTTTGGACTCTAACGTGATAGGTGGTGAGCCCATCGCCGGACCTCGGTCTTGTAACACATGTCTCAGAACTAATTCAGGGGCCAGCTGGTTTCCTCACGACGTTTTTTTACTCCGTCGAGCTAGTCATACACATGCTCTCGTCAGGATTCAAACCCGAGCCTCAGGAATGAGAAGTAGGCTTTTACCGCACGGCTATGCTCTTCCCATACAGATATACAGAGCAACACATACAGATTTGCGGTAAAGTTTTTAGAAGGGCATGGAAAGGGAGGAAAAATGTCTGGCTTCCGCAAGTTACCACTATGTCTAAAGACATATTATATAATTAGCGATTCTGAGCAGTTTCACCCGCGTAGTTCCCGTTCCCGTAGAAATAAAATATAGCCTATGTTTCTCTTTAATATTTAAAACAATGACAAACAGTTCAGTTATTATGTAGGTATGAAGAAACATTTAAGACTTAATTATCATTCTACCCTTACATTACTAAACTTGAAGCGGATTGCTTCTGTCATAACATTGCTGCTTCAGCCCATTTGGCATCTTCGTACTAAATGGCTTATAAACTTGATGCCGATTCCAGAATCACGACATAATCTCTGAATTTTATTAATTCCTACCATCGTGATATAATCGAAGCCTGCAGTTAGGTATTACTTCCTCGCGTTCCTATTGTATCCTACCACAAATTTTTTAGGATATTTTAATGTCCCGGAAAAAGCCATTATGGCTCCTAAATAAATAAAAGGAGATGTGCATTGGTCTGACATACGTATGTGCCATTCACCGTCAATGTCAATGTGCCAATCACATAATTTCCGTTAAATCATCACCGGCGGTGAAGTCTTCTGTCTCCTAACATTCCTCGCCCGAAGGAAAGCACTTCACTTTGACGAAAAGTTTTACGATGAAACTATTTCACAGCTTGAGGTGCATGTTAAGATAGTTGTACTCACAAACTGAAACGGAGGCCAAATGTCTGTATCACAGTAAATTGAATTATCATTCTACATCCTGCGGTGACCAGAAGTAAATAGATTATGTAGGTATGAAGTCAAAAAATCTGAATTAGCAATACAACATAAAATTACAGAATTATTAATAACAGAAATCGATACGGCTCCCTTTTGCTATAACACATTGCTGCTTCTGCCCCCTAGGCATCATCATGCTGAATGGCAACATTACTCCTGATATCGATGCCTCAATAACGAAATAATCTCCCATCCTTTTAAATTCCATAGGAAAGATATCTCTGCAGCTTGGGATATAGTAAATGTTCTTTCCTTTCGTTCCTATGAATCCAGCCACGTATTCCTCTGCGTCTTTCCAAATGGAAATAAATGTCAATTTTAAATCAAATTCTTCGACCCTCTCTGCACACCTCTTTTTAATCCTTTCTATGTCTTCTGGGATTATGGCTCTTATTTTGTCTGCATGTGCTGAGCAGTTCGGTGGTTTTGCTTGATAGTGCCATTCGCCAATAACTTCCGTCCAATTTTGGACGGTGGTGAAGTGTTCTGCCTTCAAACATTCGGCGTCTGAAGGAAAGCACTCCACTTTTACAAAAAAGATTACGAAGAAACAATACAAGAGCTTAAGATGCATGTTGAGAGAGATGTACCAACAGACTGAGTCAGGCTACTTGTCTGTATACTAATCGCAGTAAATTGAATTATCCTTGGACATCCGTTCTTTCCTTTAATCAGGCGCCATATATAGAGTGTCCAAGAAAATGGAACGGTGCTGATAAAAAAGATCACGGATCACATACGAGTACTGATTGAGGTAGATGTTTTATCAGGCCATATATAAACCGAGACAGCTGCACTGCTCTCGCACATTCGTCTAATTGGTAATTGCTCCAATTTTGCCATTCAATAAAAACTGGCTAAGTGCGAGTTGGACTCGCGCACTAAGGATTCCGTCCCGTATCTATAAAAAGCGAATGAAAGGTAAATTGCGGTTTACGATTTATGACGTATTTAAAAAAAACTACTTACTAGATCTCGTTCAAACCAGTTTTCGGTGGAAATTTTGCATGGCAATGTACATCATATATTTTTTTTAGTCTTATCATTCCCTTATATTAGAAGTTACAGGGGGGGGGGGGGGCACATTTTACCACTTTGAAATTTCAAAAATGTTACAGTAGCTCCAGAAATTACCTTATTTTTTTATGAATTAGTATCCTTACGACTTTTGTCCCCGTGGGGATAGACAGAAGGTAGGTATTCCATTTCTGGAAATACCGGCGTTTCACCAGTATATTTTTGGGCACCTAGAAGAGATAGATGGTGAACCAATCGCCGGACCGGGTCTGTTACACATGCCTCAGAATCAATTCTGTCACTTGCGTGTTTCCACACGTTTTCTTTCACCATCGACCTAGTGATAAATATGTACGTATGTTCTTCAAAAACTCATTGGATCATGCCCCAGCCAGGCTCACGAATGAGAAGTATGCAGAAATTACCTTTAACAAACATACTTACCAATAACTTTACCGCGTTGTAATCTTATGGATTGGGTAACTTAAGGAACTAAACATTGTATAGGTACTACAATTCAAGTAAGAAACACAACGTAGATTAAATATTTATTTATTGAAAAAAATGACAAACACTTCAGTTATATTTACTGATTTAATATTTAAACATACGGAATACATAATTATATAAGTGCGTAGATAAATATTTAAGAAATATCATTACACCCTTACGTCGCAGAAATCGATGCGACCTTCTTTTGTCATGACACACTGCTGTTTCTTCCCACTTGGCATCTTCATGCTGAATGGCACCAAAGCTCCAGTAGTCGCTCTCAGCATAACCACATAATCTCCCATCTTCTTAAACTCCATAATCATGATATAATGGCAGTGGGGGGTAAAGTAAGTTTTATTATCTCTAGTCGCTATGTATCCCGTCACAAATTCATCTACGTCCTTAACGGTGGATGTAAAAGCTAATACCAACTTCAAGTCAAACTCATTGTACTTATCGCCACACTTCCCTTTAACCTTCGCTTCGTCTTCAGGGGTCACGACTCTTATGTATTGAGACGGCAATGTGCAGTTCGGAGGATGTGTTTGATAGTGCCATTCTCCGATAACTTCGCTCAAATCGGTGACGGTTGTGAAGTCTTCTGCCTTCAAACATTCCTCGTCAGAAGGAAAGCACTGCACTGTGACGAGGAAGGTGACGAACAAACAATATAACAGCTTCAGGTGCATTTTGAGAGAGATGTACGCACTGACTGAGGCAGAGACCAATTGTCGGTAAGTGGATCACAGTAAATTGAATAAGTCTTGGACATCCTGCGGTGACGAGGTGCAAACAAAGTATTTTTGCAGTCGAAGCTACCTATATCTTGTTAAATTACATTGAATTACAAGGTTAATTTAATAATGAGACATGATTCAATATCATGTACACTGATACCTATTATGAAGATTAAAAGTTTTATTTGTATGTTTTTTCGAAATGGAGATTATAGCCCATACTTTCTCGTGTGTGAGGAAAGACCCTTAGCTCAACAGTGGACTGTTACGGGTTGATGAAAATTATTTTTCTAGATTCGTCTCTCAGCTCTTACGAGTTTTGCACGTGAGATTATCTTATCACCTCATCATCCTGCAAGATTACATGCGCTATAGCATCACAGCTACATATTCGCCAATGGCGCAGTACTTTTTGCATGCGTACCTCCACGTGTCAGCTTCATTAGTAACTTCCGCCAACCACGCCGCCGCGCCGTCAATAATGTAGAACATGCGTCATTGTGCGAATAGAATAATTGCAGTAGAATTAATATAGAGCAGTGATAGCCCTTACGGTTAAAGAGCCGGCCGAAAATCAGTGAGGCTCGGGTTCGAATCCTGGCATGTACCAATGAGTTTTTCAACAACTTACGTACATATTTATCACTTGCTCGACGGTGAAAGAAAGCATCCTGAGGAAACCCGCAGGTCTCAGAATTAATTCTGAGACATGTGTAAATAGACCCGGTCCGGCGATGGGCTCACCACCTATCACGTTTAGGGGTCCAATGTATCTCGTGAAATGTGGGTATATCCAGTAATGGAATACCTCTGCCTACCCTCTCGGGGATGAAAGGCGTGAGATTATATTATTATATTAATATAGATTTCGATTACAGATTTTATATAGAAATTAGATTTATCAAAATGACTTCATGTCAGCGAGCCATATAGAGAAGCCTGTTGAAACGAATAATGGTCCAGAAAATACGATGTGAAGATTAAGATAAAAAACAAAGCGAAGTGAAGGAAAATAAAATCAGCAAATAAAAATCGGGATAAATATTCCAGTCTTGGCCAGACTTATAAGTTCATCCCGTTCGCTGTGGAAACGGCTGGTTGCTGGAGCACGGAGGCTAAGCAATTTATAGCCGAATTGGGCAGTCGTTTAAGAGAACGAGGAGGTGACCCCCGCTCAGGGGGCCAATTCTACTAAATGACAGCGGTGATAGTTGTATGACTGTGGTCACTCAATGGTGATATTATGTCAAATTTTGACACTTTTCGTATTCTGTTAACTGTCAGTTTTCACAATCATTCAACTATCATTGTTGACCACTTTTGGTATTCTACTATTCCTACCATGGAATGGCGCTGTCCAGTGATTGCTTTTTTCCCTTTATTTTAAGGCATTGGCAATTTAGCCATCAGCCCTAAACACGACACGAAATTCAGATTTTAGCTCTGCTTCAGAGTCTATGCACAAAAATACACAAGTTTCTTCAAAACTTATCGAAATGTCACATGTACCATAAATAAAATCAATCATCTAAAGATTTTAGTGCCGAAAACCCGAAATAAAACTAATGACACGCATGGTAGTAATAGTTATATATGGTAGGCAACACCTAACGTAGTCCATAGTCATTCCATTGTTATGCCACTATGATTTTAGTGGAATACAAATTAGATGTCATAGTTGCCAGTTGCAGCATAATGGAATGATAGTTCGATGACAATGGCTGACATTTAGTGGAATTGGCCCCCAGGTTCGTTCCTGGTGCAAAGGTTAGCCGTGGCGATCCAACGCGGTAACGCAGCGAGCGTTATGGGCACGTTTGCACCAGGATCGGCAAGGGGCGGGTTGTTTGATTAGGTTAAGTTTAGGTATAAGTCTGACAATGTTGTTGTTTATTTAATTTCTTTATTTTTATTATTGATTTTGACATGGTAGAAGGAAAATACAATACAACAAATCTTTATTGGACACCAAAAACAACACAATATGGATACCAACTTAATTTTTTATTCGGATCCAATTCTTAACTCTATCAGTCTTACTCCACTATGCTTCTTAACGAACGCATTTCCACTGCATTTAAGTTTTATACTTCTTTTGCCACACCCTATACTTACTAGTAGGGATATATTGATCAAAACACCCCCCTAGTACCGCCCTTTACTGTTTTAATAACTTTATGTAAACAATTTATTAAATCTCGCATATTTAATAATAATAATAATAATAATATAATCTCACGCCTTTTTTTTTATCCCCGAGGGGGTAGGCAGAGGTATTCCATTACTGGATATACCCACATTTCACGAGATACATTGGACCCCTAAGCGTGATAGGTGGTGAGCCCATCGCCGGACCGGGTCTGTTTACACATGTCTCAGAATTAATTCTGAGACCTGCGGGTTTCCTCACGATGTTTTCCTTCACCGTCGAGCTAGTGATAAATATGTACGTAAGTTTTTGAAAAACTCATTGGTACATGCCAGGATTTGAACCCGAGCCTCACTGATTTTCGGCCGGCTCTTTAACCGTCTGGGCTATCACTGCTCTAACATAAGTAACGTTAAGTTAAGTTAATAAGTTTCTAAGTCGTAACATAACGTTCGCTAAGTGTAATTAATCACTGAGTAACGTTTAATAAGTATCCATGTCAACAAAATTAAATTGTTTGACGAGCAGATATTACAAACATAAGGGTTTGCTAACACCATACAGTGGCGAGCAGCTAAAGCTACAGGGGTTGCTGTGTAGTTGTAAAAAAAATAAGATAAAATATTTATATTAAATTCAATGGTGGAATGGTAAGCTCGTTTTTCACTTTTATTATATACTAGCGGGTGCCCAGCGGCGTTGCCCGCGCGGATCCAGTTTATTCCCATTCCCGTGGGAATTTCCAAAAATCCCTTTATAGTGGTTGCCTACGACATATAAGCCACCTACATACCATATTTCGAATAGCGGGTTCCCATAGCGACGTAGCCCGCACACATCCAGATTATTCCCGTTCCTGTGGGAATTTTTAAAAATCCCTTCATAGCGGTTGGCTACGATATATAAGACACCTATATACCGTATTTCAAGTTTCTATGTGTTATCGTTTCGGAATAGTACGTATTTCTCTTTTTAACCAGTTTTTATATTTTCCCGTGGGAATGAGATATTTTCCTGGAATAAAAAGTACCCTAGATGTTGACCCGGGTACTCAGTTATCTCCATACCAAATTTCATCAAAATCCGTCCAGTAGTTTTTGAGTGATGCGTGCACAACCAGACAGACAGACAGACAGACAGACAGACAGACAAAAATTCCAAAAATTGGTGTTTCGGTATCTATATCGATAACTATATACACTACCGTTAAAATTTTCCAAAAATATTTAATGTACAGACACGGCCCCGTTAGAGTTTTATTATATGTATAGAAAATATTGTATTTACTTTACCATCTATTAAAAGGTCTTTGTTATATTGTGCAACAATCGCAAATTGCAGCAAAATGTGTTGATAAAAATACGAATAAACTTAACAGATTATTCGTATTTAACGATTTTGGTAGTATGGAAACGGTAAAGCTGTAATTATTTTAACCCACTTGTTCCTGAATTAACTTTTTTTGTACAATTGATTTGAAATTTCGTATATCTATCAAAAAGGTGACATAAAACAGATAAAAAATTATAATTTAAATATTTCATGTCTAGAAAAGCGGGAAAATGCCGTGTCGTAAGCGACACAGTAGGAGAATCTACTACTATAATCATTTACTATGTTGATTTGAGTCTGCTTCGTCATAAATCAGGAAAGAGATAGTAAAACGCATGATCTAAAGCATAACAAACTTTTTTATTTTACTCTTTTTATAACAGTACTTACTAAGGGTATGATTTGCTTCGAAACGTGATTTTTGATCTAATGTTACATTACATTTTATGCAATAAATCTTGGCACTTTTGAAACAAAAGCCACAGCGCAACCAATCTTCCCTATACTTTATCAAATGTCCCCTGTGATCGTATTGTAATGCCTCAGCAACACTTTCTGATGGACGACAACCCCTGTGACTGTCTGCTTTCTTGTTCATCTCAAGTAGAATCACAGCAATATTTCTTTAGAATTTCAGATGGTCCAGCTGTCCTCCATTTTGCTTATACAATTGCCAGGCTTTGTGTGTGGCCATATCAAGGCAATGGCTGGTCAGTGACAAATACCATTTTTTCCACCAAAACTGGTCCTGGAGAGACCGATATTCTTCTGATCTGAACGGTCGACGCCGCCCATGTTTTCATTATAGGCCTTTATGATAGCAGGTTGGTCCACGAATACGTATTTCTTCTGTTGTAAGTAAAGATATATAGCCTTCATTCCTGTCTTCACTGTAATCAGAAGAATCTTCATGTCAAACTTCAGCAGGTGCTCGTAGTTGAGACCCAGGGAGATTTTGAAGTAAGACGTAGTCCTCATTGCCAGTCTTCATCCGTAACTTAACCGGCATGATAGTTATGGAGTCAGGTACTTCCATCTTATCATTTTGCTCCAATTCCTCAATTATCTCGTTCAAATTAAGTTGTTTTTTTACAAAATTTCTCAAGTAGTTATGCATTATAGATAGTAGTACATTTTCCTACTGTGCCTTAAAAGGAACAGACAATAAAAAAGGATTTTTTTCAATGAAAATGTTATAAAATAATCTATATTTTTATATTTTCAAAGTATATTGGAATCAAATATTGGTAATTATATCATACATAAATTAAAAACAAAAACAACAAAAAGAGAGCAGTGATAGCCCTGACGGTTAAAGAGCCGGCCGAAAAGCAGTGAGGCTCGGGTTCGAATCCTGGCATGTACCAATGAGTTTTTCAAAAACTTACGTACATATTTATCACTAGCTCGACGGTGAAGGAAAACATCGTGAGGAAACCCGCAAGTCTCAGAATTAATTCTGAGACATGTGTAAATAGACCCGGTCCGGCGATAGGCTCACCACCTATCACGTTTAGGGGTCCAATGTATCTCGTGAAATGTGGGTATATCCAGTAATGGAATACCTCTGCCTACCCCCTCGGGGATGAAAGGCGTGAGATTATATTATTATATATTATAAAAACAATATAAAACAATGTTTAACTTACCTTGAAGTACACATTGCAAAAATCATGAAATAATAATCTTTTTTCACAAAAGTTAAATTAACCGCAGCTCACGGGTATCACTTTACACTGACTGGCTAATACCTCAACGTCTTTTAACAACATAAAAAATAATATTAAACTACCCTCATAAACTTCAATATTTTTTTTAAGTTGGTGTGTCGTAAACGACACAGTAGGAGCAAGTGGGTTAAATGTGAACTTTTGATTACCTACATTGATTTTTTTTAGATTTTTAATAAAAAAATATTTTTGACGTCAGGGAAGTTAGATGCGCGAGAGATATGTCATGCGTAGCAAGTGGCAGTCTATTGTTTCTGCCTACTCAGCCGGCAAAACATCATGAAGTATTTATGTAGATAATAAAGTATTTAAACACTAAAACTTCCTGTTTTTTAGAAACAAAAAAGGTGCTAGTTCCGAAAGCCTTGTAAAAAGCCTATTTGTTAACAAGTGATACCTACTAAATTTGTGGTTTGCTTTAGTTTGGTACAATAATTGTATTTGTACCATTACCTTCACATAAACTGCGTCCACCCAAACTCTTCTAATATTGCAATACTATTGTGCTCCTGTAAATTGTATGCAAGTAAATAAATAAGGTATTAAATTTAGAGACGTATACTTAGTCTGTCTCGAAGTGCACACTTGTAATCTTAGGTAAGACGATGCTAAGGAAGCACGCAATTATTATTTTATTAATTCACGAGAGCCAAGCAGCTCAACGTTACCTAATATGCGTCCAATGCCTTTTAAATTATTTCAGAAGACTCAAAACGAAACTTTTGATACCAATAAAAGCTGCCAAAATTTTTATTAATCTTCTTAATTTTTTAAAAACAATAAAGTTTATTATTATTTAGTACTAGCAGCGCCCCGTGGTTTCACCCGCGTAGTTCCCGTTCCTGTGAGAATACGGGGATAAAATATAGCCTATGTGTTGTTCTGACGTATAGACGTATGCGTGCACAATACAGACAGACAGACAAAAATTTCAACAATTGGTGTTTTGGTATTTACATCGAGTACCATATACATACACTACTGCTAAAATTTTGCTATTATTAATCGATATTAAAAACATTGGTTAGACACAACTAAAGTTCGATTGCATCATATTTTTTTATATTCATATACTAATTGGGGTGTATGAGTAATTGCGCTTTTTCTGATGTTTTAGCTAATTAATGATAAGAATATTGTTACGTCAAGCAAATCACTTGATGCTTTATTGATTAATGCCCATATTGTAGGAGTGCATTATAAATAACTAGGCCGCCATTCTTCGGTGATCCGCCATCTTGGATTTGGAATGACGTCACACAGCTAATCATTCATTGTCATTCAAACTAAACGTGTATACAAAATTTCAGCTCAATCGATTGAAGATATCTGCTTCAAAATAAATAATATTACGGTTATTCAGTCCCAAACCAGGCAGGGCCTGTACTGTGGGTACTAAACAACTGATAAAGCGACCAGACACGAAGCCAACAGACATGCACACAAATGTTGGTCCCGAGCGGGGATCGAACCCGCGAACTCCGACTCAGAAGGCAGGATCACTACCAACTGAGCCAACAAGCCCGCGTCTTATTGACTTAGTGACAAAAATTTAGTTACAAGATTCCACCCGAACAAACATACATAATTTTAGCATTAATCACACAAGCTCTTAAACTGTCCAACATCAATCGTCTTGGTCCAAGCTCTGACGGAAGATCTTCCCTTTTCACGATGGAGGAGCAGTTCATCTCCGCTCCTTCACAAGTGTTTTTTGAAATTGCAACTTAAATTATCTTTACTGTAATAAACCCAATAGGTACAAACAACAGGGCTACCACACCACTCTGCTCACTCACATATTTTTCACTAGCAGCGCCCTGCGGTTTTACCCGCGTAGTTCCTTATCCCGTGGGAATACGGGTATAAAATATAGCCTATGTGTTATTCTGATGTATAAGCTATTTAACTGTAAAGTTTCATAAAAATCCGTTCACAAGTTTTTGCGTAAAAGAGCAACCAACATCCATACACCCATACTCACAAACTTTCGCGTTTATAATATTAGTACGATTTTAGCTCGACGATGGAGGAAAACCACCAGATTAAACCCTCAAACCTCAGAATTAATTGTGTGACAGTGTGACTTGTGTGTACCAGCCGTCCGGCAATGGGCCCACCCTTTGTTACGACTTACGACCGACAATATATAAAATTTATATTGTGCATGAGTAATTCTAGCCTGACTACGGAACCCTTATCTGAACGTGACCCAACAACTTTCCCGGGTTTTAACCGACTTCAAAAATGGAGGAGGTTATCAATTTGACTGTATGCTTTTTTTATGTTTGTTACCTGAGAACTTTCGACTGGGTGAACCGATTTGGATGATTCTTTTTTATTTGCTTCCAGATTTGGTACCATTTTAATTTCGTCCAGTTCTGACAATATCATATATTAGTAAACCATATAAGTCTTAAATTTGCATTAAGTAGGTATGTGGGCGACAAATGGTTATCACCCCAACCGATTTCGATAATTCTTTTTTACAAGCTTTTATTTACTTTCACCTGCCCGTTGTCTCTAATCAAATTTTGCAAGTTAAATTTGACCCACTTCCTGGTTACTGATTGAGCTGAAATTTTGCATATATGTGTAGGTTGCGAGACAATGCAATATTATGATGACATGGTGCTGATCTGATGACGAAGCTGGAAGGTGGCCATAGGGACTTCGCAATGAAACGACACAGCCTCATCGAGTTTGGGCTCGTTTGATTTGTCTTGACGAGTAATTTGTCTTTCAATGGTGACCAGGGTCTGATGATGAAGCTGGAAGGTGGTCATAGGAACTCTGTAATGAAACGAAGCAATCCCACCGAGTCTCGGGTCATTTGATTCGTCTTGACAAGTACTTTGGTGCTAGATGGTCTCTCGGTACAAATCTTCACTCTTTATAATGTTACTTGCAGTTTCTGCGCGGTTTCGCGGTGGGAATCACTACATAGTATAAAACAAAGTCACTTTCTCTGTCCTTATATCGCTATGTCCTTATGTCCCTATGTCCCTTTGTATGCTTAAATCTTTAAAACTGCGCAACGGATTTTGATGCGGTTTTTTTAATAGATAGAGTGATTCAAGAGGAAGGTTTTAGTATAAGCATTGTACCCGTGCAAAGCCGGGGCGGGTCGCTAGTACTGGAATAAAATATAGCCTATGTTACCCAAGGATCCTAGCTTTCCAATAGTGAAAGAAATTTTAAAAGTAGGTCCTGTAGTTTTTGAGGTTATTCGTAACAAACATACAAAAATACAAATCTTTCCTCTTTATAATATTTACAGCGTGTTACCGAAAGGGTATATCAATCTCAAATGCCCGCATTCTTTAGGTAATAACAAAACTATACGGCAACAGCCTGTTATGGCTCACCACACATGTTACGAACTTATGAGAATTTCATTTAAAATTTAACTTAAAAGTAAATGGCAAAATTTAACATTGCACATCACTGGTATGAAAACAGCTGACCGGGGTCAATAAACTTTTGTCACCTGAACTGATTGAAGTACCTAAATCCTTTACTCCTGGTTTTATGTTCCGGATTTTTGTTTTACATTTTATTATGATGTTCTTATTATTAAGTTTTTGTTATCAAGAGCAGTGATAGCTGGTGGGGCGTGTAAATAGCCCACACCAGGAGTGCGATTTTTGAATCTCACTGGTGATATCAAAATCACCGGTGACTAAAATTATCACCGATGACTTTTATGTCACCATTTTCAAAAAGCCGTATTTTTGAAAGTCACACGCTGTTTTCAATAAATCGTCGCAATCACAAAATATCACAATCGAGCCCCGCTGCTAATTCTTCCGAAAAACATACTTTGGCACTTTTGGCAGATGGCACTACGTCAACTGTCAAAAACAATTGCATGGTGATTTCAATCACGAGTGGGTGGGGGCATTCGTAAATCGATATCATAGGTATGACAAACGTAAGTCACCGATGAGTTTCAAAAATCCGAACTTTCGGAAATCACTCACATCAGTGAGAATTAGTGAGATTGATAAACTTACTTAATTAGTGAACTTGGTGAGATTCAAAAATCGACCCCCAGGTGGGGAACGTAACTCGTGATGCGGGCGTAGAAGGGCGAGGACCGTTTGTGGACAGAATTGTCGACCCCGTCTACTGAGCCAAAATAGGAATGGGTACTCAAGTTTAAAAATGTCGGTCTACGATTTGCGGGCCCGCTCCGACACTTGACTCTTATCTTGCGTAGGTATTTTATAAAAGGCGATAGCGGAGACATCCAAATTCATAGAACATTTATTAATCCTTAGAAACGAGTTACAAAGTCAAAATGTGAAATAAAGACGTGTGGCACTCGGGGACTGCCGCGGTAAAGCTATTACATAGCATTTTGTATCAACAAGACTGCCGAAAAGAAACGACGTTAGACAATGCACGGCCTTCAAGCCACACCTCCGTGCCCGTCGGAGTGGGGAGCGTGAGGTTTTTTTTCGTTACGGAATTTCTGGATTCGGTCCCCGCGCTCAAGGCCCTCGATAGAAGATAAGCAATAGCTTAAAAAAACTAAACAAAGCAAACCGAAGTGCCAGTATGTCAACAAAACAGGCGCAATACCTCCTTTGAACCACCGTCACTTAAGTAGGTCGCATTCGTACTCCAAATCTATCCCGGCTCAGCTAAACTGGATTAGCACTGCTGCCTCATCAATAGCCTTGCGGTTAAAGAGCCCGCTTCCTATTCAGTGAAGCTCGGGTTTGAATCCTATCGAGGGCACGTACCAATGAGTTAATAAAAAATTTACGTACGAATTTATCACTAGCTCGACGGTGAAGGAAAACATCGTGAGGAAACACGCAGGTCCCAAAATTAGTTCTGAGGCATCTGTAACAGACCCGGTCCGGCGATGGGCTCACCACCTATCACGGTCCAAAGAATCTCGTGAAAAGGTGGTATTTCTAGAAACGGAATACCTCTGCCTACCCCCTCGGGGATAAAAGCCGTGGGATTTTTTATTTCAGTTTTTTTTTAATTTCTTACTGAAAGTTATCTAATGAATGTAGGTAGGAAATAAGTGAACCTAAGCCGTACAGTCAAGAGCACGCTAAGCTTGACACTTTGGACTTTGACCCGGCCCTGTATTCTATGGCGCGTAGTACAAATCAGAGCTCAGCTTAAACTGGTAGTGTCAAGCTTGACTTGCTCTTGACTGTACCAGAGTACCACCTAGCTAGACGTACAACTACATACCACCTATTGAATTGCTATCCAACTAGGGAAAAAAGTTGATGAAAGTACTAGGACCCCATAAGTAGCAGAAGTTGTTCGGACTGTCTGCGCCTAATAATAAACCAAAGAGATTATCTTTTTTTTAATAAATAAACCCTAATTTTTTAGTTGTATCTGAAAACTATTTTATCAACCCAAAGTGATTAAAATATCTTCTACAGAATTTAAATCTCTTTGTATCAACCAAAGACAATGTTTGTTGCTTAGTAACCAGTGTTATGTTTTAGTAACTGTTTTTTGAAAAAAATATCAGAATTTTTGTGACCGATTACATATCGTGAAAATGTCGTACAATAATAGGGAGATGATATTGTGGAAATGTGAGTGCTACCCGAGTGCTTTATCATGAAAGATTCCTTGCTGGTAAACTATTTGCTGAGCGTCTAAAGCTACCTTCTCTGGTTCAGTATCTTTAGTAGTTTTGTAATGGCAGGAATGTTTACTTGCTAAAACGATTGCAATGCCCGTTCTATTTATGCATCGCTCTATGGTTGTATGAAGGAGCCAAGACAGAGAGTGTAATGTGTAGAAACGGCCGGTTTCATTAAGACAATGGGTTTAAATTGCAGTGGTTAGACAGACGGACGGACGGGAAATACGTCTGGTGCAAGTCGAGGAAAACAAGGCTTGCATCTTTGACTAGTAAAATAGTTATTTGTTATGCAAAACTACAAATATGATTTTTGGCTCCAGTACTTACTTGTATTGAATCCTGTGGTTTCAAAGGTACGAGACGCAAAATAAATTTGCTGCCGAGCGAAACACACAACTTTTTACGTCACTACAGCCAGGAAAATACTAGGTGCAAGAAAAACATCATAAATAACTTTGAATAGGTATTCAATCGTCGTTCTGGCCAGTACGATCATTCTAAAAATGAAGTTTTGCACCGACAAGAAATAAGTATTCATTAATTTTCAGTAGGCTGGCACAGAGGTTCGAATTTTAAAATTCTTTGTTTTTCCACTTAAGGGATAAGAAAAACTCAAAGAGTCAAGTGTGCCAATTTTTTTTATTACAGATATTTGTCACTCGGGTATCAGACAGGAATAAAAAAGGGATTCTACAGGCTATCAGATCAGACAGGGATAACTCGAGGATTCTATTAATAAGAAGGACAAATATAAGAACTTTTATAGAAAGTACAAATCAGGGTTCTCTCAATATCGTTATTACCTTCCTCATCATAATATTTTTTTTTGTAAACAAGCTTTATTTTCGAGTTATTTTCAGCATGTCCTTTCATTTAATACCCATACTGAAGGAGTGCAATGCACTCTAGTTTACCATCTTCGGTATTCCGCCATGTTGAATTTGGAATGACGTCACACACCTAATCATGCATTGTCATCCAAACTAAACGTGTATACAAAATTTCAGATCAATCGGTTGAAGATATCTGCTTCAAAAATGAGTGCAAGATTCCACCCGAACTAACATAGGTACTTTGCTAATAATAAGAGATTAATTTATAACGCGAAAGCATTAGACTTTCAGTGACTCTGGCAAACATTTATATCAATTATCTATCTATACGCGCCACAGCCTAGCTCGTCAGTCATAATGCGCGGGATTGTTGACAGTTCCTCGTGACGTCACGCGTAGAGACGTAGTTCCAATAGAGTTCGCTTGAATTAATATTTATGGGCTAACACTAGTTAAATAAAAGCATGTAATTTTAGCATTTCCTTGTGCTTTGGACCACACCAGTTTATATAGGCATTCAAAACAGAGCAGTAGTATATGCTAGCTCGGAAATAACGCTCATTATTCACCTGCAGCCTGGCTAATGGAGCTTGTATGTACCACCTAATTATTTACATACAGCAGTGCATTCATAATTTTATTTCTAAATAGCCTATCAATCAGCAGCCTGATGAAATAAAAACAAAGGCAATGAAAACTAAAGAACTATTTATTTTAATTAAAGTAACAGTGCTCGTTAGTGAAAGACGAGAGAGCGCCGATGATCTTTTAATGACCGATATGCGCGTCATGCACTATTGCTATTGAACTTAGCGCAGGCGTCCACACTTTGAACAAGTTTACCACGGGCGATCTGTATAAATATAATCCCCGAGCCCTTTATCCCCGAGGGGGTAGGGGTATTTTCACGAGAATATTCGACCCCTAAACATGATAGGTGGTGAGATCTGTTTCAATTGATAATAATATTGATTCCCGATTACGCTGCTGGACCGGACAAGACTAGCTGTTCCTCGCTGTTTCACTTGCATAGTTTCCATTCCCGGGGGAATACGGGCATAACATATAGCCTAGGTTATTCAAGGATTTTGTAGATTTCCATTTGTGGAAGACTTTAAAATCAGCCCAGTTGTTTTTGGGTTCATTCGTTGCAAACATACAAAATCTTTCTTCTTTATAATATTAGTGTAGAAGTGTAGATAAATTAATTTTATTAATTAATATAATAGTGTAGCTGTAGATAGTGTAGATGTAAGTGGAAGAAAGTTACTGGCTGACTGATCGATCAAACGCACAGCACAGCCAGTGGCGGATTTGCAGTCTTGGCCGCCCTGGGTCCCAAGCCATGTAGTAAGTATTAGCCGCCCCCTTCCACCCATCACATAGATTACCTACATAAAGAATTTATTTTATTGCCGCTTTTTATTTCTGTCTACAAAAATACAAAAGTGTTATAGGAAGATTTTTGTTACCTCGGTGTCGTCGGTGCAGTGTGGCCCGCCATAATGTGCTCTAGCCTTTAGAATACTTCGGTTCTGACTTTTTTGTCACGATTGGCCGCCCCTAATATATGGCCACCCTAGGCCCGGGCCTATTAGGCCTTAGGGCAAATCAAGCACTGAGCACAGCAAATCCTAAGCCGCTGGGTCTAGAAGTATAATTTTGGACAAAGGTTTATTAAATAACTGAGCTCTAAGAAATGTTTAGAAATTCCAACGGGAACGGGAATTAGCAGGACCCACGGACAACGCCGCTGGCTCTTGCTAGTGAATAATTCTTGTATAAAATAGAACAAACAAGCTATTTCAACCTAAGCTCCTTCTCGGGGCTAAAACCCCTCTGAGCGGTAGCAGACTTTACATACTTCGCCGAATTATTAATTTTCGAGCAAGCTTCGCCTTACCAAACTTATATCACGTTGAGTTTGTTATGCAGGAACCTTTACTCACTGTAAGCATGAGATTGTAATGCAGTCGCACGGAATGCATACACTAAGTAAGATGACACGCTGTTCCAAAGTTCGACGGCTAATTATTTTAGTTTACTTACATAGTCAAAAAAAGGTTTAAAAAAACCTTTTCATTTTGCAAAGTGACAGAGGATATCTTCTGCCGTCACCGTGTCCATTTTACCTTTTCAAAACAAAATTTCAAATTTACGTTATTTTTATTTAAATTTTTATATCAATATTTCACTTTGAGATTGACCATTATTTTTAGCTATAACGACTAGGCAAAAACATCATATTGCAAGCAAAATCAGCAAGATATCCAATTGGAACAATTTAACTCTTAAAACATTATTTGAAATTTGTTAAGACTTATAAAATTAAATCAATATTATAAAAACAATCATTTATAGGTAATTAGGCATCGCACAAAATTTTGACATTTATTTTTAAATAACAACCAAATACCTACTTGAATTTTATTATATTGACTATGCGATATATATAGAGGTGTGATAACCCTGCTGATAAAGAGCCCAGTTCTCATTTGTGAGGCTCAGGTTCGAGTCCTGGCATGTACCTACCAATGTGTTGTTCAAACTCTTACGCACACATTATTAGCTCGATACTCGATAGTGAAGGAAAACGTGTGGAGATGCGCAGGTCCAAGAATTAATGCTCAGGCATGTGTAACAGACCCGGTCCGGCGATGGGCTCACCACCTATCACGAATAATGGACTGTTCAAACAATTGATAGACAAACAAACATTAAAAACATTGGGACTATGTACATACAAATATACCTTCAGTCAGTAAATTTAAAGCAAATCTCAGTTTAAATTAAAATTCAAATGATACCTACTTTCGTGCTACCAATAAAGTATAAACTTTAAAAAAAATCAATTTTAAATATGTAATACCCAAACAAAAACTCAACAACAATAAACATTATTTTATCTTACTCGTACCTCAATTTATAGGCGGTATTCATTTATTATCCGCGCAAAAATTTCAAATTCCGAACGTAGAGTTGGGAAATCAGTATCGGTATTTTACGATTCTTGTCCAAAGAGATATCGATTAGCAATTTACGGTTTTTGCGCGTGAACCATAGACAATGTTGCAGAACTTCTCCGGTTTATGGCTGGCTCCGTCCGAGTAAAGATGTTTTATGAGCTTTATCTTGAAGTTACTTCTTACGTCTTCAGATATTTTGGCTGTTACCGTCACTAGGTATTTTATTAAAAGCTATGATATGTATCACGGATACGCTTATGTTATGAGTCATATTTTGTGCACAATATATTTTGAAATACTATGTGATTTCCGGTGGTTCGTCTAAGGAAACTTGTTTCTCTAAATATCTATCAATACTGAAGGGAGAAAAAACTATAGTAATTAAGGATTTATCAATTTCTACTCATTTTAGTTCTTACCCATCATCATCATCATCAGCCTATAGCAGTCCACTGCTGGACATAGGCCTCTCCAATTGCACGCCATTCAGCTCGATTCTCGGCAACTCTCATCCAGCTGCTACCAGCCACCCTGCGAAGATCGTCGCTCCACCCAACCTGAGGGCGTCCTACCTTACGCTAGTGAGACGCTTCGAGCTAGTGAGAAATATGTACGTAAGTTTTTGAAAAACATACAAGTACGTGCCCTCACCAGGACTCGAACCCGAACCTCACGGATGAAAACCGGGCTCACTAACCACAGGGCTACCACTGCTCTCTCCCGTACTAAACAATCGTACCTACTTTCGTGCACCTTCCTACATTCATCCTAAAGTTGTCTGGAAGAAAACTCTTTAAGCAATAAGACCGCCCATTTTCCTTTTTAAACCATTGTGTCATTTATTTCATATTTTTATAGGTGTACATTATAGATTTGTAACTTGATTAGGTAGTAATAGCTCAGAAGTGAGAAGAGTTTTAGTTTAAAAAGATTCTATCAAAAAATATATTTAGTAGAAAGCAACAAATTAAAAAATACTGCAAAACCGGCCAGTTAGAGTCCACATTAAAGCGAATGGGATAATTTCAGGAGGCCACTCCTGAGCACGTGGGAAGTACTTGGGTGCGAAATGACCAACAACCGGTATGTATCGAAGCTAGTTTATTACTGACTGGTAGGGGCGGCGCGGGCGCATACACCTCACTCCTTTCCCTTTAATTTTGAAACCTGATAACAATAAGAAAACACAAAGAATTAAAACTAACACTTACTCACTAGGTACATTTCTACAAGCATAATCTATTTTCTTAGTTCTAGGCCTTAAGATCGGGCCAACCCGTAGCGGCGGCGCGGGGGCGCTATCCGCGACGGATGAGAATGCAGTTTCCACATTCGGACCGGAACTTTGCTCTGCCTCCTTTTCCACCGGTAACTCTGTGTTACACTCTTCACTTTCTATTTCACTGGAAACTGAGTCCGACCGCTGAGTGACAGTCGTTGGAAAAAGAGGCGGATTAAGTGGTAATGGGGGCGAGGGTGGCGGCGATGCTGAGGGCGGTGGCGGAGTGAACCACGTATACTTGTCATCGTCATCACCCTTTCTTACATTGTTGTCAAATTTTGTGCTCCCCGTATATCTCATAATCTGATCAATGTGCCGTTTGCACAAAACATTGTAATCGTTAACATATATTTCAAACATCCGGTTACCAATTATAGTTTGTATAAAACCTAAAGTCCAAAATTGTTTTCTCGCTGTAAACCATCTTAACCATACTTTATCCCCCTTTTTAAATTGTCTGCAATGTTGCTCTTCATTGCGGTCTTTTAAATCAAAATCATTTTTACGTTGGGGTAAAACCAGATCCAAACGTGACCTCAAGCTACGGCCAAACATGATTTTAGCGGGCGATAAACCAGTAGAACAATGCGATGTATTTCGATATTCAAATAAATATCCCAATAACTTATTATGTACATCTGTTTGTGAATTGGCGGTAGATAATATACATTTTAACATCTTTTTACATATTCTTACAGAGTTTTCAGCTTGGCCATTGCTTGATGGATGATAAATAGGCGATGTAATATATCTAATGCCATTCATCGTGCAAAATTGCTCAAATTCTGTTGACTTAATTTTAACATCGTTATCTGATACAATAACATGTGGCACGCCAAACCTTGAAAACAATTCTTTCAACTCGATTATTAGGGACCGTGTAGACGTACCGCCTTTCATAAACAAACATTCGAGCCATTTGCTATACGCATCTATAACTATTAAGTATACCCGCTGCTCAAATGACATGTAGTCGATATGTATCCTATGCCAAGCGGCCGAAGGGCGAGGCCAAGGTGCGGGCGCGGCGCGCGGGGGGGAAGGTCGCGCAGCCACACAAACTGCACATGATCCTATCCATTGTTCGATATCGCCATCGATTTTTGGCCACCACAATTTACTACGCGCTATACTTTTTGTTTTTACTATGCCTAAGTGACCAGAGTGTAAGTCCTGTAATATCTGATTACGATACGACGTCGGAATAACTACCCGATGACCACGAAACAAGCAACCGTCATCTACTTCCAGGTCAGCTTTGCAGTTAAAAAAGGGCGTAACTGAACTGCAAGTGATTTTTCGTGGCCATCCGTGGCTCATATACTTAATTACAGTTTGCAACACGGGGTCAGCTTCGGTAGCTTTTCTTAAATCATCAAATGTAACTGGTGCCACATTTGCGTCTAAAAATTTTAGAAAAGATATATCTGCCTCTGCCTCTTCATCATCACATTCCGGCAGCGGCGCGCGAGAAAAATAGTCCGCTACTATATTTTTCGAGCCACTTATGTATTGGACTTCATAATTGTAGGCCGACAGTATAATCGCGTAACGCTGAAGCCGAGACGCTGCCATTACGGATATCCCAACCTTTTTACCAAAAATGGATAATAAGGGTCGATGATCCGTTTTTAAAATAAATGGCTCCTGTCTACCATATAAATACTGATGGAAGCGTTTAACTCCAAATATTAAGGCAGTAGCTTCCTTCTGAATTTGGCTGTAATTTCGCTCACTAGTGGTTAACGAACGCGAGGCAAAAGCAAGCGGCCGTTCCGCTCCCGTTTGGGGGTCACGTTGGCTCAGTACTGCGCCAAGGCCAGGCCCAGCATCTACCGATAGCACTAGCTGTGCCGCGGGGTCAAAATGACCCAGTACCCGATCTGAACAAAGTTCTTTTTTTACGCTTTCAAAAGCCTCTTGCTGTCGGAAACCCCACTCCCATTTTGCCCCGTTGCGCAATAATTCGTGTAGAGGGCACAGCATGCCTGACGCGTTAGGTATGAAACCGCGGTAATAATTCACCATGCCCAAAAAACGCTGAACGTCTAAAATATTTTCCGGTTTAGGGGCGTTTAAAATAGCCTCGATTTTCTTAGGACATGTACGTAGACCATTTTTATCTATAACAAAACCGAGGTATGTCACACTATTTTTAAAAAAGTCACATTTACTCTTTTGCAATCGTAACCCCGAGTCATGAAACCTTTTTAAAACCTCCCGTAATCGCGATAAATGCAATTCATCAGTAGGTCCCGTTACGCATACGTCATCGAGCCAACAGCTGACGCCTTCTATACCTACTAAGAGTGTCTCCATTGTGCGTTGGAAAATAGCCGGCGCGTTAGCTAGTCCATACACGAGCCTCGTATACTTATACAACCCTTTTGTTGTATTTATAGTAGTGAGCTCTTGTGAGTCGTCTGATAGAACGAATTGATTATATGCGTTACTAAGGTCGAGTTTCGTATAACGTTTACCGCCACCGAGCCGCGCAAACACCTCTTCGATACGGGGCATAGGATACCTATCTATTATCATATCTTTATTGAGCGTTACGGAAAAATCACCCGCTATTTTAATTTTACCGTTGTCCTTCAAAACAGGCACTATAGGTGTCGCATATTTAGAAAAAATTACAGGTACCAATATACCTAAACCAACAAGCCTATCAATTTCTTCCTCTACCCTATTTTTAATAGCAAAAGGAACCGTACGAGGTTTAAAGAATTTAGGCGTAACATTTTCTTTTAATCTCAATTCTACTTGAAATTTGTTAAATTTTCCTAAGTCTTCATTGAAAAGGCTCGAATATTCGCTTAGCAACCTTGGTAGCTCACTTTGAAACGATTCCGAACTAACAAAGTTAATTCTTTGTTTATCAATTGCAACATACATGTTAAACTTGGTCATAAAATCACGGCCCAATAGACCTAAACGACTACCCTCCTCCATTACATAAATATCTATGTCGTGCGTTTGTTTAAAGTATGTTATTTTTGTAGTAAAATAGCCCAGTGGCGTGACTTGATGACCATTGTAGAAACACATTTTTAAATCGCATTTTCTTAATTTAGTGTCCGAAAAAGTTTTATAATATAATTTATCACTTATCACACTCACGCCTGACCCACAATCAAGTTCCATTGTTAAGTTTTTACCGTTAAGGGCCACCTCTAATAATATTGGTGCATAATTAACGTACCTTAAGTTAAATAGCTCGCACTCCTTGCAACCTTCAGCACTCTGAGAGACCTCAGCTGATCCCTCAGGGTCAGCTTGAATGCAGTTAACACGACACTGTTTTGCCTTCTCAGCGTTGCACACCTTTTTGAGATGCCCTTTTTCTCCACACACCTGGCAGCGGTAGTTCTTGTATTTACATTTACTTGCGTCGTGACTCTTAAGCCCGCACACGGAGCAACGTCGAGAGTCGGAGGACCCCCCGGTACCAGGGCGACTTGTACCAACCCGGTACATCGGCTCCTGCTTGACTTGCACGACGGCAGCAGGAACAGACGCCGTACGTGCGCTCCTGGCATACGCAGCCTTCTGGGCCACTTCCACGGCCTTCGCGAACGTCAACGTGGCAGCATCCTGCTCGAACAGCCGGTCGCGCTCTGGGCCTACGCTCAGTCCCAGCACGAATCTGTCCCTAAGCAGCTCATCCAAGGGGGCTCCAAACTCACAGCGTACAGCAAGTCCACTTATTCGAGCCGCCCATTGTTCGATGTTTTCTGCAATGTCACGCGTCGCCTCGTAAAATTTCGCCCGTTCGACGAAAATACAACGTTTTGGCGCTAATTGTTTATCTAACACATCTACTAGCTCGTCGAACTTAGAACCCTCGACCTTATTAGGATGCACTAAGTTCCTTACCAGTCGGTATGTCTCGTCACTCAAATGAGTTAAAAGCAAGGCACACTTATTGTCGTCCTTCACCCCATTTAACTTAATATATTGCACTAATCTGCTTTTAAAAATCTCCCATTCTTGGGAGGTGTGATCAAACAAGGTTAAACTTCCGAGGAGGTTTGACATGATTTAAAAACAGATAATAATTACACACGCGCGAAGTAAAACGTCCGTTCGTCGCCAGTGGGAAGTACTTGGGTGCGAAATGACCAACAACCGGTATGTATCGAAGCTAGTTTATTACTGACTGGTAGGGGCGGCGCGGGCGCATACACCTCAGCACGTCATAATCATAAAACGCCCCGCAGTTCGAGAGATATTGAGCGAACACCGGAATGCCTTTTATTGTTTTCTTTACGAGTTGTAATATGGAAAATATATTTAATGATCGAGTACCTTTAAATAGGTCAGAATCATTCCATGCTGAGCTAAGTTCTTGCGTCATATATGGATGCAAAGCGTTGCAAAATGACGACGAAATGCCTTTTATTGTTTTCTTAACAAGTTCTGCCCCCCTAGCCAAGCGGCATTGTACAATCTAATCGAATGTCCTTTTAGATTGACATGTATGGGATTGACATTAACGTTAGCGCTGGTTGGCAAGTGCTTATGTCAATCCCATACATGTCAATCTAAAAGAACATTCGATTAGATTGTACAATGCCACTTGGCTAGGGGGGATATGTAAAAAATATTTAATGATCGAGTATCTTTAAAAAGGTTAGAATCATTCCATTCTGAGCTAGGTTCTTGCATCGTACATGGATGCAAAGCGTCGAGAAAATATTGAAGGAAATGCCTTTTATTGTTTTCTTTACGAGTTGTAATATTAAAAAGATATTTAGTAATAGAATATGTTTAAAAAGGTCAGAATCATTCCATGCTGAGCTAGGTTCTTGCATCACATATTTTTATATAACTACTAGCGACCCGCCCCGGCTTCGCACGGGTGCAATGCTTATAAGATTTTCCCGCTTTTCTGTTGAAATTTTTCCTGAATTTTCTTTGCTATAAACCACGGAGCCCGAGACTTTTCCAACGAATGCAAAACCTTGGAAATCGGTTCGTGCGTTCTGGAGTTATAGCGTCAGGAAGGAAAACCCGACTTATTTTTATATAGTAGATTAGAATTGACCTTCAATATGTGATTTCTATATTCCATTGGGATTTTTGAGACATTCACTAACGGTTATTTTTTAGTCACAAACTAGCGAGACTATATTGATAGGTACAGAACAACTGATATCTAATAGCAGCCTTAATAAATCCATAAACTCAAAACACTAAAAACATCTTTATGGACACAATGTAGACACTCAGAAGGCAAGGTTAGTTATTATCGTAACACTAACGTCACAATATGAATCCTGTGTAATACCAAACAAACGACAATGTATTCGTTTATAAAATGTTCTTTATCGAATATCGAATTCCGATTGACCTTATCACGAAACACGAAAACAATTCAATTATTTATTCATTTTATTGTAAATAATCATGACCTACGAACTATAGAAGCAGTTAACGAAATATGCATGACGTCAGAAAGAAAACGGCCGGTTTTTATCCAATTAAGTTTTGATCAAACGCCACGTGGCGCACCGGTTGGCCTAAGGCAGCGCAATCAAATTAATTTCTGAATTCAGTCCTGAAAGCATACGGGGCAACGAAAGGCTCTAGCGTTCGGTCAGCTAGTACGAATGCGAGCAATCGTTCAGACGAAACAAACTACACATTACCCTAGGCAATAGGTACGTTTTGAAATACCATTTTGTTGTGTTGTACTGCTCAGTATATTAAAATGTATTTGTCATATACTATAGCTTTGCTGGTGATGTTGCTTAGTCTGTAGTGCCCCTCCTTTTTGAAAATACAAGTTGATAAACGTAGCATTGCGAATAAATATTACTAGGGTCGCAAAAGTCAAATGAATAATTAAAGGTCTGTTGGGTTACTTGATAGTGCTATCCTTATCAGAGCCTCTGGGTTAAATTCCTTCACCTCTTTGGATAAATACGTAACTATGATGTTTGTACGTATTTAAGCACAATTATCAGTTATGCACTTGTGCAGGTTATCAGTTTTGAACAAATGAGTATTGAGTATTTGAATTATGACCCTGAGTGAATTGTGTTTCAAGAACGGTAGGTATTTTGAATCAGAAGAAATAATGAAATTTCTCATGCTCCAACAGAGTTTTGTAGCGTTTCAGTATGACATTTAACGACGTATATTTCCAGTTGCAACTTCGTATTCCAAGCAAATATTCATTTTGGGTGGCACACTATTCAGCTCAATAAATTTCAGTTTTCAATTGATTCGGTACCAACTTAGACAGATAAACTTTTGAGTAGGTACCGTAAATAAACACAAATGACTCTTACAAAAATAATTTAATTTAAACTCACTAAAATAAATAAATTTAACAATTTGGTGGCAAGATAGCTTCTTGAGATAGAAGGACTAACAGTTTCTAACTCGTCTAAAAGGAACTCTATCCCAAAGTCTTTAGATACATCGAAGGTTGGCATTTATTACTGAATTACATTTAGAACCTTTCCAAATTTATTAATACTCTTAAATTCAATTTCCCATCTCTTATTCAGCTGATCCATCTTCTTCAACGCCATAATATTTCCTCGTTTGATTCTTCTCTTGCAGGTCATTATCACCAGTGATTCTAATATTAACTTTTAGAATTAAAGTAATGTTCAACTGTTATCATTTTCATTGCTGCTTATTTCATCTTGGTGTCAAAAATTATTATTCTCTGCACGAGGGACCATAACTTAATAATTTAATGAACTGCGTTACATTAATAATGTTCTTAATTATTAGCAAGCTATCAGCTGCATTTTGCATGTCCTTTGAAGGTTGTTCCTCGAATTCCGCGACATTGATTTTGATCGCCAATATTTTCAGCTTAAAGTGCCATCTCATGGTCAATTTCAATGACCTAATTGTACTTTCCTGTTGAGCCTGCGTGTATTTTACATTGTTCGTTTACCACAGATTGTACTCTTTCAAATTGTACATTGATATCGGCACAACTAAATTCTTCAAACAACCTTTCTTAGAATGCAATACTTTCTTCATCGATTGCAATTCCTATTCATCTCTAATCATTTTTAGCTGCAATTTTTTAAATAAATGTTTTCAGTGAAACAATGCCAACTTTTACCGCCGATGCGAGCTTAACTTATTAAGCTAACGAGCTTATGTCGTTGTCAATTTCGCATTTGACGTCTGGACAGCACGCAGGGTATGGCTGTCTGAGGTCGTAATCTGTGATGTAGCATTTGGGATCATCGGTGCCCACCACGCCGCATCTGGAAAGATAGAAAAGTGGTATTACTAATTTGTTTGAGGGAATGTAGTTCGGTTGCTGTTCTTAGTTAATCCGATGGACTCAAGACCAGTTACGTTTAGGGGTCCGAAAATTACATTGGTGATACTTGATTGATTTTCAGAAACAAAATACATCTGCCTACGTTGTCAGGGATAAGGGGTAAGTCTATATTTTATTTTAATCCGCAATACATTATCTTCTAGTTCAGGAGTTTTTAAGTGACTCAACATATTTGATAAGTTTTATAATAGGATTTGCAATTCTTGCCACAAATCAACTAGCCTCACTCTTTCGTGATTCAGTTTTTCCTTTACCATCTACACTTATATTATAATGAGATAGTTCTTTTCAATCTGTAGGAGTTTCATGTTTATAAATAGAAGGTTTGTATCTCTGGAACTACTGACCTGAATCAGAAAATTCTTTCGCTTATAAAAACTTCTGAATGACATTTGCTTGTCGGGTGAAACCAGACGCAAATAAAACACTTTTTACACTTACGAGGCATAGTAGATCATGTGTCTGGAGCACTCTATTCTGTAGCAGATGCCAATAGGTAACACTTCTCCGCCAAACGGGATGACGTCATTGATCTCCTTGATGTAACAGCCTTCTTTGTTTGCTGTAACAAAAAAAAACAATTAACGCTAGTGTTGATAAAATCAGTACGTCTTATAGAGCTTTCAAACTCTTACTCGACTGCATATGATTTCAATATACTAGGACACAGAGCAGCTTCCGTGTTTCGGAAGGCACGTTATTGTTGATCCCGGTTTTCGTTGTGTTTACGCATACTGGAAGTCGTTAAGCCATGTCAGATACCCTTGGGTGGCTTGGAAAATTCCTCCCTTTCTAATGCGTGAGGAAAGACGCTTAGCTCAGCAGAGGGCTGTTATTGATGATGATAGAGCAGCTAAAGCGTACAAAATTGTGATTCAATGTACATACTAGAATTATTCCAGTGTTTTACCTCTAAATGACAGTTTGCGTTCTACTGAAATCTATAGTAAGGTATTAAATATCTTTTTGTTTTCGGGTATAATGTATGTATGTATGTATGTGAGTCTATTTGTTGTGTAGTTATATTAGTCTTCATCTCTGGAGTTCGATACTTGTTCTGTCCGACTGTACTAGAATGTTTGTATAAATCTTTTCGTTCGGTATGTCTAATTAATGTATTTTTGTATATTTATATGTACCTATGTGTCCTTACGCTTAAAAAAGAAGAAAAACAAAATCTTAAAAGTTTCCATTGTATCTAAAAAATAATATATACATTAGCATACAGATTAATTGATATGTCAATAATTTTACGTAAATACATTTAATTTTGCATATTTTTTATTATTTAATTTAATCATTATTCAAGACGACGCAACTATGTATTAAAATGTAGGTGTAAATTAATGTGGCCGTTTCGCAAAATGGCTGACCTGTTTTTCTGTATGTTTTCTAAATGACAATTTTCCATAAAAACTTATCTGATTATTACTAGTTCGGTGTAGGTAAAGTCGCTATGTGTCTTTGTCTGTTTCTTCTGTTACTTCTTCTAAACCACGCAACGCATAGGTACCTACTCTTAATTCAATCCCTTTTTGGCTTTGGAAAAGACCCTAAAATTCAGGTGCCAAAGGGCACTAAGATGGTTCTACTTGCGTGGCCTGGGCTTGATTTTGACCCGATTGCACCAGAAGAATGGTTAGGTATATTGTTTTAGGTCTATCTATGTTTACGAGTTTTTTGTGAATCCTATAGTCTAAACGCGTTGATGAATGTAAATTAATGATGTGTCGTAAGAGTCTCATCTACATAGTGACATAGGCTATATTATTTATCCAACTGCACAAGTAGTTGATGTCATTAAAACCTATAGTCCGGTTTTTGACTTGGAATCTCCGGTTTTTGGTTTTGATAATGTACTTGCTAAGTTATTTAATTCGTCATAAAAACTTTAGCACAAAGACGGACAAGCCATGTATGTATAGTTAATCATCAGTAGCTAACGCAACAACAAAAATCCTTGAATGGTTCATTTGATTACAATAATAATATGATCATGAATTCAATAAAAACTAATAACAAATTACGGATTACCACATGACCTTTGATGATTATAGGAAGACATTTTGGCAAAATCCTCACCATGGCCAGTTTAACCAACTTTGTTATGAAGGTTCATTATGTTCAATGCTAGCTTGAATAAAACGTCAAGTTATAATTATAAATTATAAGCATGTCTGATCCCAGAGGCGCTGAAGATTCGCTGGCGCCATTATAATGGATTTTTAAAATGAAAATAAAAATTTAATTGGTCAAGGTTTATAGCTAAGAAGTTAAGGGTTCCGTGTATACTGTTTCATTGTTTACTAAGTATAGTCAGTCATGGGTGTAACTTAAGTTTCTTATGTTTCATTGGTCATCACTGCTGAATATGGGTTCACGAATTCTTTTCGAAAGCTAATACATATAATATGTCGAATATTTCATCGACTTTTACCAGCCTATCTGACGTGAGCGGCGCCGTGACAAAATTTTATCGACACCTATCTCGTGCATTTGTCTCGTATTCGAACAAGACCTCTCCAAGAGGCTTTGCAAAACCTAAAGATATAAAGTCGAATAGAATGACGTTATGCAAGCGGCTTTATAGCGCGACCAAGTAAAATTGACACAAAACTCGAAAGAAGTCTAGCCACTGCTAACTGTTTTCTTAGCTGGTATTGCCAGTGCGTGGTCTCCTTGTCTATACTCGAGAACATTTCTGCCCTAGCCGTCAATTCCAGGGGTTATGTGCTCTGCCCACTGCCACTTCTACTTGTTAGTTAATTCGGTTTAACTACACTCTACCAACTAAAGGTTTAATTCCATATACAAACTACGGAACCCCAAAAAGCGACCTTCTCCGGTGTTTACAAATGAGGATCTTGACCGCGAGTCGCGACTTGTGACGTCAAAGAAATAATTGAGAGGTTTCGTAACTAGCGGCCATCTTTGGCATTTTATGATACTAGGTTTTACTTGGAATTTTGTTATTACCTACAGTTCTTTCTTTCATTTTTATATTATGGTTGTGGATAGTAAGACTCGAATCAGCCTGAACAATCCTCAAGCTCGGAACTCTGCTTGAAAACAGTTGAGGAGAGAAGCCGCTATGAGTCCCGTAAAGCTATTCCCTTCTAACTGTGCTCAAGAGGAGTTTAATACTTGAATATCTTTCTGCTAATACGAGCTTACTAAATGCCGTAAGAGGCAGTAATTTGACCCAAGTGGTTACAATTTTAGGATAATATAGTCCCAAACGGTTAACCACCGACAATAACATTCCCAAGTTTGGGGTAAAAAAACCGGTTGCAAGAAATTGCCAAAATTTATGGCGGTTTTTATAATATACTGCGCCGTCTCCATATAATAGGATAGATAATGTAAAAATCTGATAGATGTGTATCTTTATTACTGCCATTAAAACTTATAAGTACTTACAGCGTTTAACCGGTTTTTAAAACAATACCAAAACCTCATCGTACCCAATTTGGGAAACCCCTTTTTGTTTAATTGGACAGTTTTAAGTTTTATTTTATTTTGGATACGGACTTGTCTTCTAATGCCTGGTTTTACGAACTATTGCAGCATCGGTAACTTCTACCGAAATTACCGATCGTTTTTAATTTTTTATATATTTTTACAGATGGTCTAAAATTTAGTTGCAAGATTTGATCTAAACTAAAAATAAAAGGTTTTAATGATTGAAGCAAAGAGGTTGGAATAAAATCATTCTCTGATAAACTTTTTCTTTAAACGTCTTTGGATTGAAGCTTACCTACGTACGTATCCATCCGACCAAAGAAGGTAAGGTACCTAACGTAAATGTCAACTAAAAATGTAAAAAACCAGAAACAAAAGTAGAACAGAGGCGTTTATTCAATAATTTTACGCTTTGAAATACATTTTCTGCCACCGAAATAATGTGTGTACACAAGCGGAGAAGAAATAGCGTAAACTTCGCGCCAAAACGTTAAATTTTAATCGCATTGAAGACATTTGTTTACTCATTAGCCTATTAGCGTCTGATTAATTAAATTACGAGTTACAACTCGCGTGTTCCCCGAGATTCAAATAGGTAGAGGCCTCGTCATTGCTCAACAAAACGTGTATCTGTGTACGTGTACTCACATCTACGGACTTAAGTTATTGGAGTCATATATTCCATGTATCTCGGATCTGTTTATTTTTATACACAGGTAACTTTTAACTATACAAAACTTTTGTTTTATTGAAAATAGGTATTAAATCCGATTACAGGTACTGAATCACTGACTGAATACCAATCTACATCTACATCTATCTACACTAATTTCAAAAAGAGGAAATAAATGGTTGTAACGCATAAATACGGTGATGAATAAACTCAAAAAATACTAAACCGATTTTAAAAATTCTGTATCTTTAAAGATACAATATCGCTGAGTAACATAGGCTATATTTTATTCTTGTATTTCCACGCTAACCGAACCGCTAGTCCTAAATATTATAAATGCGAAAGTTGTTTTGTTGTTAAAACCGATTTTAAAAATTATTTCACTAATAGAAAGTTACATTATCAGGAAGCAACATAGGCTATATTTTAATTTTTATCCCAGTAAGGGGAACTAAGCTGGTGAAAGCACAGGGTGCTGCTAGTATTGCATAATAAAACAAATCAGATAATTGAACCTGTGACCTAGAAGTCAGTAGCAAGGTACTGAGACACTGACAATTGGTCCCTTCGTGTCCCAGGACTTTTGACAGCATAAAAGATTTTTTTTCGCACAACTGTGTAAATTTTGCTGCGATTAACTATTTGTGACATATCAAACATAACCAACAAAAGAAGCTAAGGTTATTATGGGAAGGTCGTATCTACCTACCGAAATCTCTTTACTTTCCAAACTGTAAGTAAATTGTTAAACCAATTTTACGACTGTTATTTGTGTTTTCGTTTCAGCGAGTTCAGTGTGTTCGCGACTAACTGTAAATGAAAACAAAAAGTGTATTGTAATTTGTATGGTGCGTTTATGTTGGGTCTACTTTTAAAATTGGCGTTTTGTATTATATATAAAACGGTATTTTTCAAGCTCATTTTAATTTTACCAAATCCTTGAAACTATTACAGCCATAGGTTGCGCAAAAAAAAAACAAATTAGAAAGGGAATAGAATTAAATTCAAAAAATATATCGGCCATAAATTAAACTGACGTTCTTTCAAGTATTCTGTCACATCCGTCTCGCTCGATAAAATATCAATCTATGATCCAATTAACCTATATAAGAGCAGAAAGAACTGGGCTTTTGAGACTACGTAAGTATCTTCTATTTTCGACATAATTAATCTTAAAACACGTGACAGAAATTGAAAAACCGGTTGTAAAGGATGAATCGTTATGTAAATGTAATAACATAGACACTCTCAGTCTGATAGTTACCATAATCCTATTGATGGACTTCCTATTATATAAAAAAATACGTCAACAAAATCATACATATTTATTTGAAATCCGACGCATTACGAAAAAAAACGTAATGGAATGGTATCCTAGGAACGGAAAAAGACTAAGTGGACGTTAAGATAATCTACCAAGATGATGGAGAAGACTAGCTGGGTACAGAGATTAGTGAAAGAAATTAGGGGAGGCCTATTTCGAAGGACAACCTGTCCAACAATCTTGTTGTTGAAGAAAATATCTTATTTATTTTTATCATTTCATTTTACTTTTATTGTATAATCTAGATTTAAAATGAACATAAGAAAGAAAATATGCATTTATTTACAATATTTACAGATAAAAAATTTCCTCCAAAGAGGAACCACGTGGGACAGTGCCCAAAAGACTGGCCGCATTCCCTCTTTGGATAGCTAGGCTGATCCTTTGACAGAGATAGCTGCCAGCTCTCTGGTCACCTGAAGCCTCGACCAAACGCACTGACAGTTGTTGAGTAGTCGCGTCTCCGGCTCCTACGGTCCCATGGCCCCATGGTACCTACTTAATCAGTTGAGAACCGTGCGGTTACCCGTAACAATTAATCAGTTAAGAACCGCCGGTTCCAATTGGAACCGAGACACAATTAAAAATCAATTGTGTCTGTGATTCATGGTCTGGCTTGGTCAGCGAATAAAGGCTTTTATTATTATTATATAAAAAAAGTCAGTACACACTTATCGGTACGTAGGTACTCGTTTTGACCATCGCTTTACCGTTTCAATACAATTACCGTTGGCATCAAAACATTTCGTATAAACCGGCTACTTAATGTTTCATAAGGCATCAAGATAAGTGTCAAGTAACGTGTTATTTAGGCATTTACTCTTTGGTCAGCGATCACTATTAAAAACTCCGGAGAGAGTACAAAAAAACCGGACCGAAAATAATGTTGCAAGTCCATAACGTCGCACAAAACGGATACTTTTTAAATGAAGTACGAAAAATTTTGAAAATAATGTAGGGCATGTAGGTATATAAAAGCACACGACTGCTGTTTATATATGTCACTAGCTGTTCCGCGCGGTTTTGCCCGCGTAGTTCCCGTTCCCGTATGAACAATATTGTATAGCCTATGTTACTCAGTGGTAATGTAGCTTTTGCACAAGCATACTAAAATACGCATCTTTGCTCTTTATAGGTAATATTAGTGTAGATAAGTAATAATAATAATAATAAAAAAATAATAATAATAATAAAAGTGCAGATACACAGCTATTTACGAGTATTCACAAAACATTTACGCTTTTAGTATTATATGAAAGTTTTTTAACAATTACTTTAACTTAGCTAGTAGGTAGATAGGTACATAATTTGACAATTACTGTGTGACACCATATCATAAGCAGGGGGCCAATTCTACTAAATTTCAACGGTTACAGTTGGATGACAATGACATGGTCAGTCGATGGTGTTATTTGCTATGAAAAGTGTCAAAATAACACCATTGACTGACCATTGACATCTCATTGTCATCCAACTATGACCGTTGACACTTAGTAGAATTGGCCCCCAGACTTAGCGTTAAAGTCTTATTCCTTATTCGTAGGTTAAAGTTAAAGAATATCTATACTTTATCCCGGGGTGGGCAGAGGTATATTCTATTTTTAATACTACCACTTTTCGGCAGTTTATTTTTTGGTTCCCTTGACAAGTGGTGAGTCCATCGCTGGACTTAGTTGCGGCTACAAGTGCCACGGGTTTCGTTAGGACCCCAACAAAACCAATTCCACAACTTTCTACAACAACGAAGCAGTAAGAAGAGACAACACTTACCAAATTCAGCTGGTTTCATTGGCAGCCGACCCATCCAAGTAGCAGAACTGACGGCAGCCACCAACATTGACAGACAAATTATTCTACACACCATTTTTAACTATAATTAATTATGTTATTTTAAATTATTGTTTTTATTTTTGTGTTCGCAAGAACTCGTCAAGTCGCAACAAGCGTACAAGATAGCAGTGGTTGGTCCACAACGCACATTCGACTGGCTTATAAGGTAGAAGCTCGGAGTTTTTATTCGATCCGATAGTCGGCACGCTCGCGATTGAATATATAATTTTTGCGTTGATAAAAAATAGTAAACAAGTAATAAATAACACGTATTTCTACAACCTATGGTTGTTTACGTATTTTCTGCTCAATTTCTTGACTTGTTATTCTTAAAGTGTTGTTTTGTTTTGGATTATTACCTAAGTATTGATTATGTTGGTCTATTATGATAATGAGTGAATAGTGTAAATTTTGAAATAATTTTCTACTGATAACTTAACATGAAATCTTCCTTCACCGTCCAGCTTTTTATGCGAAAATTGAAGAAAGACAATATTTTGTTAGGTACTTAGAAACACTTCGAAGCCAGTAATGAATTGATAATGACTAAATGTCCCTAATATATTAATGTTTGTTTTTATAGTTATGATTAATATAATATGTAGGTTGTAAAAAAAATATTTATCATAATATATATAACCTAACCGTTTATCTACGAGACTTAAAGCTGTCTCCACAAAAATTATCGACCCGCCAATCAATTTGCGCTCTATAACATTTAATCGACTTTTGTCGTGCGCCAAAATCGCACAGACGCTCGTATGCGGTCGGACTTACGAAGGACGTCTCACGTAGGAATGCGGTACGTACTTGGGAATTACTTGTGATTCATCGTCTCGGATGTAAACAAACGTTTTTTTTTTACTAATTCTGTCGACGCTAGATCCGTGTACGGCCTTATATGACATTTTTCTGATACTTTTGGGTTTTTTTACTTTCCTTTATGGCATCGGTATTTGTGTAGGTGGCTTGGGCTGGGAAGTGTGAAGAATTAAATAGATTTGAACAGAGAACTGCTGCTACTATCTAAGCCAATCTTTGCATATCCATAGCGTCAAATGACATTCGGTTACTATTTAGCCTACTTTAACGTTTGCGATTTAAATTGGGAGTTGGGACCCGAAATGGCGCTATCCGCGCATAAAAAATAGAGCAAAGAGTATTACACGAATAGAGATTGATCTCTATTATTTATGCCAGTGAACAGTTATTTTTCTTTTATGATTGTCTATTTTTTTTACCGACAGAAACAAAGGATTTTTATTTTTTAAAGCATTGACAATTTAGCCATTAAACACATTCTGAAGCAGAGCTAAAAAAATCTTTAATTTCGTGTCGTGTTCACTGTAAATTAAAGATTTTTTAGCTCTACTTCAGAGTCTAAGCACAAAAATAGATAAGTACTATAATTTATTACAAAACTTATTGAAATATCACTTGGTAATCGACTGAATATTGAAGCGGCTTCTTGAGGTTGTAGCGACACTACATAGAACGCGCCAATAGAAGGCCGAGTTACAAAGAACGCGCCAATAGACGGCCGAGTTCTAAACCGCGCTAACGGAGTTTTCTAATGAGTTTGTATAAATACAACTGTCCAACATCAACCGTTGGACCGCGGTCCCCAGGCACGATCACCTCGCCTGGCGGAAGATCTTCCTTTTCACGATGGAGGAGCATTCCACCTCCGCTCCTCCATAAGGTAATCCGAAAACGTACATCCTACGTATTTTATCGAACTTTCCATTCGCTGTACACTATCACGGACATTTGCCACATAGTACCCTACACTATCATTATTATGAGCCAAAACCCAAAACACACAGCATTTTTTTTTTCACAAAACATGACATCCTTCTTTGGATATTTTGTATCAGTTTATTTTTAAATTGATTAACATTGGGTGCTGGCTGAGACTACTTCTTCCCTTTACTTTTACTTTGACTTTGATCTATAGTTGAGATTATCTGAAGAAAAACGTCAGGATTCTAAGTAAATCATTGTAAATTTATCAAATATCCTTATAAGGTAGGTATGTAATACTATTAGCGCTTCTTAATCTGTAAAGAACCGCGGGTTCCAATTGGAACCGAGACACAATTAAAAATCTATTGTGTCTCGGATGCTTGGTCTTAGAGGTTTGTCTGTGTAATCCATAGCTATTTACTAACTAGTAAATCTGTCAGATTTGTGTGTTGCCTTATTTAGTGCGTTACGTGATTTGGCGCCAAGTTATTTTTGTGTTCCATTGCTATTTAAATCCATCAGATAATTTTTATACAAACTTTGTCCTTACAATTACGAACACTGCCAACCTTGTGGTCACTTGAAGCCTTGACCAAACGCGCTGGCAGCTTTTTGATAATAAATGAATAAAATACAATTTTAACTTACAATACTATGTTGACTTGTAAAACTTTATTTCCAAGTGTTGTGTATATACCTATTGACATTAAATAAAAAAAATGTAGTGTCCTACTTCCTTGTTATTTATTATTTTACAAATGAATCAACAAAACCCTAAAATACTAATTTATTGAAGGAACTTTGTCAAAAAAACTAAAGTGGATAAGTATCATTATTCATTATTAACAATATGTCGCAAGTCCACTGCCGGGTTAACCTTTGAGTTTAGTTTTAACTGGGCTATGCACAAAAACTGCAGGTACTTATTCTACTATATAAAAATAAGTCGGGTTTTCCTTCCTGACGATTTAACTCGAGAACGGCTGGACCGATTTCCACGGTTTTACATTCGTTGGAAAGGTCTCGGGCTGCGTGAGGTTTATAGCAAAGAAATTTCAGCATTGCACCCGTGCGAAGCCGGGGCGGGTCGCTAGTCTACTATATAAAAATAAGTCGGGTTTTCCTTCCTGACGCTATAACTCCAGAACGCATACGAACCGATTTCCATGGTTTTGCATTCGTTGGAAAGGTCTCGGGCTCCGTGAGGTTTATAGCAAAAAAAAATTCAGGAAAATCTTATAAGCATTGCACCCGTGCGAAGCCGGGGCGGGTCGCTAGTATATTTATGTATTTAATGTGGCTAAGCAACTTCCCGAATGAAAACCGGCTAATTGCGAATAGGACTCTCAACCAAACGGTTCCGTATACCGTATACTTTTTTATATATTTATAGAAAACGGTTTATGTTTAAAAGTACTACCTTAATCCATTGGTAACTTTAGTGCACCACCTACCTTCATCTGTTTATCTCAGTTACATCCATCCTAAGTTTATCTGGAAGAAATCGCTTAAAGCGATAAGACCGCCCATTATACTTTTTTATTAATGTGTCACTTTTTGCATATTTTTAGTGGTGTACCTACAATAAAGAGTTGTTACTTACTTACTAGAGATACAAAATGATGAGAAAAATCAAAAATCTAGATACACAACATTTCATTTTCTGAATCCCCTTAAATTATAAGTTAGATTGAAAGTCTTTGAGTACTAAACCAACAGGAGACGTCACGCGCACTAGTTCCTTTGCAAAAAAGTCTGCCAATTTCTGCGGGGGGGACGAGGAAACAAACACAAATAATGTTAAAACAAACGCATTTTTTGACAAAACAATTAAACGCTAGCTTGAACTAGATGCACACAAATACATTAATCAATCCAAGCACTCCGTGAACTCAAAAAAACTAGTTGTATTTAACAGTGGGTCTAAAATGGCCACTTTGAGCAATTCCTCTGAGCAATTCTCCTTTTCTGAATTCCCAGCAAATCCTAAGCAATTCCTCTAAATTTCGTAAAATGGTCCCATAATTTAGTGATTCACTGACTATTCAATTCATTAGCAGATTCGTATTTGGCGAAAATTTCGAATATGAATCGAAATAGAATTCTATTATGATTCACCCGAAACGGCCTTTTTAGACCCGCTGGTGTGCGCGTTGACCGACACTTTTTTTTGGCAGAGGGGAACACCTGTCAGTGGCGTCTCCGGTTGGTTTAATACTCAAAGTTGAAAGTAGATATAAAAATAGAGTAAGCACCTGTAATTATTGTAAATTAATGTATATTTTCTTTGTACATAAATGTTATTGTATTAAGTAAAATAGAGTACCCACCTACAAATATTTTGTGTTTTAATTTAAAAAAATTCTAACCATAAAAATAATATTTAAAATCAGTCACCAACGTCCAGCCAAAACCGCTAGGTCTAGAGGCATGAAATTTTGCACAAACGTTCCTTATGATGTAAGTGATCAATAAGAAGGTATATTTGGGAATTCGGCAAAACGGCATCCACGCGAGCAACACTGCGGGGCACCATAGGAAAATTCGTCTTTTTTATAACGTTTACTTGCTTACTTTTATTATTAGTCGCATATGTTAATTAGCTACTTCGATTTTCTGACGTATAATAATGTCGTAACCGGTTCCAGATGATTGTGTCAACGACATACTTCATTTTTACGATCAATTTAAACATGTAAATGATCTACGACTGAGAATACCTACGTCCAAAGCTTACGTCATTAAGCCATTTAACGTTTGTATTTCTTCTTAACAATCAAAAAAAAATTAAAAAGATGACACGAGTATTATATATAAACATTGTCTTTTGTTTACTAATTGTGATTATTTGTCTCAATTAACTACGAGTAAGTACCTCTTATTATAAAAAGATGAAAAGGCTTATGGATGTGAAGGAAGCGAGGGAAGTGTGCGGAGATCGGGCAAAGAGGCGAACCATCGTCTCTGTCTACCCCTGTTTGAGGAAGACGTGAGCACTATGTATGTATGTATTTACTTCTTACTTTAGACAAAGAACTATTGAGAAGCATTAAACACATGATACTTATTGTAAAAATTAATATGATTATTATAAAAATGAAATAAATAATCTCGGTCCTTTTATCCCCAAATGGGGTGGGCAGAGATATTCCATTTCTGAAAATATCCTCGTTTCCTCATCAAATCTTTGAAACCCTTTGTGATAGATGATGAGCCCATCGCCGGACCGGGTCTGTTACACATTTTTCTGAATTAATTCTCGGACCTGAGGGTTTCCTCACGATGTTTTACTTATTGAACTTATTGTAATAGTGATACAATTTTAATGTAATATGATTGAATTTGAAATGCACGGGAGTTATTGAATAGTATAGAATGAATAATTAATCTATAGATATACCTACTAGCTTTTATATATATAGATATAAAATGATAAACTGACTGACTGATTGGTGATATATCAACGTACAGCCTAAACCGCTCGGTCTAGAGACTTGAAATTTTGCACTTAGATAGCTTATACAGTGTAGGCATCCACAAATAAACGATTGCAAAATTCGAACCCTAAGGGGGTAAAATAAAAGTGCACGAGCCAAGTTGCGGGTAAAGGCTAGTAATGATATATTTTTTTTAAGTGCCGACTCCATTCTAAAATATTGACAATGGAATAAATAAATAAATGAAAATAAACACCGTCACTGCTCCTATCATATAACATAATGTTTCAAAACAATTCTGCAGACCTACGAAGTATCGCTGCTGTAGACATAACAACAACAAAAACTACGATCAGGTTGAAAAAACTAAATTCCAGTTTCCAAAAACTATTTAGTTCCGGGCAGACGTTGTTCGAAAGAAGTTTTATGCGTTTGTTGATACAGTTTCACGCGATTTTATTATTGAACCCAAAGTTATTAAAGTAAAGATAAGTTATATTCATACTGCGCGCTGTTCTTATTGTTCCACTACGAGTGGCTGTACCCAACATGTATATACATTTACCCAAAGATATTATATATAGAAAGACGTAGATATGGTACTAGAGCACGGAAAATGAGGCCGACAAATGTAGCTAATTAACCACATTTTATTTAGTCGCATTGTATTTCAAGTCGTATTTTAAGCGCAACTCTTAACAGATAGCTCTCTTTTTCTTTATTATTCGTTCCGTATCATCTTTCCCCGTCATTGTTGTATCCTATAAATACGCTAAGAAGTAAGTATGTACATGTTGTAGCACACTCGTAGGGGATCAATTTTCAAACGCAAGCAGTATGAATATAACTCATCCTTACTTTAATATCTTTGCATTTACCTCTTAGCGTATTTATAGGATACATCAATGACGGCAAAAGATGATAGGGAACGAATAATAAAGAAAGAGAGAGCTATTTGTCAAGATTTGAACTTGAAATACAACTATATTATATTGTTACTACTGTTGAAATACGACTAAATAAAATTAGACTAATTATCTACATTTGTTGGCCTCAGTTTCCGCGCTCTCGTAAGATATCTACCTCTTTTTATATATAATAATATATTTGATAGAACCGGTTCGGCTGGGGAATCACGAGACCACCTCTTCTTTTGACTAACTGGACCACTATTCGCATCCTATTTGCAAGTGTGTGAGAGCTGACCTTTATAGGTTTTTACGTTTCTCTTTTGTTTTGTGATAACAAGTTTTTAAACATTTTGCTCATGTACTGGCCGCTTGGTTTTATATGGAATTTATTTGAAACCTTTTATGCAAATTAACTTTTGTCTATTTTACTGTATAATAAAAACTATTGAAAAAAGAGTCGTAGATATTTTTGCTCAACAATCAAGAAACAGGCGATTCTTTCTAATAATGTCTTCTACATTAGAAATAATTTTGCATGTTTGTTGATTGTTGAGGTTAATGTATGTAGAAAGTTTTTTTCTTTGTTTTTCGAAATACAAGTTATAAATATTTACAATTTATTAAAGACTAGCTGTTCCGCAAGGGTTCACCCATTCCCGTAGAAATACGGGAATATAGCCATAAATATAGCCTATGTTACTCAGTGATAATGTAGCTTTCCATTGGTAAAAGAATTTTTGAAATCAGTAAAGTAGTTTTTGAGTTTATTCGTTACAAACATACAACAATATCTACAAATCTTACCTACCTCTTTATAACATTAGTGTAGATGTAGAAATAGTTCGTATGATGGCAAACATACGCAAACGACACACACACAACTAAAGCTGTCTTTTTAATCTAGATTTATTATTAGAATCGAAGTGGACCCTGTCTTTACTGGACTTCGACTATGTGACCCACTTGCGCCTTGCACACAACGAGTAGTAGTAAGTATTTACCTATCTATTTATTTCATCCAAGAATTTCACGCCTCTTATCCCCGAAGGGTAGACAACAGTATTCTATTTTAGGAAACACCCACATTTCACCAGTATAATCTTTGGACCCCTTAACGTGATAGGTGGTGGCCCATCGTCGGTCGCACCGGGTCTGTAACACATAACTCAGAATTAATTCTGGGACCTGGACTAAACCAAACTGGATTAAACCAAATGCTATCTGTTTATTTATTAGGAAAATTATATAAGTAGGAAGTATTACTCTTCTTATATAAAAACGTGTCTTCACATTGGACTAGCCCGGCTGGGTTATCTTTACAGTCAACCATTAATCTATTTCAAATTAATTAAGTACTAAACGAGATCCTGTTTACTTATAACACCATCTAAGTATCAAAAATATCCAAGAATTCTAAGCAAAACAAGATAGACAAATAGATAAAAACGAAATAAACATTCTTTCGAGGAATGCCGCCACGGCGCCAACGCCAAAATCCCCAAGAATTTTAGCGTTTAGTGGAATTGTTATTCAAATTGACGAATTAGCATTTCTACTTATTTAAGAAAAAATACTGGCAGATACCTAAATAGTGTTGCCAGGTCGAATTTGTGGAAAATCGAGACTGCGGCTCCAAAACCCGGACATGAATCGGTAAATGAAAAATACTAAAACGCCGGAATATGTTTAAAACACTGAATGTTATAAAAAACACCTAATTAATTTATAATCCAAATTTGAAACAAAAATATAAACCGACTTTAACTTTGACGGGCGTGGTTCACCCTGCCTTCTGAGTCGGAGGTCGCAGGTTCGATCCCCGCTCGAGGCCAACATCGTCTGTTGGCTTCGTGTCTGGGTGATCAATACTTATTTAAGCATGTTTATCAGTTGTTTAGTATCCATAGTACAGGCTCTACTTAGTTTGAGACTGAATAACCGTGTGTAAATTGTGTCCCATAATAAATAAAAAAAACTAATAGCACTAAAAAAACTAGCTATTAAGTACTTCCATATTTACATCCATTTCTACCTACTTACTGTTAGTAAACCTACTACGCTGTTAGTGATTTCTGAGAGTGATTTGCTGATGTCCGTTGAAGAGTTCCATTCTCCACCTGATGATCATCATCAGATTATCACAAAACTTAAGCATGTGGGACCAATCTTGAAGTATACCCGATTAAACGAAAAATGAATTTTGAAATCGCTTCAGATTTGAACGAGTTACGGACTAACACATCAAAAAAGTTAAAAAAAACATAGGCGACGAATTGAGAAGATCCTATGTCACCTATTGGTCATAAAAGGATTTTAATTTTTAATTACGTTTAGGGGTCCAAAGAATATCTCTATGGGTATATCCAGAAATGGAAACCCTCTACCTACCCCCTCGCAGATATAAGGCGTGAGATTATTATTTTTTTATTTTTAAGGATTTTAATATTCTATGTTCTATTTACTGTCAAAATTTAAATGTTTTTATCACGATTGCAAGCTCTTCAGCGCCATCTATTGACACCTTGGAATACTCAACCGACCGATGTTTCTGGAAACGCTTCAGGTATGCTCGCATTGTTAGGAAACACACCATGTTTAAATTGTGACGGGACAGTCCGCAAAAATCGTGACTTTCGATAACACTAATAACTGTGTGCTAATAGTCAAGAGCAGCTTGTAGCTTTACACTTGTAGTGCGACTCTGACCTCTAAAGCGATTGAAATAAGAAAAATACAAACCCTTAACTGTACACGGAATAACTTTTTTCATGTGGGAACATCAGTTTCCTAATGAATTATGAAGTAGACGAAATTGGAAAATAGTTGAATTTTTAGTTTGACTCTGCCTACAGAGTCGGTTACGTGTTCGACCCCAGACCAGAACCACCAATCAAGCATCATCTTCCCACGGGCGCTAAATAATTCATAGAATAGCTCTACCATACCTGAACACCTTGTAAAACCTAGGGCACGCAAATAAAATATTTGATTCAAATCAATCAAACCAAATGTTTTAATCAATGTAGGAGCTTATAGTCCTTCTATTGAAAGTCATTGCGACTCCACCGATTTAGTATGTATATTTGAGAAGAAGTTTTGATAGAAGGTAAGTAGGTAGGGTTTGGGTAACAACTCTGTGTAAATCGTGACCCACAATTTATGTAATATTACTTATTTACGCAGTACCAAAAAACTCCATAAACTTTATATACGGACTTCCTTTATTCATAAACACAATAGCATATTTAAATAAGACACGATATAATTCATAACAGTTTAATATCCGTAAAAAAATTGCTCCGCTTACACAATAACGATTATTTAATATGATAATTCATGAATCATGATTTACAGCCTATTTAATTTAATTTGCAAATATAAGTCACTTTTATATGATTATTATACAAAATATCACAAGTAGATAATTCACATTCATTGATCTCTGATACAATTGCTTTTATCTGAAACATGTATTTTAGTTCCCCTTTTTGACAAACTTTTTGAACGACGTTTGATCATTTGCTCAAACATTATTAATCTTTTTTACATTTATAAAAAAATAATATTACATTATTTTACATTATATAACGTAACGTTATATTATCTTAAGTCATAAATACATAAAAATAACTCTAGTCTCTGCTATTAACGTTTAAAACAAAAAGACTATCGACCATAACCACCCAAATTTCATTATCATTAAGTACATACATAAATCCTAATCCATCCTAAGGTTGTCTGGAAGAGATCTCTAAAAGCGATAAGACCGCCCATTGTACTTTGGTGAATGTTGGTATCCATATTGTGTTGTTTTTGGTGTACAATAAAGAGTTGTTGTATTGTTTTGTATATAAACTTTGTACTAGAATTTTCATAAGTAAAAATGCTATGAGTACTGTCATATTATTATTATTATAATTAATGATTAATCAAAAACAATCACATTTAAAAAACCATTCGAGGCATCCAAAAATAACTTTAATATATGCATAGTATTCTATAAAATTGGCTAAACTTGGCTCTTCGTTAGCAAATGAGAATAAATTAACATTTTACATAATTTTGTATTGTTACTATAGCCACATTGTATTTTTGAACACAACACGAAGATCATGCGTGCAGTGAACTGCAGCTATAAATAAATATAATATATGCTCATACCTTATTAACGAGGGGGTAGTCAGAAATATCTAATTATCGCCAGTGTATTTTTCGGACTTAATCGTGATAGAGCGAGAGATAGAGAGAGAGAGATCATATAGAATCGTAAAAAGAGCTGCCCTTGAGTTTCTTGCTGGCTCTTCTCGGGGTACTGCATTCGGAACCAGCAACTCGTCGGTGGAGATGGGCTGCTGTTTGCATTTAGCCAATCTTCATGGACGAGCTTAGAGTGCCTTGTTACTATAAAATATTGACGTTTCTAAGTGTATATTTTATACCAATAGAAAATAAACGATTTTGAATTTTAAATTTTTGAATTTTATAGGTGGTGAGCCCATCGCCGGACCGGGTCTGCTACACATGCCTCAGAATGAATTCTGAGACCTGCGGGTTTCCTCACGACGTTTTCCTTTAACGTCGAGCCAGTGATGAATATGTATTTAGGCTTTTTGAAAAACTCGTTGGTACATGCCATATTCGAACCCGAGCCTTACGAATGAGAAGAGGGCGCTTTAACCTTCATAGGTTTCTTAATGTAATAAGTTTCTCAAAATGAGTAAAGTTCATATAATTTTGAGAAACTATTTTAGTTTCGTTATGCGATAGTCAAACTGTCGCTGTTAACGGTAATGATGATGTAGCTTTAAAGAAATCTGCATAGTTCTTTGATTTTGGAACTGACTTAGAAGGGATTACAATCCATTACTCCACGATTACTTTAAATTCAGTCCAAAGAAAGTGGTGAATCCTGGGTATTTCCAGAAATGGAATGCCTACCCACTAGGGCAAAAAAGGCCTAAGCATATTTTTGTTTCACTTTGGGAACTTCTCAGTAAATATTTATTAATGTCACTTTTATTTCGTAAAAAAACTGGCAACACTACCTGTCAAAATTTGTCTGGAATCAAAAATCTTTCACTTAAATCGAGGCGTCAACAATACTGCTCTTTCAGAACTTTCCTCATAATCTTTCCGGATGCATTTTTTGGTATGCTATCTAGAAACACGATGTCACTAACTCTTTTGTATGGAGCCACTCTTTCCTTGACGAAGCTGGCAATGTCCTCGGACTTAGGGGTCTGTCCTTGTTTGGGGACGATAAAAGCTTTGGGAGCCTCTCCTGTCTCAGGATCAGGAACTCCTACAACAGCTGCATCTTCTACAGCTGGGTGCTCGCGGAGCACTGCTTCTAGTTCTGCTGGAGGCACTTGAAAGCCTTTGACCTGGAAGTTTTATGATTGGTTTAATTTTTATTTTACGATGAATTTTAAATCCGGCCAGATACCCGAGAAAAAACAAATGTCCGGCCGTATATCGGATTTTCAAAATTTAATCTCCGTAACAAAAAATATATTTTTTGTTATTACAACGTAAAGAAAATGAACAGGTACCTACTCGAACTGCACAAAGGGCAAATTATGGCGGATATCCGGTTATATTTTATAACAATTCATAATTTATAATATTCATGTAAGTATGTAATTGTACACCTGAGAAGATTCAGTGAGAATTTTGTGCAATTATAACTGCAAACCTGAATTCCACTAAATAAAGATTTCATTTCATATCCGGCTTTAAGGTTGGGGAGATATCCGGTTAAACATCTGTCCGTATCGTCATAATAAAATTTTAGTAAAGGTATGTACATATTGTTATAAAAAAAAAATTACGCCTTTCATCCCCGAGGGGGTAGACAGAGGTATTCCATTACTGGATGTACCCACATTTCACGAGATATATTGGACCCCTAAACGTGATAGGTGGTGAACCCATTGCCGGACCGGGTCTATTTACTCATGTCTCAGAATTGATAAATATGTACGTAAGTTTTTGAAAAACTCATTGGTACATGCCAGGATTCGACCCCGAGCCTCACTGATTTTCGACCGGCTTTTTAACCGTAAAGGCTATCACTGCTCTTTGTTATAAATAAGTGAATAACTAGATAACGCCGTATACAGAAAGAAAGCCGAAAACTTATCGGCGCCGATAAGCGCCGATCGGCGCCCATCGGCGCCGGTCTACGCAGATAACCGGCGCAGGCATTTATATGAACAAGCGCCGACCGGCGCCGATAGGCGCCGACCGGCGCTGGTCAGCGCTGGTGCCGCCCGCCAATCATCGTACGACATTTTGCTCGCTCTGCTTCAATCTGCTTGCTTTCTGTAGAATGGACCGGCGCCGATCGGCGCCGACAAGCTTTCAGCTTTCTTTCTGTATACGGCTTAAGTGTAGGGTTCTATGGCAAATTATTAACAAAAGAAAAGAGCATTATTCTCGCCAACAAACTGCATTGCAGTTTGGGGAGTGTAATTTAAAATTGTATTATTATTTGAAAAAGGAATAATAAAAAAAAAATAAAAAAAAATATTTTTTTCGTTTGTTGAGTACCTACCCTCTATGTTGTGTTTCGAAAGATTGCTTTTATTTGCATTTTGTAATGAACACTGAGTAGTGCCGTGCCTTTACCAACCCTCTCGCGGATCTTACCTTAATTAGTTCTTTCAATCTGTCAGCAATAGTAAGGATTCCGTCATCGTCGATGACAGCCAGGTCGCCTGTACGGAACCAGCCGTCTGAGGTTATCGCTTCGGCGGTAGCTTGAGTGTTGTCTTTGTAACCCTTCATTACTTGCGGACCCCTAACTAGAAGTTCTCCTTTCTAAAAGATAATACTTTGCATGAAACAAATTATATTTCGTCATCTTCGTCAATTCAGAGATCGGCATTAGGTAGTGTGATTATGTACCATAGTAGGTAAAGTTGCTACGAGGATGTAATATGGAGTTGTTAAAACCACCACTTTATTTGGGACTTCTGAAAATTTACCGGGAAATTTCCGGGACTAGATTTTTCTACAGTATCTTTTAGTTACTAAATATAATCTTCTTTTGTTGATTTTCTCTACAGTGGCCGGTTATGGAGAAAATCTACAAAATCTGCATATTGTAATAGTACGGCTCCTTAGCTAGAAAAAAAATGAGTTTCGGTCCCATCCGACACAAAGCACACATTTGAAATTTGGCATTTCATATGTGTGCTTCGATTTAAAAGTAGGAACATGGTGGTTTTAACAACACCATATTATAATTATCCTCTTAGCAACTTTACCTACTTTGGTACCTAATCACCAAAGATCGGCATTCGGTAGTGTGATTTGGTACCATAGTAGGTAAAGTTGCTACGAGGATGTAATATGGAGTTGTTAAAACCACCACTTTATTTGGGACTTCTGAAAATTTCCAGAATTTTCTGAAGATTTTTCTACAGTATCATATTTACTTACTAAATATATTTTCTTTTGTTCTTAGGTGGTTTTCTCTACAATGGCCGGTTATGGAGATAATCAACAAAATCTGCATATTTGTAATAGTACGGCTCCTTAGCTAGAAAAAGCTTGTGTTTCGGTTACATCCGACACAAAACACACATATGAAATTTGGCATTTTATATGTTTGCTTCGATTTAAAAGTAGGACCATGGTGGTTTTAACAACTCCATATTATATCCTCTACCTACTTTGGTACCTAATCACACTACCTAATGCCGATCTCTGCTAATCACACTACCTAATGCCGATCTCACTTATTACTCAAATTATTGTGATTTTTATTTATTTTTAGGAAGACTTACATTTACATATTATTGACTTTTTTTACCGTCTGAAAAAAAATATGGTGTGATAGGTAAGTGTAATAGATTCATTTGACACGGTTACTTAAGAAAAAATGTTCTTAATTTTTTATACATTACTCAATTGTAGTCAATGTTACACACTGAAATATTTCAAACAGTATTTTAAGAAGAAACGGGCTCGTAGCTTAATCTACCTACTGCCGCCAGCTGCTGTGCATAGTTTTCTAGATTTTGTAAATTGCATTAAACATTACTATATTTAACAATTAACATCGAGTATAACTTCGGCTCTAGATACCTTATGCATCATATTTTTTCCAGACGGTAAAAAAAATCATCCATTATAATAATATCATCTCACGCCTTTTTATCCCCGAGGGGGTAGGCAGAGGTATACCATTACTGGATATACCCACATTTCACGAGATATATTGGACCCCTAAACGTGCATAGGTGGTGAGCCTATCGCCGGACCGGGTCTGTTTATACATGTCTCAGAATTAATTCTGGGACCTGCGGGTTTCCTCACGATGTTTTCCTTCACCGTCGAGCTAGTGATAAATATGTACGTAAGTTTTGAAAAACTCATTGGTACATGCCAGGATTCGAACCCGAGCCTCACTGATTTTCGGCCGGCTCTTTAACCGTCAGGGCTATCACTGCTCTTTCTCTACTAGTATCTTGTATGTAAAATCGTAATCCGAGTGACTCGGATGCTTGCAAACAATGAGTGAATCTGACGGTGCTCTATTGATTCACCGACCGACGTAGTAACTTAGGAAAAAATAACAAAATATGTAGGTAGGTAGAAGGTAACCTCACAAAGTTAGCCTAAGAGGATTAGGCGCATAATGCCACATTCGCAAAATTCGAACCCGAGCCTCACTGATTTTCGGCCGGCTCTTTAACCGTTCGGGCTATCACTGCTCTTAAAATAAAGATTATGTCGATTATCAATATCGCTGATGAAAAGTCTATGGATGTACCGTGTCTTCCTTTTTGCTTTTATCTAAGACTAGCTAAGACCCGCCCCGGCTTCGCACGGGTGCAATGCTAACACTACCTTCATCTTGAATCACTCTATCTATTAAAAAAATTCGGTTGTCTGTAAAGTTGGTTTACTGACGATAGTTGAACGTGACAACGTCATACTTTTTGGATTGTTCCTCTTTGTCGCTCGTTGCGCGCTCTCGCTTGCACTGGAACGCCGCATACGTCATACTTTTTCGTGCATGCAGCCGGCTCCATCGAATTATAAGACGTTGTCACGTCAAAAACCGCATCAAAATACCTTGCGTACTTTATTTAAGCATACATATAGGAGACATAGGGATATAGGGACAGAGAAAGCGACTTTGTTTTATACTATGTAGTGATAGTGATCGTCCAATCGAAGTATTCTCACCTCATTGGGTCCTAAGGCCCTCAGCTCATTGTCCACGATCTTGAGCTCCGTGTTCGGGATAGGCCGTCCGACGCAGCCGTAGTTTTCCAGCCCTCGAGGGGACATAGCCACAACAGGAGATGTCTCCGTCAGACCATATCCTTGGCGGAAGTCCAGCTTGCGCTGTAAGAAGGTACTTGTTATCGGACCTCCTTTATCATTTTACCAACTTTTTGCCCTTTTAACTTCTTTATCTGGCCATGTATTCTAAATTTTGAATTTGAAATTAGAGTTACAGCTCTCGCTTCTATTTTTTTTTACCAGCAAAATCAGTAACCTGTAGCTCCAGCTAGACCCGCTAGGAGTAAAAGTATTCTGTGAGCTAGACAGACCTAAGATCAAAGAGATTAAAATATAATAGGGCATAGAGGGGACAAAGCGAGGAAAATTTGAAGCCAAAAGTGGAATAAGTCCAGTACAATTTCGACCGAATGACAACTCGCGTTCATACTAACTGACATGACGCTTGAGCTTCAAACATGCTTCAAAGTTTTGCATGAAAATATTCCCAAAGCCCCCTCTATGTCCTATTTATTTTAATCTCTTTTTTTTAATAATCTTTTCTACATATAAAATCTTAAACGCCTTATATCCCCGAGGGAGTAGGCAGAGGTATTCCATTTCTGGACATACCCACTTTTCACCAGATATTCTTTGGACCCTGTTCAAAATCTCCTCCAGTTTTAATGTAATATTTATATTTCTACAACAATCGTGCTGATAAACCATCGTGAAGGGTTCCGTACCATTACCTATAAAAACGTGAAAAAAATCACGTTTGTTCTATTTATATTATCCTGTTTTTTTTGTTATAGCGGAACAGAAACAAATTCCGAACTGCGAAAATTTCAACTGTCTAACTACCACGTTTCATGAGTGACAGACAGACTGACAGAGTATCATAATGACACGAGGCGGTCACCCATTCACTGACTGACCGCGCCCAACTTTGATTTTGTTATACTGGCCAAATAAAAGCGATGCAGGGGCCGGCAAAAGTTGTATAAAAAACCAAAACTGTCTTGTTTTTTTTCTGGAACCTTTGGCTGACTTACCTGAACCACGTCGAAGAAATGAGCAGCGTCACTGGCAGCCAAAGGTGCTGCTCCGTTGAAGACTATTTCAAGGTGCTGCAACGACTTTTTTGAGCCTTGCGAACTCATCAGCAGCACTTGAGGTGAAAACAAAGAGAAAACAATAGGTGAAACTCTTTGAGTATTAAACCAACCGGAGACGACACTGACAGGCGTTCCCCTCTGCCAAAAAAACGTGTCGGTCTTTGAGCATACCGGTTGAATACAACTAGTTTGTTTGAGTTCACGGAGTGCTTGTATTGTTGAATGTATTTGTGTGCACCTAGTTCAAGCTAGTGTTTAATTGTTTTGTCAAAAAATGCGTTTGTTGTAACATTATTTGTGATTGTTTCCTCGTCCCCCCCGCAGAAATTGGCAGACTTTTTTGTAAAGAAAGTAGTGCGCGTGACGTCTCCTGTTGGTTTAATACTCAAAGGTGAAACTATAATAATAATAATTGTTTTTCTCTCAACAATCAAGTAGGTACTGTTAGCCCATAAATATCGATTGGAGCAACTATATTAGAACTACGTCTCTACGCGTGTCGTCACGAGGAACTGTCGATAATCCCGCGCATTATGTCTGACGAGCTAGGCTGAGGCGTGTATAGTCAATTGATATAAATAAATAATAATAATAGTAATATAAATCTTTGCCAGAGTCTATGAAAGTCTGTAACTTAATAATAAACCATAATAAGGCTATCGCGTTATAAATTAATCATCCAATAGTAGGTACCTAGCTTAATATACGGAGGACCAGAATTGAAATTAAGCGTGAGAGACTGGTGCCTACGATAGGTACAGATAACTTGTGGTATAGAGCACAAGTTACAATTTTAAAATTCCGGAAATTTCTGAGGTTTCTTTCTTTCTTAATATGGATATCATATTAAGAAAGAAAGAAAATGTATTTCATTCTGTAGGTAATAAGAATTACACTTAGAACAGTCACTAGTCTAATAACAAGGCACACTTAACTCGTCCACGAAGATTGGCTAAATGTAAACAGTAGCACATCTCCACCGACGTGTTGCTGGTTTCAAATGCAGTACCCCGAGAAGAGCCAGCAAGAAACTCAAGGGCAGCTCTACCTCCGATCACTGCCCATAACTGAGGAGTTTCAGTTGATTTATAATCTACAGACATTATAGACATTTGAAAGTTACCTAGAGGAGGAGCACAGAACAGAATATTAGTCTTGTACTTCTCCATGGCTTCCAAGAAGGCTTGGGGCTGAAACTTGGCCAGGGTCACCATCTTGATCCCCTGCGACATCTTGTGGAACATTATCACCGACGCCCCGTAGATGTGAAACAGGGGCAGGACTGTCATGACCGAATCCTGGTGGGTCGCTGGAACAAAAGTCAAAAATAATTTATTTTCTGTAGGTACTAAAGGTACACTTAGAAACGTCAATAGTCTAATGACAAGGCACTCTAAGCTCGTCCATGAAGATTGACTAAATGTTAACAGCAGTCCATCTCCACTGACGAGTTGCTGGTTCCAAATGCATTTTCTCCATTCAAATGTATTCCGCTATTTTCTTATAAGCATTTTTTTTTCATAATACATATTATTATGAGGTCTACGTTAGGCATACATACCCCTGACATTTGCTTTTTTTCCAAAAAAAAATACCAAAATGTAAACTTCCAAACACCGAAAAGCGATCCGTTTTTTACCGCCGTGTGATGACGACTACCACACAAAATTAAATGTTAAAGACTATTGACGCTGAGCTATGGGTCTTTCTGCACACATGAGGAACTGTCAGATTATGTCAAGCCACCAAAGGGTATCTGACGTGCCTTCCGATTTCCAATGTGAGTACAACGAAAAGCGGGGCCAATGGCCAAACACATAGGCATTGCAGTGCTCTCTCTCTCATCTCATCGTCGTTGACAAAAAACCTTTTGGCTAAGACTTAAAACATATTGACAAAGAACTTAAGAGCAGTGATAGCCCGAACGGTTAAAGAGCCGGCCAAAAATCTGTGAGGCTCGGGTTCGAATCCTGGCATGTAACAATGAGTTTTTCAAAAACTTACGTACATATTTATCACTAGCTCGACGGTGAAGGAAAACATCGTGAGGAAACCCGCAGGTCTCAGAATTAATTCTGAGACATGTGTAAACAGACCCGTTCCGGCGATGGGCTCACCACCTATCACGTTTAGGGGTCCAATATATCTCGTGAAATGTGGGTAAGTATATCCAGTAATGGAATACCTCTGCCTACCCTCTCGGGGATAAAAAAGGCGTGAGATTATATATATTTATATTATAAAGAACTTACAAGTGGTTTCGTTATGAGCACGGATGCCATCATCATTTATCTGCTCGCAATTCGCAATAAGGTTTCTATGGGTCAACTCCACCCCTTTAGGTAATCCTGTAGTGCCACTAGAATAGGGCAGGAAGCAAATGTCATCGACTGTCCTTCGGACTTCTTTCAAACAAGACTTGTCTATGTGTATGTCTTCGCTGAGTTCGTTGAAAGATATAGTTCCATCAGGCGTCTCGCCGCTGGTCTTTACCACGATAATTTTAAGGTTCAATTTTATAAGTTTCAATGCTTCTCTTACAACATTTGTTAATTCTGGTAGCGTTACTATTAGCTTCGCGTTCGAGAATAGTAGCTGACTCTGTATTTCGTCTGAAAATGATAAAGAAACCAAATGTGTTAAATTTTTCTGAAAAATGAATTGGCATAGCTGAATTTAGTGCCTACCTATCTAAATCGTACTATTATTGCTCTTTATATAAAAAAATGGTTAGACACACCTAAAACACAAAGGCATCATATTTTTTTTATATTATTATACTAATTGGGGTGTATAAGGGATTGCACCTATTCTTGTATAGAATTTGTAAAATCGGTAGACTAGTTTTTGAGTTTATTCGTTACAAAAATATAAATCTTTCCTCTGTATAATCTGGGGGCACGGCATTGCCCCCGCCAAGTCGAGCAATATTAGTTTAGATACTTATTTAGGCGGTCGGAAAAAATTACAAAAGCTTGTTGTGAGACATAGTTTGATTTAAATTTCAACTTACGCTCAGTGTACACAGGGTTGATAGTGGTAATCACCCCACCAGCCTCCAATATCCCCATGGCTACGAGAGGGTAGTCGGGTATGTTGGGTAGCATTATGGCCACCGCATCGCCGTCTCGGATCTTGAACTTCGTGCGGAGGTTCGCAGCGAAAGCATTGGACAGGTTGAATGCTTGCTCATACGTGTAGCCGCGGCCCGTCGTCGAGCATACCTGGAATGAGGACATAAATATATCCTACTAATACCTATTGACTGATCAAGTGAAATCCGCTGTAGGAACCCGCGTGTCACACTGCACCAGACAGTCTGCAAAAAGAGAGAGAGATGGCGAGAGATCGTGAGGAAAGCCGTGTCCGCCTCTAATATGGACGCCTCATCGGGACCACGACCGCTGTGCCAAGAGCGAAACGACAGAGACAAAGAGATTAAAATATAATAGGGCATAGAGGGGATGTAGAGCCTCCTTATAGAGGGTAACATAAATACTTTTTTATACTTGACTTGAAAATGTGACTAGATGTCGCATTTTTGTTTTCTAGACAATTGATTGATAATATATTTGCTGTGTGAACGTGAAAACCAATATTAAATTTATTTCCTCAAGTATCTTACTCCAAACCTTATAGTTAGTGGCCCAGTGCCACTACACATTTGGTGACCTTCTATTTAGACGTATTTAATATTAAATTTATTTCCTCAAGTATCTTACTCCAAACCTTATAGTTAGTGGCCCAGTGCCACTACACATTTGGTGACCTTCTATTTAGACGTATTTACAAATTTATAAATATATAAAATGAGCACGAGCAAAAGCGCCATTGACATGCAGGAGCTTGCCAGGATAATAAAGGACATGGCTGTAAAGGAAGTTGCCAAGCTTGACCGTGGACGAAGTAACAGCCGAACGCGAAGCAATAACTTGCGCAGCAGATCTTCCAGTCGGCGTCGCTACAACCCTAAAGGCAAGTTTTGTTACTATCACCATAGATTTGGTAATAAATGCCATGAAGGCAAATGTAAACAGCCGTGTGCGTGGAATTCGGAAAACGCAAGGAAGTAGCTGAGCCAGCGGTAGACTCAGTTACCCCAACCCCGCAATACCGCACTCACAGATTGTTTATTAAAGAAAAGACAACATTGCATAGATTTTTAGTAGACAGCGGTGCAGACGTGTCATTAATCCCTGCTTCGCCAGATGACAAAATTGACGATTCCGTAGTCTTATATGCAGCGAATAATACTAGAATAGAAACTTGTGGAGTAAAGATACTAACCTTGGATTTGGGACTACGGCGAAAATTTCAATGGGCATTTATAGTTGCAAAAATTACTAAAGGGATACTCGGAGCAGATTTTTTGAAACATTTTAAATTATTAATTGATTTACACAATAGCAGACTGATTGATAGCACTACAAAACTAACTATCCGTGGTAATGTCGAAGGCATAACGGGAAGTGAAATCATCAGTACACTAGACAAGAACCATCGTTACGAACTACTAAAAAATTACCCGGAGTTAACGAAGCCAAACCTTTTGCCAACCAATCTGAAACATGACGTAAAACATCGGATCGAAACAAAAGGTGAACCTGTATACTCCAGAGCACGACCGCTTGATCCCAGGCGCATGGAAATAGTCAAGAGTGAGTTTGAATACATGCTGGACAATGGAATCATCAGGCCGTCGAGTTCTCAGTGGGCAAGTCCGTTACATGTAGTTACAAAGCCAGACGGGTCCCTAAGACCATGCGGTGACTATCGTAGACTTAACGATCAAACCATACCAGATAGATATCCGCTTCCTAGGATTGATGATTTTTTATCGATTTTACCTGGTAGCACAATCTTTTCTAAAGTAGATTTATTTAAGGCATATTACCAAATTCCCATGGCAGACGAGGATAAATGCAAAACTGCCATTATAACCCCTTTTGGTTTATACGAATTTAATGTAATGAGTTTTGGTTTACGTAATGCCCCCTCTACTTTTCAACGATTTATAAATATGGTTTTGAGAGGTTTAAATTTTGTATTTGCGTATTTGGATGACATATTAGTCGCTTCAGCCACACCTGAAGAACACGAACAGCATCTGAAAATCTTATTCGAAAGGCTTGATCAATGTGGTCTCAGGATTAACGCGTCCAAGTCAGAATGGGAGTAATGTAGAGCCTCCTTATAGAGGGTAACATAAATACTTTTTTATACTTGACTTGAAAATGTGACTAGATGTCGCATTTTTGTTTTCTAGACAATTGATTGATAATATATTTGCTGTGTGAACGTGAAAACCAATATTAAATTTATTTCCTCAAGTATCTTACTCCAAACCTTATAGTTAGTGGCCCAGTGCCACTACGGGGACAAAGCGAGAAAAATTTGAAGCCAAAAGTTATTCCAAGTGGAATAAGTCTAGTACAATTTTGACCGAATGACAGCTCGCGTTCATACTAACTGACATGACGCTTGAGCTTCAAACATGCTTCAAAGTTTTGTATGAAAATAGTCCCAATGCCCCCTCTATGTCCTATTATATTTTAATCTCTTTGGACAGAGAAGAAGAAGAATACCTATTATAAACGCGAAAGTTTGTATTGATGGATGTATGGATGTTTATTCCTCTTTCACTCAAAACTATAGAACGGACTTCGATGAAACCTTACAATTAGGTATATAGCTTATACATCAGAATAACACATAGGCTATATTTTGTCCCCGTATTCCCACGGGAACGGGAACTATGCGGGTAAAACCGCGGGGCGCTGCTAGTATAAAATTTCTGAAATTAGTTTATTCAATATCAACATCAATATTTATCACTAGCTCGACGGTGAAGGAAAACATCGTGAGAGAACCCGCAGGTCTCAGAATTAATTCTGAGACATGTGTAAATAGACCCGGTCCGGCGATGGGCTCACCACCTATCACGTTTAGGGGTCCAATATATCTCGTGAAATGTGGGTATATCCAGTAATGGAATGCCTCTGCCTACCCCCTCGGGGATGAAAGGCGTGAGATTATTTATTTTATTTTTTAATATCAACATAATCGATTTCAGCTTTTTTTTAATTCATACCTTTAAGTATGTTAAATTTTTCGGAAAAATGAATTAGCATTAACTGAATTTAGGGCATCCCATGGAAACCGAACTAAGTATCGCTCTTCATTTAAGAAATTTGGTTAGACAAAACTAAAGTACGCATCATATTCTTTTTATAATTATATACTAATTGGGGTAATAATAATAATAATAATATAATCTCACGCCTTTTTTATCCCCGAGGGGGTAGGCAGAGGTATTCCATTACTGGATATACCCACATTTCACGAGATACATTGGACCCCTAAACGTGATAGGTGGTGAGCCCATCGCCGGACCGGGTCTGTTTACACATATCTCAGAATTAATTCTGAGACCTGCGGGTTTTCTCACGATGTTTTCCTTCACCGTCAAGCTAGTGATAAATATGTACGTAAGTTTTTGAAAAACTCATTGGTACATGCCAGGATTCGAACCCGAGCCTCACTGATTTTCAACCGGCTCTTTAATCGTCCGGGCTATCACTGCTAGTAATTGGAGTGTATGATGTATTGCGGTTTTTCTGTTTGTTTTGTATGACAGGTGGTGATCCAATCGGACCGAGTTTCTGTACACATGCCTTCGAATGTATTCCGTTTTCCTCACGAAGTTTTCCTTCACCATCGAAACAAACAAATTCAGATCTTCCCTTCGTCGTGAGGAAACCCGCAGGTCTCAGAATTAATTCTGAGGCCTGTGTTTCAGCCCTGGTCCGGTGATGGGCTCATTATCCATCACGTTTAGGGGTCGAATATTCTCGTGAAAAGTGGGTGTTTAAAGAAATGGAATACCTCTGCCTACCCCCTCGGAGATGAAAGGCGTGAGTTTTTTTTATCCAAACAAAATAGTAACATAGGCAAAATTTTATCCTCTTATTCCATGGTAACGGAAACTAAGCGGGTGAGACCGAGCGGAACAGCTAGTTAATAAATACAAATTTGAATTGTTAATACCGACACTTTCAAAAGTAGGTACCTACCTAGCCTAGCGTTTGAAAGGCGTAAGGTCAACTTCAAAGTAAGTTTTAAAGTCGGAAATTGTTTATAATGGAATAGTTGAGTATCATCACTACGTAGTATAAAACAAAGTCGCTTCTTCTGTCCCTCCCTATATCCCTATGCATGCTTAAATCTTTAAAAGTACGCAATATATTTTGATGCGGTTTTTTTTTAATAGATTTTAGTGATTCAAGAAGAAGGTTTTACTATTAGCATTGCACCCGTGCAAAGCCGGGGCGGGTCGCTAGTATAATATAAAAAAAGACTATATTTACATACCTACTGGTGAGTGCCTGTACCATTGTGTTTTTCACAGGTCCAGTCAAGTGCATATAATACTTTACACTTTTAGCGCGAGTTTGACCTCTAAAGCGATTATAATAAGAACGTTACAACGTCCAATGTGTCAAGCTCCAAGTTCTCCTGACTGTACAGATTCCTTACACCAAAACAAAGAGAGGAAACCCTGAAGCACAAGAATTGGTTCTGATATATGTAAACCTGTCCGACTAATAGGCTCACGTCACTCACGTGTGTAGGGGTCTGTCAAAATGTGAGAAATTGAGAAAACCGTATCAAAATCCGTTGTTTAATTAAGAACTAAGTGTTTAAACAGACCACATGGATAGTGAGTAAATTTATGCTCACGCCTTCTATTAGGCAGAGGTAGTACATTTCTGGAAATATACCTAATGAATATAATCTACTATATAAAAATAAGTCGGGTTTTCCTTCCTGACGATTTAACTCGAGAACGGCCGGACCGATTTCGATGAAACTTTTTATGTGGGTTCGAGTGGGTCCAGGGATGGTTTATAGCAAAGAAAATTCAGCATTGCACCCGTGCGAAGCCGGGGCGAGTCGCTAGTCTACTATATAAAAATAAGTCGGGTTTTCCTTCCTGGGGGCCAATTCTACTAAGTGTCAACGGTCATAGTTGGATGAAAATGAGATGTCAATGGTCACTCAATGGTGTTATTTTGACACTTTTCAGAGCAAATAACACTATCGACTGACCATGTAATTGTCATTGTCATCCAACTGTAACAGTTGACATTTAGTAGAATTGGCCCCCTGAACACAATTACAATTTATTAGAGATACTCACGGAAACAGTCCTAGTAGGCCATTTTTCCAAATTCTGCCACACATAGTCATACAAAGTACAGTTTGGCACCTCGATGCTCTTGTATGGGGACCGTACTATATTGTCTTCAGTCCAGCCACTGTTTCTTCTCACCGCCACGCTGACAGATCTTGAACTTTTGTGTAAATGTTTTAACGTCTTCTGCAGATTCAACAACGTTTTCGGCGCCATTTTTTCTTTTTGTGTTTCTACTTTTCTAGTGGTACTTTTGGACTGTTGTCAACAGTTTGATGTGCGTCTATTTCGCCGGTTCTTCTGATACGATAAGACCGAACTGTAATAATGATAAGAAAAAAGATAATTACTTATAGATAGTTATTAGGTAATTTTGTTTTTGATAAAAATACAGGTCATGTTAATGGAAATTTTCTAATTCGATTTTGTTTTTTTACATGGCTTAAAGTTAGCTTCCCTTGTAACTAACTAGGTCAAGATATTTTTGGAGACAAATTAAAAGTATTAAAACTATGTAGGTACTAGTTCTGGATATCGTATAGAATTGAAACTTTGCAAGGTATAGCATTCAGTTTGGACGACATGTAGGTTTCTACCTACTATATTTTATAATAATAATAATATAATATTATAATCTCACGCCTTTTTTATCCCCGAGGGGGTAGGCAGAGGTATTCCATTACTGGATATACCCACATTTCACGAGACATACCTATTGGACCCCTAAACGTGAAGGTGGTGAGCCCATCGCCGGGCCGGGACCATATTTTATCATACTTCATTAAAGGAGGTTCTCAATTCGATTGTATGATGTTCTTTGTATGTAATTTTTATATTTACTCCAGTGTTAGATACTGTTTACATTAGCCCAATAACGTTTAGAGTGAAATTGAATTCGACTGCTATCGTTGTTGTATAAACATCGTGGCTCTTTTTCTCTCCACATGAATAATTTTCTATTTATAACCGGTACCACTCCCGCCAATTTTTGTTGTTACCGAAAAGACCGAGAATCAAAATTGCTTTATAAATGGGCAATTTACACGAGGCCAATCCACTAAGCCAATCCAGTAAGACAATCCTACTGCATAGCAGAGGACAATCCATTGTAGTGGACTGTCTATTTACACGAGGCCATTAATGGAATGGCTTAGTGGAATGGCTCACTGGAATGGCCTCGTGTAAATGGCCCATAACTGCATACAAAAAAAACTTGACGACAATCCATTGCAGTAGACTGTCTCTATTTACACGAGGCCAATATTGGATTGGCTTAGTGGAATGGCTCGCTGGAATGGCCTAGTGTACTATTGTATTGTATTGGTGTACAATAAGGAGTTATTGTATTGTATTCAATACAATAACTCTTTATTGTACACCAAAAACAACACAATATGGATACCAACATTAACTAAAGTACAATGGGCGGTCTTTTCGCTTTTAGCGATCTCTCCAGACAACCTTAGGATGGATGAAACTGAGAGATTAGAACTAGGGTAGACGGTGCACTATATCTTATTGAATATACTCTTACATACTATTACATACATAAATAAATAAATAAATATATAAATAATATATATTAAATAAATTATACAAGAATAGTAAATAATGTAAAAAATAATGGCTCATAACTGCATACAAAAAAAACTTGAGGACAATCCATTGCAGCAGTGGCCTGTCTCTATTTACACGAGGCCATTAATGGATTGGCTTAGTGGAATGGCTCACTGGAATGGTCTCGTGTAAATGGCCCATTAACGATAACGTAATGACTGGCTTGTTTCTGTGGTTCTGTGGACTTTCCGACAAGGTCGAAGGTGGAGGTCAAAATTTTGTGTATTGGTGTTTCTGTGTATTTTATGCAGAGCCTTTACAAAGGCTCTGCATATAGGTACCTACTTACTTAGTTTGTAATGTAATTGTAATCTTTTGTGAACTGTCTATTAACATCTATGTAGTTAGATAGGTAGGAAGCTAGGTAAAAAATATGAAGTAGGTATTTTAACCTACTTTTAATTTTACCTACATTTATCTATGGATATTATGAATCCAAAAATAACTCTGTAGGTATGTCTGTCTTTTCTCGGATAAAATGCTGAACATTGACTGCACTGCAATATTGACGAAATTTGGCGGGGAATCAGCTGGCATCTTGAGGAAAGACATAGTGCATACCTACCTATGTCCTACAGAAAAGTACTTAACATTATGTAAGTAAAGTAGGATTAAATATTATACCTACCTACTTAGTAGGTGATAATAATTTTCTTATACAGGAGCTGAATGAAAGAATCAAACATCTTTTGTACAATGATATGTGTAGATATACCTAATTATTAATATGAATTATTGTAATTTATTGTATTACCATGATACTCTTCTCAAATGCTACCGGCCGGCTTACTTAATGGTGACGTTTACGCAACTATATGAATAAAAACAGTACCTAGTTTGATAGTATCCGTAAACAAAACCGCATCAAAATAACCGGTCGCCAGGCGTTGCCGGACGCAGACCTTGGAACCGACAAAGTCTATCACTTGTACATTTGTTTTATTACGAAACCCTACCAAGCGAGGCTGCGGATATAAAAAATATTTGTGTCTTAGACTACCAGTAACTACAAAAATTAATGAAATAATATAAGGTACCTACCTACGAAGTTACAAAGTTCGATAATCACATTAAAATGCCTACGCAACATGTACGCAATACTATAAAACAAAGTAACTTGATACAAATTAATTCACTGGTTACGATTCATTACGTTAAACATTTTTCTATGACTGATACAATCAACTCTATTTACTAATCTCCATACTCAAATAAAAAAAACACTATACCTGCTATATCTAATCATTACAAACACGACATGTTTTGCCGAGCTGGTCACAAAGAGAAAAAACTGATAAGTTTTAACAACAAAATCGTCAACAACGCGTGCAGCCCGCCAGGCTACATTTACGTACTAACTTAGTTGATTGCGTATGCGTTGTGTTTGAGAATGAGAATCTACCATTCAACAATAAACAACCCAGCGTCCTCTGTACTAATTACCTATATTTATCTGTATCGTTATTATAATGTAATTATTCATCGAGGGACTTGATAGAAAGAAGCCGGTAAATAGCGGACATCGCCGCGCAATGTATAGCAATTATCACGTTTCCAAAGTTGGTAATGAAAGTAGTGGATGTTATGTGGTAAGACAATGTCACAACTCGTTCAACCAATGGTCATCGCAGATCGCTGTCGCACTTGATCGCAGTGACGTCACACGCAACCGGGTACAGTCAAGTGCACGTGGGCTAGACACATTGAACTTCGTAACGCTTTCTTATTATAATCGCTTTAGAGGTCAGACTCGTACTACAAGTGAAAAGCTGCATGTGCTCTTGACTGTAAATAAATAAACATGTTTGACTTTGGATTCTATTATTATCTGCAATTAGGTGTAAAATGTTGTACCTACTTTCTATATTGTGCAAAGTAAACAAGTAGACGTAAATATCGGTGTCAGATGGGGATCGAATATGCGACCTCTGCTTCTGGCTTTCATTTCGGTCCGGTATGAAAATTGTACTATATTCTTCTCAAGAATCCTTATCTGTTGCTCCGTTGCTACTTGCAAGGACAAACCAACAAACGAGCAAAGATATCGAAGTTGTTTACTAATCTGATAACGTTGCGTCTTAGAATTTATCTACTGTCATTACCTTATCCTTTGCTTATCTAAATAGGTACCTATACTTACTGTCTGTTTGTTTGTACTTTATTCGAGCTATTATATATATATTTCATACACTAATGGCTCTGTACAAGTTCCCACCATTATGAACTGTCGGTCTTTTAATTTGTGGTTCTCATGACGCTATCTTTTATAATAATGTTATTTTTAAGATGTATTGAGTCTGTGTATCAGTTCAGTTTATCAGTATTTTGTTTAAATTAATTAAACTTGATTGGATGAAAGAAGAGTAACGTAAGAGATTTATGTTGCGAATGTTGATGTGTGGCGGTATCGCCACCTGGCAACACTAGTTGTAGTCTATGGTTCTGTATTCTGACTTGTCTATTACCAGCTAAGAGACGAACTGTACGAAGTTTTGAACACGGGCTATCTTAGCCCATATGTATTTAATATAAGGTGTTGTGGATATAACGTGTTTTATTCTCCGAGAACCGTCAACACCTACATTGGTGACCCCGAACGTGAGCCGAGAGCTTTGACGCATTGTCGGCCACAGGCATCAGCAGTTCCCGACTAGAAAAGATCTTTTCGACGCTTCCTGGGGCCTGGAGCCCTGCTGGCGGTTTCGAGGGGTGCGTGGCTCTCTCCAATCGCCTTCGAACGCTGGTGGAAGAGTCAGCGGCACAGATTTTCATTATTTCGCCGGCCGGCTTCGCATAGCAACTGGTTCAAACCGGTTTGTTGCGGCGCGGCGGAACGAAATTCGGCGGATCTTTTGGTGCGGGTGTTGTTAACAAACATTCTCTTCGTACGTGTGTCTTGTGCTGTGATCAGTGCTAAAAATCATCGAAAAAGTGCGTCGTCGGTTCATTTTTCATCGCATTTCGAGACTTTTCGTTAACGCGAGCAACTTTTGGACTCATAACGCCATCTGTCATCGAGTAGATAAACTGTTTTGCTCGTTACTCGGATAGGGATGTGACGTGCCGGACATTGCGTAATAAACTGAACCCATTCATTCATGTATGGACATTGAGTGTTTCGTTCGATCGATAATCGATCATTTTTGGACATCTCTAAGCTCTGCTGTCATTCTCGTTTTCGCAACGAACGTAAACAAAAAACTTTGAACTACGTTTAGATTGAACTTTTGTGCGGTATTTAGGGAATTTTAGCGTAAGTTTGTATAATTAAGGTTTGTATAAAGTGCAATTGGACACTCACTACAGTTTTTGGTAAGTTTTATGACCATTTTTGCGAATTTTGGAGCATTTGTTTGTGCATTTCTAAACAACTTTTTGCAAACTGTTTTACTAGTTTGTTTTGCTTATTTAACCAACTGAAATTGATTGTTTTGTAACTTTAACCTTTTAACAACTAATTACGAACAATTTCGTATGCTAATTGCAAGATTTTGTGTAATAACATACTGATTTATTCTTATGTACTGTACCAACTTAACCTGGATTGTGTTAACTCAATTTAAATTTTTGTGCATTCTGGGTGTTAATTTTACGAATTTTTGCGGATTTGTTAACACTACTAACATATTTTGTCGGTGTTTACTTTAACATAAGGTGACAATATTGCCATATTACCCCCCACTGGTGTCATTTCGCTTTGGGATTTATTTAACTCGCGGGAGTGTTTGGGTGGAAATGGCAGAGGATTTAAGAAGACTCGTTGAAGCTTTAAAGGCTCAAAATGAGGAATTGCAGACTCGCCTTAATGAGGAGAAAGCCTTCAAAGCAGGTATCTGTAAAGTGTCGGCCAAGCTGCCTCCATTCTGGCCGGACAAGCCCGCAGTGTGGTTCGCGCAAGTTGCGGCTCAATTTCAGATTGCAGGCATATCACAGGACAACACGATGTTCAATTATGTCATTGCTCAGCTAGACCAGAAGTTGGCCGGAGAGGTAGAGGATCTTATTACCAACCCTCCAGACAGTGGTCAGCGGTATGCAAAATTAAAACAGGAATTGATTAGACGCTTGTCAATGTCACAGGAGCAGCGTGTTCGGCAGCTCATCAGCGAAGAGGAACTCGGTGACAGGAAGCCCTCCCAGTTCCTTCGCCATCTCCGTTCTCTTGCTGGAGCGGCATTGTCGGACGACAATATCCTGCGTCAGCTTTGGATACGCCGGCTCCCTCAGCAGGTTCAGGCAATATTAGCCTCTCAAGCTGAGCTCTCCCTTGACAAAGTTGCAGACCTAGCCGATAAGGTAATGGAAGTGGCTAATCCAAATCAAGTTTATTCTTGTGCCATTCCAACTTCTTCAGGCGCTGCAGCTACTTCAGTCTTGGACTCCCTGAGGCAGAAGGTGGAAGAATTAGGCAAACAAATTGCTTCCCTTTCTACTGGTTCTGCTCGCTCGCGACCCCGCGGCCGTTCTAATTCACGCTCGGGATCCAACCGCTCGCGCGACGCCACACCTGCCGATAAAAGTAAGCTGTGTTGGTACCATAAGAACTACAAAACCAAGGCTTCCAAATGCACCAAACCTTGTGCTTGGGTGCCTCCGGAAAACTCGAACAACAATCATTAGCGGCGGCAGCTGATTGTTTTCGACCCAGCCGCCGACTTTTTGTCACAGATCAGAAGTCCAAGCACCAGTACCTCATTGATACAGGATCGGACTTATGCTGCTTCCCTCGGCGCCTGTTGAATGGTCGTTATTCGACAACCAATTTTGACTTAAGTGCTGCAAATGGCAGTACGATTAAGACTTACGGCACTGTTTCCAAGCACCTAGATTTAGGATTGCGGCGGGATTTCCGCTGGAATTTCGTGGTTGCCGACGTTAGTCTGCCGATTATTGGGTCGGATTTCTTAAGTTATTACAACTTACTTCCGGATTGTCGACGTCAACGCCTTGTGGATGGGAACACTGATTTATTCGTCCCTGTTTCTACTTCCAGGACTGCGCAGACCAGTGTCAAGGCCGTAACCTGCGGAAGTTCAGTTTTCGCACAAGTGCTGGCCGAGTTCCCTGATGTCACGCGTCCTCCTGGTTTACCGAAAGTGGTGAAGCACAATACTGTGCATTATATCAAGACGACTGAAGGTCCCCCGGTATCCCATCGTCCTCGCCGATTGGCTCCTCACAAACTTGTAGCAGCCCGGAAGGAATTCGAAGACATGATGCAGGCAGGTATCGTTAGGCCTTCTAAAAGTCCCTGGGCGTCCCCCCTGCAGATGGTCCCCAAAAAGGATAATCAGTGGCGTCCCGCAGGAGACTATCGTGGTGTAAGCGCCCGCACAGTTCCCGATAGGTATCCCGTGCGGCATATCGGCGATTTTACCCACAATCTTTCTGGATCAAAGATTTTCAGCACGATCGACTTGGTAAAAGCGTATCATCAGATCCCCGTATTCGGGGATGACATACAGAAGACGGCCATCGTCACCCCGTTTGGCCTCTTCGAGTTTCCCGTCATGCCTTTCGGCCTACGTAACAGTGGGCAGACCTTTCAACGGTTTATCGATGAGGTCACACGGGGTCTCGACTTTTGTTTCCCATACGTTGATGACGTGCTGGTCTTTTCCCCAGATCAAGTTACTCACCAGGAAAATCTTCGCACGCTCTTGAAGCGTTTTCAGGATCATGGAATAGTCGTGAACCCGTCAAAATGCGTTCTAGGGGTCAGCGAGGTGGTGTTCCTGGGTCATTCCATCACCGCCGACGGCATTTGTCCTCCTCAGGATAGGGTGGAAGCTCTCCTGAACTTCACTCCCCCGGAAACTATTCAAGGGATGAGACGCTTTCTAGGAGTCCTGAATTATTATCGTCGTTTCATACCTCAAGCGGCCAAGTTTCAAGCCCCTTTGATAGAGGCTGTCGTCGCATCCAAGAGCAAGGGTGCTTCTCCATTTCCATGGACACCCGAGCTTCATCAGGCTTTCAAAATTTGTAAGCAGAGTCTCACCCAGGCTACACTTCTTCATCACCCGGTGAACGATGCTCCATTGGGTCTGTTTACCGATGCGTCCAGTGTGCATATCGGGGCTTGCTTGCAACAGGAGATTGAGGGTCAATGGTGTCCTTTGGCATTTTTTAGCAAAAAGCTGACTCCTAAACAAGCTGAATGGCCAGCTTATTACCGAGAGCTTCTGGCCGTGTACGAAAGTGTACAGCATTTCCGGTACATGCTAGAGGTTCAGCATGCGACGATTTACACGGACCATAAGCCTTTGCTGTACGCTTTCGTACAACGCCGTGAAAAGCTTCCTCCTTCCCAACTGAATCAGCTTTCCTTTATCAGTCAATTCACAACGGATATTAGGTACATCAAGGGAGAGGACAACGTTGTCGCCGATGCGATGTCGCGCGTCGGCGCTATTTCTTTGGAGCAGGAGTACGAGGTCCTGGCCAAGTCTCAACAGTCAGATGAGGAGCTAGCTAAATTGCTTTCCGGCGATTCTAGTTCCAGTCTCGAGTTGACCAAAGTCACTATTCCTGGCACGGACATTTCCTTAATTTGTGATGTCTCGGCAGGCAAGCCGCGCCCTTTCGTCACACGAGATCTGCGACGCAAGATATTTACCAGGCTACACAGCCTGAGTCATCCTGGCAGTCGAGCTACTACGCGACTCGTGACGGAAAGGTATGTCTGGCCCTCAGTCAGAAAAGACTGTAAGGAGTGGTCCCTCTCTTGTGAAGCGTGTCAGCGCAGCAAGGTGACGAGACATGTTTCCGCCCCGCTGGGTTCTTTTGAGGCACCATCTGGTCGTTTCATGCATGTACACATTGACATTATTGGCCCATTGCCTGTTTGTAACGAATTTCGCTACTGTCTTACTGCAATTGATAGAACGACCAGATGGCCCGAAGTTTGGCCCATGCGTACCATTTCCGCTGAAGAAGTTGCCGACACCTTCACCAGAGAGTGGCTTCCACGATTCGGCGTGCCTTCGGTAATAACAACTGACCGAGGGGCGCAATTCGAGTCAGAATTATTCCGGCGCCTGATGTACAGTTTTGCTACCAAACGCAACCGTACGACATCATACCATCCGATCGCAAATGGTATGATAGAGCGGGTACATCGCCAACTCAAGGCAGCGCTGATGTGCCACGGAGGTTATTGGATAGCAGCGCTACCCCTCGTCTTGTTGGGCATGAGGTCCTCCTTCAAGGGAGATATCAAGGCCACCGTCGCCGAGATGGTATACGGTGAGACGTTGCGTCTCCCTGGAGAGTTGCTCTGTCCAGCCGTCCCTGAGAATAGAGTGGATGACGCAGCGGATTTCGTCGTTGGTTTACGACGGCGGATGTCCAGCATTCGTCCGGTTGCAGCTTCTCGTCATGCGGAGAAACCAGTTTTTATTTTTAAAGAGTTGTCTACTGCGTCCCACGTATTTTTACGGGACGATACGGTTCGTCGTCCATTGCAGCCTCCGTACACGGGTCCTTACCCAGTTTTAAATCGAGCCAGTGATGGTAAAACCGTTACCCTCGAAGTGAAGGGTAGATCAGTAGTGGTAAGCATCGATCGTCTCAAGCCGGCCTATATTGAAGGCCCGGATTCGCAAGGCCACCGAGTTGCTCCGTCGCCTAGCTTACCTGCTGCGAAGGAGCCCGTTCCGTCTACATCTGCATCCGCGGCGCACAAAGACGCGCCGAAAGATCCATACACCACACGCTCCGGTAGGCGAGTTAAATTTAAAAATTTAGATTAGCTTTTCTGTCTCCGTAGGGGGGTGGTGTGGCGGTATCGCCACCTGGCAACACTAGTTGTAGTCTATGGTTCTGTATTCTGACTTGTCTATTACCAGCTAAGAGACGAACTGTACGAAGTTTTGAACACGGGCTATCTTAGCCCATATGTATTTAATATAAGGTGTTGTGGATATAACGTGTTTTATTCTCCGAGAACCGTCAACACCTACAGATGGATGCAAGGAACGAGGACGCCTCAGAAGGACGTTCACGTATCAAATTAGTGAGGTCCTTCAAAAAGCTGGTGTCCGGAGTGCAAAGAAGAAAAGAGCGTGCATGAAAAGGCTTATGGATGTATGGGATGCGAAAGAACTAGGTATACAGAGATCTCTGTGCTGTGGGGCAATAGCGAGAGCTTTATGTATTAATTAAACTTTTTTTTCTTGTTTTAGAATCGCCCATCGCCGACGAGTTGCTTACACATGCGTCGGAATCAATTTATACTCGGAGTTTCTTGGCGCGACTTAATCCGGAACGAAGACATTCGGCATATAACTGAGGTCAGCGACATAGCTCTTAGAATATGCAAGTTGAATTGGCAATGGGCAACCGCTCGAAGAACTGATGACCGATGGGGAAGAAAGGTTCTCGAACCGGAAGACGCAGCGTTGGAGGGCCGTGTCTGGTGGGAACCAGATGAACCGACGGACGACAGCGTCAAGCTCGCGGGTAATAACCGGTGGATGCAAGCGGCAAGTTGCCGTTCGTTGTGGCGTTCTAATAGGGGAGGCCTTTGTTTAACAGTAGACGTCTTCTGGCTGATGAGGTGTGGTTTTCACAATGTTTTCCTTCATCGTCAATACCTTCAGGAGTACTTGTAGCATCTGGGCCACCTAGCACGAGATGATCATCATAGGTGGCCTCACTTTCAACAAGGCTTGCTTATTACCTTTCTGCTCTTCGTCTCAGAGAGATAGTAACTATAGTACGTTAGATACTAGTCGGTCTACTTATTATGGATTCACTAGTATCCTATTTGTTGAAAAGAGCAATTTATGCCTATGTATTTTTAGGAAACGGCTCTAACGGTTTTTAGGATTTTTCTTATAAAGATACTCAGTTTTGCATTTTTATGGTTGTCATCATCATCATCATCAGCCTACATTCGTCAACTGCTGGACATAGGCCTCCCCTAATGAGCGCCATAGCGCCCTGTCTTCGGCTTGACGCATCCACATTCCACATCTGCCTGCAGCCTTTCGCAGATCGTCATCCCATCTGGCCGGAGGGCGTCCTACACTACGTTTGCCGAGTCGCGGTCTCCACTCCAGAACACGTTTACCAAAACGGTTGTCGGTTTATGGTAAAACAATTTTACACAAAAAAAAAATATTATTTTTTAAATAATACGGCCACTCACCGGTAGATGGCATTAGCGTGGAAGAACGAGCAAAGTTCGGTCTCCCAGGTACTAAATATCAAAGACAGTAAAGCTGTATTTCCAAGCGCAGACGAGACGAGAATTGACTTATTTCTTTGTGTAATTCAATAATGCTGCAAACATGTTTATTAAACTTCTCTCGATGGCTCGCGCGCGCTCGCCCTTTTACGAAATTTCAATTCTAGTCTCATTTCGCCTCGCGCTTCGTCGTCAAAATGCAGCGCTACTTATTACCAAGACTTACAAGAACAGATCGCTACTAAAGGCCAAAGTGAATTTGATTAGAATATATTTTTATGGAGTTATCATAAGTAAATATGACGTTGAGATGTCCTATCTGAAGATATCAATAAAGATAATGCCGCTTGTTGCTCGACTTGGCGGGGGCACTGCCGTGCCCCCAGATAGATAAACTAAATCAGAGTTCAATGTCTGATCTGATCCTACGATAGACATCGATAATCCTAACTTTAAACGCACACGAATAGTTACATTAATACCTACAAGAAATACCTACTGCTTCTTTTAGGTAATATTGTATATTTCCGATCTAACGATTTCAATGAATTTTTGTATACAGCCACAGATTTACATTATAACTTCATCTGCATAATTGTATTATCTGGAAAACGCAATTTTATAAAAAAACTATTTTTAATAATACCTACTGTAATACGGCCAATCGCCGGCAGATGACGTGGTTTTAGTAGACCGCCTGGAATACCTACATTCTCTCTTCATTATGTTAATTCTATTTCTCTAACATATTTACCAATCTTTAAAATATTTGCACTTGATTTAAAAGGACCTTATACATATATTACTTTACTTTTTTTTTAGTTTTGTTTTTTGTTTTTTTGTTATATTTTTAGTTTGTGTGGAAAGGCAATAAAGATAATTTATTATTATTATTAAATTTTTAGGAAACTAAAATAGTAGTCACAAAATCCTAAATATTGCGTCCCATGTGTATAATAAATAAGATAAACATAAAAAAAAGTTTAAAAATAAAATATCGTTTATTCAAATATGTCTTAATTAAAAATATTTTCTGTTTTAACTACAATAATTAATATATTTACAAAATATATTTTTTTTAAATTTTACATTTATACAAAACAAGTTTTATCTTCAGAAAAGTCAAACATATTACTTCTTTTCCTAATTTTGTCACATTTTCCATACAAATATATCTAATGTTTTATTGTCTTAAAAATGTAAACTTACAAAGCTTTGAGCTAACATCCAAGCTATACATCCCTATTTAACAATTAAAATACTAATAAACATTTAAATATAACAACAAGTAGAGATCAAAGACCTCTGACTTTGTTGACTTAACACTATTTTTTTTAACACGGGTGAAAATCCTACTTAATATTAGTACTGGACTCGATTCTGCAGACCATAAAGGACAGAAATTGATAATTTTGAGTTAGCTCTATTCTTTTCCACTGCTTTGGAAAGGAAAGGGACAGAAATAAGCGGCATATTATCTATTTACAATATCACACATATCAAAATAACAAAATTGAACCTCATGAACGCATTCATATCGTATTCAAATACACGTGTTTAGCAATTTTAGCAACGATGTAACAAGGTCATGGATAAAAGTGACAGATAAGACATCAAATTAGTTGGTTTTTACATGTTTGACACTACTCTATAATCAATGATTTGTTTCTGTCCTTTTTCTTCCGTATTCTATGGAGAAGGATAGGCTGAGTTAAAATTAGGAACTTTCGCTGGTCTGCAGAATTGAGTTCACTATGTGCTTATATTTATTGGCCTACTAACAAAATTGTATAATATAAGTTGCACACTTGCCCTTCTAAGATTATTCTAAGTGTATTTTTTTACAGAAACAAATGTCCTTACCAAAGACGTTTAAAGAAAAAGTTTCTCGAATGATTTTCTTCCAACCTCTTTGGTCCTTACCTTTGGATATCCCAATGAGTAAGCAAACATTATTCTTCCAAATAACCGAGTGGACAGTGATTCGAAAAAAAGTAGTAGTATAATAAGTAAATTTTGTGCTTATAATATTTATACAATATATCGACAGTCATAAATAAACAATTCCATTTAGTACATAACGTGTTTTGCGATTGCATCATTCCACGGTCAATTCAGAATCTGATACTTACATACGCAGGTACCTATTTCGAACTGGGCACTCTGGGCACATGCTCAGGGCCACCAACTCGCTAGGGGCCCTCAGATCACTAGGGTCCCCCAGATCGATAGGGGCCCCCAGATCACAAGGGTCCCCCAGATCACTTGGGTCTCCCAGATCACTGGAGTCCTCCAGATCACTGGGGTCCCCTGGATCACTAGGGTCTCCTGGATCACTAGGGTCCCCCAGATCACTAGAGTCCCCCAGATCACTAGAGCCCTCCAGATCACTAGAGCCCTCCAGATCACTAGAGCCCCTCACATCGCCAGGGGCCCCCTTTTTTTTGTAGAATAAGAATTACAAATGTTTTCTTATGAAATTATCACGTATATTTATCGTCCGTAAACCAACTTTACAGGCAAACAGGGTTGTGTCCTACCTAGTCAAATCAGTTACTTTTTACGATCTGTCAAAACGAAATTTTACTATGTAAATGTACTGAAATAGCAAACCGTGACGTCATAGTTTCTAGTACTCAATTGCAGCACTTTTTTTGATTGTTCTATTATTTTTAAATTTGCTATAATTGTAAATTTAAAATCGAAATACATATTTTGAGGTGTTTTGGGATAATCTTTTCAATGAATGACTACTCGCAATTTAATTTCGATGCTGTCAACTACCCAATTATTAACTTAAACCATTCGCTCCTATCAAACGAAACCATTCATCGCACAGAATACTACGCATACATCTTCTTCAATTCTTTTCTCAATATTTTCCCGGAACTCGTCTTTGGAATTTCATTTATGAACACTACTTCTTCTATCTTCTTGAAAGCTGCTACTTTTCCTGCGACGAACGCCTGGAGTTCTTCTGGAGAAATTTTGAGACCACTCTTGGGGATGACGAAGGCTTTTGGGCTTTCTCCATAGAAATCGTGGGGGACGCCAATTACAGCTGCATCCTGAACACCTGGATGGGAGCGGAGGACGCTTTCCAGCTCAGCTGGGGCCACCTGCATTCCTTTGACCTGTAATTTCGAGGTTACAAGTTGGTACATTTTTTACTTTTTTTGATACATACATATTACATACATACATCTGCATACTTCTTTCGTTCTCTTCAGCATTTTTAAATATTCCCAATACATTCTCTAATTCTCTTTCTTCCAGACTATCCCAATCACCCAATCTTTCACTTAATCTCTTCAAATACCTATTTATTATTATTATCATTTATTTATTTTGATGAACCTTACAAAACCTTTATCCCCGAGGGACGTTTCACTAGTATGTTATTTGGACCCCTAAACGTGATAGGTGCGTCAGAATTAATTCTGGGACCTGCGGGTTTCCTCACGATGTTTTCCTTCACCGACGAGCTAGTGATAAATAAGTATGTCTGTTAGCTTTTGAAAAAAGGTGCTTGCCCTCGCCAGGATTTGAACCCGAGCCTCATGAATGAGAGGGGGCTCTTTAACCACAGAGCTATCACTGATCTTCGGCGATTAATCATACAAGCATTTAAAACTACCTAAATAAATAATTATAGTACAAAGTTACAAACACGAGCAGTGACAGCCCGAACGGTTAAAGAGCCGGCCGAAAATCAGTGAGGCTCGGGTTCGAATCCTGGCATGTACCAATGAGTTTTTCAAAACTTACGTACATATTTATCACTAGCTCGACGGTGAAGGAAAACATCGTGAGGAAACCCGCAGGTCTCAGAAATAATTCTGAGACATGTGTAAATAGACCCGGTCCGGCGATGGGCTCACCACCTATCACGTTTAGGGGTCCAATAAATCTCGTGAAATGTGGGTATATCCAGTAATGGAATACCTCTGCCTACCCCATCGGGGATGAAAGGCGTGAGGTTATTTATTTTAAAGTTACAAACACACTTATTTAGATCGAACTTGTGTGTACCTAGTTTAGTTATTACAGTAAGACTTTTTTGTTTGCCATAAACATGCAAAAAAAGTAAAATATTATTTTCTCTAAACTATTTTGTATCAGCTCATAGAGCTATCAAACGGGTTTTATACATAACAGCCACGATTCAGGTTTTGTGACCTTTATTTTCATGTTGTATTGTTTAATCAAAAGCTAACTGCGGTCCAACAATTGATGTTAGGCAGTCTATCTACACAAGCTCTCGCAAATACATTGATAGCGCGGTTTAGAACTGCTGACGTCACGGGCCTAGCCGTCTATGGCGCTTAAGTTAGTTCTACGCGGAACCGATAGATGTAGCTTCATGAATATTATAAGATCATTTCATGTATTTACCTTAATGAGTTCCTTGATCCTGTCAGTGATATACAGGCCTTTACCAGGCTTGTAATGGCCCAAGTCTCCCGTCTTGAAGAAGCCGTCGTCGGTGAGGCTCTCTCTTGTTGCTTTCTCGTTGTTGTGGTACCCTTTCATAACCGTCGGACCAGCTACGTACATTTCTCCTGACTGGAACAACAAAATTTCTGGGTTGTAAAAGTGAAATGATTTTTTTTAGACATTTTCTCAAAAAAGGCATCTACGAAGCCTGGAAGTGTACATTATTCGAAAGTCGAAAGAAATGTAGGTAGGTACTCTCGTAGTACCTACTTACATTTCCTCCATAAGTACCTTTTACCGCACCTTCCGTTGTAAAGTATAAACTTTACGGTTATTTTTAATTTTCACAAATAATTGGCGATGGGCTCACCACCTATCACGTTCAGGGGTCCAATATATCTCGTGAAATGTGGGTATATCCAGTAATGGAATACCTCTGCCTACCCCCTCGGGGATAAAAGTCGTTAGTTTTTTATTTAAGTAATTGCAAGTATAAGAATTCCACCAAGGAGTTTCACATAACCAGAATGGTAAAACCTATTGGAAGCGCTTTTGCTCAATACGTCTGTCTCACTTTAATACTACAGGGAAAATAAGAGGAAATATTATTATGTGGTTCAGCACGCGACAAAGAGATTTAAATATAATAGGGCATAGAGGGGACAAAGCGAGGAAAATTTGAAGCCAAAAGTTATTCCAAGTGGAATAAGTCTAGTACAATTTCGGCCGAATGACAGCTCGCGTTCATACTAACTGACATGACGCTTGAGCTTGAAACATGCTTCAAAGTTTTGTATGAAAATATTCCCAATGCCCCCTCTATGCCTCAGATCAAATAAAAAGTAAAGATGGAGCTCTGCGCTTCAGTTTAGAAAAAAGTACCTACGCCACGCTCTGTGCATATACGCTCAGAGGCACATTTCAAGATGACATCATTTAATTTATTCGTACGTTTTGCATCAATTGACGAACTAGTTCGAACTGATCGGTGTGGGTTGAGTAGTTAGCTTGTAAATGTGTGCCTGCGAGCGTATATGCACAGAGTTTATTTTTCGCAGCGCTCTATCTTTAATAAAAATGACAAATGCTTGAAACAGATTTCCTCCAGTCCAGCGCAATAGTGAGGAGTTTCTTGCCCCGCTTCTTCTCAATCATACATGCTGAAGCGGCGGAGTTGAAATGACGTTCAGTAAGTGGACTTGTAAGTTCCTATTTTGAATAAAACATTTTGACTTTGACTTTATGAAAGTTAGTAGAACGTGGGAGAGCCATGCTTCGGCACGCTTGGGCCGGCTCGACCGGAGTAATACCACGGCCTCACAGAAAACCAGCGGAAAGCAATGCATTGCGTTTCGTTGAGTGAGTGAGGTAACCGAAGGCCCCAATTCCCCCTCTCCCTCCCCTCCCCCTACTCCCACCTCAAAGGTCGGCAACGCAGTTGTGACTCTTGAGTTGCAGATGTCCATGGGCAACGGACGTCTCTTACCATCAGGTGACCCGTCTGCTCGTTTGCCCCCTTTTTTATCATAAAAAAAACTTACCTGGCCAATGGGAACGGCTTCCCCAGTTTGAGGGTCAACGAACTTGAGCCTGATGTTCGCCATGGGCACCCCGCATGCAGAGTAGTCCAGGTCCGGCGTCTCTTTCGGCGTGGTCGTCACCAACGAGGTGGTCTCCGTTGCCCCAAACCCTTGGTTGAACTCGATTTTTTTCTGGAAACAGATGTTTATTGACGTGATATCGTCTTATATATCGATGAACGCCAGCTGCACGCACGAAAAAGTATCACGTTCACGAGTGACAAGTGAGAGCGCGGAACAAGGCTTAAAAGCGTTCGGCTTGTGACGCATCTATGTCTCTTCCACTCCAGTATGCAATTTTTCATCAATGCTTTCTTATGACGTTATCACGTAAAATTATCGTCCGTAAACCGACTTTACAGACAACCAATTTTTTTAGCCAGTTCCTTCTATCAAATTGATGAACTGAAGGAAATGCAGATAAAGATTACCCGAATCCGACGAGCTTGTATAAGCCTGCATGTGTAAACAGACCAATAGGCTCACCACCTATATCACGCTTAGGGGTCGAATACCCCCTCGAGAACAAAAGGCTTGAGATTATTTATTAGAATACTATTTTAAAATAAAATATAGACGGATGTGGACGAGCTAAGAGGACGATTTTCATATCTAACTACTTACATACTAAAACTGAGGTACTGAGGCGTGTATCACTTTTTGACACCGATCGATCCGAAATATCGGAAATCGGAGAACAGCCAGCGGCCATAGAAGGAGCTATAGCAGAAGCCTGATTTATGATTTTCGCAACTAAAAACACTTGTGCTGTGACACTTTTACTATATGCGAGTCACTTTTCACCAGACTGTGCCAGAAGGAGGGTTATGTTTTTCGAGAGTATGTAGAATGTATAATTGTTTGGCACGCTCTGCAGCCTGAACGGCTCGATGGATTTTAGTGTACAGTGAGAGTAGAGGATTCGATCCCGGTCGATTTTTCTAATCCCGGGATTGTATTGGTAATGGAAATTGGTAATAAAAAGACAGTAAAACATATCAAAATAAATTTTTCATATCTCTGGGCGGAAAGCGTCAACATTCGGCCTAGACGTAATTGCCGCTTTTCGCCTCTGTCAAAAAGAAAGCCTTGTGAGGACATAGAATATTTAAGTTTTAAATCTTTAAAAAGGCGGTTACACAAAATTATACTTTTTTCTTATAAAATAAACAAACTGAGCCTAGTTTGTTCTGTAAATAATTTATGAAACTAAAAATAAACTTCAGTAAATCTACTGCTTTAGACTTATATAGATAAACTATAAAAAATATGCTAAAGAGATCAATGTTTATGGGTACTGTAGGGTGTTATTTAAATGGTTAGCAGAGTATTCGTATTTTTGTAAGCAGAAAAATATAATCTGTAAGCAGAAATAGCTAATTGGTCAGCAACTCATGGCCAGCAAACATTACAAAACCTATCAGCAATTTATGTCATTCTGGATGGCTGTAATTATTTTTGAGCTGCAATGAGCTGCTACTGTTTAATAAAATTTTGGTAAGCACTCAGAGGGGAAGCCAAAAAATATTTTTTGAGCTTCTTATAAAAGTAGCAAAAACAATCTCAGCAAACTTGTCAAGCTCAAAATGGGCGCATTCCTTACGTAGATTAGGAATGACTTTGGATTATGCAACTTTTATGATTATGATTATTATTACGCTTACAAGTAGTGGTGGTGGTGGTAGTGGTTTTAGTGGTAGTGGCAGTGATAGTGGTGGTGGTTGTGGTGATGGTGATGGTGGTAGTGGCAGTGGCTGTGGTAGTGGTGTTGGTGGTAGTGGTAGTGGTAGTGGGAGTGGGAGTGGGCGTGGGAGTTGGGAGTGGGAGTAGGGCGTAGGAGGTAGTAGGAGGTAGTAGAAGAGAGTAGGAGGTAGTATGAGGTAGTAGGAGGTACTAGGAGGTAGTAGGAGGGAGTAGGAGTTAGTATGAGTTAGTAGGAGTTAGTAGGAGTTAGTATGAGTTAGTAAGAGTTAGTAGGAGTTAGTAGGAGTTAGTATGAGTTAGTAGGAGTTAGTAGGAGTTAGTATGAGTTAGTAGGAGTTAGTATGAGTTAGTAGGAGTTAGTATGAATTAGTAGGAGTTAGTATGAGTTAGTAGGAGTTAGTTTGAGTTAGTAGGAGTTAGTAGGAGTTAGTAAGAGTAACTAGGAGTTAGTAGGAGGTAGTAGGACGGGGTAGGTACTCCTACTAAATCCTACTAACTCCTACTAACTCCTACTACCTCCTACTAACTCCTACTAACTCCTACTAATTCTACTAACTCCTACTAACTCATACTAACTCCTACTACCTCCTACTACCTCCTACTAACTCATACTAACTCCTACTAACTCCTACTAACTCATACTAACTCATACTAACTCCTACTAACTCCTACTAACTCCTACTACCTCCTACTAACTCATACTAACTCCTACTAACTCCTACTACCTCCTACTAACTCCTACTACCTCCTACTAACTCCTAGTACCTCCTACTAACTCCTGGTACCTCCTACTACCTCCTAGTACCTCCTACTTCCTCCCACTAACTCCTACTAACTCCTACTACCTCCTACTAACTCCTACTAACCCCTAATACCTCCTACTAACTCCTAGTACCTCCTACTACCTCCTAGTACCTCCTACTTCCTTTCACTAACTCCTACTAACTCCTACTAACTCGGGATTAGGCGGGCGTAGGAGTTAGTAGGTGGGGGTAGGAGGCAGCATGAGTGGGTAGGAGGTAGCAGGAGGGGGTAGTAGGAGGGTGTAGGAGGTGGTATGATGTTGTAGGAGGCGGTAAGAGTGTATATAGGAGGCGGTAGGAGGGGGTAGTAGGCGGTAGGAGGGGGTAGTAGGCGATAGGAGAGGGTAGGAGGGGTAGGGGGCGTAAGAGGGGGTGGGAGTGGGAGTAAGAGTGGGAGTGGGAGTGGGAGTAGCTATAGTATAATTATTCACGACATGTTTTCTCTGCTGTTCAATCATGAAGTCTTGCTGACCAAGTAGTTATTTTGCGGACCAAGTAACTATTTTGCGGACTGAATGTTTATTATGCAAACCCATGTTATTGTAAGCTGCCTATTTCTGATTTAATTTTTGACCATTATTAAAATTATTTGCCGAACAAGGATTGCTGCCTGATTTTTTTATTTGCGAACAAAATCTTTGTATGTCGACCAAATGATTTAAATGCTGATTTTTTGTGGCTAACCAAATTTCAAAATTGCGGACCATTTAATTACTTCTCGGTACGGTAATGTAAATGTATCAATCCCGAAAATCCCGCGATTCATTAAATTTGATCCTGAAATTTTCGGGACTAAAACATGACCGGGATCCCGTCGGGATCCCGGGATCGAATCCTCTAAGTGAGAGTGACACTGGGTATATCAAATTAAAAAAAATATATATGAAAAATAAAATAATCGAAGAAATATGTTAAGTCGGGTATCATTGAATAGGTATTTGAAAATCATGTTTAGGTTTCTTTTACCATTTTCCATTTCGAATGACCATTTAGGACTTATAACGGTTTAAAGTTGGTTACTAACTAAAAAGTATGAAATAAAAAAGTTAATTTAAACAACCAAAAACCCGACTGCCTTTTTAAAAAGCTGGCAGCAAGACATATTAGAGAAGTAGAAAGTAAAAACCATGTGCTGCACAATCTTACTACAATCTCAAGCAGTCGGCAGCAATAAGTCTTTATTGTTGAATTAGGCATACAGGTTTTAAGTTTTTTAAATTGTTAGATTATGTATAGTAATGGCAATCGACAAAGAAAGATTTTATGTTGAAGTTCTACATTTGAATAGATTCGAATGTATGACAGCCTTTTCTAGATGTTTTCACTCTGCTGACAGCCCGAATATTAAACATGTCTTAGCTTGATAAAATGATATTATATGTTACTATGCTTATATATTTATTTTATTTTATTGGTGACTGTACTTTTTCCGAATATTGAAACAAAATAAAAACAATCGGAGCAGTGGGAAAAAATATTCCCACTAGTCCTACCAATCGGAGTTCCGATCGGAGCACTGGGAACAACCCATATTTTGTAATGTATTTTAAACTGTCTATATAATTTTGTGTGCGCTCCGTAAACAATATAAAGAAGTCTTTAAACCACTTCAACTTTTTTTGTTGACAGTGTTGACACCCGTAACGACCGAAATATTGAAAATCGAAGTGTGATGATTGCCACCCAGCAATCTGTTGTCTCCGCATAACGGTTAATGTCTTTTTACTTAGATCTATTCGATAGATTTTAACTGGAATAAATTGTTCTCCATAAAACTCCTATACAATCGTACATTTCAATGTCATCTGCTAAAAAATGATTTAGAGATAAGAATTATTCAACCAAGTTTAGAGTGTCAATTCGTCAAACGTAATGCGCGTAGAACTCTTGTTTTGTTTATTTATATCCTTTCTTTTTTAAGTTGATAAAGACAACCAAAGACGTTTAAAGAAAATAAAGAGTAAAAAAAACGACTTCAATCTTCAACTTATATGGTTTTCTCATGAATGCCGTTGTCAGAACTGGACGAAATTAAAATTTGACCAATCTGGAAGCACCAGCTTTCAAATAAAAAAAGAATCATCCAAATCGGTTCACCCCTTTGAGTATTAAACCAACTCTACATAATTAGTTCTCATGACGAAGTAAATGTTGCGACTTAATTTGAATTTGTATCTTTAATGGTTCCGAAGATATTCAAAAATTTCAAAATGCCGCGTTTTTGATGTTTGCGTTTTTCGCTGAATTTCGGAAATGGTTAAGCGCACTATCATAATTTTTTGTACATGACGTCTTATGCCTTATTCCTAATTTATTGTGAAATAAAAAATTAAAAATAATTTACCGTTTAGGAGTTATGTAAGCAAATAGAAAAACCCTTTAATACGTCCTAGCACTTCGAATAAGAGGTCTAGAGACTTGTTTGAAACGTTATTTTGTAGCTTGCAACTGCCTTCAGATATCTGTGAAGTTTCATTAGTATCCTATAAGTAATTTATAAATTATAATGAAATTTAGTTCATTTTGGGCCTTGACGCGCAGAGCTTTATTTATCCACCTATTAATGGACTTTCTTGTGGGATTTTTTAACCGAATAATACGTAAATAATTAGTTATATAATTCAATTTTATACTTGTGAAATTTCAGCATCGTACAATCAATAATTAACGAGATAATCAAAAAATACACATTTTAAGTTATTTACCGTGGTAACCCGACCGAGTTTAGATGGTCACAGAAAAGCGGCCGTTTAGTACATTATGCTAACCTTTTTAAATATATAGGATAGTGTTATAAGGTTTTTTACAAATGCGTACACAAGTGTTAAAAAAACTTATTGACATATGTTTTAATAATCGTTTCTATAAAACCTTTTAATAAAAAATACGAAATAAAAAGTCATTGAACTTAGGTATATTTATTCTGAGAGCAACTTTTATGCAACATCAATATAAATCAACTTCAAAAACAAAATCAGATAAAAGGTTCACCCAGTAGAAAGTTCTGAGGTAACAAAACAAACATAAAAAAAATACAGACGAATTGATAACCTCCTCCTTTTTGAAGTCGGTTAAAAAAGAGAATGTTTTTCTTCCAACCTCTTTGACGACAACATTGCTATAACCAAACTGGGGTGATTTTTATTGGCTTAGCTATTAAAAAATAGACCATAAGATATGTGCTGTAATAATATTAAGCTGTTGATAAAAAATAAAAAAAATAAAAACGGTATATATTTTAATAAGAATTGCATTTTGGATAACGAGATCTGCTCACCTGACTCCTATCAAGGACGGCTTGGGCGTCTGTGTCGGCGAGCGGAGCCGCGCCGCAAGCTATGTGTCTCACGTGCCGGAAGTACTCTGGTTTTACATCGGGATGTTTGCCGAGGAGGATAGCTGAAAAAGAGAAAAGTAAGTAAATTTTTTTTTGTAGGCCACAATTACCATTTTACACACGGATATTTAGTCCCAAACTAGACAGGGCCTGTACTATATGGGTACTAAACAGCTGATAAACATACTTAAATTAATATTAAACGACCAGACACGAAGCCAACAGACATGTTCATGCACACAAATGTTGGCCCCGAGCGGGGATCGAACCCGCGACCTCCGGAAGGCAGGGTCACTACTAACTGAGCCAACAGGCCCATCAAAGTCATGCTAACAATGAATCAAAAAACACAACAGGTCAACAACCTCCAAATATACAATACTACTCGAGCTGTTCCGCGCGGTGTTCGCGGATATTTTATTCCTGTGTTCCCACAGGAACGGGAATTATTCGGGCGAAACCGCCCGCAACAGCTAGTCAATAATAAACTTTACTTATAAGTTTAAGTCGTCACGTGATCAGATCATAATCAGATCGATCGATCGAGTCGATCGATCTGATGTGACGTTTTTGTCACATGCCAGTGGTTTTGTCTAACACTGTTTACTATTTTTACTGGTCTATGACGTCAGTGATAGTGTAAGGCCATTATTGGCATCACATTGTGCAACAATTTGTTGTGTGACTGAAAACTTAATGTGCTGTTATACTGCAAAAAATACGTTTGTGCTGTAAAACTGCAAAAAAATACGTTTTCCGTGCAAATTAAAATTTTATTATCGTAATTATTATAGGTATTACGATTTCTTGCCTAAAATTATAGTTTAAAGATCGAATATCGCGATATGGTTTCGAAATATAATTTTTTTCCTATTTATTTGATCGTTTAATTCTTTTATGCACCTAGGTTTGTATGTATATAGGTACATACAAGAATTAATCGATCAAATAAATGCAAAAAAAAATAATATTTCGAAACCATATCGAGATATTCGATTTTTAAACTATAATTTGATATTTACAGCTCATAATGTTAATAAATAATGCATAATTAAAAGAAAATTATCATAAAAACCTGAAAAACCATTCCATACCGAATTGATATTTCATAAAACTTCTTACCAATAGGCGGAACAATATACAGCAAGCTGCATTTTTCGTTTTTGAGGATATCGAAGTATAAGGCAGCGGAGAACTTTTTTATGGTGACGAGCTTGCAGCCTTTTGCCAGGTGTCCGATGAGGGTCACCACCAGCCCGTAGATGTGGAAGAAAGGCAAGATGCAGGGTACCACGTCTTGGAAGTCTCCTGGACAGAGAATATATTGTATTGAGCTAATAGTAGAATTTTGGAGCTGATAAACGTTTACATTCACTTGTGATTGAATGTTGAGCGTTCCTTTTCTGAGCAGATAAAATTGGAAACGGAAATTTGGTCAATCATTCTATAGTCTATTTCACGTAGCATGGGTTCGGTGACAGTTCACATTTTTCCCTTACCCTCCCTACTCCTACTACTTTACTAACAAAATATATTGTAATTTTGCAATGATTATAATTATAATAAAATATTAATTATTTTTTAATCAAATATTTTTATTAGTCGAAAGTAGCATGAGTAAAAGGGGAAAATGTGAACTGTCACCGAACCCATGCCATGTGAAATAGACTATAGAGCATGTTACTAAAGGCTCAAGCTTAAGATTGCACTATCCTGAACTTGAGCCAAAAGTTCTTGAATAGAGACTGCTTACCGGACGACCACATAAAAAAGAGACGCGCTATACTACAAGTGACACCTCGCAGGTCTTGTTAGATACGAGAATAGTGAATTTTAACCGACTACCTAGTGAAGGGAGGCATATGGATGCAAGCGGCTCAGGACCGGGAGTAATATAGATCTGTGGAGCCCTATTTCTACCAGTGCTCCCAGACGACCACTGGTAGAAATGGCTGATAATATTATGATGATAATGATCTGCGTCTTGGTAAAGACTGCAAGAATGCGATCGGGTGGCGCAGGTCCGGGAGTTTTGGAGATCTAACGAGACCTATGCCAGCAGTGGCTGTTTGGTATGATATATTTAGTTTAGGTAGAATAAGAAAACTTAGAAAATAACTTTGGGTAAGTACCTAGTGATCTTTATATATTGCAGTGCCCCTACGGGGTATCACATGTGTTAGATGTACCTAATATTGAGTACCAAAATGTACTCACCATGTGATAAGCAAATAAATAATTGAATTGATTTGAATGGTTAATTTATCCAGCAGTGGGCGTCTGGTAGCTGGTATGAAGGTTAAGGTAAGGCATAGGTATTCCATTTTTGGAAATTCCCAATTTTCACGAGAAAATTGGACCCCTAAATGGTGTACCTCTACGCAGAGGCGCGTCATTTTATTTTGTTCATATTATTTTTTAGTATGTATTTTTAAACATATTATTTGTTAAGAGTTATTTTTACTAAGGGTACTAAACGAAAAAAAATACAAAACGGCTGTTCAATGCCAATCCAGGGAGGGCCCCGCTGGATCGATTAGAACTTCCACTTATAAAAACTATATCTCTTAGATGAAAAGTAATTGTTATTCTGAAAAGGGGTCTTGGGGTACTATACTTAAATGCAATTGAAAAAACCATTGAATGCGTACTTACGGAGGGCCCCGCTGGATAGAGACTTTCTTATTTTTTAATTTACTCTAAAACCATCGGGGTACAAATTATTTCAATACACGTTCAGTAAGTTTGGGCGAGGGTACTATAGATATATACCAACCATATCTCTCTAGGGCCGAGGGTCCCGCTGCGTAGAGGTACACCCCTAAACGTGATAGGTGGTGAGCCCATCGCCGGATCGGGTCTTTTTCACATGCCTCAGAATGAATTTTGAGACCTGAGAGCTTCCTTACGATGTTTTCCTTCACCGTCGAGCTAGTGATGAATATGTCTTACATATGTTTTGAAAAACTTATTGGTAAATGCCAGGACAGGAAAAGCGGGTTGTTTAACCGTAAGGCTATCACTACTCTTAAAGGTTAGGATCAATACAATGTTATTATTGAAGATTTTACTGAACTCACCATGCGTCAACATCGAGAAAGAATTCCTCTCAACCTGCATCAACTCAATAGCAGCCAGAAGATTCTTGTACGTAATATCTACTCCTTTCGGCAACCCTGTTGTCCCACTAGAGAACGGTATAAATGCTATATCATCTTGTCTCCTTTCCACTTTATCTAACAGTTTATGATCTATTTCTCCTTTCTCAGCTATTTCGGAGTATCTTATGACTCCGTCAGGCACGCCGCTGCCAGGATTGTCAATAAGAATAATTTTGGCGTTGCTTTTCACATTTTGGAGACTTTTGAGGACTGTTTCGTAGCAAGCTGGGATGGTGACTACTGCTTTTGGTCCTGTTGTTACAACTTGGTGACTGATTTCAACTAGAAACAGAAAAGTATAGGTAAATATTAAATCTTATATGAGTAGGTACGTAAGTTTTACACAATATTTATGTATAGGTACACGCTCACTACTCAATCAGAGGTATACCGCACTTGATACGTCCATAAACAATTCCAGTTACAATGGCACTTATTGGATTCTGATAATAATGATAACCTGTTTGTTTTTTAATTTGTTATAAACAATGCCAACAAAACAATGTACACAAATCAACTCATAAAAACTTGTACTAAATACTCATTTCTTCATATTAGCATTTTATGGATTAGGCGCACAGTGCCACATTCGTTAAATGGCACATTGACGAAAAATGCCACATTCGCAAAATGCCACACTAGCACAATGCCACACTATCAAAATGCCACACTAACAAAGTGCCATATAATCAAAACAACAATTCAAAATAAAAAAAAACATTCAAGAAAATGACATGAGAAAATGGCATTTTGCTAATGTGACATTTCGGGATGTGGCGTTTTGAGAATGTGTAATTTTGCGAATGTGGCATTTTGCGAAATTCCAATGTGTCATTTTGGGAATGTTTCATTGTGCGCCTAATCTCATTTTATCAATAATATTATATCATTTTATACTTACACTCCTTGTAAATAGGGTTGATAGATGCGAGCGCGCAGCCAGCCTGTAGCACTCCGAACGCGACAACCCCAAACTCGGGGCTGTTCGGCAACATGGCTGCAACGACATCACCTGGCTGCAACCCTAATTTCTTCCTTAGTGACGTGGCGAAAGTAGCCATAAACGTTTGCAGCTGACTGTAGGTGTAGCTCTTCTTCGTTTCAGCGCATTCCTGAAATTTTGATGAAAAATCTTTTAGTTTCGGCCTTTATAAAAATATAGTTTACGGTTTGGTACAAAAAAATATTCAGCGTGCTTTCTAATTTTGTAATTTTAGCAATTAAGAAGAGCAGTGATAGCCTTACGGTTAAAAAACCTGCTTCATATGATAAAAATCAGTAACGCTCGGGATTTTTGGATTGGATTGAAGCCTGGCATGTACCAATGAGTTTTTCAAAAACTTACGTAGGTACATATTTATCACTAGCTCGACGGTGAAGGAAAACATCGTGGGGAAGCCCGCAGGTCCCAGAGTAAATTCTGAGACATGTGTTTTAACAGACCCGGTCCGGCGATGGGCTCACCACCTATCACGTTTTAGGGGTCCAAAGAACATCTCGTAAAAAGTGGGTATATCCAGAATTGGAATACCTCTACCTACCCCCTCGGGGATAAAAAGGAGTGCTATTATTTATTTTTAAATTTTAAGAAAATATGAGACAGCCCAAGTAAATAATTACTATCAAAGTAAAAACAAAAATCATAGAGAACCGGTTTGCTAATAGGTAGGTATATTATCTATCATTTTAATAACAAACAAAATTATAAGGTCTAGAGGTCTACTGATTTTTTTAAATGAACTCATCCATTGACCGCATTGCAAAAACTCTTATCAGCCAGTAACAACGCGTAGAGAAATATAAATAAAACAATATACTGATAAATTTTATCGTGGGCCTATAACGTTTATAGCACGTCAGCTTTAGGCATACAAATGTGATAAAGTTTGCAAAAACCGTGTCGTAACACTTCGTTCTGGACTTAGAAGACGGCTTACGACGTTTGTGATGTTCTGGAAACTTCAATCCAAATCCAAAGACAGTTTGTGTGTGAGTCTAAGGCCATGGTTCAATGGGGCCTACAGATATGGTTCATCGGGTCCTACTTTGATGGTTCAGTGGGACTTTCATCATTTCATTAGGATCAAAACTAGTTGTAATGCCTGAGCAATTAAAGTTCTCATTCGTTCTGAGTGAGTATTTTAACTCTTAAATTATTCTTTTCTTGACCTCATAGTCAAAGAATAAAGCTATCCTAAGCAGTCAGCCTTCCACACTGCTGCTTCTAAGACGTGTTTAGTAGTCAATAAATAATTTGTATTATTTAAAAAATTATTAAGCTGTATGTTTTCCAAAGAAAAGAATGGAATAGGTATTTCAAATAAAATAATTTAAAATTATTAATTTTATTATCTTTTTCCTAGACAACGACGCGGTAAGAGACATCCAAACATGAGAACTTAGTCACAACATGACGATAAAATGATAACCTTAAGCAGGTTGTAAAATTCGCTATCTATATGATAATGATAAGTAAGTGGGTTTGACAAAGAAGTGCAAAGGTTCTTGATAGTAGATAGGTAGTATAGGTACGTTAATATCATTACTTTCAGTGTGTTAAATATACAAAGACATTTGAAAAATTATCAGTGAACCACCTTTTTTTTCTATTTGGCATGCGGGGAAATTGCGGGGACGACAACCAGGTTATGTCAGGCTTGCACTGACTAAATCCCCCCATGCTGTTCCTCCTCTCGCCCTAGGTCCGAATCCCGGGAAACAGTTTCTTCCGTGACTCGGCCGGCTATGCTCTCCCCCCATCGGGGCAGCAGGCGCGGTTTATACTTGCTACCCCTCCTACTCCTACTTTTGGGCATGATCGATTGCCGGGACTGTTAGTCAGCAAGCATGGCAATCGATCCCCCAACCCCTCCTTCGGCTTGCCCGGTAAGGGCGGTAACCCTTATCAGGTCCACCTAGGCCCAGCCTATAACCCTAATGATACCTACGATCCGAACTGGTTTTTTAAGCCAATCTCCATGGACGAGTTTATAGACTTGTTATTAGACTCTTGAACTTTCTAAGTGTACTTTTTACCTTTTTAGGGTTCCGTACCTCAAAAGGAAAAAACGGAACCCTTATAGGATCACTTTGTTGTCCGTCTGTCCGTCCGTCCGTCCGTCTGTCAAGACCCTTTTTCTCAGGAACGCGTGGAGGTATGAAGCTGAAATTTATATCAATTACTCAGGTCTACTGTCCCTTGAAGCTGTGAAAAAATCAAACTTCTAAGCCAACGCAATCAAAAGATACAGCCGTTTATGCCGCAAATTTTCGACACTTGCAAGGGAATCAAAACCTACAGGGTGCTTCCCGTGAACTCAGAATCTTGAAATTTGGTACGAAGCAACGTCTTATAGCATAGATAAAGGAAAAATTACGAAAACCATAAATTTGCAAGCTTGTACGGAACCCTCGGTGCGCGAGTCCGACTCGCACTTGGCCGGTTTTTTACTTACAGAAAATAAATTATTTTGACTTTGTAATAAATAAATAAAATAAATAATCTCACGCCTCTTTTATCCCCGAGGGGGTAGGCAGAGGTATTCCATTACTGGATATACCCACATTTCACGAGCGAGATATATTGGACCCCTAAACGTAATAGGTGGGGAGCCCATCGTCGGACCTGGTCTATTTACACATGTCTCAGAATTTAATTCTGATGTTTTCCTTCACCGCCGAGCTAGTGCTAAATATGTACGTAAGTTTTTGAAAAACTCATTGGTACATGCCAGGATACGAACCCGAGCCTCACTGATTTTCGGCCGGCTCTTTGCTCTTTTGACTTTGTTTTTTCTGAAAAACGACATTTTACGCAAAAAAATTACCTCAGGTAGGTACAGCCAAGACTACATGAAGTTTTACACTTGTAGTCAAGTCTGATCTACAAGGTTATTGTAATAAGAACGTTACAAAGTCCATTTCGTCAAGCTTGCAAATAAAATTTTATTTCATTTAATTTCACCTGTTCTTTACTGTACCTACTTTACATTGAATAGGTACTACTTTACAGACTACCAATGAAAAGTCCTACGTCGCAGTTTGTTTACACAATTGGTTGACAATTTAAACTATTGGACAGCAACCTTTGAGCTCTTATATTGGTTGTTTTGTAATGAGGCATTTTCGGTGACAGCTACCATTTAAGTTTTCAAAGATGTCAATAGATGGAGCTGAAGAACTTTCATGGAACTGTCACTGTCATAAGCTAATACGGTAACACCCATGCTGCACGTTAAAAAAATATAATTTAAAACAAGAATACTGAGAATATTCTACTGTTGCAAAAGAAATAGGTAGGTACGTAATCTATTTGTGATTTGCGGCCATTACAATAGAATATTATGTTGTTTAATCCTATCTTCAACATAAAATGGCATCATTTCATAAAATGGTAGACTATTCAATGAAATGTTCAATTCTATGATAGATAGATAGATAGATAGATAGATAAAAGATTGATTTACTTTTACAGCACATATAAACAGGTTCATAATACAATCATTAGGTACCTACTTTTTTCAAATTTCGTCTGTACATGTGCTGCTGAAGCAAAAGGGTGGGACTCAGCATGATCTGGGCACGATAAAAACATACTCTCAAAAAACATAACGCTCCTTCTGGCGCAGTTGGGTAAAAATATCCGAATCATTATTTTCTAAGGGGCTACTAAGGCAAATGGGGTTTAACATAAAGGTATAATTGTGGTAATATACATATAGGTACTTTTAATTGGTTTTCCAGTCACCTAATATTGGGTAGTTGACAGCATCGAAATTAAATTACGAGTAGTCATAAATTAAAAAGATTACCCCAAAACACCTCAAAATATGTATTTCGATTTTCAATTAACAGTTATAGCAAATTTAAAAATAATAAAACAATCAAAAAAAGTACTGCAATTGAGTACTACAAACTATGACGTCACGGTTTGCTATTTCAGTACATTTTCCATAGTAAAATTTCGTTTTGACAGATCGTAACAAGTAACTGATTTGACTAGGTAGGACACAACCCTATTATAGTTTGTTCATGATAAAAAAAAACATTCCCTCCTTATCTCGAAGTTTGCGAAGTAAAAAATCTAAAAAAAGGGAGTGAGAGAAGTTCATCTAAAAATATAAAAGAAAAGTATAACGATGTGTCTACCTACTTGTACATGAGACGGACTCGCATTTGACTGGTTTTATTTTTTAATAAGTAGGTATTTTACATTAACAAATTTTTCCAAATAATTTATTCCTATGTTTTTAAAATTTAATTCTTCAGTATTCGATAGATATTATAACATAAGGTAATAAATATCATGTAAATACTATTAATACTTATATAGATTTTATACGCAACTGTAGCTAACTTAATACCTAATTGTGTGTAAGCAAATGGTTGGAAATATCAACAAAAAGGTATGAATTATTAGTACAGTTGGTGGCAATAAGAGATGCCTACTTACTATAAACTTAATTAATTATTATTCAATAATATGCCGATTGTATTACAAATAAACACGTAACCCATTAAAGTATCAGTGGCAATGGACAGTCAAGGATCATGGTCAATAGATAAGTAAATATGTCTTGGTTCTTGTTGCTAACCTAATGAGGCGTTTTTTAAAAAAGAAAAACTAGTTCATTCACTAAAGATAGATGGCGATGTCCACATACCAATAACCTGTCATCGAATGATGGCTTTTTTGTGACCAGAACATTATTAAAAATCTTGTATGTTTTAAATAAATAGATTGACTTGGCAATCGCACTGAATAATCTAATTTAATATCATATGTATCACTTGTGATATACATTGTTTTCATGCGATGGCCAAGTCATTCTCTTTATTTAAAACATTGTAAAACTAAAACATGGTACGGCCGTGCCGCTTTTTTTTGCTCGACTTGGCGGGGGCACTGCCGTGCCCCCAGATATAAAGCTATTAATGCCGAGAGGCGTGTTGTTTATATTAGTGATATCTAATTTGTGTTGTGGTTGGTGTGTTTTCTCTTGCCTTACACTAAGTTTAAAGTGGTTTCAGATTCCACCCGACTTTGCGTTAAACATCTATACTGGTGGCTCTAATCCACTGTTGTCTTAAGGTCTCATGAGTTGGATATGTATGAACGCCTACATTTCTACATATAACGATGGAACATGTTCGCATGTTGAAAATAACAACATAATGGACTCGATTCTGCATTACAGTGACTAAACTTATTTTAGTTTAGTCCTGTCATTTACTTTCTCCTATAAAAGAAAAGAGACGAGAGATATTTAGTCCTGTGAAATTAAAATTAGTCTTCTCATGTATGGCGTGTTTAGCAATTTTAGCGACGATGTAACAAGGTCATGGATAAAAGTGACAGAAAAGCACGTTCATAGTTAAAATTAGTATTTTTTTAGATATTTGACATTAACTCTTCAATCTATGGTTTGTTTCTGTCCTTTTTCTTCCGTATTCTATGAATAAGGATATGCTAACTTAAAATTAGGTATTTTAGCTGGTCTGCAGAATCGAGTCTATAGATAGATTGTGTTTAACCTTTGTAGAAATAAAAAAATGATTTACTATCAAAATGTCAACTTCTCGTTTTTTAATGTTTGGCATGGCTGCTACTGTAGGTACTAGTTTATTACAGCTAATATAAAGTTTTTTCAGCACCATCTATTGACAGCTTTGAATACTCAAGTGACAGCTGTCACAGGTAATTCATTGTCTGCTAGGTATTACCCAAACCACTACTCCGGTTAGTGTTGTATAAATACGCAACAAAAGGAAAATATGTATATGTAAAGAACAAAAATAAGCGTATCCCAATTGGAAATATTGGATTTTGTAAACCCATTTGACCCCTAAAAGACGTCACAATGCATGCCTGCCAGCTTCAGCGACACTATGTAATTGAAGTGTCAAATGTCAATGCAAACGTCACTTTTAGTTACACCCGGCAACGTGACGACATTTGGAGGTCAAGCGGTGACGTACAGTCAAGAGCAAGTCAAGCTTGACCAGTTTAAGCTGAGCTCTGATTTGTACCTACTGCGCGCCATAGAATACAGGGCCGGGTCAAAGTCCAAAGTGTCAAGCTTAGCGTGCTCGTGACTGTACCTAGATGGGTCAGGCCGTAGATTTTGCCACAAATAGCGCAAAGGTGACGCAAAATCTTTAACCCTTTGGTAGCTAGCGCAGAGTGACGCAAAACGGTAACGCAAAATAGTTAAGGAGCGCATACAAGATGTGTGACTTTTAAATATAATATTTTGAATGTAAATATAATAATATATATATAACTAGCGACCCGCCCCGGCTTCGCACGGGTGCAATGCTGAATTTTCTTTGCTATAAACCTTGCGGAGCCCTAGACCTTTCCAACCAATGCAAAACCGTGGAAATCGGTTCGTCAGTTCTCGAGTTAAATCGTCAGGAAGGAAAACCCGACTTATTTTTATATAGTAGATATAATCTCACGCCTTTCATCCCCGAGGGGGTAGGCAGAGGTATTCCATTACTGGATATACCCACATTTCACAAGATGCATTGGACCCCTAAGCGTGATAGGTGGTGAGCCCATCGCCGGACCGGGTCTGTTTACACATGTCTCAGAATTAATTCTGAGACCTGTGGGTTTCCTCACGATGTTTTCCTTCACCGTCGAGCTAGTGATAAATATGTACGTAAGTTTTGAAAAACTCATTGGTACATGCCAGGATTTGAACCCGAGCCTCACTGATTTTCGGCCGGCTCTTTAACCGTCCGGGCTATCACTGCTCTATGAATGTAAATATGCATTAATTATTTTCAAACATTTATGATGTTTAAGACAATACTAGTGAGCCTTAGGATTTGCGGCGGGGGACTGTAGGTACAAATAAAAAAAAACACGATTTTGTTACAAATGTAAGTCTTAAAAATTTTTATCACAACAACTAGCACTAAGGAACGTCTGAATAACACAAATTTTTATTTTTTCAAGAATTACAAAAACAAACACTTATATATATATATATGATTAAGAACACTCCTAAACAGGAACATAAATTGCTATCTTACAAGGACCATTTTTTTTCAAATAGCTATTTGTTTCAAATAGCTAGTAATAAAAAACCTAACATACTGACTGTAACGTACTAATGTAACGTAGGCATACACAACTGCACATCAATACAGCAGGTAAAAAATATAACTTAAAAATACTCTTAAATCACAGAATAAAATATGTTTTATCTTGCGAATGACAGTGTAGATGTGAACAAATGCGGTCGTGTTTGGGTAGCTGCAGAAAGTCTCACACCCATACTAAAACAATTAATATTTATTTATTAACATTAGAACTTTGCAAACCACGTCAAAACACCTGCAAATCTAAGTGTGCATGCGCCATTATTCCATAGCGCAATAATTTCTACGCCCCAAGTATCGCAAAGTGGCATATATCATTTAAAATGCATAATAACTCGATAAAAAGTTATTTTTTCAGGTTAATTTAGCCTTGAAAGATCACACACGCCCTACATTAGCATGCGCAACAATAATAGATAATATATAAACCGGATACTTACCTTGCAATCTCCAAAAAATGCTCACCGCGAAAAATGTGACACTTTTTTTTCAAACGGAGTTAACATCATAATGACTAAAATAGGGCCACTAACACGGTACCTACTGACCTTAGAGAAAGTTACTTTGATGTTGCCCTTAGTCAAAGACAAATCCTACTAATGTTTTAACACCACAGAATGGGCAGATAATAGTTGCGCAATAAAAATAGTGCAAAGAAATGTTTTTCATTACTTTATTTAAAATGTACGAATTTAATATATTTTCCTAGGTAACACGAAACGATATTGAATACGCTGATAGCTGACTATTATTTTATAGCGTTAAATCAAACAGATTATGAAAAACTTTTAATTTTAATTAATTTTACGGATGCGCAAAGTTACACCTACCGAAGCGGATTCGCGTTTTTTATGAAAATTTCAAATTTTTTTGTAGAAAAATGTCATATAATTTTCAAAGTTTACGAACCTTTTGAAATATCTTTAATGGCCGCGGTTCACCGTTTCTTAAGAAATACGATACTGTGATTGAGAAATATATACTTATTTAGTATACTTTTTTTTAAAACGTGGCGGAGAGTTAGGTTAAGTATACCAAATGTGGCAAAAACTACGGCCTGACCCAGATAGTAATACAACTACTGCTTGGAAAATAAAATTATGGAAATCAGTGGTTTCAAACATCCTCAAAATAAAAATACCTAGGTAGCTCTACATATAACAAAAAAAAACTTACACACCGATTAACATTCAAGCTATTCCTACAACACAAATATTATGCAAAAGTATATTTCAGAAGGCTATGTCATTATACCGCGACGTCGGTCACTAATTAGCTCGTCGGCAAGGCCGTCCAAACAAGGTTTACCTAGAAATTCTAGAATGCACTGGTTTGACTAGAAAAATAATATTATTGGATCTGACCGTGACAGATAAAAGTGAGGCCGGCTGTTTTATTTTCCTCGGAAGCCGTGGCCGGACACCTGTGTCGAAAACCCGATTTATCCGAATCGTCTATTTATAAAGATATTAAATGGCTTTTTTATTTGAAATATTTAAGAAACGTCGTTACGGTCGCGCAAAAATTAAAAAATATATATTTCTCCGAAACTAGGTACTGTGTTTCCCAGGGGGCGCCTCCCAAATTATCAGATTCACAGCATCTTAATCTAGAATCGAAAGCATTTAGTTTAATTAAGTGAAATAGGTACCTATGAGAAAAAAATATGACGTAAAAAAGGCCGGTTTGAAAAACCCAATTTATTTATTACTTATCCGTTTCTTCGATACAAATAAAGTAGCAAGTTTGTTATGTACCTACCTACCTACCTAGTTTTATAACTCGCGGCTAGGTTTAAAATCTTGGAAAGTAGGTACCTACTTACTGGACTGTGGAACTTTGGACTTTGCAAAGTATTTTTTGAATACTATGTTTTTATGTTTGTCGAGGCAGTGAACAATAATAAACAAAACACTTACTAAAGCCACATGATTCTGGAACCCAGCCGAATCTCTCCATAGCCGATCCAAAAACCTCATATCAGGAATAACAACATCAGGCATTGGAGATCTCACGATAAAATCATCATTTTTTCCCAAAGCAGCACTAATAGAAACATTCCTTTGCCATTTCAACTGTTTGATTTTTCGAAAAAATAATTGGCGCGTTAAATTTTGCATAATGCCGGCGCGTTTCTCGCCCTACGCGAATGGAAAGAGACTGGCTGATCAAGAATTTGCTCGCGACTCGCGAGCACCGCGAGTGAACGAACTTTGTTCCGCCCGATAAAAAGGCTAAATGAAAATTATCGGAGGCGTGTTGATGACGAATGTTTATGACGAAGATCTATTTTGTTTTCTTTCCTCCGGTGGGCCAATTAGAACGAGATCCGGCTGCAAATTAGTGTAAGGATCGAGTATATGCTACAAACTAAATTTTTACACATATTTATTATCTATCAGGGTGCCGTATTGAAATATGACCGCTAGTATTTAAATAATAAAAAAAATATATTGATTTTTGGTTTTATGATTTTTCAGTCTTTATGTAGAATATAGGTACCTAAATAATACTCTCCTAATCATAAATATGCGTAAAAATTTGGTTTGTAGCATAAACTCTAACACTAATTCGCAGCCGGATCTTAGGCCAACTTTGTGAGGTTACCTTCTACCTACATATTTTGTTATTTTTTCCTAAGTTACTACGTCGGTCGGTGAATCAATAGAGCACCGTCAGATTCACTCATTGTTTGCAAGCATCCGAGTACACTCGGATTACGATTTTACATACAAGATACTAGTAGAGACCGTCCGTGTAGAGACTTGGTCCCAGCAATCTAGTAAATCGTTTTAAACCTGCCTACCTACTAGACTCACAAGCATCTACTATAGATACCTTAGTTGTAATGAAGATTATAATTATATAGCTTCTATTAATACATGTGCTAGACTTACTATACAAGCTCAGCTGAGCTCAGTTTGATTATAAATAAACTGTTGCCGGCGCCTACTATCTAAATGCCGAAATTTCACTTTTTCTTCGCGCAAATCGTAAACTTACTGACTGACCGTAGTAGGTACCTACTTGTAGGTACTTACACGAAACCAAAAAAAAATATATCGCGCCGGACCGAAACCAAAGAGATTAAAATGAGAAAAACATCCGCTGTTCAGTTAGGTACATTTTATTTTTGGAATCATCTTTTGCTTCCATTATGGACTTTGATCAGTTTTATCAGAGATTAAAATATAATAGATTTTAAATCTATAAAATCTATTATATTTTATCTCTTTGCACGAAACTTCAAGGTTGCTTGCACTATGGACTTTATACCTTATTCGTAGACTTTATAGATTTTATAAATTTAAAATCATATTTTAATCTCTTTGCACGAAACTGATCAAAGTCCATTATGGAAGCAACCTTGAAGTCCCGAAAATGTACCTAACTGAACAACGGATGTTTTTCTCGTCATTGCGAAGTAGTTATCGTCTATTTTCTGGCAGTATGTAATGAATGGTATGTTATACGAATTTGTCTAAAAATACAAAACTGTCAGTTAACGACAAAAGTATTTTTTTATGACTTTTACGCAACTTTTACGCCATATTGTGACTGTGTCCACTCACCATTTTATTAATTTTTTTTATTGGCAATCATTACGGCTATAACTATATCATAGAAACAGCGCAAAAAACCGATGAAAATGAATGAAGAGCTCCGCAAATATTACACCTAATGCCGCGTTCACACGTATTTTACCGGAATACGGCAAAGCTAACCAGAAGTAATGCCTAATTCTATGTAAGTAGGTTTGTTTGTATTTTAGTATCTATTGTACGTTCCACCGTAGCACCTAAACTACCTACCTACTCATAAGGTTTTGATTAATGATTAATGAGGTATCAATCAATTCGGTAGTAGGTAGGTATCTTCTAGAAGACAGGTAATTTTAGGGTTCCGTACCTAAAGGGTAAAAACGGGACCGTATTACTAAGACTTCGCTGTTTGCAGCTGTCTTCGTCCACCTATCTAACTAATAATTTTATGACGTGGGCGTTCACCAGCCTTATATTGCCCTTTTCGCACATTAATATAAGTGTTTCGCTATCTTATCTAAAGCAGCAGGTACAGTCAACAAAGTTGTTAGTGTTACATGGCCAAAAATTAAGATTCACTTTTCTCTTAAAGCCTTAAATGTATTTATAGTATTTTTTTCGTAAATTATAGGGATCAAAGATACCTTTCGAAATAAACATTAATCAATAAGATTTATTTATGACTTCCCCGGAAAAATGAATTCTTAGTTACTGGCCATCTAACAACTTTGTTGACTGTACATAAGTACTTACAAATAACAACTATCTTAGGTACACAGACAATACACACCTATGTACGTATATCTGAACTGGGCGAACGGTCCGATTTTGGCGGGATTTTTAAATCAAAATTTAATTTTCCGTGACAGGCTCAGTCCCGTTTCTTGGGTATAAGATGAATTTAAAATGGTCGGATGTCAGAAATAAATGCTCCTTAAATTTAATAGGAGCAGTAGGTCTCATCCATTTTAATCTACAGCTATGTGTAGAGTTCTTTATATATGAAGAGTTCTTCATTTTTATTAAAGAGAAAAAGGAAACTTTAAAAGAAGTTAAAAATCTTCTCAGAAATATAATGAATATATAATAGACTTATTCTTTAATATATATAGAATAGTCTAATTCTTGCAGCCAGTCTTCTGGGCACTGTCCCACATGGTTCCTCTTTGGAGGACATTTTTTATCTGTTATTATTGTAAATGAATGTATAATTCTTATAAGTAAACTAGCGACCCGCCCCGGCTTTGCACGGGTGCAATGCTTATAAGATTTTCCTGAATTTTCTTTGCTATAAACCTCACGGAGCCCGAGACCTTTCCAACGAATGCAAAACCGTGTTAATCGGTTCGTGCGTTCTGGAGTTATAGCGTCAGGAAGGAAAACCCGACTTATTTTTATATAGTAGATAATTATTATCTTATTGTAAGTTGGAATTTGTAACACTCACTCCTTAGACTAGGTACCTATCTACTGTTTGAAACGCCATATTTTTCTAATGAATACAACTTTTTTGATTGTGATTTCTGTTTTTTTTTTATATTAATTAGAAAAGAAAATTATAATAAAAAGATGTCTCGCTTTCGATGAAAGAATCCCGCTTTTTGCACTCAAAAAAATCCTCCAAAATGCTCCAAAATCCCGACTTGTCAAAAAAAAAATCTGGTAACGCTCGCCGTAGTAGATAGTGCCAAAGGATGTAAATTCCTATAACACATAAGTATTTAGAAAGTCTGTTACCTACAGAAGCGTATAATTAATACAACAATATTGTCGACAGTGTAGGTAGGTAGGTACACAGCTATAACTATGAATATTGATCAAATATAAGTAGGTATATCTACCTACACTAATCTACAGTTCTTCACTAATAGGTACCTTTTGTGAAGACGATTGATTTGTATTTTTGTGTGTTTGTAACGAATAAACTCAAAAACTACTAAACCAATTTCAAAAATTCTTTCACCGTTTAAAACTTACATAAAAATGAACATTTAATAACAAAGAACTCTATAGAGTGGAAAACGGACAGCACTAAAAAATATAGGTACCGAATCGCGTAGCATAGATAATATAGGTACTTCCATACACAAAAACATAGAGTCGAATTGAGAACCTTTTTTAGTCGGTTGCAAAGATATAATCGCCCGGTCGCCATATCAGGGGGCCAATTCTACTAAATGTTAATGGTCTTAATTGGATGACTATGACATATCAATGGTCAGACAATGGTGTTATTTTGACACTTTTCAGAGCAAATAACATTGGCGTAGCTAGGGATTTTTCCTAGGGGGGGCCATGGCCCCAGACATGAATCCGCCGAAGGATGGATTGAGGATGGAGTTATTTTATGTAAGAGAAAGGGTATTTTTCTAGGGTGGGCCAACAGCTTTCTGTAACTGTAACCGTTGAAATTTAGTAGAATTGGCCACCAGACTGTATTTACAGCGTACATAGGTACCTATTCTGATAATTGTATCTATTCTAGGATACCTTTTGTTGACTTACACGGAGTTCCGGCAAACAAGATACAATTACGGAGTAATCTTTATGACTTATTCATATATCAGTTTTCCAAAGCCCACGGATTATGATTCCAGAATGTCAGACTGATATATTCTGAATGATAAGGAGATTAAACGAAGGAATAAGAAAAACAATAAACAACTAAAAATAGTAAAAAACCGACTTCAAACGAATAGCACTAAACATCGTCGATGTAAGTATATATTTTTTTTTACTTTTGTTGATTTTTTTAAAAACCACTCAACCGATTTCGATGAAATTTAAATGGGACCACCTCTGAAGTAGGATCTACCAAACAAAAAAAAACTTTAAAAAACGGTTCATAATTGGCGGAATAATCGCGTAACTGTTTTATTCAAATTATAGTAGGATGTTACAGTAGGTATAGCTATGTAAATAGCACTGATGTTGACTCAATGATATAAGGTAAGTACTATTCATTGAATTCGTCCAAGATTGACCTATATTACGAATGGGACTTTGACCGGCCTACATCACTTGAAATGTGACGACAATATTTTACAAGACCGTCGTGGTACCGGGGGGGAGGGGACTACCGCCGTACCTACTCCAATCTAAATAAATAATCGCAGCCTTTAATCCCCGAGGGGGTAGGCAGAGGTATTCCTTTTCTGGATATACCCACTTTTCAGGAGATGTTCTTTGGACCCCTAAGAAACGTGATAGGTGGTGAGCCCATCGCCGGACCGGGTCTTTCACACATGTCTCAGAATTAATTCTGATGTCTGATGTCTCACGATGTTTTCCTTCACCGTCGAGCAAGTGATAAATATTATCCAATTATTATTATCGAATCTAACCTTCACTTCATTCAAGAAAATATGAAAGCCGGAGTTAAGTACCTACTTCCAACATCTTTATCGAATGATGTAAAATTGACATTGTAGAACGTAAATATTTACTCAACGGAATCTCAAATAGAGCAATCAAGACATTTTGCAACATTTGTTTTTCAACTGTGCCAGTCATTAATCGTTAATTGGATTGGGAGCAGTGTCCTCGGAATGAATTTGCTTACGGCCAATTGAATGTACCTACCTAGCAAAGACGTTTAAAGAAAAAGTTTCTCAATGATTTTCTTCCAACCTCTTTGGTACCTAGCTTTCGTACCTAGTGATTTAATTGAACCCTGTTCCTTGAGAACTGGGGGCCAATTCCACTAAAAGTCAACGGTCATAGTTGGATGACAATGACATGTCAATGATCAGTCAATGGTGTTATTTCTTCCTTTGTATTTTTTTTAATTCTGTAGGAGAAACATACTTTTTTGTTTTTTAAATGTGGAAACTTGTCATTAGCATACATACATACATACATAATCTCACGCCTATTTCCCATTGGGGTAGGCAGAGACAACAGACCGACACTTGCTCCGAAGCTGGCAGATCTCACGCGCTTCCTCCACATCCATCAAACGACTCATGCATGCTCGTCGGTTTCGGGTACTCTTTATCTGGCTTTTCTTCAACACATCGCCGATCTGGTCGATGTAGGTACGCCTAGGTCGTCCTCTACCGACTCGCCCATTCACAACACCCTTGTATATTTGTCTCGTTAGACGACTTTCATTCATCCGCTCAATGTGACCAAACCACCTGAGCATTCCTCTTTCAATCCTAGTCACTTGATCATCTTTCAAGCCGCAACGCTCTCGGATCACACTATTTTTCACTCTATCTATCAATCTGACTCCACTAATGCTTCTTAATGAACGCATTTATTCTGCTTTCATGCTTCTTCTGCCATACCCAACACTCACTGCCATACATCAACGTAGGTACTAACACACCATCATGAACAGCCAGACGTGCTTTATTTGTCACATTCTGGCTCTTCATAAAGGAGTGCAAAGCTCCGTTAATCATGTTCCCTGCATTCACCCTCCTTTCAATATCACTGTCACACTTTCCGTCTCTTGTAAAGTGTCAGAGTTTGTTTATTTGGGAAGTATCCCAAGTATCCCAGTTGGGATACTTCCCAAATAAACAAACTCTGACACTTGTTCTACTTTCTCGCCTTCAATCATAATATCACATTCAGACATGTCCCTATGTTTCTCCAGAACCATTACCTTTGTCTTGCTTACATTCACTTTCATGCCTTTCTTCTTAAAAGCCTCATTCACAAGAGTTACAGTGTCCTGCAACTTACACGCCGATGGTTCAAGTATTACTTGATCATCGGCGTATAACAGGCATTTGACACGTACCTCTCCCATTCGTACTCCACAATTTCGCTCTTTCAAATCTGTCATACAGCTATCCATGAAAAGGTTGAAAAGCCATGGCGATGCTACACAACCCTATCTAACACCCACAGAGATGTCAAACCAGTCCGTGTAGGCGCCATTAATTCTGACACAGGCTCTAGAATCCCTATAGAGGGATTTCAGACCCTGTACCAAAATAGGGTTCAACCCATGCATGGCCAGTGTTGACCATAGCTCATTCCTTCTCACTCTATCGTAAGCCTTTTCCAGGTCTATAAAGGCGCAGAATATTTTTTGGTCTTCTGCCAAAAATTTCTCAGTGACGCACCGTAAGGAAAAGACTTGATCCATGCATCCCATCCCCCTTCTAAAGCCTGCCTGAACATCCCATATCCTCTCATCCGTTTCAGTCGCGACCCTGTCAATCAATATCCTCGCATATAGTTTGCCGACCACACTTATGAGACTATGCCACGATAGTTCTTACAGTCCTGTTGCGACCCCTTTCCTTTATATTCATTATTGTCATTAGCATATGTTTAACCATAGTGCTTAATTAAACTATAATTACTATTTTTGCTGTAAGTTTTCCAAAAATTAATAAATAAATAAATAAATTTGCTCTGAAAAGTGCCAAATAACACCATTGACTGACCATTGACATCCAACTATAACCGTTGACATTTAGTGGAATTGGCCCCCTGTTTACTATAATATACTTTGACATACACCTTCGGCTACCCGCACACATTCAATATTATTGTCAATAATAGAAGTATTGTCAATAAAATTGAGCGTATTCGGATTGTATTGTCATATTTTGTAGGATGCGGGGCCTTATATTGATAAGTAAAATTGTCAATTTTAGTTTGACAATAATATTGAGTGTGTGCGGGTAGCCTTATACTTGCCTATCAATACGTCACGTCAGTTTAGTGTGATAGCCCGTGGTTAGTAAGGCCTGCTTCTCAGTTCTTCGAAAACTTACGTCCCTATCTACATATTTACTAGTAGCTCGAAAGTGAAGAAAGACATCGTGAGGAAACCCGGAGGTTCCAGACAGTTCTGAGGCATACTATGTATAATGCACCATCTTTTAGGGTTCCGTACCCAAAGAGTAAAAACGGGACCTTATTACTAAGACTTCGCTGTCTGTCCGTCCGTCTGTCACCAGGCTGTAGCGACATCTATCGATCCTACATAGAACTCAGTTTTACCCATCTTAAGGTTGTCTGGAAGAGATCGCTAAAAGCGATAAGACCGCCCGATGTGCTTTAGTTAATGTTGGTATAAATATTGTCTTGTTTTTGGTGTACAATGAAGAGTTGTTGTATTTTACTAAACGTCACACAAGTCAAAGCGCTATCAAACACGCTATCAAAGATATCAGAACAGTATGTATAATAGAATCGTGTATGATCGACCATTGGACCTCGGTCCTAAGGCACGATCACCAAGCCTGACGGAAGATCTTCCCTCCTCCGCTTCTTCAGATAAAATCATGGACGAGTTTAGTGTGCCTTGTTATTGACCTTTCAAATTGTATTTTATATACCTACTGAAATAACGTGACGTGGGAGAGCCATGCTTCGGCACGCTTGGGCCGGCTCGACCGGAGTGACACCACGGCCTCACAGAAAACCAGCGTAAAGCAATGCATTGCGTTTCGTTGAGTGAGTGAGGTAACCGGATGCCCCAATCCCCCTCGCCCTCCCCTCCCCCTACTCCCACTATTCCCAGCTCCTAAGGGCGGCAACGCAGTTGTGACTCTTGAGTTGCAGGTTTCCTAGCAATAGCAATCAAATATACTTAGTATTTAATATGATTTAGGATTTAAAAAAAAACGGAAAAAGATGTTCGTAACTTTTTACTAAAATCATATTAAATAACAATGAGTTAATAACATAAAGTATGAGTGTGTACAAAATAAGAAGTAAATTCACAGTAGGTACTTGAGACTAGTTAATTCCAATAAAAACGGTGAAAAATAATAACAGATTAATAACTTACTGTAATACAAAATTATTCGAAACAATACCAATTGACTATTAAAAAAGTTATAGTTATATGTAATAACATTATTGACAGTAATACCAATTCAAATATTCATTCAGATCATATTTTTAAAAAATCATTGTAAAAATTATAATACTTAGGTAAAAACATGTTTTATTACTTTCTGTAAAACTAAATAATTGCATATTTTACTTCTAAATTGAATATTTTAAAAAATACAGTAATACCAATAGGTACTCCATGATGTTCATTCAGATCGTTTTTTAAAAAAAAAATTTTGTAAATACATATAATACTTAAGTCATTCATTTGTAATATACATCAGATCAAAAAATATGCCGTATATACATGAGTACAGTGTCCAAATTTACGTGTCAAATTCCACATACCAGCGAATTATTTTTTAAAGTTGATTCGATTATTTATTACCTAAAAATAATTAACAATGTGTTAAATATGACATTGTTCTTGGTCCTCTTACGTAAAACATACCTAATGTGACACTTATTACACGTAATAAACAAGAATATTTAAAATTGAATGGCTGAAGAACATTGGACTCGATTCTGACCAGCTAAAATTCTTAAGTTAGTGCCTTTAAGTTAGATCTATTTTTTTCCATCGCTTTGGAAAGGAAAGGGATAGAAATAAGCGCCATATTTATTTGTTGTCACAAATGTCAAAATAACAAAATTGAACCATAAGAACGAATTCACATCTTAATCAAATACGTGTTTAGCAATTTTAGCGACAATGTAACAAGGTCATGGATAAAAGTGCGAGATAAGCACGTTCACAAGGTTCAAATTCGTTGGTTTTTACATGTTTGACATTACTCTTCAATCTATGGTTTGTTTCTGTCCTTTTTCTTCCGTATTCCATGGAGAAGGATAGGCTAACTTAAAATTAGGAATTTTAGCTGGTCAGCCAGAATCGAGTGAATTATTGTGTCTGGTCGTTTAATATTTATCTAAGTATGTTTATCAGTTATTTAGTACCATAGTACAGGCCCTGCCTAGTTTGGGACTAAATAACCGTGTGTGAATTGTGTCTAGAGGATTCGATCCCGGTCGATTTTTCTAATCCCGGCATTTCGGGATTATCTAAAGTTAATCCCGGGATCCCGGGATAGTCCCGGGATTGTATTGGTAATGGAAAGTGGTAATAAAAAGACAGTAAAACATATCAAAATTTTTTTTATAACACATTTGCTCGTAAAAGGTGTCTTATTTCACCAATTTTAATATCGTTACCTATCTCATTACGCCCAAGTGCGGTAAGTGTAAAGTAAAACGCACGGTTTATCAAGATGCTCCGTCTTAAAACGAACGGTACTTTTTAAAATCTCAGCAAAGAGTTTTTATGTCAAAAAAGTTGTCAACATTTTATGATTAAAATTAACTTTGGGAAATAATAGTACATTATGATATAAGTGCGGTAGGTTGAAAATTACAGCCGAGGCGATATTGCTAGCCCGAGCCGTAGGCGAGGGCTACAAGTAAGCAGAGGCTGTAATTATCAAAGCGCACGTATGTCATACGACGTTTTATAACACATTTGCTAGGAAATAAAATAAAACTCCGACTATGGTAAACGAATAAAAACAATACAGCGTTAAGAAAAAGCGCGCGGCGCGCATCATCATTTTTTTTTAGGAAAGGGCACAAAAAACAGCCAGTACTTATTACTAATAAAGTAAAATAATATTTTTGTGTTTTTGTTAGAGATTGGTTGTAATTTACTGTCAAAATTAATTAAATTAAATAATTATGTACATAAATATTTCTTTAATATATTTTATCTCCCAAAGTTAATTTTAATCATAAAATGTTGACAACTTTTTTGACATAAAAACTCTGCTGAGATTTTAAAAAGTACCGTTCGCTTTAAGACGGAGCATCTTGATAAACCGTGCGTTTTACTTTACACTTACCGCACTTGGGCGTAATGAGATAGGTAACGATATTAAAATTGGTGAAATAAGACACCTTTTACGAGCAAATGTGTTATAATAGTACATTATGGTACAAGTGAGTAAAGTTGGTGATTACCGCTGAGGCGCCATTGAGACCCGAGCCGTAGGCGAGGGTCATAAGAGAGCCGAGGACGGTAATCATCAATACACACGTGTATCATACGACGTTTTTCAACACACTTGTGAATAAATAATACTAAAAAATCATTTTAAAATAATCATTCGCAATGGCGGGGAAAATTAATTGGTTTTCCAATTTTTTATTTATATAATTTGGAAAAGGCAAAAGGATCTAGGCCCATACAGCCTCGTTTTCCTATGCGCTCGCATCTTACAATGGCGATCGGCCATGGACTAAAAAAATTAGGTTTCTTTTTCTTTGGTTTGTCGTGGATAGCGTTTTAGCCACGTACAAAATGGGGTATTTAAAGTTTTTACAGAGAAAACCAAAGTTATATTTGAGTGAAAGTTTTGTTTATTAAACACGTACAAGTTGAAATGATCTATTTAAATACGAAGTTGCATGAAATGAGCAAGCCATATTTGTGTATTAATTTATTAGTACGATTGAATACGATCTTTTTTGTATCGAAACTTTTTTAAGAACAAAGCAACTCTAGCAACAAAATTGAAAAAAAAAATCTATAACTCACTAGTGAATAATAGCAAACAAAAAGTCTCAGTTTGATTATAGGTGTCATTATGTGCCTAATTGCAGTGAAATTAGAGCCACTTTATGAGCAAGTGTGTTGAAAAATATATTAAAGAAATATTTATGTACATAATTATTTTATTTAATTAATTTTGACAGTAAATTACAACCAATCTGTAACAAAAACACAAAAATATTATTTTACTTTATTAGTAATAAGTACTGGCTGTTTTTTGTGCCTTTTCCTAAAAAAAAATTATGATGCGCGCCGCGCGCTTTTTCTTAACGCTGTATTGTTTTTATTCGTTTACCATAGTTGGAGTTTTATTTTATTTCCTAGCAAATGTGTTATAAAACGTCGTATGACATACGTGCGCTTTGACAATTACAACCTCTGCTTACTTGTAACCCTCGCCTACGGCTCGGGCTAGCAATATCGCCTCGGCTGTAATTTTCATCCTACCGCACTTATATCATAATGTACTATTTCATATCTCCGAGCGGAAAGCGTCAACATTCGGCCCGCTGCGCTAAACGAAATTGCCGCTTTTCGCCTCTGTCGAGCTGGAAAAAGTATACACATATACCCACCTCGGGAAGTAAATAAGAAAGCCTTGTGAGGACATAGAATATTTAAGTTTTAAATCTTTAAAAAGGCAGTTAAACAAAATTATACTTTCTTCTTATAAAATAAACAAACTGGGCCTAGTTTGTTCTGTAAATAATTTATGAAACTAAAAATAAACTTCAAAAAATCTAGTTCTTTAGACTTATTTAGATAAACTATAAAAATATGCTATGTTTATAGGTACTGTAAATGTAAATGTATCAATCCCGAAAATCCCGGGATTCATTAAATTGGATCCCAAAATTTTCGGGACTAAAATATGACCGGGATCCCGGGATCCCGAGATCCGGGATCCCGGGATCGAATCCTCTAATTGTGTCCCACAATTTATTATTATTATTTATTTATCTTACTAGGAACTAATTTAAAAAATAAAATGTTATAGTACAATTCCTTTTAAAAATTAGGTATAAGTAGTCATAATTACAAAATTAGGTAAGTAGCTTGTAATCTATTGATTAAAAGTGCTTGATATTCAAAATATTAGTAATATTTATCGTTTATTTTTAAATACAAGTTTCCATTCTGAAAAAGCGTCTTTACTTGAAAACTATAAACAAATGAAAATAAACAGCTTAGGCAAGAAATCGTATTTGTGTGTACCCTAGGTGTAATAAAAAATATCTAAATCTATGGTGTGAAAATATTTGCATTACATGTGTACAGGAACATCCGTGGACTGTTTCGTTTTCTAGAACACAATAGATATTAATTTTAACTTTGCTGTTAGCTAAGGTCTCTAAATGCAAACAAATATCTTTTACTCATAAATAGCTTCGTCGAAGAAATGCAAATATAAAATCACGTACAATACGGTTGTTTTAACTTAGCTTCTGTGAACATAGGCTTCGCCTGCGCAAACCCCCTCGTACCGCCGTAATGGTCACAATTTTTTTTTATTGCGCAGCCATTTGCGCAACTTCAGAGCTGCCAAGGTAAAACAACCGTACTGTAATAAATGTTTTTTTTGTAAAATAAGTACTAAAATGCATCATATAAATAAGCATACAGCGTGTATAGCATATACATCAACTTATTTCTTATTCAACAGTTGTAGATTCGTTAAAAAAAAATATGGAAGACATATTTCGTGACAGCTATAATTATTTAGATCAATGTTAGATTCAAATATATCTATCTTAATTATAATCAATTCATAAATGTATAAACTGTACACAATATGTAACAGAATAAGCGCAATTCCTGAAAATAGTTTGTTCAGTATCGACTACTTAATCGATTTACGCTATTTTTAATTTACGCTATTTTTAATGTGTTAAATTTTTCCGAAAAATGAATTAGCATAAGTAACTGAATTTACCTACGGAAACCGTACTATTATTGTTCTTTATTTAAGTTTGGTTAGACAAAACTAAAGTACGAACCCATTTTTTTTATATTACTATACTGATTGGGGTGTATGGGGATTTGCGCTTATTCTGTGACGAGTTGTATAAAAGATTTGTCGCAATGATTAATAAAAATGATATCAAAACCGTATATTTACTGCACCTACTTAATTGCCTATGCTTGGTCCCAAAGAATTGACTTAATAACAATTATCCATAAATGTATTTCGGTTCCATTTGCATCAGTATCAATTCAAAATACTCTTATGTTTTTCCTAATTAGGTTTCGATGTAAATGTATTTTAATTCTTTATTATGAGGAATTTTTAATTCAAGACAAATTTTTGACAGATGTTGCGTCGTTGCCACTTTTTAACAAGAAAAATAGTGAAGTGGCTTAAAGAGTAATTCGATGGATTTACTTAGTAGTTCTACAAGTAGAACTATAGATATTTCATGTAACTATTACGGTTGAATATCATAATCAATCTGTAGTTAAAGAAATTTGCAAAGTTCTTTTTTGTAAAAAAAAAAAAAAAAATTGCTAGAGCAAAATGGATTAGAAGTGAGTACAATTTATCACTATTACTTTATACTTGGCAACATTATTGCATCAAATCAAACAATTACATCAAACTCACGTTCTCGACTTTCCAAAATTTGTCTTGAAGTTTAATCCTACTTTAGCCTTACTTATAGGTGCAAGTATATCTAAAATACAATATCACATAATACCTTAGTTAGTTCTACGCTATAGGGAATTCAGCTAATACCATGGAACTAAAAAGTATTTGTTAAATATTTGTGGGTTAGCGAAGCCCGGGCAGAGTTGTTTACCATTCCCGTGGGATTTTTAATAATTTCCCGTGGGAAACTCTCCCTTTCCCATGGCAAGAATGGGCAGATCCCGTTTAGTACGTGTTGATTGTATTTTATTTTTCATTTACACTTAGATGACGAGCATACAAATGAACAACATATTGTTTAATTCCATGCTGAGATTCTAAGTTTCACAGATCGGTTCACTAAAGCTGGCCCGTATAGTACATGCACACATTGTACTTGTGTAGCGTCTGCGAATATAGCATGTTTTTTTTAAATTTGATACCCAACCCACAAAACTAATATTTATGAATTAGTAAAAATATATATTAGTAAAAAAAATTAAAACTTACTGTATATTGCGTTGATGTACTGCGAACGGTCAATTTTGAGATGACATTATGCAAAAACATTCTACACCCCCACCAATATTTTTCGACTCAACAATGCTTATCTTTCAGTGTTTTTCTTAGAATCTTGCCAGCCGCGTTCTTCGGGATCTCGTCGACCAACTGTACTTCCTTTAACTTCTTAAACACAGCCACTTTACTGTTAACATACTCTAGTACTTCTTTTGCGTCTATTTTTTGACCCGGTTGGGGTACCAGGAAGGCTTTTGGGACTTCCCCCGATACTGAATCAGGGATCCCTAGGACAGCGCAGTCGAGGACCTTCGGGTGTGTCCTGATAACTGTCTCTAGCTCTGCTGGAGGTACTTGGAAGCCTTTTACCTAAAAAAAATCAAATGCTTGATAAGTAAAATAATTATTCTTAAACAAGATTTTCTAAAGAAAAATGTATTTTACGAGCCCATTGGCTCGGTTGGTAGTGACCATGTGCATGAACATGTCTTTTGGCTTCGTGTCTGGGTGTTTAATATTTGTTTAAGTAAAAGAATAAATACACGCGCGGCTATCGGAGCGCCCCGTTCTTTTCATGCAATTATTGACCGTATGTCCAAGTCGTTAAGGCTTATATTAAATTGTTGTCTTCAAAATGCGTTCCGCCGCTCTTTCAAATTCAGGAAAGGAGGAGATTCTATTTTGGAATGGACCTTTTGCTTTTATTTATGTTCACCGATACAAGCGGTGATAGCCCGGACGGTTAAAGAGCCTGCCTAAAATCAGTGAGGCTCGGGTTCGAATCCTGGCATGTACCAATGAGTTTTTCAAAAACTTACGTACATATTTATCACTATCTTGACGGTGAAGGAAAACATCGTGAGGAAACCCGCAGGTTTCAGAATAAATTCTGAGAGATGTGTAAATAGACCCGGTCCGGCGATAGGCTCACCACCTATCACGTTTAGGGGTCCAATATATCTCGTGAAATGTGGGTATTTCCAGTAATGGAATACCTCTGCCTACCCCCTCGGGGATAAAAAAGGCGTGAGATTATACTTATACCGATACTTTCGTCATTTATGAACCGAATTGGTAATTTATTTTTTGCCGTATAACTTATACTATAATAATAATAAATAATAATATAATCTCACGCCTTTTATCCCCGAGGGGGTAGGCAGAGGTATTCCATTACTGGATAATGGATATACCCACATTTCACGAGATATATTGGACCCCTAATCGTGATAGGTGGTGAGCCCATCGCCGGACCGGGTCTGTTTACACATGTCTCAGAATTAATTCTGAGACCTGCGGGTTTCCTCACGATGTTTTCCTTCACCGTCGAGCTAGTGATAAATATGCACGTAAGTTTTTGAAAAACACATTGGTACATGCCAGGATTCGAACCCGAGCCTCACTGATTTTCGGCCGGCTCTTTAACCGTTCGGGCTATCACTGCTCTTCGAACCTATACATACCTTGATAAGCTCCTTCAGTCTGTCTGTGACGTACAAGTATTTCTCGTCGTCGTATCTCCCGATGTCTCCCGTCCGGAACCAGCCGTCCTCTGTGAGTACCTCCTTGGTTGCTTCCTCGTTCTCGTAGTACCCCGCCATCACGTGAGGACCCCTGACCCAAATCTCGCCCTCCTAGAATATTTACACCATAAGACCGTATCTTTTCGAAAATATCGTGAGGAAACCCGCAGGTCCCAGAATGAATTCTGAGACATGTGTAAACAGACCCGGTCCGGCGATGGGCTCACCACCTATCACATTTAGGGGTCCAAAGAATATCTGGTGAAAAGTGGGTATATCCAGAAATGGAATACCTCTGCCTACCCCCTCTGGGATATAGCGTGAGTTTTTTTTATTTTTATCTTTTTTAAAAGCTCTTATTTAACTTGCAATGTGTGTGTATGCAACTATGTATGTTCGGGTGGAATCTTGATATCTTCAACCGATTGAACTGAAATTTTGAATAATTATGTAGGTAAGTTCGGTGACAATGCAATTTATCAGGTTGTAACAAAGGCTATATTTTATTACCGTATTTCCGTGGTAACGGGAACTACGCGGGTGAAACCGTGGGGCGCTGCTAGTTAAAAATAAAATGATGTCTTTTTTCAGTATAATATAGAACTCTAAAGAGTAAAAAAATGGTTTTCTCATGAATGCCATTGTCGGGACGAAATTAAAATGGGACCAATCTGGAAGCACCAGCTTTCAAATAAATAAATAATCATCAAAATCGGTTCACCCAGTCGAAAGTTCTGAGGTAACAAACATGAAAAAAAAAACACAGACGAATTGATAACCTCTTCCTTTTTGAAGTCGGTTAAAACTTCAATATTTAATGTACTTTCGTGTCACGTTTTGTGTCTCACCTCTCCTGGTCCCAGCGCCTCCTGCGTGGTCAGATCAGCGATCTTGACCTCCGAGCTGCCGAAGACGTGGCCTGAGGCCGCGTGGTTGCTGTCATTCGTCTTCCCAACGGAGACTCCACCATTAGTCTCAGTCAGCCCGTACCCTTGCCGGAACTTAATGTTTTTCTGGAAAACGATAAATCTATTTACAACATGTTTTTTAACTGATTTTTAACTGTTGTGTACGTCGTTGAAATAAATAAATAAACATGTAGAGAAAACTGTTATAAATAATAAATACAACTCGATTCGATTTTTTGCACTAATATTATAAAGAGGAAAGATTTATATACCTATATATTTTTTTTTATGCAAGTATTGTCTCATACTATACTACAATCCTGCAAAGTTTCATCGACTGAGGAATTAATGTGAGGAATTAACCTTTATTGCCTAGACTATTCCCGAGTAGTCGACAGAAGTATTCCCCTTCTGGAACACACATTTAAATGGCTGTTGGTAAACCTATAGTCTGATTGAGGTGGTTTTTTACATGTGCATTTTGAAACGATTTCACTCCGATCCGACCGTCCACAGCGATCATCACTTGTCAGTGAGCCCTCCGGCTCCCGGTGGGTCCATGTACGCCAACACCGAAGAAGCAACAGGTCCTGCACTTTTTTTGAATTTGGCATAGCAAGGATATACCTACCCTGCAGTTTGAAGAAAAATATAAACTACATACTTTAATCTCAAAAAGTGCCCGATAATAGCTTATTCGCTAAATATTATTAGCCAAATATTCGCTTTGCTAAGTATCAAGTTCATTGACGATAAGTGATAACATTATCAATATTTTTATCAGATCTTGTAATTTGTAAGTACCCAATTGCGAACGATTAACTGATAATCCTATTATACAAGATATGGTGACTTTGACCTATGTATTTAGTACATAGTCCAATAAAATTGAAACACACACTTTTTTCCAAGAGTTATTATATTGGAAGTCCTTCACTAATGATAAAAAGCGGGTACTGCACCCACTTTTACTGATGAAAAGTGCGTACTACACCCTATTTTACTGATGAAAAATTGGTACTTCACCCACTTTTACTGATGAAAAATGGGTACTTCACCTACTTCTTAACCGACTTCAAAAAGGAGGTTATCAATTCATCTGTTTTTTTTATGTTTGTTACCTCAGAACTTTTGACTGGGTGAACCGATTTGGGTGATTCTTCTTTCTTCTTCTTCTTTTATTTGAAAGCTGGTGCTTACAGATAGGTCCCATTTTAATTTCGTTCATTTCTGACAACGGCATCCATGAGAAAACGATATAAGTTGAAGATTGAAGTCGGTTTTTTTTACTCTTTAGAGTGGTTATTATATCGGACCTATTAACACGGGTGTATTCCCGTTGTCCCCATTGACGATATCCCCATTGAGTGGGGACAACGGGAATTGAATAAAATTATTAAAAATGCAGACATGAAGCCATCAGTTATGTTCATACACACAAACAATGGTCCCGAGCGGGAAACTCTTGACCTCCGACTCAGAAGACGGGGTCTCCAACTGAGCCAACATGCCAGTAATTTTAGTCGATAAAAGGATTAAGACATTTCTTGCATTTGTATTTTCAACCAACTTCAAAAAAGGAGGAGGTTATCAATACGACTGTATGTTTTTTGTTACCTCAGGACTTTCGAGTGGGTGAACTGAATTAGGATTTTGATGCGGTTTTTTTTAATAGATAGACTGCTTCAAGGGGAAGCTTTTAGTATTAGCTTGTAGCTAGTTATAAATAAACTATAACTAGACCGTGTCTGTACATGAAATGCACACATCTAATGTCATCGGAGATAATTGAGTAACTAGGTCTACATTTGAAGCGCTTTTTGTCATGCCTATGAAATTTACAGTGTAAAAAAAAATAAGTTATTTCATCAAATGAAAATGATTTAAAAACCAGCATCCCCACAGATATAATAATAATAATAATATAATCTCACGCCTTTTTTTTTATCCCCGAGGGGGTAGGCAGAGGTATTCCATTACTGGATATACCCACATTTCACGAGATACATTGGACCCCTAAATGTGATAGGTGGTGAGCCCATCGCCGGACCGGGTCTGTTTACACATGTCTCAGAATTAATTCTGAGACCTGCGGGTTTCCTTACGATGTTTTCCTTCACCGTCGAGCTAGTGATAAATACAGACAGACTACAATATAAACCAGTGGTGGCATTTATCACTTTTATCAGGCAAAACGAGACCGCATAAATGTCTCACGGGCATTTCAATCATATCTTCATTAGCGATAAAACGCAACTTGAGTATTTGCAACTCATATTTGCATTTTCACTGTTAGTAAAAGATAAGATATACTTAAATGATATTTGCTGAACAAGTTGTAAAGCATGTCATATTCTGAACGGGGCATTGCACTCTTTTATGAAGGGAATATACCGATGAGTATTTAAAAAATCTTAGGTACGTATTTATCACAAATTAATGTCACAAATTTCATTATTCCCCCCCCCCCTCCCGTGTCCTAATCACAGCAGGTCACATTTGTGAGACCCCGTCCCTAGTGTGACGTCATATATTTTGCAATTTTTACATCTACTCATTGAATTAAAACAGCAGTATTAAATATTAGATTTTGAAATGTGACGTCACAAAATGTAGGGCCTCTCCCACCCCCTTTAAAGTTGTTCGTTTGCCGAAGACAATAAAATAAAAAATAATTATCTTCGCGCCTTTGTATCTTCGAGGGGGTAGGCAGAGGTATTACATTTCTGGATATACGACGAACTTTTCACGAGATGGTCTTTGGACCCTTAAACGTGATACGTGGTCCATCGCTGGACCTCAATCAATTCTGAGACCTGCGGGTTTCCTCACGATGTTTTCCTTCACCGTCGAGCTAGTGATAAATATGTACGTAAGTTTAAAAAACTCATTGGTAAAAAAGGCAATGTAAGTGTAGGTTGGAAATACTCACATTTTTGGCAATGACGGCGGCTGCGTCTGATTCGGACAGTGGGGCAGCGCCACACACGATGCCGTGTAACGACTCCAGGTGCGCAGGAGTCACTGCCGGATGCTTTCCGAGGAATATCGCTGCAACAATACCGTTCCTCGTTGAGATCAAGAACAGGGGCCATTGTTTAATTGGGTAGTTTACATTAAATTGCGAGTAGTCATTCATTAAAAAGATAATCCCAAAACACCTCTAAACATGTATTTCGGTTTTCAATTTACAATTATAGAAAATTTAAAAATAATAAAACAATCAATTAAAATGTTGCAATTGAGTACTAGAAACTATGGCGTCACACCTTGCTATTTCAGTAAATTTTCCATAATAAAATTTCGTTTTGACAGATCATAAAAAGTAACTGATTTGAATAGGTAGGACACTACCCTATTATGATTGTAGCCGTAATCGTCTTTATTTGACATTTGATACGCGATCAGTGCTTGCTCTTCGTTCACATATACAGCCAGTATTGACAGATGTACGGAAGAAGCAACGTACGTCAAAATGAAGACAATTGCGATTACAATAATAAATAGACAACAAGGCCCCAGGGGGCCTACCACCATCTTTTATAAAACTATCATAGTTTAGGAACGTTTTGTTTCAAGCTTAAAACAACATTACTCGGATTCGTACCATGAGCTCTTAAAACATTCTTGTTTTATTTCTGCTTAGTGATGTGAAAGAACGAATGATTGTCTTATGATTGTCTATTCCCTGCTGTAAGAGTGAGCGAGATAACGCTACTTTTTCGTACAGCGTCATCACTTTCGCACCATCGTTCCGATCCACGCATAATTTTTAAGCGACTTACCAGTTTTTGTAAGCATAATAAAAATTTTAAAAATATTTTAAGTGCTTATTTGATTAAATTATTACTATTTATACCTACTCCTTCATGATTTCATTTTTATCTTAGAAACATCGATAAATAATAAAGTAATACGAAATGTCCGTGTTAGTCTGTTACCATTTTGTGAAATGGAACTTTTTTGTGTTATTCTGTAACCATAGCAACGCATCGTAAATAACTGTTGATGACGAAATGTTTTGTAAATTGTTTATTTATGGATTTATCAGTGACGCTATGTAAAAGAACCGCTGCTGTATGTTCCTCTCAAAATCCGGAGGCTTTCCAACAGTCCTTGGCCGATAACAAACAACATTGGAATCTTGGAGAAATATTTGTAAGTAAGAGAAAATAAATGTACAATTACTAGATTTTTCCCGCGACGTCTTCTGATTGAGTTATTTTGATGTATTTATAAGCTGTATGTAACTAAGTAACATGATCATGATGAAACCATTTAGCGATATTTGCGTGAAAGAACAACATCGTATCCATACATCCGTCCACAAACTTTTGGGTTTATAATATTAGTAGTAGGATATGTAAGTTAATATTTAAACAGTGTTTCATATAAACATTAATTTATTTAAAACTTATACTACTTATTTGTTGACAGCCTTGAAGTATCTTCTGCTGTTGTCGAAGTGCAACATTCTACAGCTTCCAGTCCATTTTAGTAGGACGAACCTATCCTAATGCCTCTGTTGATACAATCTGTCGCAGGAAGTCATGGGTAGCTCCACTATGACTTGCATCTACAATCTGAATTTGAATCTTTGCATCAAGAGTCTGAAAAAGAAAATTATTTACTTTAGCTACTGATTACACAAACAAAAATGTTCAGCCAACATAGATTATGCATTTTTATTATAACTTTGACATGACCATTGTTTCATTTCATAGAAAATGTTGTAGTGGTCAGCATGAGCTGCTCTCCCAAAAAATTACAGGGCACTTAAAAAAAAACTCACGCCTTTTATCTTCTAGCGGGCAAGCAGAGGTATTCAATTTCTGGAAATACCCATGTTTCACAATTTTCCTCACGATGTTTTCCTTCACCGTCGAGCTAGTGTTAATAAATATGTACCTACATAAGCTTTTGAAAACACTCATTGGTACATGCCAGGATTCATACCCAAGCCTCATGAATAAAAAGCAAGCTGTTTGACCGGGCTATCCCCGATTTGTTTTTGCATTACAGGGTTTAATGATAGGTATTAAACAATATTTGACTTACTGTACTAATTTTCGGTATTTTGCCTCATTTGCACCATAATAAGATCACGGGTCACTCCATGGAATATTCCTCGCAAAATTCTTCAATGCTGCATCTTTGACGAAATATTTCCGGCGTTATTTGCTTTACAAATATACATTTTTGGTTGTATCACAATTATTGTAATTCTTCTTCTTCAAAATTTCATATCACAACTATAATACTCGATGAAACTCTATCATTTAAGCATCATATTGAAGCCTTAAGCTGCAGACTCCGTAAGATAATATTTGCATTCAAAAAATTACGTTCCATTGCAGACGCAAATATAATTAGACAGGTCTACTTTGCCCTGTGCCAATCACTACTAACATATTGCATTACGTCATGGGGTGGCGTGGGTAGAACATTATTACTGACTATCGAGAGGGCCCAGAGAGCGATACTTAAGGTCTCCACTTTCCGCACTTTTCTCTATCCCACTGACCTCCTGTATAAATCCTGCAATGTACTAACAGTAAGACAACTTTTCATAATGAGAACAGTACTAAAACAACACGCAGCACTTCCTTACACTACTGAAATTACTAACAAAAGACGGAAAGATATAGTTTGCCCTCAAGGACCTGGAATAAAACATGCTTTCTCATCTAGATTTTACGTTTTCCTAGGACCTCTTCTTTACAACAGACTGAATGCAATATTATGTATGCATCCCCTCAGTTATTATAATTGTAAGAAAATTATCCATGATGCCCTCCAAACTATGTCCTACGAAGATACAGAGAACTTACTAGTAGTGTTAAAGTAATTTTTTTGTTAGATGTAATTCTTTTAGATGCTAATATTGTATACACATTTTTGAAATTATTTTTGTTTCTTATATTATACTTTGTAAGTGATTATTTGTAATTGTTTAAGAAAATATTTAAGGCCTTTTTCGCCTGAAAAACAGGGTTCCCTAGTTCAGGCACATGTGATAATTTTGTACTGTAGTAAGTAAGTATTGGTGTATTTTATATTGTAACAATGTTCCAGAATAAAGTTATTATTATTATTATTATTATTATAATACAAAGATTGGTGAAAACTAAAACGTTTGTACTAGTTCTTATTATACAATTACGAGTAATTTAATAGAAAACATGAAAACGATCTTGTTACAATCGCTAGCGAGTAACTTTTTTAAGATTGCTAAGTTGGACACAAATTTGACATAAAACAATATTGCTGGTTGTCAAATATGCACCTCATGGTACGAATCTCAGTACGAATTGAGTGAACGATTTTCGCGTGACGTCACAAGATTGCCTTACAAAACAACATTGAAATAAGCTTACTTTAAGGACGTCATGGTACGAATTTTGAAAGTAATATTAAAACAGTCTTGTTTTAAGAGGTCGTGGTAGGCCCCCAGGTCCAGTGCACACCGTTGGAAGACAACAATTCAATATAAGCCTTAACGACTTGGACATACGGTCAATTATTGAATGAAAAGAATAAATACGGTAGCACCGATAGCCGCGAGCGTATTTATTATTTTTATGCAACTATAATCTATGCGAAAACGTCAATATGATATGTATCGATTTTTTCATTTCACTTTCAGCATTCATTTGTAAAACTCACCCATAGGCGGCACAAGGAACAATACATTGGCCTTGTGCTTGACGAGAGACGAGAGGAAAAGCTCAGGTTTGAAGTACGGGAAGGTGACCAGCTTGCAGCCCAGATACATCTGGTTCAGCATCACAGCGTTGAATCCGAAGATGTGGAAGAACGGGAGCACAGCTGGCAACACTGACTGGTATGTCGCTAAAAAAGAAATGGGTGGAAGTGAGGTTAACCCACGAATGTTATAAAGCAATTCTCCTTGCAAATTCAGTCGGTCGGGAAAAATCGGCCAAGTGCGAGTCGGACTCGCACACGAAGGGTTCCGTAACATTATCTATTATAACGGCAAAAAAACACGTTTGTTGTATGGGAGCCCTCTTAAATATTTATTTTATTCTGTTATTTAGTATTTGTTGTTATAGCGGCAACAGAAATACATCATCTGTGAAAATTTCAACTGTCTAACTATTACGGTTCATGAAATACAGCCTGGTGACAGACGGACCGACAGCGGAGTCTTAGTAATATATATAAATAATAAAAAGTCCCGTTTTACCCTTTGGGTACGGAACTCTAATAAAAACATACAACTTTTTAGTCAGGATTTCTTCCAAGACTGTAAAGTAGATCTACGTAGTAGAGTTTGTCACTAAAATAGGTAGCTGTCGTTTTTGACAATATTGTAAAGAAAGTGACAGCATCTCTTTTAAGTACTGTTTAACTTTTGTAGTAATACCAATTTTGTATTATTATTATTTTGTAGTAATACCAATACTATTTATTTATCACCTTTTTTCTTCTTCTAATGAACAAGGTGCCTAACAACCACTGGCAACCCTGGCTACCTGCAAAGTGATTCCCTTAAATTATTTTGGTAATATGTAGCTAATATAATCGCGTTTCACCAAGTACGCAGTTGTTCGGAATTTGATTGATGATTCTGCATGTTGTTTATAAAATAGTGCTCTGTCATATAATCATAGTGACAGAGGAACCATTATCTTAAAGTACCCAAGGCCTCGAATAGCGAGCGAGCAAAAAAATTTCATCTTACCTGTAGTTTCCTTAATAGCCACAATTTCCGGATCCGCAATCATATGGTTCATTGCAATCACGCTCTTATGAGACAGCACTACGCCTTTAGGAAACCCTGTGGTGCCACTTGAAAATGGCAGAATAGCCAAATCGTTTGGCCCTCTGTTAACTTTCTTCAAACAATCAATATCCACATTCAGATCTTCAGCTAACTCCGCAAACCTTATGGTTCCTTCGGGTATAGAGTCGTTTTCTACTAGAACTACTGGTATTTTCCTCTTCATCGAGTTTAAGGCTTGCGATATGCTTGGGTATGTCAAATTGGAAGCGACTATAGCTTTGCAATCGACCAGTTGCAATTGATGTTCTAGTTCCTCTGAAAGAATAGTTTTCTGTTAGTATAAGTAGGTAGAATTTATACATTATATTGCAGTATTACATTTCACTACATAGTATAAAACAAAGTCGCTTTCTCTGTCCCTATAGCCCTATGTCCCTTTGTATGCTTAAATCTTCAAAACTACGCAACGGATTTTGATGCGGTTTTTTTAATATATAGAGTGATTCAAGAGGAAGGTTTTAGTGTTAGCATTGCACCCGTGCGAAGCCGGGGCGGGTCGCTAGTTAAACTATAAATTAAAAACCTCCTCCAAAGCATCACATCCAGGCAGCGTACCCATACAACTGGCAGCATTGCCCCTTTGGACAGTTATGCAGACTCTTTGACAAAATTAGCTTCCAAGTAGCTTTTTTAGTAGGTAGGTAGAAACAGTATTATTATTGAGATACTGATATTGAGGGAGCATAGCCTTACGGTTAAAGAGACCGCTTCTCATGATGATAATCAGTGAGGCTCGGGTCAAATCCTGGCATGTACCAATGAGTTTTTCAAAAACTTACGTACATAAGTATTCAATGCTAGCTCGACGGTGAAGGAAAACATCGTGAGGAAACCCGCAAATCCCATCATCACTACATAGTATAAAACAAAGTCGCTTTCTCTGTCCCTATATCCCTATGTATGCTCAAATCTTTAAAACTACGCAACGGATTTTGATGCGGTTTTTTAATAGATAGAGTGATTCAAGAGGAAGGTTTTAGTGTTGGCATTGCATCCGTGCGAAGCCAGGGCGGGTCGCTAGTAATTATATTAATATGTAACATACCCAGTCCTGGGCTCACCACCTATCACGTTAAGGGGTCAAATATACTCGTGAAAAGTGGGTATATCCAGAAATGGAATACCTCTGCCTACTCCTCGGGAATAAAAGGCGTGAGATTATTCATATTATTCATAATGATACTAAAAACCTGATTGTGTCTGTCTTTGTATGACTCACCCGGGGTATAGGCAGGGTTCATCATGCTGGCAACACAGCCCGCTTGAAGGACGCCAAGCAAAACTGCCGGATATTCGGGTAAATTGGGTAAGATTATGGCAACTTTGTCGTCATTATTCAGTTTTAATTTCTTCCTCAACGCAGCTGCGAATGTTATCGACAACCTGTGGGTTTGCGCGTACGTGTATCCGCGTCCTGTCACCGCACATACCTATAAAAATGTTGCACAATGTCATGTATGTGGGTAGATTTAAGTTTTTCTCAGTTCGTAGTCTGGGTCATCCTCTTTTCAACCGACTTCAAAAAAGGAAGGAGGTTTTCAATTCGACTTGGTTTTTTTATTTTTGTTACTTCAGAACTTTCGACTGGGTAAACAGATTTTGATGATTGCTTCCCGTGTGGTCGCATTTCAGTTTGGTCCAGTTCTGCCAATGGCATCCATGAAAAACAATAAGTTGAAGTCGGTTTTTAACTCTTTAAGAGTTCTATGTTATTAATAAAATTGTAACAAACGGACTTAGATATATTATTGTGTATCTCAGATAGTTCAGTTTTAGTTACCCCTATGGATAATTCTCAGACAACACAATATTTCAGTGCATGAACATCATACAGTACGGCCGTTTAAACTTGGCTGCTCTGAAAATAGGCTTAGCCTGCGCAAACCGTTACATACCGCCAAATCGTCGCTATAAAATGATATTGCGCAGCCATTTGCGCAACTTCAGAGATGCCAAGTTAAAACGGCTGATTGTATGTTGGGAATAAATAGCTGTGTGTAAACTGTGCCCTACACTTTAAGAAGATATAATATAGGTGCTAGATTCCGGGGCAGACGTCCTGCCACAACCATCTAGGGACCCACTCGAACCCACAGTAAAGATTTTATCAAAATCGGCCCAGCCATTTTTGAGTTCTTGCGAGACTAAACGAACGTCTATTGATATTTATACCTATATAAGAAATATAGGCCCGTCTGTTTGCCGTTCTCTGAGACTTTCTCGTTCCTCAAAAGACAAGTTATGGCCCTGACTTTCGTTAACACATAGAGAGTTTCTATCGAATTTATAATACATAATAATATATGGATCTGATTAGTTTGATTAACATTAATAAGATTTTAATAAATTGCTTTGACTATTAAACTATCCTATCATTTATAAAATTATGTGGTTATGTCAGACTATTATGAAAGTTTAACTTCCATTATATAATTACAACACACATTATATATCACAAAATTTTTAAATCAAACCATTCAATCTGAAACCTGTTTGGGTGTATTATGTAGGTACAGTCAAGAGCACATAGAGCTCGACATATTGAACTTTGTATTGTAACGTTCTTATTACAATCTTTAGAGGTCAGACTCACACTACCAGTGTAAACCTTCATGTGCTCTTGCCTGTACCTATTATACGTACACACAAATACATTTACATATTTTTAGGGTTCCGTACCTCAAAAGGAAAAAACGGAACCCTTATAGGATCACTTTGTTGTCCGTCTGTCCGTCCGTCCGTCCGTCTGTCAAGACCCTTTTTCTCAGGAACGCGTGGAGGTATGAAGCTGAAATTTATATCAATTACTCAGGTCTACTGTCCCTTGAAGCTGTGAAAAAATCAAACTTCTAAGCCAACGCAATCAAAAGATACAGCCGTTTATGCCGCAAATTTTCGACACTTGCAAGGGAATCAAAACCTACAGGGTGCTTCCCGTGAACTCAGAATCTTGAAATTTGGTACGAAGCAACGTCTTATAGCATAGATAAAGGAAAAATTACGAAAACCCTAAATTTGCAAGGTTGTACGGAACCCTCGGTGCGCGAGTCCGACTCGCACTTGGCCGGTTTTTTCATGCTCAAGCTTGTTTTCCCAATCATCATAATGAGTGTGGGTACCTCATTTTAATATAAGTACAACCTAATCTCAATGTTATACCCAGAGTATCTGCAAAACAAGTTCATTTGTAGGGGAATGGGAATGTACATGAATGATTTATTTAATGGGTACTACTTTTTGTTCCCAGGTTTCGACATGCTTATGCACAATGGCAGTAGTTGATCTAGTGGGTGGCTTGAAAAATTTTGACATTTAGGTGGTCACATACTTACACCATCTCCCAATTGGTGGTGGGCTCGTGTGGGAGATACTATACTATACTATACTTCCTCATGTATCAAAAATAAAAATAAAAAAACATTTATTTTCTATGTGAGGTAAGACACTTTGCTTAGCAGTGGGCTGTCACGGGTTGAAGATGATATCCAAAATGCCAGGTTTCGTTATTATACCTACACTAGTTGTTACGCGCTATTTTGCCAGAGTAATTCCCATTTCTGTGGGAAAATTATAGTTCATGTTACCTACTCCCAGAAAAGTAAGCTTTCCGTTGGAGGAAGAATTTTTTAAATCGGCCCATTAGTTTTTGAGTTTATTCGTTACAAACGTAGATATCTTTCCTCTTTATAATATCAGTTTAGATTCTCATTACAAGCTATGGATTGTCTTAGTTAAATATTTAAGAGAATTAACTTACCGTTGCTGTCTTATCGGGCCACCTATCCAAATTTTGCCACACAAAATCATTGACCGTATAATTTATAGCAGGTATATCTTTGTATACAGATTTTAGAATATGTTTTTCAGCATTTGCTGTACTATTCAGACGAATGGCTGAAGTGGAAACTGCAACATTTTTCTCTTTTAGTAGCTGAATGGCAGAACGGCGGAGGCTGTTTGCCATTTTTATTCTCACAGGCTGAAACAAATTACAAAATAAACTGTCAGTATTTACCAAAAAGGCATATAGGTAGGCTGACGCTTGAATGGGTAAATACCTTGTTCTTAAAAAAACTGAAGCCAGACTTCTACAGTACCAGTCAGCTCTAGAAATAGAACACTGTTTGAATCTACTTTGATAAGGTGCCAGCGTCTGAGTACACTAGGATCATGTGTATACAAGCAGACTTAGTACCATGAAAACCCAATTAACTTCTTCATAATTTGTATTGATTCTAAACTAATGGTCAATTCAAGCCATGCCAAGCCATGCTAAATCAATAAAAAAAACAAATTAATTTAGGTACCTACTAATTAAAAAAATAGTATTTTGCAAAAGCAAAAAAACTAAATGTACTTAACCTAAATGCATATCCTAAGTGGGTATAGATTGTATGATTTAATTGAGCAGATAAATTTAATCAATTAAATTTTAACTTGCGTCCCCCCCCCCCTGCTTCATTTTACGAAAATAAAATAAAGCCTTTATTAGGTAGAGATAGAGTAGCTTTTTATTGGTACAAAGAATTACGGGTCAGTAGTTCGAGTTAAAGATTATCAAATATTATTAATAAGTACAGATTAGGTACACATTTAATTTCTTACCTGTAACTTTAACAATGCTGTATGACAGAGCACTGATAAGATAATGCACAATGCCTGAGCGTTATCACAACTCAGTACACGACTACGAGTGGTATAATTCTGTACCGTTTACAATTAATTATTTACATGTTCCTTGGACTTTGAAACATCGCTTGCTTTCACCTACGCACAGCTGCAACCAATAGCACATTAACCTCGTTGTTTGTCTCAGTCTAACATAATGTTTATACGCAAGTGAGACAGAGCTGACGACAATGTCAATTGTCATTTGTCAAACAGAGGGTCACGAAGACTGCTTTTTTCGAATTCACTTCGACTATCTCACAAAGGCGAGGAGGTAATTAAAAATACTGAACTTTTCTAAACAGACGTGCATATGAAAGATATACATCATTTTTTAATTGAATATACATAATTAATTATGTACATCTGAAACGAATCTAATTCGAAAACGAAACGCAGGACTTTGGGTAGGGGTTGTTGTGTCCTGTCTGACGTCACATTTTGCCAGAGGTTAAAAATAGATCGGATCAATGACGTCACAACCGATTTCGAAGGCGGGAGCATAGTGTTCTGTGGGCGGGAGTGTTTATTATTTACGTTAAATGCTGATGAGTGTATATCACTATCTTATCACTGCATTTTGTAATTCTATATAGGTACAACCCGTCTTAGAATAAGCGCAATAGTACCTACACTTAATAAAAAATTTTTCTTAATGCATTTTTCGGAAAAAAATTGCCAATACTTTATTAATAAAAATAGCTGAAATAGATTAAGTACCTAGTCGATACTGAACAAACTAATTTCAGGATTTTCAGGAACTGCGCTTATTCTGTTACCTATTGTAGGTATACTTTTCGAACAATGATGTTAAATACTTATAAAAAGACGTACTTATTGCTTCTCTGTATATAAAACAAAGTCAGGCTAGTTAGGTAGGTACAGTACACCATTTACCTTTATGTTAACTCGCGAACCGATTTTCATGATCTCTACCCCGAATAGAAGAACAACTACAAAAATCTGGTTCCGGACGGTCAATGCCGCTGGGCATCCGCTAGTTTAAGTCAATTTCTAGAAAAAGTTTAATCTACTTATTCACGGGCGATGTCTCTGGGAGAACACATTACCTACATAGGTTGACGAAGAACTTGAAGTGTAGGGTTTGCAGGTTCGTGTTTATACTCAAATTGTATGTTTACCTTTACCCGTAGGTACTATTACCTACTGCTTATTTATAAATGGCAAACTATGTATCTGAAGAGCAATGATAGCATTACGGTTATAGAGCCTGCTTCACATGATGAAAATCAGTGAGGCTCGGGGTCGAATCCTGGCATGTACAGTCAAGAGCACGCTGAGCTTGACACTTTGGACTTTGACCCGGCCCTGTATTCTATGGCGCGCAGTATAAATCAGAGCTCAGCTTAAACTGGTAGTGTAAAGCTTGACTTGCTCTTGACTGTACCAATGAGTTTTTTAAACTTACGTACATATTTACTAAACAGACCTTGATGAAATATGGTAGGGTAGAGTTTGCATCACATGCTGTTTTTTTTTTTACTCTTTACTTGAACACGGACGACGTTGCGGCCAAAAGCTAGTTTCATAAGTACATAGATGTGACTTTTATATTAGCTGCCTTTGAGTTGTTCCTGGTTCTTCTCGGGGTACTGCATTTGGAACCACAACTCGACGGTGGCTGTTTACATTCAGCCAACCTCCATTGACGAGTTTACAGTCTATTGTAATGAGCCATTTACACGAGGACAATAAAACGAATCGTTGTAAGTGTATTTTTTAACCACAGAAATAAATTAATTGTGAAATTGAAAATTTAACACTATGATTTACTTACCTACTGAATATACAAATTCATTTATTTTCTGTAGGTAATTAAAAATTACAATTAGAAAAGTCAATAGTTTAATAACAAGTCACTATAAATATAAACTCGTCCACGAAGATTGGCTAAATGTAAACAGTAGCCCATCTCCATCGGAAAAAAATGTAAAAAAAAAACACGCCTTTCACCCCCGAAGGGGTAGGCAGAGGTATTCCATTACTGGATATACCCACATTTCACGACGACGACCCCTAAACGTGATAGGTAGTGAGCCCATCGCCGGACCGGCTCTATTTACACATGTCTCAGAATTAATTCTGAGACCTGCGGGTTTCCTCACGATGTTTTCCTTCACCGTCGAGCTAGTGATAAATATGTACGTAAGTTTTTGAAAAACTCATTGGTTTACATGCCAGGATTCGAACCCGAGCCTCACTGATTTTCGGCCGGCTCTTTAACCGTAAAGGCTATCACTGCTCTTTAAGTAGGTAGTTAGATAAAATTAATTACATCGTACCTACTTTAATTAGTTAATAATAGTTATATCCATACTGTGTTCTTTTTGGTGTACAATAAAGTTTTTGTATTGTATTAGGCTTCGAAATAAAATGTTTTTCATGCTTCAACTACAATATATTAGTGTTTTCATATTTGCACAATACATACATTACTTAATTATAGTACGTAATTACGGTTTGATAAATTCTTTGGTAGGTAATACATATATCATTATTCATTACTTTAGAGATCCTAGAGATCTATCATGGAATGTACAGTATTTTTAAATACAATTATAAGAATAATACACAATAAATAATATTATGACTTCAATATGGGTAGTTTATTACAGTAATTTGCACTTCGATAAACTATTTTGATATACAAATAGGACTTATAGTAAAGATCATAATGGACTAGATTCTTTTGTGTTATTAGTCGACTAGTTGGTTGACTGTCATTTAAAATTGTCATGAAAATGATAGTAGGTAGTTACATAAAACAAATATTCGCTTACACACTTTACAATAGACTAGTTACGATAATTAATAATAAATGGATATAATTAGTAATATATCCTCTATGTGGAAGGCATCTTAGACCAGTGATTATGTAATATAAGTGTACTTATTTATTCTTACATTAATGAATAATTCAAAAACTAAGTACAAAGTTTGCACATCCAAAACGGTTTAAAAGATCGCAAGGATGTATAAATTAATATTGCAATAAATTATTTAACATAGCATTTATACAGAATTTCTGTTCTGTTATGAAAATACTGTACTAGTTTTTGGATAAGCAAGCTTATCTGCAGATGACCGAACTAATATGTACCTAGTCTCACTTTTAGAAGTTAATAAAAAATTACATAAATACATCTTTGATGTTTTGAAATTGTTTCACAGCCAAGTCTACAGGCAATTCAAAATTGTACGAAGTCAGGCGGTCCAGGCTTTGCAAGGCATCTTGGAAACCCGTATTGACTACGTAACTAGTTGAAGAGTAGTAAGAATCAATAAGAGACCGACTTTTCAATATTATATTCAGCCATATTACAAGTTTGTGTACATTCAATGCAGCACACACAAAAGCTTTGAAATGTGCATCGTAACTTCTCTTATAAGGCATGTGGGAAGCCAAAATGCTGCCAACAGTACTCAATAAGCTTTGCTTATTTGTTATTGATGTACCACCAACTATTTCTAGGTTAAAACTCTGACTTAGTTTCCTAGCCGGTGTAGAATTAAACCTGTCGCCATCATTCAAGTCATAATAACGCAAAATAAGTTCCCAAATATGAGTCATACGGGACGACGAAGATCTTCTCACTGGAAAACAGCCAATGATAGGTACTAGAGACGTTGACTCTGGGCCTGTGAGACCGTGCTGGAGTAGATCACGTAAGTTTGCAGCCAGATGTCTCCGTACAGCAGTGGTAAGCGGAGCATCGCTAATGATAATACCCCCTTCTTCTGACTCACTGTCATAACTGTCAATGATAGATTGAGATGGGCGTTCTCTAGATACTAAATGCAGTACAGCGTCGATAGACATCTCAAGTTTTGCCCTCAAATTACCCCAGTGTGTCACAATAGTAGACGACTTCCTGTCATATCTTCTGTTAGTGTTTGGTGAACAACCGAATTGGGATACAGTGAAAATTTGTATTAAAGTAGAAGCTTTTCTCATCAAATTGATTGTCTCGGTTCGCAAGTCATCATTGATCTTTGTTTTACTAAATGTTTTGTCAAATGAATTTTCAGATTTTCCCACGTTCTTTGTTCCTGTTTTCGTTTTGGCATTACCCTTCATTTCCTCATTTTTCATTAACTTTATGAACTTCTGCATATCATCGATGTGCGCTTGCAATTTGCTAATGATTTCATCTTTCGATAGCTGCCGATCTGCGTACTGACGGACCGCACAGTTAATTTGATGTCTTAGCTCATCTGCATTTAACGGCTGGTGACAACCCTCCTCTAAACTTCTATCGATTTCGCTCCGTAAGTGTTCTATCAAGGACCTGTGTTGTTTACCACCCATTTCGGAACATCCAGCTGCAAACCTCTCGAGTTCCTTCAACTGTGCCTTTAGTTTTTCAATGAAATGTGCTTGGCGGGTGCGCTGCCTCTGTATTTTTGCCTCCAACTCTACGCACTCACCGCACGAAGGTTCACCGGAGCTGCCTTGCGGCGCGGCGCGCGTGTCGGGCACTCCACGGGAAGTAAACTCTTCTAACTCCTTCAACATCGCGTCTTTCTCCTCCTGTGGGGCTTTTAAGATCTGACGGAGGCGAAACTCGACTTGAGCTAGATGGGACGTCAAAGAAAACACAGACGACGACAGTATCTCTTGCTCCTCTTCCAACGCGTGTAAACGGTTACCGGATACCTGCTCCAAGGGGGCTTCATCGCATAAAATCTCTTTCGGGGCTCCCAAAGGCTCCCGTCGGGGCTCCTGCCAAATAGGTATTTCGCCATCGTCGTCGCTGTAGTTGAACTCGTCCATAACCTGACCGTGGTTCTCCATGTTCAAATAATAGTTAACTATCAAATAACTTGTTCCCTTTTCTCCTTTTCATTGATTTTTCACAAAAACAGCTGAAAATATACGAACCTGAAAAACTGAACGAACAAAATTGGTTTTTGAATGAATTGGAATGAATTATGTATAATGTATGAAAACAATGACGTGACGTTTATCTATTGACATTTCTTTGACGTTTGACGTGAGTGAGAGCTGATATTTTTATTTTCTTTGGCTCATAATGGAAATCCATTTATGTATTGGAAAAATAGGAAAATATAAAAATATCTATTATAATAGAGATTAGTGTAGTTGAGGACACAGAACACTATTACTTGGTTGAGGAGTCCATTTCATGAAGTAGGTACTGGACTAGGGGCTTTGTATTTGGCAAGACATATACCTATGTTAAACACTGCTGCCATCTAGTTTATGGTTAGTTAAACACTCCCTAGCTTTACTTCAATCCAGCTTCAAATAAACTTTTATAGATAGCAGTGCAGTAGCTTTTATCACAGCTTTTAGTAAAGAAATATAATTCTTTGAAACCAAACCAAAAACCGAATCATTATTTGAGGGGAAATGGATGCATAACTTCGGTAAGATGAACGTACATAGAGTGTGCGGGTTTTTGGAGATGAAAAAACTATCTACCTACCGAGAAAAACCATTTTGAAAGCTCTCTTTTATACCTATATAACATCATTGCAGTTTCACGAACGGAGGTCGATCGCCCTATTGGCAGAGTTGGCAATGCTTTAAACAATTGTTTAAAACAAGTGTTTAAATCATTGTTTAAAACACTGAAAAAAAAAACCTATTTAAAACATGTTTTAAAACATTTTGTTTTAAACACGTTTAAAACATACATAAAAAACATATACCTACTTACACTTATTCATTTATTTCATACAGTTTTTTTTTGCCAATTTTGCAATATATTTGAGGTTGTGTCACGATCATGAGAGCGCTCAATCCGAAAGAAAAATTAACTGTGGACGAGTTGGACGACTTAGATGTATGATGTAGCTGACGAAGAAAAAGTAGAGTAGGATAGATATGGATGGAAGGTGAAATGAAACATGTTGATTTTCCTAAAGTAAAGTTATTACATTAATTAAAGATTAGTAGTTAAAAATTATTACAATAAATACCTACTCCCGATTTATTAGTGTTACACTTCAATTTAAAAACCTCTCATATTGTTGTCTTTTGTATTTCTTTTTAAAACAAGAAGTGTTTTAAACTATGTTTAAAACGTGATTAAAACATGATTACAACATGTCAATTTCAACATTATAAAAAAAATGATTAAAACATGTTTTTTTTTTTGACAAAAAAGAAACACAATGTTTTGTTCTTTTTAAAAAAAACAGGTTTTTTTTCCAACTCTGCCTATTGGGTAGGTAGGTATTTAATTTAATATGGCGGAAAAAAAACGAAGACATCACTCACGCCTTATCCCCGAGGGGGTCACAAGGTAGCTGAAAATAATACCTATACCTACCTATTTACCCAATTTTCACTACTTTTATAGGTATCTTGTTCGGAGTGCTGTCACACATGGCTCAACGGCTTTCCTCACGAGTCACGACATCTTCGTTTCCCCGATTTTTTTTAAGGTTTATAGTATTATTATTATGCGTATTGCACCTTATGCATTAGGTACCTACACATTTCACGAAACTCCTTAGTCCACTTTAAATTCTACAAATAAACACACACGCTACAGTTTAGTAACAATGTCAATTAGTTACTTGCACGTAAATAACTAAGTAACCTAGTTTAGAAAACTAATAAGGCAAATTTTATAAGGCTCTAGTTGTTGCCAGCGACTACCCTCGTAAACTTTAGATTATGTCGTAGGAACATCACTACATAGTATAAAATAAAGTCGCTTTCTCTGTTCCTATATCCCTATGTCCCTATGTATGCTTAAATCTTTATAACTACGTAACGGATTTTGATGCGTGTTTTTTTTAATAGATAGAGTGATTCAAGAAGATGGTTTAAGTGTTATCATTGCACCCGTGCGAAGCCGGTGCAGGTCACTAGTATATTATGTGGTAAGAACTATGTGGATTTGTACTTTCCCAGATTGAAAAGTATCCAATCATCCAAAGCCCTTGCTTAAACTAGCTTTCTGACAAATTTATTTAAGTCCACCGGTTTATCTGTAAAAAAATAACAAACAAACATTCGCATTTGGGTACAATATTATTTACACATAAGGTAAGTGTAGGGACCTATATTTATATTTAAAACAAGATCTTTCCCGCGAATTCTTCTGCGTTCCGATATAAGTAACATTCTGATGCTATAGGTAAAATGTAAAGTTTTATCTAAATTCGAGGTTTCAGTAGGTTTTGCGTGAATGAGTAAGTGAGTCCGCAAATCATCATCAATCATCAATTCATCAGTAATGAAATACCTAGTAAGTACCTATTTAGGTAGGTGGTATGGTAGGTGTTGTATCAAAAGTTATGTCGGTTTTTCACGGCGTCACAGCTGGAATCAGTTTCATTGAATTGTAATTATTCAATGGGTTATTTCATCCCCTACTTAACCCATGTAGGAACGATATTTTGAAATATTTTTTAAAGTGCTCTATAAGTATGTTATTTAAGGGGTATGTTATTCAGGAGTGCACAAAATTTTATGCTTTTGTAGACCCATTGGCTTAGGGTCTGCGTGCATTAGCTGCAGCGTTGACAGATTTATTTTTTGCCAATTCGGGATTTTGGAACTTTTTGAGTGAAAAAAGCGGGATTCTTTCGTTGAAAGCGGGACATAGGTAGTAAAAAACGTATATAATCAGAAGTTTCTACATATTTCTTTTTATTTGATTTTTTATAAATTTTAAAAAACTCGCGCCGTTCATCCCCGAGGGGATAGGCAGATTTTTGAAATTAAAATTTAAAAAACAAAAATATAGTCAAACAAGTTTTATTCATTACAAAAGTATGGCGTTCCAAACATTACTCCAAGGAGTAGGTGTTAAATTGCAACTTACAATAAGATAATCATAATTTATAAGAATTACTTAGGTACTTATTCATGACATTCCTGAGAAGATTTAACCTCTATTAAAGTTGCCTCTTTCTCCTTAATAAAAATTAAGAACTCTTCAAAGGAATAGCTGTAAATTTGAATATGTTTGAATTTTGAATGAAATACTACTAGACGAGTAATTATGTTCTCATTAAATTTACAGATCACCCGAAAAGCGGGACTGAACTTGTCCCGCGCGGGACATTAAATTTTGATTTAAAAATCGGGACGTCCCGCCAAAATCGGGACGTCTGGCAACGCTGATTAGCTGTCAGTTAGTGTATATTTTTTTAATTTGTTATTTTATTAGTTAGTCAGTGTTAGGGAATCCAATCCCGCAAACGCGGGATCCCGCTTTTGCGGGATCCCGCACCTTTTTTGCGGGATCAAAAATTACTCGTGCGGGATCCCGCACGTTTGCGGGATTGAGAAAAAGAGCTCAGACGACGTTCTGATTACTTTTATTAAGTAGTACAGCCTCATTAATAAGTGATTTAACAACTTTGCCATGGAGCTCGTGCGTGACTTAACATTTGAATGGAAAACACTTTTTGAAAAAATTATAAACTGTTTTTTCATGCCTCTATAACTAATAAATATGTTCAATTGTCAATACAAATCTAAAACATAAAAGGTTTAAAATTGTATTAAGTGTATCGTTTCTTAAAAGTAGCTGATTAATTTTACCTTTAAAGCATAATTGATTTCAATTATTGATTAGTAATGCGGGATTAAGGTCATCAATCCGGGATTTGCGGGATTGAGATTTTTCTAAATATTCTTTTGTTTTGAGTCATTATTTAAAAATAATTAAAGTAATAAAAATAAGTAAATTAAATATAAAAAGATAAGTAACTTTGAATTATTAATATAATTATTATAGGTAATAGGTAGAGTTATTACTAATTACTAAACAACTATTGAATTCAATTATGCTTCAAAGGTAAAAATATCAGTTTCTTTTAAGAAATGATATACTTAAAACAATTTTCAACCTTTTATCTTTTAGATTTGTATTGACAATAGAAAATATTCTTTAGTTTTAAAGACATGAAAAAAACAGTTTTTTTAAATAATACTTTCGAAGAAATAATTTAATGATAAAGTATTCCCGTGCCGTGGGGCCCTAGTCATAGCTCTAGTATTTCAACTAACAATTCGTCAAGCATCGGGCGGTTCCAATGCGCACCGTAACAATTAAAAATCAATTCTGTCTATGATTCTTGGTTTCAGAAGTTTACGTTCCGTTCCGAAACAGAATTCACACAACATGAAATTAAAATATATATTTTATAAAAAACTACAAAATTAAAAATAACAAACATGGGAAAGTTCCTAAAACACTTATTATAAGGCTGTACTGGGTCTTAAAACTAATCAGAACGTCGTCTGAGCTGATTTATTTTATTTTCAATCCCGCAAACGTGCGTAATCCCGAAAATCGAATCCTGCAAAAGAGGTGCGGGATCCCGCAGCGTTTGCGGGATTGGATTCCCTATATGTATGTATTTAAAAATAAAAAATGACTTGTGTTTATTTCAATTATTTTTAAATAACTACTCAAAACAAAAGAATATTTAGAAAAATCTCAATCCCGCAAATCCCGCGGGATCCGCGGGATTGATTACCTCAATCCCGCAGGCCTGCGGGATCGCAATTTTGATGCGGGATTGGATTCCCTAGTCAGTGTTAATTATTCTTAATAAAATTATTAAAAAAATGTAGATACTCCCCTTGATAGCTCTCTTCGGTATTTTTTAATGAATGATTGTCTCTATGTACCGTGTCTACTTACTTAGTTACGATGATAATTGAGATATTTTTAGAGACGCAACGCATTATAAGCCAAGCAAATTTAGTGCGTATACTATACTCTTTGGTGCGTGGTTTGGTTTGTGTCTTTTGTAGTGATCGTGAATTGAATAGTGACGAAGTCAACTTCGAAGCGAGTGGTTGTCAGTCGCGCGGCAGCCATTTTAATTTTCGCCGCGAAATTAAATAAAAACTTTGGAATCTTTAAAAAAAACTTAAGTATATTGTAACTTTTTTTATCGTTTTGCAAAAAGATTTACTATCAATCTCAACATTCGAAAATATAGGTGCAAACATGTCGACAGAAAGAACTATGGAAGTTATTAAAGAACCGAAAGACAAAGCAAATCCTTTGGACCTGAATGAAGTGGAAATGATTTTCGGGACCCCCCGGTCACCTAAAAATGGGGGTCGACCGGATATCCACCTCATAACGAACGAGAGGAGATATGGTAGAGCGCCGGTAAGTTTTTTTAAGTCTGTAATAACGGTATATGTTGGGTTTTAAAAGTATAGTATAGTTACACCTGTATAAATAAAGCAGCATAAAACTGAATGAAGTGGAAATGATTTTCGGGTCCCCCCGGTCACCTAAAAATGGGGGTCAACCGGATATCCACCTCATAACGAACGAGAGGAGATATGGTAGAGCGCCGGTAAGTTTTTTTAAGTCTGTAATAACGGTATATGTTGGGTTTTAAAAGTATAGTATAGTTACACCTGTATAAATAAAGCAGCATAAAACTTTAAAAACTTCATATTCAAATTTATCGTAACCATAATATACCAAATGACATGCAAGAAAACTTTTTTCGTGCTTTCCTTACTCTACAAGCAGTTCTCTAATTAGTTTGTGCTCTACAAGTTCCCGACTTCAAAAAGGAGGAAGTTGTCAATTCGTTTGTATGTTTTTTTCTTTATTTTTTTTTATATTTGTAACCTCAGAACTTTCAACTGTGTGAACCGATTTGGATGTTTATTTTGAGAGCTAGTGCTTTCAGATTCTTCCCATTTTAATTTCATCTATAGTTCTGACAATGGCATCCATGAGAAAACCATACAAGTTGAAGTCTGTTTTTTTACTCTTTAGAGTTATATATGATATTCTTTTATATCTCTATCTTTTTGACAACGCAGGTATTCCATTACTGGATATACCAACCTTTCACGAGATCTATTGGACCCATATACGTGATAGGTGGTGAGCCCATCGCCGGACCGGGTCTATTTAGACGTGTCTCAGATCAGACTTACTTATTTAACTTCTCCCGACGGCTTGATGATGATCGATCACGTTTATGATTCCACGACTGTCAGGGAACGAAGAAGCATATTATAAGTGAGGGTTTGTGGGAAGCTCAGAATATTATATTTGTTGTGATAATCAAGACACTGACTCATGTAAAATAAATTATGTAGGACCGGAATTGCACGCAGACTTGTTAAGTTCATTCGTTGAACTACTGCCTATTAATGAGTCATTCACTCATTAATCTTTTAATATAAGACACAAGCGCTCGCAGGCCTGCGGTGCCAGTGTGTTTGTAACGATCACACTGGAAAAGCAAAGTTGGGTGCGATCAGTCAGTGAGTGGGTGACCGCCTAGTGGCATTTATATCACGAGCGCTTCCGTGTTTTGGAAGGCACGGTAAATTGTTGGTCCCTTGTTTACGCACTTCGATCAACTATAGCAACTATAGTTGATTGAAGTTTACGCACAATGGAAGTCGTAAAGCCATGTCAGATACCCTTGGGAGGCTTGAATAATTCTGACTGTTAAGTGGCCACTGGCTTAACACCATCTCCTCCCAATCCGCGGTGGGCTCGCGTGTGAGATTAAAGCCCATACTTCCTCATGTGTGAGGAAAGACCCTTAGCTCAGCAGTAAGCTGCCTTTCATCAGAACATATAATAATATAACAATAACAAACAAACTCTACCTACAAAAAACCCGCCTTAATACAGTCGAATTAAGAACCTCTTAATTTTTTGAAGTCGTTTAAAAAAAGAATCATCGAAATCGGTTCACCCAGTCGAAAGTTCTTAGGTAACAAACATAAAAAAACTCTACGATTTGAAGACATCCTCCATTTTTTGTAGTGGTTAAAAAAAGAATTCGCAAGATTGGTCCAGTCCAGCCGTTCACGCGTGATGCCCGTGACCAATACACCAATAGATTGCTCTGAGTACACTCACTGGCGATAATGATACATGTACAGAAAAGAAGAAACATAATAATGAAGACAATTGGGCATAAGATTGTAAATAGACAGTACCTACCAGCTGATAATGTTCATTTTTATTTTTTTAATAACTTCGTAACGAGCCATTTACACGAGGGCAATCCACTAAGACAATCTATATATATATTATATTTAGTATTAGATAATATTATTTGGAGCCTCGTCTGTCAACAACCATTGTATGGTTTGACAGCATGTTTGACAATTAGATTTAAGCACTTTTTACTGAATAAAAGTATTATTATTATTATTATTATCCACTAAGACTGCATACAAAAAAAACTTGAGGACAATCCATTCCATTGTCCTCACGTTTTTTTTGTATGCAGTCTTAGTGGATTGCCCTCGTGTAAATGGCCCGTAATTTCCCGTACTGGACCAATGTGCACTTGGTTGCATGTGAAAATCACGAATTCCTACAACCACTAATGCATAAACATTATACAATATCTTCGCGTGTGCAGTTGGAAGACTGTACAGAGAAAGTTGGAAATATCTACTGGGATGGAAGCGTGATAACTGTTTGTTCATCACGAACTTATAATTCAAAATGTTAACGGTTATAGTAGGATGACAACGACATGCCAATGGTCAGTCAATGGTGTTATTTTCTCTGAAAAGTGCCAAAGGCATTGACTGACCATTGACATTGCATTGTCATCCAACTATAACCGTTGACATTTAGTGGAATTGGCCCCCTGACTACTTGCCTATCCTATCTATATTATATATACTTACTTAGGTATTACAAAAATAAAAAATACACTTACCCCTTTATCCCCGAGGGAACAGGCAGATGTATTCCATTTCTGGAAATACCAACTTTTCACGAGAATATTCGACCCCTAAACGTGATACAAAAATTAATGCGGGCTCTTTGTGAAAAAAACACTCCGATTTAGAAGTATGATGATGCCCAGTAATAATATAATAATCTCACTCTTTTATCCCCGAGAGGGTAGGCAGAGGTATTCCATTACTGGATATACGCATATTTCACGATATATATTGGACCCCTAAACGTGACAGGTGGTGAGCCCATCGTGCATCGCCGGACCGGGTCTATTTACAGTATTTATTTACACATGTCTCAGAATTAATTCTGAGACCTGCGGGTTTCCTCATGATGTTTTCCTTCACCGTCGAGCTAGTGATAAATATATATATGCCCAGTCGTCAATCAAATATTTATTCTACACACTGGAATGTGGAATTCAATGAACTTTTGTTATTGTAGTCAATAACTAACTTTATTGTTAACACCAATGTCATTTTAGTTATTTTTAAGATAACATATATTTACAAAATATTCAAATAGGAAAAAAAAATCTGAGACGTGTAAATATTTGGTGAAAAGTGGGTATATCCATCAGAAATGGAATACCTCTGCCTACCCCCTCGGGGATGAAAGGCGTGAGATTTTTTATTTTTTTATTTTTTAAGAATAAAATAACTTCTTTACTCCAAATTCGCAGAGAACTCAGTAAACCATTCTGAGTGTAGATACATAGGTACCTAGTTCCTACAAATACATAGGTAGTTCTACGGTTATTGTAAAAGTGCAATGACCTCACGTTCAATACGTATTCAGTATTCAATGAACACCTAACATTTTCGCGAGATTTGTTTTGTTTAAAGTAGACGTCGACCTTGATGATTATTCGTCATGCCAGTACCAATTCTACCTAGTTGATATTCGGTCAGCAATTCAAATAAAATCCATGAGGCAGGTAGTATTTAGGTACCTACCTACTTAACACTTGATAGTGGGCGATGGACTCAACATAATTTGAATTGAAGAAAAAACGTCATTAATTTTATTTATTATCAGCAGCACTTTATTTATTTTATTTTATAGTAGCTGTGATAACCTTACGATTAAAGAGCGCGCTTCTCATGATGTTAATCAGTGAGGCGGAGTGAGCGGGTTCAAGTCCTGGCATGTACCAAGGAGTTTTTCAAAACTTACGTACATATTTATCACCAGCTTGACGGTGAAGGAAAACATGGTGTGGAAACCCGGTGCTCCCAGAATTAATTCTGAGGCATGTGTAACAGACACGGTCCGACGATGGGCTCACCACTTATCACATTAAGGTTAAGGGGTCGAATGTACTGGTGAAACATCAGAAATGGAGTACCTTTTTTTTTTGTCTTTTATTTGTCACTAGCGGAAGCCCGTGACTTCGTCCCCGTACTCACCCAGTAAAAAACACTCTGTATGTAGATAATTGTGCGTCTAGATGAAACACCAGATTTTAAGTTAGACCTTACAACAATGCAGCAACAATAGTGCTGTGAAAGAAACGTGATGCGCGTACAAACATACAGACAGACATACAAAAATACTAAAAATGATTGTTTTAGCTTCTATTGCTGTTATAAAGACAGCCCATTCAAAGTTCTCTGTGTACAGACACCCACCAGTTACAATTCTATTATGATAGATACATTAACTTCCTTTTAGTATTGTTGCCCGCTGGGAACCCCCTTTTCCCCATTCCTGTGAGAACTTCGCCAAACTATTTTTAAGAGAATACGATCTGCCAAATTTAAATCTCATGATGAGTGGGATTTTCAGTGTTTCCAAATTTTTTTTTTTCCCTGTTTTAGATTTTCCGCTAAAAGCTAAAAATGTTCATTTTTTTATTAACAAAATGAATAACCAAATTCTATGTTACAATAATTACTCAATCTTTTACAAAATTTTCACAATTTCCACCAAATATTAAGCAACTACAGAATCATCGTCATCACCAACCTAGTACTGAAAAGTACCTAATTTTAAGAATAGGTATATTGTACAAAGCAAATACTTAAAATATATTCTATTATATTGTGCGTACACCGGGACCGGAAGAAGAACGGAAAACCGGGACCTTAGCATGCATGCAACTTTAGCATGGATTTAATGAATATTTAAATTTATTCAAAATCATGGTCGGGTTATCGCACTCTGCCCACACAAGTTGACTCAATTGTTTATCGTGTTCAAGACCTTGGTTTGCACAAAAACTTTTTGACTGACTCGATTGTATTGAGTTCATAATGTGTTGAGTAATCTTCACCTGATATCACAGTGCCTCTATACATCGCTATGGCATAGTGGTACTAACAACTGGCTCAATAGGCCATATAGGCCGCGACCTGCTGTAATACCCAAACCGATCATTTTAGTATATATGTAGTTTATCTCGTGAAATGTGGGTATCTCCAGTAATGGAATACCTCTGCCTACCCCCTCGGGGATAAAAGGTGTGAGTTTTTTTTATATAGTTTATCCATCATATATAATAATATCTCTGGCGACTCGGTAACTCACAAACCACCTATATGTGCCTTTCATCCATCTTCTTAATATGTCCAAACCACCTCAGCATTATCTATATAATCAACTGACTGATTTTATCAGCATTTTGCTAATGTAATTTAAACGTACCTTAACGTTTACATATGCTACAATCATCATTTAACTATCTTTATATGTCTATCGTTATAAATAAATTCAGCGTCTGTAACATCTTGGGCAATTATTCAAAATACACTGGGAAAACCAGACCTAATCACTGTAAACTCTCTCTCTCGCTGACACATCCTGTAAATAAAGCGACGGCGGTGAACGTTTATAATGGAAATGAAACGAAAGATATGGTTCAACTAATGCCAAACTCTTCTTAGAATATAATTTCTCGGAAGCACGCGTGTACGCTGCTCCGAGTAAACTTTGCAACGGACACAGACCAATCAACTGTTTTTTATTTACACATAAGTTTTTTAGTAGGGGATATCTGAATGAAGCGGCTTTACTTCATTTAGCAGTAATCAAATATACTAGTATATTTAAATCTCTCTGGCAGTAATAGACAATCATAAATAATCTCAAGCCTTTTATCACCGAGGGGGTAGGCAGAGGTATTCCATTTCTGGAAATACCCACTTTTCACAAGTATATTCGACCCCTAAACGTGATTATAAGAGCCCATCGCCGGAGCGGGTCTGTTACGCTTGCCTCAGAATTAATTCTGGGACCTGCGGGTTTCCTCACGATGTTTTCCTTCACCGAGCCTCACTGATTTATCATCATGAGAAGCGGGCTGTTTAACCGTAAGGCTATCACTGCTCCGCAAAATACAGGCTACTAATATTTCTGACATAAACTTTTATACTGTCGGATCTTTTATGAGGCTGACTCCAGAAGAGATGGAGGGATGAACCTCGAAAGAGGCTGATGACAGGGGTAATAACAGGGATAAGCGAGGCCTTTGCTGGGACGTAAAAAAATTTCGTACAATAAAAATTGAGCTGAAGTGTTACATTTAAAGAACGAAATGCCACTGACCGTGTGAGGCCGAAAATATTGGAAAGTCAAGGGCTAAATTCAAGGTGACCTATAATTGTGTTGACGCGTTGACAACGATTTCAAGTAACTTAACGATCTATCTGTAACGGAGCGGTGGGAATGGGATCTATTAATCCTAGATGTAGGTATGTTTATAATATGAAGATATTTATTAGAAAAAGTATGTAAGTATGTACTTATAAAAAATATAATTTTATAAAATTGCATCGTAGGTTTTTTATAATGTCCGCCGCGACTTTCTGCCTGTTTGGACTGTCTGCCAGCGCTAATAACTGGCCAGCATTTTTCTGCTAACTTCGTCTGGACAAAAGTAGTAGTACGAAATGAAATTTCATACCTACAATACAATCAACCTACAATTTCGTACTGACCTGAGAGTCATTTCGCACCGGGACCGGGGTCGACCAAGTTCGATTTTCGAAATTGATTTATAGTATGAAATTGAACTTTTTACATATGTTAGTAGAAAAATATTATTGCCTCTTCTTGAAGCTCTACATTTTATCAGAGCTTCTACATTTTATCTCTAAAACGTCTAAAAAAGTCTTTGAAGATGATGGAGTAGGAAACAACAGACGCTCGCCGCTCGGTCCGAATGAAAAGAATTTCGCGAACTTACGGTCCAAGTTTATTTTGATGAGGCCAAAACTGGTTTGGCAATTTCGGATCCGCAACTCGCCATGCCAGATAAAGAGGCCAAACACACGACGAAAGCAAGATGGAAATTAAGAATGGTATGTAATGAGGTGGTCAATGGACTCGTTATTATGTTTTTCTGAGGCATCCCGAATGAGATTTACACTATAGCATACTAAAATTTATTGCTACTTTGAAGCCTTTGCCTTGAGATATTTTGCTTACCCTACCTCTAGTTATCGACATAGCTCAAAGAATTAGCAAGCTGAAGTGCCAGTAGCAGTAGAAGAACCGACAACCGTTCCGGTAAACGTGTTCTGGAGTGGAGACCGCGACTCGGCAAACCTATTGTAGAACGCCCTCAGGCCAGGTGGGATGACGATCTGCGAAGGCTGCAGGCAGATTCTGGATGCGTCGCGCTGAAGACCAGGCGCTAGGGGAGGCAGGCATTAGGGGAGGCCGTTTCCTGAACCACTGATAAACATGCTTAAATAAATATCAAACGAACAGACACGAAGGCGACAGACATGTTTATCACAAATGTTGGTTCCGAGCGGGGATCGAACCCGCGACCTCCGACTCAGAAGGCAGGGTCACTACCAACTTAATCCATCTATGTCAGTGGACAAATATAGGCTGATGATGATTCCATGTACCAAGAAACTGGTTCACATGAAAACAATCATTGTCCGCTGGGCCAAGGTCAGACAATAATGAGTTTAATTGGTGTCGAATAAATACGCCAATTAGCTTAGCCCAATTCCTTAATGGTCGGCTTCGGCATTTATCATTTGTATGTATTTCTTAGAGGTGCCTCTTTATGAGTTAAGGTAACATCGAATTACCACTCGGCACGGACTTAGCCGTCCGACTTATAGGTTTGCCAGTGCAAAAATTCGTGCTGGACAACTTGTCACACCCCTTCAAAGATATTAAAGTAAGGATGAGTTATATTCATACTGCGCGTTTGAAAATTGATCCGCTACGATTGGCTACAACATGTACTACATACTTACTTCTTAGCGTATTTATAGGATACAACAATGACGGGGAAAGATGATACGGAACGAATAATAAAGAATGAGACAGCTATCTGTTAAGAGTTGCGCTGGAATTAGACTTGAAATACAATGCGACTAAATAAAATGTGGTTAATTAACAACATTTGTCAGCCTCATTTTAGGCGCTCTAATAACATATTTACGTATTTCTATATATAATATCTTTGTATCCCTTTATATTTTTAGCCTCTATTTAATATAACTCGTAGTCGAACGTCATAAGCAAGCAACAGTTTCATAAAGCGGGCTAGCAGGCTTTATAGCGATAAGTTAGTAGATGTCGATATTTTTAGTGAGACCTTAAATAGTTTTAAAAAGTTAACCCTGCAGTGTATCACAGTAACTAAGATATCTTTTTGATTTCTTATATCATTGTCATCTGTACTTTATTACAGTTTTACCTTTGAGTTTTTATACATAGTGAGGAAACTGTAAGTCTAGATCTTGTGAAATTTATTTACTTACAATACTACTTATTTATAACAACATGTGACTGTTTGTTTCTAAATAAAAAAAATAAAAAATAAAATTTTTCATAGCCATAGGTATTGATTGATATGAAGTCCAGAATTTTTCGCACCGGCAAACCTAAGTTAGACGGAGTCACGAGCACGTAGAGCTTGACACATTGGACTTTGTAACGTTCTTATTACAATCGCCTTAGAGGTCAGACTCGCCTACAAGTGTAAAGCTTCGTGTGCTCATGACTGTACATTGTGTACAGTGTAGTACACAATAAGGCTTAGGGTTAGTTGACTGTATCGGAATTGCGGTTGACGGCGGCGTTTGTAATGTAACAGACCATCGCTTTGCCTTCGAAAAATTAGCGCCGGACTCGTGGTTACCCCGTTTTGTCACCCCAGGGTGACCGCGAGTAATTTCATTTACGTAGTCACCCTGCGTGGTGTGACCAACAGTAAACGCCTAAGATATATAATGATATTCCATATTTAAGAGAAAATCACATAAGTTGTAAAAAAACGCTAAAACATAATCTGAAGAACGTTTTCCTCGAATATAATTATATGCTCTGACAGACAGACTGACAATTGACACATTTTTTCTTTGAGAATTTTACTAAGCATAAGTAAACAAGTACATATTGTTATAAATAAGTGAATAACTAGATAAGTGTAGGGTTCTATGGCAAATCACTACCTACATAGTATAAAACAAAGTCGCTTTCTCTATCCTTGTATCCCTATGTCCTTATGTGTCTTTGTATGCTTATATCTTTAAAACTACGCAACGGATTTTGATGCGGTTTTTTTTAATAGATAGAGTGATTCAAGAGGAAGGTTTTAGTATAACTATTGTACCCGTGCGAAGCCGGGGCGGGTCGCTAGTTATTAACTAAAGAAAAGAGTGTTATTCTCGCCGACAAACTGCATTGCAGTTCGGCTAGTGTAATTCAAAATTGTATTATTACCTATTTGTAAAAGGAGTAATAAATAAAAAAAAATGACAAAAACACAGGTCTCGTGGTCACACTGCACTGCTAGTGTAGGTAGATAATGTCGTTACGTTTTATGTTTGAGGAATTCATATTGGAGGGAAAACCATAAATCACCAGTTATTTGCAAACGAGTTAATCGATGACAGTGGTGTACGTTTTATAAGTAGGTATATTTGATCTAGTATCAAGCAGAAACAGATTCTCATTAATGGAATTTACTATTTTAACCTGTAGGCCCATAAATCTCGCAGGCAATCGACTGAAATAAACAATTAATGTGAGTTTTGCTTGCGCCCACAGTTTATAAACTTACGGAAATAGAACACATTCTGATTTATATGCTCACCTACTTGTAGGTCTACAGTTTGTTCTTGACCGATTAAAATTCCTTTCAAAAATCTGTAGTTACCTAAATAATTTTTGGGTTAGACCGTTTTGCAAACTTTCTTCTGAAAATGACTAAAAAGAATGAAGGAGCCAATAATTTTATGTTTTTAATTTTATTGTTTAAAGGATGACTGTGCAATATGGATTTATGACATGAGATAGGTTAGGACAGAAATATTGGAAGCAAATACGGTTTCATTCTACAGGAATATTTTCAAGGGGTCGTCAAAGAAAAACCTAAAATTCAAGGTTGGGGTGGAAAACTGATTTAAAAGTTTGGGTATATTTTATAAGGTCTAATATGTCAGACTTATTATATTACCATTGGAAGTCGTTAAACCATGTCAGATACCGTTGGGTGGCTAGAAAAATTGTGACTGTTAAGTGGCAACAACTTAACACCATCTCCCAATCCGCGGTAGGCTCGCGTGGGAGATTAAAGCTCATACTTCCTCATTTGTGAGGAAAGACCCTTAGCTCAGCAGTGGGATGTTAAGGGTTAATGATGATGATGATTATTATATTACCACTGCATGGAGAAACCGTTTGTCATTTGTCAGTCATTTATGCCAATTTGTTGAACATTCTCTTTTACTGAGAATGGTTAGTCCCTCTCGGGAAATTACGCAAAAATGTTTAATGACTCACTCGGTCTATATTTTTTACTAATTTTATCTACACTTAGCCTTCTTGTGGTCCAGTGGATTTGGCGGCATGACGCCTAAATTGTTGCACTGGCCTCATTTAATTATTGATTTTATACTGGTGGAAGTAAATAAGTGAAACTAAAATCTGACTACAGAAAAATGAACCCTATTTCGCCCTGAATATAATAATAGCAGAGACCTTTTTTATGTAAATTAATTTAAACCGGATAGCTAACGAATTGATTGACACCTTCGTCAAAATCGGATAAGTAATATAATATATTTATAATATATTATGCGTTACGGTGCACAGGTAACAATTATAGTGTAATAAATTATTAATAATTGTGTATTAGACCTCAAAACAGAGAAGAATTTTGCGATTTCACCCGCGTAGGTCAATGTTACTCCCAAAAAAAATTAGCTTTGGTTTTTTTTTAAATAGGTCTAATATTTACGGAACCTTTCCGTTTGTGCTCTGTTCATTGTGCTTTTGTACCGTCTGCGAAATACCTATACAGTACTTTTTTAAAATTTTGTTCACAACCCACCAAACTAACTTACAAACTTTAAAATAGGTACCTAATAAAATTGCATTGGTGTGAGTAGGTTAGGCACTTGGAAACATGCTAGATTTGGTTAACCGACCTATAGATACTAGGAAACCATATCAAAACCCGTGACAGCAGGTACCTATTTCAATTAAAACGAAATGATCATTGAGTTCCAGGTCAACAATTTTAGATAAACAAAACCCTCATGACTTTGCATAAAGATTCCCCACCACGAACCTTGAAGCTTAGTCACATCCTGACCAAAGGCCGCCCTTCCATGACAGGGATCTATGTTTAGCCGGTTTTTAACCGCAGATAGATTGCATGTCTGGACATACTATGAATCAGCATCACTTGGAAATCCCGCGTTCCTGACCTACATCTTATGTAATTAGTGCCTATAGGTACTGTTTGCAATTACGCGAACTCAATAGGGGAATTTTGAAAACTTTTTTTTATCTGAATAATTTGCTGCAATATCAAAATTATAAGTACTTACCTAGTACCTACTTCCTATTCTATAGAATACATAATTATAATTATACTAGCGGTTTCACGCGGTTTCACCCACGTAGTTCCTGTTCCCGTAGAAATACGGAAATAAAATATAGCCTATGTTACTCAGGGATATTCTAGCTAGCTTTGCAGTGGTGAAAGAATTTTTAAAATCGGTTTAGTAGTTTTTGAGTTTATTTGTAACAAATATACAAACATAGAAATCTTTCCTCTTTATAATATTATTATAGAAGTATAGAAAACAAAAATAACAATTGATCTCTATTCTCTATGGGCAGACGGCGCCATTTTGGGTCCCAATTGGAATAGAAAACTTCAAATGGAACGTTAAATGCCATTAAACGCTTTCGGATGATCATTCAAACATTGTCTTGGGTAGTAGACCTGCTGATTAACAAATATTTTTCTTCTGTTACAGCCCAACTACAACTCACAAAACAGCGAGAATGATGTGGAAATGGTGCCAACGACACAGCCTCTCCTAGAGCCCGATCGGGAAAAGCAAAAACCACCTTTGGCCGGTAAGCACAAAACAACTTAGACGGGCCTGCTCTCTCAGTTGGTAGTGACCCTGCCTTCTGAGTCGGAGGTCGCGGGTTCGATCCCCGCTCGGGGCCAACATTTGTGTGCATGAATCAGTGGGCCAATTCTACTAAATATCAACGGTTACAGTTGGATGACAATGACAATGACATGGTCAATCGATGGTGTTATTTGCTCTGAAAAGTGTCAAAATAACACCATTGAGTGGTGTTAAATTTAAGTGCACTTATTACGTTTCAAAAAATGAAGTCCTGTGATAGACGGACGGACAGTCAGACAAACAGTGGAGCTTTAGTGAAGGGTCCCGTTTATTACAAAGTATTTGATATTTTAATGTCATTGGAGATTTGTGTAGGATCCAAACTAACAACACGTACCTATTAGAGGTTCAAATAAACTAGAACAATGTTTTGTTTACTGGAAGTAACCGCATTGTTTTATTTTCCCTGTTAACGTAAGGTAACGTAATATCCAGGTAACCAACTCCACAGGTGTTCAAGAAAATAGTCTTTTAAGGTGATGAATTCTGACTAATATTATAAATTCGAAAATGAGTTTCTTTGTTTGTGTAACAGTCAGTTGGTTAATCGTATATGTATACGCTGCATGTCTTTTATGACTTGGTCGGTTTAAGACTTATAGAAAGACTTATCTTCTCTACTATATAAAAATAAGCCGGGTTTTCCTTCCTGACGCTATAACTCCAGAACGCACGAATCGATTTCCACGGTTTTGCATTCGTTGGAAAGGTCTCGGGCTCCGTGAGGTTTATAGCAAAGAAAATTCAGGAAAATTTTCAATAGAAAAGCGGGAAAATCTTATAAGCATTGCACCCGTGCGAAGCCGGGGCGGATCGCTAGTGTATTATATACGTATAAGACTTTTATATTATTCTTCGTCTTTATTTGACACTTGTTACGAGTTCAGTGCTTGCTCTGCTTACACTGGCGGTAATGACAGATGTATGGAAGAAGCAACGTACGTCAAAATGAAGGCGATTACTATTAAGATTGTAATAGACAATAGTCAGTCGTTTAGTGTTGGAGAATTCGGACCATATCTAAATAAACATGAGACCCGCCTCTTTCCAGGTCCAGAAATCGACGACCTGGACGAAGAGAAACCTTCAGACGCTACTCCGTACCCTGGCATTGATGATGGACTGCTGGAACCAGAGGACAAAAAGCCTGGAGACAATGGCAATGATGATGGTAAGTATCTATACTAATATTATAAAGAGGAAAGATTTGTATTTTTGTATCTTTATTACGAATCAACTCAAAAACTGTTGGACTGATTTAAAAAAATCTTTAACCAATGAAAGGTAGAATACCCCTGAGTAATATATGCTATTTTATTCCCGTATTCCCGCGGGAACGGGAACTAAGCGGGTGAAACCGCGCACACCCGCTAGTGTGATATGAAGTAACCACACAGCCATCCTGCAGCCCTCATGCCTCACCTAAGTTTCAACGGGGTGTAGGTTGGGTGTTGGGTACCATGCCGCTATAGATAGCGATGATAGAGAACCCTAAAACAAAAACAACAATAAAAAAAACGGCGGTATTTTGTGTCCCAATTCAAAGTACCTAAACGTTAAATGGTACCTAAATGCCATTTGACGCTGTCGGATATTTAAAGATTGTCTTAGATAGTAAGTTAGTTTAGGTTAAAAATCATTAATACATTCGTGACATTGTACCTACTTATTATAAACAGAAGACAGAGTGCAATACATAGCAGCAAAAATAATTGAATAAAATTGAGGGTAAATAATTCCGTCCGTAAATTTTATTTTATTTATGTACCTACCTACCTATTCCAACAACAAACTGATAATTATGATAACATATGACCACGTTCCAGTTCATTGAGGTCAGTGAAGATAAGAAAATTGCAACTTTAATTATAAATAATAGATTCAGGAGTGATGTTTCGAAAATTCATTGTAACAAATTATTCTTCCAAGTATTATTTTAAGTATGCTTAGTCTGCAACTCCATCCATATTTCCGTCAAACTTGAACCGATTTCGAAATGTTTTTTTGTTTGAATTTGTAGGTATATACAAATATACCTACTACCCTCAAGGGTGGTCCCATATTTTGTGAAAGTCGAATGAAGAACTTGAGGTGGAGAACGGAACTCCTCAACGGACATCAGCAAACTACTCGCTATTAGCGCAATAGGTCTCTCCGCCTTTTTCCCGAAGGGGTAGGCAGGGACATACGGCTTAGGTTTAGTAATAGTAGGTAATGGATGTTGAATATGCAAATAATGGTATTTTTAATGCTATTCGGTGGTCGGTTTGTATTTTTGTTTAAAATTTTGACTATTATTGTAATTGACAGACTTTTTTAATACTTTTCAGGGGATATTGAAGACAGGCTCGGCAACGGTCACCATCCCGCGACCGACGACGGCGTCACCACCGATGACGGTAAATGGGGTCCGCATGACTACGACGAGCCGGACTACCCTTACGGTGACTGGCACTTTGGTGGTACCGCACTTTAGAGGAACGATACACTAAAAACTATATTAATTAGACAGAATAGTATAGAGGGTGTTCATTAATGACGTGAAGCGATTTTAGCGATTTTTCGATCCCTGTCCCCTCGGTGAGATTTGGCCTACAAAAATATCACGTGAGATTTTGCAAATGCGTGGAATTTATTTAAGAAACTTAATTAGCTTCATTATTTTATTGAATAGAGTTTCTTGCGGATAAAATACGCGATATTCGCGATACCCCTTAACTCCCATTTTGGGTAAGATTCGGCTGGAACCTCCCCCAACTTGTCTTATTTTATATCATTGCCCCAAACGTAGGTAATTGATGGACGCACCCAAATATATTTTCTCCGGGTCTGTAACATAGGTTCGAAAATCGTTTGTTTAATAAACGTGGGCTCGAAAGATCGTCGGAATCACTAATAATCGATTTCAATCGAATGAACGCTAAGTCGAAAATAATCGGATCAAAAATTGCTAAGTCGACCATCATGGGGTTCAAAAATCGTTTTTTCGATGCAGACTCGATCGTTGGCAAGATATAAACGTGTTTACCTTCTCGTACAACCTAGTTTAGTAGGTACCTATTTGTAATAGGTACCTAACTACCATACATCAACAAAACCCCAACCGGAGACGCCACTGACAGGCGTTCCCCTCTGCCAAAAAAACGTGTCGGTCTTTGAGCACACCGGTTAAATACAACTAGTTTGTTTGAGTTCACGGAGTGCTTGTATTGGTGAATGTATTTGTGTGCACCTAGTTCAAGCTAGTGTTTAATTGTTTTATCAAAAAATGCGTTTGTTTTAACATTATTTGTGATTGTTTCCTCGTCCCCCCCGCAGAAATTGTCAGACTTTTTTGTAAAGAAACTAGTGCGCGTGACGTCTCCTGTTGGTTTAATACTCAAAGACAAAACCAAACCAAACAAAAACACGGTAACAAACATTTCTTAACAGGAAATGATCTGACGATATCTGTTCCGACTATAGATGTTTAAAATAGTATTCGTTCCTCTAACAATTTCTCATTTACACAAATAAATATCATTTGCAAATACACCAATTATTATTGCACTTCATCTTCGGCACAGAGTACCATCCATAAATAAATAGTGATAAACTAAGACAGTCAAGATCATGGAGCTTGACAATTTGAACTTAATAAAGTTCTTATAACAATCGCTTTAGAGGTCAGACTCGCACTACAAGTGTACCTAAAACTTAATGTGCTCTTGACCAGGGGCGTGCACTGGTTGATAGTACCGGTCATGCTATTAGAATTTGATTTGCTAGAATACCTATGCAACACCAGCACGCCGCCAGCGGTGTTACCCAGATGTTTATTTATAGGTAGTTTTAATAAATCGTAACTAAAATTAGTTATGAGACCTTACCATACAGCTAACAGGTAATTACATCGAGGTTTCCTTGCGGGTTACTGTAGTGTAGGTACCTACTGTACCTTTCCTACCGTAATTATTTCCAAGTACCTATGCTCACACTGAATGCAGAAAGCGAAATTATTTGGGCAGCCACATCAAACATCTCAGTAAATGATTGATATTCACAAACAAGTCAGATAATGGATATTCGAAGTGACTTCCGTTTTTGCATTCTTAGTGCAATTTCAATCGAATTGGTACCTAATCCTGGTTGCACTAAAGAAAACTGGTTAGTTTTTAAATCTTTGCACACAAACTATCACTACACGTATCACAACGTAAACTTTCCATTATTTCACTTTCGTTCGTTAAGAATTCACAATATATAAAAAAGTATTTCATCAAACTATTTCGTAACTTGTATCAAAACAAAAACAATATGGCCAAAAACTTTAAGTGCAATGCCCCGAAGACAGCACAGACCAATAACCAGGAAGACAGGAAATGACAAAACGCTTTTTATTGAAAAAACAAACAAGCAATACTGTAAAAATGCACTTAGTGTAAATGAATAAATATTGCATTAGAAAAATGTTATTTTGAAATAGAGATAGTTGTTTATTTATTATTAATCTGCTTATAAACAATTAAATACATAATGAATTGATAACCCATTCTAGACTTCCGGTCTATTCGAAATGAAAGAACTTCGTCAACTAACGAACGTCGCCGAAATCACCCGACTGTGGGCTGCTGTCTCTTTCGTTACATAGAGATGCGTATTATGCCGTACTCCTCTAATCTGGTTGACTGAGAAAAAGCGGAGCTTATTTCCCATACAAAATTTCACGCACACTCCGAAACATTTCCACACTGACGTCTAATATTTGCGTGTAGGAATAGAGAGAAAATGGCAATGAACTAGGCTGGTGTAGTACCCGCTTACGCCGCAAACCGTATATGGCTATTTAGTGGCGGCGCTACGGGGCTAGTAGGAAGCAAAAATAGTTTGACTTAGAAACAAAAAGGTGGCGTTATTAGTTGATTTGCGAATTGTTAAGAATAGTAAAGTACTGAATATATTGCATGTATTTTGGAAAAAATACCCAGGGCATGCGGCGCTTATCAGCATCTATGGACCGCACGCCCATGCTCTTGACTGTACATCGCAATGATAATGCATGCCTATAGTAGGCAGAATCTAATTCTTATGCATGATGTAGAATGTTGCATGCTCATAAACTAATAGCCTAAGATCCGGCCGCAAAGAAGTGTAGGGATCGAGTATAAGCTACAAAGTACAAACCAAATTTTTACCCATATTTATGATCAGGAGAATATATTATATCTATAAGGGTGATATGACTGATTTTTGGCACGAAATTTCATCCACTTGTTTTTTTACATAAAATACCGTCCACTTCACGGCAATATGCATAAAGACTGAAAAATCATGAAAAATCTGCTGATTTTTCAAAATCTTTACCTATAAATAAAGCAGCAATATACATAAAGGAGCAAAATACATAAAGATTATATATTTACCATATTTCGATCACAAATATGTGTAAAAATTTGGTTTGTATCTTATACTCGATCACTACAATTTTTTGCAGCCGGATCTCGTACTATAAGCACTTCATGCCATTTTAATTAAATTATGTCCAACATCTACCAGTGTCTATAACGACCGAGGAATGACGTCATCGTCATACCTTTGGCCTTAAAATACCTCATACAGTACGCATTGAGATGTTATGTGACATATCTAAGTACGTTTCTGTCTCTATGGAACAATTTTATTACGTTAGATTACTTGTAAGTATAATTAAGAATAATAATGGAGTGTGATCGCTCTCTCCGTTTGTCTTTGCGACACCCGCCCTTACAGGGTGCCATAGAATAGAGCTACTATGTACCGTAACACCTTGTAAAACCTATGACATTACTAAACCTATGATTTATAACAAGGACTCATAGTCATCTACACTAAATGATTACACTCGACTTCAACGAATAGCACTAAAACCACTAGACCGATTTCAATAAAATTTAAATGGGACCACCTGGGAAGTAATAGGTACCCTTTGAATCACAGCCACGCTCGATACTACTTTAGAGGCAGGTCATTTCATAGCCTTTCACCATTTAAGTTCATAGCATGTGAAATTTTTTATGAAATGAATTTTCTGCCTGCTAATGAAACGTATAAAAAGTACTTAAGCAAGTATTGATTCTTCTTCGTAAAAAAAAGTACATTTATTTCATCCAATGAAAATGATTTAAAATTCGCGACCACTCCCATCCCTAGGGTATACGGTTACTATAAATCAGAATAACTAAAATGTGTCTCTGTATTTCAGATGGAGTTAACGGCTACGGCATCGACCTGAGGCCTGGCTCTCCGATGATGCCTGGGGTGAGTTAAACAGCCAGTTTCAAACCTTACCAATCAGCTATGGGAGGAGCGGAGGTGGAATGCTCCTCCATCGTGATAAGGGATGATCTTCCGGCAGGAGATGATCGTGCCTGACCGCGATCCAACGGTTGATGTTGGACAGTTGTATTTATACAAACGCATTAGAAAACTTCGATAGCGCGGTTTAGAACTCGGCCGTCTATTGGCGCGTTCCATGTAGTGTCGCTATTATTGGTCGTTACCTACGCCTACCGGCAGTTGTTTCGGTTCGCTCACTGTGCCTTTAGCAGTTTAATTAGTAGGTACCTACCTAATTGATATTTCAAAGCGCTCGTAGCCAGTACCAATGTGATTGTAACGTCAGTCAGTGGATGGGTGACCGCCTACTGGCATTTATATCACGAGCGCTTCCGTATTTCGGAAAGCACGTTAAATTGTTGGTCCCAGCTTTCGTTGTGGTGGATACCTTAGGACTTTTGGTCAGAATTTTCCAACTTACCTAAGGGTATCCGACATACTGAACGACTTCAAATGTATTATATTAACTTGTATACCTTCTCCAGTCAATCCCCGACGTGAACACCTACCAACAGAAGAAGAATCTGGCTCAAGGCATGATGGATTTGGCCCTACTCTCTGCCAACGCGAATCAGCTGCGATACGTTCTAGAATCTTCGGCCACCCACCCATACTTCTACCCCAGCCTTGTGTTCATATCAGTCAGCATTATACTTCAGGTATGATTGAACTTACTCGTAAGCTTAGAACTTAGGGTTAAAAATCTTGGTAAACGTAAACGTTAGTCGAATATAATGATAAATGACATGTCCCTCCTTTGTATAGAGGGTGGTTCTTTATTCGTGAAAAAATTCTAAGCAACATACTGTGTTTTTTAATTAAAATTTAAATATTTTTGATCATTTTGGGAAAACAAATATTTTTTTTTGGGCCTCCGTTTTATGAAAATAAATATTTAAACAAAACATACAGTTGCAGGCATGGCAACAGTGTGACTTATATTGCACAGTTTAGGGATGCATAAAGTGGTTTCCAACTCAACTTAAAATACAACAAACACAACAGTATTTTGATTTAAGATAGATTTTTTTTATTCGATGTTTTTTTTTTATTATCTCTAAGAAGGGTAGATATTATACTTTATTCTCCATTTATATTTGTCATAATATATATTTTTAAATCCTTAGATTGCAGTTGGCGTTGGCCTCATCATGAACAGTCGGTATAACGTGAAAGACGACAAGGACATCTGCAAAGCGGACAAAATCAACAACATGACCGTGCTTGGCGTGTTCCTGGTCACGATAGTTAATGTGTTCATCACTTCCTTCAGTGTTGCCACACCCGATACAGTTATTAAAAATGGCGCTTAGCGAGGTGTTTATCTCAAAGAGATTAAAATATAATAGGGTATAGAGGGGGCATTGGGAATATTTTCATACAAAACTTTGAAGCATGTTTGAAGCTCAAGCGTCATGTCAGTTAGTATGAACGCGAGCTGTCATTCGGTCGAAATTGTACTAGACTTATTCCACTTGGAATAACTTTTGGCTTAAAATTTTCCTCGCTTTGTCCCCTCTATGCCCTATTATATTTTAATCTCTTTGGTTTATCTATACAGAAAAAATACTGTTACAAAGGACTACTAAAAGTGTCCGTCCTTTAATTAACTTACAAGTATCCATATAACCACAGAGCAGTATAAAAAAATCTGTTTTGTTCTCTACCTTAGAAGATATCTAAGAAAAAATCAGGGTATGTATAAATGTTTACTAGCCAAGGCATAAGTACATATTTTTGCATAATATAAATATAATAACTTACGTACATACTCAAAGAAATATATTATTTGGTATGTGCTCAGTGCCCTTGCGACAGTGGTTGCGAGTTTTATCCAGAACTATAATCATATATTTTGGTTTCGGGTCTGGTATTGTACTTAAATTATTTTAAAGTAGGTACTTGTGGAGCGCAATCCCATTATAGTAAAATATTTATACGATTTTAAGAAACTTTTCAAATAAATAACCTTTTTGCAATTGTTATTATTCACTCATCTAATTAAATTTGAATAGTTACCTATCTCCACAATACTTATTAGCTTATTTTGAACAGACTGAAAATGAGCAGTCGCAAAATGTCGACCTCGCAAAATGTCTATTTTATATGTAAATAAATTATAAGATGTCATTATAAGAATGCCCATATTATGTTAATGAGTTCCTACAGTCTAAAAAAAGTAAAAACCTATAGATTTTTCAAAATTGTTATTTATGTTTAGTATAGGTAAAAATGTGTAGTATAGTTTCAATTAATATCTCATTAATGTTTAGTCCTATTCTCTTAACAACTAAATGTTGATTAAATGTTTGTTCGGCCCTAATGTAACAACATTTAATGCATTTAAGATATTATTCAGTTCCCGGTTGCAAAATTTACATTTTGCGATAAAGACATTTTAAGAAATAGACATTTTGCGAACTTGGCATTTCGTGACTGAGCTAAATCAATACATAGTCGAATATTTTTAGGAGAGGTGCAATATAGTGATGGTTTATCTGTTCTATCTGTACAACTTGTAACACAAAAAACGGTGAAATTATTTTGTTCTAAATCAGGAGTGGAATCGATTCTAAGGGTTTTTGTATACCTTTTTTTTTGAAAAGTTTACCAACTTGGTTTATAACTATAATAGACGATTAAAAAAAATATTATAAAAAATGAACCTTATTTTCGTCCATATACCTTCACTTCAAATGTATTTCTGTTGAATTTAATCATATTTTGTTTTCAGTTTATTTTGATAAAAAAATAATATGAAGTGTGTATAAAGGTATGCGTTAATTATGTTACAAATTGTATAAATCTACTACATATAATAATAATATTGTATAAGCTTGTACTTAGTCACAACATTCAAATGAAGCTCATACAAATATCGCATTTATTAAGATTAAGACTATGAATATGAATAATATAAATATGAATCTCTGTACTTAAAATTTAATAAAAAAATCGATATTAGTCAAAAACTATGTAAATCTGAAGTTATTTTTATTGAATAAGATCTCAATTCGACACTTAAGTGCCTTACTAAAAATGTTTATTTTATTTATTTAGAATTATAATAAATGTATATAGGAAACTCTGTGTTTATTTTAAATAGATAAATAGATAATCTTTTTAAATAAGTAGCAATAGCCCTGAAAGAAGTGAAACTGTCTCTCATGCTAATGGCCCGGAACATGTTCTGGATTGGGACATGCATCAAAGTTATTTTTTTTTAAAGCCTAATTTACTGAATATTAAACTCACAATTTTTAGTATTCAATTACGTCCCAAACTGCTATAATTGAAAAAATGAAATACTATGAGGGGTTTACAGATCTTTTTATCAGTCATTACATATTTATCACTGGCTCCTCTGTAAAGGAATAAATTTTGAGAAGGCTCTCTTTTTAAAATTTTGTTTCACTTAACATACTGTCAGTCTGTCGACTATAAAGCACAGTTTTCTTTGCAAGATAGGATCTAATTCTGGAGCATGTGTAATATATTATGTACAATAGAATTTTTAAATTTATTATGCCTTTGAGACATAGTAACTAAAAGTAATATGTGTTTTGAAGCACCAAGATATTATATCCTCTTGCGTGGGAGAGCCATGCTTCGGCACGCTTAGGCCGGCTCGACCGGAGTGATACCACGGCCTCACAGAAAACCAGCGTAAAGCAATGCACTGCATTTCGTTGAGTGAATGAGGTAACCGGAGGCCCTAATCCTTCCCCCCTCCCCCCTCAAAGGCCGGCAACGCAGTTGTGACTCTTGAGTTGCAGGTGTCCATGGGCGACGATAGTCATTTACCATCAGGTGACCCGTCTGCTCGTTTGCCCCCTTCTCTCATAAAAAAAAATGTATATATAAATGCTGATTTCTGCAACAGCCTCTTCCAATTATTACCAACTGCAATCAGATAATAGTTTCTTAAATCGATGAGTGTGGTGACGGAGACTCATAATCGATACAGTACATAGGCGACGATGTATTCGATTGTGGCGACCTCTTTATGGGGCCTGCAAATGATATCTGATCCGAATGACCTTTACCTCGCAATCGGTAAGGAGTCTCGGAATCGTGGGCCAAGGCCTGGACGTTCGGTGCTAAAGCAATGTACGAGTCTTCAGACAATTTCCCAGTTTTCGCATAAAAAATTGTGTCCGATATGATTTTTTGAGCAATGACTAACTGTCTTTTACTGAGATCTCTAAGCTGTATGCCTATGGCTCTACCTGTGACTTCCCACTCCTCGTTTGTCAATGAGGGTTTTTGATCAGGATCACTCATCACTTTTCTTTTGAGTAGGCTGCCTTCTGTTATTTTTTTCCTTTTATTTTGTGGCTTAACAGGTGTTTCTGAAGCACTGAGGAGTCCACTCTCTGTGTCTGATGGTGATGTCAGTGGAAGATCCTGTAACCAAAGAATACAAGACTTATACAAAATACATAGAGCATACCCAAGTGTCACACAACAGCAACACACACAACAATGCTCACAGAAATTTCTTGAGTAATATAGTGGTCAGATCACAGAATAAGGTGTCAGAAATGGTCTCAGCACTACAGCCAACTTATTTAAAAGTACTAAATTCAAAATACTGACGCCTACATTCCCAAGGAGGTCAAACGAGGTATTTTCCATTCCTGGAAATAGCCACTATTCACCAATATATTGTTTGCACCACTAAACGTTATAGGTAGTGAGCCCATTGCCAGGCCAGATTGGTGTTAAGCCGTATACAGAAAGAAAGCTGAAAACTTATCAGCGCTGACCGGCGCCTGTCGGCACTTATCGGCGCTTATAGGCGCCGGTCTACGCAGGTAACCGGCGGAGGCATTTATATGAACAAGCGCTGATAAGTGCCGATCGGCGCCGACTCGCGCCGGTCAGCGCTGGTGCCGCCCGCCAATCATCGTACGACATTTTGCTCGCTCTGCTTCAATCTGCTTGCTTTCTGTAGAATGGACCAGCGCCGATAGCGGCGCTTATCGTTTTTAAGGCGCTTAAGTTTTCAGCTTTCTTTCTGTATACGGCTTTACACATGCCTCAATCAACTCTGGGAACTTTCCTTACAACTTTTTACAAAAGTACAAATCTTTCCTCTTTATAATATTAGTATAGATTTAATATACCTCCGCTTGTGGTGCATCCATTACAGAAGGACATTGTTCCGTTTCCGCACCACTTGTCAGGAAACTGAAGGCCTCAAAATACCACAATGTGGGCACATATGTGGTTCCTCCAGTACTTTTCAAAAACTCAACCTTTAATAAAAAGAAATTGACAAACATTAACTTAAAATTAGTCATTATGAAACAGTTACATGGACAAGTTTAATGTGCCTTGTTATTAAACTCTTGTCATTTCTAAGGGTAATCTTTTTACCTACAGAAATAAATTAATTTTTATTTATTTATTTATACTAGTGACGAAATTTTTGTGGGTGGTCAGATCCCTGGATGATTGAGATTGTGGAGATTCACTATCAGATATGTTTAGGTAACTTGAAAATTCTGATATGTCCAATACTTCCTAGTACCTGAGAAAATAGCTATATCTCGGCCCAGTCAAGCATCAGCATCCAGTGGGCACGCTATTATGTCTGCATACTGTTACTTGACAGGACAGTCTATGTTGGTGGAATCGATCCCACCTTCTAACTCGAGTGTAGTAGCAATGATTTTCATTTTACCATACATTGCTGCCTTTGCAAAATCGTGCAATGTTCGAAGAATAAAGCCGGTAATGGACTAGTAGTAAATGTCAAATCCATATGTATGGCCAGTCCAGTTGTCATTATAAACAAAACAAATTGGTGTATTACAGATACATACCTTCTTGTATTCCCTAATGTAATTGGTCCGTAAATAATGTATTTTCTTGGTCAGCGTTTTAAATGTCGCATTAGGATCTATTTGCTTATAAATATCGAGTAGGATACGGTATCCGTCACATCTTCGGTTCCCTTGATTATGATGTTCGTGGTTTTTGTCCCACAAAAACGGCATACTTTTGTACATTTCCAACATTTTCAGTATTAGTTGTTTTTCTTTTGACATTTTCATAGTCCTAGCTCGCCGCATTACTCACTCCACTATGAATATCTACGCCACTTTCTCTTACTATTATGTGCCGATGTTGAGTAGATACATAAGCGGAGTATAACTATCAACCACTCATTATTTATTTGATTCTCGTTCAATATAGTCCACGTTAGTAGAAACTCGAATTAGGTACTCATCATTTTTACGTAGAATATTTTATAGATTTCTCAGGCGAAAATCGACGAATACATGCCACAGACCAATATTAACCAGATAAATATAAACGTTTTTTTTTCTTATTTTAAGGCATTGGCATTTAGCCATCAGCACTAAACACGACACGAAATTCAAGGTTTTTAGCTCTGCTTTAAGCCGTAGGTATACAAAAAGAAAGCTGAAAACTTATCAGCGCTTATCGGCGCTGGTCCATTCTACATAAAGCAAGCAGATTGAAGCAGAGCGAGCAAAATGTTGTACGATGATTGGTGGGCGGCACCAGCGCTTGGCAGCGCTGACCGGCGCCTGTCGAAGATTGTCGGCGCTTATCGGCGCTGGTTCATATAAATGCCTGCGCCGGTTACCTGCGTAGACCGGCGCCTATAAGCGCTGATAAGTTTTCAGCTTTCTTTCTGTATACGGCTTTAGAGTCTATGCACAAAAATACATAAGTTTCTTCGAAACTTATCGAAATATCACTTGGTTATCAACAGTAAAACGATAGTGCACTTTTACTGAAGATTTTATAGAGGCTTCTTGATGTAATCTGAAAAAGTCCATCGCACGCATTTTATCGAATTGCCAATTCACTGCACACTATGATGGACATTTACCACATAATATTATGAACTAAAGCCCAAAATATACGGCAAAATTTTACAAAAAACATGACGTCCATCTTCAGATTCCCGCCAAAAAGCCTAATTAAAAACGTCTTTGACAGTGACATTTTACTGACCATTATCTCAATGAACGAACCTCTGAGTACTCAGAGGAACGAACCAACTTGACAAACATAGTGAACAATTTTTAATCTGTGGTTCTTTTATCTGTTTTAAATTTGTTGACCCGACTTAAAGAGAAGGAGGTTCTCATTTCGGTTGCATGTATTTTTAAATGTTTGTTAGGTACCTCAGACAGTACTCCGTGAAAAAAGAAATCACTTTCTGCGTCTGTAATGCGTCACTTTCTGCGTCTGTAATGCGTCACTTTCTGCGTCTGTAATGCGCTAACCCTTGAAATGCGAAACTGATTTTGATGTGTTTTTTTCACTACTATAAAGATCGATAAACGGGGAAGGTCTTTATATAACCGAAGCTAAGTGAGGGCGCTTCCTATATGTACATACTATAATTCTGTTCTGCCCACTACCCTCCAATTCAAGGCACGGCGCGCGGCGCGGGCGAAGCGAGTGCCTGAGTGAGACATTATTATGCTACAGGCAAATTCGCTGTTATCTTCATGTACAACGAAGAAAAAAGAGGACAGTGCAGTAGGGAGGGATCTGGAATGGGGTCTAGCAAATGGGCAAACATCCAACTTTTGCATACGTGCTTGATAATGATAATACTTATGTTTTGTTGTATTTATTGATTGTATTGATGCTCACATTTCTTTCTTTTTATGAGGTCACGGTACCTAACTACATAGTTTACCTGTGCGAAGCTGAACCAACCCCGATGTAAAACCTAGCTAGCTGCGCCCGCCCGTCACCCGTGCATATTTTCTTGTGCATCAATGTCATTCGTTCAATTGAATTCGGTCCGGACGGTCAGGCACGTCACGTAACTAAGTTTGCGCGCGGCATTCATACCATTCATACTATAGATAGGTAGGTACTCTTTGCATCCAGCCAAGCCATCTGTTGTTTATTATATTGTTTCACGCAATAATTTTTCTCTGCGTTAGTGACTATTTTTTGCAAGCAAAATACTACCTAAAAATTTAATTTTTTAGACACTTGTGATAGTTGTGATTCAACGATAAATTTTAGTTTTATGTGTGAGTTGTTGAGTTTGTTTAATTTTGGAATAGCTGTTTTTTGAGCATAATGTCTAGGTCGCGGGTTGAATTAGGTGCCTTAATATGTGGAATTATATTTTCGGTAAGTCATAAGTCATAACATAACTAATGTTGAAAAGATAAAATTATTTTTCAATAAAAATACTAACTAGGTATGTTATCAGTTTACATTTTTTTTTTTTAATTTATCCCATTAGGGAAAGGCAAAGGGATCTAGCCCATACAGCCTAGTCTGTTGTAAGTTTTCTCTGATCCGGATTATCAGTTTACATTTAACAAAACGTCAATGTCAAAATGCCCCCTCTTTTTTTTTCTTATTTTAAGGCATTGGCATTTTGAGCCATCAGCACTAAGCACGATACGAAATTAAGATTTTCAGCTCTGCTTCAGAGCTATGCACAAAAATACATAAGTTTCTTCAAAACTTTTCGAAATGTCACTTGGTTATCAACAGTAAAGCGATAGTGCACTTTTACTGAAGATTTTAAAGAGGCTTCTTGAGGTAATTCAAAAAAGTCCATCGCACGTATTTTATCGAATTTTCAATTCACTGCACACTATCACGGACATTTACCACATAATATACTATCACTATGATGAACTAAAGCCCAAAATATACGGCAAAACGAAAATTTTACAAAAAACGTGACGTCCTTCCTCGGATTCCCGCCAAAAAGCCTCTGCCCCCTCTTTTTTTGGCAATGACAATGACGTAACGTCGAAGAAATTTTTGTCTTTTTTTACTAGTTTATGCCAATGAAAATAATGAGATTAATCCTATAGAATCTATTTCAAACATTCACTGATTTCAAAAGATTTAAAAATACTTACTAAACGGATGCTTATTTATTAAGATATTTTTTTTCTAATGAGTGTAAATAAGTAGGTACAACTGTCCAACGATTGATCCGTTGGACCGCGGTCCCCAGGCACGATCACTTCGCCTGACAGAAGATCTTCCCTTTTACGATGGAGGAGCATTGCACATCCGCTCCTCCATAAATACATATATAAATTATCGCCTTTTTCCTCAATTTTCCCATTTTTATCATACTGACTATGAGTAAAATTTTATGGTAGGTATTTTTTGTGTTCATATTTAACGAAATAGTACTAAATGCTAAGTAACTATTTAAAAATGAGAATTATAAGAGTTAACGTCAATTATTTTTGTTTTTGGAAAAGTAAACTCTAAATATGTAGAATATTACATAAAAAATGTACCTACTAAAACGTAAAAAGGAGACGTTTCATTTTGGGCCTGCACATTGTACCTACACCAGTGTGAAATATAGAGAAAAATCTAGTGATTATCAGAAAAATATTTAAAAAAATAATTTCCATCTATTTAACTTGCACAAAATTTAATTAAACTTCTATGAATCCGCATTAAATCATATTGAAATAATAGGTATTCTAACTTTTTAAGCCCAATTTCCATGTTATTGTGAATTAGTCTGACAAACATCAAAATAGAGCAATAAATAAATAAATGGAGCAGTGATAGCCCGGACGGTTAAAGAGCCGGCCGAAAATCAGTGAGGCTCGGCTTCGAATCCTGGCATGTACCAATGAGTTTTTCAAAAACTTACGTACATATTTATCACCAGCTCGACGGTGAAGGAAAACATCGTGAGGAAACCCGCAGGTCTCAGAATTAATTCTGAGACATGTGTAAGCAGACCCGGTCCGGCGATGGGCTCACCACCTATCACGTTTAGGGGTCCAATATATCTCGTGAAATGTGGGTATATCCAGTAATGGAATACCTCTGCCTACCCCTTCGGGGATAAAAAAGGCGTGAGATTACATATATATATATCAATTATATCAACATCAAAATAATGTCAATTGTCATTTACCTACTGGTCAGGTCGCAATTTTTGTTTGGTCGCCGCCATGCTATTTCAATGAAAATTAAAGTTTATTGTACAACTAAACTAGACAAATATGAGCAAAATCATGAATAAAACTATAGTTATTTTATTTATATTTATCTAAAAAAACTGGTGTACATGGTGCAGGCCCAATCTCCATACATTCATGAAACGTCTCCTTTGGTAAAACCCACTTACAATTTTAAGACAATGAATGCCACAGTGAAAGTGGTTGGCCTTATTACATTAAAATTTAAAACAACTTTTTGGCTACGCTATGACCATCCGGCATTCGGTAAACAAGTTATTTTTAGATAGCCAGCCTTTTAGCCCACTTCAGTCCGCGGTTCTCTGATTTAAAAGTTTCGTACTAAAACGACACTAACACGGTGTCACTTTTACTAAGCCCATGTCACTTGTTGATAAATTGAGAAATATCGTAAACTGGAGAATAGTGATAGTTCCAAGCTGGGGGTCTAAAAAGGCCCTTTCGGGTGAATCTTAATAGGATCCTATTTCGATTCATGTTCGAAATTTTCAGCAAATACGAATCTGCTAATGAATTGAATTGTCAGTGAATCACTAAAATGAGGGACCATTTTACGAAATTTAGAGGAATTGCTTAGGATTTGCTGAGAATTCAGAAAAGGAGAATTGCTCAGAGGAATTGCTCAAAGTGGCCATTTTAGACCCACTGGTCAAATTCTCAGTCTGTTCAATATTCAAAATGGAAGCAGTATTTCCAAGAATTAAAGTTCCATGGAGTAAACTTATAAATAAATAAAAAACCCTTTTTCATTTCTCAGGGCGGAGCGTAAATTTTCAGCCCGCTGCGCTAAACGAAGTTGCCACTTTCCGCCTCCGTCGAGCTGAAAAAAGTATATTATCTACCTACCTACACACCTCGGAAAGTAAATAAGAAAGCCTCAGGTCACATGTTTGTAGACCTCGGCTTCGCCTCGGTCGAACAATTACCTACATGTGATCTGAGACATTTCTTATTTTACTTCCCTAGATGTGTAATATAATAGTATGCCGTTGGCGCCGACATCGACCTACTATTTTAATCTTTCCAAGAAAATCTGTGACGCAAGAGAAGGTTACTCATAATCGCCAAACGGGTTTTCCGATTCGACAGAGCCCTGCTATAGTACCTAGTAGCCCCTATAAGTACCGTAAAAGTTGTACGCAAAATTGTTTTTTTAATTTACGGGACACGCGTATAATTCGTTCGACTCGGCCAAGATCGTGTACCTATAAGGTAACGAGAGATTCGCTCCAGAACCAGTCCTTGAAGGAGTTGTTTTAAAACTGGATTAGGTGCAATTGGAATGAAGGAAGGGAAGCTATTTTCTAACATCCTTACCTTAGGAAATCAGGCGATATGACTAAAGGACACCGTCGTTAGTAGGTACTGTTTATTCTGTGCCACCGTAAGCAGGCTGTCATTGATTTAAAGGTGAAACCATAAAAAAAAATGTATAAATTAAATTTTACTTATCTAAATGTTTAGCACACTACTTTTACTTCTGTTTATCTAGTAACCTAAAAAAGCGATTAGACCGCCTACTCTACAATTTTTTTCATAGTGTCTTTTACCCCTTTTACCACATTATTATTGTTGTACAATATAGATTTGTTACTTACTACTCACAAAGAAATGATATTTCAGTATCTACCTACCTAGATAATGCACATAATATATCATATGTGTGTGTATGTACCACCCCCCTGTCCCTCCCTCTGTAGAAAATGCACATTAAGATAATGAAACAGTTTGTAACACAATCAAGCTAAGACTACATTGCTCCCGCTTGGTGTGTCGTGGAGCTATCTGTTTCTTGAGGAAGACACTTTCGCCACTACACACCACGCGGATGAAGTGTAGTTCTTAGATAAATAAATGTATGAACTACTAGCTTCATGTCGTCATTTTCTTTTGTTACAGATAGCCACGGGCTTGCTATGCCTGGCGTTCATTGGGCTGGCGGTGTTTTTCGCCCTCATGATTAATGACGGAGGCCTATCAGAGTCTTACCATTACACGTCGAATGAAGTAGCCCTGTACCTGATACATCTGGTGTTTGTTTTTGTGCCTTCCCTGGTTTGCTTTATCTTCTCCGTACTCTTAGCTTGCGGAGTTGGTAAGGTGAGTAATGGGCCATTTACACGAGGCCATTCCAGTGAGCCATTCCACTGAGCCAATCCAAACTGCATACAATTGAAGGTTTTGAAAATTTCGTCGCGGTGGTATTGCTGGAAATGAGTTTTTCAAAAACATTGTATAGATTTATCATGCTCGAGTGAAGGAAAACATCTTGAGGTAACCAGCAAGTCCCAGAATTGATTTTGAAGCATGTGTACAAGCACCTGGTCCAGTATTTCCAGGAATGGAAAGTGTCTACAAGAGCAGTGATAGCCTTACGGTTAAAGAGCCTGCTTCACATGATGATAATCAGTGAGTGTCCGAATCCTGGCATGTACCAATGAGTTCTTCAAAAACTTACGTAGGTACATATTTGTCACTAGCTCGACGGTGAAGGAAAACATCGCGAGGAAACCCGCAGGTCCCAGAATTAATTCTGAGACATGTGTAAAAGACCCGGTCCGGCGATGGGCACCACCTATCGCGTGTAGGGGTCCAAAGAATATTTGGTGTAAAGTGGGTACCTAAGTATATCCAGACAAGGTATACCTCTGCCTACATCCTCGGGGATATAAGGCGTGACATTATTATTTTATTATTTATTTATTTGGAAAATGTCTACCGACCCCCTCGTTGTTTGTGTATTCTTATTATGAAATCATGTTTTCTTTTTCCTTTAGAAAAAGCCGAAACTTGTGCTGGCGTATTTCATATTCGGCGTTTTCGCCATTATCTTCTCTGTGGTCGGCGCTGGAATATGTATACCATTCGATCCGTTCGGCACCGGCTACACAGCCATCATTTGGTTTGCTATAATTCGTAAGTATCCTACATATTAAGTCTGCTCACCACGTGGCTGTGGTCGTGAATATACTACAAAGTACCAACCCAACACTACTTGGTGTCGTATTAGGCGACGGAGTAGAATAATTTATAGTCACAATTATTATTCTAACCTTGCACTATAGAATATTTAATGCATGCCCTTCGTATGACACAGTAAATTAAAAATATGGTACTTACTTTCCTGTCTGTACTATCTGTACAGACCTATATACGGGGACAAAGCCTATGTGTTATTCTGATAATATGACCAATATCACTGTAAAGTTTCATCAAAATCCATTCAGTAGTTTTAGCGTGAAAGAGCAATAAACATACTCACAAACTTTCGCAATTATAAAGAAAATAATATGTCTGTATAAGGCATGAGCGTTTAAATTTTTCGCTAGAATGTGTGTACCTACTTAGAATATAGGTATTAACTTTACTTATGTGACTTTTTTTTCATGCAGTGCTATACATCCCAGTAATGGTGTTAGTGTGGAAGGCGTACACAAAACTGAGAACGGACGCCGAGTACCACTATTGCGAACAATCTGACACTTAATATTAAAAATTATATATATTTTTCAAATAATAATTCTTAATATTAAATGCGTTTGTATATGGATAACGATTCCCGGGGGCTACCGTGGTTCCTCGATTTAAGATTTTCGTAACTAACGAAACTCAGGCGCGTGTCACTTTGACACCGATCGATCTGAAGTAACGGCTGAAATATTTAAAGTACAGCGGTAGACATGGTTGTATTTTCTTTTCTATAAAAATACTAGCAGCGCCCCGCGGTTTCACCCGCGTAGTTCCCGTTCCCGTGGGAATACGGGGACAAAATATAGCCTATGTGTTATTCTGATGTATAAGTTACATAACTGTAAAGTTTCATCAAAATCCGTTCAGTAGTTTTTACGTGAAAGAGGAACAAACATCCATCCAGACATCCATACATCCAGACATCCATCCATACAAACTTTCGCATTTATAATATTAGTAGGATTACAAATTGTACCGACATGTCATTATCCTACTTAAAATCTATTTATAACTACTTACATATACATGTTTGTAATTCTTGTTAATCACAAATGACTATAATAATTAAGTGCTATTTTATTATGACTAACTAAGTTGTTTATTGTAATAATCAATAAAATAATTAATGATGTTTAATAAAAGTAGACGACTGAGTAGTTTGTAGCCTAAGTGACATATCGTAAGACTTATTGATTTAAAAATTTGTATGTTAATTTAAATATTTTAAATTACCTACCAATAATATATATTTTAATTAAGCATGTTTTTATTTATTTCGGCGTAAAATTAGTTCATTAGATTGAGCTTAACTGAGCGATGAACGGTGGTTGTTGGTTGCTGCTCTCTGTGTGACTGAACTACCAACATAATCGTGAAAGCTTTGTAGGAAAAATCGGATCGTTTTGTTCAATCCAAGCGTAATAAACTTGATATCATGCTTCCAGGTCAAACCTTACAGATTCAGCCATTTTTAACAACCGTCGAAAAACAGAGGGGTATGACTGTCTGTTCGCTCGTAGTTCATAAACGGCTAAACCGATTTTGATTTAGTTTTTTTGTTTGAAAGGTGACTTAACCGTTTTCTTAGCTATGGTTAACGAAAATCTGTCGAGCCTATAATATTTAGTGTTTTTTTGTCGGTGGTCTTATAAATTTTTAATTTAATGTTATTCCTTAACGATTAATTAATAAATAATAACGCAATTATATGTTAAACACGTTTTGTCCAATTATCAATACCTTTTTTTAGCAATTATCATCAATTTGAATACTAAATTATGGACACCACCTCATGTTGAGGAATAACTTAAAATATTGCTCAGTGGAAATTGTATATTTCATACTTTCTGTTTAGGAAATTGATACCTTAAATAAAATAGGCTAACACTGTCAGGCTACTTAAAAATCTCTGAAAGATATACATAGTTTGTAGTGTGGTTAAAGTAAGTCGTGTGGTCGGAGCTTGGCTTAGCTTCTATAAAATCATGAGAGTCAGAATGATGGGTGTACCTTAACGAATTCTTCGAATCATGTTTTATTTCAACATAATATTAAGTCTCATGTTTGATAAAATTTTTGAGGTCAATCACACTGGATCAGACCTTTTTCCTTATTTACACACATAAAGGAATTCCCGAAACAACTTTATAAATAATTATGCAGTTACATGTAGCAGTGCAGGGGCGGCGTTAGGGGCTCAACGCTTGGCTCCTCGGAAATAAGCACTATACAAGTAGGTACGAGTATCTTTACATAGTGAATACGCCCTTTTTATTTAATTTAGCCTATAGATTTTGTGTAGCCCTTGAGTTTCTGGCTGGCTCTTCTCGGGGTACTGCATTTGGAACCAGCAACTCGTCGGTGGAGATGGGCTGCTGTTTACATTTAGCCAATCTTCATGGACGAGTTTAGTGTGCCTTGTTATTGACGTTTCAAAGTGTATTTTGTATACCTACTAAAATAAATGAATTTTGATTTAGTATAAAATGAAGTCGCTTTCCGCGTCTGCAATGCGCTAACTTCTGAACGGATTTTGATGTGTTTTTCACTAATATAAAGAGGGATAAACGAAGAAGGTTTATATATATCATGTAAACCGAAACATAGCGAGAGCGGGTCGCTAGCATAGTATAAATCTTCAGCAAAACAATTGAGAAGTAACTAAGAGAAATAAGTAGGTAAAGTTACGAACTTTAATGATAAAAAAATACGTGTGGCACTCGGGGACTGCCGCGGTAAAGCTATTGCATAGCATTTTGTATCAACAAGACTGCCGAAAAGAAACGACGTTAGACAATGCACGGCCTTCAAGCCACACGGGTGTTATTTAAATGGTTAGAAGAGTATTCGTAGTGGTGGTAGTGGTAGTGGGAGTGGTGGGGGTGGGTGTGGGAGTGTGAGGGTGTGTGAGTGGGAGTGGGGGTGGGTGTAGGGTGGGAGTTGGAATTGGAGTGGGCGTGGGAGTGGGAGTGGGGGTGGAAGTGGGGTTGGGGGTGGGGTGGGAGTGGGAGTGGGAGTCAGAGTGGGATTGGGACTGAGACCGGGACCTGGACTCGGACTCGGACTGGGACTGGGACTGGGACTCGGACTCGGACTCGGACTCGGACTCGGACTCGGACTCGGACTCGGACTCGGACTCGGACTCGGACTCGGACTCGGACTCGGACTCGGACTCGGACTCGGACTCGGACTCGGACTCGGACCTCCGTGCCCGTCGGAGTGGGGAGCGTGAGGTTTTTTTCGTTACGGAATTTCTGGATTCGGTCCCCGCGCTCAAGGCCCTCGATAGAAGCTATGCAATAGCTTAAAAATATATGGTATAAAATAGGTAGGTACTATACTTCGCAATTGTTTTTGTAATAGGTATATTGGGTATTTATTTACCTACATACTATACATAAATAAATACAGATTGCTCTATATTTATCGGGGGCCTACAGTGGATGCCCCGAAACCAGCCTTGTAGTGCCTATTTTGTCAATGTCACATTTAGGGGTCCAAAAAATATACTAGTGATAAGTGGGTAATTCCAGGAATGGACTACCTCATCCTCCCCAACAGGGATAAAAAGCATGACCATATTTTTGATTTTTGGACACGATCAATATTCGAGACATTAGTCGCTTACGCCGGCCCTGCTGAAAAAACCAGACTGGCCCATGGCCATGATGACGCGATTTCGTATTTGCAACGCACTCCATTTATTCGTATCCTATATGCATCCTATATAAATGGATGACATCATCCAGTCTGCAGCCAACTTCACGTTTATTTGAAATCCATTCTTTTGTTATTTACCGTGGAAAGAGGACGTCATTTGTTTTTAAAATTAACTTTCTTATTGCGACGTTCACTTGTCTTATAAGTTGTAGCTGTGATTGTAGAATAATAATAACTGATTTTCTTTATTAATTTTCATATTTGCAGTACATACGCATTTAGCACGGTCTATTTTTGGATTTTCGTCTGAACACAATTAACTGCTTAACATACCTACTTTGTCGTTTATTTTTGTGTTAAAAAAGTTAACTCCATCAGTCACGATGTCCCGATCATGTATGGAGATAACAACTTTAGTGTTTAGTATTATACTGTCCGTAAGTCTTTTATAGAATGTATCATAATATTTATATTTTCGCACGCACTGTGGCGCTACGGAAGATCAGCGCTGTCATGTCAGTCTTCTGGTGCTGCACATGCTGAGTAGCGACCCTTTTTGATAGCTTAATTAATTAGTTTATATCTTAGATTATATAATCATATTTTTAAGTGTACCAAAATAAAAAAAAATCTTTCTTTCTTAAAATGCGATTATAATAAGTTTGGTTCGGAGTTTATCTCAGTCAAACAGACTGGATCTTCCGATAAACTTTATATCTAAACTTCTACATTACCTATCAATACTATATGACGTTACCTTTTGTATTTCAGATAGTCACTGGGATACCTGCACTGGTCGCCTCAGGATTTATGATCTTCTACATCATCCTTATGGAAGGTGGACTGCATGAATATGGCAATGGACACTCTTCGAACGACCTGTTTTTAGGATTTTTCATCTATTTTGTTGTTGCTGTACCGACCGTGGTTTTATTTATATTTTCATTAATACTGGCCTGTGGAGTTGGTAAGGTGAGTATTTACTAGTTTTTATTAGGTACTTACCAGTAGCGGCAGTAGCCTTATTGTCTAGGTGTTTAAAAAAAAGAAAAACTAGTTCATTTACTAAAGATGGATGGCGATGTCACCGAATGGTGTTACTAGTTTATGACAGCCCCATGAAAGTTCTTCAGCACCATCTATTGTCACCTTTGAATACTCAATAAGTGACTGCTGTCACCGAAAACGCCTCATTGTAATAGCAATCGTCTTTATTTCACACTTGTTACGAGTTCAGTGCTTGCTCTACTTACACTGGCGGTAATGTCAGATGTACGAAAGAAGCAACGTACATACTTCAAAATGAAGACGATTGTAAATAAGTTTGCAAATAGGCAATAGGCCTGCCGGTATTATGTACCAAAGAGAATATAAATAGGTAGGTACCTACTGTACCTACGGCTGTTTGAACTTATGGCATCTCTGAAGAACCGCAATAAAAAAAATGCGACCATTTGGCGGTACGAGGGGGTTTGCGCAGGCGAAGCCTATGTTCAGAGAAGCCAAGTTACAACGGCTGTATTGTACAGGCGGAAATAAATCAGCGGACGCGGAATACCCTGAAGTCTTCCTTTCGCTCACTGAAACTTTAAAACCTACTATTTCATTTTATTGCATGTAAATGGTGGTAATTAATTTTTATATCCGAAATGCAACTACGCAATACACTTCGGTTTTTTGAAGCGTCAATATTGAAATTATACTTTTCGGAATTACTATAAAGACATTTTTGCTAGATACTTAATGAAAAGTGAAGTTATAAGTAAAATAAAAAATTTCACCTTATCCCCCAGGGGGTAGGCAGAGGTATACCATTTCTGCAAACTCACGATTCACCAGTATATGCTTTGGACCCCTAAACGTGATGAACCCATCTCCGCCTGGACCGGGCTGCTGTTACACATGCTATTAACCAATCAGAAACAGTATAAAACAAAATAAAATAGTGATCCAGTCAGTCAATGTTTTAAGGTGCATTTGCTCCTGGCGCCATCTACAATTTTCACTAAGTTCTATGATTTTAACAAGATTTTAACACTATTATTATTTTGTTTCACAGAGAAAGTCCGTTTTGGTGCTGATTTACTTCATTTTCGGAGTACTCGCCGAGGCAGGCGGTTTGGTAGGAGCGATTTGCTGTCATTTGATGGGCGTACCGTTCCTTTTAATCCTGAGCTATGCGCTGATTGGATACTGTGGTATGTAGAAGGGATGAGTTTTGATACTGCTATCTCTATAACGCTTAAAAACGCTTTGCAAACCCGTACCCCCGGCCCCGTAAAACCGTGGTCGTTTTTGATCAGATAATCTTAACATACCTACCTCATTGATGAAATAAATAAGGCAAAAACAATATAAATACCACGGTCTTTTATTTAAATATAAACTGAGTACAAATTATAAAATCGCTGTGTCAGACAACCGGCACAAGAAGAAGGTTGCACCTGCCGTGAGTAGGTTGTGCGCACGATCAAATCATTTGCTCTTCAATATCATCAGGCGTTAATGTGGTTTGCGTTTACTTCCGACACTCCCTCCTGAACGCAAACCCATTGCAGTTGTAAAAACTCGGTGCTTTGGTCCTGTGAGTCCCTTGGTTAAGACATCGGCGATCATGTCCTCGGTGCTCTTGTACTTCACCGATATCTGCTTTGCAGCAACCTTTTCCTTAACAAAGTGATAGCGCACGTCGATATGTTTGCTGCGAGAATGGTAGCCCCCAGATCCTGAAAAACTAATGGCGCTCTGATTGTCACAGTATAATAGAATCGGTGTACCTGACAGATTAGGCCAAAAGTCTTCTTCAAGTTGCTTTAGCCATAATGCCTCTTGAACAGCAGCGGCCATAGACATGTATTCAGCCTCAGAGCTAGATAGTGCCACTGTAGACTGTTTTTTTGAATTCCAGCTTATAGCAGCACCCTGAAAATTAAATAAATATCCTGTGCAGGATCTTCGATCTAGAGCGTCGCTAGCCCAGTCCGCATCGCAGTAACCAATAATTTGTTGGTTATCTTTCTTGAAGGTAAGTTTAAAGTCCAATGTACCCTTTAAGTAACGAAAAATTCTTTTTACAGCGACCCAATGCTGCATCGTAGGACTGTTGTTAAATCTGCTTACTGAATTGACAGCATAAGTTATATCCGGGCGTGTGCCTTGTGATAGGTAAAGAAGACATCCTACAGCCTCTTGATAAGGTACATTTTGTAGTACTTCATTTTCATCTTTTGCCTTTTCTAGTTGTGTACCATTTTCAAATGGTGTTTGCACAGATTTACAATCATTCATTCCAAATCTTAATAAAATCTTTTCAATATAAAGTGATTGATCAAGGTCTATTTTATCTAAGTTATGATTCTGAGTGATTTTGAATCCAATGCACTGTTTAGCTGTACCCAGATCTTTCATTTTGAATTTTTGATTTAGTTTTTCCTTGATGAATATTGCAGTATTTTCGTTGTTAAATAAACACACTAAATCATCAACATAAACAGCTATAAACAACATATCATCTTCGTTTACTATTTTATAATAAATGCATGGTTCTGTCTTAGATCTCATTAAACCAATTTCTATGAGAGCGGCATTTAATTTTATATTCCATTGCCGACTTGCTTGCTTCAATCCATATAAAGCTTTGTTTAGTCGACAAACTTTATTCTTTATTTCATAGCAAGGAGGCAAAGACATATAAATTTCCTCGTCCACGTCTCCTTGTAAAAATGCTGTGATTGCATCCATTTGATGGATTTTCAATTTGTATTTTGCAGCGAGACCAATCAAATACCGAATAGAAGAGTAACGTACTACTGGGGCGTAAACTTCATTGTAGTCTATTCCTTTTGTTTGTTTAAATCCTTTTATTACCAGGCGAGCTTTATAGCGAGTTATATTTCCAACATCATCTCTTTTCGTTTTGAACACCCATTTGCAGGGAATTATTTTCTTGCCATCAGGTAAGTCGACTACATTCCAGGTATTATTTTCTATTAATGATTTGTATTCATTTTCCATCGCCTCTTTCCATAATTCCGCATTTTCAGAATTTAAAGCTTCCATGTGACTTTGTGGATCATTATCCAGTAAACTCATTGCTGATTCTCCATTTACACATAAAAATGAGTGTGCCTCTGAGTCACTGATAATTATTTCTTCATTTTCTTCTAGGTTCCTAGGTACTCTAGGTCTCAGGTTTACATGACATACTTCAGGAGAACTCATATCATCATTTGAAGGTATGTATGTCTCATCATTAACATCATGATAGCTACTGGAATCATCACCATCACTGTTTACAGGTAAGTCAGTTTCATTATTATTTTCTCCATAGCTATTTTCTTCTATGTTTATTCCCACTGAACTATTTTCTTTGGTATCTAATTTTATGTAGACTTTATTTCCTTCATTTATTGATATATTTTTATTTGTTGTAGAACCAGTTTCTTCTTGATATTTATTTTTCTTTATATTCTCATTTATATTATTGTCTTTTTTTACAGAACAAACTTTACTTTCCATTACCGATTCTTCTAAGAATACTACGTCTCTACTCATTATTATTTGCTTAGTTTTTCTATCTACAAAGCGATATCCTTTAACACAGTCACTGTAGCCAACAAAAAGTAACTCACGTGATTTTGGATCTAATTTCTGTCTCTTTTCTTTAGGCACATGCACCATGGCCTTGCACCCGAATATTCGCATGTGACTCAGATCTGGCTTTGATCCGGTCCACATTTCTTCTGGGGTGCCTTCTGGTAGCGCTCGTGTCGGAGAACGGTTTGTGATGTAGGCAGCCGTGGCAATTGCTTCTGCCCAGTACTCCTTCTGTAAAGAAGCATTTAGTAGCATACATTTAGCACGTTCTACTAATGTGCGGTTCATCCTCTCGCTGACACCATTTTGTTCGGGCGTATATGGGTTACTCCTCTGGTGCTTTATGCCGAAACGTTTCAAAAGTTTGTCAAAATTATTATTTACATATTCTTTTCCATTGTCACTACGTAGTATTTTTATTTTACAGCCCAATTCATTTTCTACTCTGTTCTTGAATTCAATAAATTTTTCAAATACTTCCGATTTTTGTTTCATAAAATATACAAATACTTTTCTAGAGAAGTCATCGATAAATGTTACGTAATACCTTGCACCTCCTAGAGACACAGTCTCCATCGGTCCACACACGTCCGAGTGGATAAGCTCTAGCAAGGTTGTTGCCCGGGAGCCTTCATTTTTAAAAGGTTGTCTGGTCTGTTTCGCTTCCAGACACGAAGTGCAAGTGTAATTTTCTGAGTTCGGTGACAACTTCACACCAAGAGCATAATCTGTAATCTTATTTAAATCTTTAAAATTCAGGTGACCCATTCGTTGATGCCACAGATTTTTATCCTCTACTACAGCGTTTACAGCTGCCATTGCCTGACCACTTCGGTAAGTATTTAACTTATAAGTGTCATTGATTAATTTTGCTTCAGCCACTTTTAATCCCTTGGGGTTTATTATTGAACAACCATTGCAATTAAATTCTATTTTACAGACACTTTTTACAATTTTGCTGACTGAGAGTAAATTTGTTGATAGTTCAGGGATATATAAAACATTTCTCACCTGAATACTGTCTGTAGAACCGGTCTCTGGATTTGGCACTTTAATGGTTACAGTACCACAACTTTCTACCTGAAGACATTTATTATTTGCAATCCTTATGGTTTGTACAGGTGGCGGCATCTCATTCTCGAGCCAGTCTCGTTGCATGGTCATGTGGGCTGAAGCACCGGAGTCCACATACCAATTAGCAGCATCATTTAGGGTGGTGGCTGAAAAAGCAGCTACAAATCCATTTTTATTTTCAGTTTTATCCTTTTTTTTAAACCAACATTGTTTACTAATGTGCCCATGTTTATTGCATGTAAAACACCGTGGGCCTTTAGGTTTGTTTAGGTGACTATCCTTATTTTTATTATATTGCTGAGTTGATTTTTTATAGTTTGTATAAAATGCGGTAGTTGTATCTGACGTCTTTACTTCTTGTAGTAATTTAGTTTTTATCAGATCAGCACTAATTTTTATACCAGAACTCTCAATACCCATAATCATAGGTTTGTATTCATCGGACAACCCAGCTAACATAAGGGTACCGAGCCACTCATCATCGACACGGAAACCTATATTTCTCAGCTTGTGTGCTGCTGACATAATTTTATTTATATATTCATCTACATTTGTACTTGTTTCAAGATTGGTATTTATTAATTCTCTCAACAGACCGACTTTCCGGAGCAGTCCAGAATCTTCAAAAGCTTTTGCCAAATTGTCCCATACCATTTTAGCCGACGTGGCCTCTTGAATGTGTATATATAACTGGGGATCAATTAATAAAATTATTTTTGACTTAGCTTTAATGTCCATTTTGGGGTCGGTAACATCACCGGTTACGTAATTCCATAAATCTTCGTGTTGTAAATATGCCTCCATAGCAAATCTCCACGTTGAATAGTTATCTCTTCCAGTTAATTTTTGTACTGATAACATATTTGAACCCATATTTTTGTATTTTAGGTACAATAGCTGAAAAAGATTCGGCGCGAGACTTTGAGGTTATAAATACTACAATGTTTTAACTAATGCACTGATATTACGACTTTATTCGCAACAACTATAGCAGGCAGGGACGGCCCATAACCTGAAAATAAAAATAAAAAAAAAAAAATCAAATAGTGCATCACTAAAAATAGTTGGATCAGTTGGCAATTTTTAGGGTTCCGTACCCAAAGGGTAAAACGGGAGCCTATTACTAAGACTCCGCTGTCCGTCCGTCTGTCACCAGGCTGTCTGATGAACTGAACATAATTAGACAGTTGAAAGAAGTCGATTTCACTGATTATGTATTTCGGTTGGGGGATCCCATACAAAAAACTAGATTTTTTTGCCGTTTTTATAGAATCTATATATTATTATTATTATTATATCTTTATCTATAATATAGTTAATGACACGTAGCGACGGAGCCCTGCGAGTGTGAGTCCGAGTCGCACTTGGCCGGTTTTTTAATTACTAATGAACGCAGGTAGTTGTCCGAAAAAGGTTTTAGGGACAGAAAACTAAGTTGCCAGGAAAATAAAAAATAAAGTTATTCCCTGTAGTAAGCTTCGGTGAACTTCTTGGAGGGCACTGGCGGACTGAGGTAGGGGCGGTCCGCCCCGGGCCTCTGGTCCTAGGGGGCCCCCAAATTTAGCGAAAAGTTCTCTTAATCAAATCCTAAAGAAGGATAAAAGGCAGTTGGGTGTTGGTTAGAGGCACCATAGATACAAATACGATTAAGCTACACTAAATTTGGAGGCCCCCAGGACCAGAGGCCTGAGGGGCTTCCAAATTTAGCGAAAAGTTCTCTTGATCAAGTCCTAAACAAGGATAAGAGGCAGTTGGGTGTTGGTTGGAGGCTTCATAGATACGATTAAAGCAACTCTAAGTTTGGAGGCCCCCAGGACCAGAGGCCCTGGCCCGCCCTGTGTCTGGGGGGCCTCCAAATCCAAAAGTTCTAAGACCGGGGGGCCTCATACTGTTTTTCCGCCCCGGGCCCCCGACAGGCTTAGTCCGCCACTGTTGGATTCGAGGGGCTACAGATTTTCATAACGACACTTGCGCATACCGCTATTTTTGATACCGTTTCTTCTGAAGTAACGACCGGGATATCGTAAATAGGATAAACACCGTAACCTCGACACCTTATTCCTCTTGAATCCCCCCTGACCCGAGGCAGACTGGAATAATCTATAAGTAGAGTAAATTTATTGAAACCCCAAGATTTTTTCAAAATTAACGATATTACTAATTAATTAATAATAATTAAGTAATTTCGTTAATTTTGAATAAAACTGTTGGGGTGTCAATTAACTGGTGGGGTGTCGACAATTGGGTGTTTTGCTATATACATATTTTTACTTTCAGTGATTAACATCCCGTTTCTGATGCTGGTCTGGCTGACATACAAGAACTTAAAATATAGTACAAACTACCAGCAATGTAAGGGAATGGAAAATTTCTTTACTTTTAGAGAAAAAAATCTAGACTGAAGCTAGCGATTGTTGGATCCCCAGGAGCTTGGATGGATTTCCAAAATATTTTTGGCTACAAGGAAAAGTCCCGAGTCAATCATCACGTAAAGGCAAACGTATTAGTAGCAGGCAGAGGGAAAATAGTTACCACCAAATATTGGACTCTATGTACTTCAAATAAGATTGAAAACCAATGAAAAATTTTAACTGCCTAACAAATGTAGAATTCTCGACTGGATCTAGATTTCGTTTTAATATTTGATTGTCTACAATTAAATTGATGACACACTATTCAGGTATATCTAAGTGGCTGAGATCAAACGATAAAATTAATCACACAAAGGGGATCCAAGTAGAACCATTTGAAACCACTGACAACAGCAACGCAAGTAAATGTATTTTTTCAGATGAGGCTACTTCTGAGATTTTTTTATAATTTAACATGCAAATTCATAAAATTAAAAAGTGTTGCCTATAACGTACTTTTTGTTCCATGCAAATCTTACTGTATAAAACAAATTAATTAATTTAATAGTATTTTTATTATGTCAAAGTTTGCCATTTCCTCATGCAAGATGGTGCGGACACAGCGTCGATTTAAGAAAAATCTCAAATAATATTAGTAATCTTTAAGTTTATCACTTTAATTTTGCACGAAAATTAAACTTAAATGATCAATGAACATTCCTACACAATTATTTAAAATATTGGCATTATTTACTCGATTCCAAGTGAATTCCAATCAGGAGTCCAAAGCAAACATTTATAGGCCCTTGAAAAGGACCTTCGGTTGCATGCTCCTAGTATTATTTCAAGTTTTATTCGGAGTTTTCTGTCCTTATTTTATATCAAGTATTCTTATTAAATATATAATTTTATTTTAACTATTGATTTGAAAAAATAATAATAGTCCTTTGCAAAGGACTATCGGCTTTAGTAACTTCACTAGTTTTATAAGAACATTTTATGTAAGTAAGTAACAACTCTTTATTGTACACCAATAAAAATATGCAACAAGTGACACAATTAATAAAAAAGTACAATGGGCGGTCTTATCGCTTTAAGCGATTTTAGTAACTAGGTTTTTTACTTTTTTATTTTAGTTATAACGAAAAAGGAATTGGAGGAAAACCTCGAAAAGATCTTCAATGACTCGGACTTTGATGATGATGATTTAAGATGATTAGATTAGAAATAATTTCATATTATAAAAAGTATAACTAACTAGGTAGGTACTTTTGATATCCATGAAAACCTGAAGTCCTTTCAAAGGTACTAATTATTAATGTTGTCATAAATATTGAAACAACTATTGTACCTCGTTTTTTTAAATGCATTAAAATAACCATATTTATAATGTTCAAGTACATAGATATACCTACATTTGAAGTTAAAATTATGCAAGAGTTTCAAATGGTATCGATTTTAAATTTTTGCTTATAGTAGTGGTTAAAACCGGAAGTACTTTTACAAGAACAATTTTTTTTCGAACATAGCTTCTAATCATCCTTAAAAATGCCTCCGCTTAATTTTAAGTCAATCTGATATCTATAACCCATAAAAATCTATAGTTGAAGTGCTCGGCCTTAACGTCTTAATAAATTTGGACCCTTACAGAGTACCTTCGGTCATTATTGTAACAAGCTCTCGAATAACCTTCGGTCTTACGAGGATAAGCTTGATATCACTGGTCAAACCTTACAGATTCAGGCACTATTAACAACCGTCGAAAAACAGAGGGATATGACTGTCTGTTCGCTCGTAGCTCATAAACGGCTAAATCGATTTTGATTTAGTTTTCTTTTGTTTAAAAGGTGACTTAACCGAGAGCGTTCTTAGATACCTATGGTTTAAAAAAAATGTCCAGCCGTTTTTATATAATATATATATATATATATATATATATGGAGGAGCGGAGGTGGAATGCTCCTCCATTGTGAAAAGGGAAGATCTTCCGCCAGGCGAGGTGATCGTGCCTGGGGACCGCGGTCCAACGGTTGATGTTGGACAGATGTATTTATACAAACTCATTAGAAAACTCCGATAGCGCGGTTTAGAACTCGGCAGTCTATTGGCGCGTTCTATGTAACTCGGCCTTCTATTGGCGCGTTTCATGTAGTGTCGCTACATATATATATATATGTAATCTCACGCCTTTTATTTATCCCCGAGGGGGTAGGCAGAGGTATTCCATTACTAGATATACCCACATTTCACGAGATATATTGGACCCCTAAACGTGATAGGTGGTGAGCCCATCGCCGGACCGGGTCTGTCTGTTTACACATGTATTTATATTACTAAATAGTAACGCAGTTAAACACGTTTTGTCCAATTATCGATACCTTTGCATTGTTACCAATTATCATCAATTTGAATACTAAATTATGGACACCATCTCATGTTGAGGAATAACTTAGAATATTGCTCAGTGGAAATGGTATTTCATACTTTAAACTCCTCAACACAATATTCATTAAATTGATTAAAAGAATATTGTGTTGAGGAGTTTCTTGCCCCGCTTCTTCTCAACCATACATGGTGAAGCGGTGGAGTTGAAATGACGTTCATTATGTGGACTTGTAAGTTCCTACTTTGAATAAAACATTTTGACCTTGACTTTGACTTTCTGTGTAGGAAATTGATACCCTAAATAAAATAGGCTAACATACCTACTGTCCGGCTACTTACAAATCTCTGAAAATTATACATAGTTTGTAGTGTGTTTATAGTAAATCGTATGGTCGGAGCTTGGCTTAACTTCTATAAAATCGAATCATGTTTTATTTCAACATAATATTAAGTCTCATAATTGATAATATTTTTGAGGTCAATCACACTGGATCAGACCTTTTTCCTTATTTACACACAGAAAGGAATTCCCGAAACAACTTTATAAATAACTAGCGACTCGCCCCGGTTTCGCACGGGTGCAATGCTAACACTACAACCTTCCTATTAGATCACTCTCTCTACCCATCCAGTTTACAGAAACAAAACATTTGACCTTGACATTTGACCTTGACATTTGACCACAGGCGCACTGCGCAGACGCGCCGCGATGCGCAGACGCGCCGCGAGGCCGCCGGCGTCCTCGTTGACACTTGACTGAAAATCACATTTTTGTATCGGGCCGCCCGCGCCGGCGTCCTCGCTAAGACTTTTCGGGGTAAAAAAACCGCATCAAAATCCGTTGCGTAGTTTTAAAGATTTAAGCATACAAATGGATATAAGGACATAGTGATATAGGGACAGAGAAAGCGACTTTGTTTTATACTATGTAGTGATAATGTAGTTACATGTAGCAGTGCAGGGGCGGCGTTAGGGGCCCAACGCTTGGCCCCTCGGAAATAAGCACTATACAAGTACGAGAACGAGTATCTTTACATAGTGAATACGCCCTTTTTATTTTATTTAGCCTATAGATTTTGTGTAGCCCTTGAGTTTCTTGCTGGCTCTTCTCGGGGTACTGCATTTGGAACCAGCAACTCGTCGGTGGAGATGGGCTGCTGTTTACATTTAGCCAATCTTCATGGACGAGTTTAGTGTGCCTTGTTATTGACGTTTCAAAGTGTATTTTGTATACCTACTAAAATAAATGAATTTTGATTTAGTATAAAATGAAGTCGCTTTCCGCGTCTGCAATGCGCTAACTTCTGAACGGATTTTGATGTGGTTTTCACTAATATAAAGAGCGATAAACGAAGAAGGTTTATATATATCATGTTAACCGAAACATAGCGAGAGCGGGTCGCTAGCATAGTATAAATCTTTAGCAAAAAAATTAGAAGTAACTAAGATTAATAAGTAGGGTTACGAACTTTAATGATAAAAAATATATTAATGGTACTAGCGGATGCCCAGCGGCGTTGCCCGCGCGGATTTCGTTTATTCCCGTTCCCGTGGGAATTTCCGAAAATCCCTTCATAGCGGTTGCCTACGACATATTTAAGACACCTACATACCATATTTCAAATAGCGGGTGCACAGCGGCGTTTTCCCGCTTGGATTTAGTTTATTCCCGTTCCCGTGGGAATTTCCAAAAATCCCTTCATACCAATTTCCTATGACATATCAGACACCTTCATACCATTTTTCAAGTTTCTAGGTGTTATCGTTTCGGAGTAGTACGTATTTCTCTTTTTAACCAGTTTTTTTATTTTCCCATGGGAATTAGATATTTTCCTTGAATAAAAAGTACCCTAGATGTTGACCCGGGTACTCAGTTATCTCCATACCAAATTTCATCAAAATCCGTCCAGTAGTTTTTGAGTGATGCGTGCACAACCAGACAGACAGACAGACAAAAATTCCAAAAATTGGTGTTTCGGTATCTATATCGATAACTACATATATACACTACCGTTAAAATTTTCAAAAAATATTTAATGTACAGACACGGCCCCGTTAGAGTTTTATTATATGTATAGATAAAATAGGTACTATACTTCGCAATTGTTTTTGTAATAGGTATATTGGGTATTTATTTACCTACATACTATAAATAAATAAATAGGTACGTAGTTAACCTGATGGCTCTATATTTATCGAGGTCCTACCGATGATGCCCCGAAACCAGCCTTGTAGTGCCTATTTTGTCCTTTTACTGAATGATCCCGCTTCTCATACGTAAAGTCTCGGGATTGATTCTGGCGAGGGCATGTACCAATGAGTTTTTTACTTACAGTACATATTTCTCACTAGCTCGACGGTGAAGGGAAACGTTGTGAGGAAACCAGCAGGTCCCAGAATTGATTCTGAGGCATGTGCAGGAACCCTGGTTCGGCGATGGGCTCACTACCTATTACGTTTAGGGGTTCAAAGAATATACTGGAATACCTCGTCCTCCCCAACGGGGATAAAAAGCATTACAATATTTTTTTATTTTTGGGGCAGGACTGATATTCGGACATACATAAGTATGTCACTAAAGCCGGCTCTGCTAAAAAAAACCAGACTGGCCCATGGCACGCACTGCATTTATTCGTATCCTATATGTCTACTTATAATTTGACATTATCCAGTCTGCAGCCTTCACGTTAATTTCCAAGTCCATTCTTCATTATTTACCGCGCAAAGAGGACGTCGTCATTTGTTTTTAAAATTAAGTTTCATAATGCTACGTTCACTTGTCTTTAAAATTGTAGCTGTGATTGTTGAACAGTGACTAATATTAATAACTGTTGTTCTTTATTAATTTTCATATTTGCAGTAGGTACATACGCATTTTACGTCTATTTTTGGATGTTCCTCTGAACACAATTAACTGTTAACATATCTACTTTGTCGTTTATTTTTGTGTTAAAAACGTTAATTCCACCACTCACGATGTCCCGATCATGTATGGAGATAACAACTTTAGTGTTTAGTATTATACTGTCCGTAAGTATTTTTTTAAATTCACATTATAATATTTATGTAACATTATAATAAGTTTGTTTGTCGGAGTTTACCTCAGTCAGACTATAATTTTCAATTCCACTTTTGAAGCTAAAAATTGTGACTGCAACGACTCTATCCTGAGTTTATATAAAATATTTGCACTTGATTTAAAATGAACTTAATTATTAAGTTCATAAGTTCATTTTAAATCAAGTGCAAATATTTTAAGGGTAGGTACAAATATGTAAGAGAAATAGAATTAACATAATAAAGAGAGAAAAAAAACACAAGTCTTTTTCTAACAAAAAAAAACACTCACTACCGCAATAAAACGCCACTTTTGTCGGCTTTATTTATTTATTTTATTTTGTTATTTTCGCGCTATTTTTGATTGGGTAGTGTGCGTATATTGTTTATGGACTATTTACACGAAGCCATTCCACTAAGCTAATCTAAACTGCATACAAAAAAAGCTTGAGGACAATCCAATGCAGTGGACTGTTGTGAGGTAGCGGGCGACGGAGGAGGAAAAAAAGGGGATTTAATGGGTAATATAAGACACCTGAAATGGAAATGGGGATGACAATTTACAAGGATAAGACACGGAAGGTAGCATGAGAAGTTAATAACTTATCGGACGGTGCCGGTGCCTTTACCAGTTTTGAATATGGTCTGGTGATGATGTTGGTGACGACGATTAGAATTAGTTTTTGAAGTTTGAATTTCCCAGGAAGATGTACCTAATGATACAGAAATTTTGAAGGGTGGCCAGTACGAGAAGGAAAAGAGGATGAGGTCCGCTACCTTGTTACCTCTATTTAAACGAGGCCTTTAGTGGAATGGCTCACTGGAATGGCCTCGTGTAAATTGCCCATTATGTACAGCGTGTGAGTTTGTTTTTAAATTTTTGTAATCATCGATGTTATCTTGCAAAGTAGAAAAATAAAAATCGTTGCCGAAAATAGTTTCTTATAATTTTTTGGACCTACCTTTTAAATATTTGGTTTATGCGGCAAACGTCCCATTCGCAAAACGTCCCACCGAAAAAAAGGCCTATTAACGAAACGTCCTATTCGCAAAACGTCCCATTCGCAGAATGTCCCATTCTCAAAAGATCCCATTCGCACAAAGTCCCATTCGCATATTCTCCCATTCGCATAAAGTCCTATTCGCACAATGTCCCAATACGCATGATACCAGTAAACTGTAGGAGAAATAAAATATTAATCTTAATTATTACAAAAAGTAAAAAATAAAATCGAATAACTTTCAATTCTAATTAGGTAATTTTTATTTTACATAGAATATTTTCTTGCAACTCGTAAAATAAAGTGTTTTTAAAATTGCAAATAAAAAAAAACACTTTTTGTAATAATTAAGAGTACCTAACATTTTATTTCTCCTACAGTTTACTGACGTATCATGCGTTTTTGCGAATGGGACGTTCTGCACCTAAACCAAATATTTGCACCTAAAATGAGCATGTATTTCTAAACTTCTACATTATTAACACTATAGAAAGTTACCTTTTGCATTTCAGATAGTCACTGGGATACCTGCACTGATGGCCTCAGGATGTATGATCTTCTACATCATCCTGATGGACGGTGGGCTGCGAGAATACGACCATGGACATTCTGCGAACGACCTGTTTTTAGGATTTTTCATAAATTTTGTGATTGCTGTACCGACCGTGGTTTTCTTTATATTTTCATCAATATTGGCCTGTGGAGTTAGTAAAGTGAGTAATTTTTATTAGGTAAGTACGTACCAGAAAAGTTAAGTTATAAGTAAAATAAATAATCTCAGATCTTTTATCCCCGGAACCCTCTCGGGGATAAAAGCTCTGAGATTATTTAGAGAGAGGTAGGCAGAAGTATTCCTTTTCTGTAAATACTCATGTTTCACCAGTATATTCATTGGACCCCTAAACAAACGTAATGAGCCCATCTCCGTCCGGACAGGGCTGCTGCTACACAGTACACATGCCATTAACCAATCAGAAACCGTTTAAAACAAAATAGTGATCCAGTAAGCCGATCAGTTTTGAGGTTCATTTGCTCCTACCGCTATCTAAAATTGTAACTAACCTAATTTCTATGGTTTTAAAAACTATAAATATTTTGTTTCAGAGAAAGTCAGTTTTGGTGCTGGTTTACTTCATTTTCGGAGTACTCGCCGAAGGAGGTGGTTTGGCGGGAGCGATATGCTGTAATTTACTTGAGGGGGACGAGCATTTGTTTTTAATCCTGAGCTATGCGCTGATTGGATACTGTGGTATGTTGCTAAGGGATGAGTTTTTGTATTGCTATCTCTATAAAGCTTTGCAGTTTTTTGCTCAGATAATCATTAATTACTTACATAAAAAAATTAAATACCTTTCATTGGTAAGTCGATCACTTGATAACTGCTGGATCAGTTGGCAATTTTTCAACCACTAATGTACGCAGGTAGTTGTCCGAGATTCAAGTGTGTTATTAGGTCTATGGTTTCAAGGAAAGAAAACTAAGATAAGTTGCAAGGAAAAAAAAACTTGAGAGGTGTCAAGGGACACCCGGGTGTCACTGGCTTGCTTTCTATGAGAGAGAGAAAAACACGCCTACGTTGCACGGCGTCGTCGTCAAAAAGTGTCGTTATAACTTTTGGTCTTAATTTTTTCCGTCTAGCCCCCTTTCGCAACGCGCGGTAAGGAACTTCCTTCCAAAAATAATATTTCTCACTATACATAGTATAAAACAAAGTAGCTTTCTCTGTCCCTATATCCCTTTGTATGCTTAAATCTTTAAAACTACGCAACCAAAGAGATCAAAATATAATAATGCCCTATTATATTTAAATCTCTTTGTACGCAACGAATTTTGATGCGGTTTTTTTTAATAGAGTGATTCAAGAGGAAGGTTTTAGTATAAGCATTGCACCCGTGCGAAGTCGGGGCGGGTCGCTAGTAATAAATAAAATAAAAAGTAGCCTGTAGCAAGCGTCGGTGAACAGCAGTTTGTTCCTGGAGAGCTACCGCGGGTCGTACTTACCGATTTTCATAACGAGTCTTTGCGCATACCACGCTTTTTGATAGGTTTGTTCCGAAGTAACGACAGAAATATCTTAAATATTAAAACGCCGTAGCCTCCATAGACCTATAATTCTCTTGTATCCCCCCTGGCCCGAGGCAGACTGGAATAATCTATAAGTAGGGTAAATTTATTGACACCCCAATAGATTTTTCAAAATTAACGAAATTGCGATACACAATTATTTAACCGCTCAAGTGTGGGAGTCAAAATGGCCGATTTGCATTGAGTGTGGAACCCGCAGAGGGGTTCGCCACAGTCAAGGGTTTTTAGGGGCCCAACCTCCACTAAAACTGCATTTTATTATCCCTTGGTCTAGCAGAAGCCCTTTTATCGAACTGAACGTTTTTATAATTAAGTTTGCTACCAAGAAATAAGTACTTATGTAATATTTGTGTAGTAATAAAGTTGTACAGGTGGTATAACCGGGGTACCTAAATGTAGAAGAGGTTTTGGACTATATTTTTTGAGCAAACCACTTTTGAGCTTAGTGACCGTTTTCATGAAAACCTTATGATACTATTTATAAATAAAAAGCACAATATCTATAACTCTCATACAAATATTTTACACAATCAAAGATTTAACAGTAGAACAAAAATGGTGCCTATCTTTAAAACAGCCTCAAGTGGGTTTTTTCCTCTACAAAGTACACAAACGACAGCTTGCTAGCTGTCTCCCTTCTCGCTTAACACGTTTTAATTAGTGAAACAGAGATAAAAACAGTCTCCCAGTGTGTATGGGCGCGAAATATGAGCGGGTAAGCAGCACCCCGCAGCGGGTCTCGCCACACCGTCTTTATTTGATTGTTCTAAATAGGTATAATTGTGTATCGTAATTTCGTTAATTTGGAAATAAAGCTGGTGGGGTGTCGACTGTTTTATCATATAGGTACCTACCTACTTACGTATTTTTTCTTTCAGTGATTAACATCCCATTTCTGATGCTGGTCTGGCTGACATACAAGAAGTTAAAATATAGTACAAACTACCAGCAATGTAAGGGAATGGAAAATTTCTTTGAATTTAGAGAAAAATATCTAGACTGAAGCGAGCGATTGTTGAATCCCCAGGAGCTTGGAAGGATTGGCTAAATCTTTTTGGCTACAAGAAAAAGCCCCGAGTCAATCATTACGTTGAAAGCAAACGAATTAGGGCTCCCACATAAAACTGCGAACTCGCATCGCATCGCAAATATCTGCGAACTCGCACGACTGCACCGCAAGAACGTCAGCGGGTCTAAAAAGGCCGTTTCGGGTGAATCATAATAGAATTCTATTTCGATTCATATTCGAAATTTTCACCAAATACGAATCTGCTAATGAATTGAATTGTCAGTGAATCACTAAAATGAGGGACCATTTTACGAAATTTAGAGGAATTGCTTAGGATTTGCTGGGAAATCAGAAAAGGAGAATTGCTCAGAGGAATTGCTCAAAGTGGCCATTTTAGACCAACAGATCTTATTCGCATCGCGCATTCCTGCGATACTACGTCATACATGGTGACGCCCCTTTTAAAAGACTTTTAGTCCGCTCTGAGACAGCTTTAGAGAAAGAAGCGTAATTTATCTTCTTCAGTTCTCAACCCATAGTACTTTCGAATAAAATAGTTCCCATCAGAGTTAACAATCGTAATAAATGGATGAACCCAGAATCTTCCTTTTCTTTTATATCTATCTAACAATAACAGTAATGCAATAATCTTTTTGCGATCCATCTTACGCTTCCGAAAAACACGTCCAATACGGCTGACTACACTTGAAGGTATGGTTGCCCTACCAAACGGTTTGCCGCACAAAATCGTATCGCAGAAATTCGCATCGCAAGTTCCGCAGTTTTGTGTGGGAGCCCTTAGTAGCAGGCAGAGGGAAAATAGTTACCAACAAATATTGGACTCTATGTAATTGAAATAAGATTGAAAACCAATGAAAATTTAAATTGCCTATGCCCGTTAAAGGGTTAAGACAAATGTGGAATTCTGGGAGTGCGTTACTCCAGCGGAAACTGTTTTTCTTGAATTACTCAAAAACTATAAGCAATACAAATTTTTAAATCTGCACAACATTTACAGAAGCCGGACTTCTAATTATCTGTATCCCTCAAATGCCGATATTCGAAAAATTTCCGCTGGAGTAGGTAACGCACTCGAATTCTGGACTGGATCTAGATTTCGTTTTAATATTTGATTGTCTACGATTGAATTGATGACACACTATTCAGATATAAGTTGATGACTGTGTTGACCCCCCTTATAATTAATATAAAACAAATTAATTAATATAATAGTATTTTTCTCATATCACCCCAACTTTGCAGTGCCACGGCTTAAGACATACATTAAGTACCTTTGGATTTCGTGCACTCACGGTTTAGAAGAACTACCCTCCCCTCCCCCTACTCCCACCTCAAAGGTCGGCAACGCAGTGCTTGAGTTGCAGGTGTCCATGGGCGACGGTAGTCACTTACCACCAGGTGACCCGTCTGCTCGTTTGCCCCCTTTTATATCATAAAAAAAAAAAAAAAAGTGGTGTTTAGTGGCGCTGCCAGAATGACGTTTTAACAGCAGCGCCAAGTCTAAGTAATAGCATATTTCTGGATTTGGGCTACATGAAGATTTCGCATCAATGGAGACGCACCCCAATTTAAGCAGGAGAAACCGCGGGACATAAAATAAAACACCAAAATCGGAATCCAAATGTATTGAATACAAAACAAATCTAATAAAATTGTCAGGTGGCAATTTCAAAATATTCTATATTAATAGTAAATAGTAAGAGGAAACTTGCAATCTCAGCCGATCGTTACGAGTTTTTACAATATGCCTATGGTAATATATTACACGCGTTCCTGGGGCTCGATCGCAATAACTAACCTAATTACATACACATAATATATAAAATGCGGCTTGCGGTGCTGAGTATACATTATTTTTATAAGATAACCATAAACGGACGAAATTATATAATATAATATAATCATAGGGCATAAGTGTATGCTCACGCTTTATCCCCGAAGGGTTGGTGTTACATTTCCGGAAATACCCAATTGTCCCCACAATATATTTTATTTATTTAACAGGTCTGCCAACAGATTAAACACATTAAACACAGATATATTTTAATGATGCTTAAATTTCTCATTTCAAAAATTCTCAGTGCAGTTGCAAAGTACTTTTATCAAATCTTTTAAAAATAAATATTTCTGTGCACGTATTATATCCCAAGAGCCCAGGCTTGTCAGACCTTCGTCATTTTGTAAAACCTCAAAGTTTGTCTGTGTATGTCCCTACTATAGGTATAAACGATCCCCGAATATGAAGTTTGGATAACGGTTCCTTTGGAAGTTATCGAGCAGCAAAGGTCCATAAAATTGCACCTCAAATTCGTTAAAGTGTAAAGCCCAGTTTTTATATATATTTTATTCGGATTAATATTAGAAATCACGTCGTCCATTGTCAGACACTTGGTGCGGTGGAAACCCCCTGTCAGACACCCTTGAAATCATGGTGAATTGATATACTTATTGATATATTTTTTTACATTTCTATACTTTGACGATGTTATTGAAATGATACTTTTTATATTGTGCAATAAAGGAGCTATAAGATAAAATTTTTATTTAGTCTTAATCGTTATAGTGTACTTTTGAGCGACGAAATTCTTAAAAAATTTTTTTCAACAATTTGGTTTTTTGTAAGTTACTCCGTTTTTTTCTATCGACTGATAAAAAGTTTATTCCAGAAATGAATTCCTCATCCTTGAATTATATGAAAATGATATCAAACTTGGCCTAGTAGCTATATATGGGCAGAAATCATGTCATGAAAGTATACCCTCAATTCACCATGATTCAAGGGTCTGACAGGGGGTTTCCACCGCACCAAGTGTCTGACAATGGACGACGTGATTTCTAATATTAATCCGAATAAAATATATAAAAACTGGGCTTTAAACTTTAACCATTTGAGGTGGAACTTTATGGACCTTTGCTGCTTGATAACTTCCAAAGGAACCGTTATCCAAACTTCATATTCGGGGATCGTTTACACCTGTAGTAGGGACATACACAGACAAACTTTGAGGTTTTACAAAATGACGAAGGTCTGACAAGCCTGGGCTCTCACTCTATTATAGTCTTGCCGATTTTGTTTTATATTTCCATAGACCCGCTAAAGTTGTTTAAGTATTCAATGCGATTCCAATCCAGGCAATAAAAAAAAGTTATGAAAGAAAAAAAAAACGCGACTAGTGTATTCTATATTGCTTTACAGATGAAGTTATCGAAGGAAGTACGACAGGAATGTATCAATTTAATGAGTACTAGTGATTTAATTCACAAAGGCGAGGACTGGATCTGCATTTTATAACTTAGCAAATATGGTAGATTATGTAAATATAGTTTACTCAGCACCGGAAGCCACCAATTTCTATTTCATTTTAAACATTTCATACGAACGCACCGCTATCGATTATAGCACATCAAATGTATATAGTATCGTGTTAGTTCGCCGCCATTTTTGTGACATACATAATCCATTGAGGTGGTAAAACGTGTGAGATCAGAAACCGGTGTCCAAAACGGCGTCCCAAAACAAATATAGGAAAAAAAAATCGATTAAAATCATATAAAAATATTCATATAGGAACGTGAAGGGGTACAAAATTGTAGCTTTCATATGTCAGCGTAGTTTTTAAGCTAGTGCAAGTAGATAAGAGAAGTTCAAGGATAATACAATGAATTGCTAATCGTCGAGCTGTGATATAACCTACACACCGTCTATGGGTTCTTATAGATACTAATTATTTCGTCACCATGCAGAGAACCAGCTCTACTTTATTTCAAATGCCCTGTCAGCCCGTCTGTTCTCATTTAAGAGAATTACCACCAGTTGCACTTACATACAATTAAATGCTTCAAGTAACTAGTGTCTTAAAGTTTGATTTAGAAAGGGACAGCAATACATATTTTTAAACACGCAATAAGTCAATGACGATTGTGGAACTGGTGCAATCATCCAAATCAATAAAACATAGACTAATAGTACACATAGCATTGACAAAAATTCTATAAATTTAAACCACATTTCGGTAGTCTATGCTTAGTAAAAAAAGTGTGTCACATTAAGTTAGTTTCAAACATTTCTATAAGTATTTTCTATATTGACCTTTTTAGTTGACTTATCTTATAAATGCAAAATTTCAGTGTTACATATCTAATTCTTGCCACCTGCTTTCTAAAACTTATCAGGATGAATAGATATTGAAGGTACCCTGAAAGATACTGCACGGTAATTTAATAATTTCAAATGAATCGTAGACAATAAATAATTAAGAAGTCAACGATAAAGCAGCTTATAAATTTTATAATGCAAATCTTTTGATGGTACTATTTAATACCAGAAATATAGCAATAGGGTAGCCGTCCCGCCTAGTAAAATTAGTTACTTTTATGATCTGTCAAAACGAAAATACACTAAATGAGTTGTGACGTCATAAAACTTAAAATTTGCTATATTTGTAAAATGAAAATCGAATGTTTTGGGATGTTTTATTAATGAATGACTACTCGCAATTAAATTTATACTGTCCACTACCCTATTGAATGTGAATATCATGTTTAGCACTAATCGACGGTAGTATTATATAAGGTAATTTTAAATCAAGTGCAAATATTTTAAGGGTAAGTTACATGTAAGAGATAAACCCTCACTCGCACTAAAACAACACTTCTATTTAATTTTCGGGCGCATTTTTGATTGGATAATATACGTGTATTGTTTACGTACAGCGTAATAGTTAGTTTTTTAAATTGTTGTAATAATCGATGTTATCTAGTAAAGTAGTGGATGCAATAGTTTCTTGTAAATGTTTTGATTAACCCTTGAAATATTGGCGCTTAATTTAAAACGACCGTGTACAGGCGTGTGTAGGCTATATCATCACGGCGTGGTCGTGCGGGGGTCGTCTAGATGGCGTCGATGTCCACGTCGATGTCGCCGTCCTCCTCGTGCTGCGGCTTCGGCTTCGGCGGAGCCACCGCCTTGATGGGGGTCGCCTTGGCGCGGTCATCGTACTCGATCTGCAATCATATTCACGATATAGCTAAATAGATAAAAAAAAACGGCTGTCTGTAAAGTCGGTTTACTGACGATAGTTGAACGTGACAACGTCATAAGATAATAACCACTCTAAAGAGTAAAAAAAAACGACTTCAATCTTCAACTTATATGGTTTTCTGATGGATGCCGTTGTCAGAACTGAACGAAATTAAAATGGGACCAATCTGGAAGCACCAGCTTTCAAATAAAAAAAGAATCATCCCAATCGGTCCCAGTCGAAAGTTCTGAGGTAACAAACATAAAAAAAAACACGAATTGATAACCTCCTCCTTTTTGAAGTCGGTTAAAAATACGACATGACACGAAGCAAAAGGCAACGTCATAAGAAAATACTGATGGAATGGATTGTGCCTCTTTATCGCTCGTTGCGCGCTCTCGCTTGCACTGGAACGACGCATACGTCATACTTTTTCGTGCATGCAGCCGCTCCATCGAATTATAAGACGTTGAAACTTTAAAAAAAATCTCACGTCTTTTATCCCCGAGGGGGTGGGCAGAGGTTTTCCATTACTGGATATTATACCCACTTTTCACGGGATATTCTTTGGAACCCTAAACGTGATAGGTGGTGAGCCCATCGTCGTCGGACCGAGTCTTTTACACATATCTCAGAATTTATTCTAGGACCTGCGGGTTTCCTAGTTTCTTGCCCCGCTTCGGTGGAGTAGCAATGACTTTCAATAAGTGGACTTTTAAGCCCCTACATTCAATAAAAACATTTTGATTGATTGATAGAAGAGTGAGAAATAGAAGATAGCGGTTCAAGAGCCCGCTTCTCAATCGTGAGGCTCGGGTAATACTTACCAATGAGTTCTCAAAAAGCTTACCTATATTTATCACTCACTCAACGGTGATGTAAAATATCGTGAGGAAACCCGCAGGTCTGGAGAATTAATTCTGAGACAGACCCGTTCCGGTAGGCATATCACCTATCTCGTTTAGTGGGCCAAAGAATATACTGGTTAACGTATTTCCAGAAAATTAATACCTCTGCCTACCCCTGAGGGATAAAAAGCATTTCTTGAAAGTAAAATATTGCCAACTTGACACATTCCAAATGTGTCACTTTCCGAATATGACATTTTGCAATTTGGTACTTTCCAAATATGACATTTTGTAATGAGTAACTTTGACATTTTGCAATGTGTAGTTACACATTCGGAATATGACATTTTGCAATGTGGTTCTTTCGGAATATGACATTTTGCAATGTGGTACTTTCCGGAGATGACATTTTGCAATGTGGTACTTTCCGAATATAACATTTTGCAACGTAGTACTTTCAGAATGTGTCACATAGCAAATGTGCCACTTTCCCCCTTGTCCCCCCGTTCTCGTATGGTAAATGGAGGTACCTCGATGTCCTCCCCGCTGCCCTCCCCGTTGTCGTCCGAGCTGTCCTCCTCCGCCTCCTTCAGCCAGTCGAGGAACGGCTGAGCGCGCTTGCGCACCTATACAAAGGGTCAGTGTTATTTGTTATACAATGTCAGGGGCAGATTAAAATATTGTTTACTAGTGGCCCGGGCAGACGTCGTTCTGCCACCGTATAAACCATCCCTGGACCCACTCTAACCCACACAAAAAGTTTCATCAAAATCTGTCCAGCCGTTCTGGAGTTTTAATCAGACTAACGAACATCAATTCATTTTTATTTATATAGATACTAGTGGCCTGGGCAGACGTTGTTCTGCCACCGTATAAACCATCCCTGGACCCACTCTAACCCACACAAAAAGTTTCATCAAAATCTGTCCAGCCGTTCTGGAGTTTTAATCCGACTAACGAACATCAATTCATTTTTATTTATATAGATATAGTTTAGCGGATAGTTGTGGTTGATTATTTTGTACAATAGGGTATTTTACTGCCCAGTCAAATGAGTTTATTTATGCAAAATGTTCTAAGTACTAACTTTGTCAAGATATTATTTTTAGTGCACAACTGCATCACATTTTTGACTGTTTAATTTCTAGCGGTTCTGCGCTGTTTCACTCGAGTAGTTCCAGTGGGAATACGGGAATAAAATATAGCCTATATCACTTAAGGATATTCTAGCTTTCCATTGGTTAAAGAATTTTTAAAACCGTTCCAGTACTTTTGAGTTTATATTTTGTAACAAACATACAAAAATACAAATCTTTCCTCTTTATATATTAGTATAGAAAAATCTCCTATAATAGTAAAATGAAATTCGAAAAGCATTAGTACAGGTGTTTTGGGATAACCTGTTTAATTAAAGATTACTATTTACTATTATTAGTGACTAAATGCGTTATTATTATTACCTCCGCCGTCACCTCCTTGCTGGCGTACTTCTTCGAGGGCTTCGAGGCCCACTCCATTATCGCCTTCTCCTCGACGATGTCCGTGTCGTATAGCAGCTGGAAAAGAAGGGGATTGAGTCAAGTTAATAAAGAGAAGACTAAGTCACTTTGTACTGATTCATTTTAAAATAAAAAGTAAAAAAACCGACTTCAATCTTCAACTTATATGGTTTTCTCATGGATGCCGTTGTCAGAACCGGACAAAATTAAAATGGGACCAATCTGGAAGCACCAGCTTTAAAATAAAAACGAATCATCCAAATCGGTTCACCCAGTCGAAAGTTCTGAGGTAACAAACATAAAAAAAAAATACAGACGAATTGATAACCTCCTCCTTTTTGAAGTCGGTTAAAAAGAGAGGACCATCTATCAGTACCCATATTCTGGCACTGCGCTGACGTGATTATACAAAACGTGCTATTTTTTTAAAAATCTGTTCCTATCCCGTATTCGTGTTCGAATACGGGAAGAAATTATAGCCTACGTTATTCAGGGATACTGTAGCACTCTAATGGTGAAAGAATGTTTGAAATCGGTCCAATAGTTTTCGAGTTAATTCGTTACAATTAAATACGTCTATTGTCTGTGATATATCATTTACTAGCGGTTCTGCGAGGTTTCATCTGCGTAGTTTCCGTTCCCGTGGGAATATGGGGATAAAATATAGCCTATGTTATTTTTTAAAAATCGGTTTACTAGTTTTTGAGTTTATTCATTACAAACATACAAATCTTTCCTCTTTATAATAACAACGCGTAACAGATAAAGCGCAATTCTACATACACCCCAATTAGTATATTAATATAAAAAAAATATGATGCAATCGAACTTTAGTTGTGTCTAACCAATTTTATTAAATATCGATTTATAATATCACGGTTTTCATAGAAAGCACTAAATTCAGCTACGCTAATTCATTTTTCGGAAAAAGTTAACACATAAAAAAATAGCTGAAATTGATTAAGTACGGTAGTCGATATTGAACAAACTAATTTCAGGAACTGTGCTTATTCTGTTACATATTGTATTAGTATAGACATAGAAGTGTAGATGTACATACATAATCCTTAAACGAGTAAGAGAGAAAGCGGAAAAACATCATGAGGAAACCCGCAGGTCTCAGAATTAATTCTGAGACATCAGAGAGGCCCTCATGGCGCGCTGATGATGATGATGATGATATGAGTGGTGGTAGTGCCTCACCTTGAGTATGGCGGGCACCTTGGGCAGCAGCGCTTGGTGGTGCGCGCACATGGCGGTGAGCGCGTGCAGGGAGGCCCTCATGGCGCGCTGATGATGATGATGATGATTATATGAGTGGTGGTAGTGCCTCACCTTGAGTATGGCGGGCACCTTGGGCAGCAGCGCTTGGTGGTGCGCGCACATGGCGGTGAGCGCGTGCAGGGAGGCCCTCATGGCGCGCTGATGATGATGATGATGATATGAGTGGTGGTAGTGCCTCACCTTGAGTATGGCGGGCACCTTGGGCAGCAGCGCTTGGTGGTGCGCGCACATGGCGGTGAGCGCGTGCAGGGAGGCCCTCATGGCGCGCTGATGATGATGATGATGATATGAGTGGTGGTAGTGCCTCACCTTGAGTATGGCGGGCACCTTGGGCAGCAGCGCTTGGTGGTGCGCGCACATGGCGGTGAGCGCGTGCAGGGAGGCCCTCATGGCGCGCTGATGATGATGATATGAGTGGTGGTAGTGCCTCACCTTGAGTATGGCGGGCACCTTGGGCAGCAGCGCTTGGTGGTGCGCGCACATGGCGGTGAGCGCGTGCAGGGAGGCCCTCATGGCGCGCTGATGATGATGATGATGATGACATGAGTGGTGGTAGTGCCTCACCTTGAGTATGGCCGGCACCTTGGGCAGCAGCGCTTGGTGGTGCGCGCACATGGCGGTGAGCGCGTGCAGGGAGGCCCTCATGGCGCGCTGATGATGATGATGATGATGACATGAGTGGTGGTAGTGCCTCACCTTGAGTATGGCGGGCACCTTGGGCAGCAGCGCTTGGTGGTGCGCGCACATGGCGGTGAGCGCGTGCAGGGAGGCCCTCATGGCGCGCTGATGATGATGATGATGATGACATGAGTGGTGGTAGTGCCTCACCTTGAGTATGGCGGGCACCTTGGGCAGCAGCGCTTGGTGGTGCGCGCACATGGCGGTGAGCGCGTGCAGGGAGGCCCTCATGGCGCGCTGATGATGATGACATGAGTGGTGGTAGTGCCTCACCTTGAGTATGGCGGGCACCTTGGGCAGCAGCGCTTGGTGGTGCGCGCACATGGCGGTGAGCGCGTGCAGGGAGGCCCTCATGGCGCGCTGATGATGATGATGATGATGACATGAGTGGTGGTAGTGCCTCACCTTGAGTATGGCGGGCACCTTGGGCAGCAGCGCTTGGTGGTGCGCGCACATGGCGGTGAGCGCGTGCAGGGAGGCCCTCATGGCGCGCTGGTCGTGCCTCGTGAAGCGCACCAGCAGAGGGCGGCGCTTCTTCACGTCGCCGGCGAACTGCTGGGGACGGACCAGCAGCTCGAACAGCACCAGGGGAGCTTTTGACTTCACCTCCAGTCTGGGGGGAAAGAGGAAATTTGTTTGTTTCTATAGAACCACACACAGTAGCTGCCACATTTTTTTTGACAACGTCTTATAATTCGATGGAGCCGGCTGCATGCACGAAAAAGTATGAAGTATGCGGCGTTCCAGTGCAAGCGAGAGCGCGCAACGAGCGACAAAGAGGCACAATCCAAAAAGTATGACGTTGTCACGTTCAACTGTCGTCAGTAAACCGACTTTAGAGACAACCGATTTTTTATAGAACTACTGTTAGCCCATAAATATAGATTGGAGCAACTCTATTGGAGCTACGTCTTTACGCGTGACGTCACGAGGAACTGTCAATAATCCCGCGCATAATGGCTGACGAGCTAGGCTGTGGCGCGTATAGTTAATTGTTATAAATGTTTGCCAGAGTCTATGAAAGTCTGTAACTTAATTAAATCTTATTATCTATCGCGTTTATAATTTAATCTTCCAATACTACCTAGTTGGGAGCTTTAGACTTCACCTCGGGTCTAAGGAGAAAGACAATTTCATTTGTTTTTATAGAAACACATACAGTAGCTGCTCACATTTTTTTCATAAGGGGTTTTAGACTTCACCTCCAGGATTTTTTTAGCGATTGTATTTTATATTAAACTCGATTAATAGTCTAAGATTTTTAGAGGCGATAATTGTTATATTTTTGCAATAATACAATAATCCTTTGATTTGCATGTTTGTAACAGTATAAACTCAAAAACTACTGAACCGATTTTAAAAATTCTTTCATCAATAGAAAGCTACATTATCACTGAGTAACACAGGCTATATTTTATTCCCGTATTCCCACGGGAACGGGTATTACGCAGGTGTAACCGCGCGGAACAGCTAGTTAGCAATAATATAATTGTAGTGTTGTAGGTACAGTCAAGAGCACGCCAAGCTTGACACTTTGGACTTTGACCCGGCCCTGTATTCTATGGCGCACAGTACAAATCAGAGCTCAGCTTAAACTGGTAGTGTCAAGCTTGACTTGCTCTTGACTGTACTCAGATATTAAGATATTATTAAAGGGTAATTGTGAATTGGCCGAAGAGTCTGCTATATATCGCTTGAACTAACGGTCGTCCGAGTTTTATTTCTCTCCCGTATATTCTACAATTCTAATGAAGTTCCTCACCTCTCGGCCTCGTGCAGTATCTCTGTGACGGCCTTGTTGGAGTCCACGTCGCCTGAAGAGGCCCTCTCCTTGAGGTACGCGTAGAAAAGGTCCATACGCTGCTTCTCGTTCTTCTCGCTGTCCTCGGAGAGGGTCATGCTTTTCGCGCCCTCCGTAAGATCTGGAAAGAGGACGTTATAAACGCGAAAGTTTCTGAGTACGGATGTTAGTTGCTTTTTCACGCAAAAACTACTCAACGGATTTATATGAAACTTTACAGTTATATAGCTTATATATCAGAATAACACATAGGCTATATTTTATCCCTGCGAATCGCGGGGCGATGCTAGTGGGATATATTTTTGTCTAGCTTGTTTTTGTTGTGTTAAGAACACTTACTTGCTCGCAAGTTATATTGTAAATCATAATATGGTAGACTGTAGAGAGTCCTAGGCTATATTTATTTTAAGAACTTTTAATGTACCTATCCTGCTGTAGGTTGCAATGAATTTTGAATTCATATTCAATGTCAATATACCCAATGTCAATCAATTTAAAAATAAACTTGACAAATACCTATCCTGTAATGAGAAAGCTTGAGTGGAGAACACCTGGATACAGGCGTTTATCAGTTGTAAACTGCTTGCCTGATTAATAATAATAATAATATTAGGGTAGTATCCTGCCTAGTCAAATCAGTTACTTTTTATGATCTGTCAAAACGATATCTTACCATGGAAAATGTACTGTAATAGCAAGATGTGACGTCATAGTTTCTAGATCTCAATTGCAACACTTTATTATTGTGAAGTGAAAACCCAATACGTGTTCAAATTTTTTTTTTTTTTTTTTATATAAGAAAAAGGGGGCAAACGAGCAGATGGGTCACCTGATGGTAAGTGACTACCGTCGCCCATGGACACCTGCAACTCAAGAGTCACAACTGCGTTGCCGGCCTTAGGAGGTGGGAATAGTGGGAGGGGGGAGGGGAAGGGGGGATTGGGGCCTCCGGTCACCTCACTCACTCAACGAAACGCAATGCATTGCTTTACGCTGGTTTTCTGTGTGTATAATCTTTTTAATGACTACTCGCAGTTTAATTTCGATGCTGTCAACTACCCCATTGGCCAAGGGCGTGTCCACACCAAGGGTTATTAACGACAACCTCGGCCAACCCCGTCGGGGATGCAGCGTGAGCATACCTTGCATCCTGGCCCGCACTGCAGCCTCGCTGACGTCCACGGTCCAGTGGCCATCATCGTCGTCGTCCTCCGCGTGCTTTTTCTTGCTCTTGTGGTGAGGGGCCGCTGGAGCTATCGGCGTCTCGCTCTCCTGTCCAAGACCATTACGATAAAACACCCAACTATTGACACTATTTCGAAGTACCAATTAGTTGACACCCCAACAGTTGTATTCAAATTACGATGCACAATCATATCTATACTATAGAGCAGGGGTTCCCAAACTTATTTTGTCTACTGCCCACTTTGAGAATAAATTATTTTTAGCGCCCCCATTGCCCATTTTTTAACCTGGTTAAAAACAACTATAACTTCAAATGAAGAGTGCGCCCTGGTAAGCGCTGGCGTCTACTAGCGACACCGATGATTTTTATTAATCTTGGTGAATACAGGACATTTAAAAAAAAAAAACTCTTTAAGAATACTAGAGACAGGAATTTGCAATTTTTTGAGATGTATGTTGTGTATTTTATTACCGAAGAAGTAACCAAACTTGGGATTTTTGCCTTAAGTGGTCACTTTTGACAGTCGGTGTCTAAGAGGCCTCCTAGCTAAATGAAATTACAAATCACCCCCCAAGCGTCTACACAACGCCCCCATTTTTTCTGGGTCTCTTACCGCCCCCCTTTAGGCCTACAGCGCCCACAAGGGAGCGTTATCGCCCACTTTGGGAACCCCTGCTATAGAGGAAACTTGTATTTTTGTTACGAATAAACTCAAAAACTACTGGACCGATTTTAAAAATTCTTTCACCAAAGGCAAGCTAGAATATCCCCGAGTAACATATGCTATATTTGTTTCTCGTATTCCCACGGGAACGAAAACTACGCGGGTTAAACCGCGCAGAACCGCTAGTAAATAATATTTAGGGCTGCTGTGTTTACGCACAATGAAAGTTGTTAAGCGATTTCCGGTGGCTTGAAAAATTCTGACAGTTTATTTATTTATTTATTTACTTTTTGGAAAACTTACAGCAAAAATAGTAATTATAGGTTAATTAAGCACTATGGTTAAACATATGCTAATGACAAGTTTCCACATTTAAAAAACAAAAAAGTATGTTTCTCCTACATATTATTAAAAAAAAAATACAAAGGAAGAAAAGGGCTTATGGTCTTAGTAGCTTATTCTAAATAAATAGTTAGGTGGCCACTATCCTTACACTCCCAATCCGCGGTGGGCTCGCGTGGGAGATTATGGCCCATACTTCCTAAGTGTGGGGAAAGACCCTTAGCTCAGCAGTGGGCTGTTATGTTGGTTGATGATCATGGAGGGCTGCTAATAACAGTATCCAAGTGTACTACTGGCATATGTTTGGGCACACAAATAGTTTAGGCAAACACGTACGTTCTTGGCTTCCGAGTCGTCCTGAGTCCCGTTGGCGCTGGGCCCAGAGCGCTTGGAGCGCTTGCCTCGATTGCCCTCCGTCAGCGACGAGCCCTGCCAAAGGACATTGCTGTATTACGATAGTCCACTTATTGGACATTCTACTAGCTGGATGTTTTGTATTTCGAACATTCTGCTAATTTTAAGTTTTGCGTATTGGATGTTTTGGTAATTGGTAGATTTTCGTCTGAGATTTTCTGCGAATATGTTACAAATAATTAATCAGAAACAAATTATGTTGATTGGCTACAGTCAACAAAAATAAATAAAAATAAATAAGACGTTTATTCATTCACACAATGCTACACTAGACTTCACTAAAAACTTAGTTACTAGAAAAAAACACAATGTGAATGAAACGGCTCGAGTCTCAGCACGACTGCTGCTTTTCAGACCCTGCCCTAATTTAAAATTATTCTAAGTATACTTTATAACAGTTTTTGTTTGCTGTCTTACGCTTCTTAATAATATACAAAGTGATAATTAAAAGAAATATAAAATTATAAGTGTTGTTCAGAGACAATAGAACTACTTATTTTTGGTTATATGGCAAATACTTTAAACTCAACGAATGAATAATAATAGCAGAAATGATTCTACTGAGAAATATAAGGTCTGGGAGATTGGGATTTGGATCTAATGGGAGTATTCACAAATATATATTTTCGTCTGGGAGCTACCATAAATGACATGTCCGTCTTAGAAATTCTTTCTTTCTTCGTCTGGGAGATTCCATAAATAGGACTATAGTCAATCCAACCTGCATGCTGGGGTCGAGGGCCGGCGGGTTCTTGAGTATGAAGGTGTTCAGCTTGTGGTTGAAGTCGAGCTGGCCGTGGTAGCCGCACGCCTTGCAGCCCTGCGATATGGTATTCCGCTTCGTCGACACGATCAGCTCGGTTTCAGGGTTGTCGCATTCGGGGCACAGCACGAACTTGCGGATGAACCTGCAAATGCATATATTATAATAACATTGGGTTCGATTCTGCTTTACAGCGACTAAACCATTGCCTGAAAATATGTTCAAAACTAATGTTTAACAAGTATCCTACTAATATTATAAACGAAACGAAAGTTTGTGAGTATGGATGTATGTTCCTCTTTCACCCAAAAACTACTGAACGGATTCTGATGAAACTTTACAGTTATATAGCTTATACATCAGAACAACACATAGACTATATTTTATAAAGACGAACGGACAGCCAGAAGAGCTTTAGTACGGCCGTTTTAACTTGGCAGCTCTGAAGTTGCGCAATAACACTTCTTAGCGACGGTATGGGGCCTATGTTCAGAGCAGCCAAGTTGAAACGGCCGTACTGTATGTAATAGGGCCCCCTAAATGGAATGGAAGTGTCCTCTCACCCGTCGAGCAGGTCCTGCAGCTTGGCGGAGTCGTGGCTGCCGTTGACGATGAACCGCTCGTTCTTGTAGTCGAACTGCGTCTGCGCACCCAGCTCGCAGCCGAAGTACTTCGTGGGGTCTACAAACATCGGAGTTTTACAGATCAATATTGGGAATATTGATATGTGGAATTCTTTTAGGCTTTCCATTGGTGAAAGAATTTTTAAAAACGGTCCAGTAGTTTCTGAGTTTTGTTTAGTTAGTTATAGTTTTAATTGCGTATGTAGTTCCCATTCCCGTGGGAATAAGGAAATAAAATATAGTCTATGTTACTCCCTGATAATGTAGATTTTCATTGATGAAAGATTTTTTTAATCGGTCAAATAGTTTTTGAGTTTATTTGTTACAAACATACAAATCTTTCCTTTTTATAATATTCTTTTTATTTATATAGTTTTTAGTTGTTTATGGTCTTCTGGCCTTCATAAACCACTGAATAGTTATATTACATGCCTAGGGAAGTAAAATAAGAAATCTGTAAGATCCCATGTAATTGTCTACAAACATGTGATCTGAGGCTTTCTTATTCCGGAGGTGTGTATACTTATTTTCTTTTCGACGGAGGCGGAAAGCGGCAACTTCGCGCAGCGAGCCGAAATTTGTAGCTTTCCGCCCGGAGAAATAAAAAATCTGTTCCTTATCTCACGCCGTTCTAGCATAAAACAGTTTTTATTTTTTAGAATAGAATAGAATAGAATATAATTTATTTGTACAACAGATACACACTCATCACATAAAAAAAAAACAACGTTTTACTGTATTTTTTCTTTTTTTTTCTTTCATTTCTTGGTACTCACAAGTGGCCGGCCTGCCGAGCGCCTTGGCCACCTCTGGCATGTTCACGATGACGGTCTTGATCCCGTTGCCCTTGCCCTCGACCTTGGCGCATATCCGTGGCATCTTGTACCTGTAGAACGCGTCCGCAACATTGCGGTTCACGTTCACGGACCCCATGGCGCCTGTCTATCGCTCGCTACTAAATTATATTTCTAACTAAATTATTCCGGAGGCTATTTCTTTTGTCTAAAATGGATCTGGAAAAGAGGAGAAAGGACTGTTAGAGACATTGTTAAAATAAAATGGTTGTCTGCAAAGTCGGTTTACGGACGATAATTTTAAGGGGTAAACGTCATAAGAAAACATTGATGAAAAATTGCATACTAGAGTGGAAGAGATGCGTCACAAGCCAAACGCTTGGGCCGATCGTGCCTCTCTATCGCTTACTCTCGCTTTAGGCGGAACATGACACTTTTTCGTGCGTGCAGCCGGCGTTTATCGATTTATAAGACGTTATTACGTCAAAAGGTGGGACATAATTCACACACGGTTAATCAGATCCAAAACTAGGCCGAACCTTTACTATGGGGACTAAATAACTGATAGACATACTTAAATAAATATTAACCTCGAAGACCAAGCATCCGAGACACAATAGATTTTTAATTGTGTCGCGGTTCCAATTGGAACCCGCGGTTCTTTACAGAAACACTCGGACACGAAGCCAACAGACATGTTCATTGTTCATGCACACAAATGTTGGCGCCGACCTCCGGATCAGAAGGCAGGGTCACTCACTACCAACAGAGCCAACAGGCCCTTTAAAATAAATATGCAGACTCCTTTATTCCCGAAGAAGACCCTTAACGTGACACCCCTGTCAGTTTAAACTCAGACCTACCAGCTACGACAGTCTTCCGATTTTCTACTAAGATACTTGTACTGTGTCGCTTTTTCTATGGCTCCGTTTGGTCCGAGGTATCGGACGCAATATCGTAAATCAGTAGAGAGCGGTAGCACCCCCGAATCACTTCTGGTTTTCTCACGATACTTTTTCGTCGTCACCGTCGAGCTAGTGATAAATATGTAAGTTTTTGAAAAACTCATTCGCTAAGCTTTACTCATAACAGAGGTAGGCTATTTTTAAAATTGCAAAATCGATTAATTCTCTGCGATTTAATCTCGAAGTAAACGTGTACAGCGTTGAGCCATATTCGAGCAAGCCACGTGTATACCAATGACGTCAATTCGTGCGTAGCGTGTCCGTGGGTTCAGTGGACACTATTACATACATTTTCTGGTAAAGCAACGCTTGGCGCATGTGTGTATCCTCTCCCTGCGCCGCGGTGGGTTTCCGCCTAAGTAAGACCTGTATTGGACAAAGCAGACTCACCAGCTACAGCTAGGGTGTGCGGGCTAGCGCGTGGCGCGTGGTGAGCGCGTGATGAGCGCGTGGTGGGCGCGTGGTGAGCGCGTGGTGAGCGCGTGGTGGGCGCGTGGTGAGCACGGGGCATGCGGGGGGCGGCGGGGCGGACGCTCCCGCAACGCGCGCCAGTCACGTCTGCCGAAGCGGCAGCAGCTTACGGTGCCTATTACTGCAAAATTTTGTTCTTCTGCAACAACACAATGATGTTGTTCACGCTTCTGCCGTGGGGCGAGATGTTACTCGTGATCTATAGCGGCTGGCCAGAGCGGCATTGCCAGCGCGGATCCAGTATATGGGAACTTTTAAAAAACCCTTCATAGCGGTTGCCTACGACATATAGACACCTACATACCATATTTCAAGTTCTTATCGTTTCTCTTTTTAACAAGTTTGTTAATTTTGCAGTGGAAATGTGACAGACAGATAGGCCGACAAACATTTAGTATTTGCATTGCGCCAAGCTTTTATGTGAATTTAACCTTTTTTGAATAAAAATTTTAGGTCTCTACGATCAGCGGTCTAGGCTATGCGTTGATCCGTCAGTCAGTCAGTCATTCAGGGCAAAGCATTTTACAATATGTATAGATATGCGGCTTTACTGCTACGACACAAAACACAGTTTTCCCGGAAACTATTCGTATATTTTGTTTCTGGTCGTATTAGTATTGCACTTTAGAATGAATCTTTTTTGGGATTATAGAGTTGCTCCTATTTTGAAAGAAGACCAGTTTCATGTACCTAAATATGTTACCGTAAGTAAGATGCAGACTATAAGTAGTTGTTGTTCCTATCAGTGAACCAACCTGCGGACAGTGTCTTTCGGTGTGTGAAGCGTCATGCACCCTCGACGGCAGCCGGCCGCACCCTTCGCCGCAACGCACCGACCACTCGCCTCGCACTGTACTGATTTCTCTGGAACAATACAAAATTGATATTAAATATATGGTGTATAAATAATCAAAATTCAAACAAAAGACTATTATTTGCATACTCAACACAACATCCATTACCATTACTAAACCTATCGCTAATAGCGAGTGAGCATTCGTCCGTTGAGAAGTTCCATTCTGCATCATCAGATTCTTACAAAACTTATATTGTTTTATTATATTTCAGCTGGTATACCAGTTAATTCGAAATCGGTTTAAATTTAACGGAAATATGGATAAACATAAAAAAAACGTACATGACGAATTCTTACAAGAACCTCCTCCTTTTTTTTGAAGTCGATTAAAAAGTATGGGTGTTATTTAAATGGTTAGCAGAGTATTCGTATTTTTGTGAGCAGAAAAATATAATCTGTAAGCAGAAATAGCTAATTGGTCAGCAACTCATGGCCAGCAAACATTACAAAACCTATCAGCAATTTATGTCATTCTGGATGGCTGTAATTATTTTTGAGCTGCAATGAGCTGCTACTGTTTAATAAAATTTTGGTAAGCACTCAGAGGGGAAGCCAAAAAATATTTTTTGATCTTCATATAAAAGTAGCAAAAATAATCTCAGCCAACTTGTCATGCGCAAAATGGGCGCATTTCTTACATAGATTAGAAAGGACTTTGGATTATGCAACATTTATGATTAATGATTATGATTATTATTACGATTACAAGTAGTGGTGGTGGTTGTGGTGGTGTTGGTGGTAGTGGTGTGAGCGTGGGGGTAGCAGTGGGAGTAAGGAGTGGGGGGTAGGAGTGGGGGGTAGGAGTGGGGGGTAGGAGTGGGGGGTAGGAGTGGGGGGGGTAGGAGTGGGGGGTAGGAGTGGGGGTATGAGGGTGTGGGAGGTATGATAGTGTGGGAGGGTGTGGGAGTGTGTGGGAGGATGTGGGAGCCTGTGGGAGCGTGTGGAAGCGTGTGGGAGCGTGCTGGGGCGTGTGGGAGCGTGCTGGGGCGTGTGGGAGCGTGCTAGGGCGTGTGAGAGCGTGTGGGAGCGTGCTGAGGTGCGTGGGAGCGTTTGGGGGTGTGGGAGCGTGCTGGGGTGTGTGGGAGCGTGCTGGGGCGTGTGGGAGCGTGCTGGGGTGTGTGAGAGCGTGTAGGAGGTTGTGGGAGCGTGTGGGAGCGTTTGGGAGCATGCTGGGGCGTGTGGGAGCGTGCTGGGGCGTGTGAGAGCGTGTGGGAGTGTGCTGAGGTGCGTGGGAGCGTTTGGGAGCATGCTGGGGCGTGTGGGAGCGTGCTGGGGCGTGTGAGAGCGTGTGGGAGCGCTTGGGAGCGTGCTGATGTGCGTGGGAGCGTGTGGGAGTGTGCTGGGGTGTGTGGGAGCGTGCTGGGGCGTGTGGGAGCGTGCTGGGGCGTGTGGGAGCGTGCTGGGGCGTGTGGGAGCGTGTTGGGGTGTGTGAGAGCGTGTGGGAGCGTGGGATTGGGAGTGGTATAATTTTTTACGACATGTTTTCTCTGCTGTTCAATCATGAAGTCTTGCTGACCAAGTACTCGTAGTTATTTTGCGGACCAAGTAACTATTTTGCGGACTGAATGTTTATTATGCAAACCCATGTTATTGTAAGCTGCCTATTTCTGATTAAATTTTTGACCATTATCAAAATTATTTGCCGAACAAGGATTGCTGCCTGATTTTTTTATTTGCGAACAAAATCTTTGTATGCCGACCAAATGATTTAAATGCTGATTTTATGCGGCTAACCAATTTTTTTAATTGCTGCCCAATTAATTACTTCTCAAAAAGTATGTTTTGTCATCCATTTCAGATCATCGGCCACAACAATTTCCATCAGGAATAGTTGAGATCAAACGGCAAGTCGGACTGGTGCACAAAGGGTTCAGTGTAAACAACACTGCTATTGCAAAACTTGACATAGGTCGCAGTGCATTTTTATGTTATTTATTCGTTTATTCGGAGTAGGTACGGAGAACTACAAGATGTAAGATAAGAAAAACTCTGAATGCGTCATGGAACTAAGACCATTTAATTCTCCATTGAACCTTATACCTTTTGTAATTATAAGAATAATTGCAAATGAAGTATATCATTTACGATACGATAGTCAGCAGAGCAGGATGACGTATACAGGTAAATAGTAGCAAAACTAAAAGCCGGAACAAATCCATTTAGGCTGCAAAGCAAACTCGGTAGCCATAATTGCGAGCTTTGAGCAGATAACGAGATTATACCGAGATAGTGGAGCGCGATGGGACAATCACGTCATATTTTTAGGATTACACACGGTTATGAAATCTGATTATACCCACATTTCACGAGATATATTGGACCCCTAAACTATAAATGAAATCTATAAATAAAAAAATCTTACGCGTTTCATCTCTGACGGGGTAGGCAGAGGTATTCCATAACTGGATATACCCACATTTCACGAGATACATTGGACCCCTAAACGTGATAGGTGGTGAGCCCATCGCCGGACCGGGTCTATTTACACATGTCTCAGTATTAATTCTGAGACCTGCGGGTTTCCTCACGATGTTTTCCTTCACCGTCGAGCTAGTGATAAATATGTACATAAGTTTTTGAAAAACTCATTGGGATTTTCGGGAGGCTCTTTTAACCTTAAGGGCTATCACTGCTCTTTTCTAATCTATATCTATACATATAATTTAATTGTAACTGTATGTTATCTGTACATGTACGTGTCTGTAAGGAAAACTTAATATGAAGTGTCTTTATAACATCAATAGAACCCAAGACAATAAATTGTTAGAATTTTCGTTTGCCTGTTCGTACGCGCCGCACGCAAAAAGTACTGCGCCAAATTGGATGCAGTTTTCACAGTTGTAGCAGTTATCTTGATACGCTCGCCTAGTAGCCAAGTTATCTATACAAGGTGACTTTTTTTATAGTCTGGAAAAAAATGAGGTGTGATAGGTAAGTGTAATAGATTCATTTTGCTTAAGACTAATATACATTACTCAATTGTAGTCAATATTAATACACACTGAGATATTTGAAATAGTATTTTAAAAAGAAACAGGCTCGTAGCTTCCATTTATGCGCAATCTACCTACAACCGCCAGCTGCGCGTAGTACTGTGCGTAGTTTTCTAAATTTTGTAAATTGCACTAAACATGACTATACTTAACAATTAATCTCGTGTATAACTTCGGCTCTAGATACCTAATACGTCATATTTTTTTCCAGACGGTAAAAAAAATCACCAGTATATACATGGTGGTTTTTTAAAAGGGTCCGCTACTAAGTGAATAGAATTTGAAAATTCTAGCACAGGAAACTATCCCATATTTTTGAAAAAGGGATGAAAACAATTTTTAATTAAAAAACCACTTATACCGGCTACATTTTCAAGTTTATCGCATCATAATCGTAAATCGACGCATGGTAATCAGAATTTTGAAGAGAAATTCGGTATTTACTTCGAAGGTCGAGGTTTCAAACCAGAGAGTTTGCAGTTAGGCAAGCCATAAGGTTACATTAGAAAAGTTTATTTATTTATTCGGATAACCAACAAGACATACAGATTTAAGCGACTAATGTCGGTATGGAAAAATGACGAGGTATAAAAATGTCTAAATACAGAATAATGTCAAGAAATGAAAAAGTCGAAAATGAAAATTGACGAAGTATAAAAATGTCGAGATATAAAAAAGTCGAACTGACAATTAGGCCTAATAAAAAATACCTACCTTATTATACTAAATCTCAACACTAAAGCTGTAAACATTTTAAGAGTTGTCTTAATTAAAGGTCACCACAACATTCACAACAACTTTCTAAACTAAGGAATAACTACTTAATTTAATATGCTTTTAAGTTGAGCAGTGATAGCCTGAACGGTTAAAGAGCCGGCCGAAAATCAGTGAGGCTCGGGTTGGAATCCTGGCATGTGCCAATGAGTTTTTCAAAAACTCACGTACATATTTATCACTAGCTGGACGGTGAAGGAAAACATCGTGAAGAAACCCGCAGGTCTCAGAATTAATTCTGATACATGTGTAAACAGACCCGGTCCGGCGATGGGCTCACCACCTATCACGTTTAGGGGTCCAATATATCTCGTGAAATGTGGGTATATCGAGTAATGGAATATACCTTTGCCTACCCCCTCGGGGATAAAAGGCGTGAGATTATATTATTATTAAGTTTTCTTAATAATACATAATCTCACGCCTATTTTCTTAAATTTTATAGTTCCGCTGGAGTTTCTTAATTTTTTCTTTCATAAGAACCTTCTTCTGAAAAAGAATTAGCGATATTGGTTCAGCCGTTCACGCGTGATGCTGTGACCAAGGGAAACAGGGATTCATTTTTGTATTTTTTTTTGCATATCTAGATTTTAATACAAACAAATAAAGAAACAAAAAATCAAATCATTCTTCAATCCAGATTATTCCAGTTCCCGTTGGAATTTCCAAAAATCGCTTGGGCAATATCACTACTGGTCATTTTAAAATTTTATTATAGGACATTTTTATAGTTTGAGTATATAAATACTGGCCATTTTTATCATTGTACTCATTTATGGTTTGTTAATTTTATCACTTGGACAAGCCTTTGGACATTCGTCTTTTTGGACATTTTTCTTTTTGGAGATCAGTCGTGTGAATCATATAGATGATCTTTTGCTTTGCTGTCTATAGAGAAATACTGCTGATTTTCAGGGTTATATTGAATTATTTATTTACCAACTTACACAAACAGCACATACCACACATGCAAGTTACAGGCAATAACATTATTATAATACTAGCTTTAACCCGCGGCTTCGCTTGCCTACGTTTATTTCACCCCCTAAGGGATTGAATTTTGCAAAATCCTTTCTTAGTGGTTGCCTACACTATATAAGCTAGAAATGTGCAAAATTTCAAGTGTCTAGACCCAGCGGTTTAGGCTGTGCGTTGATATATCACCAATCAGCCAGTCATTTTATGTAAGTATATAGATTACACATCGAGTCTCCTTGGTGGACCTCTATTATTTAAATAACATACAGATATCAGTTAGAGTTTATAGGCGCATGTAAATACAGTTATTAATGAGTGTACAAGTTATAATTACGAGATAAACTCACAAGACTCGATAATACACCGTCTATGCATTTGCCATTTTTCTGCGAGAAAACAAGCCGATCCTATTTTAACGGCAGTCATAAAATCGAAATGCGCGTTGACAAATTGTGCTTTCAAAACGCAACACACACTCACATATCCACCAGTCCTTGTAAAACTGAGTTGCTATTTACAATTGGTATTTCACGTGTTTCGCACACAGCACACAGAGCCAATAGCTGTACTTAGGTATGAATTGGAATGTATGTATTTTATTTTTTGTTACCTATACATTGACTGTTTTGACACGATGCTAGTTACGCGTGCATGCTCTCTACGCACAATGACCAGTTGATCATGCCCTAAAAAACGCGAAATGACCAAAACGCAGAATGACTAATCTCAAAATGACACATGCTGTACACGCAGAATGACCAATCGCAAAATGACACATATGTATACGCAGAATGACCAATCGCGGAACGACCTGCACCTTACAGATACGCACAATGACCAATCGCAAAATGACCAATAAACTTTACTAAATACATACTTTACTCCGAAATTGAGTTTGGCGACTTATGTCAATTTAGAATTAATGGTGAGGTATAAAATGAAAGGGCTTGACTAGTAGATTAGAGTATTCTAATATAATGATATGGTCATGGGGTCTCATTCCATACAACGAAACTTGTAGTTTAAACTTATCTCGACAGATGGCTCTACGGGTATTGATTAATAATTAAAGATTATGTAAAAAGCAGTAATGGTGAAATATAACGCTGAAAAATATATTTTGCAAATAAATGTATACCCTAAAATGGAAAAATCAATAAATCAGCCCCTAAATCGGACTTAAAATAGTTTTAATTTGGTCCTCTAGCGGCAGAAATAAATACTTCTTGGGCTTTAGTTTAGTTAGGTTGCAGTTTGTTCCACATGACGGTGGAACTATAACCATATAAATGTGTGTGTAAGAATCTGTCGCGTACGTGCACAAGTTTGGCAAAGTTGCCGCTCCGTGCTACCGCGCGGCGGGCGCGCGGGATCACAGCGATCGTGCGCTGTTGCCGTTCTTGCGATTTGAAAATGTTAGTTATAATCACAGACCATTAATCTAGCTAGATAACTTAAGTACTTCAATCTGTATGAAAACCAACCGTGTCACTTTTTTTCTACCTACTGTGACGTCACAAGAGCGATTTAGTGATGTGAATTCCCCGTTGTCCGCGCGAAATCGATTCAAAGGCAATTTTCATTCAAAATGTCAAATCGATTTATCTTCATAGATTCGTAAAAAAATATGAGAATAGTTGTTAGATAGAAAATGACCTCTACCGTCCCAGAAAGTCTTGCCACCTGAACTTCTAAACACCACATTTTTTAGTTACTAAATGAAAAAAAAATGTGTGTTGCTTTCATGATAATTTAATATAGGGAAACGCAATTAAGACATTAAATAGATATGTACCTTAAACCAAATATATGATTAAGAAGTTCTTAATAATTATTTAATTTTTTGTTTGACAATGCACGGCCTTCAAGCCACACCTCCGTGCCCGTCGGAGTGGGGAGCGTGAGGTTTTTTTTGTACGGAATTTCTGGATTCGGTCCCCGCGCTCAAGGCCCGCGATAGAAGCTATGCAATAGCTTAAAAAATCTAACCAGGAGAAAGGTTTAAAAAATATAGAGCTAAGTACTGTGATTTTAATTTACTGAGAACGCAATAGCATTAAAATAAAAATGACCTGAATATAATATTACGTCATCACTTTTAGTATTCAGTTGCCTCACTTTGTTGATCGTTTTATTATTTTAAAATGTAGTCGTGATATATGTAATTGTAAAATTGAAATACATTTGTAGAGGTGTTTTCAGGTAATTTATAATACACACACCGGCACAATTAGCGGAACAGAAAAAAAAGGGAGTATTTACGCATTTTTGCGTGTTACTGGCCGGCTAAACAAGCTTTTTTTAAATTTGGGTTTTAATTTAAAAATGGAATACTAAGCGACTGCCCTTTTTTTCATTCTTTTGTTTTAATTTTCATTGATTCATTTTTTCCACCGCTTGTCCGTTTTTAGAAGGTTCGTGAATTCCATTTGAAAAGCTTTGAATTGCAGTTTTTGAGGCTTTTGAGTTTTTTCGCATATTGATAATTTACGAGCATCTAATTATGCCTGATTTAACGCCATCAGAAATCATTAGGGCAGATCAAATGAGGAGAAATGGTCAAACCTACAGATCGATTGCCAGAAGCCTTCGTCGATCGTTATCAACGATTTATCGTAGCATCCAACGATACAGATTGACGAATGCTCTAGTGAGAAGGAGAGGACAAGGCCGGAAAAGGTGTACTTCAAGGAGGGATGACCGTTTTCTCCAACTTCAAGTCCGACGGAACACGAGACTAACGGCGGTGCAGGCTCGAAATTTACTGGAAGAGGTACGAGCAGTAAGGATGAGTGAGCGGACAGTTCGTAGAAGATTCGAAGAAGTGGGTATAGGCTCGTATGTGCCCGCCAAAGCCCCAAAACTTGAGAGACATCATCGCACAAACCGTCTACACTTTGGTCGTGAACATCGTGATTGGGACTTCGACGACTGGGGACAGGTTCTTTTTACTGATGAATGCAGAGTTATGTTAAATCAAATTGATGGAAGGCAGCGAGTATGGAGACGCAAAGGAGAACGGTATATCCAGTCTAATTTTGAAAATACAGTTGCATATGGCGGCGGTTCAATTATGGTCTGGGGAGGAATATGTTTAGGAGCTCGTACGGAGTTAGTAGTGGTCGATGGCGGGAATCTGAATGCTGATCGGTATATCAGGGAGATTTTAGAAGAACATGTTGTGCCATTTGCCCCCTTTATTGGTAACAACTTCATTCTAATGCAGGATAATGCTCGGGCTCACAGTGCTCGCACAGTACAGACATACCTAAACCATGTTGGTATAACGGTGATGGAGTGGCCAGCACGGTCCCCCGATATGAACCCTATAGAACACGTCTGGGACTTGCTAAAGAGGAGTGTAAAGTCAAGAATGCCCCCTCCCAATAATCTCAACGAGTTGCGAAACGCATTACTTGAAGAATGGCAGAGGTTGCCCCAAGAAACCATTGATAACATCATCCGCAGCATGCCCAGACGGATGGAAACCCTCATCAGAGCACGAGGAGGAAACACTCGATATTGAACAGTCATTGAAATTGTTGTTAAACTTTGGAAAATCTTGAATTTTCTGCTGTTTCTCTATAATTAAAAATCGAAGAAAAATGCATTTTGTTTAATTTAATTTTTATTTTTATAAAATTTTAAGTATGGTGTTACAAATGAATGTCAAAACATGTTAATTTAATTGTTGTTTCATTTTAAATAATATATTGTTTAAAAATTACATTCATTGTTCTAAATTCCCTCTTTTTTCTCCTTTTTTTTTCTGTTCCGCTAATTGTGCCGGTGTGTGTATTATGAAAATTTTATTTGGATACAATCAACTAGCCTTTTGCAGTCCAGGCAATGAAGCGGATTTTTGTATGAAGAACCCAACATTAATTCCTCAGTCGATGAAACTTTGCAGAATTGTAGTATGGTATGAGACACAGACCATTAATCTAGCTAGATGACGGGAGTATACGTACTTCGCGTGTCCAACTGGAGTCAAATTGACTTCAGTCTACGCCGCGTCATTTATTCAGCGTTCGAACGTCGTTGCCTCCGAACATCAACCGCCATCTCAAAAAATGACTGTTTGTTCAGTATTATGTTGTGCAAACTATACAGGAAAAGCTGACCCAGATAATGGACATGTTTCCTACTACAGGTAAGTAAGTTTCTTCAATAAATTCTCCAAAATTATTTTCTTTAAAATTGTTGAATCTTCGGTTCTAAATATTTTAACTAACACTTATATGTATCAGATAATATAATTTTAGGTTTAGAAAACAATGCTAGTGAATCTAGAATATCGAGCCGAATATCAATCTACTAACTACTTCACATGTTGATGTTTTCAGTATATCAATGGTTGGTATTACTTCTGGAAGCAGTAGTCGAACTTTTTTCCCTTCCTTGAAGCAGCTATTGTGGAAATTTCTAGAACAAATTCGGCTATTTTTTGTTGGAAACCAATTTATTCGGCCGGTCGCTTCCATCCATTTGTTTCAAGTGTGGATTACTTGGAAACCTGTAATTTATAATGAATGTTATTCAGAGATAAATGTTTTTGCAACAAAAATAATGTACACTTACGAACATTATTATTCCTCTGTTTCGATTCGAAAAATCTATAAGAATCGTGAAGAATCGAAAGGTGTACATCACTATTTGCTTCATTTGACAGCAAAATGAGAATAGTAACCCTACCAAGAAGCCGAACAAACAAAGCTAAAGATCGATTGTTACATTTCCATTGCGTGTTTAATATAAGCAGGCCCTACAACTTTGCTACTAAAGCAGGCAATGTATCATGAACAAGAAGTAAACACACACAGTCTTATTTTTCATAGTAAAACCACAACGAACCCGAAATAAATGATTTTTAAATAGATTAAAGATAATTATTGAAGAAATTTACTTACCTGTAGTAGGAAACATGTCCATTATCTGGGTCAGCTTTTCCTGTATAGTTTGCACAACATAATACTGAACAAACAGTCATTTTTTGAGATGGCGGTTGATGTTCGGAGGCAACGACGTTCGAACGCGGAATAAATGACGCGGCGTAGACTGAAGTCAATTTGACTCCAGTTGGACACGCGAAGTACGTATACTCCCGTCATCTAGCTAGATTAATGGTCTGTGGTTATAATGTTAGGTAGAAAGAAAATTATGTACTCTCTTTCCTAGGAGAAGAAACTTTTTCTTTAAAAGTCTTTGGTCAGGTACTTCAATCAACCTAGTACGCACTTGCCAAGTCCATGAAATGAAGAATTTATACAAAAACATATTCCTAAACTCGTAGTATTTTTTTATAAAAACTCAATTCTTCCTATACTTATTCTATCTAAGGCGAATATAAAAGGGAGCCAAAAATATTGATGTATTGATTATTATATCAGTAGGACATTCTTATCTAATACAAGTAGAGTTGTACAGTCAAGAGCAAGTCAACCTTTACACTACCATTTTATAAATGCTGAGCTCTGATTTATACTGTGCGCCATAGAATACAGGGCCGGGTCAAAGTCCAAAGTGTCAAGCTTAGCATGCTCTTGACTGCACCTACCTACCTACCTATGATTTCAATTATCTAATCCTACTGGATTAGGTAATGGAAATCATAGGTAGGTAGGAAGTATCCTACCTATCCCACTATGCCTGCTATTTTTATAAAATAAATATTGGAAGTACGAATGTTTTTTAGGGTTCCGTACCCAAAGGGTAAAAACGGGACCCTATTACTAAGACTTCGCTGTCTCTTCATCCGTCTGTCCGTCCGTCTGTTCGGCCGTCTGTCTGTCACCAGGCTGTATCTCAAGAACCGCGATAGCTAGACAGTTGAAATTTTCACAGATTACATATTTCTAAAACAAATATAAAAAAAAATGTCACGCCTTTTATCCCCGAGGGAGTAGGGCAGAGGTATTCCATTACTGGATATACCCACATTCCACGAGATATACATTTGACCCCTAAACGTGATAGGTGAGCCCATGGCCGCACCGCTTCTATTTACACATGTCTCAGAATTAATTCTGAGACTTTAGCGTTTCCTCACGATGTTTTCCTTCACCGTCGAGCTTAGTGATAAATATATATTATGTATTTCTGTTGCCGCCGCGCTGTAACAACAAATACCATATAAATAAAAATTTAAGGGGGGCTCCTATACAAAAAATGTGATTTTTTTGCCGTGTACGGAACCCTTCGTGCGCGAGTCCGATTCGCACTTGGCCGGTTTATTGTTATTCAACCACACAGACACTACTGAACCCTTTGAAATCTACTTCAGTATCAGATATACTGAAGTAGATTTCAAAAGGTAATAACCAGACCTTATGGTCTGGTTATTACCTACCAAAGAGATTTAAATATTTAAATCTCTCTGCTTCATAATGAGGATATGAACCCAATACTTTCCGCAAAGAGTCGGGCTCTTGCATGATTACGCCAACATCTCACACAAGTGAAGTTTGAAATTACCTATCAGTTGGAGTTTAAAATTCTATATTATGCATGTGTGCGTGCTTATTTAAAAACAACGTCCCTTTATGTTCGAGTTTTTCGAGTTTTTTACAGTTCAATATTTATTTATAGAATACGGGAAACATTTTTAGAGGTATTAATTCGGAAAGCACATTTCGTAAAAAAAATAAAAACCATTCTTTCAGAAATAGCGCCATCTAGCTAGACTTGAGCTTTTTGTAGGTTCATCGTTCCTGCTTAATTTTTCTGGCTGACACTAGCGCCACCTGTCACAGCTGTAGAGCAAACCAAATTAACGCTCCCAGTAACGCTCCTTAGCGCGGTCGCGTATCGTTGTATGGCGTGAGGTATCTGTACTAGTATTATAATATCTGTGATATGGTTCACAGAATACATCTACTTACCAAGTTTCAACAGTTTAGTTCTTAAAGTTTCGGAAAAAAGTGGCTGTGACGTATGTCTGTATAGACGGACAAACAGACAGACATGGCGAATCCATAAGCGATTAATAATATAATTTTTGCCATTAGGTTACGGAACCCTAAAAAAAAGTCGCGAGTTTGATCAAAAAATCATAAAAAAATTTTGAAAAACAAACAAACCATAGCAGAAAGAAAACTATAAATTTTGATATTGTTTATCGCAAATACTTAGTCGTTAAATAATTAAAAAAACATCTGCTATCAATTTTTTTAATAATTTAATTAACTTTAAAGACTTTATAAATTCATAACGTCATTTTTAAGTTAAAAGGTTGATTACTACTAATTAATTTGTTTTATTTTGAGGTTACAAAGTTCAGTTCTGTGACAACAATTTTTATGTTTTTTTTTTTTTTTTATTAAATTTACTTACTCATGTTTATGTATTTAACTTGGTATTGGTAAATATGCGAATATTTCGCGTATTGGTCATTAAGCGTATGAGTCATTATGCGTATATTTCACGTATTGGTCATTATGCGTTTTGGTCATTACGCGTAATGATGTAGTCATTTTGCGTATGGTCATTTTGCGTATTCAAAGCTAGAAATAAAGTTGTCATTTTGCGTATTGGTCATTGTGCGTAGAGAGCGCGTGCATCTAATCCTACTAATATTATAAATGCGAAAGTTTGTTTGGATGGATGTCTGGATGTATGGATGTATGTTTGTTCCTCTTTCACGCAAAAACTACTGAACGGATTTTGATGAAACTTTACAGTTATATAGCTTATACATCAGAATAACACATAGGCTATATTTTATAACCGTATTCCCACGGGAACGGGAACTGCGCGGGTGAAACCGCGGGGCGCTGCTAGTCAGATATATTTTGATTGTAACAGTCGAATATTATTGCTATATCTTTACATATAGAAAAAATAGAGTAGAAAAAAGTAGATTCTGTGCGCTAATTTCACTTCTAAACCCTTCCCGCGACGATTTTGATGCGGTTTTCTATACATATAATAAAACTCTAACGGGGCCGTGTCTGTACATGAAATATTTTTTGAAAATTTTAACCGTAGTGTGTACAGTTATCGATATAGATACCGAAACACCAATTTTTGGAATTTTTGTCTGTCTGTCTGTCTGGTTGTGCACGCATCACTCAAAAACTACTGGACGGATTTTGATGAAATTTGGTATGGAGATAACTGAGTACCCGGGTCAACATCTAGGGTACTTTTTATTCCAGGAAAATGTCTCATTCCTACGGGAAAATATAAAAACTGGTTAAAAAGAGAAATACGTACTCTCCGAAACGATAACACCTAGAACCTTGAAAAATGGTATGTAGGTGTCTTATACGTCGTAGGAAACCAGTATGAAGGGATTTTTAGAAATTCCCCCGGGAACGGAAATAAACTGGATCCACGCAGGAAAACGCCGCTGGGCACCCGCTATTTGAAATATCGTATGTAGGTGTCTTAAATATGTCGTAGGCAACCACTATGAAGGGTTTTTGGGAAATTCCCACGGGAACGGGAATAAACGGAATCCGCGCGGGCAACGCCGCTGGGCACCCGCTAGTCTTGAATAAAAAAATTGGTTGCCTGTAAAGTCGGTATACGGGCGAAAGTTTTACGTGACAACTATCTGTCTCTCTCGCTCTTAGGCGGTCTAACCATGCCCGAGTGGAAGGGACGCGTGCCTCTCACTCGCTCTCATTGTGAGCGCATAACGTGAGCGGAGCGTAACGCAGTTTCTTGAAGTGTCACCCGGCAAACCAATTTATAAGACGTTGTCACGTCAAAAGGGCGATAAACGAGGAATGTTTTTTTAAATCATACTAGCAGCGCCCTGCGGTTTCAGCCCGCGTAGTT